>JAESUZ010004109.1:0-1314066 GCA_017311185.1 Proteles cristata cristata | reverse complement strand
ATCTATCTATCTATCCATCCATCCATCTATCTATCTATCTATCTATCTATCTATCTATCTATCTATCGGTATAGATAGATAGATATCTTGCTATTTCAAAGGTGTTCATAATTTTTACTGTCTCCCCCAGCTTATGATCATAATAATCACAAATATTAATAATGATCACAAAAAAGATTAGGTGTTAGGCTTTAGGCTTGGCCTGATTATTTACAAAGGTGGGGCAGGAATGTTAACTTACTATGTAGGTTTCCTTGACTTTCCTTCTCAAATCTAGTGTCATACAATAGAAGTAACTATTAAAGCCATCACATTACTTGTTTGGAAGCTTTCATAAGGCGTTTCAGACTGGATTTTTTTTTATATCTCTATTATTTCCTCTTCTTTGACTATAAAATTAAGCTCAAGACTCTCCCCACCAGATAACACCTTCATAATGTAGAAATTTGGGTGAACTCTTCTCCTGAAGGCCTGAAAATTTGCTGAGGTTCATAGCAGGCCAGGAATGGCTCTGTCTTTCTACCTGTATGGCTGATGTCCTACAAACAAGGCGACGGAACAATCTTGGGAGAGTCAGGTGGTCCCCCAGAGTCAACAATGGTTCTCTAAAAGTAAATTTGTCAGTTTTGATTAAATAAGAATCGTTCTCAAATATAACATTACAGTTTGTCCATAGCTGTATACTTCATCTGTCCAAATATATTCTGGTAAAAAGGAGAAAAAAAGACTATCCAATTTCTGCAAACTATTAAATTGCCATGAAAAGAAAGGAAGTGTAGTAAGAATATCTGAATTCTGCAGTGGCAGTCAAATCCAGATATTATTTTGAAAATTTTGGTTTTGGTATAGCAAAATAGAGTGTACTAGATGTTTGTACAGAACAGAAAGTTTAAGAATAACAAGGGCTTTGTGAGATATTCAGAAAACTGAATATTACAACAACATCAATAGTATTGCAAACAAATAATAAAAATGAAATTGTCTCCATCAGTCCATTCATTCCTAAGTAATTTATTCTGTAGAATCTTGGATTAGGAGTCTGATTTCATTTGAAAGAATCCTAGGGAAAATAAATAAATAAAAGAAAGAAAGAAACAAACAAACAAACGAATCAACCTAGGAATCCTGACTCAGTCCATTGATACATCTGAAATTTGTCTTGGTACTGTGAGCTCAGAACCCTACACCCAAGAGACAGTTATTTGAAATATCAGTAGTTTAGAGAACCTGACAGCACTTAAAAAAAATTTCTTAGATGCTCAAGAAGTTTATGGTTTTATGCTCCTTTATGCCGGTGTATTCCAGACTTTATAAAAGCATAATGCAATTCAAGAACATGATGGTCATCCCAGACCCACTAGAAGAAGGGCCAGAAAATCACTATTCTAAAATCAGAATTTCTTTGGCCGCCTGGGTAGCTCTGTCGGTTGAGCATCTGACTTTGGCTCAGGTCATAATCTCACCATTCCGAGTTCGAGCCTCCTTTTGGGCTCTGTGCTGACAGCTCAGAGCCTGGAGCCTATTTCAGATTCTGTGTCTCCCTCTCTGTCTCTGCCCCTCTGCCACTCATGCTCTGTCTCTCAAAAATAAACACTAAACATTTTTAAAATAATAAAATCAGAATGTCCATGTTACATGTAACAAGAAGGGAAATTCCTTCTCTTTACATCTGTGCACTGTAAATGCAGGACCCACAAATGCCCGGTTTCCGCAAGGCTAATTGAAGCATTTCAGAGCTGCTCCTCTATAACAAAGCTAATTTTGGTGTTCTTGTTCCCCAAATGCATCAGACTCTCCCTGCACAGGTCAAGGAATTCATCCAGGCTACCTTGTTTCGCCACATAATACTATTACTGACAGGACAGAACTGAAAGATGTCATTATCTGGTTATAGATATTGATAGAGATCGTAATAAAGGGATGGGACTTAGCAGAAAGGGTATGCAAAAACGGATTAACGCACCATTTTAAGACAAGATAACAATGCATTATTAACAATGCATTTTAATTTTGGCTCAAAGTTTTTAATTAAAGGATGTGGTTTATTAAAATGCCTTTGTTAAATCATAAGAGAGTGTCCATGTGAGCAGACAAGGAAACAAAGATCCATCCCTATAAATTACAGACAATATGAAATATGGCCTCTGAGACACCAAATTTACTGAAGCACATTTGTAGTCCTTACAATTACAGAATTTCTTCAGCGAAGCAACAGTAAGAATCTCTGGGGAAAGGTAAAAGTATTTTACGGCTGCTCTCCAAACTTATTGGAGCTAAAGGCACTTAAAATTACTCCATTCAGCAAGGTTTTGTTCTTTCATGCTTCCTTTGTTCTAATTCAAATATAGTGCAAGACCCTGGAATTGCAAATTGCCCTCATTGTATTTATTCAAAATAAAAAAGCTCTAGGGATTTGATCAAGGAATAGGAACATCTTTATGAAACAAAGTAAATGACAAGATGGTTGGTATCATTTATTTGGCAACATGGAGATGGAAACTACAATCTAAGAGAAGGTCAGGAAAATTTCTATCGAATATCTATAATTAAATAATACAGCATGTAACCCCTTTTCAGAGGCCAAAAATAGCTGGGGTAACCACCAGGAGGCATTTCGAGGCAAAAATTTAAATTAGACATTTGCAATGGTGATGATTAGGGAAGACTGTTTTCTTTCTAAGACACATACAGGGAAGACGAGAAATCTTTATTCTTATCTGTGTTGTAAATGACACTTTTTTTTTGCCATAGAACTGCTACTTACTTCTAGAATCAGCTAATACGCCATCAAACTTTTTTCTTTATTGCCTTCTTAAGGCAAAAAAGTATTTTAATTTAGTTTTAAGATATTTTAGGCTTATTAACCTCAACAGTGAACTTGAAGATTTTCCATTAAATTCACTGTCCATCAGACGATTATAGACATACTACAATTCTCCTGCCAGCATCTTGCCTGTTTTATGAAGGCGGCAGTAGGTAGAAAATTATTCGATCAAATTAAAAAAAAATAAATGAACAAACCACAGAACCATTTGATGTCTTTAACAAGCATCACTGATGCACTTTATGCCAAGATCTGAGCTAGTACAGGGAATGATGACACTGTTTGGCATTTATTTTATCTCCTTCATTTTTTGCAAATGTACAAATGAACAAGTATCTTTTAGATATGAAAAGTGATATATAGATAATGTATTTTGGAGAATGTAACAATTGCATGCTATTTCAAAAACGACCATTTTATGCTTTTAAAGAGTTTTCCAGTAACAGTAGACAGATTTCTCCGACTGCAAGGAAAATGAAGTCATTGTTACACTTTGTCTCACCTTCCCCACCATGTTCTGTATTATCCATGATCTATATTGCAAGAGAATTCCAAGATATTGCTCCTAAACCCTGTAACTGGAGGCTCACAGGATCTGATAACTTGATGAAGAGTTGGGAAGGTTTTACCAGATAAGCCACAGGCCTGGTCTCAGGCCTTGGTCACACCCACCTCCCCGCAAAGCACATTCTAGATGCTTAGAGACTACACAGTAGCTGCCGTTTTCCTTGTTGCTCAATCACGGCTGATTGCTCCTTTCTGTTCTGCCACCTCCTTGGGGCCATTGCAGACTCATCAGAGTCAAGTTCCTGACTCCTCTGTGCCTTCCATCCACTTCTGCTGAACGCTCACCCCTTCCCTTGTCCTTTACCATCTATGGTGAATCTTTCAAGGGTGAAGACTGAATGTCTCTCCTTCTTGGGGCCAAGAACAGTGTCTGCTAAGAAGGATGACATGGAGTTCTTTGAAGAAAAGGAGATGGGAGTCTGTCCAAAATATTTGTCTTACGAACACACTTCTCGTAAAGCAAAGAATAAAGGTTCAATTGATTGATTTTATCAGAGCTAAGAAGCTTATGTTAGAAGGGAATTTCTCAGCCCAGGCAGAGACTTTGAAGAGTTAATTTTTTGCTGGATCACAATGACCTACTTAATGCTCTAAAGAACACAGAATATGTGCTGTTTTTATGAACTTCAAAGGAAGGTAGCTATTTACATTTTTTTTTTTCTGTAGGAAAGAGAAACATGCTTCCTATTTGACCTGTTAGCCTCAAGTTATATATGAAGATGATTAAATTTGTCTGTATTGTCGGTGTGATCCATTCAGAGTTGAAAATCTGGAAACAGTGGAAAATATCAAGATTGATTTTAAAGTCTCATGAATATAAATAAATTAAAAAAAAACTGAATGAAGGGATGCCTGGGTGGCTCAGTCGGTAAGCATCCAACTGTCCAACTCTTGATTTCGGCTCAGGTCACAATCTTACGATTCATGGGTTCGAGCACTCCTTGGGATTCTCTCCTTCTCTCTGCCCCTTCCCCACTCTCTCTCTCTCTTAAAATCAATCAGTAAACATTAAAAAGGTATTGAATGGAAAACTGAAATGGGAGAGGAAGCCTCACTTACTGGAGGCCCAGATTATGTTTTTCAAAATAAGAGTCAGAAGTAATAGGCATCTCATGACTTACATACAGATAATTGTTTTTCTTCTAGTAAAGTGAGAAAAAAAATGCACTGCCATCAAAGCCCCACAAGGTAATCAGCTAGCATGTAGATCGCATGACACAGGTAGGCAAGGATGCCAGATGTCCAGTAACATGGAATAAGATGAAATACAAACTCCCATTTACCTAAAAATTTTCCTGCTCTTAGAATCAGACTCTTAGAATCCTAAAGGAATGGGGTTCCCTAGAGAGAGGTAGGAGAATCCAGGTTCAAAGACAAGGTTCTGCACTGGAGAAAACTACTTCTACCTATTAAGGTCAGAAATGGAGAAACTGGGGCTGAGAGACTGACTGTCCCAGGTTCTCAGTCACTGAAGCCACAATCACATACCAACAGGTTCTCTTGGGGGTGGGGGCTGAGGGGAAGGTCTTATGAGTAACATTTGCTGACTTCTATGATATCAGTACTTTTGCATGGCCAGTTTAAAGCTGCCAGCCCGAAGCCACGAAGCCAGCATCAGGCAGAGACGCTCAGTAAGGAGCCTGTTCTACAGTATTTTCTACCACCTGGATGTTGTAGGTGAAAATGACCTCAAAAACACAGTTACAGGTAAGAGCAAAATGTCATGAGATGATCACTAAATAATGACTTAGAGTGTTCGTTACCATTTAAAAATGTAATTTATGAAATTGTAAGTATAAGATATAATCTTTATGGTAATTGTGTTTAACAACTGGCTTGCAAAATTCCTAAAAACGGACAACAATGGATTCCTGCCCACTGAGCTCCCCTACCTTCACTTTATCCACTGCAAAACCATAATGGGAGGCAGACCTGGGCTCTCATTAAAGCAGATATCGTCACATTCAGCATTGTTGGCAACACCAGCAAGTAACAGAATTCAGGACGGCCTTGTGGGCGCCCAGGTGGCCGAGTTGGTTAAGTGTCAGATTTCTTAGGCTCACGTCATGATCTCATGGTTTGTGGGTTTGAGCCCTACACTGGGCTGTGTGCTGGCAATGTGGAGTTCGCCTGGGATTCTCTCTTTCCCTCTCTCTCTCTCTGCCCCTCTCCCACTTGCTGTCTCAAAATAAATAAATAAACTTAAAAAAAAAAAAAAGTCCCATCAGCTCTTCCCAGGCAGTAATGACAGTGGTTCCCTGCTATTCTCTCTTATTCCTGGCTCTACTTAGGAGATTTAGCTCCTAGCTTTCTTTCTTAATTTCTTCCTGACGAGTTCATGTCTTCAAGGCATGCGGAATGCATTTCCCACCAGGGTCCCTTCAGATTGTTCAGTGATTGAAATTTCGCCTTGTGTACAAACATCACATCGAGCCATCTTAATGTGTAGTTCTCTTTCTGTGGGGCCGTTACCCAGGTTCAAGGAAGTCACAAGTGCAAGTAATGGCACCTCTCCTGGTTCATAATACTTCTGTGTCTACATTCCCATTACTCGGTAGCTTGAACTTCATTTCTCATTCATTAGTAAATTATGATACGGCCTTTATGGCTAAGAGAATTACTGTTTCAGTTTAAGCCAAGTATAACCTATAAAAAAGCTGCCTGGATTCTAATTAATGGTGTATCAGAATGTTCTCTTTGAATTAGTATGATCATTGCTCCATCTGGTTTCTTCCCTCCAACCTCCTGGTTCTCTGCCATGTCACCACGCTGACTGATCTTCCCAAGCCCAGCTGAGAAAAGATCACTCTCCCTGCTCCCAGACCTTCAACAGCTCCCATTAGGCACCAAATAAGCTCCTTCTATTGCATCCAGAGCTTTCTGTAACTCGAATTCACCTCTCCTTTTATCCTCAGTTTGTCTGCCATATATACCAGTAAGTTCCAATCAGTCACATTATATGCCAGGCTATTTCCTGCGTCCACATCTCTGCTCATCCTTTCTATCCTGTAAAAGGACAAGGTTCTTCTCTCCACCTCAACCTGTCAAAGTCCCGCCTGGACTTCAAGGGTCAGGTCCAATCACACATCCACCCTCAGCCAGAAATGAGAGTGTCCCTCGTTTGTAGTACTAAGAAATATGTTTGCACTCACAACATTTGTCACATGCAGATTTTAAGCTCCCTGAGTGAATGAGCCCTTTCTTACCATTTTTGTAATGTTCCACCATCTGGCCAAGTACCTAGAAATAGGTTTTAGACTTTTATATAAATTTTCATAAATTCCTCAGGGTAATGAGAAATTCCTTAGGTAAAAACCCGGCTTTTATATTATTCTTATCCTTCACAGTACTTAGGATTTACTTAGTCAGTGCTCAATAAATATTTGTTAACCAAATGAGTAGAAATTATCGGGGTTTTTTTCCCCCTTAAAATACAAGTAGGAGTTTTGTCTATTTCAGAGTCTTCAGAATTTTCTCAGTATTTCCATAAAGGGCAGTGGTTAAGCATAAATAACATGCCCGTACAGCCTAAAATAGCTGGAAATAATGAAGCTTCTTGTTTAGTATGCTTGTGAGGTATTTCTAATTTATTTACCTAGAGCAGTTATTGGGAAAAATTATATTTTGGTTCAGAAACTTTAAGAGGAATGTAGATGAAAATAGTGTGTATGTACACACACACACACACACGTGTGTATTTTAAGAGACAGACTTAAATCTGCTTTGAACCTATAGAATTTTAAACTGTATATTTCAGAGCATTAATGGTGTCACTGATGAAACATTCAACTAGTGACTCCTGAGAGCCAGCAAAACACATACTCATCTGTTCAGTGTGATCTTAGGGCTCGGTTATTTTTATGATTTAGAAAATCTACTCCTAGAAATACTTCAGAAATACTAGCAAGGCTTGTAAACACATAGGTACACTGTTGTTAAATTAGAGAAGGAAAACAAGAAAGCAACCTCAATGTCTACAGAGCCAAGTTAAATAAACTATAGTACAATAGAATTCTCTGCAGCCATAATAAAGAAGGAGGTATGTCTGCAGGTCCATGTGCACAGGTCGTTGTTTAAAAGGTTGATGATAACATACTATTAAACATAAAAAAAATGTCTTGCAAAAAAAAAGGAAAATAATCCAAATTGTTGAAAATACTGTGCATGATGCAATTTATTTAAAAGCAATATCCTGTGTATGTGTGCATTTTCTTATTTATGAACATGCACACATGTGCATAGGTCTAAATTTGAGTGTATATGTGTATGTGCGTGTGTGTGCGTGTGCTCATCTATGTATATATATGTGTACAAATGTTTATACTGTTTATATGTGAAGTATATATAAATTGTGTATACATATATATTTACAGATTTTTAAATATAATCAGGGGAAAAAGTGTAGAAAGATTTGGATAATTTTTTAAAAATTAAATTTTGGTGTGGGCTGAAAGAAGGGAAGAGTACAATTTTATTTCATTTACTTAAAAATATAAAAAAAGGAAGGAGTTCAGGAGTTCAACACTGTGGTATTCATTTGAGGGCCTGTCCCAGTTACGAATCATACTTGCAGGATACCTGAGGGCTTTCTCTAAGAATGGCCATTCTTACCCTATGCTGGGACTCTGCTGTATACAAACGGCGCAGAATTAGGCTGTGCGCATGATCGTCTGACGCAGGTGTCTTTGTGATCTCGCTGGGCAGCAGAGCCCTGGGCCACTCACCCTTCCTTCGCACCTGCCTGGCCCTGGAGGAGCTTGGGAGGCCTACTGAGAGGCTCCTGGGGCCTCGGCCAGGCTCATCTCCTTGACCCTGTCATGGGAAACACCAAACGCATGTGACACTGATAAAATGCTCTAATACTCAGATGCCTGTCATAGAACCAGGACTTGAATTTGTTTGTTAAACAGGCCACTGTCATTGATTTAAAGAAAGTTCATTTTTATGTGTGTGAAACAGTTATTCAGTTTTAGAAGGGTATTTTTCATATCAGAAGATGATTTAATGTAGAATTTATTTTTATTTTTATTTTTAGTTTTAAATGTTTTATTTATTTCTAGGAGAGAGAGAGAGACAGCGTGAGCAGGGGAGGGTCAGAGAGAGAGGGAGTCACAGACTGAAACAGGCTCCAGGCTCCGAGCTGGCAGTCAGCACAGAGCCCGACGCAGGGCTCGAACCCACGAACCTCGAGATCATGACTCAAGCGAAAGTCGGACGCTTAACCGACTAAGCCACGCATGGGCCCCTAGAATTTCTTTTTAAATGAGTGCCTCAGTACATTTAACATATACTTTGATTTACAAATACTTGATTTAGCCTCGCATACTAAATAACACTAAATGCACCTTTCCCTTGGAGTTTGAAACCAAACTGGAGGCACGTTTTCCTATGCCGGCCTCTTAATGCATATTTTGGGCTAAAAATACCTGTTTTCTGTTTTCTTACTGTGTATCTCAAGATGTAATTTCTATCACAGCTCCCACTAAATATTATAGAGCCTCATGCTGGACTCTTTTATTCATTCAGCAGATATTTATTAAATTCCCACTTCCTATCATTTGTTCTGGTTACGTGCTGGGGATACAGGTGTGAACCAAACAGACCTAGTTCAAACCAGTGAGGGCGGCAGACTGTGATCCTATGAGGTTGTAAATAAAAGGAGGAGGCTGCACCGCATCATCTCCCTGATGAAGGGTAAGGAAGATGAGGCATTGCTGGCAGGCTGCAGGCATCAGGACTGGGAGCTCTTCTCTGTGGAGATGACATGAAGCAGCAGCCTGAGGAGCTGGATGTGAGGTGTGCAATAAGATATGCAAAGGCCCTGTGGTGCAGAAAGTTTTGGGGCATGCTTGGAAATGGGAATAAAGTCTGGGTGCTTGGAGTACAGAGATGAAGGGCTGTGACGGAGACTGAGAATAGATAGACATGGATGCATGCCAGCAAACACATGTCTGCATAAGGCTGGTATTTCAGCATCGACCTTTCTGGTAGCTAGTCTGTACATACTAAATAAGCCTGTAGTTTGTATAGGCTCTTACACATATGTATAAAAAGTCACATACAGGTCTTTGTGAACTTGCCCCAGAATTCCAGCCAAAGTGCAGCTCTCCAATTCCTCCAACTGTCTAATTTCTTTTTATTTTTTTTATTTTTTAATGTTTTATTTATTTCTAGGAGAGAGAGAGAGACAGCGTGAGCAGGGGAGGGTCAGAGAGAGAGGGAGTCACAGACTGAAACAGGCTCCAGGCTCTGAGCTGGCAGTCAGCACAGAGCCGACGCGGGGCTCGAACCCACAAATCGCGAGATCATGACCTAAGCGAAAGTCGGACGCTTAACCGACTAAGCCACCCAGGCGCCCCTCCAATTGTCTAATTTCTAACGCACAGAAGAACATAGAGTTCTCCTGTATTTTACCAGGAGGCATGGGGAAGGAGGTCAGAGAGGATCTGGCTACACGGCAGGAGGGGGTCTGATGGAACATTCTCATTCCAGCCAGTTTGATGAACACAACGTGGGATGGATTTCTGCTGAAACTTCCCTGTAGGGCATAATCTGCACAATGCTACAGAGAAATCCTGCTCCTTCCCCACAGCCACCAGAATTCTCTTCTTAAAAATGAAACTTTGGGGCGCTTGGGTGACTCAGTCCGATGAACATCCAACTCTTGATTTCAGCTCAGGTCATGACCCGAGGATTGTGGGGCTGAGCCCCATGTTGGGCTCTGCGATGAACACAGAGCCAGCTTCAGATTCTCTCTTTCCCTCTGCCCCTCTCCCTACTTGCACTCTTCCTCTCTCCCTCTAAAAAACAAAAACAAAACGAAACAAAACAAAAACGCAGAAAACCAAAACCAAAACAAAACAACCCAAAAAACAAAACTGGCCATTATGTCCTCTTGACGTAAACCTCTCATGACTCCCCAGTGACTAAGCGACAGTCAGCAACAACTCCTCAGGAGGACTTACAAGGCCCTTTGCAAGTGGCCCCCAAGATTCTTTATTTATATTGTCTCCTTTTACTTTGCTGGGGTCAGACTCCACTTCCCTTCCTATCTGGGCCAACACAGACCAGTCCCTATGATATGGCATATGGCACCCCACTCCCAGGAATCGCCAACCAACGCCTTTGCACGGTAACTACTGCTGACCCTCCAAGACAGCTCGCCATCTCTGTCCTGCCAGAGTCAAGACCTTTGGAGGGCAGCTCCTGGCACTGAGGAGACCGGAGGGCTCACACCTGGTCAGCCACATCAGCCCAATCTGCCTGGAAGGCAGCAAGTGACAAGATGGTGGTGCCAGGTTTTCCTGATGCCCAAGATCTTTTTTTTTTTTTTTTAATGTTTTATTTTATTTCTAGGAGAGAGAGAGAGACAGCGTGAGCAGGGGAGGGTCAGAGAGAGAGGGAGTCACAGACTGAAACAGGCTCCAGGCTCTGAGCTGGCAGTCAGCACAGAGCCCGACGCGGGGCTCGAACCCACGAACCGCGAGATCATGACCTAAGCGAAAGTCGGACGCTTAACCGACTAAGCCACCCAGGCGCCCTGCCCAAGATCTTTTTTAAAGCATCCCCTCATTACTACGTTGTGTGTGTGTGTAGGCGGTGGGAGTTAGGAGAAGGGTAGAGGCGAAGGAAGCAGCATGCTCCAAGTCCCTGTGGCAACAGTTTGCTCTAAGAACCAGAGAAAGACCAGAGCTCAGGAGCACAGACAGCGAGTTTGGTAAGAGGAAGGTGGCAGAAGTTCGCTCCAAGTAGGAGAAATGTAACTATCTTTTTCTTTTATTAAACATTACTGCGCTGGCGGTTGATCAATATCCATGTGGAATTGCAGAACACAACACAGAAAGTACTAATGGACCCGACTGTATATTAAATATTCAATGGATTCTATTTTTACAACAGTTAAGAGAAGGAAAAATGGTGACAAATCAAAGGAAAAATGGTGACAAATCAAAAGGTGGTAGGGCACACTGACAAAATTCAGTTCGAGAAACTGTTACTGGGCCATGAGGTCACTAAGTGTGTGAGGAGACATGTGCGCGAGGGCATCAGTTTTGGGGGAAGCATTTCCATGCTGAGACAAAATGGAGTGGGATTTCCATACAGAATAAAGAAGGGTCAGAAACTTCATATAACATGTGGAAACTATACTAGGTCTTCAAACGTTGCACGAACTAGGTGAGGGGCTAGCAGCAGGTGTTTTGGAAGGAAGAGCAGTGGGCTTAGGTGTTAACACACAAACATGAATGGCTCGTGTGCTTTGGGGGCATCAAGAAGAACCGCCTATTTGGAACAAAGAGGAAAAATAAAACTGTTAAGAAATTAGAATATTAAGGAAAAAATGTCAAAGAAGAAAGGTGCAGGGGTTGAAAATAATCGGCCTAAAAAGGTTAAGGGGTGATTTCTTAAAAATTTGTTCATAAGAATCCATGAAGAGGTTTTCAAGTTACTATTATTTGACATTATTATAGGCAGGACTTGGCTTGGAGGAAATTAAGAATTTCTTGATAATTAAAATATGAAATGGTATGGCAAGAGAGAATAGGGATTCTCAGAGTCTGTCTTAATTAGGTGCTAAAAATAGATGTTCCTAAAAGTCCTGTTTCCTTTCTAGGCCATCCAACATTCTTGAGAAGTGCTTTTAATCTCTGCAATGTGCTAATTGTTTCTAATGGCCTGTAAACAAACTCCCTAAACTATTAACCTTCTCTCTTTAGCCAGAGATTCTGGAAATTAGTCTTGGAAAGAATCAGCAGGTTGCCCAAGGGGGTGGCCCAAAGTAGAGACACTGTCACTCTGTTTGGAGGGGACTCAAGGTCAAACTAGAGCTGCAAATTTGTGATGTGGACTAGATAAGCCAAAGCCTTAAAAAAGAGAGGAAGGGAGGGAGGAAGGGAGGGATGGGAATATTCCTCTCTTGAATTCAGTTTATAGTTGTGTTCCTATCTACAGGGAGAAATATAAATGATAGCACCTCTCAGACACAGACATCTGTAATTCCAGGATTTTTCAAAACATGAAAACAATATCCCCCAGCTGATAAGAATGTTTGGTGGTTGATCCTTGTAAGTTAAAACTATGTTGAGTGTGGAGTTCTATTTATGTTTAGGCAGTTAATGGCCACCTGAGCTACCAGGATATGAGCGGGGCGGACTTCAAGTAGCTCCCCTCGGTTCTGTTTATCTTCTTTAGAACATGAAAAAATTCATTTAATTTGTTCTGAGTGAAGCATCATAGAATAGCCAAAAACATTTCTGAAAAAGATGGCCAATGCAAAGAGATTTTTTTCCAACTATATTTTAAATTTTATTTAAAATTACGGTGATTAAGCTATGCCCTTGGCACAGAGTGGCTAATGGACAGTAGTGGACACTCTCCCTGAGAGAGATCCAAAAGAGACCTAGATTAGCGGTGTGATTCCAGGTCACGAATCTACAACATTTCAAATTAATTGATAAATGGAGTGGGAATAATAAAATAATGATAAAAAGTAGATATTTCAGCATTTTTCAACACACTTAGAAAAGCCAAAGAATAAAATGTTTTAAAAAATGGAATTTTAAAACTATAAGAATACAACACATGTAAATTGAATTAATAACCCAGCACTGACCAAGAAGTAACCTTATAAGAGGGCTAAAAAATCAACACTGTAGTTGAATATGTTAGAAAGATACTAAAAACAGAGTAAAAGAGAAACTAAAATAAATGGGGAAATGTGTACATTTATCATATATATGACATATATATGCATACACACACCATATATAGAAATGGTGTAGATATATACACACATCATATATATACACAATATATAGAAATGTTATGTGTGTATATATATATACATACACACATATATACACCATATATATATATATACATATACACCATATGTAGAAATGGTATATATAGAAATGATACATATATATCTACACCATCTATATATACACTATATATACATATACCATGTATAGAAATGGTGTGTGTATATATATATATATATGTATATATATATATATATGGTATGTTTCTATATATGATAGATATATGGTACATACCATATATAGAAAAGTGCTAGCATTCTTGATGTATAAAGAAATCCTCTAATTGGGGCGCCTGGGTGGCTTAGTCGGTTAAGCGTCTGACTTTCGCTTAGGCCATGATCTCGTGGTTCGTGGGTTCGAGCCCCGCGTCGGGCTCTGTGCCGACTGCCAGCTCAGAGTCTGGAACCTGTTTCAGTCTGTGACTCCCTCTCTCTCTGACCCTCCCCTGCTCACGCTGTCTCTCTCTCTCTCCTAGAAATAAATAAAACTTAACGTTTAAAAAAAAAGAAATCCTCTAAGCTTATTTAACAAAAAAGGAAGGACAATCATTCGATAGAAAACTTGGGATAGGGGAGGTCAGTGCAAGTAATTCACAAAAGAATCAATAAAAAGAGCCAGGTTCCCCAGAAAGCATGCTCGCTGTCAGGGCAACAGTTCTGCGTGAGACGGTCACCTTCCAGACACGTCTCTGCACACGCCCTACACGTCAGCCCTGTCCGTCCTGATACGGAGAGTGCCAAGACAGAACAGGTAGGAAAAAACAATACACGAGTCACAGGAGAGCAGGCATGGCTGGATGTTATTGCTGTAAGATCCCACACACGTGGAGTATTTGTATTGCGTATGTCAGTGCATTCTGAGAACGTGCGGAAGAAAAGGCATCACAGCAAAGCGACAGGTGGTGACTGGGCATTGTGCACCAGGTCTCTGACCCCTGGAGAAGGGCTTCCCCAGATACATTCAGTCATAACCAGGCAACGTGGAATGCACGCGGGAATATGCACATTAGTACACGGCCTGGGATTGAGACCCTGTTGTCACTTATCAGCTAGGTGACATTGGACAGATTTCCAAACCTCCTTCCTCCAAGCCTCAGGTGATGTATATGAGGCCTGGGAACAGTACGGTTATGGGGCGACTCGGAGCTGTAAAGGAGGTGACGCCTGCGAACACACTTAGCGCACGCTCCCAGTGAGATGTTTGAACAGGAAAAGATTTTTCACAGCCTGGTCTGGCTCCAGCAGAGTATGGGGCTTAGCTGATGGGAATCCCAGATGGTCACGTGCCGCTCACACGTGGCTTCCATAATACACGGAGACGTGCGCATCCGGCAAATGTGGGCTGCAGCCCTGAGAAGTGTCTCCCCAGTTCCCCTAAAGACCAGAAGCCCGTTAGGAGCCCGGCAAGGATCAGGTGTATACCAGGATGCGCGAGCACCACAGAGACTCTGCCTTCTACACCACCAACGTCGTGGAGACCGACAGGAAGCCTGAACCTGAGCAATGGGCGAGATAATCTCTGCCTGACTTTCCACTCCTTTCTCCTTGCTTCCTCATTACCCACAGCATGGAAAATTTCTACAGTAATTCTGAAACCACACTGATGCAAATGGGGGATTTTCCTTCCAGAACGAAGTCAATGGACTTTCGTAACTGCTTTGCTAGAGAACTGTGTGTTTCCATTTTTCATGAACTCATGGATTCACTTCTACTGCGGAGCAAAAAGTGAACAAGCAAACAACCCCAGGGAATCCAGTTAATATAAACCCAGTTAACATAACATAAATACATAAGGGTGACGCCTTTTAAACCCAAAAGGTTTTCTTGAATGTATTTAAAATTAATTTATTTAAAATTAACGTATTTAAAAATTAATTTAAAATAAAAACCGAATTGCAGTTTGTTAGGAAAAGGACTTTCAGAATTATTGTATCCCTTGTACAACCGGCCTTGGCCTCCTCTTCACACGGCATACTTTGTAATCGCTGCTCTAATTGAGACCCATGAAGCATGTTTTCGGATACTAGCTGAGCCCAGTTGTCCTCATTTATCAAGATCCTATGGAAAAGAGCCAGCCCCGCGACAGAATGTGAAGGGCAAGGCGTTCGTGTGGACAAGCTGCAATTTGGAACCCAGGTTTTAAATCTTCAAACCACGGGACAGTTTAGAGGAATAGTATGGTTTGGAATCCGCAAGGTTGTCAAGTTCAGATGGAGTTGCCACCTAATCGGATGTGAGTTGTCTGCCCTAAAAAATCAGAGGGGACCAGCTCTATATCCTTGTCTGCCCACAGCACATGTTCCCAAAGTCAACGGTATTGAAATTTGAGGCTGGAGAGCTTTTTGTGGTGGGGGTCATTGCTGACCCCAAAACACCAGTGCCAGGAGCAAATCCGCCCACGCTACGACAATCCAAAATACCTCTAGACATTGTTAAATGTCCTTTAGGGAGCAAAACCACCCCTGTTTGAGAGCAACTAACCCACAGCTTTATCAGGATACTATAGCTACATTTTCCTGCCTCGTTCCATACCATTAAAAGGGAAGACTGGGGTTGCATAGAGTATTGACTAAACTTAACACTGCTGTGCCTGAAACATTACTTTTCTCAGAGGAGAAAAATAATCTCATTCAGCCATCGGGGGGGGGGCGGGGGGGAGAGGGAAAGGCTTGTTTATGAGAAGTTTCATCAGACAGATGATGTCTGGGATTTCGAAGCAGACACAGCAGTTACAGTAAAGATTACATACTCTTTCATTATGCTTCCTAACACCATGGTTGGTGTAAGCTGGAGAACAAAATATGGAGGCAGGACCCGTACAGACTCACCTACAATGTACTTTCTCAGTAATTCAGAGCCCAAATCTTAGCGGGGATTTACAATGTTTGCTACTGTGTGAGGCACTCTTCCAGCTTTAACTCATTTAATTTTCAGAACCTTTCAAAGAAGTTCAGAGAGGCTGGGGAATTTGCCCTGAGGGGGAAAAAAAAGGCACTGAGAAGAGAAGGGGGCTTGGGACACAGCATTCTTTGTCCAGAGCCAAGGTCTTTGTTCACCAGAGACTGATTAGGTCGGTGTCACTCAGTGATTCCGGGGCACATCAATCCATGCTCACAAACAAACGTCAGTGGAAACTGGGAAATAGGAAAATCAGACATGGTGAGAGACTGGGGGAGGAAAGAAGATTCTATGCCTTCTGCTAGTCTCCCTGCAGGAAAAGCATGGCATAAAAGAGATGCCACAGCGGACAGGGAGTAAGCAAAGTGCTCTTCCTATATGGTTATGGGAAAATAAACCTAGGTCAACTAAGCCAAGTTTTCGAGGTAAATAAAAGGATAATTCAACATACCTATAATTTAGTATGGGATGCCAGAAAAAGGTTAATAAAGATAGGAATTAATTTTTTCCTGTAATTTCCTGAATCAAAATCTCTCTCCATATGGACTTAGAGTTGCAAAAGCCAAAAATATCATTCCAGAAAGCCAGATTAGAGCCGAACACTGACAGCTCTGTGAAAGCCAATGTGTGTGATGGGCTCGTAACATTCTATGCATTTTGTCATTTTCCTAGAATACTGTTCTGCATACATTTGGTAATAATAGTTACCTGTGAGAGAGCCGCTCTATTATCTTAATGATTTGAAAGGACATAGACAGAAATTTCCAAGGATGACTGTAATGGTTCAGTAAGGCCTTTCGGCCCAGGAGAGCCAGCCCCCTGAGCTCACCAGCAGGCCTGCACACTGGACCTGTGACAATGGGACATTTGAGTCCTTACACCCTGCTGGGAGCGCGCACAGGTCCGCCAGCCACCATCATCCAAGTTTCCCGGTGCGGTATCAGAGAGTGAGACGGCACCTTCTCTCATCCCTTGTGTGCAAAACTCTGGAGTAGCAGAAGGCTGAAGAGGGACTGGCAAATCTGGGGAAAGTGCCCGCTGATGAGAACACTTTATAGATTATGATGCACGTTCACATGGATCTTACTACCGGATATCACCACAGCCCTGAGGATCCTGTTAAGTGGGTGTTATCAACCTTGCTGAATACAAATGTAGCCTAGGGGTAAATGACAAGCTCAAGTTTACAGAGCTAGCAATTAGCCCTGGACGCACATCTGGGTCTGATCTCAACTTCCTGGGCTTTCTGCTCCCTCAATGCCACCTTCAGACAGTAGCAGTCCGCACAGAGCAGACACACAGGCAAAGGAGACTAAGTTGTCGGTCAGTGGGAAAGTCTTCTCGACTACTCCTGTTCAAGTCCAGGCTTTAAGTGAACTGTTTGGATCCATCAACTTGCCTACTCCTCTTCTGTAGAAGAGGACTTTAACCTAGTCAGTGCAAGTTTATCATGGACAGCATTTAAGGTTCACCTATGAATATATGAAACTGAGCAAATACGGCAGCCTTTAAAAATAGATTCAAAAACAGCATTCAAGTTAAGGAAGCACAGTTAGTTGATCACAAAATATAATTCCACAGGCCAGAAACTCATTGAATTCCATAAAGCTTAGGATATGAATATGGACATCAAGCCCTTGAACAATTGCAATGAGAAACAATGAAATCTGGCCATGTGTAGCAACATGGATGGACCTTGAGGGTGTTATGCTGAGCGAAATAAGTCAGGCAGAGAAGGACAAATATCATATGTGTGCACGTATAGGAGGATTAGGAGGAACTTGACAGAGGACCAAGGGGGAGAAGAAGGGCGGAAATGGTGGGGGAAAGGGAGAGAGGCAAACCATGAGAGACTCTTGAATGCTGACAAAAACTGAGGACTGGTGGATGTGGGGGGGAGGAGGGGTGGGCATGGAGGAGGGCACTTGTGGGGATGAGCACTGGGTGTTATGTGGAAACTAATTTGACAATAAACTATTTGTAAAAAAAAAAAAAAAGTAAACAGGTAAATGCACTGGTAAATAAAGATGTCAAACACACACACACACACACACACACAAAAAGGCACCATTAAAGAGATATAGACCGCTTGCATTTAAGAACTGACACCATCAGTGACATTGCTGATTATTTGCACCGTGGGCACATCTTTAGAGCAGCAACAGTTACCGTGAAAGACATGCTAATTGTTCATCTGGTCTCACGCCTCTTGAACAATATGGAGTTCCACACATGAAACTCCATTTCGAAGTGTGTTCCCTAAACTTTTCTTCAAGATATATTTTAACTATTTAAGTATGTTTTATGTTAGTTTTATTTTTAAAGTGATAATTTATATCAGATATAACAACAATTTATAATAGTTCCTATATCAAGCCAACATCATTCTATTTATTTTTTAAAAAATGAATGACTACAACTTGGTTTTTCTTTTGCAGGGATTAGCATTGTGACCTGTCAGGATGCCAGAGTACTTAATAAAGTAGCTGAATCAGGGTGCCTGAGTGGCTTAGGTCATGATCTCATGGCTTGTGGGTTTGAGCCCAGCGTTGGGCTCTGTGCTGACAGCCTAGAGCATGGAGCCTGACTCAGATTCTGTGTCTCTCTCTCTCTCTGCCCCTCCTCCACTCATACTCTGTCTGTCTCTCTCTCGCTTTCTCTCTTTTTTCTTACATTTTTAATGTTTATTTATTTTTTGGGAGGGGGAGAGAAGGCATGGGAGAGGGGCAGAGGGAGAGGGAGACACGGAATCCGAAGCAGGCTCCAGGCTCCAAGCTGTCAGAGCAGACCCCCAACGCAGAGCTCGAACTCATAAACTGCGAGGTCCTGACCTGCGCTGAAGTCAGACGCTCAACCGATGGAGCCACCCAGGCGCCTGCTCCCTCTTAAAAAACAAATAAAACATTTAAAAAAAAAAATAAGGTGCTGAATCTATCCTTGCTTTCAAAAATGTGTATCATTCCCCTGAATGAAGTATCCTAGTGACTTATATTACAGCAATCACCAGAATAGGTTAAATGTGACTATATTTGTTAATACTTATTCCTATTGGACACTATTCTTAAATATTGTCCAGTATAACTTTTCTCCAAATTCTCAGGTTCTTTCACATCCCCTGCCTATGACCTATAGGAGATACAGCGAAGGGGCACCCAACTCCCATTTCAAAGAAGTTCTTGCTGTGCAGCTCTGGGTGTGTGGCCAGCAGGTGCCTTCGGCCATCAGCACCTTCAGGATCCCCGCGGACGACTGTTCGTGGGCGGCTGTGCTGGGAGACTGAGGCAGGTAGGGCTGTGAAGGCGCACTGTGGCCCGGCCTGGGACACTCCGCACAGCTAAGTGACGCACATCCACACGGCTGGCCAAGGCCGAGTTAGCCTGTGACCTAGTTCCCCTTTCTCTGCCCATCTTGCTTCTTCCTCATCCTGTGCACAGTCCTTGGTCTTCAATGAATAAAAAATAAGATTGTAAAAAATCCTACCAATTGTACCAACTTCTGTCTCAATATCTGCTTTTGGGGAACTGGACTTGCTGCATGTCCCCTGCCTCGGCTTCTACAGCAGCCACACTTAAGAAGGTGAAACTCTACTAAAATTTCTAAAGCTATCCTTTCAAAGGAGTCTTAGAGGTCCCAAGCAGTTTTGTGTCAACAAGACCCGATTTCTTTCACAATTGCTTTTTATACAATCAATGCCCACATAATTCCTCCATTAAAAGTAAAATATATTTGCCTACAAGAGCAGGGTCCCTCCTAACGCAAATGATTTCCTCTGAGCTCATATTTAGGGCCAGAGAGTCCCATTTGGATTAATGTGTCATTTCCAAAAGAACTATTTTTGTGCCAAGGTTTCCCAAGCGGGAAAGGATTATTAGTAATTATCAGTGCAACTGATGTGTAGATGTGTAACATTTGTGTAATGGGGTTTTAATTCTCAAAGCATGATCATATAAACTAACTTATTTGCTTCACCTCATGAATTAACCAAATTTGGAAAATGAAGGTCAACATACTTGATTTGTCCCCAGTCAGATAACCAGCTGGTGGTGGATTCAGGAGGAAAAACTTGTTCTTACCCAGAGTTGTGCATTCAGTGGAGCCCACTATATACCTGCACACACCGAAGGGATGCATTCCTTATTCCCGGAGGAAATGGAGCACAGGGTCTTGTAATCTAGGGCTTTCTAAACTATAACTTTTGAAATTACCACTCGAAGCTGGAACTGTAAGGCAGGACTATTCCAGGGGGGCCTGGGTGCTGGTGCCCCCACACCTGACCCTAAGACGGCCCCCTTTCCCATCCAGAAGGACGGAGGTGAGGAGAGACGGAGTGATGTTGTAGACCCACTGCCTCCAAATTCAGCTCCTGTAACCTAAACTACCTACCCATCTTGGGAGCGGGAAAGGCCACTCGAGGCTAACTGCAAACCAAAATACTCCAACCTTAACTGTGAAAGACGGAGAGAAAATGGAAGGGAAGAGGGAAGAAGCAGAGGCGATCTCTCCTTTAGCTCTTGGGGATAAACCATGTGGTAAGGATCTAAGAATTTAGGGGGTGTTTAAAGACCACATATATGATAATACATGCCTCTAAATCATTAAACGCTCAGATTCACCGTCTACACACATTTCTGTATTCGCAAGAGAGAACCAGGAAAAGCCTTCACCACAAGAGGCATTCGGAAATTGAGGAGTTTTAAGTGAAATGCGAAAGCAATGTGGAATGAGGATTAGTTACTGTTAGCAAAGGGGTCAGTGCTGGAATGATCAAGGATTGCAGCTTTCTGGGGACAGAAAGTCAATCTGTCTTGCTTGGAAGAAACTGTCTTTGTCAGACCAAGGAATCGAAGTCAGTCTGTGGACATAAAAACA
Source organism: Proteles cristata cristata (assembly GCA_017311185.1). Classification (NCBI taxonomy): domain Eukaryota; kingdom Metazoa; phylum Chordata; class Mammalia; order Carnivora; family Hyaenidae; genus Proteles; species Proteles cristata. Next base: position 1,293,088 of record JAESUZ010004109.1, on the reverse strand, counting down.
CCAGTCCCGATTCCCCACCTACCTGTTAGGCATCCTGCTTTTCTAACTGTAGTTTAAGAACAAAGCGAAGCATAATTCCCTTATCATTGGGAATTCTCACTAATAAATACAGAGAACAACACAGGAGCACATGGTCCTGGGCTCCTATTTGTACATAACATGAGTTATTATTATCTCTCCCGGGACAGCCCTCCAGAAGCTTCAGTGAGGACACTGTCTCAACCTGGGGTCAATTTAGTGAAGGGAGAGACAAATTTGATTTACAAAATTTGGAAAACATTACTGACTTCATCTTGCATCCTAGCAAGCCAAAGGCAAGAAAAGAATGTCGTGAAGGCTGAGCCCTCTCTGGGTTGTAACATTGCTCACCATACCTTCCAATTTCCATCTCTTCCCATCAGAAGAGGTCGTGTCACTGACAGACAGTGGCATGTGGCCTGTGCAGGAGGCGAAAGGCTGCAAGTAGGGTATAGGTCCACTTTATATGAAACCTGTATAGAAAATACAGGTTGGACACTATAGAGAGTATATAAGTGTAGTCATAAGCTTTTGCTACAATGCTTTTTATCATGTACTGGTTACAAATCTGTAACTATTAATGTGATTGTTGGTACCAGTTATTTATTTTAGAATAAACCCTGCCAGCAGGAATAAGATAAAAGAGGGAGTGCCTATTAAGTACATAAGATTCTAGTGCCAGTGCCAACATGGGTATGCACCACTAAGCAATTCTTGGACACTAGATGGGTGTCCAACAGTTCAACTCCATTCTGACATTATCTGTCAGGAGGAGATAGCATCAAATTCCACAGTTTAAGGACTCAGTCCTGCAAAAACATGTCCCCAAAATCCTAAGTCCAGGCTGTCACCTGGCCTTCTGACCCACCTCCTATAGATCAGATATTATGACCCACTTCCTATAGATTGCAGGTTCCAATGATCCCTTCCTTGGGTTTGGTTAATTTGCTAGAGTGGCTCACAGAAGTCAAAGAAACATTTTATTTATTGGATTACCAGTCTGTGATGAAAGGATAGAACTCAGAAAGAGTCAGATGGAAAAGATGCATAGGGCAAGGAGAGGGGAAAGGGACACAGAACTTTCATGCCCCCTGAGTGGGCCACTCTCCCCAAATCTCCATGTGTTCACCAACCCAGAAGCATTTTGAACCCAATCCTTTTGGTTATTTATGGAGGCTTTATTACAAGGCATGACTGGTCAAATCATTGGCCACTGGAGATTGAACTCCATCTATCTCCCACCCCTCTTCCTTCCCTGGAGGTCAGATGTAGGACTGGAATTTCCAACCCTCACATCTCATGGTTGGCCCCTCAGACAACCAGCCCCCATCTCTGGGTGAGAGCCCAAAGTAACTTCATTAGCCTAAAAAGACACCATCTTTTTGCTCTTATCACTTTGGAAATTCCAAGGGTTTTAGAGCTCTGAATGGATAAAGACCAAATAGGTATTTCTTATTATATATCACAGTATTACAGTAAAGATTTTCTATTTCTCCAGGAAGTTCATGATAAATATGCAAGTTGTGTAGGTGTTAGCCCACATTTTCCATCTACCAGAGGGACTTTTAAAATATCATTCACCAGACAAAGACCAGAGACATAAATCTGCTGCTGCAATATCAGAGACTACTACAAAGTCCATGGTTATTTTAAGAATGCTGTGCTCCAAGAATGTGATTTTACACAGGCAGCTCAGAAGGTAAATTTACATATTACTCAGCGAAGTGTGGCTTTTCATTTAGATCAAATGACTGTTCTAAATTAATTTGCTCAGTTTTGATTCCGAGTTTTCTTATGCGTGTACAAGAAGGTTAAGAGATGGCTCTTAGTGTTAGTTTGCTTAGCAGGACCTCATGACAAGTTAAATTGAATGGTCTTCTGTCAGTGCCCCACAGTATGAGAAACATGGAAATCTGTTAATTCCAATAACTGTCCAATTTTTCTTTTCATGTATGTCATTGACTCAAAGTAAAGCTTCTGGAAGTTTACTCTCTTGATGGTGAAATATCTGACATCATTGTGAATTCTACTGTAATTCAGTTTAAAAGTTTAATACTGAATATATTCCTTGTTTTTAAGGCAACAATATGAACATGTATTTTGGTGGAATATAACAGCATGGCTGTAAATGACGTCCCTACTAAATTTAAGAACTTGTGGAACATGCTTGAAGTAACTGTGGTGTGCATGTTACATAATTGTGGCAAACAAGCTGTGATATTCCACCCATCAAAGCAGAAGATGTAGTTGCCAAAATTTACAAGTATTTTTTACACAGAGTAACTGAACAACAAAGTTGTAACAAAACCGATGTTGGATTAAAAAATTCTCTCTTCTGATGGCAGTGTGCACCGTCTGTCTTTGCTGCCCATCATCGATCATACTATTAGAAAAGATTTAGCCTTAAGAAAAACTACTTTGTAAATTGTCTACTGAACGGTGCTAAACAGGCCAAAATATGCCACACCAGCATAAGGATCGTTATGAACTGAAAGCAAATTGAAAGGAGGAGATCTGAGAAAAGTTCTTCATCTTCCCCCTATTTGCCTAAAAGCAAGAGTAAATTTGTGAAGGTTCTCCTCCTCCCTCAACCACCACCATCAGGAAGGACAGAAGTTAATCACTGGATCTTTATCAGCCCACAGATAGCACCAGAAGAATCCAGATGACGAATTTCACAAACAAACTGTTATCTTCCATTAGTCCCCCGTATATTTACCTTCCAACAATTTGCTGCTATAGTAGTTCAGATTCCTATTCCTTTTCCTCATCTCTACAAATTTTATTAATTTATTAATTTATTTAATCTTTAAGAAGCTAGATGAGCCCAAGTTCTACCCACCCCTTTGAGTTACTCATCTCTGGATACCCCCATGAATACGTGTGATGCACAGGTTAACCAACTTCTGTTTTTCCCTTGTTATTCAGTCTTTTGTCAGTACCCCAGCTAGAGAAGCTAGAAGGGTAGAGGGAAAATATTTTCTTCCTCCCCTACACTACAATAATATTAACCACTTTATAAGAGTATTCTAAATTTGTTTGCATTTTGTTTAAAATCAGTTTGCAATCTTTAATCAAAGTATTTAACTAAATGCAGTACCCCAAATCTTCCATCGTTTGAAGCTTGAAGTAAATAGAAAAAAAAAAGTTTGTGAGAACACATTTAAATTAATCTGCACAAAATAAAAGTGAAATAATATACAAGGTTTCCATTCTGGAATCTATAATTGACCTCTTGGGATATTTCAATTTGTGGGGAGAATCTTTTCATACAAGTCCTATTTTTAATCAGATAAATGTATATTTCAAACATAAAGAAGTAAACTATGAAAAACTTCTGACTTTGCTGCATCTAAATGTGGTTGGTGGGGCTTTCAAAGTTTGCGTGAATAAAAATAAGTTAATTAAAAAGTTCTATTTCATAAAACTATTTGTCAAAGAGAAGTTCCTGGAGTGAAGCAAAAGGCAATACTTGGGATAATATTATGCCAGTAATATTTATTCATTTTTTTAAAAGTTAGAATTGAGAATCATCTCTATCAAAATCTCTGAAATTACTACCAGTAGAGGGAGATTTTCTCAAAAACATTATGATTTATAGAGAATTATCAGTTGGAGTTAACAATTTCAAATGCTTTAGTCAGACCACAACTTTGAAGGTTGCAGGAAACTGTATTCCTAAATTTTTAAAAAAGAAAATAAACAAAAATACATTTTGAGCAAAATACTTAATACAGTGTCAGAGACAGATAGTATAGCTAATAAACATACTAAAGTGCATAAATAAGTGCCAATAATAAATACTTTGTATGTTGACATAAACAATATAAAGAAGTTTATACTTTTTGCTTTAGTAGATACAGCTATATTTATATATTTTATATATTTAAATATATATACATTTTGATTTACTATATATAAAATACATAATTATATATATTGGGGTGCCTGAGCAGTTCATGGTTAAACGTCTGACTTCGGCTCAGGTCATGATCTTGTGATTCATGAGTTTGAGCCCAGCAACAGGCTCTGTGCTAACAGCTCAGAGCCTGGAGCCTGTTTCAGAGTCTGTGTCTCCCTTTCTCTGCCCCCCCTCATGCTCGCATGCTCTCGCTCTCTCCCTCTCTCTCTCTCCAAAAAATAAACATTAAAAAATAAAAAATAAAATTATATATATTATTTTATATACATATGTAATATTTAGACTGAATCTTTTTAGAACAATTTTTGAGTAAAAATATTTTCACAGGTCTAGAAACAGACTAGACTTTTCATTCAATAAAATATGGTTTCAAGATATTATATAATTTCAATTATTTTTAATGCCCTCTCTTACTTTCAAATACCTTCTGGTGGTCCCCCTTGCCACTCATGTCCCCTGAGATGTCCAGCAAATATTAAGACTGTCTCCCTCCTCAGAGTCCCTGCTCTGGCCAACTGTTACCCAGTCCAGGGAGGAACCAATAAAATACTCTAACAAGGAATGCAGGTCCGGGAAAGTATTGGTCTGACCATCACATAAAGAAAGGCACAAATAATGGAGGAAAAAGAAAGAAAAAAAAAAGAAAAAGGGAAGAATTTAGATGCTGAACTTTAATGTCCAGCTTTTTCCCTCAAGAAGATGTTGATAGCTACATGCAGTTCAATTCACTCTTTTTATCACTGAATGGTATTTCGTGTTCACACTACAAGCTGTCATTGATGGACACTGGCTTATTTCAAGCTTTCAGCTATCATAAATGACGCTGCTGTGAATCTTCCTTGCATGTGTTTCTGATGAACACATTCATGTATTTATGATTGGCCTGTACCTACAGGTGGAATTCCTGGGTCACATGATCCATATACTCATCTTCAGGAAGTACTGCCAATCAGTTTTCCAGAATGGCTACATCAGTTTTCATGTCCATAGCAGCATGTGGGAGCTGCAGTTGCTTCATATACTTACCAAAACTTGTGGGGAGAGGGGGTCATCAGTTTCTTAGACTTTAGATACAGTAAAACCTTGGATTGTGAGTAACTTGTTCTGTGAGCATTCTGCAAGGTGAACAAACATTTCTAATATCTTTTAACTTGATAAATGAGTGATATTTTGCAATACAAGTAATATGTGACACCAAACATAATATGATCACAACTGAGCCAATGATTCTTGAAATTTGCCTTGATACACAAGTGCTTTGGATTACAAGCATGTTTCCAGAATGAATGATGCTCGCCAACTAAGGTTTTACTGTATTCTGTTGTGACACATGGTCACTTTAATTTGCATTTCCTACTTTCAAATGTTTATTAATCTTTGGATAATCTCATTTTGTACCTATTGTTTTGCCCATTTTTCTATTGTAGTTTCTTTCTAATTAATGTGTAGAAGTCCTTTACGCATTTGGAGTCCTTGATCACTTATATGTGTTGCAAAATCACCCACTCTGTGGCTTTTGGTTCACTCCCTTGATGTGTTTTGATAAGTTCCAAATTTCAATGTCGATAAATTTATCAGTCTTTTCCCTTATAATTGATTTTTTCATCCTGTATAAGAAATCTTCCTCTACATTAGAGTCACAAAGTGATTGCAGTATTTTGTATTCTAGAAGCTTTATCGTTTCAATGTTAATATTTAGATATACAATTCTACTTGATAGTAATTGTTAGGTATGGTGTGAGATAAGAAATCAAGGTTTACTTTTAAACATAAACATTAAATCACTTTGCCCAGTGCTATTTATTTAACAAACTGTCTCTTCCCCCAGCTGTAATGCCAATATTTAAAGATTTTTTGAAGTTTATTTATTTCTTTTGAGAGACAGAGAGAAGGGGAGAGCACGTCCAAACAGGGGAGGGACAGAGAGAGAGAATCCTGAGCAGACTCTGCACTGTCAGCACAAAACCCGATGTGGGGCTCAAGCCCATAATCCACGAGATCATGATCTGAGTTGAAATCAAGACTTGGACACTTAACTGATTGAGCCACCCAGGTACTCCTGTAATGCCACTTTATTACAATCAAGTGACCACATCTATACATAAATCTGAATATAAGTATATAGCTTAATAATATAACTTTATATCTGGAAAAATACTTGTAACTTTCCTAAGACAGACTAAAGACAGGACAGCTAGGCAAAATATTTCCACGGGTAGGAATACACAAGCGACAGCAATCATGGTGAAATGGAGCAGAGAGTCCAGGGGAACAAAGGTTAAGAGTGGCTGGGGGAGGGACACCTGGGTGGCTCAGTCGGTTAAGCGTCCAGCTTTGGCTCAGATCGTGATCTCATGGCTTGTGGATTCGAGCCCCACATTGGGCTCTGTGCTGACAGCTCAGAGCCTGGAGTCTGCTTCTGATTCTGTGTCTCCCTCTCTCTGTCATTCCCACACTTGTGCGAGTGCGCTCTCTCTCTCTCTCTCTCAAAAGTAAATAAACATCAAATTTTTTTCTTCAGAACCAGACTGGCTGAGAGGTACCACCATCTGCCATCCAGTACCTGCTCTCCCCCGGCCATCGCTCCTGGAGGACTTCAGGTGATACCTTTTCACTCCCTGCCTATGATGGGCGCCACCTCCTCCTCAGCCCCCGACCACTGCTGCCCCTGAAACCTGCCCAGCTGTAACACGGCCTCTCCTGTTAAGCAGCAGGGGCCGCACAATGCCTCTTCCTCCAGAGGGAAGTAAACACCCTCGTGGAAACCCCAGACTAGAGTTATCCCCCAGCCCGTCATTCGCCTGCTCCTTAGGTGCTGCCATTAACCCCAAATGAAACAACAGCCACCATCTATGGCCACCCCTTCAGCCATAACTTCTATTTGGAATCACCCCTCCTCAGCCCGTTCCTATCTTCTAGCTACAAATCTGCTTCTTTTCCCACAATTAATGAACTCCTTTTCTTTTGAGGCAATGCACACATTCCTGAGCCCACAACAGTATGGCAGCAAAGGGCTGGGGTTTTGCTGTCAGTATTATTGCAGAACAAATCCTGACCCGCCCTCTCTCTGCATTTCAAGAGCATTGCGACCGTTGGCAAGTACAATAACCTCTTTGCACGTTATTTCTCTCATTTGTCAAATGGGTATAACATCGATCTCTGAGAGGCAAAGTGAAGACCGACATACACATCTAACCAATGTCAATGGAGCAACAGAAATTGGTGGCCACTGTTGAACCTATGCTGTCCTGGGCGGTACTAGCCTCGTGGAATATAAATTTATGTCAGATCATCCTGGTATACATATGGGTCTGGCCTGGGCATATATGAAAGCAGGCCCACGCCGTGAGAAAATCCAACAAAGTACTCTTTCGCTCAGCAGGGGAGAAGGAACCAGACACGTAGACTGACCGTGGCAGCGGCAGTGGCAGAGTCTGGCTTTGGGGATTACGGTCCGGTCATCTGTAGGGTAAGCTGTAAGGAGGAGGTGTCGCAGCAATGTCAGCAGCCACTGACTAAGCCAAGAGGGAGCAGGCAAGTTAGTGTGGGCCCTGCTGCAATTCACACAGATTGTTCTATGTATTATTTTTAGTACTGTCTCAGGCCAAGTTGAAAGAATCCCTGGAAAGACGTGGCCTAAAAAAAGTTTGGGCCCCCTTTTCATAGGAATAACAGCCCTCGGGTGTTATCAAATTCTGCCCTCAGCTAGCGCTCTGCCACCACACCACTCACTGCCAGTCTCTAGAGCTGCATCCCACCAAAAACGCGCTTTATCTCAGCTTGAAGCACCTAGAACAGTTACTTGAGTCATAGATGAGCTTACTAAATAAATATCTATTGAGACAGATTTGACTTAAAATTTTTTTTAATGTTTATTCATTTATGAGAGAGAGAGAGAGAGAGAGAGAGAGAGAGAGAGAGAGAGAGAACACAAGTGGGGGAGGAACAGAGAGAGAGAGAGAGAGGGAGACACGGAATCTGAAACAGGCTCCAGGCTCTGAGCTGTCAGCACAGAGCCCCACACGGGGCTTGAACTCACAAACTGTGAGATCGTGACCTTAGTCAAAGTCAGAAGCTTAACTGACTGAGCCCTCCAGGTGCCCCCAGTGCACAGGTTGACTAAGTTCTCCTCTAACATTAGAGGAGATGCTAAAGATGGCAGACACCTGCTGGAAATTGCTTTGCCCGCGAGAACACTGCCGGAGGCCGCCTGTACATGTGCGCCTGCTCCCACACATGAATGTGTGCACGTGATGGCGGAAGGGCTGTCACATCAGCACACTAAGTAGCCCTGACTGTTGTGGAAGTCTTGCTCTAGAAACCCTGGAGATTTCTTTCTGGCACCCTGCACATCCAGAAGTCCGGGCCATGCTTTCTTGGGTGTAGAATTTGCCAAATTAACAAGAAACAGAATCAACGCATCTAGACCCTTACCCTCAATAATAACTTGGTCTGGACTCTGGGTTACTGAGACTATTTGCTTGTAAATAACTCTATAAGCTGTAGAAGCAACAAAGGACAAATCTGCAAATACCTAATTCTACATGTCATGGGAAAAAATAGCTACATCAATGACATTTACAGAGGGAAAGGGATGTCCTAGCAGTTAGAAATTTCCTAAGGGTATGAATCAGCACAAATGTTTGCAACGGAAATAACTTCTTCCCCTCACCAAATTTATAACCAATTGCTAATTACAAGGATAAAACAGCCAATGAAGAACAAATGAACCAGCCATTTATAATATTTTTTTCTAAGGAAAACATTGCTATTTAAAAACGATGTGATCACGTATTTCTAATGAAAATGGATGGTAACAATAATGTGTGGCTGTCAGCAAAGTTTAGCAAAGCCACCTGGATGCTTTAGGGTTCTAGCTGGTTCTTAACATTCACCATCCAAAAATGAACTGCTTAAAATCCAGACGGTTACAACATGTGAGGTTGACCTTAACAAATACAAATTGGTCCAAGAGGATTTGCAATATTGTTCTACTTGTACCAGCGGGAGCTGCTGTGTGCCCACAGTGACAGTTAAACGAAAAGGTGAGGCATGTGAATTTCATGCACAAGCATCTGGAACATCTCTGAGAAACCCCGCTGATGTAGCCACTTGGATCTGAAATCCACAGGGTTCGCTTCAGGTGAAATGAAGGTCACTGACTGACATTAAAATGGCTCACATTTCAAATTATCAATGTTGTTAAAATTTTTCTTCTGTTTTCATAAGTAACTGATCCCAAACGACAGCTCTGAGAAATCTACATCTGAAGGTTGGACTTCAAAATTTCACTTTTCCCCTTACTCCTAAAAGCACCATAAAAACTCCCCATTGATTTCTGATTAATTTATTTCATTCCGTTCTGGAAAATTCCAATAAATTAAGAATGTTTTCCCCTTTATTTATTTGTATGCTTGTTTACTTATTTATTTTTTCAATTCCAGTATAGTTAGTGTAGTGTTATGTTTGTTTCAGGAGTACGATACAGTCACTCACCACTTGTGTACATTACTCAGTGCTCATCAGGATAGGTTCACTCTTACCGAAGGGCTTTTTGTAAAAGGGAAGCGTTCCATACAAAAGGCACTTGATCTCTGTTGCTCTGCATGAAACCAGATTTACTTTAATTCAAATCAGTAAGCGTTTATTGAAATCGCATTGATTTCTTTGGTCACGTGGCATCCACACGTTTGTGCATCAGCCAGGCTGCGACCTTGTCCTTGAGGCAGCTGGCAACTTAGCCAGGCAGATGGGTTTTTGGTACAGTGCTCAGTGTTTCAACTCTTACTGGTTTGCAGACTGATTTTGTGTTTCACTTTACTAATCCCCTTTGCACATGCAAAGCCATCTCTCACCCTCAGCAGACAGCCTTGCCTTGGACTCTACAGAGAAAACGGAGACCTGCAGCGAGTAAGGTGACTGGAGACAAAGCATCAACCACATGGACCTTGGGTGCAGGCTGATTCCTCAGTTCCTCGAGGTAGATCCAGACGTAATTTTTAAAATGTCCCAGGCTTGGGGCGACTGGGTGGCTCAGTCAGAAGTAAGCATCTGACTTCGGCTCAGGGCAAGTCATGATCTCACGATTCACAAGTTTGAGCCTAGGTAGGGCCCTGTGCTGACAGCTCAGAGCCTGAAGCCTGCTTGGGATGCTCTGTCTCCCTCTCTCTCTCTCTGTCCCTCCCTCTCTCACGTGCACACGCATGTGCACTCTCTCACTCTCTCTCTCAAAAAATAAATCATTAAAAAAAAAACATTAAAATGTCCTAGCCCCAGTTTCTTCACCTATAAGACAGTCAAATACTTTGAAATTAATTTAGGGAAAGAATTACAGGGAATTTCAAAGAGGCAATGTAACGTCCTATATGTGAAACTTCACCCACAGGAAGAATTCTCCTTTCTGGGAGGGCCTATAGCAGCTCTCTCTCAAGATTGGATCCGATTATATATGGAAACCAACTTGACAATAAACTATTTGTAAAAAAAAAAAAAAAAAAGATTGGATCCGATTGACATGAGCCGCACTCTTTCAGGAAAGAATCACTCACAGTATAAGCAGAAGGCAACTAACTCCTATGGGGCCTGGGGCACAGTGTGAAGTAGCCTGCTTCCAGCTAGAAGACACAGCTTTGAAGTTTCCTGTTTCATCTTAAAAGTATAAGATATTCCATTCTACTCTATTACATATTCCTGTTTATTAAGATACAAATGTGGTATTCTGCTTTACCTTTCTCTGTAATGCTATGTAAAACAGCCACTCTGAGATATGGCCCCATTTATATGAAACTATCTTTTGTTCCTGGCATGTTACATTGCCTAGGAGTATACAAACTATTTTTCTAGTAAGAGAAATACATAGATTTTTGTGCACAAAGAAGGTCTCTCTCTCTCGCTCTCTCTCACACACACACAAATCCAACAATTTTTCCATTATAGAACTAAAGCCATGTACTGAAAAAGGCCATGTTAAATATTTCAGTTAAATTATATGTCATTGCATCTGGGATCTGTGAAGACACTCTTCAGAGCTGAGGACTGCATAAAATCACCAGTTCCCATCTAATGCCAAAATGCTGAGAAAGGGTTAGGTTGATAACATATAACTATTAAGCAATGTCTTGAGTTTAGACAGAAAAATGACTTGTATATTAATTCTAAATCACAGAATAAATGCCAAATATAACCAAAATTAAAATGTGAATCAAGAGGAGAAGCTGAAGATATAACAAATGTATTCAAAGGGAAAGTTAAACTCAGATCCTCAATTTTTTTTTTTTACTCTCTGTTAAATGAATGAATGAATGCATACCAAAATACTGACAAATAATACTTAAATCACGGTCTCCCAGGATATCAAGAGCAAGTAGAAATGGACTTGGAGATAAATCTTTACGATCTACAAACCCAAGTAAATTTTTTTAACTTTTTTTAAAAATGTTTTATTTATTTCTAGGAGAGGGAGAAAGACACAGCGTGAGCAGGGGAGGGTCAGAGAGAGAAGGAGTCACAGACTCAGAAACAGGCTCCAGGCTCTGAGCTGGCAGTCAGCACAGAGCCCGACGCGGGGCTCGAACCCACGAACCGTGAGATCATGACCTAAGCGAAAGCCGGACGCTTAACCAACTAAGCCACCCAGGCGCCCCTTAACTTTTAAAAATTTATTTCTGAGAGATTGAGAGAGAGAGAGAGAGAGAGAGAGAGACAGCATGAGCAGTGGAGGGGCAGAGAGAGAGGGAGACACAGAATCTGAAGCAGCTCCAGGCTCTGAGCTGTCAGCACAGAGCCCAATGTGGGGCTTGAGCACATGAACCATGAGATCATGACCTGAGCTGAAGTTGGATGCTCAACCAACTGAGCCACACAGGTGCCCCTAAGTAATTGTTTTTTTTAAGTCTGCAATCCCAGTTCAGCATTACTTCAACAGGCTGAATGAATTTTAAGACAAATCTGAAAGCAAGAAAATTATTTAAAAAAAAATTTATATCAAACAACGACACCAAAAACATAAGTCTTTACTTATGTAAAGTTAAAGTTAAAGATAATTACAGAGTAGGACCAGTTTTTACATTTAATATCCTATTAGAAGCTGAATTTTAAACCTTGTTTCTGGAAAGTTAAATCTTGGCTGTGTAAACCTAGCTATTTTTTAGTTTGTATTCAGCTTTGTAAACTGAAGAATGGCAGAAAAGGGTAGGGAAAAAAAGTGCAAGAATTCACTAGGCAACCTTAGAAGTAGCAAAGCAGAAAAGTGGGGAGGATTTCTCTTGAGAAATTTCTCTCATTCTCTCAATGATATCATGCTAATATTTTTTCTATTTTTTAATTCTCAAACTTTACATTTTAAATTTTAGAAAGAAGAATAGTGCAAAGTTTCAAGAGGCAGAGGCACTCATCTACCCAGCGCGGGCACCCAACGTCAGGGTGAGTTCCCAGATACACATGCTGGTCAGGGGAAGACTACAAGTCTCCCTCTGGCTTTGCCCTATCATTTTCATATGACAGAATATCATCCCTCCCGAGCTGAATGGAGGTACCCGGGAATGTTCTTAACCTCTCTGATGTCATTTCTATTGGAAATACATAGCAATATAGCCACTCTGTACTTTCAAGGGCTGTACTTTCTGTTCTTGGCTCAAGTTTTTGCATTTTGTTCACTCCACTACTTTTTCCTCACAAATATGAGACTATCAACTGATAACCTTGAGTGGATACAGATCAACTCACTATATTAAGTAAGTAGAAAGGACCGCGAGGCTGGATGGCAGATGAGAACCTGCTGGTTCACATAAAACCTCAGGGTGTTTGGCTCTCAAACAGTTCACTTTTTTTCTTTAAGGGAGAGGAAAATATTTTATATGCAATGTAAACTCAAAGTGATAGGGTTTTGGGAGGGATTGTGGGGGTTTCGGAGCTGATGGCCAAGAAAGAATTCTTGAAGATGTCTTTGGTGCGTAAAGGGGATTTTATTGAAGCACAGGGACAGGGCTCGTGGGCAGGAAGAGCTGCACTGGGGTCCTGACGGGTGGCTCATTATATCCCCTCATGTTGGGAGGGAGTCAGGGATAGACTAAATCTCTAAGGCATTTTGGAAGCAAAGTTTCCAGGACCTTGAAGGGCTTGCTGCTGGGAAAAGAGCATTTGTTGCTGTTCGGTAAGGACTCAGTCATGAGACCCTTCAGATGTATATCGGGGGCCATACACTTGGAGTATGATTGCCACCATATACCTTGGGGGAGTTGACATAAAGGAAGTTTCCAAAAGAATTTTTATATGTTAAAGTAGACTTACAGGATCCTCAAGGTTGGGATAATGTTAAGCCAATATTCTCTTTTTCCCCCAGCAAAGTGTCATCATCGAGGCAGCTGAGCTCCTAGAGGGAGGTCACTCTGCCTGTTTCAAGGACTTGTCTAGGGGCGCCTAGGTGGCTCAGTCGGTTAAGCATCCGACTTCAGCTCAGGTCATGATCTTACAGTTTGTGGGTTCAAGCCCCGTGTAGGGCTCTGTGCTAACACCTAGCTCAGAGCTTGGAGCCTGCTTCAGATTCTGTGTCACCCTCTCTCTTTTACCCTACCCTGCTCACGCTGTCTCTAAGAAATAAATAAAACATTAAAATTTTTTAAAAAAAGGACTTGTCTATGCGCTGTAGGCAGTAAAGGAAGTTTAACTTTTCACATCACCGTGGCAAGAAATTAAACCGCTTTCCTTTGCCCTTGGGTAGCCAGGAGTGTCCAAGATATATCACACATATTCCACCTTGGTGGGGGGGTACTGTTAGCCTGTACTTTGCCCTCAGCTCACCCCATGCTCCCTCGCTGAAAGGACACAAACCATGTACCAAATGAAATTCTCAGCCTAATATCTGGAAATGAGTAACACCTCTACCTAGTGTGGGTATATATAGATTTGTGGGTAAATATATATATATATATATATTTGTGTACATATTATAACCACATATGTGGGCTCTGGAAGGAAGTGTCAGTGAAAACCTCATCTTTTATTTCTGCATCTGTCAGCAGGCGGGACCACACACAAGTTTTTTCTCAAATGATATGATCAATGTATAAGCTGTGAACAAGACTGCTCCTACCTTTTGCAAGCTTTTAAAACCAGTCAGAGCCTTATAGATTACCTATTCCAATTCTTGGATTTTGTAAGCAACCCGAAGGCCTAAGAGATTATGTTATTTTTGTACGGTCAAAAAGTTACCTTAGTGGCCCTGGAGGCCCTTGAATATAAGTTATTATACACTAGTTGAGAATTATTGTTAAGAAGGCAGATGAAAGAGATGTTGATCTCTTTTTACACGGAAGTGTATGTTTGTAAAACACAACAATAAGCACAATCTTTACCTTGCTACCAATTCTCTTCAAACTCTTTCAAAGGACAGAAACAGAATGAATACTTCCTAACACATTCCATGAGCCAGAATTACTTTAAAGCTGAAACCAGGCAAAGACAATATAAGAAAACTACAGACCTACATCTCTCCTGAGCACAGATGCAATTATCCCCAGCAAAATATTCATGAATCAAATACAAAAAAGCATAAACAAATTATATACATTCATCAAGTGGGATTGAACACAGGTATGCAACTGATTCAACACTCAAAGATAAATTAATGTAATCCATCACAAACGAAACAGGTTAAGCAACAGACTAAAAGAGATAAATCGCATAATATGGGTAGATACAGAAAAAGTATTTGACAAAGGCCAACGCCCATTCGTGATAAAAACTGAAAACTAGGAGTGGGGGGTAACTACCTCAAAAGTAAATGGATAGGGAAGGAAGGTATGAAACTGTGTGTGTTCACAGATGACAGAATCATCTATGCAGAAAACCTGAAAGATCCTAGAAGATAATTCCAGAAATAATAAGCAGTTATAGCAAAGTTGTGGGATACCAGGTCAATACGTAAAAGTCCATCATTCCCCACATCCCTGCAACAAATAAGTGGAATTTGAAATCAATCTTCTGGCTCTAATCTATTATGTAGCTACTTATGCCTAATTTGATTAATGATGTATGATTGACGCACATGAAAATATAAATAAAACATAAACTATAAATCGATACCCCCAAGTTTTTATTTTTAGTCCTGTAATTAAATAACTTATTTCCAGGAAGACGCAATATTTCAAAACCAATACCAAAGAAATATATTTAAATGTAAGTTCACAGGTCAAGAAATTTTATATTAATAAAGGACACATTGATATTACGTATAGTTGAGTGATGAAGTTTTTTCAGAGGACAGATTTTTTTTAGATTCTTTCAAAACTTTCATACTGAGAAAGTTTTGCATTTTTCTCTCACAATAGAAAATGCAAAAAAAATGCAAACAAGCAAGGCAGAAATGTTCAAGCTTGCTAATAACATTTTTAAAAAAATATTGTGGCTTCTGGGTGAATCAATCAGTTGAGCATCTGACTCTTGAATATGGCCCAGGGTTATGGGATCGAGCCCTGCACCAGGCTCCATGCTTGCACTCTCTCTCCCTCTCTCTCTCTCTCTCTCGCCCTCTGCCCCTCCCCCACTCACATGCATTCATGTGCTCTCTCTCAAAAAAAGTTTTAGAAAAAAGTTTAAAAATTTAAAAAAATTAATGACAAAATTAATATTCTTTAGCAACTGGGGAAAAACTAAACATATGAACATAACACTGGAGGAGATGAGGCAGGGAGCCCTCTCAAAGATAGACAATCATAGCCTAAAAGGGAAATAAACTTTCAATATGCATCAAGAACCTTAAACATGTCCATGAATATTGACCTTCTGTTACCACTTCTATGACACTATTCTTAGGTTCAAAACATGCACTCAGTGATTTTTTGGAAAAGGATATAAGTTTAAGTGTTACTTAATCTCATTTTTATAGATTTTTTAGCTTTTAGAGACAGAGAGGGACAGGGAGTGAGAGGGGAGGGGCAGAGAGAGAGGGAGACACAGAATCCAAAGCAGGCTCCAGGCTCTGAGTTGTCAGAACACAGCCTTATGAGGGGCCCCACTCCACGAACTGTGAGATCATGACCTGAGGTGAAGTTGGACACTTAACCAACTGAGCCACCCAGGTGCCCCTTAATCTCATATTTTGAATTAGAAATAATTCAGTTCACCAGCAATAAGGAAATGATGAAATGTTAGGTACCTATTATAAAAAAAAAAAAAAAACCTAAACCAGACAAAACTTGTTTTCATGGGATATTTTACAGCAAGGAAAATTTATCATGATGCAATGTAAATGAAAAGCCAGATACAAAACTATATATACGATTGCATATAGTGTGCGCGCACACACACACACCATACGTACACGCAAATATTTAGGCATACTTAAGATACTGGGAAGAATTAAACCCAAATCTTACTAATCATGAGGGTAAACAATTTCTAATATTTTTTTTAGTTTGTGTGTGTGTGTGTGTGTGAGTGAATCACTTCTAATTTAAAAAAAGCATTAGCAGGAAATAAAGAACATAATCAGCAAAGTACAACATAAAATCCTGGTGTGTCCTCATGCAGGCCTTTATGACATCCCTATGCAGGCAGCCTTCAGTATAAGAGGAGGGGGCCTCTTCCTTTATTTTACATACAGGGCATCCCCCTCCTGCCTTATACAAGAAGGGACCTTATTTAGTCAAGTGGTTGGTAATACACACAATCTAACTGAAAATAGTAGCTTCTGTTTATAAGAGCACCCAAAAATAATAACCAGAAAATAATTGCCACACACAACATTTTTTCCAGCAGCTCTGTGCCCGTGCATCCGACAAGCGGATTGTTTCCCTGGGTGGGTGTTGGGAGTCGCTAATACAAATTTAACAGCTTCGCGGCAGGAAGCAGAGCAGTGCTCACAGTAAGGTACTATGATCAACACTACACACGTTAATGCCATCTTTACCGACTCTAAGGGAAGGTCTTTAAGTACAGCCTGGTGGCTGCATTCTGATTTAGAGAAAAACCCATTTCTCCTTTGAAAAACGGAGACGCGATGTGAATTGCTCGCTGCTTTCAGAACGGTTGAGCCCTCATTTTTAGAACTCCCAGCTTTTCTGAAACACCAGAGGAATCCGCTGTTCTTGTGTGTCAAAAACATTAGCCATTTGCAATCATTCAGCTTATGGAGGGATGCTGAAAACCTGCATTTTAGGCAATATTGTGGTATCCCCTCTCACAGCAGAAACTAAAAATGCAGCAGCAAAATAAAAAAAAAAAAAATGTCTCATTTTTCTCCCTTCTTCGGAAACAAGTTTATCCAACCGATACTGTTAAGGATTTGAGGCCTCTATTAGTCAACATTTTTAAATTCAATTTATTACAAGACAGAAGTATTATGTTAGAAGGATTAGTAACCACTAACCACAAAATTCCAGAGTTTAAGGTAATTCTAAAAGGCCACCTAACAGAGTCCTGAGGCCAAAGAGAGGCAACATTGAAATGCCAAGGGTATATATCTGTCTTTGCTTAAAAGTCTGCAGTAAGCAGGGTTCTTTGACTTTTTTCATTAATTCATTTTGGCATTTCACTAAAAGTTCCCTGATATCAGGGCTAAGACCCCTCTCTTGCAATTTGAGCTTCTAGCCAACCGCAGAGAATATGTAATCAAGCTAATTTCTTTTACTCTGTTCAATTGAATAGTGCAAAGTAAGCCATTCTACTATCAGCCATCGACTCTGTAAATTAAATAGGCTCAGATTTTTCTACTTGGTCCTTGCCTCCCAAGCTAGAATTCAAATCTAGTCGTTATCCCTATTTTCCCAACAAAGTATGTCCACATGCTCTTCCACTGTTTTCCCGGAGATTAGAAATAACCAGGTTCCAAACGAGCTACATGCTTTGATTTGGGGTGCATGGATATATATGAAGCCCCAACAGAAACATAGGCAAGTTATGTGGAAGAACTGAAGTGGATGAAAGAGACCTTTTTAAGATAAAATGTTGGGGCACCTGGCTGGCTCAGTCAGAAGAGCATGTGACTCCTGACCTTGGGGCGGTGAGCTCGAATCTCACGTTGGCTGTAGAGATTGCTTAAAACAAAATGTTATGGATCGTGTATTCCGAGAATAAATAGCACTCATAAATCGTTATGGCCTTCCTAACACTAGTGTCATGTTTTAATTCAGTTTAGAATTCACCGATATCCAACACATGTATTTATTTCTTAAGATTACACTACTTCTAGATGTAAGTCGTCTCTTTTCTCTCTTAGGATCCTATTCGCCCACTGACCACATGAAGGATTTGGCACTTTAAACAGTCTGATGTTGAAATATAACCACATTGCGCAAACGGCGTCGAAGCAAAGCAGACACTCCTCAATAAAGAGACACCACCAAGGAGGTTCCGTGAGAAGTCACCACGAGAAAGCAGCGTGTGGAGGGTGACGGTGTTCTCAGCTCCTTACCTGATGTCGGTACACGTGATGCAGCTGATGTCGCGGCTGTTTGCTGTGATCAGGTTCAAAGCTACTGATGTTTCCTTGTCAGAGGTTGGGTGTGCCCCACATTTAAAGAAAAATTCCTGGAAGGAGGAGAACGACGTGAGAAATCTCAGACGTGGAACTCAGCTGGCCATCCTCCCCTCTCTCGCAAACATTTTCACATTCAACAAACTCTTCGGACAAGAGAAGAAATCTATCATGAGGTAGGAGTTAGAAATAAGTCCACCTCAAACCTTCGGAGGGAAACTAAATACCCTGGTGCCAAACTACTCAACAGCCTCCTTTCTAGGAGGGTCCAAGTGTCTGTATTCACCTTCCTTTCCCATCAGCTGCGGAGCTGGGGAGATGCTCTGTGACCCTGGTTTAGCGATGCCCTTCTGCGCTCAGTGGGTCTGATAGAAGGACACGGTGGGGAAGCAGGAGGTGTCTCACCAATGAGGAAAGAGATGCTGAGCCATGAAATGATTTGCCCCAAAGTCCAACAATCAGAGGTGAAGGCAGGAAGTAACCAGGTTTTCTAAGGGGAAACCCAGTGGGTTTTCTACAGCACCACAAGGCAGTGGTCAGTCAGCGACAAGGAGATGGTACAGAGTAAGGATCCTAGGGGCCTGTACTATAAATAAGCATGTGCATACATGCAGACTTACAGATCAGCAGAGCAGACTCTCCTCAGACGCCCCCTGAGCCTTTCTCTGCCGCCGTACAGGGTCCCAGAATTCCCTGGGAGACTCCAACCCCACGCTCCATGCTAAGGAGCAGGGAATGTTCTACACCTGTACCTCTCTCCTTAACTGGCTTCTCCAGCCTTGTCCTGCTCACACTCCCTTAATTTAGCTCTTCACATAGGTCACATTCTTTCGATTGCTCCTGTTCTCCCTTCTCAGCCCGAATCTTCTTTTTATTTTTCCTCATTTCTTCCTTTTGTTATGTCTCTGTTTGTTCACACACCCCTTTACCCTTTATACACTGAGGTGCTTAGCACAGTAACTGCTCTGCCTCTTGCACCTTCCGTGATAATCCCATAGTGAAGGGAAGTTTTCTGCTACGGCAAAAATTCAGTACAGGTGCATCTCTGGACAGCAGAAGGATGCTTCCTCACCTCACTTCCCCCCCAACTCCACTGAGTAAAACTACTTGGAATATGGGAAGTATTTCCCTTTAAACACTAGACTTTGCCTTTTGTTAAAGCTCCACATAATTAAATGTTTTTGGCTTCATGGAACTTGGGGGATCTTTGTTGTACATCTCAATCTGCATTGTAGCCTAAGAGTTCCCATGGACAGCATTGCAGATGGATATACATGGCTGTGTTCTAATACAACTTTACTTATAAAAATGTTAGGACAATTGAATTTTGTCCATAGGTCACAGATGGTTCACCCCTGAGGTACTGTGGAATACCGTATTCATATTTGTGTCTAACAGTGTCCTGCATAGAATAGGTATTAGATAGTTTTTCCTAAGTAAAAAAAATTGATAGGCTTATTAACAAAATTGTATCATCATCCCTATACACATTTGACAGCACTTGCCCTCATTGATTCTTTCCCTGCCTGTAACCCAACGAGCCTCCTTCTTCCCTCGGACCTGGAATATGGTGAGCAACACCTGTGGCTTTGAAACACTAGTGTGCACGGGAAACACCTGCTGGGTTAGACATCACTGGACCCCACACCAGGTTTCTCTAATTCGGTCATTCTGAAGCACGGCCAAGGATGTGCACCTTCTAACATGCTGGCAGTGGATGCTTTCACTCCTGCTCCAGGAGCCACACATTTGAGAACCATCGAGCTATACTGACATTAGGGGTAAAGGGAGTCAACTCTGTTTCTTCTCTCAGAAGACGACAGCTGAAACGTAGCTCGCTTATCACATCTGAAAGTGATGCTACGTCTCTGATACCACGTGCTACTCTCCAAAACTCCCAGGGGTGCCACTGCACAGAGAAGTGTCCCAAACTCGAGCCCAGACTCCTCTTATTTGCAAGTGTCTTCCCAGCCCCAGATGGCGTAATTGCTAGTTAACCAGAACCTATACTATCTGGGGCGTGTGGCATATTAGTCCTCCTCCCTGCAGGCTCCAGCCCCACAGAGAAGGGTGTGACAATAGTCTTGCTAGAATAGATGGCATGTCCAGTGCTTCTGATGAGCACCTGTTTAGGTAGGTCTGTGGCGTCATGACCAGGAGCTCAGGACTTTCCCTGGAGCAGCTTGGACAAAATACTGATTGGTTCTTTTCTTTTTTTTTTTTTAACATGGAATGCTACTCTTTTCACACAATGGTTTGAAATTTTACAAATCCTGCATAGGTCAGTTCAAGGATATTAAGAAAAAGATTTAAGGCAATTCCTGACTGCCTAACCAAAGTGGGGAGGACACGACTGGCCCTTATGAAGTGCATTGAGTTAGCTGCAAGTACTTTTTGCAGACATGAAAAAAAACCTCACTCATAACACAAAGTAATTCCTCCAAAACAGCTGAGTTGGCTGGACTATTGAGAAGGTATTTCATATACAGATAAATAGATAGATGGTATTTATATTTTTTTCTTAGCTTGCAAAAAAAAAACTACTGGTAGATGTTCAGCAAACGAATCACAAACTGTTCTAATACCAGATAAAATTCAGCCAGATAAAAGCCAAAATCCTTTTTATTGAGGGGAATGGATTTTTGTAGATAACAATATAAAAAGGTATAGATATTTGGAAAATTCCAGTATTTCACATGGGGTGATAAAACTAAAATACAAAATGATCAGTTCTGTGTATTCAATATATATGTGTCACATCGGTAAATTTCAGCATTCTCTCCACCCATTTGAAGAAAGGAGGTTCTTCTGTAGGATTCGAGTAATTGGCAAGGACGGCAGAGGATCTGAGACTTCACCCTGCTTGTCAGCTGACAGGTTAGTACGTCACAGTCTCATGGATGCTGGCAGAAGACACAAGACTCCTGGGTCAGAGACAAAGGACTGTGTGACTCAGAGCCCAGGCAGAACGAAGTACAGACATTATGACCAGGTCACTCCATGACGTGCTCCCCACAACTATGGGATAAAGCAGATGAACTAAGCTAGATGCTACCACTGTGGTGGCTCTGCCCCACAGCTGAGGACCCTGAGCCCCAGGAACCCAGATCGTTAACAAGGAGCTGTAAGCAAACCTTCCTTTGTCCTGAAGGGCCATACTGTCTTTATTATGTTGGATAATAAGCCCATCTGCTCTATGACTTCCTTGAAAAGACCATCCAGAACAAAAGGGTAGTAGGCACCTCCCTCACAATGTGCAGAAACGCAGGCAAACCTTGGAGAACTGTCTCCCAGTATCAGTGACAGCTTTTCTGACAGACTAGTCACGAACATGACGCGGTTTCCGGTCCTATGTGATCAGCGAGCTAGGACGTTAGTAGTCTTTTGATATTTTCAGTCTGCGTGCAAAACACACAACAGTAAAGCAAAGCGAAAGAGAAGAGCCTTTCAAATCTTTCTCCTTGGGTACCTCAGCTGCTTATATAGGGTTGTCATCTCAGTGTGGCTGCAGGATTTTTTTGGAGTAACTGTGATTTCTACCTCTCTGTGTATTATTTGTCTTGATTGCTCAGGGTAAAAATATCATGGAAGCCAAAGCCAGAGAAGTCATCTAGCACAGCATGGTCAGAAAGCAGTGGTGTCAAGGGAGTGACACCATCTCTATCCCAACATGGGGCCCAGGAAACACACAAGCGGGACTGAGTGACAGCGGTTATGCCCCAGGGACAGGCTGCTTGGCGTGGCCTTACTCTAGTTCCAGTAGGTGCTGGGTCTGACCAGCAAAATGACTTCCATGTCGCTAGGGAAACAGCCCCCTGTGGGTGCATCAGGGAAACATCCTCTTTCACAAGGGAGCACATTTGTGAATCCTAGTGAAGGCAGTATGGCTCCTTGAAGTGTGAGTGAAGAAAGATACTCTAACGGCCCCACCCCATCTTTTACAAATACCAGCTCAAGATAAATGAGCTACAAAAATAAACAAACAGACAAACTGAACCAAAACAGACCAAAAAACCCAACCAAGTCCCAATAAGTTAAATGAACTCTTCTAGCTAATCAGGAACTATGGTTCCCATGGGCTGGCTCATTTCCTTTGGATCCATATACTCGATTCTGGGAAGCCATAATTAATTAGCTATGAAGCTAAGATGTATGACAGTAATTGGTAAGGTTTTTTTCTTTGTTTTCAATGATAGTGTAAACTATTAAAGAAATGAACCCAGAATAAGACCAAAAATGAGCTTGGCTTTATAATATAACCATGTTAAGTGCTATGTAAGTGATTTCCACCTTATTAGTACTGAACAGAAAATCCAAACTCCAGCAGAGTTACATTCTTTTTTTTTAAATTTTTTAAAAAAATTTATTTATTTTTGAGAGAGAGATAGAGACAGTGTGAGCAGGGGAGGGTCAGAGAGAGAGGGAGACACAGAATCTGAAGATAGGCTCCAGGCTCTGAGCTGTCAGCACAGAGCCCGACCTGGGGCTCTAGCCCATGAACTGTGAGATCATAACCTGAGCTGAAGTCAGATGCCCAACTGACTAAGCCTCCCAGGCGCCCCCAGAATTATATTTTTTAAGTTCACAGAAATGTATTTGCATTTCTACCATTCCTGTGGATTAGGCTGTGAGTCTTTCCTTCTGCTCTCACTGAGGTCTTGTGTTTCATCATAACTCACCTGTCTTTCATTTCAGGCTATAGAGGCCTGACCCCTAACCAAACCAGACCCATAAAAACCAAGGAGAGACCTGTAAGCATCTCAATTCAGCTGCTGGTGGCATTTCCCAAGGCCACCCTCTGCTCAGCTCCACTCTGCCACTTGACTCCCGACTCATTACCAGTGTCTCACAAAGAGGGACATAGTAGGAAGTATGGAAACAAATAGATAAGGCAGTGAAATCCGAAAATAGACATATGGCAAGAACCCAGTTGTGTAAGAACTTACAAGGTCAGATGCTAATTAGTCAACTCCAAACATAAATTAAAGTGTTCCAAATTTCAATAAAATGAGCTAACAAACCACTAATCTGGACAGCCTCGCACGTCCCAACCACAAGCTAGTTTCACAAACCTGAAAAAATAGCAGTGAGACCCGTCTTCCTCTTCGCTCTTGAATCTTCTAACGGCTTTTATTGAACTTCCTAAAGTTAATGAGTTTTATAGATACTGTTTAACCATAATACGTTTTCCAGATAAAAATATTTTGAATTAACTTTACAAAAGGTTAAATTCGATGTGAGTCTCTAGATCTTCTTAATTAATATGCTCCAAAGGAAGCACACCTTTCTCTTTTTTAAAATTTTATTTTATTTACTTTGACAGAGAGAGAGAGAGCAAGCAGGCATGGGGCAGAGGAGGGCGGGAGAGAGAATCCCAAGCAGGACTCACTCTGCCAGCACAGAGCCCCATGTGGGGCTCGAACTCACAAATCGTGAGATCGTGACCTGAGCTGAAGTCAAGAGCTTAGCCGACTGAGCCGCCCAGGTGCCCCTGAGTTTAAACTTTAAATCTGTGAAAAGATAAACCACCCAAATTTTCAAATAAGAGGGACTGAGAACATAAGGCCATTATTAGGATTTATGAGAAAACTGGTAATGAGCATCTTACATCTCTGTCTATCGAAGGGGTCCTTACACTTCCCAAGTTACGATAGACGACCTGTCACTTAGGATCAATCTAAATGTCTCGGGGCACCTGAGTGGCTCAGTCGGTTAAGCGTCCGACTTCAGCTCAGGTCATGATCTCACTGTTCGTGGGTTCGAGCCCCGTGTCGGGCTCTGTGCTGACCATCAGCTCAGAGCCTGGAGTCTGCTTTAGATTCTGTGTCTTCCTCTCTCTCTTACCCTCCCCTGCTCATGATCTCTCTCTCTCTCTCTCTCAGAAATAAATAAAACATTAAAAATTAAAAAAAAAAAGAATCAATCTAAATGTCTCTCACAGAACCAAAACTTCTGTCAATAGCTAGCAATGAACAGATATCCTCACTGGAGGCTCTAACAGTTCCTCATCTGGTTAGATACAGGTTCTTTTGTAAAAAACAACTGATACTTTTACTTCTTACTATCCATTTGTTATCTGTTATTCACATTAATGTTATAGCTTTAGTTTTCTCTAAGCTAAAATCTGACCAACAGCGCGTAATTCTCACATTCTCCACCTGTAACTGACCATGCCAAAGCCCGTTCACCTTGCGACTTGGAGCACCTTAGCCTTCATGCTGAAGTGTCAGGCTCCCGTTGTGTTACACAAGTCCAGAATGTAATTATAGTAGTCTGCAGACAAAACAACTAGGCAACTTGTTTGATCACAGGCTCCTTGGACACTTTGCTAATTTAACAATGCCAAGTGTAAAATTAGGTTACACCTAGTTAAACATATAGAATCTCAAAGCTACTGCATCTGTTATCATGTGCAAATTTGTTTTCTCTTAATAAGGTGCTACCAAAGCCTCTAGATGACTGCAAAGTTTATCAGGACAAATAAAATCAATGTACTCCCCCTAAAACAGAAAACCATGCCAGATCAGTGCCGAGAAGGACAGATACTGCCTGTCCACACCACGACCATGACCACTGCCAAAGCCTTCACGAAGACTGTTTTTCCTCCATGGTTAACAACAAATGTACACATTATAGGCACATACACTCACACACAACAGGAGTACATGCATACACCAAGCAGGCTCCGGGCTCTGAGCTGGCTGTTAGCACAGAGCCCGATGTGGCGCTCGAACCCATGAACCGTGAGATCATGACCAGAGCCTAAGTCAGATGCTCAACCGACCAAACCATCCAGGCGCCCCAAGCTAGCCCATTCTCAGCAGCAGAGAGAAAGTCTTCTATGTTAGGCCAACAAGCACATGGCTCTCTAATTCCACCACTGGTCAGGTCCATAGTATTTCTACTCTCCTATCACTACAGTGATTGTTAAATTTCAAAAGTATTTGAAAATTTTGATCTGATTACTGAAGTTAGAAGTATAAATGGGGTCCATTCCCTAGGCCAATGTATAAGAAGTATCAAAAATAAAAATGAAATTCTAAAATCCAAAAGGCTCTGGAAATGCAAAGCTTTCTTTTTTCCTTTAAATGTTGCCATAAGTAAAATTTAATGGCAAAACTGGACATGAACTGGCACGACACGATCTCTCGTCTGTGTCTGTCCGGTGTAGTGTGACTGTTCCCACTTTTTACTGCAACATCATTGTTTTTCTTTTTAAATGAGAAGGTGCAGGCAGGCAGTCCTGGAGCTGCTTCAGGGTTAAAGTGTATGAACTGCATAATCTTTCTAAAATCAAAAAGTTTCTAAATTGAAAACACTTCACACTTCAGGGCAGTTAGATAAGCGATTACGATTCTATGCCTAAAATTTATTTTAAATTCATACTAATCCAATAGGATGGTCCTTGAAGTACTAGATACAGTCCTCTACATGAATCACTGCAATGGTAGCTTTGGTTCAGTCCAAACGAACAGTTTAAGCTTACTTCAAATACACCTATAAATAGACTCTGCTCATCTTTCCCTGTGATGCCAGATCTAAACAATTACACAGGCGTTAAGGCTACGTGCCTTCAAGATGTCTAACTTCAAAAATCAAATATATATATACAGATATAACCATGTTTCTCTTCTTCTGTGCCTGGATCATAATTTCTTCCATGTGCCTGACCAGAAGTTTATCTTCTTATATCATACCCAGTCACCATGTGCTATTTATTATTTTAAGAATAAAACTGGGTTGTAAAAGAAGGCATGTCAAATGATTCCTAAAGGGTAAACTAGGGGGTTCAAAGTCATTACAGAGGCTTAATAAAATGCATGAGTTTGTACAGATGGCTTTGTTCAGACCAGAAAATAAAGCAGCCTCAGAACAACAAAAAATGGAATTCATTGATACAGAGAACAGACTGGCGGTTACCAGAAGTGGGGGAGGGATGGGATAGAGTGGAGCATGGGTGAAATGGGTGAAGGCAGTGAACAGAACAACTTTCCATTGATGAAATAAACGAAGCAACAGAAGACGAGCCTCATTCCCAGACACGCTCAGATCATTGTGCCTCCCTTTCTCTTCGCTAGTCCAGGATGCACAGATGGCAGGCTCGGTCAGAACACACAAATTCCCCTGCTGTGAATGCAGAGTGAGAACTCAGAGAATCAAGCCAGTGTTCAGAAGAAAACAGAACCATGAGACGGAGTTCCAGCGACAGCATTTGTGACCTGGATCCAGCTCTGCCTGATTCCCTGGTGACTTAAGTTACTGTATCTACTTTAAGTAATAGCCATGCTTCCAGGGATTCTTTTTCCCCAATGTTTGCTCACTAAAAAGAAAGAGGGAAGGGAAGGGAAGGGAAGGGTAATATTTTCTCCTGGCCCAGTCCTGACCAGGGGCTGGAGATCCAGAGGTAAACAAAATCCCTGAAAGAATTCAGAAGCTTAGAGGAGAAAGACACTTTAACAAACATTTGCACATGCATGCGCTCATGCGTGCACGCGCGTGCACATACACACACACACACACACAAAGTGGTAAATGCCTTAGAGATGGCTGAACACTGAGCTGTGGGGCGAGAGAGGGATGATGACCAGCTTAGGGGAGAACAAGAAGGTTTTGCTTTTGAGGAGATGTCTGAACTGGGTTTTACAAGGTAAGGGTTTGCCAGGTGGAGAGGTCAGGGAAGTGAGCGCAGGCAGAGGTGAGCCTGGGGAGGCCAGACTCGGGGGACAGCAGGGACCCTGGGCAGGGGAGTATGGGAAATCCGTGATTCTTCCTGCACGTTAACATTGATCCCAGCCCCTCATACTCCGGCTTGTGCTTTGGAAGCCTGGAAATGCACTTGTTAGTGACTCTGTCAGCCTCCCTACCTAAAAGGACTAAGCTGTGACACAAAGAATATGCACTACGACTAGTTCTTTGTCACCAGCTTTCAAAGATCACCCTTTCAAAACAGGTTTTTGATTTTTTTTCTTTAACTTAGCAGGGCATAGAAACCGAGACGAATTCCTACATTATCTTTCAGACTGGAAAACAGGATTTTCTTTTTTTCCTTATTATCTTGAGAAGGCTTTCACTCCACGGGTTGTACCCTGGGTAAGGTATCACTGGAGAATTTTGACAGCAAATTTTGACCGTGATTGTTAATGTTTCTCAGCCTGGGCAAGATCATCTTGTTCTTAGCATCCATTAAGGGTCCTTGACTCCAACCTTTCTAGAAAGGGACAGCTGCCTTAGTTACATTTATTCCATAGGCTGTGGGATCCTTGAATTCGAGTCGAGGGGCTCCTTATGGCCAGAGGACACATCTTTTTACATTTGATCTATTCCCAGGAAATCCTGGCTGGTTCGGGAGAATCTGGTTAATGACTTACACAGAACCTCAGTCATCCTTTCTCCAGATCTAACGTTCCTTTGACTAGTTAGTTGCTTCAGTGTGATCATTACTTTCCTTGGGTTTCCATCCCCTTTCCATTAATGTCTGGCAGTGTAACTTCCCTCCAACCACAATGTAACAGTAGTTACTTATGTGATATCATCAGCTCCATAGAAGTTAAATATATCTTCTTAAATTTTGTAGCCTAGCCAGACTATAAAAGACAATATTCATTATTTTAGCTATTCTTTATTTCCTTTGGAAGCTAAAGGTTTCATAGGCTTTCATAATATGTCAGCTTGAAAGAACATAAAGGCATCAGGGCATTTGCTAGCTGCATTATTTAGGCAAAGCTTTCCAGCTTCTGTTCTGAGATGAACAAAATAAGATGCTCCAATATTTTGCTGTAATAAAGTGTTTCTTCTTATACCCCCCGCCCATCACTGAATGTAAGCTGACCTCCAGGAGAGGGCACAGAAAACAAATATTTGTTAGCTGGAAATAATTTGCAAGAAGCTGAGGGAAAAGGTCATCATTTTGAACGTTTACAATGACCCAACACCCCCTAGCTGCATTGGGTTCCCAGTATTTCCTAGGCAATCTTTAGAAATCGGCAGTTCTTTTACATTTATTTCTAGATGTGAAAAAAATGATTCTAATTTTGATTATTCTCATCACCAATGGTAAATAATGTAAAAGAATTGTTTAATGCTGTCATTTCCCTCATTATATACCTTCCAGCTCAAGCACACTGCCCTGAGCAAAGCTGTTGGAGCCTTTTCACATCATCTGCCTCACCGTCTTTCCGTCTTCCGGCCCGACCCAGTTTTGCTATAAAGACTCTTCTGCCCTGAAGGCTGTGCTCTCCCTGTTACCTTTGATCCCTTAACACAATTTCTCCCTATATGGACTGTCTTTCTCCTATCTTTGCCACTCACTGTACCCTTGAAACCCCTAAGGGTGCTTTGTGCCTCAGTTTACATGTCATCAGCCCTTAGAGCTTTCCTGATTCCCCAGGACTGGGTGAGAGACGTTTCCATGTCACCCCCTCGCTCCTCTCCTGTTCTGTGCTTAGCGCCTGCCAAGCCCTTGTTCTATGGTACTGACCTCACTTTCTCTGTAGTTTAGTGCTAGTGCATCTCTGGCAAATGCCTGGTCTGATGCAACTTAAGCCCAAATCAGCCTCTGACTGGCCAACTAACAACACAGGGACCAAACATTTCCCACAACAGGCAAAGAGAGCCATTGTAGGCAGCTGGACTGAAGGAGAATATGGCTCAGGCACAACAGCAGGGCACACAAAACTCACATAAGAAACACCCCTGATGTGCCAGTTCCGGTAAGAAGGGGACATTACACTGCAGGCCATCATAGGACCTCTACTTCATAAGGCCACTCCTTCCTTCCTTCCTTCCTTCCTTCCTTCCTTCCTTCCTTCTTTCTTTCTTTCTTTCTTCCTTTCTTTCTGAGAGAGAGGTAGAGAATGAGTGGGGGAGGGACAGAGGACAAGAGAGAGAGAACGTTAAGCAGGCTCCATGCTTAGTGTGGAGCCCAGTGTGGGGTTTGAACCTTGACCCTGGGATAATGGCCTGAGCCACAATCAAGAGTGAGCCGCCCAGGGCCCCCACCACTACTTTCAAGAGCAAGAAACATTGTTAACCCTCCTAACACACAGAAACAGACTCAGAGAGGTAGACAAAATGAGGAGACAGAGGAATATATCCTAAACGAAAAGACAAGACAATCACAGAAAGAGAGCTTAAACAAAATGGAGATAAGTAATATGCCTGATAGAGAATATAAAGTAGTGGTCATAAAGATAATCACTGGAATTGAGAAAAGAGCAGAGGACCTTAATGAGATTCTCAACAAAGAGACAGAAAACATACAAAAGAACCAATCAGAAATGAAGAACTCAATAACTGAAATTAAAAATAGACTGGAGGGGGGGCGCCTTGGTGGCTTAGTCGGTTAAGCGACCGACTTTCGCTTAGGTCATGATCCCGCGGTTCATGGGTTCGAGCCCCGCGTCGGGCTCTGTGCTGACTGCCAGCTCAGAGCCTGGAGCCTGTTTCAGTCTGTGACTCCCTCTCTGACCCTCCCCTGCTCACGCTGTCTCTCTCTCTCTCTCTCTCTCCTAGAAATAAATAAATAAAAAAAAATTAAAAAAAAATAGACTGGATGGAGTAAATGGTAGACTAGAAGAATCAGAGGAACCCATCAGTGACCTAGAGGACAGAGTAGTGGAAAGCCATGAAGCTGAAGAAAAGAAAGAAAAAAAATTAAAAAATAAATTAAAGAAGCTCAGTGACACCATGAAGTATACTAATATTAGCACTAAAGGGATCCTAGAAGGAGAAGAGAGAAAAGTGGGCAGAAAATTTATTTAAAGAAATAATAGCTGAAAACTTCCTGAATCTGGGCAAGGAAAAAGAAATCCAGATGCAGGCAGCACAGAGAGCCCCCCAACAACCCCAGGAAATGCAAATCAAGACTACAATGAGCTATCACCTCACACCTATCAGAATGGGTACATCAACAACACAAGAAACAAGAAGTGCTGGTGAGGATGTGGAGAAAAAAAGAACACTCATGCACTGTTGTTGGGAATGCCAACTGGTGCAGCCACTGTGGAAAACAGTGTGGTTTTCAATTACCAGTGTAGTTACTGTTAGATCCAGTAATTCTGCTACTGGGTATTTACCCAAAGATACAAAAAATTAACAATGTAGTTACTATTAGATTAACAATGTAGTTCAACAATGTAGTTACTAGTAGATCCTGTAATTCTGCTACTGGGTATCTACCCAAAGTATAAAAAAAAAAAATAATTAAAAAAATTGTATGCATCCCTACATTTATTGCAGCATGACTTGCAGGAGCCAAGATATGGAAGCAGCTCAAGTATCCATCGGTAGATGAATGGATAAAGAAGATGTGATATATATATATATATATCATATATATACATCACATATACATATATATGACATCTTGCCATTTGCAACAGCATGGATGGAGTTAGAAAGTGTAATGCTAAATGAAATAAGTCAGAGAAAGATAAAGATCATATGATTTCACTCATATGTGCAATTTAAGAAACAAAATAAAGGAATAGATTAATAATAGATTGACCAAGAAACAGAGACTTTATCCTAGAGAACTGGTGGTTACAGAGGGGAGGGGGCTGGGGGAATGGGGGAATTGGGGATGGGGATTAATATCCAGATGAGCACTGAGCAATGTATAGAATTGTTAAATCACTATGTTGTACACCTGAAACTAATATGACACTGTGTTAAATACATTGGAATTAAAATTATTTAGAAAGGAAAGGCTAGTGGGGAAGGGCTCTCCCTGGTATGAAGACATGCTGAGGGGGGAAAGAGGTTGATAGGAAACTGCATCTCAGCCCTTTTTTGTTTCTGGGCAGCCAATGTTCTTTCCATCTTTGGCTAGTCTGCTCCTTCCTCTTTTATTACTGCTGTTGTTCCTGTCATCAAATCTATTCTGCTGCTTATTTGGAAAACAACCCCCAGTCCCTGGATCAAGCGGTGGCAGAATGATAATGTCACTTTTCTCTTGCAGCCAGAGGCTGAGAAACAGCAACTCAGCTTTCACGCGTCTGGTCTGGGCATAGAAAGTGCAAGAGAAACATACCTTTCGGTAGCAGTAATTCACAAAATGATAATATAACTTGGTTTGGGCTACAAGCAAAGAGAAATATTGGACAATAAAGAAATCCTAGCTTTAAAACATTGTAAATGACTTTAGACTTGCAATCCAAACTTTTTTTCCCCTCTAAAGTCCTTGTTTCTTTGGCAAGTAGAATTTAAAGCTTCTTTTTATTCCTGTGTTCTTTATCGCAGGCGGCATACACAACTATAAACAGTCCAGTCAAGACCAATCCGGGCAGAGACAAGTGCTTTATGTGCTTTAACAGTTCCTCACATTCTCTATATTTATTTTATTTCCTCATTAGAAAGGAAGAAGATAAAGTATAATTTGTAAATTTACCTCTGAACTGTCTACATCCAGGAAAACTAAGATGAATGAAACTAGGAAATAAATGTTAACAAAGAGTGGATTTTTCCTTTTCTTTTTTTATTAAGATATTTTTTCTAGAAGAGTTTTAGGTTCACTGCAGGACTGAGGGGAAGGTACAGCGGTTTCTCATATACTCTCACCCCCACACATGCACAGGCTCCTCTATAATCAACAGCCCCCACCAGGGTGGGACACGTCTCACAAAGGATGAACCTGCATTCACACATCATAATCACCTGGCCTGTACTTTACATTAGGGAGCACTCTTGGTATTTTACATTCCGTATCCACAGTGTAGGTTTGGACAGATGTACAGCGATGCGTATCTATTATTATAGATTCATCGGGATTTTTGCTGTCCTAAAAATCCTCTGTCCTCCAAAAATTCATCCTTCCCCATATCTTCTGGCAACCATTGATCTTTCCAAGGTCTCCATAGTTTTTTGCCTTTTCCAGAAGGCCATATAATTGGAATCACATGGTATGTAGGTTTCTCAGATTGGTTTCTTCCACTTAGAAATATGCAGGTAAGCCCACTCCATGTCTTTCCATGGCTTGATAGCTCATTCATTTTCAGCCCTGAATAATATTCCAACATTTGGATGTACCACGGTTTATTGATCCATTCACCTACTGAGGATATCTTAGTTGCTTCTGAGTTTGGGAATTATGAATAATTATTCAGTGTGAATCAAGCTGCTGTAAACAATTATGAATAAAGCTGTTATACAACTCAAAAAAGGGAGGGATTTCTTGCTGATTATTTCAGATTTCCTGCAGAGATTATCATGTCATCTCTGAGCAAATATGGTTTTATTCATTCTTTTCCAATCTGTATGCCTTTATTTTCTTTTCTTGTCTGACTGCATTAGCAAGTTCTTTCAGTAGGATGGTGAAAAGGAGTAGTTAGTTATTTCCTCGTTTTACTCATCTTAATTTTCCTGGATGTAAACAGTTTGTAGGTAAATTTACAGGTTATACTTTATCTTCTTCCTTTTCTAATGAGGAAGTAAAATATAGAGGATGTGAGAGCTGTTAAAGCACATAAAGCGCTTGCCTCTGCCTGGATTGGTCTTCACTGGACTGTTTATAGCTGTGTGTGCTGCCTGTGAGGGATATCCTTGTCCTGCACCTGATTCTAGTGAGAAAGCTTCTAGTTTCTCACCTTTAAGTATGACACTAGGTATTTTTTCCATGCCTGTATAAGCAATTACAAATAGAAGAAAGAAAACCTCAACCACTCATTCTATTTATGGAATATATATAGATGGATATATGCATGTATGTTTCCCATTGCCTGGGCAATATGAGAGTCACATAGTTCTATACCTTATCTATATTTCATAGTAACTTTTGAATCATGAGACTGCCATAAAAAATAACATCTTTAGCCATCTATCTCAATTATTTTGAGAAATATATGTTATGCTGGAGGGACAAAGATAAAGGACACTTTCATCCCTGGGACTACAGAATCTGGTAGAAAGGAGACGTAAAAACACACAAATGAACAAATGAAATAAGAGATTGTGAAGCAACGATAGAGAAGGCACCTCTTCTTCTTAGCCAGGATTGTCATTACAAAACTTAAAACATTCTTAGGGGCCCCTGGGGGGCTCAGTCAGTTGAGTGTCCAACTTTGGCTCAGGTCATGATCTCACAGTTTGTGGTTTCAAGCCTTGCATTGGGCTCTGTGCTGACAGCTCAGAGCCTGGAGCTGCTTCAGATTCTGTGTCTCCCTCTCTCTCTGCCCCTCCCCTCCTCATTCTCTGTCTCTCTCTCAAAATAAAACATACATTTAAAATAAAAAAAAAAAACCCTGTAAACATTCTCAGAGATGGCATCTATGAACGGTTTGTGTGTGAGGGGAAAGTCTCCTAGAGAGTTACATGCTCTTTCGGG
Organism: Proteles cristata cristata; assembly: GCA_017311185.1. Taxonomy (NCBI): domain Eukaryota; kingdom Metazoa; phylum Chordata; class Mammalia; order Carnivora; family Hyaenidae; genus Proteles; species Proteles cristata. The sequence goes on along the minus strand of JAESUZ010004109.1, from coordinate 1,259,356 downwards.
AAGGATTGGCAGAGGCCCTCTCTCCATAAATGCTGGAATTGGCAGCTGTGAGAGAGGTCAGTTATGCCTGTGGGAAGAATTTTTATTTTTCATCTAAAGAAAGTTCTTAAGGAAATATAACTAGGACATGATACAGTGTTTCAATCAGATTTAGATGTAATCTGTGAATATAATTTAAGAATTTTTAAATGTAATTAATACCTCAGGGACACCTGAGTGGCTCAGCCGGTTAAGCATCTGACTTCGGCTCAGGTCATGGTCTCACGGTTCGTGGGATCAAGCCCCATGTTGGGCTCTGTGCTGACAGCTCAGAGCCTGGAGCCAGCTTCAGGTTCTGGGTCTCCCCGTTTCTCTGCTCCTCCCCCACTCACGCTGTCTCTCTCTCTCTCTCCGTCAAAAATAAATTTTTTTTAATGTTTTTTAATTTATTTCTAGGAGAGAGAGAGTCAGTGTGAGCAGGGGAGGGTCAGAGAGGGAGTCACAGACTGAAACAGGCTCCAGGCTCTGAGCTGGCAGTCAGCACAGAGCCCGACGCGGGGCTCGAACCCACGAACCGCGAGATCATGACCTAAGCGAAAGTCGGACGCTTAACCGACTAAGCCACCCAGGCGCCCCCAAAAATAAATATTTTTTTTAAAAAATTTTAAAAAGGACTGAAAAACAAGCAAATGAACAAAACATACTGCTCTGAGACCAAAGACAGGGAAAACTGGTTAATAAAATGGACAGCAAGAGTGAAAAGATCAGAGCCACTCATGTGAGTGAGGACATCAATATATATATCATAAACCCAAAGAAGAATCAAAGAAATAGCATAAAAGATCTCCTGTGAGCTAACACATAGACATTTGTAAGCTATCCAAATAAATTCAAATCAGAATAATATAAAACAACATTGTAATTCACATGAAGAAACTAGCCTATATTTACTCTAAAAGGTTCTTAAAGCTACCAGAAAGTACAACCATATACCAAGTTGCTCATGTATAATGATACAAAGCTTAACAATAAATTTTTGACAAATTCAACCCACCAATGTATTAAAATATGAATACATCTAGAACGTTTGTTGACTTATTTAACATGTACTTAGTGAATATCATCTCTGTGCTAGATAGTATTCTAGGCACTAAGAATTCAGTATAAACAAAAGAGTAGAGTACATACATTATAGAATACAGAAAGATTAAAAAAAAAATGAATGTGATATATTTCCAGGCAGTGGTGACTATAGTACGAAAGTAAGGTAGGAACAGGGTACTTCAAACTGAAGGGATGGTTCAGTCTTAAAACTCATAGATTTAATTCATGCTATTAAAAACTTAAAGGACAAATATGTGATACTGTCTGTGGTAAACCACTTAATAAAATATAGAAGCCATTTTTAATAAAATCCTATGTAAAATAAAAAGAAAATTCAGCTACATTAAATATGATAAGCAAAAGTCAGCTACTATAAACTTCATAAAGCCATCTGTCAAAACTTGTGATAATAATCAGGCACTAAATGAAAATGCTCCCTAGGACTGGTATTATCCACAGCTGAATAAGAAAACAAAACTCATAGCATCGATGTTAAAAAAAAAAAAGACAAATGTATCCTTATTTTCAGATGACATGATGGCATACCTACTAAATCCAAGAGACTCAATTAAAAGTTATGAAAATTAGGGGCGCCTGGGTGGCTTAGTCAGTTAAGCATCTGGCTTTCGCTTGGGTCATGATCTCGTGGTTCATGGGTTCGAGCCCTGCGTTGGGCTCTGTGCTGACTGCCAGTTCAGAGCCTGGAGCCTGTTTCAGTCTGTGACTCCCTCTCTCTCTGACCCTTCCCTGCTCATGCTGTCTCTCTGTCTCTCTCTCCTAGAAATAAATAAAAATATTTTTTTTAAAAAGTTATTAAAATTATTGAGAATTTTTTGCTAATTAGCTGGATACAGAGTATATAGTAAAAAATTGCTTATCTTCATATTGGCTAAATCCAGCTGGAAATGGAAATAAAAACAACAATTCCTTCCTAATATTGACAAAAGCTATAAAACACAGCTACACTTATTCAGCAAGAAAGGCCAAGGACTTACTGTAGCTGTTTAAAAGTAGGGACTTCAGTAAATGCAGAGGCAAAACATTCTGAATGTAAGAGGTTATTGTCAGTTAAATACAAGTCCTACGATTTACATATAATTCTGGTGCTGGGCATATTAGAAACCTAGATGGAATTATTTTGGTGGGAGAGAGAAGAATTGAACACAACAATTGTTTTAAAACTATCACATGAAAAGCAAACATGTGAGAATTTACATTTTTTTTAAAAATGTTTTTATTTATTTCTAGGAGAGAGAGAGAGACAGCATGAGCAGAGGAGGGTCAGAGAGAGAGGGAGTCACAGACTGAAACAGGCTCCAGGCTCTGAACTGGCAGTCAGCACAGAGCCCGACGCGGGGCTCGAACCCACGAACCGCGAGATCATGACCCAAGCGAAAGACGGACGCTTAACCGACTAAGCCACCAGGCGCCCCAGAATTTACATTTTTGAATTATGAGAGTAAGGGTAACATCCTAGCAGGTATTATAATTATATTATATTATATTATATTATGTTATGTTATGTTATGTTATGTTATGTTATGTTATGTTATATTATATTATATTATATTATATATCATATGTTATAGCCAAAGAAATAGGGTATTTGTATAGAAAGACATAAATAAGCCAGTGACATAGAACCTGGAAATATCTGCAAGTATATATGAAACTTCTATGACAAAGTTGAGATTTTCATTCAGTGAAAAAAAGGGTGGGTTATTTAATAAATGGTGTGTGCACAACTAGACAGTCAACAGCTGGAGTAAATAAATGATTGACTATTACTGCAGAAAAGATTCCAGATAAATAATACCTAAATTTGAAAACAAATGACAAAAAGTTTACTATAATAGTGAAGGGGAAAAAAACCTAGCAATTCCTATAAACTGCAAAGAGAGGGAGGGGAAGAGCTTCTGTGGAGAGATACCGAGTCTCTCCTTACATAAAAGAAAATGTTCTGTGTTTCAAAATTTTCTGCATGTAAAAAGTCAAAAATGTTTATACAAGATCTTATAGACAGTTAATATACCTACTTTTAAAAAAGTATTTCTGCCATTTACTTTATAAAATAGCTCAGCCGGTTGGGCGTCCGACTTCGACTCAGGTCATGATCTCATGGCTCATGGGTTCGAGCCTCGTGTCGGTCTCTGTGCTGACAGCTCAGAGCCTGGAGCTGCTTCACATTCTGTGTCTCCCTCTCTCTCTGGCCCTCTCCTGCTCATGCTGTCTCTCTCTCAGAAATAAATAAAACATTAAAAAAAAAGAAAATAGCAAACTATCCAATTCAATACCAAAGAACATGAGATGGTAAATCTAGGAAAAGAAAATGTAAAAGGCTCATAATGTGAAAAGATGCCTGACTTTACTGGTGGTCAGAGAAATGCAAATTAAGAGCAATGGTGGTGTGCAATTTTCAAAAGAGACTTTATCAGAAACAAAGGATCCAGTGTTGGTGAGTGGGTGTTCGAGAACACCGTGTGAACAAGTGGGAAATGGCTCAGCCCCTTTGGGAAATCATCTTAACGGTTTGGACAAAAATGTTTAACACAGGTGTTGTTTTATTCAATTATTCTGATCCACAAAAATAACAGTACTCATGTATAATAATTTATTGATGATAATTTTACTTTAGCATAGTTTGTAGGGAAAAAAATGGAAACAATCAGGAGTGGATGTGCTCAATATTTATGTTGTGGAATATTACACAGGTATTAAAATGAATGTTTGGTCTATGCATGCATTGGTCTTCAAAGAGTTGTAAGAACTGCTATTATGTGAAAAATGTCATGATGAAAGAGAGTATTATTAACACTTCAAGAGAAATCATTAAAGAACAGTATCAACACAGGTTTTAAAAGGAGTACAGAAAAATTTATAGAGGAATAGACAGGAAAAAAAGTTCACCTGAACCATCGCTGGAGATTGAAACCAGGAGAAAGGAGAAAACTATCCATTTATCTATATTTCTTGTTTGAATTGTTAAAAAGGGCATGCACTCTTTTTTAAATAACGTATTCAAAATAAAGACAGCTGGCCCAAAAAGGCAGTATAGTCTCACAGGCACCAGCCTAGAGTGCATTTTGGAGGTTGTTTTTGAAAGGCAGAAACTCCTCGGGGAACGTGGCAGAAGCCCAGGCTTGAGCAGTAGCCAGAGGCTTGAGCAGAGAGGATGGCGTACCTCTCCGGGGATGCTTGGATGCATCTTGAAGGGAAAGAGCAGCCTGTGAAGGATTTTAAGTAGGTGAGCAATGCTAGGACATTACAAGTAACATATACTAAAGCCTAGTTATAGAGAGAAGAGCACAAAAACAAACACCTTCTGACCTTCCTTTGGGAACAAGCAGTCTGGTGACCCAAAGGCAATGCCCAGCTGCGTCGTTCAGTACAAGACCTCGCCACGGCAGCAGTGAACACAAACCCAGTCTAGTTACTTGACCTTCAGTGTTGGACTCAAACAGCCCTTTATCAAGCCAGCAACGTGTACTTTACTTTAGACCATGTTTATTTACTTATTTTTTGGCTAATTTGTCAAAAAGTGGTCAACTCAATAAAAGTAATAAAGGCTAGAGCTGCCCTAAACTTACAGAATTTTATTTGTGTCTTTAATTTCTTTTTTTCTGATTTATAGCTCCTCTTAAGAAATGCATCTGTACTTGGTATAGGTAATATTTGGTTAGTTACATGAAGAATAGCAGATTCAGGGGTGCTTGGGTGGCTCAGTCAGTTAAGTGTCAGGCTTTGGCTCAGGTCATGATCTTGCAGTTCATGAGTTCAAGCCCCACATTAGGCTCTGTGCTGACAGCTTGGAGCCTGGAGCCTGCTTTGGGTTCTGTGTCTCCCTTTCTCTCTGCCCCTCCCCCACTCATGCTCTCTGTCTCTCTCTCTCGAAAATAAACATTAAAAAATTAAATTAAAAAAGAAGAGCAGATTCTTAGAGAGTAAATCTTTCAATTTGTTATAAAGTTAAGAAAGCTATATTAGTATGTATTACTATTACAATACTTTGATGTTTACATAGTTAACAATACTATTCAGCATTGGAGAGTATGTTTGAAAGGAAAATTATCAGTACGAAAAATAACCTTCCCTATAGTGTCTTCTGCCCAGGATCTCATATATCAAGTATTAGCCTCGAGGAGATGTTTATGGTTAGGTTATAAAATTTGCTGGGGGGAAAAAAAGTTGTTTGTAATGAACATGGAGAAAGCATCTAAATCATCACACTTCAACAGGAAGTCATGCTGAATCCTACCCAACCACAAAATGTGCCCCCCCCGACATCAACTCAGATCAGTAGATAGCTCACAACTGAAATGACCCATAAATCTCAACAACCTAGTCTAACTCTGTGCATATAGAACAGTAGGCTTCAATTTAAGTTCATGAGCAACAGCAAGCACGTACGATGAAACATCTAATAAACAGACTAGATGACTAGCACGTACAACACAATGTGTTCCATTTCACACACATATCCTGTTCTATCTGGTGGTGCGTTAAATCGGATGAAGTCATTCTGGTTATATATATATATATATATATATATATATATATATATATATATGTCTTTGTTAATTACAGTGACTTCTGCAAAAAAATTTATTTCTTCACTGCAGTGGAAGACCAGGAAAACATTAAATTTATGTTACTCAGGGGTGTACTCTACAGCCTTCCACTTAGAACAGCAAGTATAAAAAACCAGGTATCCGGGGTTCTGTGGCTAACTATTCTGGACTGCTAGGGGCTTTGTCTAAGGCATTCAATCTAACCAGTTATAATTTATAACTTGAGGATTTTGTGCAATGTCCCTGTGACTTTCTGCATTGGGACCCGACATCATGAACACAGCTTCTTTCCCCCAGTCACCCAATTTGATACCGGCCAGCTAGTAGTTATACCTCAAGGCACGGTTGAAGAGTGCTGAGGAATATTATTTCCATTACACTTTTCAAATCAGTTGGGTCAGTCTACTCAGAACATGCTGAGATGTATCAGGTAACTTCAGTTTCTTCTGCTGCTCCCATGGAATTTTCTCCCTACCCTTCTCATAGAAGTCAGCAAAACAGCAATTACTTAAGCTTATTTTACTGAGTGAGACACCATTCCCAAACCAAAATATATGTAAGTAACCTCAAGTTGGATAGTGCTGTCGATATTTTTTGGCTGCATCCATTCTTTTCATCACTGACACCTGGTACTCAGTGAGTATATCATTACTTGGCTGTTATATATAAGTCCATCTGTGCAAAAATGGCCAAGTGCCGGCTTAGCATTGGCCAGGCCAGTGTCCTAAAACATCGGTGCCAGGCAACGATGAGCTCTGATGACCTCATAACCCTAAGAAAACAAGACAGCTGACAAAAAAGTTTTATCATAATGAGGCAATAATGTGGAGATACAGGAGACACATTATTAAATATATTCAAAAATTATGATAGTTACAAAGCCATTTTAATATATTATTCTGTCTTGTCTTTTCTTTTTGAGGATTTTGGGATGTAGGAGGCCTACCATTTAAGAGTTAGTGAAGAAGTAACACCAATTCGACTTTGGAGTAATCTACGAACGTAAAAATCATGAATTGACTTTTTCAGCCTATTACAGCCTCAGCTGCTTGTGCGTACATATTAGATACATGATCACGAGTCTTTATGTGGCCGCTCATGGGAGCTAGGAGATGCTTCACTTAGGTGTAAATCGCAATTGACATGAAGTCATGTTTTACTAAATATTTTATAACTTCTTTATAAACTCGAGAGCAATATGTTAGCTGCACATAGGGAATTCCACATGTGCTTGCATGTAAATAAATGTTTGTATGTCTTGTTGTTGCTATGCTGGTCTAACTGTCAAAATTACAGAAAGCTGCCAGTATAGCTTCAGCAGGCAATGTACGAGCTGCGAGGGCCTGATGCCAGTTCTGGTATCAGCTTCCTGCTCTGGTATCAGGGTTCATTAGCTACTGTTTGCCCATCATGCTGAGACTGCAGGACAGAAAGAACAACGTTTGTTTAGACAATAAATGAGAGAAAGTTTAAATGAATTTTCTAGACTCCAGTTAAGTCTCAAGAGAAGAAAAGGTAGCACATGAGAAGTCCAACAGCTTTATAAATATTTGCAGTGTGAATTTGTCAGAGGGTCAATTTCCAGTATTTTTCTCCCCTGCCCCCAAAATGCCTTAATATAAGTGGGATCTTCAGGGAAATCATACTGTGGAAATAAGTGATTTATAGTGCCGGTTTATGTTTCCACAGAACAGTAGTGTGAATTCAGCGTGTGTGTTTGGTAATTTACAATACCGTCATCATTTGGGGGGGTCCTTTGAGAATGAAAACCCTTCCATTTTCTTTTGTGTTCTTAACACACAAAAGTGTTTGATGGAGAGAGATGCAGATTCTCAATGGACGAAGGGAAGGAAGGAACGAGATTTCCGACGCCGCCAACCCAAATTATACATTGCTCGGCCTATTCACAAAGGATTTTCCTCTATGCCCCCCTTCAGTCCTTTCAGAATCATTGCATATAGAGCAACCCTAACTCAAAAATAACAATAAGAACAAAATCAGCATCAACTGCTTACAAAAGAAATCACCTGCATGGATGTAAAATTGACAAAAAGCCCAGAGGGGATGCCTTTTAAATTGACATCAGGATGCTAGTGCTCTTCCTCCCCATCTGTACCCCGCACTTTATTGGCCACTGGTATTACGAAAAGTGATATTCTGTGACATTAAGAAGAGTGACTGTCCCTGCCTTGTACCAGCTCCACAATTCTTGAACTCTGTAAGGTGACATGTAGTGAATTATCTCAGAGCAAGAGCACACAGCAGCAAATCTTTACCCCTGTGTGGGTGAGTAGAATATTTCCTTACATGTTTGTTGCTGCAATGGCATCTGTTTTGTACTTTCCACATGTAGAAACAGGTGAGAAATAAGTGTCATACACTATGTTATGCTCAGTGCTGTGGTAGCAACAGACGGAGACAAAAGTGAAGGGGTGATGACCTCAGGTGTCAGCAAAGCCAGCATTTGACTGTGTTGACCATGCAGAGGAAGCGCTTCCTGCTCTGAAGAGCATTGTATCAAACTGTGGGAAGGCAGGGTCCCTTGAAGGACAGTTTTTTCAAATAGGCTCCATGGGATTCTTTGACTTTAACAACTGTATATTCCAGACATTTGGAATTTGTAAATGGAGGAGGAGGAGGAGAAGGAAGAGGAGAAGAAGAAAGAAAGAAAGAAAAAGAAAGAAAGAAAGAAAGAAAGAAAGAAAGAAAGAAAGAAAGAAAAGAAAGAGAGAGAGAGAGAGAGAGAGAGAAAGAAAGAAAGAAAGAAAGAAAGAAGGAAAGAAAGAAAGAAAGAAGGAGGAGGAGAATTAAATTAGTGAAAAAAAGAATTGGGTTACTGATAACTTTTAAAATACTAATAATTACACTTCACATAAATACTACTAGTAACATAATGCTTATAGTAACAGTAAAATCAGGTGTGCCTGGGTGGCTCAGTCGGATAAGCATCTGGCTCTTAACTTCAGCTCAGGTCATGATGTGGTTCATGGATTTGAGCTCCCCAGTGGGCTATGAGCCAACAGCACACAGCCTGCTTGGGACTCTCTTTCTCTCTCTCTCTCTTTGACCCTCCCCTGCTGGTGCTCTCTCTCTCTCTCTCTTTCAATCTCTCTCTCTCTCAAAATAAATAAATAAACTAAAAAAAAGTAAAATCAGGTATACTTGAAATTTTAATCCAGAACAAAATTTTGTTTCACAAAAGTTCTGTAAATCATTTTCTTTCCTTTTTATTTATTTTTTTTGTAAATCATTTTTTGATACATGTTTGCAATTTGGCAGTTTTAAACTGACAATGTGAAATATTAGTTTTATCTCAGTCCCCTTCTTTTTTCTAAGGTTTATTGACATACAATAAAGCATATACAACGATATAAGTTTTGATATATTGCATGCTCATCACCACAGTCCAGATAGTGAACATATGTACTTACCACCCCCACCAAGAGCTTTCTTGTGTCATTTTGTAATCTCTCCACCCCATCCCTTTCCACCTCCACTCCCAACCCCAAGGAACATTTGACCTACTTTCTGTCACTATATATTAGTTTGAACTTTCTATAATTTTATATAGAACCCCTACATTATATATACTATTTTTATCTGGATTTTTTTTACTCAGCATAATTTTTCGAAATGTATCTATGTCATTGAATGTGTGAAAATAAATAAAAGAAACATCTGAAATGGCATTGGGAAGCCCTAAAGAGGGAGCTCTCACACAGTACTACTCACTGCAGAAGTACACCTCACATTCCTCCATGCACCAGCAGGAGGAAAGAAGACTTTTCCGCCCAGCAACAGCCCAGCCAATGAGAACTTGGTAGAGCGGCCCCTCCTAGTTCCTCCTTTTACTTATAAAAGTAAGCTCCTGTCCTCTATTCTCTGGACTTGCCTATAGTTTGCTTGTCCATAATTGCAATTCCTCTACTCTTCCCCCCCAAACCCAATTTGCTGGTAAAATAACTGGATCTTTTGTTTCTTAAGGCCAACATTGCATGGCAACCATGAAAATACCTGGGGGAGATGAATCCCTGAGAAACTAAGAGAGGAACTAAGAATTCCCAGAACCAGCTGACGGGGGCCCCTTATAGTCTTTTTCTTAAATGCTTGTTTGTTTGTTTATTATTGAGAGAGAGAGAGAGAGAGAGAGAGAGGAAGTGAGTGGGGAAGGAGTAGAGAGAAGGAAACAGAATCCCAAGCAGGCTCCATGCTGTCAGTGCAGAGCCCAGTGTGGGGCTCGAACTCATGAACCGCAAGATCATTACCTGAGCTGAAACCAAGAGTTGGATGCTTACCTGACTGGGCCACCCAGGTACCCTAGCCCTTTGTACCCATGAGTTGCCTTTTCCCTTTTGGTCTGGCAAGTATCTTCTCAGATATGAGCTCCTTCTAGTTGAGCTTTTCCATGTTATTCAGGATCTATGTTTTGTTTTGTTTATTTTGTTTTCTTTTGGGGGAACTTCCAATGTTCAACTTTTTTTTCTTAGAATCAAAGTAGAAGAGGGGCACCTGGGTGGCTGAGTTGGTTAAGCATCCGACTTCGGCTCAAGTCATGATCTCTCAGTTCATGGATTCGAGCCCTGCATCAGGCTCTGTGCTGACAGCTCAGAGCCTGGAGCCTGCTTCGGATTCTGTGTCTCCCTCTCTCTCTGATCCTCCCCTGCTCACGCTGCTTCTCTCTCTCTCTCTCAGAAACAAATAAAATATTAAAAGAACTTTTTTAATTAAAAAAAAAGAATCAAAGTAGAAGACCATGGCTCTAAAATAAAACAAAGTGAATGGGATGCCTATTTCAATTGGTATCTTGAGGCTTCCAAGCAGATCCAGGATTCCAAAATCATGTCTTTACAAAAACACCATTTCTAAATTAACAAAGATGTACAAACAACTGAAAGAAGACAAAAAAATCTGAGTTCTCTTCCTCCCCTCCATCATCCTCTGGCTCCTCCTGTATACACTCTGCTCCCTCAATCTGATTCTGTCCCCAAACTTCCCCTCCCTGCACCTGTTAGCACCTGTCCCTTTACAACCAGCTAGACACTCAGAGGATCCTGTTGCTAAGCCCCCCATTTCCTAGATGTCCCTCGGACTAAAGCCAAACTATAAGCCCTGGCCAGAGATTTTCCTAGAGTTACTGGAGATCCTGCTAGATATGCTGAGGAATTTCATAGTCATTCAGACTCCACCCACCGGGTTCCTCAGATCTACCCCCGCTAGTTCACGTGCTTGTTGTGAAGGCCAAACCCAACACTGGATGGAAGCAGCTAATAGGAATGATGCTGAAAAATCTCTAGATCTGCAAACGAGAGATCTTTCCCCTGCCTTGTTAGATGTTCAGCCTCAGGCAATCACTAACAACTTCACCTAGCAATCCTTAGGGCTTTCCCAAACCCTCTCTCCAGAATTAATACCCTATACATCAAAAGGCCCCTCAAGGCATCACGCCTAAAATAGAAGATGATAAGACTCAGGGCCTCATCTCATTCGTTCTTATTTTGTCTGTAAAGAAACCTAATGGCCACAGATGGAGATTTGTCCAGAATCTCTGGGCCATAAACAGTATTGTTATCCTTCGAAACCGGGTTGTTTCAAATCCCCATACTTTCTTGGCCTCCATCTCCACCAAAAGTAATTTTTATGCTTGATTTATGCAGTGCCTTCTTTAGAATCCTTGTGGATAAGGACAGTCAAAGGCTATTTGCCTTTACTTGGGAAGGAAAGCCATCCACCTGGATGGTGAGGCCCTGGGGTTTTCCTGAGAGTCCGTCCTACTTCTCCCAAACCTGAAAGGAGTTACCTGGAAACTCTACTTGATGACACCATGTAAGTAACTTTCTTCTCTGCTGATTTTCTTGGGCCTCTTCCTAGAGAGACAGCATCCACCTGTTAAAACTTTTAGCCTTGAAGAGACACAGTCTCCAAGGAGAAATTGCAATTTATTCAAACTTATGTTTGGATGTTTGGGGCACCTGAACTCAGGGCAAGAGCTACATTTAGATCCAAACAGACTTTATGATATTCTGACTTCTCTCTTATGGCCCAACCCCTGTGTTTTGTTAAAAAAAAAAAAAAGGAAGAAAGAAAAAAGAAAGAAACCTGACCTTATAATTAGGGAAGATCAAGATAACTGAGCCTTTAAAGACTTAGATGAAAGCTTGATGAATCTCCCTGCCTGTGGACACCAATTATCAACTTCTCTTTTCCCTTTTTGTATTTGAAAAGGAAGGGAATGCCTTTGGGATACTCATTGCAAAACATGGGGACCACCATTGACCCATAGAGTATTGGAGCCAACAGCTGGAGCCTGTGGCTGGATACCTCCCTTGCCTCGGGGCCATTCTGCCAGCAAAGATAGTCCTGGGATTCCCTTGAACCATCCTCATGCCTCATACATTCGGAGTCCTCCTGAGCTCTTAACCCACTCAACGCCTTTCTTCCAGCCACCTCACCTCCCATGAAATCTGCTTGCTATTATTCCTCATATTATTCTTTCTCATTGTAATAATCTCAATTCTTCTTCCCTCCTCTATGGAAGATACTTTTCATGACTGCTTGACTCTAACCCACCCCCTCCTGAAATTCCATGATGACCTTCAGGAAACTCCTTTGGATAATGCTGACTCTTCATGGTTTACCAATGGTTCCTATTTAAAAGGTGAACATGATCAATACACTGCTATGCTATTGCAACTCTTTGAAGGCAACAACTTTGCCCTTAGCTGCTTCGGCACAACAGGCTGAATTGTATGCTCTTGCTTGGGCCTGTATTTTAGCCAAGGGAGAAGCTACAAATACCTGTACTGACAATTGGCATACCCTTGGAGTAGGCTGTGATTTTGAAGTGCTATGGAAAGAGAAAGGCTTCCTCACTTCCAACGGTGACTAAATTAAAAATGGCTCTTATGTCCAGGAATTGTTAGATGCTATACACTTGGCCAGGTGATGTGACCACTGTCAAGGTCCCTGGGCATTCCAAACTTGATTTCCTGGAGGTTAAAGAAAATCATCTCATTAACATTTCTACAAAGTATACTGTTTTCAAAGGAGCTGCCAATCAAATCTCTGTCTTAGGCCAAAGGCATATTCCCCCAAATACTACAAAGGCCCAAAAATCAGCCCCAGAAAAGGAAAAGCTATTGGCAATCTAATAATGGTTGGTTTGATTAAAAACAAGAAAACTATAGGTTAGGCGAAATAATAACACAGCCATACTAGAGACTCTAAAATTCCCATTTCTGATTACTGTACATGCATTGGATCATCGGTCTCCTGATAAAATGGTAACCTTTATGAACCAATGCTGGTGGGGAAATATTAACAAGGCTGCAGAAAGTGCCTACTGTGCTTGCGCTGCCCGCACAAAATACAATTTGGGAAATCCTGTCCACACTGCTCCTGAACACTTTGAATCGCCCAACAGACCATTTGAAGTTTGGCAAGTGGATTTTATTTAGCTTCCCCCATCTCATGGATATAAATATGTCTTAGTTATGGTTTAGTGATGGTGTGTGTATTTTCTCACTGGATTTTTCTTAGAGACAGGCTAATGCTACTTCTGTAGCTAAAATCTTACTAGGAAAGGTCATCCTAGGTGGGGAATGTTCCTCAAATTTCATAGTGACCAGAGAACTTACTTCACCAGTCGAGGGCTTTAATAGATATGTGCTGTTTGGCCAATTTTCATAACACTTTCACTGTACCATCATCCATCCTCATGGCTAGTCAAACTCACTACTAGCATCATTAAGACCCAGTTGGCAAAATTTATAGAGGCTCTTCAAATATCCTGGCCAAAAGCACTGCCAGTAATCCTTCTAAATCCCAGATCTACCACTTTTGAAACCCATACACTCTCACCCTTTTAGATAATTACAGCATGTCCAATGCACTTGGCACTTGCTTTTTTTAATCGACAGCTGGTAAAGGAAATTGTTGTTCCACAGTGCAAAGCCTAATTGCTTCTGTGGAGAATAACCATGCTTTAGAAGAACAGTCTTTCCATAGCACATTCCCAGGAGACAAAGACCTTAAGCATCCAATTGAATCCTGGAGATTTCATCTATTGGACAAGCCCTTCAACTCACTGGAAAGTTCCCTATCAGGTACTATTAACCAACCCTTGTTCCACCAAATTCCAAGGAACAAACTCCTGGATTTATGTGCCACATCTAAAGAAAGCACCAATCCTTGACTAGACCTGCATACTAACTGATGACCTGAAAATAAAGATTTCCAGGAAGGAAAGCAGATGACAGCTGAAAAAGACGGCTTTGCCAAGATGACTGGATCAGAAATGGCATGCCCAGTGTAGTGATACTAGTTTAAACCTTCAGGATGATCTCCAGTGCCTACCTTAGATGGGAAATGCCTGCAAGTTATTCCTCTTACCCATCCTTGCTACTTCAATGTGCCTCAGTGGTTTCCAACCTATGTACTTTCCTTCCATCCTGGGACGTGACAACCAGGAAAAATTATTTCTGGCACCAGGCAATGAAACCACTAAATATGGAAAACCTTACTCTTGATCAGCAATGCTTTTGAGGAAAAATCTTGATCAAAAGGGAGAATGTGGAAAAAAAAAAAAAAAAAAAAGGAAGTCTCATTTAAAATGGAGTTGGACAGCCCTGAAGGGGGAGCTCTCACACACTACCACTCACCTTAAGAAGTATACCTCACGTTTCCGGATAGAAAAGCAGCTTACTTTACATATTTGGGCAAGAGGAAGGAAGAGCTTCTTTTTGCAGAGCAACAGCCTCGCCAATGAGAATTCAGTGAAACAGTCCCTCCTATTTCCCTCACTTCCCTCATAAAAGCTAGCCCTTCTTCTTTGTTCTCTGGATGTGCCTATGGTTCACCACAGCTTGCTTGTCCAAAATGGCAATTCCTCTGCTATTCCCAAATAAACTCATTTCGTTGGTAAAATAACTAGCTCTTTTGTTTTTTACATTTGTCCATTTGTATCGCAGCTACTCTCATTATATGACCATGCCATCATTTGTTTATCCATTCACCTGTTGATGAAGACTTGTGTTGTTTCACAATATAGCCTATCTTGATAACTATTCCACGTGTAGTTGAAAATACATATTTGGCTGTTGGGTAAAATATTCTACAATTGTCAATGATGTCAAGTTCTTTGACAGTCTTAACTAAATGCTCCATATCCATACTGATTCTCTCTGTGTTCTATTATTGAGATGTATTAAAATCTACATTTTTAATTGTGGATTTGTCTCTCTCTCTTTGATTTTTTCTTTGCAGCTCAATCAGTGTTTACTCCATGTTAATTGAAGCTCTGTTATCAGCTGTATAAACATTTAGGATTATTACGTCCTCTTTATGAACTGACACTTTATCATGACATTACCCTCTTTACTAAATTCTTCATCCTGAAATCTACTAGTCTGATGTTAACATACAAGCCAGCATTGTTAAAAACTAATGTTATCATGATACATCTTTTTGTATCCCTTTATTTTTAATACATTTATATCTTCATATTAAAGTAAGTTTCTTGTAGGCAACATACATTTAGGTCTTGCTATTTTATTCAGTCTAAAAGTCTGCCTTTAATTGAGATGTCAAGAACATTTGCATTTAATGTGATTATATTGTTTGATTTAAGTTTATCATCTTACTATTTTTTAACCTAATTTTTCATGCCTTTTTTGTGTTTTTAACCTAATTCTTCATGCCTGTTTTGTGTTGTTTTGGGGCCTCTATTTTATTTTTCTTATTGGCTTGCTATAGCTTTTTGTTATTTTAGTCATTGTTTAGGGATTATGGTATACATTATAGTATCCATTTGTAACTTATCAAAGTCTGTTTTAGAGTAATGTTATACCAGTTTTCACATAGTATAAGCACATTCAAGGACTTCCGTGTTTTTCTATAATCAGGTTTTTGCTGTAGTCATACCTTTACACATAAATATATAATAAGCCTAATAATACATTCTTTTACTTTATTTTAAGAGTTGAATAGTTGAAATACTTAAGTAATAAAAATATTATATTTATCATTAAGTTACTATTCCTGGTATACTTTAATCCCATATTTCCAACTGATATAATTTTCCTTCTGCCTCAAGGGCTTTTTAAAATATTTATGATAGTGCAGTTCTGCTAGAGATGAGCTCTTCAGCTTTTGTATGCCTAAAGAAGTCTGTTTCACCTTCATTTTTTAAAGTCACTTTCGCTAGGTATAAAAATGTAGGTTGAAAGTTTCTTTTTCAGTACTTAAAGCTGTTGTTTAATTGTCTTCTCTCTTATTTTGTTCCAATAAGAAATCTGCTATCATCATTATTTTTGTTTCTTTGTATATAAAGTTTGTTTTCTTTGTCTACTTTTTAAGTTATTTCTTTACCACTGGTTTTAAGCCCTTTGATTATCATGTGCTTGATGTCATTTTCTTCATGTTCACTGAAAACTTTTCAGCCATTATTTCCTCAAATAGTTGTATTTTATGTTTATTTATTTTGAGAGTGAGAGAGAGAGAGACTGAGAGCGCATGAACAAGAGAGGGGTGGGGGGGAGAGGGGGAGAAAGAACCCTTACACTCAGTATGTAGGTCTCAATTCCATGACCATGAGATCATGACCTGAGCTGAAATGAAGAGTGGGATGCTTAATGGACTGAGCCACTCAGTTGCTCCAAAATAGTGGGGTTTTTTTGTATCTTCCCTTCTTGCACCTTTTTTCAGGGACTCTAATTACACATATATTAGGCTGCTTGAAATTGTCCCACACAGTTCACTGATATTGTCCCTTATAAAAAAATAATTTGCTACTTTCAGTTTGTATAGTTTCTATTGTTATGTCTTTATGTCATTTTTTCATTTGAGAGAGAGAAGGAGAGTCAGAGAGAAAGAGAGAGAGAGAGAGATTGAGCAAGTTGAGGAGAAGGGCAGAGGGAGACAGAGATTCAATCAGGCTCCATCCTCAGCACAGAGCCTGACATGGGGCTCAATCACATGACCCTGGGATCATGACCTGAGCCCAAATCAAGAGTCAGACTTTCAACTGACAGAGCCACCCAGATGCCCCTCTATTATTATGACCTTTGAATTCACTAATCTTTTCTTCTGCAAAGTCTAATCTATATTGTCATCCGGCATAGTTTTTATCTCAGACATTATAGTTTTCCTCACTAAGAGTTCAATTTAGATCTGTTTTTATCTTTCATGTCTCCATGTAATTCGTTGAACATATGCAATATAGTATAGAGACTATTTTAATATCCGTGTGTGCCACTTCCAACATCTGGGTCAGTTTTTATTCTATTTTGATTGATTAATATGTCTGCTCATTATTGGTGATAGAGTCCTGCTTCCTTGCATGACCTGTAATCTTTAATTCAATGCCAGACATTGTTAATTTGCCGTGTTGGACTTCTGTATTCCGAGAAATATTCTTGGGCTTTGTGTTGGAATATAGTTAGTTACCTCGTAACAGTTTTATCATTAGGGTCTTGTTCTTAAAAGTTAGTAGATGGGTCCAGAAAAGTGTTTAGTTCAGAGAACATTATTTCCCACTACTGAGGATTCTTCTGAGTATTCTATCTAGTGCCTCATTAATTATAAAATTTTCCAGTCTGACTGCTGGAGAGAAGCAGTGTTCCCAGCCCTGTGTAGAAACTAATCCTTTCAGATAGTTCTTATTGTAATCTGTGTTATTTGTCTATATAGCTATTTTTCTTTCCAGACTCTGTCCTACAAACTCTTATCTTTCAGACTTTCAGATCGGTCTTTTCAACTCCAGGAACCTACTGAATTTTGCTTGACATATTTCTCCCTGTGCCAGAGCCTGAAAAATCTCTTTAGGCAGTGAGATAGGGCAATCACAGAGATCACCTCATTTTTCTCTGCCTCTCAGGAGTCACTACTTTTGTGGCTTGAAAACTTGATATATTATGTCTAGGTTTTTTATTGTTTCAGATCAGGAGTGGATAAATCTAGTCCCAGATTCACTGTTTTGATGGAAGTGGAAGACAGGCACTTTATTACTATTACAACTGTTAAAAAATCTAATTGACCTGAATGTGCTAATCAAAACAGAAGTAACACTTTTTTTTTACTGTTTCATTCAGTTCAGACTATTATAGGTTAATGTACACATGACAAGAATCATCTTTTCCCAGCTTCATCATGTTTTGTTTTGTTTTGTTTTGTTTTCTCTACGCAAACCTTGGAGGTGGACTCATGTAAGCTGAGAAAAAGATAAAGAAAGAAGATTTCCAGGTATCCTCACCCTGAAGCAAATCAGATCCAGACCTGAAAATCTTAGGATCTAGGACACTCAACAAAGAGTAATTAGGAATTTATCTGAGAGGTCTCATAGACTACCACTGGCTTAGCAGATAGTAGGTGAGAATTATTACTTATTTGCTTGAGAATAAAGTGTAGTTAGAGTTTCAATAGCAATTTCTTAAACTCTGTGAAGTAAGCATTAATGATCGTACCAAAAGTTTTCTAGAAATAGGAAATATTGGCCTTTGCAAAATAATAGCTCAGGAAAGGACCCATTGAACAGGACCACTTGAATTCACACAGTAACATATCTACCATATCACAGACACTCTTCCCCTGTAAGAAGCAATGATTGTTGAAAACTGGTTGTTGACCAGCTTTCAGGCTCAAATTTGACCGTGAATGGAAAGTAACTTTCTTGGAAACAGTTTTATTATTGGGGTCAATAAGATAAGCCAAATTTCAGGAACACACAAAAGACAGTGTTTCATTTGAATTGGTATTGTTTTGCAAAATACTTAAGATATGCTGTTTGCCCTTAGGAATATATTATTTGTCTTTAGGAATGAAGAAGATATACCTAAAAAATAACTGATTTAAGATGAAATAAATCTTACAGTAATAGTTTTTGAAATCAAGGTATTAATCTGGAAAAAATTTTAAAAGGGAGTACAAAACCTCAAACTAATATTTGATATCAAATACATTAATACAATTAAAGAGAAAAATGACAACATTTCAAATATGTGTTTCTTCTAAGGTAAGGTTTTTTAGTTTGGTCTCCATTCCACTCTTAACTGATAGGAAAGGGAATAAAGTAGAGGACAATATAAAATGCCTCAAAAGCAGAACAAATTAAGAATTTTGCAAGAAATATTTCTGTAGAATGAAGATACAAACCGTAGGCTTGTGAAGCATGTTATAACATATGGGGAGATTTCTTGATATGATTTTGCCATATCATTAAAAATTAAATTGATCTGTTTGTTACTTTGCTTAAGCAAGAGAAAGGTTCTTGGGAGATTAGGTTCAGTGAAACACAAATCAGTTCTTTCTGTCTGTCTCTCGCACTTTCAGTGGGAGTATTAAATTTCTAGGAGAAAAAAAAAGATCGAGGAAACTCTTCAGCTCTTACTTGATTTTTGGCTTGAGTGTTGACAGCCTGAACCTCTTGTTCTGCCAAGAACGCCTCTGGCTAGAGAGAAGCACTGTGTTCATGATAAAAGCTCTTTGGGCTCAGTTTACTTTTCCAAGTTAGCTTTAAGGCAGTTGAGACACAGAATTTCAGGGTCTTACTAATATATCAAACCTGACCTTTTTGGGGAAAAAAATTAACTTCCAAAACTGGTGCTAGGCATACAGGTTTGAAGTTGGTAAAGAGAAAGGCCGTATGTTATTCTATTACCTAAAACAAATCCCATAATATGAATAACTAGGATAATAAAATAATATAAAAAAATATATATCCATTGATATTTGATACCGACAGAAACATTGCTAATTTTAAAGAGGCATATCAAGGGCCGCCTGGGTGGCTCGGTCGGCTAAGCGTCTGACTTCAGCTCAGGTCATGCTCTCACGGCTTGTGGGTTCCAGCCCTGCATCAGGCTCTGTGCTGACAGCTCAGAGCCTGGAGCTGTTTTGGATTCTGTGTCTTCCTCTCTCTCTGCCCCTCCCCCGCTTGCACTCTGTCTCTCTCTTAAAAATAAATAAATGTAAAAAATATAAAAATAAAGACGTGTATCAAAACAAAGCTATTCTATTTGCACAAAGTTAGGTAAATGTGTTTGTCTTAGAGTTGCTATCAAATTTTAAAAAACTTTTCTTTATAAACAATTAAAATAATTATTTTTATTCTTTTATTTTTATTAAAATCTGTTTCTCCTTCTTGGTTTCTTACCATTTAGCACTGCTCTCTAACACCCAGTAGTCCATCATTAAATATTTGTTGGTTAAACTGAATGAACCACTGACAATTCTTTAGGAGTTTAGAAAGTAACTGAATGGAAAATAGTCCTACACAGTTAAACACTGAAGCTTTGTCACATTCTCTCCACAGCAAGTCGAGGTTTCAGACAACACGGCCGATGCTACTCTTCCTCTGTTTCCTCTTTTCTGGTATTTCATGCTACTTGGACAACAAAATCCAAACTTCTCACCAAGATCTACAAGGCTACATGATCTGGGTCAGCCTGGTCTCCATCCCCAGCCAGACTCCTCATCTGCACCCCACCGGCCTTCATCCAGGCTCCTCAGGTGTGCCCTCTCCTTTCCTGCTTGAGCCATTCCCTTTGTCTGGAGCACTCTGCTTTCTGGATCTTCGCATGCCTGGTTCTCTCTGGCCAATTAGGTCTCAGCTCATGGTCCTCGAGACTAAATCGAAAGTAGTCTCCCACTCCTCTCATTTTCTCTCTTGATGATGCGATTCCCTATTGACCTCTATCATAGCACTTATTATTACCTGACATGAATCTTAATTAATCAACAGTTATTTATTCCTCTTGAATTACTTTCCTCCACCCACCCACTGTGAGAACATACAAGGTACATGACTGTGAACTTTAACAGTGCCAGGTACATCAAGGGACTTCCTTAAATATTCAGTTAAATACATGAGCTGGCAAATGAATGGACAAATGAAGGCAAAGTACTGTCAGCCAAGATTCAGACATTGTATGTGTTTAAAGCAATGGTAGAAAACGCACGTTAAAAAACAAACAGATTTTAATTTAACTATGCCTGAAAAGCAATGTTACTGACAGTCATTTCTCTCTATTTCACGAAGGGCTGTGCCTTTAGAGAGTTGTCATCGGTCTTAGGATATAGTACTGTACTCGTGTGGAAATGATATGAAGGAGAAGGTGTCTAAGTGTCTCATGGAAATTCAGCTATGTTCCATTAAAGAAAGGCCATGGGGCTCATTATTTTATGCTAAGAATTTAGAGAAAATATTCAACAATAATAATACCACTCACAGGTGTAATAGCACACACATTTTAGGCCAGAAATCAAAGCTATTAAGAAAACACCATCCCAGGGAATAACTTTATAGTATGACACATTTCTTCAGCTGGGGATGGGGGTATTCTGAGAATTATTTCTACAAATGAAAATGGATAATAATAATAAAAAAGCTTAATGGGCAAGAGTTTTTCAGCCTCCGAGTCTAAACTTGATAGAGACCACTTAAATTTTTGATGGCAGAATCATCAATTAAATTTTACAGCAGAGCTGAGTAAGAAATCAATCAACAAAATATTAGTAATCCATCTGCTCATCATAACAAACTCTGGCAGACAACATTATTACCTTAATGATATGATACTGGAAAGAGAAAAGCAAGGAAAATGGCCTATCATCTCCCAAAGGCATGCAATAGAGTTCCAAATCAATTTGAATTTATAGCTATCCCAAGTCATCTATAATAACCTCATTCCACAAACACTAAATTTTGAATACCTTTTAAAAAACCAGAATCAATATTCATTCAAAACAACCAGGTGCTCTATGTACATGTCATTCTGATAGAGCTGAATGAAAGGCTTTCATATACAACCCGAGTTTGAAAATTATAGCTGTGGATATATTTTCAGATGTCACTAAGGGAGTATTTATAAGGTATCCTGCACTTAAGCAAGATACTAAAATAAAAAAGGCAGCTCAAATGAAAAAAAAAAAAAAATTACCAAGGGAAATGAGGTCTGACTGAATTGCCTCAGACCAAACAAGTGAGCTTCTTCTGTCCATTTTAAGGGATGTAGGAAAGCATAGATGCCAAGCTTATCATGAAAATTCTTGTAAATTCGGAAGGGATGATAAAAGTCCAGAAACAAGAGATAGAAAGCATATATATATGAGCCAAACATTTTTGCACAATATAGTTACAGATGTAAACATGTACTTGAAAACCCACTTCAGATCCACTTTCCACTGCTTTCTACTCAGCTCTCTGTCTCAGGAAGCTGACCTATATGGGCTACATTGGGTATCTTGTTGGTTTTGGTCATTTGGAAGCTCATGAAGAAAATGGACAAAGGCTCAGAGTGTTCATTTCTCAGGAGTCACTGTGTACAATAGCCTTGGCTGAGGAGGGAACAATGTAGCAACGTGCATAAAATTGAGGGTTGGTTTTATACCGTCATTTACCATCAAACAGAGGTTGAGGCAGAAGCTTGAACAGAGTCTGGAGATGAATGGCCCCCAGATAGAAGCTAAGATTCTCCTGACCACACGCGGTTACATTCTTCAGTCTTCCTTCGATTTAAAATAAAATTCCAGGGGCGCCTGGGTGGCTTAGTCGGTTAAGCATCCGACTTTCGCTTAGGTCATGATCTCGCGGTTCGTGGGTTCGAGCCCCGTGTCGGGCTCTGTGCTGACTGCCAGCTCTGAGCCTGGAGACTGTTTCAGTCTGTGACTCTCTCTCTCTCTGACCCTCCCCTGCTCCCGCTGTCTCTCTCTCTCTCTCTCCTAAAAATAAATAAAACATTAAAAAAATTTTTTAAATAAAATAAAATAAAATAAAATAAAATTCCATATGGAATGCTTCCCAAATTAGAATAAAAGGAACTAGACAATAGAAATAAACACATCCACACACAAATATGAAGAATATGCTACAGGAGAAAAAGATATGGCCCTCCATGGAGATAAAGGTGTTGCAAATTTACCACAGGGATGCTATTTTCTTAGCTTGATAACACTTGGAGGGAATTATATCAGCAAAGATAAAGGAGCATGACTCTAGTAAGAGCTTAACAATCTTTGAGAACCAAATATATATATGTATGTATATCTCATTAAAAAAGTTCCATGAATTCAGGAACAAGATAAGTTCTGTAAGAAGGGTCACAAAGAGATGAGGTGCTGGGACACCTGGGGGACTCAGTCAGTTAAGTGTCTGACTTCACCATCAGGTCATGATCTCGAGGTTCCTGAGTTTGAGCCCTGTGCCAGGCTCTGCTCACAGCACAAAGCCTGGTGCCTGCTTCCGATTCTGTGTTTCCCTCTCTCTCTCTCTATCCCTACGCCCCCATAATAAATAAACATTAAAAATTAGAAAAAAAAAAAAAAAAAAAAGACGAGATTCTGCCCTGCCCAGACTCAGACCTGAAAGGCAAATAGAAACTTGGAAATAAAAACTGGAAAAATGGAAATCAAAGCAACTCACCCTGAGAAGAACACAGGAAAGTTACGATCCTATTTCATAAGCTAGGGAAACATATTTCTTTCTAGGATTTTTGGCAAAATGTAAACAAAACCACTACCATCACTGTTCTGCATAACTTAAGGCAAAAAAAGGAGAGAAAACGATAATGTCGGCCTCCCAGTGGACAAAGGCTGAATGTGGAATACAAACTCAAAGGTACTTTTTGGTTTTGTTTTTGTTTTTTTACCCTCCAATGCACACTGAAGTTGTAAAACTTGCTCCTCAGGGGCTTGGCAGCCGTTGTGGGTGAAATGAAAGTCTTCTGGTTTATGACAAGATACATTTATAAAATGGTTGTACATTTCACTCCTGCATGCTAATTTCCCACAGAACTGGAGTTACTATTTTGAAACAAACAAACAGGAAGCTTTTGGGAAGAGCAAGGGCACATTTTCAAATAGGAACAAGTTTCTTCTCTGTGACCTTGGGGAGGACATCATTTACCCTGCCCTCCCCCTCCCCCCAGCAAGAGCTAGTGTCTTCAAGAATCCCACCCTTTGCTACTGGGACAAAACTCTGGTTTACAAAACTCAAGATTTTAAGGTTAAAGACTGATTTGGCCTTTTAATCATCCATTTAACTTTTGTTTTCCAGGGCTGTGACTATTTCACAGATGGAAAAAATAACCATCCTTACTATTATAGCTGAAATCTAAACAGCCATGATAAATATTTAAAAAGCTATATTTCAGAGGACTGCTTTGGGCTCATGACCTCTTTTAGATTAAATCTATATTTTAAAAACTTCAAAATTCTGTGTACTATAACCTTAAGAAGTCACTAAAAGTGTAGAAAGTTTTTTTTAAATAGCTACTATCAAATTATATATTTTAAGACATATCCAATTAGTTTTACTGACTAGCCTAATTGTAGTTTAATGGATAAATGTCTTAAAAACTTCCTTTTGGAGAAAAATAGATGTTAGATACAGACGGATAGATAGATGGAAGAATAAACTATACTACACAACACTATGTTACACTGTAACAATATACCAGATGCTTAAAATGCATTATTACATGTAGATTCTTCAACAACTGTATCACGTGGGTACTTTCATTCTACTGTTTAATCATCCAGAGATAATAAACAATATAACCATGACTCCAGCCTCAGTCTGATGCCAAAGCCCATTTGTTTTTTCTTTTGGAATTTTTAGATTTTGAAGTAACTTTGGATTAAAGACTTGCACAGAGAGCTCTCGTGTATTCATCCAGAGTCCCCAAATGTTAGTGTTTTACATTTAGTTTATCATCTCTCTCCCTCTCTGTCTCTCTTTCTCAACACACAATATATATCATATGTAGTCACATACACATATATATGTATACAGATTTTTTATAAATAATTTCAGAGCAAATTTCAGACATGATGTTCTTTACGCCTAAATATTTCAGTTTGTATTTTTTAAGAATAATAAAATTCTCATACCTGAACACAACAGTTATCAAAATAAGAAAATACCAATATAATACTGTTATGTAATTTAACTATCCTTATTCGCACTTTTATAAATTATTTCTTTTATAAATTCCTACTTCAACAAACTGAGGGCTGATGGGGGTGAGGGGGAGGGGAAGGGTGTTGACGGGCATGGGGGAGGGTACTTGTTGGGATGAGCACTGGGTGTTATGTGGAAACCAACTTGACAATTAACTATTTAAGGAAAAAAATAAAGTTACATACATTTTTTAATTCTTATAATTATAAATTATATAATTGTATCCATAATGTCCATTTTATACTAAGTAATGTTTTGGCCCAGAGTTTAATGAAGGATCGCATATTATATTTGGTTGTTCTGTCCTTTTTAATCTCCTCTCACACAGCTCCTCAATTGCCTTTTTTCTTTCATAACCTTGACACTTTCTATTGAGTACAGGCCAGTTATTACAGAAAGTGCCCCTCAGTATGGGTTTGCCTAAAATTTCTTCACATCAAGAGATACACGCCATTGATTTGGCCCGATATGTTAGCTTCGATCATTTGGCTGAAATGGTGTCATTTTTCCTCTTATCATAAGTGCTTTTCTGGGGACATAATTAAGGCCACGCAAATATCCTGTTGGTAATGAAACTTCTACTCAGTAGTTTCACACCCCTGACCGATCCTTCCCTGAATCATTTTTATTACGACAATTGACAAATTGTGATTTTCTGAATGTGCCACTCCTTCTACGTTGGCCATTTCATGGAGGGAAGAGCCCTTCTAACCATGGGTTCATTTATATGTTTAATTAAATCTGTATGGATGCACAAATTCTTATTTCACTGGCTTATAATCTCTTGATTATTTATTTTAATGTTCAAATTCTCCTTGATTTTGTCAGTGGGGACCCGTTCAAGCTGGACCCTATCTTTCTGGCATATCTCCATTATTATATGTGTCCTTCCTTACTTTCTGAAGCAAAAAGATGTTCCAGGCTCATATTATACCTTCCCTGAAATCAAGCCTATTCCAGAATTAACCATCCACCGAAGGAGCCCTGCTTTTGTTTTTAGTGGAGAAAGTGTTTAGAAACCAAGATCTGAGCATTAGGTGTCCTCACTGCTACTGAGATGACATTGCTTCTAGATTCTCTCAGAAGACAAAGCTAGGAACACAGAGAAATATCTGTATGTATGACAGCCCGGAGTCCTGTAGTTCCCTGTAACTCCAACCACACACCACAGCGTCCATTCTAGGGAGCAGCCATATGCATAGTTTGTTGTTCCCGAGGAGCTGGGCTGCTGGTTACAAACCCATGTGTGATCTCTCACACGTGACCATGAGCAACTACGGAGGCTTTACCTGCCAGGTCCTGGGGGCCACTGCCCTCCACACACCAGACGTGGGTGTGGCCAATGTACTGCAGTCTCTGAGCCAGGCTGCAGACAAGGTTCCAGAGCCTGGCTGGGTCACGCTCTTCCCCGGTCTGCTTTCCCAGGCCCGGAGGCTTCCTCCCCAGGTCTTTTTATCTGAGGCCATCAGCCGGGATCCTCCTCAGGCTTCCCTGCTGGGGCTTCCTTTTGGGGTTGAGGGGACACGTGGAAGGCACTTTTCCCCACTCTGCCTCAGTAGGCACTTCAGGTCTTCTTGTTCCATCCCCTCCCCCAGGCTCCCAGAAACTGCTGCATGTCTCTCAGCAGTGAGATGAGCCCCATATCTGTGCTGACCCACCTGACTCTCCTGGCCACACAGTTCCAGGGAGGGAAATGAAACAGGGGAATCGCGTTTCCCTTGGGTGTAGACTCTTGCCATAATATTGCCGTAGGTGATTCAAGGCTCCTCTCTGTATGTATGTATTTAGAGACAGAGCACAGGTGGGGGAGGGGCGGGGAGGAGAGAGTCCCAAGCAGGCTCTGCACTGTCACTGCAGTGCCCTGCACAGGGCTCGATCCCACGAACCGTGAGATCATGAGCTGAGCCAAAGCCAGAAGTCAGATGCTCAACCGACTGAGCCGCCCTGGCACCCCCAGTCTTTTCTTAGTTATTGCTGCTGCTTGAACAGTCTGCCCTGACACCGGCCGCTCCATGTTCTCTCTCCCATGCCAGCTGAGCTCCTGACAGATTTCCATTTACTCTCACACAGAGGGTAACACAATATAGGTCACCTTTTGCACTTTGCCTTTTTTGTCTAGTTATACCTTCCGTAAATCACTTCACCCCACTGTGTAGAGGTCTTCCTGACTGTCTTTCCCAGCTGCATAGTACTCCCCGAGGGGGCGGAATCTTCCAGGTGTTCGCATGAAGGCTGTTTCAAATATTTTTCAACTGTAAACAATTACCTCATGTGTACGTATTTTCCTATTGTTGGGTGATAACAGATTTAGGTTGTTGTAAGAAACACACCATCTTGAGTAAACTTACAGCATGATTTCTAGAAGATCTAACTTTATTTTATTTATTTAAATTCTGTTAACATTTATTTATTTTTGATAAATAAATCTAATCTCTGAGCTGTCAGCCCAGAGCCTGATACCGGGCTCGAACTCACAAACCATGAGATCATGACCTGAGCTGATATCAAGAGTTGAATGCTTGGGATGCCTAGGTGGCTCAGTCGGTTAAATGCCCGGCTTCGGCTCAGGTCATGATCTCACGGTTCATGGGTTTGAGCCCCGTGTCGGGCTCTGTGCTGACAGCTCGGAGCCTGGAGCCTATTTCAGATTCTGTGTCTTCCTCTCTCTCTGACCTTCCCCTGCTCTCTCTCTCTTTCTCAGAAATAAATACAAACATTAAAAAAAAGAAAAAGTTGAATGCTCAACTGACTGACCCACCTAGAGGGTCTAACTTTTGCAATAGATTCTTTAAAAAAAAAACCAAAAAAACAGACGCCAGGGTGGCTGGGTGGTTCCGTCAGTTAAGCGTCAGACTTCGGCTCAGGTCCTGAACTAGCAGTTCAGGATTTTGAGCCCCTCATCGGACTCTGTGCTGACAGCTCAGAGTCTGGAACCTGCTTCGGATTCTGCGTCTGCCTCTTTCTCTGTTCCTCCTTGCTCGCACTCTGTCTCTCTCTCAAAAATGAGTAAGGTTAAAAATAAAAATTAAAAAAAATAGAAGTCAACTGTTCACATTTATCATCAAGTTGCTCCTTTTAATGTAGTTGCAGGTAGGATTTCTCTATGAGTTCTGAAATCTTATGCCAACAAACCACCAAATCGCCTCAGGGGAGGAACGAACTCACTGAGTGTATTTCTGGACTTCACTCCTTTTTTCGAGGAAACTTCCTGAGATTATAGGATTGTTTTTTCCTCAATTGCAGTAACAAGTATTTGAGCAAAGGACAATGATCAAACACTAAGAGAAAAGAGAGGTACATATCAAAGGTGATCGCAAAGGGGGAAGCCGGACAGCAATCCCAGAATTCAGTCCGAAGTGCAAAACCACCTCTATTCAGGGGCGCCTGGGTGGCTTAGTCGGTTGAGCGTCCGACTTTCGCTTAGGTCATGATCTCGCGGTTCGTGGGTTCGAGCCCCGCATCGGGCTCTGTGCTGACTGCCAGCTCGAGCCTGGAGCCTGTTTCAGTCTGTGACTCCCTCTCTCTCTGACCCTCCCCTGCTCACGCTCTCTCTCTCTCTCCTAAAAATAAATAAAAAAACATTAAAAAAAAATTAAAAAAAAAAACAAACCACCTCTATTCAGGGCTGCAATACTCTCCCCTTCGCGGTCCACTCTCAGCTGCAGCCTAATTTTCAGCAGAAATGGTATTTGAAAGCTGGAGACTGTCAGCTGTGTTCTTATTTCTGAAGGCTGCTTTCAATACATCCCTCTTCCTTCCTTGCCCCTCTGTCACCTTTAACTGCTCACCTTCCGCTCTGGGGAATTGAAGCAAATTGCAATGTATTCTATAAGATTCAAGCTAGAAGAATCAGAGAGTTATTCAGATATAAAGGACATAATATAGCCAAGTCCTTGGGTGAGAAAATAGTACGCAGAGAACTTTCCAATCTCAGGACCGAGAGGATGAAGGCTTATATGTTAACATCGGTATATAAGGCTGAGGTCAGAAATCAAATGTAAATGACACATTCATGGAAAAGTATCTACTTGCAGGGAAGGATATTTCATTCTTAGAGATGGGAATCAATTTGTTGTAAATTGACTGAAGTTCGTTTACACAAAACAGGACCTTTGTACAATAGAGCGTAAACTGACAAGATAAGTGTTCATTCTGAGCCTCTAAAATGGAAAAGAACAGTTCACAACTGCCAACATGAAGGTCTCCATCTGGCATTTCAGATTTACTGGTATTTTATGAAAGTCAGTTTTATGTTATAGAGCAATTCCCTGCCAGAGGGATAAAAGGCAGGACTAATTCTTGCTTTAAAAAAATATAAGTGAATCCATAACAAAGGTAACGAATCTGTGCCTTTCTGATTTCTTTTCTGTAAACTGCATGAAGCAGATTCAAATGAAGAACAGACCCGTCAAAATACAGACGGGTCAGACATGGGTGGGCATTTGTTCTAACACCTATTTTCCGTGTAGAAGGTGGAGCTTCACTTGGAACCATCCAGACTGCCCCGGGGGAGCGCACACTCTCAGGTGGGATACAATTGTTCTACGTCTCTTCCGCCTGGTCCCGACCAGGACTCCGGAGCACCGCTGTCTGTCCCTCACCAGCCTCCTTCACACCCATCACTGAGAATAGAGAGGGCTCATCCCAGGCCAGTATTATTTCACTAACTGGACTGTGTTCAGCGTGAGTTGGGCCATCGGAAGTGGATGTTACAAGTTCATGCACTCTAGCCAGCAGCCCCCTTCCTTGGCCCTTGCCTGCTGGTCACTGAGTGATACAAACCTTGACACCACAATTTACACCAGGTGGGGACCAGAAGGTCCCCTGTGGCTTCAAGCTTCTCTAGGCCATGTGGTCCAGAGTGGTCTTTACCCGGGGACACCCATAGGGCTTCAGGCAAAGGCACAGCCTTTAGGAAGGGGACCCTCCACTTTTCATTTCATGGGAGCTGTTCCCATGTGTGATTTTCCCCAGGGCCACTCAGTAACAGGGTGGGACAGGCAGGGCTGGTATGTACTGAATACACCAAAATCTACTCGCCAAAGCCCGACACGTTCTGCTATCAAGTTGACATCTTCCACTCAACGTAGACCTCACTGGAATCCATCCCTCTCCCACAAGCCTGTCAAATTGTTCCATTTGTCTTAAATATGTAAAATCATACCATGTGGATCCATCTTTTGAGTTTTATACTTTTTATTTTATTTATTTATTTATTTATTTATTTATTTATTTACAAATAGTTTATTGTCAAATTAGTTTCCACATAACACCCAGTGCTCATCCCCACAAGTGTCCTCCTCCATGCCCACCCCTCCTCCCCCCACATCCACCAGTCCTCAGTTTTTGTCAGCATTCAAGAGTCTCTCATGGTTTGCCTCTCTCCCTTTCCCCCACCATTTCCGCCCTTCTTCTCCCCCTTGGTCCTCTGTTAAGTTCTGAGTTTTATACTTTTTAAATTCATTTCCCTTATGCAAGCTTTGTGGAAAAGTGAAATATCTTTTGTAAATAGCTGCTTATGGGAATTTTACATGGAGATCAAGTATATGGAATCACCTCAACCCAGGAGTTTAGAGTCTATTCTTTGGCTTCTTCAAAAGTGGTTGGAAATGCAGCTGTGGGAATGACTAGTTATGTGATCTACTTGGTTACTAATGGCTGCTAATCTGAGCCTAGTTTCCTTACCCACAAAACGAGGAGAATGACATTTGCCCTGGAGGGTTTCTGGTAGGACTAAATGTGATCGTGTGTGGAGAGCATGTGACACGGTGGCAGACAATAGCAAGTGCGCAGTCATGCCTGTGCGTCATTGTCACACCATCAACATTATGAGAAAAAGTATCCAATTCAGACCAAATAATAGAAAACCATTACTATTCACACAAAACTGAAAAAAAATTAAAATTAAAACTATAATGATTTCAAGAATGTCTGAGACACCAAAGTTTGTTCTAGCCACTGATGGAAGAAACATAGCTTTTCTCAGGAGGGGCTGAATAGCATGGTTTTGTGTCTAATTAATTCATATATGTTCTCTATCTCATTGAAAGACCCTTTTGAAAAAATCAAATCCGTCATTTTCTGAAACTTTGCCTGTCACAGTGAGAGATAATAGGCTTTTACATTTCATCGTTAACCTTTCCAGTTACTGATATTTTGTTTTTCTCTCTTGCTTCCCATAAGGCAAGTATTCCTCTTAAGATAAGCCAATCCCAGTGGAGAGAAACAAAGCAGAGCAGAGCTGTGGCTGTCTGTGTCTGCCCTGCAGAGAGGCTGAGGAACGTCTGGAAGGGCCTGAAGAACAGAGACTCCAGTCACTTCCAGAAGAAAGAAAATTACTGAGTCTTTTATTCTCTGGAAACATGGTAGAAAGAAGATTAATTTATACCAATGATGAGGAAAGCCATTTATGGATTCATTGAATGGGATGAATTATAAAACACTTTTATTCAAAAGAACTTTTATTTTTTCCAATTCTTTATGGTGATAAAAATTAAGCTTCCTATATGGGGCGCCTGGGCGGCTCAGTCCGTTAAGCGTCCAACTTCGGCTCAGGTCATGATCTCACAGTCTGTGAGCTCGAGGCCCATGTTGGGCTCTGTGCTGACAGCTTAGAGCCTGGATCCTGTTTCAGATTCTGTGTCTCCCTCTCTCTCTGCCCTTTCCCTGCTCACGCTCTGTCTCTCTCAGGAAAAAAAAAAAAAAGCTTCCTTTAATATTGACAGATGCCTCTTAGGACCTGTTTTTTTAAAAAGCAACAGGAATGACTTACAATTAATATGAAGAATTTGTAATATGTAAACTGAATACTTTAAAGTGACATAAGTTTGCTCAGCTTTTTTTTTTAACTGCCTCTAATATTCTGTAGGTACTAACACTTTTGGGTTTTTTTTGCCCCGTATCATGAAGGTGTCTTGAGTATAGTTCTATATCACTAAGTAAATCTGAAATAAGTGTGTTCCCCAATAACATGACTTTATGAATATTATCCAAAACTCTAAGTTAAACATAAAATCCAAAGCACTTAGCAAGGCACCTGCCTTTATATTATTGTTTCCCCATAACTGAGCCTTGACGTGCTATCTGAAAATCAAAGCATTCTCTGCCATTTATATTGCTACATATAAATATCACCAATTCTTCTGCAAAGCATTACACACTTCCTTCTGGCCACTCTGGTGATCAAGCACATGTGGCTTGTTCTCTGGCTCATACCACGTTTCAGGATTAGCCACCATGATACTTTCTTTCTGCGATCTGAATCATAACCACTAGGGCTAAGGTTCTGTTGCGAGCTTTATACGAGAGAAAAAAATGAGCTACATGGAGACCAAGATGGGTTTTTTTTTGTTTTTTTAAATCACTTCAGCTTTAAGTCTTAAGCCTTCCCTTAGCTCTCCTCTTCCCTCACCCTTCCTTTGGCCCCTGATGACGATGTGTTCAATGAGCAAATAAAAGGAGCTCTAGCTGTGAGAGTGTCATTAGAATCACCAGAACCATGCAAGGCAGAGCAAGGTGCTTAAAGAGTACTCTGGCGGGTACTGGAGCGTTTCGGGCCTTCTCATGCCTGGGTGCATCCTCAGAGCACCATGAGATGGGTTGAAAGGTGCAATTCAAAACAAGTGTCTCAGTAGCGTGCAAGCCACAGATCACGGACATGAGATAGGACAATTACTCCCTGCGGAACGCTTATGGCTTACTGCGCAGATGTGTAATTAATCTGCTGAGTGGTGACAGGCCGGGGCTGCAGAGTGTTTCCAGGGCTTTTCAGATCCTGCCTGCCAATGCACGCTCGGGAGTCCTCAGTCCACGCTTTGTTAGCAACGAGCCTTTAATCTGTGATTCCACATATGCTAAGTAACTCCCCTTATTAAAAATCGCAACGGGGTTTAGCGCAGCTTTAATTCATATCTGCAGGCCCCATGAGTGCGTCTACGCGTACAACCTGTGCTGGAAGGTGACAGAGGCAGCGGATTCAGGCGGGGTTGGGGGGCGGGCAGCAAAGGTGTCCTCCAGGCACGCTTCGGGGTGAGAGCTCGTTAGGCTTTGGTCTGGATGAGCCCCCTGCAAACCTGTGACCGCTGTTTACCTTCGACTTGCACTCAAGGAGGACAGAATGCAGGCTGGGCATGGGGAGAAATGGCATGCATCCTGACCGGATGCTAAGTGGCCAGTGAGTTCAAAAGAAGAGGGAAAGATAAAAGCAAAAACTACGATGACAACAACAAATGAAACCTTAAAAGAGCCAAATTTGATGTTAAAAAAACTTAGTGTTTTCTTGATATATATATACACACACACACACGTATATATGTATATATACACACATATATGCATATATATACACACATACACACATATATATGCATGTATTTTGCAGATGATATTTGAGACATTTTCATTTGGACACCTCAAAGTGGTGAAGTTGGAGGCAGCTGGAAGCTTAAAGGTATTTCTCTGGTGATGTTGACATCATAATTTGAAAGTAGTTGGTGAGAAAAGGACATAATTAAAGAAACAAAGAACATTGCGTTTACCAAAATCTAATTACTTGAGAAAAGTTTTTTTCTTAAACCTTAAATTTTGAAATTGCAGAGTAGAGCAGTCTAGTATGTGGTACAACTAGGAAGATAGAAGGATTGTTCTCGTCTACAGGATAGATAAAGACTCTTTCCATATTCCTACCTTTCAAAATGTGGAAGTGTCACGACTAAAGGAAACTGTTTTTTTTTTAATTACCAGCTAAAATGTATTCTGTATATATTTCAATTGATAGGAATGCGAATGATTATTGTATCATGTTAAAATCACAACTAAATGACTCAAAATTGGATGCCTTTTAACAAAGGCATTGGAAGAACTGCTTCAGTGCATCTTAGAGGTTGTTGGGCCCTCATAGCAGACACCTTCTGAGGGTCAGAATCTGTTTTCTTCCCGCCCTGTGATGCCCTAGAGACCACACTTAGTGTGGGGAACTTCCAGAATCATGCGGATTAGTCAGTTCTACCCTCTAGTGACCTGGTGCGGTCACTGACAGAGATCTAACTTTTTACACCTAAGAGGGGACTTTCAACTCTTCAAAGTCATGAAGTAATCACAACAAAGAAAATGCAAGCACATTATACATTAGTGACAAACCCTGAGCAACTCAAAGATGAGGCCAGTACCTGAGTCACTTGGCATCCTCAGCATGAATAGTGAAATGAGGTCTTTTTTTTTTTTTTGAACTGTTAAGTATATTTATAACATTTTATTTCATTATATGTGTGCAATAGTATTTCTAGAGTATGTACTTTTATGGATTATTTAGTGCACATTATTTATTTAGTGCATATTGGTTATAAATAATTTCAGAAGACAAGAAT
Organism: Proteles cristata cristata; assembly: GCA_017311185.1. Lineage (NCBI taxonomy): Eukaryota > Metazoa > Chordata > Mammalia > Carnivora > Hyaenidae > Proteles > Proteles cristata. The sequence goes on along the minus strand of JAESUZ010004109.1, from coordinate 1,225,388 downwards.
ACTCTCATTTCACCATCAGAGCTGCAAAACGACTTTATTCTCTTCCTTCCTGTGTAGTATAGGAAGTGACCCCCATCTTGCCGGTGCTCCATATCTCCCTAGGTTTTCTATCCAATCCACCCCATCTTTTTAATGACCTCCTCCTATTGCTTATCCTTTCTGTCATTGTCACATTTTTAAGAAGACGTCATTAGTGAGTTTTGTGATCTGCCTGTAACCGACAGGGGTAGAGTGCGTTTAATGTGCCTCATAAATACAGGAGTAGACAGTCAGGCTTGGTTAGCAGACAGATGAGAAAGCCCCAAAGCTGCAGACCACTCTCCCATGTTCAGGAGAATGCTAACACTTCAGATTGAGTGGGGCCGATGGGGGGCGGGGTGGGGGTGGGGTAAGACTCACAGGTCCTGCCCAGTAAAATCCATTATTAACCCAGTCAGATGCAGAACAGTTCAAGAGGCCGGAAGGTCAGAGGTCTGACTCCTTCATCTCTCAATTCTTCCAGTGAGTTGCTGGGAAGTAAACAGAGCCCCCCGGACCCTTGTGGCTGCCACTTCCTCAGCTCTGCATAGACAGCCCCCTGGCTCCGCAAGCTCTCGGGTCTGTATGTACGTGTCACAACTGAGAAGCAAATTGGCTTTCCTTAAAATGTGAAAATCACTGATGTGGTGTCTTCTTGGGAAATGGCAGTTATGGGCTCGTCATTTCTTGTTTGTAAGTTGAAGAACGTGAAGCCATTTCAGTTCTTTGTAAACTCTCCAGAATGTGGATACTTGAATTCCCATTGGCTGTGTGAAAACATCTGACCTACAGCCTGTGGATGTGAGACCTTGTAAGACTTTTCATGCTTTAAGACACATTTATTCTCATCTCTCTTAGCTTTCCTAAGATGGTGTGTGTGTGTGTGTGTGTGTGTGTGTGTGTGTGTGTAAATATTCCAAAAGTGTTTTAATCAAGTGTTTCGGAAATGATGTGGCTTAGAACAATACTTTTAGTAAGCAAAGTGAAGCTTCCCACAGGACATATCAATAAATGTCATCTGCTCCTTTCTGTCTTCTTCATTCCTTGTTTTTGTAAAAGAGTATTTAGCAAGTTAAATAGCAGTGGCCTAAATATAACTGCCCTGCTAGGCACACTCAAGAAACCTTAGAAATGATTGGCTCACATGAGAAGCAAATGATTTCTGTATTGTTGGCATTGTTCAGCAATGGTTGCATTGGTAATAGTTTCCTTTTCATAGAATAATGATGGTCTCAATAGTTAATATTTACCAAATACTCTTTTTTTAATGTTTGTTTATTTTTGAGAGAGCGCAAGCCAGGGAGGTGCAGAGAGAGAAGGGGACAGAGGAGCCAAAGCCAGCTCTGCACTGACAGCAGTGAGCCCGATGTGCGGCTAGAACTCACGACCTGCAAGATCATGACTTGAGTCGAAGTCAGATGCTCAGCCAATTGGGCCACCCCGGTGCCCCACCAAATAGTTTCTACATGCAGGCACTGTACTTCAAGTATTATCTAATAATTATAAAACATATATCTAAATGCTACTTGGAACTCCTACTTTATACATGAGGGATCTAAAACAGAGAGAGAAACTATTTTGCCCATGGTCATGGCTAAGTAACAGAATTGAAACCTTCACTTTCAACTTCTAATCCCTCATTGTTAACCGCTGTGAATGTCCCACTGTCCACACTGTCATTAAAGCTTCTTAGCATTATTCTTTTTATGTCAGTAAGTTGACTCCACATTTCATGTGACTTCATTTTAAGATTCCTGTGTTTTGGGGATAATGTCATCTGTCTGTAACTATTTTATTCACTTTGATGTGTTTCAGTGATATAATCACAAAACCTCTTATGTTGATGCTTTGCAATGTCCCCAGAAGGCAATCATTTTTAAGGTCCCTCTGGTTATTTATCCTGCCAGAAAATTGTTCTCGTTTCCATTTATTTTCAGTTACTTCCTGCTGGCATGACAAACCTCTGTATATCCTTATGTATAAAATGGTTCTCGGGCTCAAGTAGAAGAAACAGGAACACCTTCCACTGTGTTGGTGGAACCAAAGGAAAAAAATATGGGCAGTTTCTTTGAGAGTAACTTCAAGAGACTTCCTCTGTTAAGCCTTCCTGACCTTGGGGAAAGTTAACCATTCCCAATTTGGGGTTTGTAGTGAATCCTATATAACACTGTATATTATCATATTCTTTAATATTTTTTACAAGTCTATCTTTCTCCCAAGGCAGCAACTACTTGAGAGAGGGAAATGTGCCGGGCTTCAGCACAGTTCCGGCTGTAGACTAGAGGCTTAATACCTGATTACAGAAAAAAGAAATGAACCCCAAACCATTCATTTTTCTGTAAGGAAGTGCGAAGGGAAGAAGTTAGAAAAAAAAAAGGGAGGAAGGGAAGGAGAAAGAAATTAATATTAAAGTGCCATGTGATTTATATATATACTACTCTCATTTTTCTATGATTTCCAATATTGCTACAGTAAAAGAATAAAACGTCATCACATATGAAATGTATATATATATATATATACTAAATACTCTCATTTTTCTATGATTTCCCATATTGCTACAGTAAAAGAATAAACCGCTATCACATATGAAATGTACTTTGAATAAGCCCTCTGACCCAGATTCTGAAGAACAGAAGGCAAGATAGGCAGAAACACTAGAAACGATCATGGTTATTAGCGTTCCCGGGAGGATCTTTTAAAGGCTGCAGATGTTACAAAACTTTGGTTATTCATTGAGGTATTTTGTCTAAAACATGGCTCTAAAAGGTGTGCTTTTAACCTGACAGGTAGAAGCCAGAACACCTTCCATTTATAACTGTGCTCAGCGTTCTTTCTCCCACAAGGTAGGGCTTTAACTTTGTGTTGGGAGAGTATTCCACCGTTCTGAGTCAGCCATGAAAATGGGCATTTTCATTAAAACAAAATGAAAGCAGGACCCTTGCTCTGCAATGGAAATGTAGCACAATGTGGAGGACGGTGAGCTGTTTCTCTTGTGAAAGGAAGACTTGGACCCCAGATGCTGTGTGTTCCTGTGGAGATATCAGGTGGAAATCTTTCTTTACAAAGCAAGCAGGACAGCAGAAACTGAAGAAGCCACTTTCTCGGAAGGACTGAGTGCACAGCACCACTCCCCAGGCCAGGGTGTAAGATAGAGCTCTGAACTGAAAGAGGGACCCCTTGTCTCCTGCCACCGAGCATCGGCCTTTAGATATCTTGGTCTGGACACTGCTCTCCACACATGAGGGACACTAGCAGAGCCAAGAAGGTGGCTCCTTTACTGGCCCGAAGATGACAGTGGACAGCAGGCATCAAGTAGGGAAGCCAATCCAGGAAACAACATGGCAGAAGTAATGTGGAGACTGAAAAGAACAGGGTGATTTGACAGCACATCCAATTAAGTCTTGGGAGAGTCCCAAAATAGTTACTATGGCAATGCTGAAAGTAATTTTTATTTTTTAATGTTTATTTAATTTTGAGAGACAGTGGGAGGGGCAGAGAGGGACAGAGAGAATCTCAAGCAGGCTCAAACCTATCATTGCAGAAGCTGACATGGGGCTTGAACTCACAAACTGTGAGATCATGACCTGAGCCAAACCAAGAGTCAGATGCTTAACTGACTAAGCCACCCAGGGGTCCCTTAAAGTGGTTTTTAGAATGACTGGATAGAAAGTACCATAAATTCAGCTGGAATAGATTTCTGCCACTCTGATTTTGGTACTAACTATCAAAATGACTGTGGGCACGCCAGTTATGCACCCTGTCTGCTGGTCTTCCGATCAGCCTGTGCTTCAGAATCACCTAGGGAGGATTTCCAGAACCAATCCCATTTCCCAATCCAAGATCAGCATGAAGAAATTGAGTCTGACATTCTTCTTCCTTCCTTCTTCTTCTTCTTCTTCTTCTTCTTCTTCTTCTTCTTCTTCTTCTTCTTCTTCTTCTTCTTCTTCTTCTTCTTCTTCTTCTTCTTCTTCTTCTTCTTCTCCTTCTCCTTCCTTCCTTCCTTCCTTCCTTCCTTCCTTCCTTCCTTCCTCTTCTTCTTTCTCTTTCTTTCTTTCTTCTTTCTTTCTTTCTTTCTTTCTTTCTTTCTTTCTTTCTTTCTTCTCTCTCTCTCTCTCTCTCTCTTCCTGTTTTTAAGTAATTCTGTCTTACAGACACCTTTGTAGAAAACTGGGTTAAAGTTTGCAGAAAATAGATGGGGACAAATGGCACCAAATTATCCTACAAAGGACCTTTCTTCAGGACTGTGTTTTCTCTCTCTAGCTCACCTGTGAGCTAAGTCCACAAAGGGAAGACTTTGACCTCTTAGCATCTCCCCTGGGAGATACTGCTGCACGTAAGAACAGAGAAAAGAAAGAACACTTGTTCTGTTCAAGATGTTCCCGGTGAACCTCGGCTGTGTCTGTTACTACTTGTTCTTGTGCACCAAGCTCTTGTTACCCTACCTCCAGCAGACTTCCCTTTTTTAACAAGGCTGTTTTGTGACCATTGGTTCCTTTTCTGTGTGTTTTGCTTCATCGTTTATCCTGTCTTAACTTTGGCCAATTTGTTTTTTCTACCCATTTAATGTCATTTTATTTTTGTACATCTTTAATTGATGAGTGTTGTCCCTGTTGCTTCTGGCTCTCCCATAAAGCAAATTTTGAATATTAAGGAAGAAAAAGATGAAAAATTCAACAGAGATGAAATCTGCAATGACAAAAGCAATGTAACCATTTTCCACATTTCAGCACCATGGACTTCCTCACCAACTGTTGGATTTCCTCCTCTTTCTGCTGGTGCCCGCATCCATGGTGGCCCCTTTCTATTCTTTCTAATTCTTTGCCTAATCCTCATGGCAGACCACCAAGTGTCACCAGAAAATGTTATAAACTAAGTCCAGTGCCAGTCTATGTTCATTGACCTGAAAGACGGCACAGCGGTTCAAAACATCCCATGCCATTTCTGTGGCACATTTTCCCCTGAATCCCTGGAACTTTCCCAGAACAGCTGTCTGAAACCTTTTATATTCCCCTAAAACTGATAATGCCATTTTCTTCCCACCCCTTGACAAATGATCTTGCTTCTTACATTATGAAATGCTCCCAGTTATCTGTATGTCTCCATTTAAGAAATCACTGTTGGGAATTTGCTGTGCTCTGCACATAAAACAGTCATGATTACTGGAAACATCTCAGGGATGGCCATTAGTCATTTTGCTCCCTGCTCTCATAAACTAGTCTTCCTACTGTAGCTGTAACATATCACACTGACCCTCATCTTTGCACCTTTGCTGAAGCTGCTTCCTTCCTGGAATCAAGCCTTCCTTCTGGCCCCGTGCACACACAAGCCCTTGTCCATCCTTTGTGGCCCATTTGCCACACCCCTGCCCTGTTCACACCAATACCCTTCTGTGAAACGCTGTGGTCACGCTCACACTGCAGCAATTCACTGTATGCTGTGTGCTGCCCTCAGGTCAATGACAGGCACTGGATGGGAGCTTTCAAGCCCTCTTGGCAAGGGTGAAGGGTGTCTGCATACCACTGTGTCACCTTCATATCAAGTAGTCCTACCACCTAAATCTGGCTTCTTCTGAACATTCCAGAGAGAGAATTCCATCATTCTTCCTTTGAAATCAACTCCATGTCCATACATGGTCTTGAGAAAGAGGTACATCTCTGTCTCTCTCTGTTTCTGTCTCTCTCTCTCTAACACAAACACACACACACACACACACACACACACACACAGAGAGAGAGAGAGAGAGAGAGAGAGAGAGAGAGAGAGAGAGAGAGAAAGTCACATGCTTAAAGACCTCTCCGTAATGATAAAAAAACATTCCTGATTTTGACTGTAATATAAAAGAGGCTTGACCCAATTTCTGTGAGCTCTTGGATTTTCCCTAATCTGATCCTTTGGTTTATTCTTAGTTTAGAGAAATTCTTACACAATGTCTCTTCCTCTTTATTTCTAGACACTAGTTCCTGGGTCATCTGTCTCGTATGTTATGATTGTCTCTCTTCCAACACTTTTCTTGATGTTTGACAAGACAGAGGCTGATACAAGTTCTGGCTATAAATCATATCTGAGTATATGAGGGTCTAGGGCTGTGAGTGTACATGTCAGAAATCTGATTTCCTTTGATCCTTCTAAAACATCTCTCTTCATGTAAGACATTCATGAATACATTTGGTTAAAAACCTGTTGGCACAGGAGAGTAGGAACTTGGAAGAGTAATATTTTACTTCATATATTTATTTGTTAAATGTATGAAATTTTAAAATATGCTAGATGTGCTAAGAAGCAATATATAGCATTGGTAGAATATCACATTCTAATTTACGATGTAGAATTCACAATGTTTATTTTATATTTCATTGCCTTACTTGTCTTATAACTGACATGTTTCTTTTTATTTAGAAAAAACTACAGATCGCTGATTTCTGAAGTTTACAGAAATTTGAAGATCAGCTAGCCCTAGACTTCACCTTTAGGAGGAGTTTAGGTCATCTGGTCAATAGCTGCTTAAAAAAGTAAAGTGGGGGGTGCCTGGGTGGCTCAGTCAGTTAAGTGTGACAGACAGTGAAGCTGTCTGTGCTGACAGCTCAGAGCCTGGAGCCTGCATCAGATTTTGTGACTCCTCTCTCTCTCTTTACCCCTCCCATGCTCACTCTCTGTCTCTCTCTCAAAATAAAGACATTTTAAAAAATTTAAAAAAGTAAATTGGGAAAGCAGGTTTCTGAGTTCCTATCATTCATATAGGTTCTCTTCTAGCTTAAGGAAGATATTTTGGGGAGGCACTTGGTGGCTCAGTTGGTTCAACACCTGACTTGGTTAAGGTTGTAATGTCACAGTTCATGAGTTTGAGCCCCTCATCAGGCTTTTTGCCATAAGTGTGGAGCCCACTTTGGACCCTCTCTCTCTCTCTCTCTCAAATAAATAAACATTAAAAATATTCAAGGATAATTTTTTTAATTGACTGACTTTTGTCTTAGAAATGTTTCTGTCTAAGGTCACCTGGTAGGTTAAGTGTCTGACTCTTGATTTTGGCTCAGGTCATGATCTCATGGTTTGTGAGATCCAGCCCTGCACCTGGCTTTGTGCTGACAGCGTGGAGCCTGCTTGAGATTCTCTTTCTCTCCCTTGCTATCTGTCCCTCTCCCATTTTCCCTTACACACTCTCTCTCAAAATAAATAAACTTCAATAAAAATTTAAAAAAGATCAATATTTCCCTCTTAATAACTTATCAGAAGACTAGCTTGCAGACTTTTGAAAAACTATGGCAGTTATCACCAACTGAAATTCCATTGTTCATTCATTTAACTATATATAATATTATATGTTTGCCTCCTATGTCTTTAATCTTGCTTGCCTCTTGATCTCTGGAATCTAGAATCATGTCTACATACTTGGTAAATCTTTGTTGAATGCATGAATCAAAATGTTATGTCAGATAGAAACTGCACTTTTGGTGTAACTAGTCCTAACTAAATTTATTGACAAAACTATAGCATAACCAATTTTAGGGACTATAGCATTATAATGTTTAAGAATTATAAAAAAAAATAAAGGAAAGTGACAAATATACTTTTTTTTTTTTGCTATTACATGTACAAGCTTTATTCAATTTATAGAATGAGGCATATTTGATGTCCCTAAATCACAGACTTAAAATATAACCAGACAAGAAAATATGTGTTTGTGGTTCCTGAATCAGGTTTGGCATCAGAATCACCTAGCACTTATTAAAAACACAACTAAATGGATTCCACTCCCAACTCCCTGGATCAGAATTCTTGAGAATGGGTCTCAGTATTGCTTTTAGCTCTCTCCCATGGTAGAGCCTCTGTTTTCCGGATATTGTGTCTCTTATTTTCTTGTTTCACACCTTGTGTTAGTGGAACACATCATTCAGCAGCTTCCTGAGAAAGGGTTCATGAGGAGAACTTAAGAAGTCTGAACATGAGATTATTTAACCTTTATAATCATTTCTTGGTTGGGCGAAAGATATAACATTATGCAGGAGATTATCTCCCATCAGAAATTTTGAGCCATAGTCCCATTGCCACCTTCTTCTTTTCTTCTTCTCCTTCTTCTTCTTCTTCTTCTTCTTCTTCTTCTTCTTCTTCTTCTTCTTCTTCTTCTTCCTTCTTCTTCTTCTCCTTCTCCTCCTCCTCCTCCTCCTCCTCCTCCTCCTTCTCTTCTTCTTTGTGTGTAGTCTAGGGTTTCCCCCCCAATACTTCTGTTTCAAAGAGCTTTAGTATTTACCCACCTATTTACTATTCCTGGTGTTCTCTGTTCCTTACTGTCAATCTGAGCTTCCATTCAGCATCATCTCTATAGTCTAATGATTTCTTTTTTTTTGTTTTACAAATAGTTTATTGTCAAGTTAGTTTCCACATAACACCCAGTGCTCATCCCCACAAGTGCCCTCCTCCATGCCCCTCCCACCCACATCCATCAGTCCTCAGTTTTTGTCAGCATTCAAGAGTCTCTCATGGTTTGCCTCTCACCCTTTCCCCCACCATTTCTCCCCTTCTTCTCCCCCTTGTTCCTCAGTTAAGGTCCTCCTAATCCTCCTATACGTGCAAACATATGATATTTGTCCTTCTCTGCCTGACTTATTTCACTCAGCATAACACCCTCAAGGTCCATCCATGTTGCTACACATGGCCAGATTTCATTGTTTCTCATTGCCATGTAGTATTCCATGGTATAGATAAACCACATCTTCTTGATCCATTCATCTGTTGATGGACACTTAGGCTCTTTCCATGTTTTAGCTATTGTGGAGAGTGCTGCTATGAACATTGGGGTACATGTGCTCCTATGCATCAGAATTTCTGTATCCCTTGGGTAAATTCCTAGCAGTGCTATTGCTGGGTCATAGGGGAGTTCTATTGTTAGTTTCCTTAGGAACCTCCACACTGTTTTCCAGAGGGGCTGTACCAGTTTACATTCCCACCAACAATGCAGGAGGGTGCCCGTTTCTCCACATCCTCGCCAGCATCTAGAGTTCTCTGATTTGCTCATTTTAGCCACTCTGGCTGGCGTGAGGTGGTATCTCAGTGTGGTTTTGATTTGTATTTCCCTGATGAGGAGGGATGCTGAGCATCGTTTCATGTGTCTGTTGGCCATCTGGATGTCCTCTTTGGAGAAGTGTCTGTTCATATCTTCTGCCCATTTCTTCACTGGGTTGTTTGCTTTTCGGGTGTGGAGTTTGGTGAGTTCCTTATAGATTCTGGATATTAACATGTCAGACAAATATACTTTTAAAGCTTCACAAAATATTAGCCTCTCTCACAATGTCATTAGATTACATAATAATACAAATAGCAAACAGGTAGGGAGTGCCTATTACATGCCGGGTAAATAAACCCCTATGTTCAAAGTGAAGAACCAAGACTATATTCAAGGTCATACAACTGGTAGTGCTTGTTAAGTAACTTGACGCCATGTATATCTTTCTTGCTCCACATGCTTTCAAGGCTATAATCTGCTGTCTTACTGAATTGATCCAAAAGAAGTAAGAAAAATAAAACCAAATGTAATTCTTATAAATTATTCACTCTTTCCTACTTGTATGCATTTTTTGGAATGTTGTGTTTACTTAAGAAAATTACATGATAAGATGTATTGAAAGATGGACAGAAGAAGACATTCAACTTAGAAGAACACCTACTGATACAGAACACCACAGTTCTAATTTTATTAACACCCACTTTCATTAAGAGTAATCCTATAAATCAGACAGAAATAATAATCCTTAAAAATCCTATTATAAGACAACTGATTTAACACACTTCCTTCAGATGAAACCTACTCCATATCTGTAATTCAGAGAATAGCGGTTTTCCAGTTGCCCTTACCTAGTATTCACTTTGGCAGGTAATGAAAAATATAGCCCAGTATGAGAATGTTAACCCTTTATCAAATTACCATTTAATGGTTCAGAACATATGGTTAACCAGAAAACTAGACAATAGCTTGCACTATGAATATAATAAAATGCTAAAGAATCAATTTTAGAAGAAGTCAGTTTTTCTATAGCTCAGGAACTCAAAACTGAGACATACCTTGCCATTATATAATGTGTTTAAATTACCTGTCTTGACTGCACTTCTCTAGAATGACATATCTAGCACATATATTAAAAACTAATTCATAAATTCATTTTCAAACTTTATAAAACATTCTAGATCATGTGGAAAAATTAATCAGTGGAAACAGCAAAAAAAAATGTGACAGCAGTTTAGAGAACTTACAGTACCAGATATTAAATAAGTCATAATATGTAATACATTCGAGTAATCAAATCACTGGAGTTAGAGGCAGGATAAGCAGATGAATAAAGCAGGACAGACTCTACAGATAAGATCTCAAAGTTAATATAATATAATATAAAGATGGGATTTATTTCAAATCAATGGGGAGATGTGTTTTATGCAATAAACAATGAAGAAAATGTAATTTGTAGGTTTTGGGGGAGAAATAAGTAAAATTGAATTTATATAAAACCCTTCACACTAAAATAAACTCTATATCGAGCACTTAGTTTTCAGAGACTCCATTAAAAAACTAGAAAATATTTTCAGTAAATACCTACAATGAATTTGAGTGTCAGGAAGATCCTGTTAAGTAAGAATGATTGCAAAGGCACAATTCTATGAAGAAAATGATACATTTAACTCCTCCATCAAAATGCACTGCTTAAATGCTTGTAAAACACCATAAAAATACTTTCAAATTAATTTACTTATTGTTAAAAATATCTGCAACATATATGACACATGAAGAAATGTTTATAAAGCATGATTATAAGAAAACAGTTGTAAGGATGATCAATAAAGAAAGTAAACATGCGTAAGCTTTCAGGCAATTAGAGAAAGGTGATTTAATGTGAGATGTCATGTTTTACCTATGTAATTGGCAAAGATAAAAAAGAATGAAAGCATCCATTGGTAAAGGATGTGAAGAAAGTGAGTTCTCATGGCTTTAGGGAGAGTGGAAATTGGTGCAAACTTTCTAAAGAACCTTTGGAAATTAAGCATCATAACACTTTAAATATAAAATAGGTTTGCCGCAGCAACTCTTCTTCTAAAATTAGACTCAAAAACCATGACCACACAGTTTATGGAGATATACATAAAGAAGAACAGGAAAGTGATACTTTTTTAGTGAAACGTACAATAATTTAGATACTTATCAACAGTGGATCACTGAAGCATAATATAATACTCTCAATCATTAAATTATTATGTAGACCTCTGTCTACTGATACAAGAAATGAGTACAATGTATGAAGTATAAGATCCAAGTTACAAAATAATATATGAAATATGATTCTATTATAAAAAAGGGTGTGTTGTGTTCACATGCACGTGTGCATACACCTTGAAAACAGTCTAGAATATACAGCTAATGTGAGCAGTCATGTTCTCCAGGAGGTTTGATTAAACATGAGTTTTGCCCTTATCTTTATGTGAAAGTATACTGGCTAATTTTATCAGCCACATTAAGTTCTTAAAATCAGAAAAGGCAACATTTTCACTGAACATAATAAATTCAATGAAAATGAGATGCCATAGCTTTAAATTGAACTTCTAGTATCACATTTAAAAATATGTCGTCCTGGGGAGAGGCTGGGAAGATGGCCGAGTAGGAGGATACTAAGCTCGCCTTGCTGCACCACTGTGACTAGGTAACACCCACATCAGTATAAGCAACCCAGAAAATGACCCAAGGTCAGGACCAACTCCATAACAAAAGGTCATATTGAAGAGGATAGGGAGCGTGAAGAGTGGAGCTGTTGTGGGGAGCTAAGGGTGCCCTGGCTATTTGTGGCCCAGAAGGAGCCTGGAGTGCAGAGAAGGGTAAGAAAGAGACTGTCAGACTGAAGATCCCACATGGGGAAGATGAATCCCTGTAATAGTTGGCTTGGAAATGGGAGGGGCTGAATCTTACAACCTGCTGGTTGTAAGAACCTGAACACTAGGTCCTGGGGAATAGGGGACATTGCACTGAAGGGCCATTACCTTCAAGAGCAAGAGACATATCTGACTTTTTTTTCTACACACAGAAAGAGATGCAGGGATTTAGCCAAAATAAAGATAAAGAGGATTGTGTTCCATATGAAAGAACAGGACAAAACCATAGCAAGAGATCTAAACAAAATGGATATGAACAATATGACAGCAATTTAACATAATAAACATAAAGATACTCATTGGACTTGAGAAAAGAGTGGAAGACATCAGTGAGATCGTCAACAAAAAGATAAAAAAGGACAAATCAGAGATGAAGAACACAGTAAGTGAAATTAAAAAGACTTTAAAAGGAATGCATAACTGACTAGAGGAACCAGAGGAATGAAATAAAGACCTGGAAGACAGGGTAATGGAAAATAATGAAGCCACACAGGTAAATGAAACAACAACAACAACAACAACAACATGAGAATAGATTTAAGTAACTCAGTGACTCCATCAAACATACAAACATTGGCATTATAGGGATCCAAGAAGGAGAAGAGAGAAAAAAGGAGGTAGATAATGTATTTGAAGAAATAATAGCTGACAACTTCCTAAATGTGGAGAAGGAAAGATATATTGAGATCCAGGAGACAAAGAGATCCCTTAACAAAACCAACCCAAGGAGATCCACATCAAGACATATGGTAATTAAAATGTCAAAAAGTAACAATAAGGAACAAAAAATTAAAAGCAACAATACAAAAAAAGACAGTTACATACAAGGGAAACCCCAGAAGGCTATCAGTAGAATTTTCAGCAGAAACTGTGTCAGCCAGAGGAGTATTATGATATACTCCAAGTGCTGAAAGGGAAAAATATGCAGCCAAGAACATTCTATGCAGGAAAGCTATCATTCAGAATAGAAGGAGAGATTTAAAAAAAAGTTTCTGAGACAAACAGAAACTAATGGATTTCATGACCACAGAATCAGCCCTACAAGAAATGTTAAAGGGGACTCTGAGTGCAAACTAAAGACCATAAGTTAGAGTATAAAAAGTAGGAAACAAAACAGCAGTAAAAATAAGTATAGTAAAATCTTGGATTGTGAGTAACTTGTTCTGAAGTATTTTGCAAGACAAGCAAACATTTCTAATAAATTGTAACTTGATAAACAAGTGGTGCCTTGCAATACAAGTAGTATGTGACACTGAACGTCACATGATTACAACTAAGCCAATGGTTCTTCCCCCTCTCTCTCTCTCTCTCTCTCTCCCTCTGCAGGCTTGTGGGCAATTATTTCCCATGCTCGGATGCTTGGTCTCAGGCCATGATGTCTGGCAAAAATCAGAACATTAGAAGGTGCCCAAGACTGGCACTATTGCTATCTTTTATCACTTGAAAGAACCTATAGATAGTCCTTTGTTTTTCAAAACATGAGTAAGCTTAGGAATGCTTTGCTTCATTCTAGGTCAGGCTGCCTGCAGATATAGATCCTTTCCTCTGCCGCCCTATTGCCAGTTACATTAAATACAGTATACGACCGAGTTTATTAATACTGTATTGTAGTCAACATCTGTGCGAGTGTATATAATGGCCCTTATGCAGAAACAAGTTGGAAAGAAAGGCGGTAAGAAGAAGGAGATGATTATAGTGGAAGTTAAGAAGGAAAGCACCAAGAAGTACAAATGAGGTATGTGAGTGGGAAAAACTGCAAGATTTTATAAGTCTAAGTCTGCATCTCATCTGCAGAGTAGGAGGAAAAAAAGGCAGAGGAATCCCTCACTTTAAATGAGATTTTGGAAATGTGTAAACTGTGAGAAATGGCAAAATTTTCTAGAAAAGCACCACCCAAATAAGGTGGAAGCAGTGCAAGCGATGAATCTGTTTAATGATAATGCTATGTCGTATTTCTATGAAATCCTCAAAAGGAGGCAAAAGCAAGTATCATTGCATATTACATGAAAATAAAACGATTCCATTGAGCCAACAGATAGCAGTGATTCTATTAGTGACAGTGAAAGTCATCCAACACAAAAATCTTCCTCTTTCTTGCCTCCCTCACACTAACCACAAAGGTTTGCAAAGGTAAGTTCAGGTTAGTTTATTTTTCTTTATATTTTGTATTTTCTTTATTTTTTGTATTATATTACAGTATTGTAATCATTTTTATATGAATATTTTTGGGTTGTGGATTTAATCATTTGAGTTTCCATTATTTCTTATGGGGAAATTTGCTTTGATATACAAGTGCTTTGGATTACAAGCATGTTTCTCGAACAAATTATGTTTGCAAACAAGGTCTTAGTGTATATCTATAAAAATTAGGCAAAGGAGTCACAAAATACAAGGATGTAAAGTATAACACCATATACCTAAAATGTGAGAAGAAGAGGGGTAAAGAATGGATTTAAACTTAAGTGACTATCAACTTAATATAGACTGCTATATACAGACAATGTTATATACAATCCAAATGATAACCATAAATCAAAAACCAGTAATAGATATGAATAAAGAGAAAGGAAGCCAAACCTATCACTAAAGAAAGCCAGCAAACCATGAGAGAAAGAGAAGGATCAGAGAAAAACTATAAAAATAACCACAAAATAATAAAATAAAAATATATATCAATCAATGTTACTATGAATGTAAATGGACTAAATATTCCAATCAAAACACATGGAGTAACAGTAGACAGTAGATTAAAAACAAACAAACAAACAAACAAACAAACCAAAAAAAAAAAAAAACCCACAGGACGCATATAAATGCTGCTGATAAGAGACTCATTTCATACCTAAAAAAAAAACATACAGATTGAATGGAGAAATATCTATGATGCGAATGGATGTCAAAAACAAGCCAGGTAGTAATACGCATATTGGACAAAATAGACTTTAAAACAAAGACTATAACAAGGGACAAAGAAAAACACTATAAATCTAATAAGAAGATATAACAATTGTAAATATTTATGCACCCAATATGGTACCCCCAAATATATAAAAGTTAATAGCAAACATAAAGGAACTAATCAATAATAATACAAAAATAGTTAGAAATTTTAACACCCCACTCACATCAATGGACAGATCATCTGAACAGAAAATCAACAAGGAAAAAGTGGCTTTTAATGACACACTGGACTAGATGGATTTAATAGATATATTCAGAACACTCCATCTTGAAACAGTGGCATACATATTCTTTTCAAGTGCACATGGGACATTCTCTAGAATAGATCATATGTTAGGCCACAAAACAAGTCTCAACAAATAAAAAAATATCAAAGGCATACCATGAACTTCTCCTAACACCATACTATGAAACTAGAAATCTAGTTTCACAAGAAAAAACCTGCAAAGAGCACAAATACGTGGAGGGTA
This sequence comes from Proteles cristata cristata, assembly GCA_017311185.1. Taxonomy (NCBI): domain Eukaryota; kingdom Metazoa; phylum Chordata; class Mammalia; order Carnivora; family Hyaenidae; genus Proteles; species Proteles cristata. The sequence goes on along the minus strand of JAESUZ010004109.1, from coordinate 1,210,032 downwards.
AATAACATGCTACTGAACAACAAATGGGTCAACCAAGAAATCAAAGAAGAAATAGAAGGGGCACCTGGGTGGCTCAGTCAGCACATCCGACTTCAGTTCAGGTCCTGATCTCACCACTCGTGGGTTTGAGCCCTGCGTCAGGCTCTGTGCTGACAGCTCAGAGCCTGGAGCTGCTTCAGATTCTGTGTCTCCCTCTGTCTCTGCCCCTCCCCCACTCATACCCTATCTCTCTCTCAAAAATGAATACATGTTAAAAAATTTTTTTTAAAGAAGAAGTAGAAAATCACATGAAGACAAATGAAAATAAAAACACAATGGTCAAAACCTCCGGGATGCAGCAAACGCAATTCTAAGATGTAAGTTTACAGTAATACAGGCTTTCCTCAAGAAGCAAGAAAAATCTCAAAAAAAAAAAAAAAAACCCCAACAACCTTATTTTACACCTAATGGAACAAAAAGAACTAACAAAATACAAAACCAGCAGAAGGAAGGAAATAATAAAGACTAGAGCAGGAACAGGTGATATAGAAACAACAGCAGGAACAACACAATAGACCAGATCAACAAAACCAGAAGCTGGTTCCTTAAAAGGATCATCAAAATTGAGGAACCTGTAGCCAAACTACTGAAACAAAAAAAAGAGAGAGAGAGAGGACTCAAATAAACAAAATCAGAAATGAAAGGGGAGAGTATACAACTGACACCACACAAATACAAACAAGAATATTATTATTCTTATAAAGAATAGTATAAATATTATTATTCTCATTATAAAATAATACATTATTTTACATATTATAAAAAGAATATTATAAAAGAATATTATAAAAACAATATAGCAACAAATTGGATAACCTAGACAACAGGGATAAATTCTTGGAACAAATAACGTACCCCTACTGAAACAGGAAGACATAGAAAACTGTAAAGACTGATAACCAGCAAAGAAACTGATCAGTGATCAAGAAACTCCCAAAAAACAAAAGTCTAGGAGCAGATGTCTTCATAGGTGAATTCTACCAAACATTGAAAGAACAGGTAATAACTATTCTTCTCAAACTGTTCCTTGAAATATAAGAGGAAGGAAGATTTTTGAATTTGTTCTACGAAGCTAGCATTACCCAGATAACAAAACCTGATAAACAGACCATAAAAAAAAGGAGAGAATTACAAGCCAATATCTCTGATGAACACAGATGCAAAATTCTTCAACAAAATACTACCAAACTGAATACAGCAATACAATAAAAATACTTCACCATGGCTAAGTATGATTTATTCCTGTTAAGTAAGGGTGGCTCACTATTAATAAATCAATCAATGTGATAAATCACATCAATAATAGAAAGGAAAAAAATCCATAATCATTTTAAGATGCAGAAAAACTATTTGACAAAGTACAACATCCATTCATGATAAAAACAAAACAAAACAAACCTCAACAAAGTAGGTGGAGGCAAATATATCTCAACATAATAAAGGCTTTATATGAAAAACCCACTCCAGACATCATACTCAATGGTGAAAATGGAGAGATTTTCCTTTAAGGTCAGGAACGAGATAAGGATGTCCACTCTCACCACTTTTATTCAGCGTAGTATTGGAAGTCGTAGCATAGCAATCAGACAACAAAAAAAAAATAAAAAGGCATCCAAACTGGTAAGAAGGAAGCAAAACTTTCACTATTTGAGGATGATATGATACTATATATAGAAAACCTGAGACTACACCAAAAACTACTACAACTAATAGATGAATTCAGTGAAGTCATAGGATACAAAATCAGTGTACAGAAATCTGTTGCATTTCTATACATTAACAATGAAGCAGAAGAAAGAGAAATTAAGAAAATAATCCCATTTACAATTGTATGAAAAATAATAAAATACCTAGGAATATACTCAACCAAAGAGGTAAAAGAGTTATACTCTGAAAACTTATATAAAACACTGTTGGAAGAAATTGAAGGCAACACAAACAAATGGGGAAATATTCCGTGTCTATGAATTGGAAAAACAAATATGTTAAAATGTCTCTAGTACTCAAAGCAATCTACAGATTTAATGCAAGCCCTATCAATATATCACAGCACTTTTCACAGAACTAGAACAAACAATCCTAAAACCACAAAAGATCCCAAATAGCCAAAGCAATTTTGAAAAAGAACAAAATTGGAGGTATCACAATCCCAGACATAAAGATATCCTACAAAGCTGTAGTAATCAAAACAGTATGGTACTAGCACTAAAATAGACACATAAGTTAATGGAACAGAATAGAAAGCCCAGAAATAAACTCACAATTAAATGGTCAGTTAATATCTGACAAAGAAGGGAATAATGTGCAACGGAAAAAAGACAATCTCTCTAACAAATGGTGTTGGGAAAACTGGACAGCAACATGCAAAAGAATGAAATTGGACCACTTTTTTATATCATATACAAAAATAAACTCAAATGGAATAAATACCTAAATATGAGATCTGAAATCATAAAAATCCTAGAAGAGAGTACAGGCAGTAAATTCTTTGACACTGGCTGTAGCAGCATTTTTCTAGATATGTCTCCTGAGGCAAGAGAAACAAAAGCAGAAATAAACAGGATACATCAATATAAAACCTCTTCTCAGCAAAGAAAACAATTAATAAACCAAAGGCAACCTACTGAATGGATAACTTATTTGCAAACAACATATCTGATAAAGGGTTAATATCCAAAATACATAAGGAACTTACACAATCTGACACACTCACATGTGTACACGCATGCACACACACATGCACACACACACACACACACACACATGAACTCACAAAGAATGCAATTACAAAATGGGTAGAAGATGTGAACAGATATTTATCCAAAGAAGATATCCAGATGGCCAACAGGCAGATGAAAACATGCTCAACATCACTCATTATCAGGGAAATGCAAACCAAAACTACAATAAAATATCATTTCACACCCATCAGAATGACTAAACCAAAAACACAAGAAACAACAGGTGCTGGTGAGGATGTGGAAAAAGACACTCTCAGGCACTATTAGTGGAAATGCCAACTGGTGGAGCCCATGGAAGACAGTATGGATGGAGGTTCCTCAAAAAGTTACAAATGGAACTACTCCTCCATTCATTAATCACACTACTGGATATTTATCCAAAGAATATAAAAACAGTAATTCAAAAGGATACATGCACCCCTATGTTCATTGCAGCATTATTTATAATAGCCAAGATATGAATGCAGCCTGTGTCCACAGACATATAAATGGATAAAGAAGTGATATATGTGTATGTATACACATACGAACAATGGAATATTAGTCAGCCATAAAAAGAATGAAATCTTGCTATTTGAAAGGACATGGATGAATGGAGCTAGAGACTATAATACTAAGTGAAATAAACCAGAGAAAGTCAAATATGATTTTACTCACATGTGGAATTTAGACGGAAAACAAATGAGCAAAGGAAAAAGAGAGAGAGAGAGAGAGAGAAACCAGGAAACAGACTCAACTACAGAGGACCAACTGATGGTTACCAGGGAGAGGTGAGTAAAGGGATGGGTGAAATAGGTGAAGGGGGTTAGGAGTCCACTTACTATGATGAGCATTGAGTAATGTATAGAACTGTTGAAACACTATATTGTACCTGAAACTAATATAATACTGTGTATAACTATTCTGGAATTAAAATAAAAATAATAAAAAAATAAAAATATGTGGTGGTATTTTTTTTAAACTTTTATTTATTTTTAAGAGAGAGAGACACACACACACAGTGTGAGCAGGGGAGGGTCAGAGAGAGAGACAGAGACACAGAATTGCAAGCGGGCTCCAGGCTCCGAGCTGTCAGCACAGAGCCTGATGCGGGGCTCAAACCCACAAGCTGTGAGATCATGACCTGAGCCAAAGTTGGACACTCCACCGACTGAGCTACCCAGGCACCCCTTTTTCTTTCTTTTTTCTTTTTTTGTGGTGTTATAATAATTATGCCGGTATATGGCTCTCAAAATATAAAGATCAACAATAAGGCTTTTCCTAAGTCATTATAATGATGTAATATTTTTCCTCCAGATTAGCTGGTACAAAATTTTATCTATGTTACAATCATGTATTATATGGAATATAAATTGAATATATTTTTATTTAAGGAACTACAGATGTTACAGTTTGCTACAAAGTTATTACCAGAGAAACTATTAATTTGAATGCTTCTTGTTATTTGTATAAATGGCAATCAACTGCATAAGCATTCTGGTAACTTGTCTCCAGTCCTGTGGAAAAGGCTGGAGAAAAACCATCTTCTGAGATCAAATCTAGTACAAGTCAACACATTACAGTAGCAACAGCTATGCTGATAATAACCACAATTTACTGATCCCTTACCATGAGAGGCTCTAGGGTGTGCACTTTGTGCTCTTTATCAGAATTAATCCTTCTAATAGTCCGTATAAAATGCACTGATATGGGGCGCCTGGGTGGCTTAGTCGGTTAAGTGTCCGACTTTCGCTTAGGTCATGATCTCGCGGTTCGTGGGTTCGAGTCCCGCGTCGGGCTCTGTGCTAACTGCCAGCTCAGAGCCTGGAGCCTATTTCAGAGTCTGTATCTCCCTCTCTCCCTGACCCTCCCCTGCTCACTCTGTCTTTCTCTCTCTCTCTCCTAGAAATAAATAAAAATATAAAATAAAATAAAATAAAATAAAATAAAATAAAATAAAATGTACTGGTATCTCTGTTTCACAGATGAGGAAACTGACAGAGGTGGAAAGACTTTGTCCAGGGTCACCAGCCTGTAAGTATCAGAACAAGACTTCTCATCAAGCTTCTCTGACTCCACTATCCAAGCACTGGTCTGCTAGGGCACATACTAAGGTTGGCCTTTTGTAAAGTGCGATTCCTGTAAAAGTAAGACATTGACCTAAAACTGTCAATATACTCCTAATGGTGGCTTGGGAACTACATACACAAATCTAAAAGATCAGGGTGTAACTTCAGGTAGACATGATAAGATTAAGTTGGAAAGATATATAACTGACTAAGAGGAGTACTTGGTACCTAATAAGTGGGGGAGTTGACCCAAAAGTTCTTGTAATTGTTTAGGCAATATTATCTAAGGTAAAAATATATTTCAAATATACAAATGATTCTAGCCCAGCATGAATGAACTCTCTCAGGTCATATGCTTCTACAGTGGTGCCTTCATCATGAAACCATTGTCTGATTTTTTAACTTGAACCCCCTTTCATAAACATATGGCATATGCACACATATTTATACATCAGAGTGTGCATAGTCTTTTGTATAACTCCATGATCATACAGAACACTATGGAAGGTGTCCCGGGTACCAACGGCCGTACAACAAACCACCCCAAATGTTAGTGGCTTAAACAAACCTTTAAAATTTTTATGTTACTTACAAAGCTGCAATTTTTTTTTTAATGTTTTATTTATTTCTAGGAGAGAGACAGAGAGAGAGAGACAGCGTGAGGAGGGCAGGGTCAGAGAGAGAGGGAGACAGAGACTCTGAAACAGGCTCCAGGCTCTGAGTTGGCAGTCAGCACAGAGCCCGACGCGGGGCTTGAACCCACGAACCGCGAGATCATGACCTAAGCGAAAGTCGGACGCTTAACCGACTAAGTCACCCAGGCGCCCCACAAAGCTGCAATTTAAGCACCATTTGGTGGAGGTTATTTATCTCTGCTCCCTTTTCAACAGCCAGAGAGGCTCAAAAGCTGGAGTGGTCTGAGGGCCCTCTTGTTCACACAAATGGCAGTTGAAAATGGAAAGGCTAACCTGCTGGGTGTGGAATGCTTGGCTTCCTTCATCACCTGTCCCTGCTCCTGTATGGCCTCTCCTTTCGGCCTCTCATCATTATGTCTTTATGGAACCCAGTCAGTTTTCTATGTTGGTTGAGGGCCCCTAGTATGTGTGTCTCAAAAGAGAGAAAGCCAGACAGATGTGGTTTTGCCTTTTATGATGTAGGCTCACAACATAGCATCACTTCCACTGGTTTCTATTCTCCAGGAACAGATCACCTTGGCTGGCCCAGGTCTGGGGGAGAATTAGGACCCAATGTGTAATGAGGGGACTTCCAAAGATCCTGCAGACACTTTATAAACAACCACACAAGGATGCATAGCTGGTTGATTTGGAGCAAGACCCAGGGAGTCGGGAGCCTCCAGGGAGGAGTGGCAGTTAAGAGAGGTAAGAAAGAAGGAGAGAGGAATGGAGGCAGAGAGCTAGAGAGAGAGAAAGAGGGAGGGAGAGAGAAGGCAGTGGAGTAGAAGCGAAAAGGTCAAGAGACAGATCTGTGGGGGTTGATGTGAATATTTTACAGTTGGAGATGTTGTCCTCAGAGTCTAAATTAACAAACGAATATCATGGTTAATAAATAAAGTCTTTTGTGTGTTGTCTTAGCTCATGAGTCGGTCTTTTCAAGATTGGAGTTGCTAAGATTTCATTCCTAACCCTGCAAACATCTTTGGTGAGATCCATGGCACTTCTTAGCAGCTGGAGGCCTTTCTCCTTTAGCTGCAAAGCAACATTTGATAGAGCAATTAATTTCCATTAATTCAGCTAACCTTAATTCCTTCCTCTGCCTCCCTGCCTCTTCTAATAGAGATTGGCTTTCACCACTACAGAGAAGTTGGGTTGTTATTGCTGCGTAATTTTGTTTTCTCTTTTGGAGAGCTACCTGTGATATCTGTGATGGAATCCTTGCGAGGTACTCAGTTGGGATGATTAGAAAGAAAGTGTGGAAGGCTCAGACTAAACTGTAGTTGTTAATAGGATGCCCTTCCATGATTTCTAAAGGGCCATGCTTTCAATAGTGTGTAGTCACCACCATTAGTAGATTAGAAATCCTAACTTGTAGGAATATCATGACTTTGTAGTATCCTAACTAGCTCTCTGGTCTGGGTAACCTTACTAATACTCTCTCTCTTAGGATCTGATAGTCACAGAGTTCATTTAGTTCCATAACTGTGGCTCATAGATCCCTATTCTACAGCGACCCCTTCTTTATAACCGTTCTGTTGACTGTGTCTTCTTTAAGAGTAAATATAACTCATCCCTAAGTAGCTCTTCCAGGCTCAAATCTAGGAAAATGTAGTTTTGTTATTTCTAGTGTTGTGGTTTTTTTCTTGGAGAACCACAAGCCACAACTGCAATGAACTCCCCTATACATTCTTCTCCATTTCTATTTGCTTTCATCCTTATGAGATAAGCATTGCATCATTCAAGTGTGTGACTGAACCACAGACCATAGCGGTGAGTGCATTTAACGTATTTCATTGTTCAATCAAGAAAATGTCCAACGTTAAATGCGTGCCTTATAATAACTAATGCTGCTCACTCTTAAATACTAATTTAGAATGGATTCTCTAAAGGGTCTTCAGATATTGGGCACTGTGATAAGTGATATGATTTTAATTGCTTAACATAAAGTCATTTAATGAGATTTATAATTCTTGCGAACATCAGTGCAAATTTTAATGAAATGTTAGAAGCACACGGAGAGTTGGTTCTTTGCTTCATTGAAATAGTTCATTTTCATAAGGCTGGCAAAAGAATGAATAAATTAGATAACTCTAAGAAATATAAATGACAGCTCTGTGATCCAGAAAAATATAGGCGTTTCTGAATAACTTGCAAAAATCTACAGATATTGACAGTGATTTGGTCCCAAAAGGACATTTTTCATTTCTCAAAACCAGGAAGCTTCCCTGAGTCCTGAATCCCTACAAAGACAAAGTGAAATTTCAAGAGTGATATATAATCTTTGCTTCACAAATGGAGACTGGAAATGAACAGAAGTTAATTAACATGCACATAAAAACAGAAGGAGTTACAGATATGCTTTTTAACTTGGTCCAGCACTCCTCAGACTGTTTAGCATATAGTTCCAGTCAGCTTGATTATCCTTAAGAAGAACTAGATTCTCCGACAGACTCAAAATCTACTTCATTTTCTTCATAACCTATTTTCTGCCCCCTCTATATTTTCAAAAGTGAATGACAAAAAAAAAATCTCTGGTTTTCCAGTAAGATTGACAAAGTGGGAATGGCAGGAACGGAAGGGAAACAAACCCCTTCATATTGGATCATCCACTTCGGGCAATTACAGATAACAGAAAGTTGCCAATAAAAATAGAATTTCAATCAACCACTAAACAGACTCCCACTGAGGAACTTACTGGAGAAACGTGAACAGATAGGACGGAAGACAACCATATGGCTGCTCTTAATGACCCAATAAATACAAGAAAAGAGTGGTGCTTCTAACGGGTTCCGAACCAAAATCTCATTTGTATATTGTGTTTCTAGTTTTAAGGATGGCAAAATGCCAATTCTCATTTACCTTTATTCACATGCTCCTGGGGAATCAAGGACAATAAACAAGTTGTGTAAAACTTCTCTTATATTTTTGTTCCCTTCAAGATTGTGTGTGTGTGTGTGTGTGTGTGTGTGTGTGTGTGCCTCGCTCCATCCCACCCATCATGCCAATCAGCTCAACTGCCATTTCAACCTTCAAAATATCTAAACTTCACCATGATCAGATTACTTCAATTATCATCCGCTATGTGGAAACCCATAAACAAAATGAATAACACAAAAAGGGCTGCCTTCCTGTTTCTTAGTCACCACTAAATTCCAGATGCTTCTCTAGGGGCACTTCCCACCCGATGGCTCTCTTAAGATGGTCCTTCCTGCTCCTCTACCAGATAATGCTGGTTCTGCCTGCAGGTCTCAGCTCCAGCTTCCCTTCTCTAGCCGAGGGTGGAGCTCACAGATCCCTCCCTGTTCTTTGTCTTTGTAGTATCCTGTGCTTTGCTCTTTCATCTTCCTTGATGACAAGTGCCATGTCACTGGGAGCTGGGAGGAGCTCCACGGAAAAAGAGACCATTGGTTTTGCACACACAGGAGAGCTGAGCATACTGTCTGGCAGTAATAGTAAATCATAGAATGAATGGCCCTCAGTTTCCTATCCCTTCATTCCTATCATTTTCTCTACCTCACAAACCTCTCTACACCTTGCCAACATCACCATGTGTGGAAACTACACACCCCCTCCCTCAGGCACCATCCTGAGGCTCCTGCAGGAAGACTTTTCTTTGCTCCATTCTGTGGAGGAAATTTCTCTTCTCTGAATTTTCACAATTTTTAGTGCAGTTTCATGGCATTCATGACATACCAATTTGTCTTATTTCCTCTGTTTATTCACAAAGTGAAGTCTTTTTACAGTCTTTCATATCTATCTTTAATACTACTTAATTCACGGGGTGCCTGGGTGGCTCAGTTGGCTAAGCTTCCAACTTTGGCTCAGGTCATGATCTTGTGGCTCGTGAGTTCGAGCCCCATGTCGGGCTCTAACAGCTCAGATCCTGGAGCCTGCTTCAGATTCTGGGTCTCCATCTCTCTCTGCCCCTTCCCTGCTCATGCTATCTCTGTATGTCTCTCTGTCTCTCTCAAAAATACATAAACATTTAAAAACAAAATAATACTGGGGTGCCTGGGTGGCTCAGTCGGTTGGGCAGCCAACTTCAGCCTAGGTCATGATCTCCTCATTCTCAAGTCTGAGCTCCACATCAGGCTCTGTGCTGACAGCTCAGAGCCTGGAGCCTATTTCAGATTTTGTGTCTCCCTCTCTCTCTACCCCTCCTCTGCTTATGCTATCTCTCTCTCTCTCTAAAAATAAATAAGCATTAAAAAAAAACCCACAATACTTAGTTCATGTTAAAAGTCACCATTTGTCTATATGTCTGACTCTACCCTGAACTTTTTTCCAAACTGTGAAAGCAGTGAATAGAAACATTCTCTTTTCTATCTCCAGTGCCCGGCATAGAGAACATGCTCAATATATTCTTTTTAATTTGCTCTGTTGAATCCAAATGGCAGTCATTAATGTAAATTCTTAGCTCTACAACTAGATTCCCAGTTCTTGAAGGTCAGTCTTTATTTTCTTCACAGTGACTAACACAACTAATAAATATCTCTTATAAAAATAACTGTATTTCTTTCAATGAAAGGACAAATATTTAAAAAATATAGTTTGCTTTCCAATCTTGAAACATAAAAGTTTTCTCTTTATTTCATAAAAACACTCACATTTATTTTCCAAAACTCTGAGGATTGAAAGGGATGAAAATTATTACCTACTTTATGGGTAATTATTACCTACTTTATTACCTTTATGAGGCACCTGGGTGGCTCAGTTGATTAACTGTCTGACTTCAACTCAGGTCATGATATCTAGATTCGTGAGTTTGAGCCCAACATTGGGTTCTGTGCTGACAGCTCAGATCCTGGAGCCTGCTTCAAAATCTGTGTCCCGCTCTCTCTGTCCCCCATCTCTCTCACTCTTTCAAAATATAAATAAACATTAAATTTTTAAAAAAAATTATTACCCACTTTATGACATTCTGATCTGAGGATACCAAACTTTATTTGTTTGCCAAGAACTATTAATGGAAATAAACGTTTCACCACATGTGGTCAGGAGCACAGGGGATTCTTCTTGGTTGTGAGTTCATTGTCCACAGGTTTATATTTTCCATTCTAAATCTCAAGTTTGGGAAACTGGCTTTAAGTATTTTTTGCAGCATATATCTTAACAATGAAATTTTATCATGGCCCTTGATAACTTTGGAGAGCTAGCTTGACCTGAGTAAGAGAGATGATGGTTTCTTAATGACCTCCATCAACATATGATGAAGTGCAGGTCTCCAAGAGCCATCAATCATCTGTTTGAAGGACTGAAGGGGCCATTTCCCCGCTGAGAAGGAGGCCTCATTCTCCTGCCCCATTACTCGTACATCTTCCTTCTGCTCTTCTCACTCCATTAGCCTCCTGTGTATCTGAATGGTGGTGATCACAGAGAGACCTCCAGCCTCTAATACCTGGTCCAATCTACCATCCCAGTTGAAAAGTTTGATGATGTTTACAGTGGTATTTAATCTTCCTTTGCTCCAGTTCTCAGAATTTCATGTATAAATCTATTTAAATTATCTTATTACAGTTATTGCTGTCTTTACTGGTAGATCGATATGCTTTCTCCCCAGTCTAAAACCTTGTGGTCTAGAAATGTACTTTTTTTCTGATCATGATACATTTTCTTGTTTGTTTGTTTGTTTGTTTGTTTTGGTCTTGGGCCCTTGTCTATAGTCATAATACAACTTCCAATGCAGCCTCTTATTATCATATCTGGCTTTGGAATTGTTCTATGGAAAGATGAAAAATTAAGTAACTTTTGAAGCCTCTGGGAATAGTAAACAGATTTTAAATTGCTCATCTTACAGTGTAGTGGTCATAGGCATGATTTTCTTCTATCATATACAAAATAAGATATAAATTATGACACAGAGAATCATGGGTCATCAAGTGAAAAAAATACAATTCACATAAAACAGGAGTTTTCTGGAATTGAGATAGATTATTTTTAATATTTAAAAATATACATATTATGGAAACTGGACATTTGCTGGAACAATGGTATCATCATATAACCAAGGTTATATGTGTGGGACTACAGTGTGTATACTGGCTTTTTGTATGGAAAAGTATTCTGATCCACATGCAATAATTTCTGGTACCTTGTTTCCTTTCCTTAGAGATTTTCTTTTTCAGGAAACAGTGTACAGGAGTCTTCAACAATAACGTGAAAATGGCTGTTGATATAATTTTCCACTAAGTTGTCAAAGAGCCTAGACAACATGGGGGTTATATCATTGAAAAAGAGCTCACCTGAATTGATTCTTGGCTTCTAAGCCTCCCAAATATTCATAGGTTCTGAAAAACTAGCTCAATTTCTTTAGGACTCTTAAAAAGAGACACTTTTTTCCACAGTAGACTTCTATATTTTTTCGTATCAACATTTAAGAATTTTCACTTAAATTTCCAGAATTTTCATGGACTCTGTAGTAAAAATATCTATCTTCTAATGTTTACCTTAATTTTTAAAAATGAACCTTTTTGTTATAGAGTACGAAAAACTTAGTTTAGAAGTGAACTGTCCTTGAGTCTGAATACTTGATTGGTTTTTGAAAAATGCTCTCAGAAGTTTCTAGTTTGTCACCCAAATTGCATGTCAGACAACAGAGAACATTTTGTCACGCTTAGATCCCATTCAATCATAATCTGCGTTTGACTTCAAAGCTTTCACAATTCAATTTTATTTAGAATTAAGAAAACATGACTACTGGGAACAGGACAGAGAGACCATTTCTCTTCGACCAAACATCAGGGCAGAATGAGTGGGGAGCACATGCCGTCTCCTCTCTCACTTCTGCTTTTATTATCTGCCCTTCACACTTAGTGCCCAGCTACCATCTGGGATGGATGAACCCCCTGGAAGCCAACAAGGGCTGGAGTTAATTACTTATTTGCAAATGTCTGGGTGCATGTTGGTTACTGAGTTGTGCAGTTGGGCTTAGCAACACAAAGTTATGGAGTCTGCAGCTCCTTTTACATCTTTCAAATAAAGATTGTCTTTTGTGACTATCTCAGGGACACCTGGTCAACCTGAGCTCTTCCTTTAAAAGCAAAACAGAACCAATTATTCATTATTATTAGATACTGGAAAAAAAGTAAGAACATATAGTCTACACCAGGAAACCATTCTGAGAAATATGAGTCTCATTTTGTGAGATTCTAATAAAGTCTCGAACAATAATAGAAACAACCAATAGAAACACAGATTCCCTTTGAGGATAGTCATTTGATTAAATCTAAACATTAATTAGAAACTTTTTGGACATAAACTCTGCAAATTCTCTCTGTATAAAAATTGTTCAGTATTAGATGACTCTTATTTACTATTCATTTTGTTTTACTCAACATCTACCCAGAAAATGAAATCAGAGACACAGACGATGAATATTAACTTTTATTCAAACTAATGTTCCAGTTACATATACTGAACCCAACTGGGAGAAAATATAAGAAACAAATTGTATGCTAAGTAAGATGGTAGCCTTCCATTTATTACATTGAGTTTAATAATTATGCTATTTATTATAGTTTGGAGAATAGTTTTCAGTATCTAATTTCTAATTTCACTTGAGCTATTAAAAGATGTCCTTCTCAACTGTTTCTGATAAATAACAAAAGTTCCATGTAAAAGAGTTTAACACCTATCAAAGCCAAATAATTTTAAATATAAAATACATTATTTTACATGGGATATCAGGTAAATATTACAACTCAGAATGTAAAATATGATGGATGTTATAGGATATTAAGTAGTGAAACAACATTCTTTAACAAAACAAAAATAATGACCTTAGCTAATATATTACTTTGAAGATTTGTAGGATCTAAATGTGTATCCCCCCCAGACTGATATGTTGAAGCCTAATCCCCATTGTGATGGTATTTGGAGGCTTAGAAGGTGATTGGATCATAAGAGCAGAGAGCTCCCATGTCCCTTCCACCATGCAATGACATCTGTGAATCAGGAAGTGTTCCCTTGGGTTTTTATAAGCCACCTGTTTATGGTATTTTGTTATAGGAGCCTGAAGGAACTAAGATGAAGACATGATTTAATTTTTTGTCCTTGTCATTGAAGGGACTATCCCCTTATCCTAAACCTTGCTGTCCAATTGTAAGGTGTGAGTGAGGGAAGAGGCCCTATTCTCACAGCTCGCTGAGAAACCCTTCATTACCACAAAAGCACTACTAAGCCAGAGGGTTTTACCGGGAGAGAGGGGGGATGTTTGATGAACAGGGATACTTGTTTTTAAGTTATAATTTGCAATTCAGAAATAACACCCAGAGAGTAAGACTTCTGGGCATGTCTTAGCCTTCATGTGTGCAACTAACTAAAACACATACACCAGTGCATGGACAAACACAAATATGTTTGTGGTTTAAGGGAGCATACATAAAATATATATACAAAGATTTACACAGAAAATTTAAAGTCTAATGTCATGTCCAAAGTTGATTTAATTTTACTCATGGAGAAAATCCCAAGTGATTTTTGTCCCTCTTTAAATCTCAAGCATATATACCCTCTGAGCTGACTAGGATTCTTTTTATAAAAAGGTAAGATGCCTTTCAGAACTAACACTAGGGTCTTTCCTTAGATAACAGCAATTAGTGTTAAAACTGAATTAGGTACAGATTTCTCTGTCTATAGTGTAGGTAGGGTCATTTATATCTGTACTCCTAAAAACCAAGGTTAGATTTCACTGCTACTTAAAATGATGTAGTTAGATTATCTTTAAGTATATAAATATTAATTATGAATACATTAGGGACCCTGCTTTTTTGAATTTTAAGTATATGGATATTTTACTCGAGTGATAGAAATTTAACATTTCATGAGAATATATTATTTACTGTATAAAATACTGTCAAAAACTTAAAACACCCTGCAAATTTAAGTAAGAGAAGCTACTTAAAATGAGTATCTTCTCACCTCCTTAAGAAATAAACATCACACACAGTGCTTTAGAAAATACAGGAGGCTATATTTAGCTGCATTGTAAAAATGTAATTCACAAATAGGTATTAAGAAAAAGAATGAACTAAATTTCGCACACTGAGTACTCTGCCAGCCACTAGTATAATTATATATAAAAAAGCGTGCGTGTCTCCAATTCCTTTATTTAACCAGCATTTAGTGTTCACTAAACATGAGAGAAAAATTAGTTGGATATGACAATTTCTTTTTCTACCTTTTTAAACAATATGTTTAAATCATTTTACTCTCTCTTCTTTTATAAAATAATCCCTTATGTTCCTAAATATTCCTTTTAAATTCTAATTTAATAACATCCCTCAAGATTTGATATGTGGTGTATTTTCATTGTTTGTTGCTTTCATATTTCCATTTGGTTTTTTTATTGACAAAGATAATTGAATTTCCATGTTTCAGAGATTTTTATGGTTATGCTTTTGTAAGTGTTATTTAAATGCCTTAATGCTCCAAAACATGATCAATTGTTGAAATGTTCCATATAAGCTTTAAAAAAGGAGGTGTTCTCTGGGTGTTGAGTACAGTGCTCACAATGTAATACTGGTTACCAGTTGGACTGATCTGCCACATACTTCCTGATTATGCTGCTGGAGCTCCTAAATCATTGGAGGTTAATGTTACTATGTCCTGCCCTTGCGCCCTATTTATTCATATCCTTGGTTGATCCTGACAATTTATCCTTAACATATTTTGAGTCCATGTTACTAAGATCATACAATTTTTAAACTGCTATATCTTTTCTGGGTTATTGAAACTTTTACCAAAACCTAGTTTTAATAATGCTTCTCAAAATTTTTAATAATGTACAGCTGCTGTGTAGTACCCAGTCACTCCACTGCACCCAACCATGCATTAGCAGCCACCATTGCATTCAGGGGTCAGCCTTGTGCCTCAGGCCATCCTAGCACACAGCCCCTAGCCACCACAGTGCTTTGGGAGATGTGGCATAGGACTAGTGGCCCAGTGCAAATTTTCCTATCACTACTGCCCTGTTCCCAAGTTCCCTGGCCCCCTGGGGTCCCACTAGCACCACACCTTCAGAGCTGGCCCACTGGGGTCCCACTAACACCACAAGGAGAATGAAGAGCTCACAATAGGGAGAAAGTCAGTGAATGTGACTGCGTTGAAAGGAAAGGTGAGTCAGACACAACAGTAGAGCATCAGCAACACACATAGGATACTCTCCTGAAGTGCCAGGTTCTGGTGAACAGGGACACTACACTGCAAGACACTCCAGAACCTCTTCAAAAAGTCACTGATTTCAATTGCAGAAGAAATAGTTGACTTTTTTAGTACCCAGAAAAAGACACGGGGAGACAGACAAAATGAGGAGACAGAAATTTATCCCAAGTGAAAGAACAAGACAAGACCATAGCCAGAGATCTAAGCAAAACAGATATAAGGAACATGTCTAATAGAGAATTTAAGATAATAAGTGAACTCACTGGATTTGAGAAGATAGTGGAATAATGAGTGAGATTCTTAACAGGGCAATAAGAAATAACAGAACATAGATAAAGGGCTCAACTGATTAAATAAAAAACACACTTGATGAAATGAACAGCAAGATGGAAGAAGCAGAGTAATGAATTAGTGATCTAGAAAACAGTAATGGAAAGTAAACAAGCTGAGCAAAGAAAGAGGAAAAAAATATGCAAAATGAGATAGACTTAGGGGATTCAGTGATTCTGTTAAATGTAATAACATTTATAGTATAGCAGTTCTAGAAGAAGAGAGAGAAAGTGGGACAGAAATTTAATTTGAAGGAATAATAGTTGAAAAAGTCCCTAAGGAAGGAAACAGATATACAGATTTAGGAGGCACAAAGAACTCCTGCCAATATCAACAAAAGCAGACTCACACCAAGACATGTTGTAATTAAATTGGCAAAACATGATAATAAAGAAAAAAATAATTTAAAAGAGATAAGACAAAAGAAGTCAGTAACTTACAAGGGAAAACCCATAAAGGTAGCAGAAATTTTTCAATAGGAACTTTGCAAGCAGAAGGAAGTGGTAGGATATATTCAGTGCTGAAATGGAAAAATGTGCAGCCAAGAAAGAATATTCTATCCAGGAAGGCTATCATTCAGAATAAAAGGAGAGATAAAGAGTTTCACAGAAAAACAAAAACTAAAGGGGTTCATGACGACTAAATCAGCCCAGCAAGAAATATTAAAAGGAATTCTTTGAGTGGGAAGACCAAGGACAGACCAAAAGTGACAATGTAAAGGTAGTAAACACAAAAAAGTAAAAATACATATTTTTGTAGGAAATCAGTTGAGTAACTCACAAAAGAAATAACACACAGAATGTGGGGAGGGGAGGATAAATGAATGGGTTTAAACTTAAATGACCATCAACTTAATACAGACTGCTCTACGCAGAAGATGCTATACACAAACCTAATGGTAACCATATATCAAAAACCAGTAACAAATATGGAAAGTATAAAGAAGGAAATACAAATATATCTCTAAAGAAAATCATCAAAACATGAAAGTCAAGAGAGAATCAGAGGAAATCTTCAGAAAGAACTAAAAAACAAGTAATAAAATGGCAATACATATCAATAATTACTTTGAATGTAAATGGCCTAAATGCTCCAATCCAAGGATTTAAGGAGACAGGGTGGATTAAAACAAAACAAAACAACAAGAGACTCACATCAAACCTAAAGACACCATCAGATTAAAAGTGAGGGGATGCAGAAACCATCTATCATGCAAATGAATCTCTAAAGAAAGCTGGAGTAGCAATATGTATATTGGACAAAAAGGACTTTAAAGCAAAGATTCTAACAACAAAGAAGGACACTCTATAATAGTAAAGGAGAAAATCCAGAGACAGCAGGACATCTGGGTTGTGAGTGGGCATCTTTGTTTCACGCAGGACCAAAAAGCAATTTAAAAATGGGTGATGTTGAAAACGGCAAGAAGATTTTTGTTCATAAGTGTGCCCAGTGCCATACCATGGAAAAGAGAAGCAAGCAAAATACTGGGGCAAATTTCCATGGTCTATTTGGGTGAAAGATGGATGAAACCCCTGGATTTTCTTACATGGATACCAATAAGAACAAAGGCATCAGTCGGAGAGAGGAGACACTGATGGAGAGTATTTGGAAAATCCCAAGAGGTACATTCCTGGAACAAAAAATGATCTTCATTGGCATTAAGAAGTAAGGGGGGAGAGTAGACTTGATAGCTTTTCTCAAAAAACTACTAAGGAGTATAGCTGACCACTGCTTTATGTATTAGAAAACAAAAATGTGTCATGACTTTTTTATGTGTACCATATTTAAATTGATCTCATACGCCAGAAGTCAGATCACGGATGGCTGATAGAATATTTCTTTTTTACCGTCCTGATTTAAAAAAGATTGGCTTGTGGTTAAACGAATATGATCAGCATTTCGAACCTTGAAAGTAATTCTGGTGCATCAAGTGCTGTCATTGTCTTCCCCTTCAAAAAATATGATTGGGATTGATTCGTAATGTTCAGCTTCTCACAAAGATGGTAAATGCCATCTTTAAACTTACAAGAGATTGGTTTTATATTTAGATTTACATAATTAGTTATATTAATATGTTTAAATTCTAAGGTTGAAGGGTCACTCTATCAGAATAAAAAGATTCAGCTATGTTTCAAGTTGTGTTTGTTAGCCTATTAATGGCAAGGACTGAAGATAAGCTGCCAACATCCACTTTATCTTTTTAGTTTTAACTAAGCCAA
Organism: Proteles cristata cristata; assembly: GCA_017311185.1. NCBI lineage: Eukaryota > Metazoa > Chordata > Mammalia > Carnivora > Hyaenidae > Proteles > Proteles cristata. The sequence continues at coordinate 1,191,820 of JAESUZ010004109.1, read as the reverse complement.
TTTATTTAAAGTTCCCTGCATTTAAAATGTTGCCTTTTGCTTAAAGAAAGGCATTTTTGTGTGGTTTATGTATAATATTAAATAAAGAATGTTAACAGTTCTCAAAAAAAAAAATAAAGGGGAAAAACCAACAAGAAGATATGACAATTATAAATACTTGTGCACCCAATGTAGAGGTACCCAAATACATAAAACAGTTAATAACAAACATAAAGGAACTAATTAGTAACAATACAATAGTAGTTGGGACTTTAACACCCACTCAATGGACAGATCATTTATACAGAAAATCCAAAAGGAAACAATGGCTTCAAATGACATACTGGAACAGATGGATTTAACAGATGGGTTTACTAAAAAATAATAGAACAAATCATTGGAACCAGGAATGAATTCTTTGAAAAAAATCAATAATATTAATAAACCTCTAACCAGACTCATCAGAATAAAAAAGAAAGAACACAAATAAATAAAATCACAAATGAGGGGAGGAAATTACAACTAACAACACAGAAATACAATTATCAGAGAATATCAGAAAACTATATGCCAACAAATTGGTAAACCTAGAAGAAATGGATACATTCCTAGAGACATATAAGCTATTATAACTAAACCAGAAAGAAATAGGAAACTTGAACAGAACAAAAGTCATCAAAGAAATTAAATCAGTAATCAAAAAACCCCTAACAAATAAATGTCCATGACCAGATGGCATCACAGGCAAATTCCACAAAACACTTAATGAAGAGTTAATACCTATTCTTCTCAAACTATTCCCAAAACATAGAAAAGGAAGGAAACGTTTATCAAATTAATTCTATGAAGGAGGTATTACCCTCATACCAAAATCAGATAAATATTCCACTAAAAAAGAGATCTACAGGCCAATATCTTTGATGAACACAGATGCAAAAAACCTCAACAAAATACTAGCAAACTGAATTGAAGAATATATTTAAAAAATTATTCACCATAATCAAATGGGGCTTATACTGTTTGCTAGGATGGTTCAATATTCACAAATCAATCAACTTGAAAGATCACATCAATAAGAGAAAGGATAAGAACCATATGATTATTTCAATAGCTGCAGAAAAGGTATTTGTCAAACATCCATTCGTGATAAACCCTCAACAAAGTAGGTTTAGAGGGAACACACCTCACCGTATTAAAGGTCATCTATGAAAAACCCACAGCTAACATGATCCTCAGTGGAGAAAAATAGAACGAGAACAAGAAAAGGATGTTCATTCTCACTACTTTTATTCAGTGTAGCCACGGCAATCAGACGATGAAAAGAAATAAAAGCATCCAAATCATTAAGGAAGAAGTAAAACTGTCACTATTTGCAGGTGACATGATACTATATGCAGAAAACCTAGAAGATTCCACCAAAAAACTACTAGAATTGATTCACAAATTCAGGAAAGTTGTAGGATAAAAATCAATGTACAGAAATCTACTGTATTTCAATACACCAATAATAAAACAGCAGAAAGAGAAATTAAGAAAACAATCCCATTGACAGTTTCACCAAAAATAGTAAGATACCTAGGAATAAATCTAACCAAAGATGTGGAAGACTTGTACTCTGAAAACTATAAAACACTGATGAAAGGAATTGAAGATGACACAAAGAAATGAAAAGATAGTCCCTGCTCATGGATTGGAAAAACAATTATTATTAAATTGTCTTTACTATCCAAGGCAAGCTACATATTTAATGCAAGCCCTATCAAAATACCGACAGCATTTTTCACAGAACAAGAGCAAACAATTCTAAAGTCTGTATGAAACCACTAATAGCTAGAATACACTAATAGCCAGAAACCCTTAATAGCAGAATACACTAATAGCCAAAGCAATCTTGAAAAAGCAGAGCAAGGCTGGAGGCATCACAATTCCAGACATCAAGATATATTACAAAGCTGTAGTGATCAGAACACTATGGTACTGGCACAAAAAAAACACCACACAGACTAATGTAGTAGAATAAAAGCCCAGAAATAAACCCACCGGGTTTATTCACTCAAAGAATACAAAAACACTGACTCAGAAAAATTATATGTACCCCTATATTTATAACAGCATTATTTATAATAGCCAACATATGGAAGCAAATGAAGTGTTCACTAATTGATAAATAGGTTAAAAAGATGTAGTACAGATATACAATAAAATATTATTCAGCCATAAAAAATGAAATATTGCCATTTTCAAGGACATGGATGGATCTATAGAATATAATGCTTAACTACCTAAGTCAGTTAGAGAAAGACAAATACTATATGATTTCAGTCATATGTGGAAGTAAAGAAACAAAACTAAGGAGCAAAGGGAAAAGAGAGAGGGAGGGAGAGAGATTGAGAGAGTGAGAGAAATCAAGAAACAGATTTTTTTTTTTAAATGTTTTATTTATTTCTGAGAGAGAGAGACAGCGTGAGCAGGGGAGGGTCACAGAGAGAGAGAGGGAGACATGGAATCTGAAACAGGCTCCAGGCTCTGAGCTGGCTATCAGCACAGGTCTCAAACCCATGAACCATAAGATCATGACCAGAGCCGAAGTTGGCTGCCCAACTGACTGAGCCACCCAGGCGCCCAAGAAACAGATTCTTAACTAGAGAGGACAAACTGATGGTTACTAGAGGGGAGGTGGGGGGGTACGGAGGAAATAGGTGATGGGGATAAAGGAATGTACTTGTGATAAGCACTGGATGTTGTATGGAGGTGTTGGAACACTATATCGTAAAGTAATATAACACTGTATGTTAACTAACTGAAACTGAAATAACAACTTATAAAATGAAAAACTGAAAGTAATATAACACCGTCTGTTAACTAACTGAAATTAAAATAAAAACTTAAAAAAATGAAAATTTTTAATAATGTTTCCCCCAAAACTGATTTGATATGCAATTAAAATGGTTTCAAAGCTGCCCTTTGGTTAATATTTGCCTGGTATGTCATTGTTCATTCTTTAACCCTCAGTGCTTTTGTTCTTATATTTTAGGTATATCTTGTGTCTCACATAAATCTGAATTTCCTTTTTTTTTTTTTTTATTTATTTCTAGGAGAGAGAGAGACAGCGTGAGCAGGGGAGGATCAGAGAGAGAGGGAGTCACAGACTGAAACAGGCTCCAGGCTCTGAGCTGGCAGTCAGCATCGAGCCCAACACGGGGCTCGAACCCAGGAACCGCGGGATCATGACCTAAGCTGAAGTCGGACGCTTAACCGACTAAGCCACCCAGGCGCCCCTGAATTTCCTTTTTTTAATCCAGTATTATAATTTTTGTCTTTTAACCTTTGATTAGCACATTTGCATATTATTTTGTCACTGTTGTATTTGGTTTTATTCTATCATTGTGTGTGTGTGTGTGTGTATGCACACACACTTCTTATTTGTCCTACTTGTCTCTACTTTACTCTCTTTTTTTTTTAAAACAAATTTGACATGTGCATTTTATTTCAATCTCCTGGATAATTTTCCTAGGCAATTCAAACGTGTTTTTAGTCTAAAGGATTTGATGCTAAGCACCGGTCTGAGAAGATCACTGGGCCAAGCACCACTTCCCATGACATTACATGGGGCAGCTTCCCAGGAGGCCCCCAGACCAAGGCTCCAATGATGGCCATGGAAATGCTGGTGTTGGCTGGGACCGATGACCTTTGAGGGTGTGGTCATGTGCCTGTCCTGGGAGAAGAGGGGCTCCTGGATAAGGGCCCTGGGGCATCTATGCTGTGTGCCCTGCACAACTTTGCTTGCTCCCACTGGGACTTGAGGCCTCCAACCGCAAATGGTCCCACAACAAGGGGTGGGGAGGAGGCCTGGGTGCTCGACAGTAAGGACTTGACCTGGCCCAGCCATATGAGACTCAGCCTTGAACCTTCAAATTCGAGGTGTTTAGGAAAGCCTTCTGAGAAAAGCAGCCCTTATTTACCACCTGACAATTCACAGGAGCACACCCCACACGGTCAGGAGTGTGAGGCGTCCTCAGAAGTCACACAGCAAAGAAAAGCCTTCCGTGTGCAACACCAGCGAGGGAGCCTTCATTTGAAATGCCTTCCTTGTCTGGCACCAGAAGGTTTCAAGCACAGAGAGGTGTTTGAGTGCAATGAGTATAAGAGAGCCAAAGCTCCCACCTCCTTCCCGAAGTCCTCAGTATAGAAAGACCTCGGAGCGGGAGAGCCTTCCTCTATAGCTCCTGTGACCAGAAGGTTACATGCTGGTCAGGATTTATGAGTGTGGTCAATGTGGCATGCTTCCCATGGAAGAGATACACTTGGTGGTTCACATCGGAGAAGGTCTTTGGCCAAGGGGAAGCGGGAACTCCCTCAGCATACCTGTCTCCTTGCTCTGGAGAAATGCATTCACACCTGAATGGAACCGGAGAACAGCGCTTGGAAGAAAGCCTTCGGTCATAATTCAACTCTATGCACCAGAGTCACAGAGGGGAGAGACTACCAGAGCCGTTTGTGTGCAAGCCTGCAGGGGCTGTGCTGCATTCCCTGTCTTCCCTGGGCAGAGCTGTGTGACCCCCAGAGCCTACAACAGAAGCCACCTCCTCTCCATCCTGCCTGCAGATGTAGAGCAGCCACCCATATCATCAAAGATGTCCCATGCCTGATTAGGCACAGAACTCACAGGTGGCCAAGGGGACCTGAGGGGTATCTGTTGGCAGCTTTTGAGCAATGCTCCCTTGCTTCATGGAATTTTTTTTTAAGTAGGGTTCATGCCCAGCATGGAGCCCAACATAGGGTTTCAACTCACAACCCTGAGATCAAGACCTGAGTTGAGATCAAGAGTCAGAAGCTTAACCAACTGAGCCATGCAGGCACCCCAGGATTTTTTTAAGTCTATAGGTGACAGCTGTGATGGCTTGTGAATCAAGCCCCATCCTGGACACACTTCCTCAGTATGCCCTGCACCATGTAATAATAAAGCCTTCACCGGAAGTCACATTTCACTATGGGCGTCCTGTGTGGCTGGGTGAAAGTAGAAATGAATGGCTTCCAGCCGCAGTGGGTGAAGCCGCACAGCCAGCAGCACTTGCCTCAAGGCACCGTGGAGCAGGCTCATGGACACGGTTCCTCTGAGGGTACCCGAAGCACATGGAAGGGGTCTGCGGACAGACCTTCTTATCTGGAATTCAGAGTTAATTGTGAGTCTAGACCTCACCCTGGGTTGGGGGGCAATGTCTGCAATCCTAGAGTGGTCTGGAAGGGTTCTCTCCCTCTCGGGAGTCTGCATTTTCCCGAGATCTGGTCTGCGGTGAGCCCGTGGGCAGGCAGCAGAGCAGAGCATGTGGTAAGGAGCACCGGTCAGAGCGAGTTGGGGGCCAGCACAGATCACCTCTCCAGGAAGCTGGCGCCTTCCTCTCCAGGGGACCTCACAAGGCTTTCATGTCTTATGGGTCCTGGCTCTTTGTATGATTCTGTGGCTTCATCTCCCAACCTGAAGAAGCCCTAACCTCAGCTGTGGCCTCCCAGGTGCATCTGCCCACCTGAGGCTCTAACCCCCGGTCATCAGTAGTTACAGCCAAGGTGGCAGCTGGCTTCAGCTGATGCAGGTCCCCCTCTGGGGTCCAGCTTTGTCTTCATTTTGACATAAACATTTTTCCTTATTATGTTGTCAGCGCAGCTATTCTTTTAAAAATACGTGTTTGTAACTGAAGCTAATATTTTTCGATGGTGGGTACTGAAAGGATTTTTAATGACACTAGTTCACGGTACCGTCAGACACAGAGTGGCAACATACTTAATTTACCCTGAATTCTGTGTATTGATGTCGAAGGTAAGTGAAATAAGCAACAAGCAAAGGAAATGATTCTCAGTCTCACCCAACACCGTTACTCCCTTTGGCTGATCTGAAGCTAAACCCTTAAAGATGCAAGAGCGTCTATTCTGCTGTGACTGAGCCCTGCCAATTAATATCAAGGTCCATGAGAGGCAGTCAGACTGTCAGGGATTGAAGTGGACCTCATATTACTGTAAACGTGATATGGAGACCACAGTGTTAGACCTAATAGATGACACATGTATGCATATAAAGATGAACGGATGGATGGATGGATGGCGTTATAAATACTATTACATGTAATAGTAACAAAGAAATACTATGTACTGTAATATGCACATTGCATTTGTATGCATACATGTATATCTAATTATATTTAAGAATTCTGCCCCATAAATATATATACTCTAATTTCATCCCAGCAGTAAACTTACAAGAGTGTATTATGCCTTGGTACCTGTGAGTGACACACAAGGCATTATTTTTCTCCAGGAGTTGCATTAATAAAAATCTGTTCATGGTCCTCAGCCCTGTTTGATGGAGAGTGATTGCTCGGGCTTCTCGCCACTTCCCTGGTGCTTTGCAATCACCCTGCAGATCGGAGGGAGAAGACACGCCTAAGAGCTCTAGCTCAAACACTGTACCTGTTGCTATTGACAGACTTTGTTCCTCAGAGAAGATATTAACTGCCAACTGGCTGTGACAGTTTGTGAATTAACATTGACATTTGTGTTGGCACCATAACAGTATTTACAGCTCAGGAGATATATAAAATCAGATTAGAATAGATCCAGGAAATTTCTGAGGCAAAAAGTAAAACAAGACACAAATTACAAACTTGATCAGGATATAAAATTATTTAGAAAATTGTTTCGGTACTCAGGGTCTCTTTCGAGAAATATCTGCTCTATGTAAAACATCAAGAAGTGTACCAGTTTGCAAAGAGAAGAGGGATTGCAGAGGACAGAAGATGGTAATTCAATTGTATAGCTGTTCATCCAAACTAGATTTTCTAATAGCCCACTGTGTCAGAAGAAGAAAGGTAGAGAGAGAAGAAGAAAGAAAACAGTTTTGAATGATGTGGGAATATAAATACAAAATATCACAGCGCTGGCACAAAGATTAACCTCATATCTTTGTTATTTTCTTTTGCTAGGCTCTGAAGTGGCTCTTCTTCATATTCCATGAATATCACTTTGTACGGAGTTTAAACTGACATATTTCAACATCGTCACCGAAAGTGGTTAAGCCTCTAAGAAAATGACACTGGAAGGCAATGGGAAAGGTACAATTTGGTGTGGAATGATAAGTGCTTTGAATCTGAGAACACTTTTGCTGGATACTGTCAGATGGAAGAAAAGTCAGTTAGCATTCGTATCTCTATTCTCCTTTCCTACTATACCCTGAAGATGTCATAATGAAAGAAAATGGACTTAACCGGGTACTTACGGCTGTAGTCCCAGGACAACTTGCAGTCTGACATTCACCAGTCATCCGGTTTGGGACTAAGACATCGTCCCAGCAAGATGGACCCTTTGAGAAAAACAAACATGTACTCAGTGCATGAAATAGTAAACAAATGTACTCCCTACTACGTTTTCTAAAATCTGTTTATACTATAAAATGATCATGAATAGTAAGGGATAGTTCAATGATTTTTGAAATGTAATCCACAGAACATGGCAGTTCTCAAGATCCTTTTGGGGGATCTGGTGGATCACGACTATCGTCATAAATACACTAAGATGATCTTTAGCGTATTGATCCAAACGTGTAGTACATTCACATGTAGTCGGCTCCCCACTATGGTTAATTCAATGGTTTGGAAATGTAACTACTTTTCTTAAGTTTGCTGCAACGTCAAATGGTGACTTTTACATGAAAACACCCATGCGATTACACTGGAAAGGAGTCTTCGGGGGCAGTCGTGGACCACGTGGTGGCATTCCAGGAAGGGCCACCTGTCACAGCCGGCAGGCTGAGCAGACACTCTTACCTCCTCCCTCTCCGAGGCACTGTGAAAACTGCATTTAAAAATTAGCATGGCGTAAACCCATAGTACCACGGAGAACAGGAGACAGAGCCTTGGTTGAGAAGGGATTTCCATGCATTTCGGGAAATCTGCAGCAGCCTCTAGGAGAGGAAGGCCCCCTGGGACCACAGCGAGTCTGAAGGCTCAAGAAGAAGGCATGGACCACAACAGAGTGATGCCTGGAGCAGCCCACAGGGAGACAGTGAGAATTTTCATAAATGGAAGATCCTAAAATCTTCTAGAGAGAAAGGTCAGATCTCATAACCAGGCACAAAAATCGAAATAGAATTTTGAAGCAGCACAAATACCTTTAAAGATCAGCAGAAAGGTTTTTCAGCCTAAAATTCTCTACCTAACTGAATTGTCAACTAGGTGGGAGAATGGTCAGGAGTGACTTGGGGATGCACGGACTTGCCGAGGGTTCTTGTGTGGTGGGCGGTCTCAGAGGTCAGGGGAACGTCAGACAGCTTGAGGGAAGGCGGGGAGAGGCCCAGCCTTGGCCTCCTCCAGTGTGTGGCTCTGCACAAGAGCCAGGTGACAGAAGGGTGGTGTCTCTGTGGCCGTTGGCAGGGAAGGAGGACAGACGGGTGGTGTTGGCTGTGGTGATGATGGGACTTCCAGCAGACCTGTTACAGGACCTATGCCAGCCAGGCAGAGTGAGGTTAGGGCCGAGGGGGAGCTGCTCTGGGGAGTTTAGTCCCAGAGACATTGGGGTTGTGCCAGAAGTTTACCGGAGCAGAGAAACTGGTCACCACCAGTCAGCACCAGGACCACCTTGCTCCATGAGCCAGACAAACAGCCTCCTGGCCACGGTGCTGCACAAACCAGTGAAAATTCAGAGAGCATGGAAGGATCTCAGCCATTCCCATATCTCTGTGAGTGCTCGCTTCCCCTCCCCCTGCACAGCACATGTACACACACCCCTAGGTGCACCAAGCACACACACCCACATGCACACACATCACATACTCTCATACACATAGATACCATACACTTTCCCCCACTCAAATGTGCACACACACAATCACACCGCAGACCACACACAGGTGCAGCAGACACACACAGACACAGGCGCTTACACACGCACCCACACAACTTAGAGGAAAACAGGGGAGAGCACAGGGAATCTGGGAGATTGAGCATCTACGTTAATGATCCTAAGCCAAACTTCTTAGTATCAGAGGCCATTTGAACCAAATCTCAAAAGGAGCTACATTCTGGAGTCACAGATCATTACACTAAAAGCCACTGCTTCAACCAGAAGGTTGTAAGTGACTGCAGTAAAGGCTGAGACTTGCTGTCCTCAGGGAGGCCACTTCCGCGGTGGCTCAGGGCTGGCTTCTGGGAAATTGCATTTGGGGAGTGTTCCCATTCGCTTGTTGACACAGAGGGTTTGTCGCGTCACAAACGTCTGTAGGAACAGCCTGGTTTGTGGTGAATGCCTTACCCCTGTCTGTCTGGGATCGTGGTCTGTGCTAGGGAGGGGTGTACAACGACGAGCCTCCAGTAAAACCCGGGTGTTGGGTGAACGAGCACGTCCTGTGTGGTTGGGCTGGGAGAGGGCTCTTGGAAACTTGCCTGTGGTTTCCTCCAGACTTCACACCACATGCCTTTTCCATCTGCTACTGTGCATTCTGTTGGCGGGATGAAACTCACTCTTGTGTAGGATGATGCACTGAGTCCTGCAAGCCCTTCCAGTGATTCACCGAACCATCTTAGGGACCCTCGACACAATGACATGGATTCATCATCAAGAGCATGTACTCACACCTCCATGGAAGGGTCAGAGTTCATGATGAAGATCACACCCATTATAATGAATAAGCAATTTCATTTCCTTTGCACCTCTAAGCGTAACGTATGCATCTAAAATCCACTGTGATCATGGTGATGTAAACATTCACTTGACTTTCAACCTTACAATCATACTATTGAAAATGGGTGGAGGGTTGAAATTATGGTTATGGAGCCAAACACACGTCATGCAGCTTGAACAATGTAAACGTAGAAACAAAGGTGGAGCTGAGAGAGGAAGAGAAATGGGGGATTAATATCCTCACCTTACAAGATGTTGCTTTTTTATTATAAGGCCACCTGTATATTTGATTTTTAAACATAGTCATGCAATCATTTGATCAAAATGACACATGTATGAAAGTAAAAGAGAGATGAAGAAGTGACACCAAGAACCTGATCACATTTATCAGCCTTGCTTTTCCAACTTGACATAAGAAATTCAGTGCGGGCGAGGGGCGTCTGGGTGGCTTAGTCGGTTAAGCGTCCGACATTCGCTTAGGTCATGATCTCGTGGTTCGTGGGTTCGAGGCCCACATCGGGCTCTATGCTGACTGCCAGCTCAGAGCCTGAAGCCTGTTTCAGAGTCTGTGTCTCCCTCTCTCTCTGACCCTCCCATGCTCACGCTGTCTCTCTCTCTCTCCTAGAAATAAATAAAAATATTTTTTTTAAAAAAGCACTATCTGGGGGCGCCTGGGTGGCTTAGTCAGTTAAGCGTCCGACTTTCACTTAGGTCATGATCTCGTGGTTCGTGGGTTCGAGCCCCGCGCCGGGCTCTATGCTAACTGCCAGCTCAGAGCCTGGAGCCTATTTCAGAATCTGTGTCTCCCTCTCTCTCTGACCCTCCCATGCTCATGCTGTCTCTCTCTCTTTCTCCTAGAAATGAAAAAAAAAAAAAAAGAAATTCAGTGCGGGCGAGTGTGGCTGGAATGAAGTCTCCCACATCACATTTCAATCCTCGGCCAAGGACCTATCTTGGCAGGTTATGTTTGCTTGTTAATCTATTTCTCTGTAGGATACTCCATGGATACTAGGAATTTGTTTTATTTCATTTTTTTAAAAAATGTTTATTTATTTATTTTGAGAGACAGAGTACAAACAGGGAAGTGGCATAGAGAGAGGGAGAGAGAGAATCCTAAGCAGGCTCCATGCTGTCAGATGCAGGGCTCAGTCCCACAAACTGTGAGATCATGACCAGATCCAAGATCAAGAGTGGAACACTTGACCAACTGAACCACCCAGGTAGTTTCTTTCTTTTATAGAGGACTAGGAAAATTTTAGAGTCAAATCTGTGGCTCAGCTGTGGAAACTCTACATAACTTATAATAAATACTAGGTTTACTAATATTAACCTTGCTTTCATATTATATTCCCTAATTGATTTTCCTTGGACATTTTTCCTCAGCTTATTTAGTTTTTCTTGTTTTTAGCCACAACGTATTACCGAAAACTTGTCAAATCCTTCTGAAGTGAGGAAGGGTGTAATGAAATAATTGTGAGGGTTTCATGGCTTTCCCCTTTTAACTCTCCAAAATTCCTGGCCATTTCTAACAAGAACAGCATCTTGTGTCTCTTCCATCTAGGGCAGTAGCCACCCGTTCTTAGAATACAGCAGTCCTTGGCAGGACAGTAACAGGAAGTACTGATCACACGCTGTGGCTGGTGGAGACCGACAATGAACTGAGGCATGCTTGTGGTTTGGAAAAGTCCCTGATTGCAAAGGAAATCCATTTCATAGTGGATAACCATTAACTAAACATGGAGATGTTGCTTCCTGGCTCTATCAACAAGGAGTGGTTTCTTTTGAGGCTGGTTCGGTAAGAAGCACCAAGCTACTTAGAGCACGTACAATGGTAAGAGATAAACCTAACGTGGGCACAGCCTGGAGATGGAGCGCTAATATAGGGGTTAGATCCCATTTGCCTTTCTCAGCCCAGAGTAAGATCCCCTGCTGCAAAGTCTAGGATGGAACGAAATTGTGTGTAATACAGATATTCTTTTCAGGCCTTAATATTTCAAAGTCCAAAAAGCAATGAAGACATTTATGTAACAATTCCTATAGTTATCATATAAGGTACTACTTTATCTGATAAATCCTCATTTTGTACGAGGAAACTGTAGGAAGCCCATTCACAATATTCTTCTTGATCTCTAACCATAGCCAGATAACGTAAGAAATAAAACCAATAGGATTCCAATGACTATGGGAATTCAGTGTAATGAAATCAATGTATTCGTTTATCCACACTTCTCATAGCACTGGTATTGAATGTTATTGCTGTACCCATCCTGAAAATAGAAACCAGTGTTCCAGTGAATTTATGCCAGTACAAAACATTCAATACTGCTCCTTTCGAGTCTTAGGAAATATAAAATGTTAATTGGTTCATCATTGCATACTGTGTTTTAACAGATGCATGATTAAGGCATTTATTATTAATGGTCTTTATACAGGGGTACAAAGGTCTCCAGGCAGACTACAAGATGTAAAGGGGACCACATATCCCAAGGCAGCCCTGCCAAGGAGAGAACCCACCCCCCCAATATGTTTCGTCTCTCAAATGTAAAGAATTGGAAAAAGACATCTGAAAAAAAAAATGTCAGAACGGTGGTGAAATACATGTCTTAATAAAGAATCATTTGGCTGCTGTTTACAAAAGTTCCTCCTATTTTTGCTCAACACTGATTATACAATCAAGAGAATGCATAAATTATTTGAGCATCTATCTCGGGGGCAGGAGGGAGCAAACTGCGGCCTGCTGACTGAATCCGGCCCAGGGTTTGTTTTTACACAGCAAAAACAGTGGTTTTAAATTTTTAAACGGTTAGAAAGCACAGGAAGAAGAGTGTGCAGCAAGGCATGTGAAGAGTAAGTGACATTCAGGTTTCCGTGTCTGCACATGAACTTGATCAGAACACGGCCGTGGTGGATCATGTGCATATTGTCTACGCACTGCAAAAGCAGAACTGAGTTGTTTCAACACGGTGGAAATACCTACTAAAATACCTACTATTCTCGTCCTTTATGGAGAACATTTATTTGCCCATCGTTGACCTAGGGTAAATGAAATTTTCCAGGTTCATATTGGAAAACACTTTAAAAAAAAAAAGAAAAAAACATTGCAGCAGCATTTTGGCCATCATAGAATCTCACTAGTTTGTAGCAACAGCTGCATCCCGGGTCTCAAGTGAAAAATTACTTCAATTAAAACCTTACAGCCATTGGCCTGTGGAATCCACGTGTGTTGTTAGGATACAGAGATTCACGTTGTTGGAATAAGTAAAAGAGTGGAAGGGGCGCCTGGGTGGCTCAGTCGGTTAAGCATCCGACTTCGTCTCAGGTCATGATCTCACTGGTTCGTGGGTTCGAGCCCCAGGTCGGGCTCTGTGCAGACAGCTAGCTCAGAGCCTGGAGCCTGTTTCAGATTCTGTATCTCCCTCTCTCTCTGACCATCTCCTGCTCACGTTCTCACTTTCTCTCTCTCTCAGGAATAAATAAAACATTAAAAATTAAAAAAAAAAAAAGAGTGGAAGACTCAATGAGAGATGACATTTGGGGATTTTTCCTGCCAGTATGACCAACCAACAGAAAATCATAAACTGGGACATTATTTAAGCACATCTATATGGTGCATGTAAATGCATGTAAATCATAAATTCAGCAAAAAGGACTCAATGGCATGAAAAGCAAGTGTTTAAATATGTAAAATACAAGTCTTAAAATTTATTTTTAAAAATTGTAGGACTAATGTACAAGTCATTTTTGCTATGTCTTGCATGTCTAATCAAGTGGAAAACTGAAGTACTTCATTAGCTAACTCTTATCCAAATATCACTCTGACCCAGACTCAGACAAACTACGAAAGCAAAAGAGGTCATTTTCCAGCCCCCTGAATTATCTAAATAAATTCTATAGCCTGCTTTTCATAGGTGGGCATATCCACTGCTGTTTAAAAAAATTGTAAATCCTGGGGTGCCTGGGTGACTCAGTCAGGTAAGTGTACGACTTCAGTTCAGGCCATGATCTCATGGCTCATGTGCTCGAGCCCCACATTAGGCTCACTGCTGTCAGCCTGTCAGCGCAGAGCCTGGATCCTGCTTCAGATTCTGTGTCTCCCTCTCTTTCTGCCTCTCTCCTACTTGTGCTCTGTCTCTCAAAAATAAATAAATGTTAATTTTTTTAAAAAAATTGCAAATCCTGTATTCCTAAATGTTACTAAGACGTCTTCGTGTTTCCAGTTTTTAAAAGCAGTTATTTTAGGGGCCGCTGGGTGGCTTGGTCGGTTAAGCGTCTGACTTTCGCTTAGGTCATGATCTCACAGTTCGTGGGTTTGAGCCCCACGTCAGGCTCTGTGCTGACTGCCAGCTCAGAGCCTGGAGCCTGTTTCAGAGTCTGTGACTCCCTCTCTCTCTGACCCTCCCCTGCTCATGCTGTCTCTCTCTCTCTCCTAGAAGTAAATAAAACATTTTTAAAAAAATAAAATAAAAACGGTTATTTTACTAGTATTTTTACTTAAACTATGCTTTTACTGATTATTTCAAGTTATCAATTGTGTTGCATTTGGTGTATCCTATTGATTGGTGCTACAAACATTTAAGTCATATAATTAAACTTGAAAGGTTAAAATAACCTTGAGAATTATACTTGTAATATAGTACTGTGACAACAAAACTGTCCTCAAAACTGCTAGAATCAGGGACACCTGGGTGGCTCAGTTGGTTATATGTCCAACTTTAGCTCAGGTCATGATCTTGTGGTTTGTGGGTTCAAGCTGTGCTGACAGATCAGAGCCTGGAGCCTGCTTCAGATTCTTTGTCTCTCTGTCTCTCTCTCCTTCTCTCTGCCCCTCTCCCAGTCACACTCTGTCTCTCTCTCAAAAATAAATAAACATTAAAAAAAAAAAAAAAAAAAAAAAACAACCCTGCTACACTCAGAACCTCCTTCCTTTCTTTTCCCCTGTGCCTGCAACAAAAAATGATACCAGGAAGAAGCTTCAAAGTTCACTGACCTGTTGGATTCCAATCCACCAATTGTTAGCTATGGACTCCACCTTTCCCAAACCTCTTCTGAAAAGCAAGGGGTCAAATACCTCCTTCACTGGGCTTTCATGAATACTAAACAAAACAGCTACTTTAATATTTGCCAGTCCCCTGGCTGCCTGGGTGGCTCAATTGGTTAAGCATCCAAGTAACTGACTTTTGGTTTCGGCTCAGGCCATGATCTCACGGTTCGTGAGTTCGAGTCCCGTATCAGGCTCTGGGCTGACAGTGTGGAGCCTGCATGGGATTCACTGTCTCTGTCTCTCTCTGCCCCTCCCCTGCCTGCTCTCTATCTCTCTCTTCCAAAATAAATAAATGTTTAAAAAAGTTTTGCCCAGTGCCTGACGCATGCTGACTTGCTGAAAAATGACAACTGTGACAAGTAGTATTCCTTCATTCTCATAATAGAAGTCCCTGAGTAGGGTTCTTTTTAATTTAGTAGACAAATAAGCAGTAATTGGCCAGTTCCAAGACATCTGACTCAGCCCAGCGCCTTTTACATTTTTTACTTTTTCTCAATTTCCCTGTTACCCAGCCATTCCCCAGGGATTATGTCACTTTCCAGAACATGTGGCTTGTAGCTCTTTTAAAGCATATATTTCTACCCATAGAGCAAACATGGTTCTGCATCTTCCTCCACTGGATTTAAGGGTCCTACGCTTCTCCAAAGTCTAAGCGTGGTGCTGTGACTAGAGCCAAGGCCCCAGACTGCAGTCATTAAATAGCAAACAGGGAAAATCACAAAGAAAAAATCTTTTGAACCAAAACAGTCATCTACTCAACAAATATTTATTGAACATTCCTTAAAACCTGATAATACAGTCATGGAAAGGAGAGAAGGATCCTTTATCCCATAGATTATATGGAGTAGCTACCAAAGCCAATGTGACAAATGAACTGAGCAGCCGTTTTTCAAGCAAATGATATTTTTTAAAATGCCCGTAGCAAATACTGTGATATGTAAAAGAGCCGGGACCCATACACCCTCCTGGTACAAATGTAAAATGGCACAACCCCTTTGGAAACCTTCAGGCATTCTTGATAAAGCTAGACATATAACTGAAAATGATCTGACCATTTCATTTTTGCATATTTACCCAACATAAATGAAATCATGAGTTTGCACAAAGATTGTATACAAATTCTCCTAATAGTTTTATTCATAACAGCCACCAACTGGAGACCACCCAAACATGTGTCAAAATATGAATGGGTAGATAAAATGTGGTATGTCCATCCAATGGAATATGATTCAGCAATAAGCATCATGTTACTTAAACATGTAACATGGATTATTCTCAAAATTATGTGAGTAAAGGAAGCAAAACATGCAATAGAATATGCTACATGTTCCCACTTATATAAAATGCAAACCAATCTAAAGTAGTAAGCAAATCAGTGCTTTGGGGTGGGACAGAGCATGGAATGAGCTACATAAGAGCACGAGGAATGTTTGGGGGAGTTTTATGGACTGAATTGCATCCCCTCAAAATTTACATGTCAAAGTCCTAATTCCCCTGCAGAATGTGACTGTATTTGGAAAGAGGGTTTTTAAAGAGGCAATAATTTAAAATGAGGTCATTAGGGTGGGTCCTAGTCAACATTACTGTTGTCTTTATAAGAGGAGTTAGGACATGGACACTCACAGAGGAAAGGCCAGGTGAAGATACATGGAGAAGACAACCCATCCACAAACCAATGAGAGATGGCTCCGAAGAAACTAACCTCACCAGCACCTTGATCTTGGACTTCCAGCCTCCAGAATTGTGAGTAAATAAATTTATGCTGTTTAAATTACCCAGTTAGTAGTACTTTGTTATGGTATCCCTAGCAAGCTAATGTGAGGGTTAACAGAAATGCTTTCTATCTTAATTGTAGCAGTGGTTTTATGGGATTATACATTTGTCAGAAATCCTCAGATTGTACCCTTTAAATAGAGGCAGTTTATCTTACACAAATTATTTCTCAGTAAAGCGAAAAGGAAAGGGAAAAAAATAACAGAAATGTGCCAGTGGAATTCAATGCAGGAAAGTTAGGGAGAATCTTTGTATCAAATGGTACTTGAACAACTGAGTATCAATATCTACATCCATTCCTCACTCCATACAAATTCTAGAAGAAAACAAATGAGGACATCTTTACAATCTTGGAACAGACAGAAATTTCTTATATGGACACAGAAAGCTCTAACCATAAATGAAGACATTTATAAATTGATCTTCAAGGAATATTAAAAACTTCTGCTCATCAAAAGACACTATTAAACATGAATATACATTCCATAGACTGGGGAAAATGTTTGCAATGCATGTATCTGTCAAATATTTCATTTCCAGAATAGATAAAGAACTTTGAAAAGTCAACACTATAGAGGCAAATAGCTCAATTCAAAACCAAACAGAAGACTTGAACAGACTATGCACAAAATAAGACATGCAAATGGTCATATAAAAGATTACCAACTTCATTAATAACAAGGGAAATACAAATTAAGATCACAAGATATAATTTCATTTGATTTAACTCATAGTGGTAGAAAAAGGCTGAAAATACTAAATGTTGGTAAAAAGATTATAGTGATAGAAATCAGGAAATGATTGCCTTTGGGATAAGGGAGTTATTGAATGGAAACTTCTGGAAATGTTCTATATTTTGATTGGAATGATAGGTACATACATGTATATAACTGTCAAAACTCACAGAACTAAACCCTTAAAATATGTGCATGTTATTGAACGTAACATATTTCATGAGTTAAAACAATGAATCAACAAATATTTTTGAAGCCCTAATTCTCAGTAGCTCTGCAACCTTGGGGAGGTCCCTTAACCTCTCAGGGATCACCTAGCCAAGGCTAAATTGGGCAAGTTAGACTAGGGGAGCCTGGGTGGCTCAGTCAGTTGACTGTCTGACTCTTGATTTCAGCTCAGGTCATAATCTCATGGTCATGAGATAGAGCCCTGTGTGTGACTCCATATGGGACTTGGGGCCTGTTTAAGATTCTCTCTCTCGCCCTCCCTCCCTCTCTCTCTGCTCTTCCCCACTGTCAAAACAAACAAACAAACAAACAAACAAACAAACAAACGATAAACAAACAAATAAATAAATGTATGTTAGAGTAGTGCCAGGCACATATTAGGTTCTTAATTAATGTTAACCATTTCCAACTAACAATTCAGCATCTAGACAAGGGGCAAGGTAATTAGGAGTGATAGCCAATATGGTTTATGTAACAAACTACATAATGAAATTATTTTCCCTTAAAAAAAGACATCTTTATTTCTTCAGTGATTTTCCCTTGTAGCCTTTGGAGACAATAGTCTATAACTTTTCATAGGCTCATGCAAGCCACTGTCAATCAAAAGACTAACCAGCTCTATGGCTTTGAACTAGTTATTTCCATTCACCATCAGGCTACAGAATTCCTGAAGTCATGGACTGTGTCCAACTTATATCTACATGCTTTGTTATGCATAGCAAAATGTAGTGAATAATCAAAAATACCATAATTGAATCAGGTTTTTCTTATCTGTAAAGCTATAAAAATGAAAGATGTGTGCTTCCTAAAGTTGTTTCATGTTTTCTTTTTAAACAGAACACATTCCTTAACTGAAATGGTCTATAGAACACAAAAGTATAAAACAAAGTAGGCCCACTGTGGCTGGAGAGGACGGATGGGTCCTCAAAATGCTTGCCAGCTGCCTCTTCCCTCCTTGTCCTGTGTGACGTCCTTAAAGTACCTCCGCACATAGGACAATTTAAGATCCTAAGAGTCTCTTGCAATAGATCATGGTATGTTCCAGGAAGAGTTTGCAGTGGATAATGAATGGCTGAATGAAATTCTTCAAAGACTATCAAGTTCTTTTCTTTTCTTTAATGTGATACATATTTATTATGACTAATATTTATGTTTATTGGAAGCTATATGTTACACTCTGGGAGAAAGATGGTATAGAATTAGGAGGATCCAGACTTCTCACCCACATTTCTCAAACAAAGAAGGACTGAAGCCAAAGGACTCTGAACCTCAAGAATCTGGGAGGAAAGGAGATGGGGCCTACTAGGAAGACTTATAGCTGCATGACTGCGAACTGGGGAAGATAAAAACCGGCCGGGACATGAAGCTGTGGAGGGGAGGAATCGCCTTCTGCAGAGAGACAAAGGGAAGAGAAAGAGCGGCTGGGAAAATGTAGGACTGTATCTGGACAAGAGAAAAACCTTGACCCGGGGGATGGACAGGGAGCCCATCCTATCCCCCTGGTGCTGGGTGACAAAAGAAGTTCCCTCCGGGTTAGATAGTACCCCAGGGGCTCAGCCGGCATCAGAAAGAACAAATCCCCTGCTCTAAAGTGCCTGGGTCTCAGATTACATTTCACGTGGCATCATTAATGCACACGGAGTGAGACCTTGGAACCCGGCTGGGTGTGGGGCACCTTAGCCCACCTTGGCTGCACCCGCAGCACAGGCACAGTGAGGGCAGATCCAAAGGACTGTTTTGGGACACCTGGTTCGAGGAGAAGGGACTAGGGGGCTGCCATTTTTCTCCCCACAACTACCAAGGCGGGGCCTCAGGGATTGGCCCGCAGGACCCACAGTGTATAAGGGACCCGCCCACACCAAACCGTGCTCTTCTGTGCTGGGGAACTGCTGGGAGCCTGTAGATGATACAGAAACAGAGGGCACCTCCCCCAAGACCAGCGCTGCCGAATTGCCGTGATTAACTCTAGATCAACTCTTGCTATTCAGATATATTCTCCCTTTTCTCATTCTTCTCTCTCCCCTCCTCTGGGCTGGTTATTCTGGTTGGTGGTTTGCTTAAACAGACGTATTTAATCCATCCTCTTGATGCATGTTCTATGCCTCCTTCTTCCATCCTCTCTTTCTAATAATAATTAGACTATATAGTTTCTCTGGGTAACATTATCTAGTTTATTTATCCTCACCTCCTGCCATATTCTCCTTTTTTTCTCTCTGGATTAATCTTTTAGTCTCTCTGCCTGGTCAATGTTCATTTTCTCTTTCTCCCCACCACTATCATTTCTCTCTTTTTATATGCTCTTCCATCAGCACTGCCTCTACCCAGCTCTTTATTTGTAGCTTGGATTTCTGGTTTTATGCTTTAAGACTTTCCTTTGGTTTTTGTTTTTGTTTTTTTGTTTCTATTTTATTATTTTTGTCGGTTTGCTTGTTTGTTTGATTTGTTTGTGCATTTGCGTGTTTTTGTTCCCTGTTTGTTCATCTGTCTGTTTTCCTTTCCGGGAATACTGCAAGGAACAAATCAAAGCACACATGGTGGAGAGTCTAAAACATCATTACGAATAGGGAAATAAAATAATCAAAGTCACAACAAGCGAGACCAAGGGACACCCTTAAAAGAACACTTCCTGAATAGCCAGCCCCTGGGCAGTCTATGAGCCTCCTTTAATATAGCAGTACTCACAGGTTCAGAGCCATCAAATGGAACAGTGTCTGTATCATAGGAATTCCAAAAGAAGAAGAGAGAGAAAGGGGCTGAAGGGGTACTTGAACAAATCATAGCCAAGAACTCCCTCAATCTGGGGAAGGAAACAGGCATTGAAATCCAAGAGGCACAGAGAACTCCCCTCAGACATACCTTGAATCAATCTTCTGCATCACATATCACAGTGAAACTGGCAAAATATAAGGGCAAAGGGAGAATTCTGAAAGCAGCTAGGGATAAAAGGGCCCTAACATACAAAGGGAAACATATCAGGGTGGTTGCAAACCTATCTAATAAAGCTTGGTGGGCCAGAAAGGAATGGCAGGAAATCTTCAATGTGGTCAACAGGAAAAATATGCAGCCAAGAATCCTTTATCCAGCAAGCCTGTCATTCAGAATAGAAGGAGAGATAAAGGTTTTCCAAAACAAACAAAAATTTAAGGAATCCATCACCACTAAACCAACCCTGATTCAAAGGGATGGGATGCCACGATGATGAACAATGTCTTGGTACTTTTTTAATCAGACCGACTGGATTTCAAATCCTGTTGCCACCATGAGCCACATAACAATGAGGAAGTTACTCATTCAGAACATCAGTGTCTTCTGTGTGTTGTGGGAGTAACAGTTGTTCATATCACATCATAGGGTTTATGGTTAGGTAATATTGGTCACACTCAATTACTATATACTATTTACATAGTTAATATTCAACAAATATCAAAAGTTGCTGCTGAGACATCCAGAGTATAAGAAAATTATGATCTTGAGAGAGCACCCCAGTAGACAAAGTTTCAGAAGATCTAAGTTCCAAACATAATTTCACTAGAGTTGAAGCTAATCGCTTTAACATTTTTATGCCTCATTTTCTTATCTGTAACTTGTGGGTAATCAAGGATCAAAGCTAAATGAAATAATGAATGAGTTAACTGATGTGAAAGCCCTTTATCAATGATAACAGGCCATGCAGATATTAGTCAATAAAGGGACAATAGAGCTTTGTGTATTCTTAAGACTGTCTAATTGTAGAAAGTGGTGGACTCCTATGTCTACCTCAGTTTATCCAACCCCATACATAATGCTACTTCTAAGCAGAAGACATGCTTGATACAAAATGTTGCCGCTGCTGCTCGCATCAACAATTAACCAGAGCAAGTGTCTAGCTTGTATGGATTATCTGATGCTGCCACGTTAGCTCACAGCTGTTTAAATGGAATATCTCAGCTGGCCTTGGAAAACTTCCCCAAGAACTGGGGTATCTGTATAGCTCATACAACATAATTTGGCATGAGGTGGCAAAAAACAATTTTCATTCTGCTACTAAAGTGTATCTTGTGTCTTAAAAAGCAACCACTTCATAATCGAATACTCAATAACATCCTTTTCCCCTCTGAGAAATTATCACAAGAAAAAAACCATCACATGTCTTTAAAGAAACTACATTGTTATAAATGAAACAACTCTTGGTGCCCTGCACTATGGCTCTGTGGAGTTTTGACACAGTCAATCACTGCCACTATATATTGAAAGTCCCCTCATGCAGGGCGCCATCCTGCTAAATGCATTAAATGTCAAACAGTGTGCTTATTCCTCCACATTTTCCAGTTACCAAACTCTTCCTAAAGCACAAGATGCCTTCAATTATATTACTAAGTGTTGACAGCTTTGCTGTAGGCACATCGCAGTGATAGCAAGATTCAAACAGCAGTGATTTTTTTGTCCTTTTTCATAGAATTTAAACAATGGAGACAAATAAAGACTTACAGATACAGTGATTCACTTTTATGCACTCTTAACAGATTTAATTTAGGAGAACCATATGATTATCTTCATCTGTTCAAGCTCTCTTTACTAAGAATAATCTTGCGATTGCACGGAGGGAAATTTGCTGTGGCCCAGATTAGAGGCAGCCGCAGACAGCATAATATGTGTCTAACTGTTGAGATTGTCATGCTCATTTCAATTCAAAGCATGTAAATCTATTTGAATAACAACATTTATTATCATGTAAAGCTTCATGGTTCCCTCCGCTGGCTTTCTATCTTAATAATTATGACTGGAACTGGACCGTGCTTATTGAATGAGATAAGAAGTTTATTAGATTGCAAGTGAATGCCCAGACTGTTGTCATCATATAAACATTAGTTAGTTCTCAAAATAGAACTCTATGAATAACACATCATATTTTGGTGTGTGCTGTACTACTGTAAATCCCCAAATGGGGCTGAAGTCAACTAAGCCACCAGTTCTCAAGGAATGGAAAGGAAGAACTATGTAGGACATGGTTAAAACTTTAAAGGGATCATAGCTTAATTGATTTTTCTGTTGCGGGTGTCATGAACTGTCCAAAAAGAGGGGTCAATAGGGGTGATGTGTTGGCCAGTCCACAAGGTTACATACTACTCTGTGGAATAGGTGATCTGTGCTTGTAGGACTTAGAGACAGGAAAATCACTTCTCAAGACTCTTAAAAGGCAGTGAAACTGAAAGGGCTCCGTCAATCAGGCATTAGACACAGATATAATGAGCGGGCCTCTAGCTTACCTAAATCCAGCAGTGCCACTATGTATTTCCTCTTTTTTAAATAATTTTTTAAAATGTTTTTTATTTATTTCTGAGAGACAGAGAGAGACATCGTGAGCAGGGGAGGGTCACAGAGAGAGGGAGACACAGAATCTGAAATAGGCTCCAGGCTCTGAGCTGTCAGCACGGAGCCCGACGCGGGGCTCGAACCCACGAACCCTGAGATCATGACCTGAGCTGAAGTTGGACGCTTAACTGACTGAGCCACCCAGGCGACCCCCCGCCCCCGCCCCGCCATGTATTTCTGAAGCAGGTATTTCACCTGGAGCATCAGCATGTGGGCAGGGGGGCTTTATTCTCTCTCACACTCACCCTTGTAGAGCAAGGCCTTCTTAACAAGAAGTAACCACGAATCCTCCAAACCAAGAAACCAAAAATGATTCTTGGCCAAAAGAAAAATCAGATGTGTCCTTGGATGAGTTGGCAAAGACATTTTTTTTAGGCAGGGACCAGTTTCATAGGCATTGACCATTTGTTCTAGTTTATACATTTTCCTCCAAGCCTTCTCACTTCAAGATGCTTCTACCTTTCCCTTTCTTTTCTTCTTCCTTTTTTCTGGGACTCTTGTTATCATCAAGGTCCACTCAGTGGGAAAAACCACTCCAGCCTATTTATTTGTGGGCTAATGAGAAATGAGAGAAAAAGTCTTAATTCTAAATTACATTAAATTTGCAGTTATCTGAACTTTTTTAGGACTAATTCAAACTGACTGAAGTTCACACCAAATGTAATTGCAGTTTTCCTACACCTATGTGTAAGAATCCCCCCCATTATTTTATCACTTTCTTCCCCTTTAGCTCAACATTTTGACATAATAAAACGAACATGTCTAAATGTCTTTTCTTTGTGTGTATTTCTTTCATCAAGCAAAATGTGAAAGACTATTGTTGAAGAACAACTTCAAAATTGGTTATAAATTATTTTAATTTATTATTTTATTTTTATTAAAAATGTTTTAAATGTTCTTAAATGCTTTATTTATTTTTAAGAGACAGAGGGCAAGCTGGGGAGGGACAGAGAGAGAGAGAGACAGAAGATCTGAAGTGGGCTCTGTGCTGAGAACAGCAAGCCTGAAGTGGGGCTTAAACTCATGAACTGTGAGAACATAACCTAAGCCGAAGTAGGACACTCAACTGACTGAGCCACCCTTTAATTATTTTTAATATTTACTTATTTTTGAGAGCAAGAGACAGAGCATGAGTAGGGGAGGAGCAGAGAGAGAGGGAAGCACAGAATCTGAAGCAGGCTCCAGGCTCTGAGCTGTCAGTACAGAGCCCGATGCCAGGTTTGAACTCATGAACTGGGCCAAAATCAAGAGTCAGAGGCTTAACTGACTGAGTCACTCAGGCGCCCAAATCATTTTCATTCTCTAATTCTATTCTTTTGAAATCGTACTTTTAGGGGCATATTTTTTTTAAGTTTATTTATTTATTTTTGAGAGAGCGAGAGAGAGCACGCAAGTAGGGTAGGGACAGAGAGAGAGAGAGAGAGAGAGAGAGAGAGAGAGAATCCCAAGCAGGCTCTTCACTGTCAGCACAGAGCCAGATGTGGGACTCGAACCCATGAACTGTGAGATCATGACCCTAGCTGAAGTCAGAGGCTTAACTGACTGAGCCACCCAGGCGCCCTCTAGGGAACACCTTTATCACCCTACATTCTTGCCTTTGCTCAGAGAACTGGATTACTGTTTTCCTCTCAATGGCCCCACTCATGCACGCGACAGTCCACATGCTGTTTCCGTGAGGAGCTGTGCAGTTTCACTCAGTGGGAAAAGAGTGCACAAATGACTGCAACTGCAAGTATGCCCTGTGTTCCCCAGACTAGCTTCATCAGGAAAATGGCACAGATGCATGTCTGTTGATTCAACATCCATTTCTCTGTTGGTTCAAAAGCTAAAGGAGGAAGGGATACTGTTAATTGACATCCTAAAACCTCAATGTCAACTACAGTAATTGTTTCCTATGAACACAGCTGTGGTGAAAACTCCATCGTCCCTCTGCATGTTAGACCCATTTGCAGGCTTGTTCTTTGGTTTGAGATGTCATCAAAGCTTGGCTTTTCCTCTGGTTCTGACGTGAACCGATCACACATCTTGCCAGTCCCACTAGCTGCAAAACCACTCGTGTGCCTGTTTTTGTTCCCAGAACACAAAACCTCCACCTCAGGCCACCCTACAGGATTTCCGCTGCCCAGGTGGGTTTGCCAAGGTGTTCTGCTCATTTTCCTAATGAAACAAAATTAATGCAAGCAAAATAGATAGAGCTAGTCAAGGATTCTTGTCAGTTAGCTGGGATAATCAACTCAACATTCCTTCAAAACAGCCCCCCAATTCCCTATTTACCAATAACTCCTCCATGAATTACCAACTTTTAACAAAAATGAAAAATCCAGGATGGCTTATGAGAAGGAAAACAAGAGTTTGCTTTAAAATATTTGTTCTTTGCTCACAAGACTGTGTCTGTTTATAATAATTTTAAACTGCTGTTTTGTTAACACCTCAAACCTGCTCCATTTAAAAATACATGGTAGCAGCCAACAGGTCAAATGTTCTGGCTTCTGATATTCAATATTCTCTTGTTTTTGACAGTTGCAAATCTCATGATTTCAGGACAGGGACACAATTTGTTCAAATGCACTCCATAGTTTAGAACTATTGATTAGGTTTCTTAAAACTAGTGTGCCAACTAGAGCAATATTTATACATGATTTCCATACATGCCACATTAAGAAATTTACCCACAGAATTGAATTGTGACTAGAATCAAACTCAGGAATCAAAAGGCAAAGGAAAATGCATGGGATGTTTCTCACTCAAAATCACACTCTGGTTTAAGGAAATATTTTCTCAAAACCATGTTACTTAATTCTAGCTAATTCAGATCACATCTGCCATCACGTTATCCAAGGCTAAGACAAATAGTAATATTTTAACTGGAACTTAGTGTCAAACTTTTCCAAGTTTTATAAAGAGGCCACTTCTCTGGACCACTTGGCATGGTCTCTGCCTTCTACCTCAAAATGACTCAGCACAGGTGAGCTATCTTGGGCAAAACATTCATCTTGGCAATAGCAAATATATCAAAAATAAATATTTGTGCCTAAAAGCCCATAAACTTACAAAAAGGTTTCAGTTTTTCCTGTGTGAATGAGATAGGGCAGTTATAGCCAGGAAATGTCATATGGAAAGAATACTGTTATTGTACAAGTTTCCAAATTAAGACTTGAAAAAAAAGGAGAGCAATATCTGACTCGAAAGACTCATAACCGACCCAACCCACCCCCTTTCTCTCCTATCTTGACAGAAAGTCATAAAGCCAGATGTGACTTAACCTTCCCTGGAAAGCAGAGGCCAGCAGACTGGGAATTGTGAGCTCTGACAGCTCATGTCCTGATGACCATGAAGGGGATGGAAAAGCTAATGTGAAACTCACAAAACTCAGTACTCAGCTCACTTGGCAAGGCAGAAGGAGTCGTTCACGCACAGTAGTTAACACCTGACCGCATCATTCCATTAGAACAAGGTCAAATAGAAGGTTCAAGGGAATATAAACGCATATCTAAAACCACAAGGAATGGCACTCAAGGAAAGTGACACTTCATCACCAAGTCCTGTCCTCTCAATATTTGTTGAATTTGCTCCTCCTTAGTCCCAAAGCCATAAACTTATTTTGAGATCTCTTTTGGATGACTGCAATGACATATCCATGCATGTCTTGTTTTCCATCTCAGCTCCCTCACATGTTTTCTCCACACAACTGCCAGCGGGGTATTTCTGGACAAAAATGAGAACCTGAGATCTCCTCTTAACACCCCCAGTGGCCCCACCCCACATTCAGGACAGTCCACATTCCTGGTTTCCTAACATGGCTCGTGAAGCCCTTTCTGATCTGCCCACTTCCTCCTCCCTGTGGCCTCTCTTCCAACTTCCTAGCCATCACCTGCCTGTGAACCCACAGGGACACATACAAGGAAATAGAGGTCTGCATTCTTTTCAAGCCTCCTGGAACTTTGCTTAGAAAATCCTTTGATTTTCCAGTCTTTGTCAGCTGGTAGGTCTTAGGATGTGCTTGATGATAGTGATGTCTTTATAGAGCCAGGATACTGTTGTGTTTGAGCTCTGTTTATTGGAAAACACATATTTGTATTTCCATCCCAAACATTCCTCCTCACCCACTCTCTGCTGTTGTCTATTTCAGGTACATATATCATAAGGTGTAGGTTGTCACCTTTCACTTTCCTGCTTGAAAGCCGTCCGCAACTGCGTTCCCCTAGGATTCTTTCCCAGCTATCAAGGCTGATGGAAACAAGTTTCTGCATCAAATAAAGATGCATAATAATGGCCACCATTTGAAAGGTTTATTAGAATCTAGAGATTCAAGTGATTTCTAAGGCAGCATATAATAGAAAAATACGGACTACAGAGTAAAAGTACCTGAGGTCAAGACTTGCTATTTTATATACTAAGTTGCGACCTTTGGCAAGTCATTTAAATGCTACAACATTCTGATTTCCCCAGGTGTAATGTAAGAATTGATATCAGCTTTCTCTATTTGGGAAGTTTGTTGTGAAGCTAAAACAGCTACAAAACCATACAAAAAAAGTGCCTTTCTATCTATAAAACACTGTGCAGTCATAGTTATTATTTTTCTTTGCATTAAGACATATCATTTGAATCTTGAACAACATCTACATTATTAGAGTAGCAGGCACGATACTTTATATTGTAATTTATAATTTTCAAAAAGAGAAATAATTTTTTTCAGATTATGAACCAAATGCATCTTTCTGCCTAGTAACTGAGTTTCACATCTTCTTCATAGAGACCCAACATGTCTTTTTAGAAATTAAAAATAGTTACAATCCACTTATTGTTAATTTGATGCCAGAGAACTATTGAGAGAGAAAAAAAACATACAGTGCCATTACTGTCTTTTACCTTAAGAACCATTTATATTTCAGGTTAAAGAAAGTCTGACATATTCCACTAAAAGCACCAGCAACAGAAATCTGTAATCTATGTATGAAGTGATATCATTTTAAAAATACAGAAGTTGGTATCCCTTCAGTTCTCTGAGATTTAATGTTAGCAATTAATGGTTACTGAAAGTGTTATTTGTCCAGGAATGGTGAGAATCTTATCATAATTGAAAATTTTTAAATAATTAAAATAACGAGGGAAATACAGTCAAATTACAATAATAACAGAAGTGATAATTATGATACCCATTTAATTCTTCAAAGGGATCAAATCCATTGAACACATATATTCATATTACCCAAAATATTTGAATGGTTAGGTCAAACTTCTCTTCCCAAATTTAGAATATATTATTTTTTAATGTTTTATTTATTTTTTGAGAGAGAGAGACAGAGTACGAGCAGGGGTGGGGAGACACAGAATCCCAAGCATGGCTCTAGGCACCAGACTCCGAGCTGTCAGCACAGAGCCCGACACGGGGCTCAAACGCGTGAACCACAAAATCATGACCTGAGCCGAAATAGGACACTTAACCAACTGAGCCACCCAGGCACCCCTAGAATATATTATAATATGTCCTCTAAATCATAGCATCTCTTTAAATTCTGCTTAAAGTTTATTCATTGCCCTGTCATGTATTGGAAAGGCAGTTACATGGTATCAACATCCGTAGAGTGAACCTTTAGAAGAAACTGTAACGCAAGTCAAGGGCAGTGCGAAAGATCCGGGTTCCTGGTTTTTTAAAACTAGGCCATGGGAAATAGTTTCTTCACCTGTAGGAAAATTCAAGAAACTGTGGCTGTTTTAGGCTGATATCCATCGGATGTGATCTGAGAGGTATCGAAAGGCCTGCCACTCTGTGTTGGGTATCATTGTTCAGTGTTACCTGGATATTAAGGTTAGAGTTTTCATGAAGATCCCAAAATCATGATAATGAATAAATTCATGAGTATAATGTGACAGCCGTGTTATACTGCTGGCAGTAGCTATGTAGATAACCTCAGATCTCCCAGGATTCTTTATGATTTTACAAATGTAACTTACACGAATGCTATATTCAGTGAAAGCACGCATAAATCAGTTGTCCTGCACTGTGTTACTAAATGGAGTATACCATAGGTGTGGACAGCATTGCACCTCTGTGGTGTCTATTAAAAAATTTAAGCAAGGCTTAATTATAAGTCAAAAGATCCTTACTCAATAGTAATATATAAGGGCACACCTAGGATGAAATATTTATAGATGTGGACTGTCAGATAGCCTGGATTTACTGTCACTATGCCAAACTCCACCTAATATGAGAATAGAGTCTCCAGAATCCATTTGTTTTTTTCAAGGTCTAAGGCAACACATTATTCTATCATCACTGGTTGCTATGTTAGGACAGACTAGCCAATCAGCGTCCTTTGCAAAAGTGCCTGAGCACACACAGTCCTCACGTGGAGGGCCCAAGGGAGTAGGGACACAGATGTTTCCACGGACAAATCCAGATGGGACACAGGGGAGTGGCCTTAAAAGCCCATGGTGACCGGGGCACCTGGGGGGCTCGGTCAGTTAAGCGGCCGATTTCAGCTCAGGTCATGATCTCACGGTTTGTGGGTTCGAGCTCTGCATCAGGCTCTGTGCTGACAGCTCAGAGCCTGGAGCCTGCTTCATATTCTGTGTCTCCCTCTCTCTCTGCCCCTCCCCCACTCACACTCTGTCTCCATCTCTCAAAAATAAATAAATGTTAAAAAACAAAACAAAACATGATGGCCAAAAGGTCACCAGGTGTATGGAATGTTAGGGAGGGGAAGAAGGAGATAAAGAGATCCTCCTTAAAGCACCAAGGCAAGTCTGCAAAACGAAACTAGTAACTTTAGATTAAACCATTTAATGTTGTTTAAATGGAGGCTGAGAATAAGGCATTGGCCCCAAATACAAAAACAAGAGAGGTGAAATTAAGGGGTCAATTACATTACAGATCTTCTGATCCCAAGGTATTAAGTACATTAATTTATATTGCTATAAATATAATGCTATAAAGCCATCAATCTACATATGATTTCAAATAAGCAATACATATGTGATTATTTAGTCTTTCAAACATCTATGCTGCATCTACTATGTGCTAAGTTCTGGGTTAAATGCTAGAGATCAGAGATGACAAAGGTTCAGTACCACACTTAAACACCCCATAATTAAGTGGAGGGAGTAAAGATACCAAATATTTTATAAGGGAATGTATACGATATTAAGGGAGCTCAAATAATGGAGAGACCAATTATAATTTTGTTTTTAAAAAAATTTTTTTAATATTTTATTTATTTCTGAGAGACAGAGAGACAGCATGAGCAGGGGAGAGTCGGAGAGAGAGGAAGACACAGAATCTGAAGCAGGCTCCAGGCCCTGAGCTAGCTGTCAGCACAGAACCTGATGCGGGGCTCGAACCCACGAACCATGAGATCATGACTTGAGCCAAAGTCGGACACCCAACCGACTCAGCCACCCAGGCTCCCCTATAATTTTGTTTCAAACTTTAATAACGGTGCAAAATACCCTTACCAATGAGTGTGGGTGGGGAAAAGGGAGTTAAATCTTTTTTCCATTTATTCTCAATTTAAACTGGTTAAAATCCAATAAAATAAGGATTCAATGTAAGTTACACTTTTTAAATTGTTGAATAGCTGGATTAAATGGTTGATCGGTTGAGGCCAGGAATATCTTCATTTCATTGCTTTCATTACTGCCCACTCTAATTTAAGAATATTTTTGTAAGAGAATTGTACCTATGCTTAAAAAAGCATTTTAAATCTCAGAACTGAGAGATTTTATTGCCCATTAAAAGTGATCGAGGGAAAAAAGAAAAAGAACATACAGAGATAAAGTTATTTTTTTTAAAAAAATATGTTTCATTATTTATTTTTGAGAGAGAGCAAGGGAGAGAGAGAGCACAAGCAGGGGAGAGGCAGAAAGAGAGGGAGACACAGAATCTGAAGCAGGCTCCAGGCTCTGAGCTGTCAGCACAGAGCCCGATGCGGGGCTTGAACTCATGAACTGTGAGATCAAGACTTGAGCTGAAGTTGGATGCATAACCAACTGAGCAACCCAGGTGACCCTAAACTGATTTTTAAAAATAAAGTTACATAGGTACAGAACAGTGTCAATGGAAACAGCATCTCCACTCCACGCTATCCATCTAACAATGTTACCTGTTCAAGTCTTTGAAATTCCTCCACTGAAGCCCTATGTTATTTTGAGTATTTTAGTAGTCACACTATAAGTGGAGAGTGAATTCACAATTAATACACACCCTTCTCTTTTAATAAAAATTATACTCGTTCATTATTCTACTTACAAGTTCCTCTTTAGGGAAGGTTTCTTCCTAATGTTTATAATGAACTCACCCTAGTTGGCACTATACGATCTTAAATTTTTAATGAGTTCGTAACTACTGTGGTTGCCTCTCAAAATGAAGATCCTCTGAGTACATGAAAAGGCTCTTTATTTATTTTTTATTTTTTTTATTTTTTATGTTTATTTTGAGACAGAGAGAGAGACAGACAGACAGAGTGAGCTGGGGAGAGGCAAAGACAGAGGAAGACACAGATCCTAAGCAGGCTCCAGGCTCTGAGCTGTCAGCACAGAGCCCAATGTGGAGCTCGAACATACCAACTGAGATCATGACTTGAGCTGAAGTCAGACACTTAACCAACTGAGCCACCCAGACACTCCCAGAAAGGCTCTTTATGATACAAGATCTAGCTGCTTAGAAATAGGGTAACCGAGGCATAGTAGTAGTTTTTTTTTTTTTTTAAGAAAATAAACAATCTTTTTCAGAGTACAGACAGTTCCATGACACAAAAAGGTGTTCTAAACTAGCACCTTTCTCATCAATAGAAAGGAAAAAAGAGGAAGAGATGGATGAGGGGGGAAAGAGGCTCCTACCATAGCAGCAATGTCAACACTACAAAACACAATCTTAAATATGTGTTAAATTCTCAAAATATGCTTAACAGCTGGCAAAACTGGTGCCAATCAGAATTAAACATTAGGAATGAAGACTAAATCCCTGGCCAAAAATCAGCACCTCTGGGAGAAGCTGGCCTGGCCTTACAGAAGTGTGGTTGAGGTGGGTGAAAGGGACACATCAAAGTCAATCTGAGCAGCTTTTATAATACTTCTCTTTTGCAGCATCTATATCTCACCCTTAACTGAAACATTGTCTATGCCTTACCTGTCGGAAGTTGCCTCTGCAGATAGAACCCAAGCTCCTTGAGACAAGGGACCTTTTCTGAATCTCACTGACCGCTGTGCATAAAATTTGGGCTGAAGGCATATTTGTTGAATGAAATACATGAATATTTGAAGGATTCTTGAGTGAAATTCAAGCCTAAATTGAGATGAAAAATATGAAAATGCCTGGAAAGGAATATGGACTATAAACAGCAAGTAATATGCAGTAAGATTCCCAATTGGATGCTTCCTGCATTGAGGAAGCACATTTTCTAAGATTCCAGAGATGGCCAAGTGCTTAAGTCACCATTGAGGTAGGCCTGGGAAACACAAACATACCCACAGAAAAGACAATTTTTTGATCATTTGTTTTAGTTGCTTTTATTTTTATGTAAGTACCACTTTTCTTTTATGGGTAGACTCTCATTTCATGGCAGTAGAAAATGCTTCAAATGGAAATGCCCCTACTGGCAACACAATGACTAAAACTATATTATGATATTAAAATAAATCATATCAGAAACATTCTTAAAAATTCAATTTTAATGCAAGAGATAGGAACAAGACATAAGGAAGAGAAAGTAGAAAGAGAAATCAAATATACATTTGAACTTTGTGAAAATAGGTTTGGAGCTACAGACTGGATTTTTGCTTTGTTTAACTCAGTCCAGAAATGAGGACTTATTCATGCTGGGCATTGAGCTTTACAATTGAATGCAGCATATTAAGTACCTAAAGGTACTTACAGACCAAATTCTGGACTAGAATAGCTCAGAAGAAGTAAGCACACCACAGGCTCCCAGTGTCTTATCTCCAGGAGCTCTGACATTCTTCTGGGTTAAGGGTCAGGGATTAGAATACAGAGGTGGAAGGAAACAGAAAAATTGGAGAACATGGGGGATGCATTCTAGCACTGGTCCTTAAACTGTCTTACATCAGTGGGGACCTTTAGAGAGGCCACAGTATTAACCATATTCTCCTAATTCAGAAAGTAATTAGGCAGAGAAAAAAAAATAGGCACTGTGTATCTGAAGACCAATTGCAATTCCAAGAAGGTAAAAATCCCCAAAAGTATTCAAGGATTCCAGAAGCATTTTGGAATCCTTGGCACTGTTTTGAATCCCTGGATACGAGAAGAAACTTGTTTCAATCATTAGAAAGGTACAAACTAATAATATATGGCTAGTTTTTAAATTAACCAGGTACTTTGTCAGTGTGCCAAACTATTTGTCACTCCTCTATAATGTTTAAGAGAATAGCATTTATTGGGAAAAGATAAATTGGCTTAGTAAAATTATGTATATATTTGTTTAGGAAAAGCCTTGAACAAAGAAGTTGAATTTTAGATGCTTATAATTCTATTGTAAAACAGATAAGATTAAGTCAACAAACTGAATAACCAAATGAAATAAACACATTTGAGAAAGAGACAAACAACTGGAATTCATTCAAGAAGATGTATAAAATCTGAAGAGAGCTATAACAAGTAAAGATATTGAATTAGTAGTTTTATAACTCCTAGGAAAAAAAGAGGCCCAGGCCCTGATGGATTCAACGGTAATTTCAATCAAATATTCAATTGATTTTCAACAAGGGGTCCAAGACATTCAATGGCTAAAGAATAACATCCTCAACAAATGACAGTAGGACAAACAAATATCCACATGCAAAAGAATAAAGTTGAACCCCTACTTCACACTACATATAGAAATTAAGTCAGATGGTTCAGAGGCCTACATGTTAGGGATAAAATAATAAACTGCTTTCTTAGAAGAAAACTTAGGAGGAAATCTTTATAACTTTGGGTTTGGGAACAGTTTCTTAGATATGACACCAAAAGCAGAATTGAACGGAAAAAAGAAAACCCAGATGGACTCAGCTTCAACTTTTGTGTTTCAAGAACACATCAATAAAGTGAAAAGGTGACCCACCAATGAGAGAAAATACTTGCAAATCACATATCTCATAAAAAATTTGTATCCAGGATATATAGAGAACTCTTAGAACTCAACAGAAAGAAGAGAAAGAAACCAATTTTGTAAAAATATACATTTCTACAAAGAAGATATATAAATATGGCCAATAAGCATATGGAAAGAGGTCCAGCCTTGTTATTCATTAGGAAAATACCAGTCAAAACCATGAGACATTACTACTGACCCATTGGACTGGCTAAAATTAAAAGCACACAAACAATGAATGTTGGAAAGAAGGTGGATTTCTGCAGGCAGAAATGTGAATTGGTATGGCCACTTTGGCACATTATGCCCATAAGAAACATTGTACAAGGTTGTGTACAGAAGCATTAATCATAATAGTCAAAGAGTAGAAATAATCCATATGTGCATCAATTGATGAATAAACAAAATGCAGTATATCCACACTATATAATATTATTTGGCAATAAAAAAGAACTGAGCTACTACTGATTCTTGGAACAAACATGCATGAACTTTGAAATATTGTTCTAAATGAAAAATGCAATTACAAAAGGCCACAAATTACATGTATTCCATTTCATGAAATACTCAAAATAGGCCAAGTCCAGAGAGATAGGAAGTGGATTAATGGCATCCAGGGATGGAGAGAAGGAAGAGATTGGGAGGGGGAATATGAAGTGCCTGCTCATGGGTACAGATTTTCCTCCTCAAGGTGATAAATGTGTTCTAAAATGAGATGGTGTTGATGGCTCCACAAATCTGTGAGTAGAGGTAAAACCGCTGAATTGTACACTTATAGTTTTTCTTCGAAAAATTGCAAGCATATACAGAATTAGAATAGACATCAACCCCCCAGTATTTCTGACCTGGCTTCAGCATTCAAATCAATATTCTGATAATCTTACTATGTATTAGATAATATCAAAATATTATCATTAACTTCATTAATATCTTAGATATGATAATGTATGATATTATATTAATAGCACTGTTATAATATTAATAATAGTATTACTCTATAATATATAATTATATAACATAATTATATTATTATGTGAAATATACATTTATAATAAGAATGCAGAACTCATGCATAGAGGTAAGAGCACATTACATTTTGTATACTTTCTATACATTGTTACTATGTTGTAATAAAAAAGTAATAGTGCATTAGTAAAAATAACAACTGGCCAGTTGAAATTTATTTCTAGGAAAATTTTATGTATATCTTATTTTAAAATATTTCTGTCTTAATTAGTATTAGAGAGAAGTATCTGGGAGCTTCTACAGACTCTACCTCATAGTCTAGGATCCAAACATGATTACCTGCATTCTCCTACTGGTAGAAAATAATAGCCAGAATTAAAAGGAAATAAATCAGGAAACAGCATTACTGAAGAAGTAACTGGTTTGGTCTACATTCTACTTGTTTGTGCCTATATATTATCCATTTAACTCAATATAGAAAAGCCAGAATTTTTTCTCTATTTTCTCATTTTATAAGCCAGTGATTTTTCTTTCCAGTCAATTCTAAATAGAGTACATCACAAAAGTTCTATCTATATGATTATATTACTTACGTAAAATTGATATATACTGGGATATATTATGTCTCCTTAAGACCTATTTAAAATATCTTAAAATATATCTTATTAGAAATACCCACTTTGTTGAAAATTTCTTTTCTCTCATTATATTTTCTTTTTATATAGCACATTACTGCTATGTGATTATAAACATTTATTTAAATTATAAGAGGAATTATGATTCTATTATATTTTGTACAGTTGTATGACATGAAACAAATGTGCTATCATAGTTTAAAATTAAATTCTCACCAAAAGCATAATTTAATGCTATTTACATCATACAGCTGTTTAGGACAAGACAGAAATGAGAAAAAATGAAACAGTTATGTGCCATTAGTACAGTTTACTAATAAAGCTCATGCTTCCCCATTCAGCTTAAGAAGGATTTTAAACACCGAAGCTAAAAGTTACTATCAAAACCATAAGACTTATGCGTAACAGCATCCAGCTAAAGTTATTAAAACGTAAAAAGCGTAAATAGGTACAGGATCAGGGATCCTGTTAAGTAACTGACTTGATAGAAATCCTCCCTGATGCTTTTGGAATTTTTTTTTTTCACGAAAATGAACATCACAAGGAAAGCTGAATGCACTCTGAACACTCCATCATATGGCATGCTACGTTTAGTTTAGTTTTATGGGTAGAAAACAACAAAAGCTCACCTATTTTACTTACTATCACTTTAAGTAATAAATTTTGTTTCGATGGGGGAACATTCATGGTATGTAATTATAAAAATATAAAGAAGAACATGTTTGTGGTGTACTATTGTTTGCAATTAAGTTCTCATCCTTATTGTAAGTCTGTCATTCTATTACCATACGCATTATCAGTGTGGCCTTCTGAAAGCACATAGTAAACACACAAATAGGATCACGCTCTATATTTTTAGAGGATATAAGTTTTAGCAGCTAAATGAGCCTGTATAAATAAAAATACGGTATCATCATCCCTGTCTGTTTTATGCTTTACTGACCTCCACGTTTGATATTTTAAAGGGATAGGCATACACGATCTACACAAACACTACCCACAGCTTCTAACGTCACTGGCCTTTCAGACATTTTCCCTGGTCTTAAAAAAAATAAATAAACATATGAATGCTGATGAAGTGGAAAATTAGTCTTGTGGGGACACCGTATATGTATATGTATATATATATATATACATATATATATAAAACCCATGAGATTGATGACAAGTATAAAGTGCATCCTACAGGGCTGGACTGACTGTGCCCACCGCAGAGAAGTCCTCGTTTTACTAATCTGTTTCACGCTCAGCCCCCAGAGCCAGAACTCCATCGGAAAGATGTGAACTGCCATCCGGAGCCATTTCACTATTTGAACCAAAAGGTTTACAGTCCTGCATTCCAGTTAATTCTGCTGCTTTTAATTCCAGCTGGACTTAAACTCTTATCTCCGGATGCCAGGCCTACAGATAGGGCCTATCGCAGGAGCTCTAATCGCCAGGGAACACTCCACTCCATGACCCAAG
Organism: Proteles cristata cristata; assembly: GCA_017311185.1. Taxonomy (NCBI): domain Eukaryota; kingdom Metazoa; phylum Chordata; class Mammalia; order Carnivora; family Hyaenidae; genus Proteles; species Proteles cristata. The sequence continues at coordinate 1,154,895 of JAESUZ010004109.1, read as the reverse complement.
TGAGATTAAATCCCCCCAGATAGCCTAAGTAAATGGCTCAGGACTTGTTCCTGTCACTCTCACTAATGCCTCTGCGCCGCGAAAGAGACTGGCAAAGGTGTAACTATCTTCCAATTATTAGCTGCACTTCCTCTTCTTCTATCGCTAATTCTGGCAAAATGCCCCTTCGGCAGAACAAAAAACTCAGAGGCAGCAGCTCTTTAACTTTCTTCTCAAGTATATGAATCGATTTGTATGTTCCTGGTATCATAAAGACACACATTTCCCTCCTTTTTAGGATCTTTCCAGCAAAGTTCTTCCATTTTGCCCTGTGAACCTTAGGGAGAGCCCTAAGAAAGACACCATGGTTGGAATGGTATAAATTAATAGAACTTAGCCTATCATGTTGGATCAGACAGATTCCATCTCAAAAGTAGGCATACCTGAAAGTAAAAGGATCTAGCTTTCAGTAGGCGGGTTAGTTGTACTCTCCTGTACTGGCCTAAAAATTTATTTTACAGTGATCAAAACTGGCATGCCTGGGTGGCTCAGTTGGTTAAGTGACCGACTTCAGCTCAGGTCATGATCTCACAGTTTGTGAGTTCCAGCCTCACATCGGGCTCTGTGCTGATAGCTCAGAGCCTGAAGCCTGCTCTCGATTTTCTGTCACCTTCTCTCTCTGTCCCTCGGCCATTCATACTCTGTCTCTCTCTCTAAAAAATAAATAAACATTAAAAAATAACAATAAACAAAAACTGAATAAAAATATATAAAATGACCAAAACTGAAGCACATCCAAATACACTATGGTAAACATCTCTTAACACAACTTGGGAATTACTTTTAAATGTCACAAAATTCTTAATAATTTGATTATGCATCCATTTTTCTTTTTTTAAGTTTATTTATTTATTTTGAGAGAGAGAGAGAGAGCAAGCATGCAGGGGAGGGCAGAGAGAGGGAGAGAGAATCCCAAGCAGGCTCCACACTGTCAGCCCAGAGCCTGATGTGGGGCTTGAACTCACGAGCTGTGAGATCATGAACTGAGCCAAAATTAAAAGCTGGATGCTCAACTGACTGAGGCACCCAGCCGCCCCGGTTATGCATCCATTTCTCCCTGGGCTGGATTTCCCTGAGAGCAGTGACAACACCATGATTTTTCTTGCTTGTCCTGTACTTCACTTAGTGCAAGGTCCTTGATGGACTCTTCATAAATGTTTAGTGAATAACTAAAAGGATGGCAAAGAAATGCTTTAACTAAATCACTAAGAGGATCTACTGGGCTCTGCAGAATCATTCAGAAGACAGGCTGAGTTTGGGAGTAAGGATAATGGGCAAAGGCAGGAATGGGTCAGAGCCTGGCAAGCACAGGAACCTGGGGTCCAAAGGTCAGTATGTCAAGACTCCAGTAAAACACAGGCATTGCAAGTGCAGAGCAAGGTGCTGCCATCAGGAACACACAAAGCATCCCGTCTGTGACTTGGGGTTGTAGGAAGAAACTCAGGTAAGTGATTTAGGAAAGAAGGGGCAGAGGATTAGGGTCATTGGCTCTAAGTTACCTTATGACGGTTTAGATGACTGAGTTATTTTTACATGTATTTGATCTTCTCCACTTGATCTCTAACTGCAAGTACCCTTAATGTGAAGGACTTTACAAAGAGAGCATTCTTCATGTGACGGGGAGAATTTATACAGATTCATACCATGGCAGTATCTAAACTGTCCAGCTCTCCTGGTAATATGGTTTTATTTCACATTGTTAAGTTTCTCTTCACTTCGTTAAAAAAAATTGTGGTAAAATTTAACTTAACTTTTTACAACATAACCCTCACCCATAATTTAAACCGTTTTCAAAATGAAATATCTAAGTTTAGGAGAGAAATAGTCAGCTTTTAAATGCATTTTGAAGTTTCCTATTGAAAAGAAAATATCAGGAAGCCTTTTATGTTGTATATGTCCAGAATTTTATTTATGACAGTGTATGTATCAAATAATATTTAATAGCATATCAAATGATATGATATAATATAAATATCAAATACTACTTCCTGAGAACTTTATGAACAATGCATGTTTCTTTAGGCCCTGTGGAGTTTGGACCCTAGTAGAAGGTAGTTAAGATTGGAGGTGATCGTGGTGATATTTGATGTTCTGGTGATATCAGATAAGAAAATAAATACAAACAGAAGATGATAATGATGATGATGATGATGATAATGATGATGATAGATTGATAGATGCTGTGAAGAAACCCAAAGGAGACCAAAGATGACTGAGTGGGGCTGAGGGGGAGTATACCATTTTATGAGGGTCATCAGGGAGTGCCTTTTTGTTAAGGTGGCCTTAAAATTGTTGCAGATGAATTACAGCTATACACGAGTTTAATTTTTCTAGAGCTAGGTCAGGTCAAGAGTAGATTTTAAAAGAAATGGGGTCTTGGCCACAAAGATGTCATTGCAGAGATAAAGGAGTCCTCATGAGACCCATTCACCTCTAGGACTTACCTTAAAAACCAACAAGGTGAGCAATTTGTGAAATTCAGGGTCTCCTTCATTGGCATTGCAGGGAGGGCCTTAGGGGCAAATGTGGGTATGAAGCTGATTTGTATGATCTTTTCAACCTTGAACTGGTGGTATGTAGAACATGGGATATTTTGAGATGGCATTTTAAAATATTAGTCCACTTATTTACAAAAGAAAACACTTAATACTGAGATATTTTAAAAGTTTACGTGGATATGTGAATTATTTTATTGTAATTTAAAATACGATAAAAACTTCAGCAGTTCCCATCTTATGAGCTATTTATTTGAAAAATAATGTAATGAATTTCTATATTTTTGCTTCTCCAAATCATATTTCTGTGCAATGTTCCTGCTGCCTGCCCTTAAGATCCATATTTACTCATTTTGGATTTCTTTTCAAAGGCTCCCATAAATTCAAAGGCTATATTGATGCAAGCTAAATGTCTAAGAAAAATTCTGGTGTCAGAATGGTTTGATGGAAAGATGTGGGCTTCAGAACTGGACATATGTGCGTCTTATGCCGCATCAAACGATGTGCTGCTTTGAGACCTTGGACAGTTTATTTCCCTCAATGACTCCCAGTCCTCCCATCTGTAAAATAAGGACAGTGACACCTCACTGAGAGTGTTAGAGGAGGAAGTGAAAGTGCGTACGTACACACACAGTGCTTGGCAAACATGTCACCTGAACGAGAGGCAACTGTTAGTTGAGAGGTTCGAATGTACAGAAAGATGTGTCCGTGGTAAGTGTCCTCCTTTGAGGCAGTTATTTTGTCTGTACAGCTAACAAATTTCAATAAGTTAGTTAAATGGACGACTATAACCATGCAGATATCTATACACTTAGAGATTATCATATTTTTCTCTTCCCAACCACTAATAAAATATTATAACCCAACTATTTTGTCTTGCTGCACTTTTGGCTGTGCCTGTAAAATTCTTCTGGAAAATCCAAATTCCCTCATACTCCATTCATTGGGCTCTAAAAATTAGTTTAAATTATTGATATTAATCCTCCAATGACATCTGATTTTTGCTGTGGCTACAGATGCACAGGCAAATAAAACTACATGAACCAATTTATCCCAACTAATCCTTTAATAAACATTGTAGGGTCAATCAAAATTCAACTCATTTAGTTGTATGCTTCCCTTAGAAATCACTTCTATTTTGATAACTATCTCTATTATCACTGGAAAGAATTATTTTTCTCAGCAAAAATATATAACCATCTATCAAAATATAGCTAATGTGTCTGTATAAAAGATCTTCTTAAATATTAAATAAAAATACCACTTAAGTAAAGGCAATTGAAAGAATATCTAATATGTTAGAACACCTATTATATGCAATATATGCAAGCACATTCATACAGTATCCACAGGAGTCACACAAAGCTTTGTAAGAGCAGCATTAGATCCTTATTTGACAAATGGATAACTTAAGGCCTGGGAAGCTGAGATAATTTCCCCAAATGCATATAAAGCAAGCGAGACAGATAGGATTCAAATGCGGGTCAATGCAACTTGGAGAGTTTCCAAATGGTGATGGAGGATATAGATTTTACCTACTAAATAACTTTAATGTCACCTCCAAGCTAATCATTTCACTCCTTTGCTTAAAAACCTTCAGTAGCTTCTACCACCTTGTGTAGTCATCCACATTTTTTTTAACTAAGCATACTAATTAGTCACAAATTTGAGCACATCCCTCTAACATATCTTTTTTGTTTATTGACAAATTTGGTATGTCTTACTTTACCAAGACATTATGTTCATTACAAAATATACACTTCTTGAGCTTGAAGAGTGGGAAGACTGCAATGTTGAGATGAAGTTACTGGTTTTTCACTATTGCATGAGAGCCCAAACCAGAAACTTCTTGTAGTTCTCTTAGTGTTAGTGACATTTTGTACATTTCTAGATGGCATCCTTGAAGTCTGTCCTCAAGTTTTGGATGGTTGCTTGGTCAGAGTTCCTACCTGGCTACAGCCTACCACTGTTATCAGCTGCCATTGCACAGCACAGCACACCTCAGCAAGTTCATGGCGAACAGTAGACGTGGATCTTCATTTCAAATAGTGTCTCTTCATTTGAGGGGCCATAATCTCATCAGATTTCATAAGACCACCAATAGTTTATTTGTTAATGTGGCTGGTGAAGGGTCCACACTAGAGGCTGAGGTGTCATATCACTCCTGATGTCCATGTGTGCTAGTTTTCATGTAATCTTCAATACTGTGTTTTGTTTCAACTTTAGTTTCAACTAGATGTCCCTAACAAGGCTTTTGCTTTACCCACAACTATTTGTAGTTTATTGTGCTTACTATATAATCTCTCAGGTCATGTCTGTGTTCAAGCTGAGTCCCCTACTGAGAATATCCCTCCCTCTTGCATATCTAGATTATTCCTACTTATCCTGTAGATAAAGTCAGATTAGGAGTGACTCCCTCCCATATTATGGATGGGTTGGAAGGCCTTTATTCCTTATACTTGGAAAAGTTAAGGTTAATTTGTTCAGTATCTCAGTAGGATGGCCTGAAAAGAATTTTACTCTGCAAGCCCATGGGAGAGGCTTGGAACCTAACCAAGGTCCCCATCAAGAACACTATATGAGCAAGTGAAGGGGCTGGAGGATGAATGTTGAATGAGGTAAGTGCTATCTGCCATTATGACTAATGTGCAAACTCTGGAGTCATTTTCGAACACACGTAATTCAAAGCAAAGACTGATCGATCATACATTTTTAAATGTACTGTATCTTTAATAAAAGTTTATTGGTTTGGGGGGATTTGGGAACAACAGTGCATTTACATCCTTCTAAACAAAACTAATTGATGGTGGCACACATTTTTCTTTACTACTTTCAAGCATAATATAATTACAATTTGAATCTATACTTTTTTTTCAATTCAGCTCATAGTTTCCACTGAATCACTTATGCCCATTTGTAGCCATTCCTAACATCACAGTTATGAGCTCTTTTTTGAAAACTATTTCTAGTGACCTTGACATGTTTAGGGCATTTAAAATTATTCTAAGGAATACCAAAAAAAATATGGGCTTTGGTCTGCCTGGCCAGTTGTGTTAAACTTGTAATTTCTTTGTACTTAATTAAATTTTATACTGCAACAAGTTAAACCATGTTTATTAAAAGTCAACTTTTGATGAAAACATGTTCCTCTCTGGAGAAATAGTCCTTCAGGACCTGGGAATGTGTCACACCAAAGACTTTTGGCATTGTTAGTTTTATCAATTCTTCTAATGCCTGTAACTATGATTCCTGGTATAAAGCAGACAGCAGGATAATGCTTTATTGAAACGTTCAACTGAAGTATAACACTTGCACATATTTTTTGAAACCTCAATTTAAAGTTGCCAGTATGATATAAAGAACTATTTTTTGAGAATAAGTTGCTGACATACCCTATTGTACCTTAAAACGTTAGTGTACATTTTTTTAAAAAACCAGAGATTCTCTTAGCTAATCTCGGTCCATTCATCCAAGTCAGGAATTAATATTGACACATTTTTTTCATTGAATCTTCAGGCTCCATCTAAGCTTTCTCAATTATGTCCTTTACATACATCTCTTTCTATATATGTATACATACATATACACATTCATATACTTATATCTACAAATATACATATATATACATACATATATATAATAGTAGCTAATAACCATGCAATGCAGTTAGTTGTCATGCCTTTTTAGATATTTTAGTCTGAAATGGTTCCTTGGTTTCTCTATGACTATCACAACCTTGGCTTTTTTGGATATTACCAAAGAGTTACCCTATAGACTGTCTGGATTCATTTGTTATATCTTCATGAATACAGACATGCATTTTTGGCAGGAATACCACAGCAGTGATGCTGAGTCCTTCTCATTGCATTCCATTCGGAGGCACATGGATCTTATCCTCCATCTTTGAAGAGGTTCACCTGGATCACTTGTCTAAGGGTAGCATGTCAAACTTCTACATTGAAAATGTATACCCTGCAATTAGTATTTATTTTATAGTTGGATATTTTGAAATGACATACCTCCTGTTTCTCATCAAACTCACACTTTATTCAGGATGGACCCATGGATTCCTATTTTATTTTATGGGTTAATTCATTCTGTTACTATCATTATTTTGATGCTTCAAAATGTCCCAGATTGAGCCAGTTGGGGCCCTTACAAGTTGGTTTCTGTGTCCTTTTTTCACATGTCCCTAACATTCTTTGAGTACCGCCTTGCCTTCTGACGTAATAGGATGCTCCAGACTGCCCCAATCCTGGAAAATGGCATTTAGAAACCAAGATTTAGGTGTTAGGCACACCTACTGCTACTGAGGTAACATTGCTTCAAGGTCCTCCTGACAGAGCCAACTAATGAATAGGTGTGAGTGTGTGTGTATGTGTGTGTGTGTGTGTTACACACATTAACAGCTATTTCATTCTACATTTATTTCTCTATTTATATCATAAATTATGAATTCACAACAATAAGTCAAATTCCAATCAAATTCTACAGGGTTCATTCTTGCTTTCTTTCCCTATTTGTAACTCTATTCTCTGACGGAGAGAAACTGGCCTACCATTACCCTTAATGAACTTGCTTATTTATCAGTCCTTCTGTTTGTTCCAATAGTTCATCCCTGCAGCCACTCCCTCCTTCACAAAGACACCTTTTTCACCCACTTGGGCTCTGGTATCTCCCAACAGGACATCTTCTATGTGGCTGCCCTCCTCACTCTGCTCAGGATCTGCCTTCCCATGCCAGGCTCCCCCCACCTTATGACTGCACTTCTCAAAATGTTGGCTCCCAAATCCTGCACTAGGCCAGCCACTCCTGACAGGGGGGCCCTGGGCAGCCCCACTCAGGGTCTTGTGCCTCAGCACTGGAGTATCATAGTGTGTCAATGCACTCGTCATTCTGTTCAGTTTCAAGAACCACCTGGGTACACCACATACACTGATGTTCCTCCTCTCTGTTTTCCTACCAAAATCTAGCTCTGGGCAACCACGGCTTCCTCCTCCTTCACTACTGCAAAAGAATACCTTGCACTCCCTCTGGCTTTTGAACTGAACCGTTCAAAAAGGAAAGGGAAAAAAAGAGAGAAAAGGAAAGATGGAAGTATAACACCAAATACAACATCCAAATGACAATGAGGGGTCCAAATTTAAGTAGTAATGCAAATAACTGAAGTGACAATTATATACACAGAGATTTGAGGCCTGGCTAAATTTGCATATTGGTAAGCAATAAAAACTAACAGCAATGACCAGTAATATCCAGCTAGGTTCCTTGAAAATTTTTTCACAAAAAGTATCCCACTACTATAATCTCAAAGTATAAGGAAAATTGAAATGATCTCTAAAATAAAGGAACTCAGATATATAAATATTTTCTTGGACTTCTCATATTTCACTCTGGAGATTTGATTAACAATTTTGAAAAATGTTATTTATTGAAAATCATTATTAAAAACTATATGTATGCATTTATTTTCTATAAAATATTTATGCCTTATTCCAGATAACAAGTTGAAAAGGTGGTCGTAGGATTGCTGAACCACAGAGACCAATCTCAGGAAGAAACAGAGGGCATGGGCCATTGTTGATTAAGAACATTGGAGACTGCGAGTGATAGACCTACCCATTTCTCATTGGAATCATCATCAGGTGTCATAGGTATTATAGGGCTCACAAGTTCAAAGACTCAGATAAATATAAAGTAGCCAAAGAGACAGAGACAGAATTGCTTCCCTAATCCTCCCTCCTCCTGAAGTACCGACACCTAGTCACACTGCAGTGTCTAAGACCTGGGAGGGATGCACATTTCACATATACCACAGTCACTTCCATAAGCTCCTTGATCTCCTCTGGAGCACATACAACATTGACATTGGCTCACAAGGAAATTTCAGAGAACAGAAGCCTAAACCTGTGAGTAAGAGCAGTTCCCAGGCGGAAGTGGTGCCAGCACAGAGCGCCCCTGCACACAGATCCAGGGTTAAGCTAGAGGCCATCCTTGCTCAGTTCTTCCTTAGTTAAAAGGGATATGTTTTCAAAGGTAGCCTCAATTTCTATTGACAAAAACATATAAAAAATTCACGGAAAGATTTTTATTGGCAAAATCTGCCTTCCATTTGGCCCCAGCATTATTTGTATTTAGAACCTTACCTTATGCCAGGAACACCACAGGTAAATCTCACCAGGAAACATATTTTTTTCAAAAAGACTCATTCTTGAGGAGAGGTGGTTCAAGATGGTGGCGTAGGAAGATTCTGAACTCACGTCCTCCCACGGACGCAGAAAATCTATAGCTATATATGAAATAATTTCCACTGAAAAAAGAACTGAAGAAAAGCTGAACTGCTCCTTCACAACAAAGTGGAAAAGGGTCCCACTGAGAGGGTAGAAAAGGTAGAGACACAGTCTTGCCAAAAGCCCCATTCCAGGTACAGCAGCTCAGTAGATTGAGAGAGATCTCAAAAGAATACGAGTTTTTCCCTGGGGGGTGAGGGGTTTGTGCTCCCACTTCAGGTACCTCAACCCTCAGGAATTGCACCAGAGAGATGAGCCCCTAAAACTAGTCTGGTGTTGAAAATCAGTGGGGCTCGTGTCCAGGAGAACCATCAAGCTATAGGGAAATAAGAACCCACTCTTAAAGGGCTCACACACAAACTCCTCTCCTTGGACTCAGCACAAAACAGCAGTTTAAACAGCAACTCGCTAGTCTTAAGGCATCTGCTAGAGAGGCGGGAGACTATTGGGACTCTCTCTAAGGATGGAAGCCCTGTGGGGAGCCATATTTTAGTTCTGGTTCTACCTTCTTTGTGCTGGTGCTGGCTGTTACCATTTTGACATTCTCCCTCTAACCTGCTAGTGCCAGTGGGCACACCTGACCCCTCTTCTACAGCTGTGTCCCTGCTGGGTGAGCACCTGACTACCCTGTGCTGCAGCTGTAGCCCTGTTACACGCAGCCCACACAGGTATGCCCCTTGAGCACCTGAATGTGATGGCCAGGAGAACTGCACTTTTGGCCCTAAGGTACATGTCCTATGTAAGGACACTCCTTTAAGACTGGGAGAGATAGCTGTTTTGCCTAATAGATAGAAACAAAACCAGAGTCAGGCAAAATGATGAGATAGAGGAATATGCTTCAAATGAGAGAATAAGATAGAAACCTTAGAAAAAGACCATACAGAAATGGAGATAAGTAACCTATCTGATAGAGAGTTCAAAGCAATGGTTTTAAAGACACTCATTGAACTTAGAAGAAGAATGGATGAACATGGTAATAACTTCAACAAAGAGACAGGAAATATAGGAAAGAATGAGACAGAAGTCACAGAGCTGAAGAATATAATAGCTGAACTGAAAAATATGCTAGTGGGGATCAATAGCTAACTAGATGAAGGAGAAGATCAGGTCAGCAACCTAGAAGACAGGGCAGTAGAAATCACCTAAATGGAGCAGCAAGAAGAAAGAAAAAATAATTTTAAAAAGTTTTTTTAAGATAAGAAAATAGCTTAATGCACCTATAGGACAACATAAAGTAGAATATTATTCATATTATAGGAGTCTAACATGAAGAAGAGAGAGAGAAAGGAACAGAAAACTTATTTAGAGAAATAGTGGCTGAAAGCTTCCCTAACTTAAGGAAGGAAATACATTCAGGTCCAGAAAGCAGAGAGTGTTCCGAATAGGACGAACCTCAAGAGACCCACACCAAGACACATATGTTAAGTGTTAAAGAGAGAATCCTAAAAACAGCAAAAGAAAAAACAACTTGTTACATACTAGGGAGTCCCCACAAGACTATTAGCTGACTCTTCAGCAGAAACTTATAGGCCAGAAGGGAGTGGTATGATATATTCAGAGTACTGAAGGGGAAAAAGAAAAAAAAGAAAAAGAAAAAAGAAGACCAAAAAAGAAACTTCTAACAAAGAATACTCGAATTGGCAAGGTTATCATTCAGAATTAAAGGAAAAATTAAGAATTTTCCAGTGACACAAAGTTAGAAGAGTTCATCCCCACAAAATCAGACCTACAGAAAGGGGCAAAGGAGCTTTTTAGGCAAAAAAGTAAAAGTATTAATTAGTAATAAAGAAACCTATAAAAGCAAAAATTGGGCAAAGGCAAATATAGAGTAAAGGTAATGGAACAGTAACTAATAAAGCTAGTATAAAGGTTAAAAGACAAAAGTATTAAAATTAACCATAATTATAGTAATGAGTTAAGGGATGCACAAATACAAATAGTGCATTATTTTATTAAATATAATGCATTATATTGTAAAATAATGCAATAAAACATAATGTGTAAAGAAGGGTAAAAATGTCTAGTTTTTAAAACACTCTGGTTGTTACCAATTTAAATATATGTATGCTGCTGTATGTGCATCTCATGATAACCACAAAGTAAAAACCTATATAAATACATACACAAAATTTAATGATAAAGGAATATAAATATAGCAGTAAAGAAAGTCACCAAATCATAAAGAGTGTAAGAGAGGAAAGAGACAGAGAAGAAATACAAAAACAGCCAGAAAACAATAAAAAACATGACAATAAGTTACATACCTATCAATAATTACTTTAAAAGTCAAGAGACTAAAATCTCCAATTAAAAATAAGAGCGTTACTGGATGAAAAACAAGAGCAATCTATATGCTGCCTGCAAGAGATGCACTTCAGAAGTAAAGATAGGTGCAGGCTGAAAGTAAAGATACAGAAAAATATATTCCATGAAAATGAAAATGATAAGAAAGCTGGTACAACTTTCTTCATATCAGACAAAATGGATTTTAAAACAAAGACTTCATTAAAGACAAGGAAAGGTACTACATAATAAGATGTCAATTCAAAGGAGATAACATTTGTAAATACTTATGCACCCAACATAGAGCACCTAAATATATAAAGCAATTATTAACAGACCTAAAGGGACTAATTAATAGCAATTCAATAAGGGGACTTCAATACCCCAGTTACATTAATGGATAGATCATCCAGACAGAAAATCAAGGAAGAAACAATGGTCTTAAATGATACATTTTTGATCATGTGGCCTTAATAGATACACACAGAACATCCCATCCAAAAGCAGGAGAATGCAAATTGTTCTTAAGTGTGCATGGAGCATTCTCCAGAATAGATCATATGTGAGGCCAAAAAACCCACAAGTATCACCAAATTTAGGAAGATTGAAATCGTATCAAGCATTTTTTTTTTACCACAATGGTAAGAAACTAGAAATCAACTATAAGAAAAATAAAACAAGCATAACAAAAGTATATGAAGACTAAACATGTTACTAGACAACCAATGAGTCAATGAAGAAATCAAAGAACTCAAAAAAATACTTTGAGACAATGGAAATTGAAATACAACAGTTCAAAAATATATGAGCTGCAGCAAAGGCGGTTCAAACAGGGAAGTTTATAGGAGTACAGGACTATCTCAAAAGATAAGAAAATTTTCAAATAAAAAATTTAACTTAACACCTAAGGGAACTAAAAAAAAAAAAAAGGCCCAAAGCCCAAAATTGGTAGTAAGAAGGAACAGGCAATAGAAAAGATCAAGACAACTAGGAGCTGGTTATTTGAAGATAAAACCAATTGATACACTTTGAACTAGATTCACCAAGGAGAAAAAATGAGAACTCAAGTAAATAAAATCAGAAATGAAAAAGAAGTTGCAACTGATATCACAGAAATACAAGGATCATAAGGGACTAATACAGACAATTATATGCCAACAAATTGGACAACCTAGAAAAAAATGGATAAATTTCTAGAAACACACAATATTCCAAAGCTGAATTGTGAAGAACTATAAATATGAATAGACTAATTATTGGTAAAAAGATTGAGTCTGTAATAAAAACTCTCCCAACAAACAAAAGTCCAGAACCAGATGGTTTCACTGATGAATTCTACTAAAAGTCAAAGATTTCATACCTATACTCTTCAATCTCTTTCAAAAAATTGAAGAGGAGGGAATGCTTCTGAGTTCATTTAGTACTCAAATACCAAAAACACCACAAAAATGAAAATTGCAGGTCAACATCCCTGATGGATATAGATAAAAAAAATCCTCAACAAAATAGTAACAAAATGTTTTCAACAATACATTAAAAGGATCATGCAACATAATCTAGTGGGATTCCAGGGATGCAAGGATGGTTCAACATCCACAAATCAATCAAAGTGTTACACCACATTGACAAAATATGGTCAATAAACATCATATGATCATCTCAATCGATGCAGAAAAAAATATTTAAGAAAACTTCAACATCCATTTATGACAAAAACTCTCAACAAAATGGATATAGAGGTAGCATACCTCAACATGATAAAGGCCATATATGACAAATCAACAGCCAGCCTCATAATAAACATTGAAAAGCTGGAAACTTTCCCCCTAAGAACAGGAATAAAACAAAGATGCTCACTCTTCCTACTTTATTTAACCTAATATTGGAAGTCCTAGCCATAGCAGTTATGCAAGAAAAAGAAACAAAATACATCCATATTGGAAAGAAAGAAGTAAAACTGTCACTATTTACAGGTAACATAATATTTTATACAGAAAACGCAAATGAGCTCATCAAAAATGCATCAGGATTAATAAATTCAGTAGGGCTGCAAGGTATAAAATTAATGTATGAAATGTTGCATTTCTAGACACTAAATATGAACTATCAGAAAGAGAAGTTAATAATCAAAAAGAATACAACTGTATTTCAACTGCATCAAAAAGAATGGGAACAAATTTACCCTAGGAATCAAAAGATCTGTACACTGAAAAGTATAATAACTGATCAAAGAAACTGAAGAAAACACAAATCAATGAAAATATACTCAATGGTCATGGATTACAAGAACGAAAGTTGTTAAAGGTCCATACTATCTAAAGTAATCTTCAGATTCTATGCAATCACTATCAAAATTCCAATGTGATTTTCCACAAAACTAGACCAAATAATTCTAAAATTTTCATGGAATACAAAAGACCCTGAATAGACAAAATAATTTTGAGAAGTAACAAAACTGGAGGTATCATGGTTTTTTATTTCAAACTATATTACAAAGCTATAGTAATCAGGGGTGCCTGGGTGATTCAGTCAGTTGAGTGTCTGATTTCAGCTCAGGTCATGATCTCATGGTTTGTGGGTTCAAGCCACATGTCGGGCTCTGTGCTGACTGCGAGCTAAGAGCCTGGAGCCTGTTTCGGATTCTGTATCTCCCTCTCTCTCTAACCCTCCCTTGCTCACGCTGTCTGTCTCTCTCTCTCAGAAATAAATAAAACATTAAAAAATTTTTTAATTAAAAAAAGCTACAGTTATCAAAGCAGTACAGTACTGGCATGAAAAACAGGTACATATATCAGTGGAACAGAATAGAGAGCCCAGAAATCAACCAACATATATATGGGCAATTAATTTATGACAAAATATAAATTAATTTATATCTATACAAATTAATATACAATGGAGATATACAATAGAGAAAAATACAATTTATATTTATATAAATTAATATACAATGGAGAAAAGACAGTTTCTTCAATAAATAATGTTGGAAAAACTGGACCACCATATACAAAAGAATAAAACCAGACCACTATCTTACACAATACTCAAAAAGGACCTCAAATTGGATTAAAGACTTGAATTTAGGACCTGAAACACCAAAGCTCCTAGAATGGTAAGCTTCTTGACATTTGTCTTGGCATCGAATTTTTGGATATGACTCTAAAAGCAAAGACAACAAAAGCGAAAATAAACAGGAGGGACCACACCAAACTAAAAAGATCTGCACAGCAAAGGAAACCATCAACAAAAGGAAAAGGCACTCTACTGACTCGGAGAAAATATGTGTAAATCATATATTCAAGAAAAGGTTAATATTCAAGACATATAAAGAGCTAAGAGAGCTCAACAGCAAAAATGGCAAAAATTCTATTAAAAATGGGCAGAGGCTCTAAACAGACATTTTCCCATAAAACACACCCAGATAGCCAACAGGCACAGGAGATGTTCGATATTACTAATTATCAGGGAAATGCAAATCAAAACCACAATGACATAACATCTCATACCTGTTAGAATGGTTATTATAAAACAAGACAAGAAATGATAAGTATGGAGAAAAGGGAACATTTGTACAATGTTGGTGAAGTGAAAATTGATGCAGCCACTATGGAAAAACAATATTGAAGTCCATCAGAAAATTAAAGATAGAACTAACATATGATTCAGCCATACCACTTCTGAGTATTTACCTGAAGAAAAGGAAAGCACTAATTCAAAAAGATATACTCACCTCCATATTCATTGCAGCATTATTTGCAATAGCCAAGATATGGAAACAACCTAACATCTACTGATGGATGAATATATTAATATGTAATACACACACACACACACACACACACACACACACACACACACACTGGAATACTAGTCAGCCATAAAAAATAAGGTAATCTTGTGATAACATGGATGGACCTTGGGGGTATTATACTAAATAAGATATGCCAGACAAGAAAAGCAAATACCATACGATTTCACTTACATGTGGACTATAAAAAACAAACAAGCAAACAAACAAAACAAAAGTCATAGATACAGAGAACTGATTAGTGGTTATTAAGGGAGAAGGCAATTAATTATATGGTGAAGAATGGTAACCAGAATAATTGTGGTGATCACTTTGCAGTGTATACAAAGATTGAGTCATTACGTTGTACACCTAAAACTAATTTAATATTATATATTCGTTTTACCTCATAATTAAAAAAAGAACCTCCTACTCAGATACAGCTATATGTCATCCATTTCAACTTGTTAATTTAACTAGATTTCTAAATTAAAAATAGCAGTATAAATCAAGGTTTGCACCACACCTTGAAGATACATAACACTTTATTTACAGCACCAACATTTTCTGACTCTAATAATAATGCAGCAGACACTTCCAACACTGAAAGAACCAGAGAGACTATAAAATAAGAAGTTTCCCAGACACTGACTTTTCTAATTATAGAGAAAACAGTAATCATATGAGTGCCAGATGAATACTTCAAACTGCATATCCTTTCTCAGGATAAACAGCTTGGAAGTAATGGGCAAATGACCCATGCATACATCTATAAGGGCTAAGAACAGATCAGTGGGATATAAATTTAAAGTCATACCAATGATCTGCTCAGCAAAAATAGCATAGCACACATCAGATCTGCCTGCCTGTGTTTATCACATTATATTCTTGAACATCAGATGTCTTTTATTATTTTACCACACCTCTGTTGGTGCCATTATGAAGATACATGTTTAAACAGCATTGTCTGCCTAGAAAACTACTTATTTACCCATCGCCAGCCTTCTCAATTATAATGCTGGTGGATTCTCTGTAAGCCAACAGCTCAAATTTTTGGTAGGCTTATTTTTATACTTTTCTGTGTTGTGTGCTTCTGATTAATGGGAAAAAAAGAAGAGAAAAATCCCCTCGTATCTTCAACAGATAACGAATTTACCACGAGTTCATTATAGATTTTATTTTCTGGCTTGCTAGCTTCTTAATTCATGGCACCAGAGAGCAGAAGGAAGATTAGTTTATGTAAGATTAGAGTGACATTTACACATTTTCCTCATGCAGACAGCAGTATAAAACATTTTAAATAGGAGTAACTGAGAGTTATTTTCTCCCTTCATTTGACATGCTGAAACATATCCAAGGCAATCTTCCATTCTCCAGTAGCTTCCATATCTAGCCAATTTCTAGTTTCAGCAGGGCGTCAGCTTTCATACAAATACAGTTTTAGTTGATAACAGGTAAACAGGGAGCTATGTGCAGCCTCAAATACAGTGTATACCACCCAGCATCAAAAGCTCTTCAAAACAGTTTATTGTCTTGACTCAAGTAGATCTACATAGTTTCCTACTTTGTAGTGTTTGCGTTTCAGTCACTTCATCAATGTGAGCCAGATCACAGCATCTCAACATCAGAACACCATCACAACATCAGAAGACAGACTAGCTCATTCCACCCATATTCGATACCAAAGAATCTCCTTACAATATCCCTCAGCAGAGGCTAACCTGTCTCAATTCGTGGAATGTGGATTTAGGATTTTACTATCGTCCTGTATCCTTTAATGGTTATATATTTTTAACCATTAGAAATGAATTCTTTATAATGAGCCGAGAATAGCTATTTGGAAATTTATATTCATCCTAGATCTGTCCACAGGAGTCATAGTTTGAATTTAGACCTTTCTTTCATGTAACAATGTAATGCTCTGCCTTCTACATCAATCAGCCCCTCCCACCAGACCCCCTTCTGCTTCAAGCAAAACCCTGCTGGTATGACAAGCTGGTTGAAGATTCTCAGCTTTGGATTTGCCAGCAGCATGATCTTGAAAAGAGTCATTTAGTCTCAGTTTTTAATTTAGTCTCAAGGAGATAAGCCTAGCTACAACATCTTGCAAATCAGCTTTATCAAAAGTAGCACAGAAAATATATCAATAAATAAAGAATTAAAAAACAGGAAAGCTTAATACCAAAAATGGGAATTTTGCAAAAAAAAAAAAAAAAAAGAATAAATCTTTCGGATACTTGATTAAAGAGATAAAATAAAACAAATCAGACCTGAAATGAGAAACAAGTGCAGACAAATCATAGATTTTATGAAACAACTCATGTTGAATGTATCTGAGATCACAGATGATGGCATTAATAAAAACCTGGGATGATGTTCCCAAACTAAAGCTGGTAAAGTGAGATACACTGAATGAAAATGTGTATGTATGAAATGAAAGGAAATGGTTTAAGTAAACAGGCTCAGAAGGGTTAATAACTGAGCTCTTTCAAACACTCAAGGAACATTATTAATATTTTCAAAAAAAGAAAAAAGAAAAAGGAAGCTGCCCAATTCCTTTTATTAATTTCAAAATAAAACAGGGATAGTAATTCCGTTTCACTTATGAACATATGGGAAATCCTTATTCAGAATTATAGATGACTGTCAAGTAGCCTTTGTCTCAAAGATGTACGGATAGTTTATTATCTGAAAGGTCCCTATCAATGTAAGCCAATGTACAAATGAACTAAAAAAGGGAATCACTTATTATCTCTTTCAATATACCGAAAAGTATTTCAATCAGATTCAGTAACTTTTTATGTTAAAAGGGAAAAAAAGAGCAAATCAGGTATGGAAGTCCTTAACCTGATAAAAGTAACATCAAAAATTGTAAAATATACAGAAATTCTGAAAAGCTACATTTTAACATTTGATAGAAAAAAATCATAGGTGATCATATTAACAAATAAAGCAAGTCAGAGGAGGTTACAAAGGGACATGAGCACTTCATGGGAGTGGGAGCTGGCTCTTTGGAACCAAAGAAAGGCTCCAGTTCAGAGGAAGACGGAGTGGGTGGCTTTCACCACTGTCCCTTAGGTGACTTGCACAGCACAACTGGGCTAGCTGGCCTCTTTCCTTCTTTACATGGATCTAGCTGCTCAAACCCTAGGGATTGGTCTCAGAAGAGAAGAGGTTTCTAGAAAAGCCTATGCTGTGGGACTGAAACGAGGCAAAGAGGTAAAGCAAAGTCTTAGGTGATTCCAGACCTGCAGCACCAAGCAGAAAGGAAAAGGAGAAAGGCATTTCCATCCCGACCGAAAATGCACTAAAATGCCCTGGAAAAACCTTCTGCAGTGCAGGCATTTGGGCCAGGCCACCTGGGTTCGAATCTCAGCTCTACCACTTATCATGTGGCTCAGCAATTCTGCCTCATGCTCTCAGTTCCTCACGCCTGCAGTGGGCTAGTAAGAGCACCTACTTCTTCAGATTATTGAAGAGATTGAATGAGCTAACAGGGGCAAAACATTAGAACAAAGAGGGGCCTGCCCGGCACCTGAACTCAATAGGTCCCAGAGGTCTATCTGGGGCATGGGATTTTGATACACAGATGCCTACAAACTGAAATCTACACTACCTCCCACGTCTAATTACTATATCATTTAGTTATAAATATTCACAAGCGAAGGCTGCCACATTTTTCAGGTAAGCAAATAACATTATAAAGTAAGACCAAAACATAAGAAAAGAACAACTAATCCTGAAAGACAGAAGAGAACTTTCAAAAACATGATTTGTAAACTTGGCAATGGAAGGGAAATCTGTACAAAAATGGCTGGGGTGCCAATAAAGCAATAAGAGAATAAGAAATCATTGCTAGAAATTTAAAAATATGACAACCACATTAATAGAAGTACTGTTCAATAAACATAAAAGAAAAATGAATCAAGGGACCAGTGCTTCTCAAAGTCTAATGCGCATGTGAACGATCAGGAGACGTTAAAATACAAAGTCTGGGTCACCAGGCTTTTGGGGGAGAGGGAGGAATCTGAGATTCTACATTTCTAACAAGCTCTCAAGTGACACTAATATTGTTGATCCTTATTCCATACTTCCAGTGGTAAGGATCTAAGAGATAAAGACAAGAAATTTTCCAGAATTTGGGGGGAAATGACAAAGAAATAGAAATTAAGAACGGGTTTTTTGTTTTTTAAACGAAAGCAAAATTTAGAAGTGATATAAGTCTGCTAATCAGCAGAAGGCTGAATTTGCTCCTTGAGTTGGGTCATTCATCTTCTCTTGCCCCCAGCAGATTGAACTATGCCCACCTGCATTAGTGAGAGTGGTCTTCTTTGCTCAGTCTACCCATAAATAATGTTTTACCAGTTATCTGGGCATTTCTTAGCCCAGTCAAGTTGACATAGAAAAATTAATGCCATAATATTAAAAAAAAATTTCTTACAGTTGTACCATAGCAAAACATAAAAAGTCAAGGGTAAGAAACAAAACAAAACAAACAGGGAAAGAAACAGAAAAGAATATATATATATATACATGTATATATATACAATATATATATGTATATATATATATATACAATGAAGTATTCAGCCATGAGAAAGGAGGCTATCTTGTCATTTGTGACATGGATGGACCTTGAACACATTATGCTAAGTGAGATGAGTTAGGTATAGAAAAGCAAGTACTATTATGACATTAGTCACATGTAAAATCTAAAGTAGTCAAACCTAGGGGCTCCTGGGTGGCTCAGGCAGTCAAGCATCCAACTTTGGCTCAGGTTATGATCTCACAGTTGGTGAGTTCGAGCCCCCCGTCGGGCTCTGCGCTGACAGCTCAGAGACTAGAGCCTGCTTCTGATTCTGTGTCTCCCTCTCTTTATGCCCCTCCCCTGCCTGGGCTCTATCTCTCTCTGTCTCTCAAAAATTAATAAATGTAAAAAAAAAATTTTTAAATAGTCAAACCTGTAAAAACAAAAACAACAACAAAACAAACAGAGAGTAAAATGGTGGTTACCAGGGGACAAGGGACAGGGGAAAAAAACTGATGGTGTTTAAAGTTATAAATGTGTAGCCAGTAGGAAGTAAATAATCCATAGAGATCTAGTGCACAGTGTAATTGATAAAGATAATAACATTGCATTGTAGCAATGTAATGTGGTAAATATGGCTTCAATAGCTATCATATTACAATACATAAATGTGTCAAAGTAACATGATGTATGCCTCAGATTTACAAAATGTAATATGCCAGCGTGCCTGGGTGGCACAGTCAGGGAAGCATCCGACTCTTAATTTTGGCTCAGGTCATGATCTCACAGTTCATGGGTTCAAGTCCCATATCGGTCTCTGTGCTGATGGCATTTTGTCTCTCCTTCTCTGTGTCCCTCCCCTGCTTCTGCATCCTTTCTCTCTCTCTCTAAATAAACTTTAAAAAATGTAATATGTCAAATTTATCAAATTAAAAAATATTTTGAGGCAACAAAAATTTTGACTTATTAGCAAAACATGGAGTCCTTTACTATAGTGAAAGAATATAATACAAATTTTATAAATCTTGTCAATGAAATTGTAATGATATGGCTGACAAAGTTTAGGAGGAAGGGAAAAAGAGAGCAGAAATGAAAAAAATGCAGATAAACGAATTCCTTTCTCCTAGAAAAAAAAATTAGCTGATAGATACTGCCAAATTTTGCTGGACAAGTACATTATTCAAAGTAATAATGTGCTATATTATTACAGAGAAGAACTGAATGTCAAGTATCATCTGGCTTACCACAATGGGAGGTCCAATGAGAGACCATCTTTGCCTCGTATCTCCAGCAGCTCCCAGTAAGTTTGGGTTGAAGGCTGGATAAGCAATGGGAACATAGTGGGAGAAGATGAATGAAGTAGAGTAAGTGTGCCAAATTATTAATTGTTCAAGATGGGTAGTGAAGAGTCCTATTTTCAAGTTGGTAAGGCAATGCACATGATGATGACGACTTCCAGAAGAAAGAAGTAAAGTGATGTTTTAATAAAGTGGCTAACTCTGGAGAACAGAACTGAGGCACGGCAGGGTAATTTTTGGTTTCCGTTCTGTGAAGAAAGCAAGCATTTTTACTTCTCATATTACTTCTGTAATGAATGGTGATACAACCAAAGTTTGAAACACTTGAACATTTTCAACTCCATTAAGCTTCGTTTTTAATAACATTGTGAATCACAGATTTTCCTCATTTACTTCTTCATTTTACTTTGGATGCCTTCAGCATTCTTCCTAATTTACTCCAGGACTTTGCACAATCATAAACGATTTGCACAAGGCACACTTCTGACAGCACATAATACTGTTTAAAAGTTCACTGAAAGTAAGAATGCTCACATTCTAGACATAGGCCAGGCCTCTAATCAATATCTTTTCTTTTGTGACTTTCTCCTGGGGGTTAGACAGGCATTTCAAATGTCAGTCTTGAGCGAACAGTGAGGTTCCTTACTTAAACATACACATTGCACCACACAGTAATTACTTTAAAAAGCAAATAACTAATATTTTAAATGAGAGAGAAAAAAAGAGCTTATTATTTTAGATTGTGAAGTGTTATCCAGGGACTGACTTTATAATACTGACCGGGAGAAGTGTATGTCTTTGTAAACACCTGCTGATGTTACATTTCTAAGATGCATTTCATCTGCTACTTTTGTGTTTTATTTTTTTCCTGTTGCTAGGAGCCAAGCTTTAAACACAGTTGCATCTAAAGTTATTGGCCAAACTGCAAAGATGTGGGTGTCTATTAAGGGTGTTCAGACCCCTGATCTTAAAGGTCTCATCCAACTTTTCTGTAGATAAGCATCTCCCATGCTCTCTTCTCAGCTTTTTTTTTCAAAGACATTGGTCTGTAATCTTTACTCTCCATTAAAACCCCATCGCATTTAAATTCGAAGTCCAAGACTTGCTTGTCAACCCTTCCCATAGCAAAAAACACGTTTCTTGAAATGTCACTGTTCCCTCCCCACCACAGTAGCAAAAACAACAAAAGCCAGAATGTAGCAAGAGCTCTCAGAGTAATTAAAATATGTCATTATAGTGGATTCTAAAGATCACTATCCATCACGTATGTAACATTAAAAAGGCGATTGAAGTAAGTCTTCATGCTATGAACTCTGAATACTGGATATATATCCCACCACCATGGCAGGGTCAAAACTCAAAGACTAGAATACTAGGTCAGAGAAAGTTACAATACTATGAAAATACACACAGTGAAGGAAAACATCTCCTCAGGAAACTAATATTTTACAGAGTTCATTGGAAAATACATATTGTCTTAGCAATAGCTGCTGATGGAAGCCTGCATATGCAGAAATTCAGGGTTTTCTAGAAGATGTACTGAGTAAGGACATGAGGCAGCCCTGGCCTGAATGATGCGAGGCAGGAGAAACACAGGGGAGCAGTAATGGCTCCTCAGACTCTGGCCAATAAAAGGTTAGCTACAGACTGGAGCAAATAGAGTTTATAGAGCAAATAGTTGCTTATTTGTTTTCGCCAATCCTTAGTGCGAAGTTAGAAGGTAAAGTTAGATCCCCTCTGCTTGTTATTTATAGTCTAATATATATGCATGGGGTCCTGGCTTGGCCAAGCTTCTTCCCTTCTATAGACACCATCCATTAAACACTTTCCAATATCTGAAAGCACTTCTATAAAGATTGCTTTTCCTTTTATTTACTGCCTTCTCAGCTGTTCATGATTCAAACTATGTTCTCTGTGTTGCTGTTGTAATTTTAGATTGGGCATTATTCAAGATCCGGAGCTTATACAATATCCCCACACCTAAACCTAGCATTGTTTCCCTTGAAAAATTCAATTAACATCAGATGCCAGTTAGAGTCTATGAATTGCCAACCATGGTCTAGAAGCCTTAATATGAATCCTTGTGCTGTATTTCATATGTTGAAATCTGTGCATAAGTTTGTGGTTGGTAGTGGTTTGGGGTTAGTAACATTGAGACTCTTCTGAATGTACTGTGAGATTAAATAAATGAGTTAATATAGTGATGTCTCTGGTAATGTGGCTTTTCACTATTGGAGAAGATACATACGGATACTGAATGGGGAAGGTGTTAGGGAATTCTATGCTGTTGGCTTAGAACTGGAGTTACCTGGACAAATTCATGACCACACGTACACATGCACACAAACACGCATAAGCGTGCACACATACAGGTATGCACGTACCACCACAGGGTCTGATGGGAGCACCCCACAATTGATTTACTAATTACACAATGGAAAGGCTATCCTCGCAAGAGAGATATCTGGTGACCTTCACTTCTCCAAGTGATAAATTCAGCCTCATGGGCGTCATGGGATGATCCGATGTGTTGTATCTGTTGATGCGAAGCAATGTGACTGTCGATTTCCTACACCATCTAGGAAATACTATTGCTATATACATTTAACCTGAATATAATCTTGGGGGAAACCCTAGGAGAAATCCAGATTGTGGGACATTCCAAAAGACAATTGGCCTGAAGTCTTCAACAAGTTCAGAAGCCATGAAAGATACACACACACACACACACACAATCACACACACACACACACAAGAATGAGGAGGAAGTACTTTTAAATTGGAGATGACAACCTCCATGACATGGCCTGGCATGACAAAATAATCATGTGTCATCCTTTCCTTGAGGGAAAAGAAAACAAAAGAGCCACAAAGGACATTTGAGAGACAAATGTGGTCATGTGCCATGGGCTGCATATTAAAAAATATCACTCAATCAGTGTTAAAGTCCTTGGATGCCATAGTAATGGCGTGATATTTGAGAATGACTTTATGCTTGAGATACGTTCTGAAACATTAAATGAAAAGTAGTATGATATCTCCAACTTGCTTTCAAATAAATCTGCTCAAAATACATACATGTACATATTGATGTATACATGTATGCCATTTGTTTCATGTTTCTGTATGAGTTTCTGTGTGAGATACAAGGGGGTGATGGTCAATGTGTGAGAAAGAAGGCAAATGGGTCAAAATATGAAGGGATGCCGAATAAAAGGAAGGAAGGTGTTTGCTGTACTAGTATTCTAAGTTTCCTTTAGTTTTATATTTTCTCATAACAAACAAACCAAAAAGGTGGAGACCATTTTCTGCTAGAGCGGGGAAGTGGAGGAAAGCAGCCAGAAACTACCGTTGATTGAATTAAAGGAAGCATGTGGAGAGCTGGATTGCTCACACTGTAGGGCTGATGCCTCACACATTCAAAATTCTACCTCTGTAGAATTCCATAGAATTCCACTGTCAATTGTTTTCTTTTAAAATTTTTTATGTCTTTATCTTATTTTGAGAGACAGAGACAGAGAGTGAGCAGGAGAGTGGCAGAGAGAGAGACACACACACATAGAATCTGAAACAGGCTCCAGGCTCCAAGCTGTCAGCACAGAGCCTGACGTGGGGCTCGAACCCACGGACTGTGAGATCATGACCTGAGCCGAAGTCGGACACTTAACTGACTGAGCCACCCAGGTGCCCCATCCACCGTCAATTGTTGAATCCAAAGTTTCTTTCCAATGTATCTGAAAGTAGAGGGTGTGTTCCAGATACAGAGAATCGAAATGAGCTGTTAAAGTCATCCAGAACATTCGTAGACAAGACATTATCAGAGACCTATGAATCTAAGCCAATTTTCTGATTTTTTAAAGCCAAATTGTTTCTCTCAATTCAACACCCTCAATACTTCTACCTCCAAACATATTGTAAGAGCACTAGCATATTTCCATGTTGGAAAATTTGAATAGGTGATGGGAAAACATGAGTGGTATTTACATCCATCAAATCGAATTAACATTCAAAATCCATTTATAAATCCAACTTATGCGAAATGTTGTGGTGACATTCTTATAGGTGGAATTACTTCACGTGGAAAATGATATCCCAGTCTAAACAAACGTTTCCAGTGTATTCACGTCTGTAGGCTCACTTGGATGTTTTTCACATAGAATGTACTGAATTTTTTCATAATGTTTTTGAAGATTCTAATTCAAACATTACCCATAAACATGTTTGAGTCATGAAGGAATTTAAGTTTCCTTTTGCATTATTTGACTCAATTCAGTGCCCTTCAGAAGTCCTTGTCCTCACTAACGTATAAAGCTTGCTTCAGATTTGTGTCCCCCGTCTAAATGGTAAACACCTTGAGGACAGGAATGAGGTTTTCTGTCACACTTAAGCTGTATCTTGCACACGTTCTCTTCTCAAGAACTGATTCGCTGATTTCACAGTTTAAAATAAATGCAATATATTCCAATAGGCTCAGGATTAGCGTCCCATAAAGCTCACATGATTTGTGGACAACAATCTGACATCTTCCCACAAAGGGATGGGATGAAATTATGCCTTATGTACCTGACCATTTCTATGCATTAAGCCATATGAAATACCATGTCTTTGCTGAGCAGAGACTACATTTAGAAATACCCAATTTAAAAGAATGTTTAAAGGTCATCAAGCATGATTACGTTCTGTTCAACACTATAAAATGTACTCAAGTGTAAATGATTATCGAGCAAATTATGAATGATTCATTCACGGCAGATTTTTCATTAGAAGGTAATGTCTCCTTTCCTGTAAAGTCAACATTATGATCCGGGATGCCATTTATTAGAATTTATGCTATTAAACATGATATGAAAAGAGAATCTTCTTAAGAGTCATACATCGGTTAAATTACTCTCCACCTAAAAGTGAACAAATGCACTGTGGTCGGTCGAGGGAGAGGAGTATCTGGTATATATATGATATATATATATCATATATATAATATGATTTGAGGGTGTATGTGCATTTGTACAAGTATCAGCACGCTTTTCATCACTGATCTTTGATTTATGACTTAAAGTCAATCATAAAGAGTTACTACTTTTGCTTAAAATATTAGCCTCTTTACTGGGACACCTGGGTGCCTCAGTCCATTAGGCGTCCAACTCTTGATTTTGGCTTGGGTCATGATTTCATGGCTTGTGGGATCGAGCCCTGTGTCAGGCTCTGCGCTGACAGTGTGGAGCCTGCTTGGAATTCTCTTTCTCCCTGTGTCTCCACCCTCCCTTGCTTCTGTGTGGAGATACACACACTCTCTCTTTTGAAAATAAATAAGTAAGCTTTAAAAAATAAAATCAGATAAAATACACTAGGATTCAGAGCCAACATATTAGTCACATAAATTCAAATGAGATTTTTGGATATTTCTAAGTATTTGTTGAGGGAGGCTTTGGGAGAAAGAAAGCCAAAGTCATATATAATGAGATTTGCCCAAAGCAGGGGCCATCAGTGGTTAGAGGATCAGACAAATCCATGGACACATCAGCTAGTAAGAGCTCCAGGAATGTCAAGATAGTTTCTCGAACTCGATAAAAGTAGATGTCAGGAGCAGATCCTCTGCTTTCCAGCTTTAACTGTGAGTAATTCTGTTATGGCCAAAAATTCTTTGGTACTACATGTACCAACAGCACTAGCTAAAAAGATTTACCCAAGTAATAATCTATTTATTTTGGAGTTTGAAATACAGACATTCTCCACAGCATCTTTTTACCCATGAGAATTAAGAGATGCTTTCACTTCCTTTCTCTATAAAAAAAAAAATAGACTTCAAATTTTACAGGGTTACTGCCTACTCTTTATATTTTAAAAGATATAAACAGGAGTTCTGAAGGATAAAAGTTCTTCCTATCTGTACACGAAATTTGCCCTTCAGCAAATTCATGACTGACCCCTTACCCTTGAGAGGGGGTTATAGATACATAATATTGAGAGGATAATCACCGAGTATTTCAATTTACTTGACTTAACAGGCTTTTAATCCACTCTAAGGAGTATAATTTGATTAATAAACTGCAAGCCAAATAAGGAGCCAGTAGTATGTGACTTATTTAATTGAATCTGTGGGAAAGCTCATGAGCAATCCATTGATCCTGGCATGTAAACAATTCCTGCTTGGGTGCTCCAAATCTCACTTTCTTAGTGCCAGATGTGAGTTTCCATTGCCAATCAATTTCTGCATCATGATTGAGGCACAAAGCAGCTCTCCAGGATAGGGAGGAGGCCACGACAGTACGTGTAAGGAAATAAAAAAGGTAGCTTGAACCCTTGACTCTCTGGTCCTCTCTTCAATCTGATACCATCTAATCTGATAACCATTTGCTGTGTCTGAAGATGCGGGCACAGGATGGGCACTAGTTCACGCATCTATTTGTATACTGAGACTAAGCATGTGCTGTGTGCCTGGCAGCACCGTAAGTCACCCTGGATTCAGAGATGAAACAAATAACCCTTGCGAGGTGCTCACAATCTGTTCAGGCTGAGAGTAGGAGATTCAGAGCAACAGTAGCAGTAAAATAAGTGAAACTGTAGAGACATGGACAGTCACTGGAGCTTAGAGGGGAGAAGAAAATAGGTGGGTGTTCAGTAATGTGTTGTAATTGAAATATGGGCATGTGTTAGAAAATGAAACCACATCAGACTGTGAAGGCCCAAGAGTAACAAATCAAGGGGTGGTACTGTATTCTGCAGTCATCGGGAAGGCACTGTGATATTAAAAAAATTTTTTTAATGTTAATTTATTTTTGAACGAGGGAAAGAGAGACAGAGGGGGAGGGGCAGAGAGAGAGGCAGACACAGAATCTGAAGCAGGCTCCAGGCTCTGAGCTGTCAGCACAGAGCCCAAAGCGGGGCTCGAACTCATAGACTGAGATCATGACCTGAGCCGGAGTCAGGAGTCAGATGTCCAACAAGGTGAGCTACCCAGGTGCCCCATGGGAAGGCACTGGAAGATGTTAAGGAGCTGAATGGCAGTATCCATTCTGAAGTTCATAAGATAACAGGCTAGAAGGGACAGTTTCAGCTCAGTGACGGATGTTTTATCAAACCATACAGGAGGGTTTCCAAGGAACACATAAAAATGTAAATCACCGAGGGAAAGTAGCTATAATTCACAATGACATAAAAACTGCTTTAAATCATAAATACAAAGAAAAGGTTTCTTAAAGTGGAAAGAGAGAGAAGGTAGGACTTAAAATAGGCAATAAAGGGTGATTTTAAATCTCTTTATATTGACGTGTAAATGGTTTTGATCAGGCAACTCGAGAAAGTTATGTGACTTCAGGTAAGAGTTATATTCAAGATGAGAAGCCCAGAAATCTAACAGAAGCTTGCATCTAGTGAGTTTACTGAGGGTTTGATGTGACCCAGACACTTGCCTAAGGCCCTTCCCCCATCAAGGGTGTGGGTTACAGGAAATGCTGTGAGGGAAGCCATGTCTCCCTCCACAGGTGGGGGGAATCAGGGTGAGCTAAGGACCATGTACCCAAAATAGTTCCCCAGTATCTCTCATGCCTTCCCACCCCTGGGATTGTGCTGAAGAATATGTCAAACCTTTCTAGGTGCCTGGTGGCTCAGTTGGTTAATCGTCCAACTTCAGCTCAGGTCATGAAATCACGGTTCGTGGGTTCAAGCCCCACATCGGGCTCTGTGCTGACAGCTCAGAGCGTGGAGCCTGCTTCAGATTCTGTGTCTCCTTCTCTCTCTGACCCTCCCTTGATCATGCTCAGTTTCTCTCTCAGAAATAAATTTAAAAAACGCTAAAAAAAAAAAGAACTTTCTAATTTCTCTCTCACTGCATCTTATTCCATTCACACTAATGTGGGTCTGCCTGAACCAGGGCCCCAGAAAGAAATCCCACACAGGCTGCATTCTGTCTGCATTTAGGATGACACACAAGTACGGGGATGAAAAGATCCATTTAAGAGCTATTAACCTCTGCCCATGGAGTGAAGGCATATACCAGAGAGAACACTGCAATGCCCTTCTGGGGTCAACATAATGAACACACACTTTATGGCGGTGATACTGAAAGGTGATGGATTAAACTATGCTATAGACCGTGTTTCAATATCTTTTTAATTCTGATAGCAAATGATGGAAACCAAATTTTCTTTAAAAATAAACACCTTGAATTTAAGCTTCAAATTCTAAAAATCTGTATGTTCATGCTAAAAAGAGATAAACATTTCAGATTAGAGCGCACAGGGTGCTTTTCATTCAATGCCATACCTCGGGTTTACTATTAATGATGTGCAAGTGTATTTACTTCATGTTTGTTAATGGATGGCAGCTAGCAATGACACTGGAGCTCCTAAGTAAATGCCAAGTAAAGGAAGTACACATTGGAGCCTTAACCTTGAAATCACTGATGATAAATTACTGGAAAACCCAGCATTAACTTATGCCCTTTTACAGCAAATAAAGCCAACCGCAACTAAAAGGTATTTAGTTTTTGTTTTCATTTATGAGGCCATCAGTTCATCACCAAAACAAACAAAAACAAACCCGAGATTCTCTCAGTGTTTCATGTTAGCATCATGCCTGTAGAGCTACTATGTAGGTACCCCAGGATGATACACATTGCCAGTCTAGAGCACACACAGGGTGGCTTTCCCAGTCATGGAGTCAGATTCATTTTATTCTGTCCACAGTGCATCTGAGTGCATATATGACCAAGGACATACACTTTCAAAACAGCTGGGGAAAATGAAGCATGCCTATTTAAGGTTATGGAATGAGCAAAGGAAAGTGAACCAGATTAGCCAGACAGACATTACGGTAGAAAGTGAGTGTGGATTCTGACTTTGGTAAAAATGATGTCAAAGTAGATTTCCTTCAACAATGTTGCTGTGACTGTAGGTAACCCAGAGAGAAAGCACTTCTTTTTCTTCTTAGAAGGCTTCCTCTGGGAGGGAGGGAAGGCACTCCACCAGTTTTGATAAAATATGGACATTCATTACGCCAAAGCATTGCAGGATGTGATCAGTGATGTTGAAATTGGAACAAAGTCTATGGGGTTTTCAATCCAGGGGACTGAAACAGTCTGGGGAAGCGCTGTAGACAAGCTTCCAACCTGTGCTCTTCCTTGAAGGTTGGACAAGGCTGTCAGGTATTTGCCTTTTTTTTTTTTTTTGCCACTCTAAACTCATCCTACATTTCCTTTTGAATGCTTGGGATGACATTTTGCAAAGTATAGTTCTGGGATTTCTTCACTAGTGGAGTTTTGCTAGATCCTGTCAATAGGGGGCATTTAGGGGAGTTTGGAATGTTAGAGAAGAGGATAGAAATGTCCTCATTTTTTTTTTTTTAATGTTTTATTTATTTGTGAAAGAGAGACAGCATGAGCAGGGGAGGGTCAGAGAGAGAGGGAGACACAGAATCTGAAACAGGCTCCAGGCTCAAAGCTGTCAGCACGGAGCCCAACTGAACCCACGAACCGTGAGATCATGACCTGAGCCGAAGCTGGATACTTAACTGAGTGAGCCACCCAGGCGCCCCAGAAATGTCCTCATTCCTGTCTGCCTGCTGCTCACGTCAGCAATGCCCCAGGAAAGGAAGTGTCCTAGGAGTTATTCTTTGTCCCAGAGGCAGCTCTTGTTTCTAGCCTCTGGCTTCTTCTGGAATTCCCCGAACTAGTTTATCTTGTCCCTCTATGGAACCCATAGCAACTAAGTCTTCAAGGAAGGAAGGGAGCAGAGCAGGGAAACATCAGATGTGGGAACTCACCATCTGCCCTGTCTGAATCTATCTAGACAATCCACTCCAAGTGCCATGGTCCAATGTCTTCCCAATCAATGCTGTAACTTTCACATAAAAGATATGAAGAGTCTGTGATAGCTCTGTAGCTTTGGATTCTGTGAGACTTTGCATGTGATTTTCCACAAGCCAGCTCTACAGCTTCAAGGGAAAACAACAAACGTTTTAGGCAAACTCACAAGTTCTCTGGCTTTTTGAACCTATTCTGAGCTTCTCTAAGTTCCCATCCATTTGTTCTCATTTGGTCCTTGTCATCATCATCCCTGTTATCACAGGTGAATACGGGAAGGACATGACTACCCAAGGCACTGGTACTGTTAGATGCTGCTTCTTGCCATTTACAGTAAATATTCCTTCAAGATCTCTCCAAAGGGTCCTGTACCATCTAATAGGATGACAGTCAGATGGAGTGAAAGAAATACACCCATCTGCCAGGGACTGTTGCTCTGATTTGAAACTGACTCATGGTATCCAAAATGCCTTTCCTGTCCATCATGTTTCTAACAGCACCACCCTCTACAGAGGCATAGAATGCCTAGTTGCTTTATGGTGCTCACATGTGCTGCTTCTGCGTAGTGAACTCAATCGCTATAAAGGGCACATGGCAACGGGCTAGGTACTTTAACTTTTCTCATTTAATTAAGTCTCCCATCACCGAGAAGCAGCTGGCCTGATGGCATGGTGATTGGCCCAGTAAACCCTACTTGTGGTGCCAGTTGGTGACAACATTCAGAAAGGCAGAGTGGCTGCAGACACCTTGACAGTGCTCTGAACAATAAGTAATGTGTGGTGCCATTTTTCTCATGGCCAAAAGACACACGTACAGAATAAAGAGGTGGAGGTGGGAGTGGCTACTGTCACCACTATATCTAATAACTCGCTGATGGGGTGGCTGGTTTCCATCTTCCCAACCTGGGCTCTGTTGGTTTAGATGTCTTAGTACCCAAGAGCATGAGGGAGCTCTGCCTAGGGGTATACAAAAATAGTTCCATTTACTAAAGGATGAGACTGCCTCCTGGCCATTCTTCAAACACTTAACTAACAGAGAAAGAAGAGGGTTACTGGTTGCCTGGAGTATCATCCCAGTTACTAAGGGAAAATTGGGTTATTGCTACACAATTGTGACAGGGAGAAATGCACGTGATATAGAAGGGATTCCTATGTCACCTGTCAGTATTTCCATGCCTAATAGTAAAAGTTAAGGAAAAATTATAGCAGCCTAATAAAGATTTCTATGTTTAGAGCCATAAGGCAAGAAGTATTAGGTCACCCAATACAATATTTTTTAAAAGCCCTACAAACTGAGATTATGGCTAAGGGAAAAGGTAACCAAGATGGGTTATAGAAGAGAGATATTATAAAGAAATCTAAACTCTCATTACCAGTTACAGAAATAAGAACTGTATCAATTAGGCATATTTCCTTCCTTCTTTCATTCCTTCCTATCTTCCTTCCTTCCTTTGCTCTTTATGTATATAATATATATTTATATATTATATGTGCATATATAGTATGATAGGTATATACATATACATATATATACACATATACATATATATAGTATGATAGATATGTGTATAGAGAGAGACTATATATGGGTATATGTACGCATATGCATATGTAGTTTATATATGTATATATGTCTGTGTAGTTTATATATAGACACATACATATATACATACATATGTATAGTAGTAATAAGTAAATTTTTTCTCCCTTATTTCTTCTAGTTACCTTACATGTCTATATCTTTGTGGTTAACTTTATAATTTAATTTATTCTTTAGCATAAAAGATATCTCTTGCAATTGAGAATAAACTAAAAAAAATATTTAGTTTCTCCCAGAGATGGACAGCATGATTATTGGAACTTGTGTTTTCCAGTTTTCAGGGAAGACACAGAGAGTCCTTGTAGGAATGATTGTTTCTTGCTGGGTAACCCTATGAAGTATTCACCATTGCAGAAAAGAAGTTCAAATACGTGTAAAATGGTGCATATGCAATCTGAGTAACTGAAGGGGTGTTTGATGTGGATTACTTAACTACTGTCTCTCAAGTCCAAATCCACCAGCCAGTCTCCATTTTTTCAATGCGTTGGTTGGGTGCTGACATATTAAATTACTCAAGCTCTTTTACCAGCTGGTCTCTTGCTAGATTATGCCAAAAAAACAAGACGCTGGAAAACAAGAGGAAGGAAGAGGGGTTCTTTCTTCCCGTTGGGTTGCTGCTTGCGGAGCATTATACCAGCAGTGGCAACTTCCCCCCGCAGCCGCGTGGCTCTGTATGAGCTCTTCTCTCCAGCCCCAAGCTTCTTCTCCAACTGTGCAGACTGGTCTCATCATAGTCTTCTAGAGATCTGAACCCCAACTCTGAGAAGTCTCCCCTGTGACCTTCTAAGTTCTGAGAAATGTCATTTATTCCCTGGTCCCTCCAAACCCAGGCTCAGTAGCATCTTCTCACAGCTATCATCTGTCAGAGTAACTAATTCTCTATGTTAAATCCACTCTGTGAAAACCTAGTGGGATTTTGAAACGCCCAGAATTCGAGAGAACCCCAAAAACAGACCACCAGAGACCAGAGTCAAAGCCAAGCGGCAAGGGTTGTTTATTTGCAGGTTCGAACCCGGTCCTCCGCGCAGTCACTCGTTGCCGGTGACGCTGAGAGGCCCTGAACAAAGCCTTTGCAGCCTTTTTATAGACAGAAGTAAACAAGTCATGGGGAGGGACAGGAGATTTCCATGGTTACAAGTTTGCCATTGGTTAACATTAAAATGTGAACATATACCGCATCTGATTGGTTCCCACCATCAGGTTTTTGGCGGGATCCAATTATAATATTTGGGGTACCTTTGAATTCAGCCTATCATAGAGCGAGTTTGAAGTCTTGTTTGGTGACTAACAGGTTAACGTCTCTCTCTCCAGGCCCTTCCCTCAGCAAGGTGGGGGGCATCCACTGGCCTTTTCAGATTGGCTTCCGCCAAGGTGGGGTGGTGGGGTGACAGGGGGAACATGAAGCTAGTCGCTTGGGCAATCCGGTGGTGGGAACGCAAGCCTTAAGCATTGTTACAGAAGCAGAAAGAGCTGGTTAGGTATTAACTTCCCGTAGCGCAGGCATCTGTTCAGAAGCGGAAAAGCTGGTTAAGTTTTAGGTTTAGTTTATCTAGGACTGGGGCTATGTGCAGCCCGAGGTTTCTTTTAATGGAGGACTTAATTTTTGGCTCTTCAATTTCTCATTCCCTGACTGTGAAAAGGATACAACAGAGTTGAAATCGGTGGCGTTGGGAGTTCAATGTGACATGTTAAGTACAAGTAAAGAGTCTAAACTGGGAATGAATACCACAGATATTATGCAAGAGAAGTCAATAAATCTGTCAACCTGGATTTGAAATACAACTGAGAAAGAGGAAAAAATCAAAGATAAGCCTCGGTTTTGAGGCTGAGTAAATGGAATAGGAAGGCAGGGATTATAGGTGTTGTGATACATGTTGAACGGGAGGTGTTTTGAGGACATCTCAGTGGAAATGTATTCCAGGTAAATGTACATTTTCTTAAGTTCAAGAGAGTCTCACAGTATTAAAAATAAAGATTTGAGAATAACCTTAAGATTAGTCTATTTCACCTAAGGAATAGATGAGATCAGTAGATAAGAGCATGTAGAGAGGAGAGAAAAAAGCAAACCAACATTCAGGAGACAGAACAATAGGTCACTGGGAGAAATAAACAAGGGTCACCCAGGGAAGAATGATGAATAAGGAATGAAACCCCTTAAGAAAGTGTCATAAGATCCAAAGAAGCCACGGCAAGAGGCACCTAAAGATGAGGGGATGGTCAGCTCTGTCAAACGCCTGCGCAGGAAAGCTAAGCCCGCGCCAAGTGCAATTATTATAGAAAGTGAGTAACTCTCCAAAATACCACCTTCCAACCTGCCAGCTGTCCTGTGGGACTGTGACACATCATCAGTCCTGACTTAATAAGAATGACACCAACAGTTAGCATACATAGAAACAGGGAAAATGCTGCCAACATCGTGTAGCACATCCTTAAATACAGCCTATAAAGACTGTTTCACATGCTTCATGCTCCAGACCCGAGAACTCTATGAATAACTGCAGGAGTCTGTGGACAGCACCTCACCTCCAACAGCGAAAAATAGTTCCACTTACGATTCTGGTACAAGCAATACTTTTTTTTTTTTTTCAATTCTTCATTGGCATAGCATTTTGTTGCATTTGATTGGCAACATGTAAATATTATCATTATATCTTCCTTGATGAGTGACAATGTGTTGTGTTTTTTTTTTTTTTTCCCTACAAAAGATTTAAGCTGAAGGAAATAAAAGAGCTCCAGTTTCAGGAAATCTAATGGGGATTGGAAGAAAGGATTCGGAAACAGTTATCCCTGGGGAAAATATGGAAAAGACCTAACACCTATTTTGCTCCTCTCTCTCCACTCAACCACTCATGGCTTGTCATTTACACCTATAAAAGAGGAAATCACCAGGGAGCGCCTCTTCCATTGCTGGCAATGCACAATGGTCAAAGCCATTAAATGTGAATGACTGAACCTGGTGTAGTTGATGATTCTTTTCAAGCAGAGCTATGCTCATCTTCAAAGATGTTACCCAGTAGGCATTCAATAGGTATGTGTTGAATACCAGTGCAAATGGCTGGATGATGGCTGTGAGGCACTTCTTTCCCAGATATGTGGCCCCTTTATAATTTGAGGATGAATCACTATATGTAAGACAGAGGTAGAGCATTGTCAGAGATAGCACTTGTTAAGAATAGTCAGAGCTTATTAGATATTGATGACCTGTCATTGCTAGACATAGTTTCACCTATTAGCAGCAATAGAAGCAGGGTGTTGGGGATCATGGTCTCCAATATATCAGCTCCATGTGTGAATTACAGACATACTGCTGATTAACATGAATACATTTCCTTTTTATGTTTATTTATTTATTGAGAGAGAGAGAGAGAGAGAGCCCGAGCAAGCAGAGGAGGGGAGGGGCAGAGAGAGAGGGAGAGACAGAATCCCAAGTGAGATCATGACCTGAGCTGAAATCAAGAGTCAGACGCTTAACCAACTGAGCCACCCAGGTGCCCCAACATAAATATATTCCTGAGTGCTTATTTACTATATGAGATTGTGGAAAGCACAATAGGAGAAAGAAATAGAAAGTGTGGATTCTTCCATGCAGAGACACCATCTATGCAAACACAGGCTTTTCCCATAGAAAGACACCATTCCATTTCTTCAGGGCCAGTGTATAGTTAATGTGATTTTTATTTTTTTTTTACTTTTTTTTTTAATGTTTTTTTTTTTTATTTATTTCTAAGAGAGAGAGAGACAGCGTGAGCAGGGGAGGGTCAGACAGAGAGGGAGTCACAGACTGAAACAGGCTCCAGGCTCTGAGCTGGCAGTCAGCACAGAGCCCGACGCGGGGCTCGAACCCACGAACCGCGAGATCATGACCTGAGCGAAAGTCGGATGCTTAACCGACTAAGCCACCCCGGCGCCCCAAATGTGATTTTTATTAATTGTATTCATAAGCAAAACTAATACTTATAATTTATTTTGCTTGTGATTTGGGAAGCCCTATAGTTAGAGTGTTGAGTCGCCCTCCATACCAGTAGTGGAGCAAGCTTCCACACTTAATGAGACATTTTAGCTTTGCTGTTACTATATTTGAGCCAGCTTTTCCACCAGGTCCTGGTGCACAGGATACTGTGAGATACAGCCTGCCACGGCCGCCGGCAACTCTTTACATTGTCACTGAGTATAACAAGCATCAAGGCTAAGTGCACTCTTCACCCTGCCTTCTCAGGAATGTGCTTGGAGTGGTTAGCCTTGAGGAGTGAGAGAACATGCCCACCCCACCCCCCAACCCCGGAAAAACAGCATCTTGCTTTCTGCAAAAGTGGCAGCTTCTTCAAGCTCAGACTCCTTGGTTATGACAAAAACCTTCAGAGTGCAGTTTCTATCTGGAATCTTCCATGTCATCTCCCTAGAACCTGGGGAGCTTGGGGGGCCGAAACAAAGATGTGGATGCTCCTATCTCCTGCTGTGACATGAGTGAGTGAGTCTCATGTCTTCTGTCCGCACCCACGAAACTGCAACATGCCAACTTAATTAGCTTGTATGTTTGGTAAAATCCTAGAGTGGACAAAGGTTTGCTTTGAGAAAAGAAACTGTGAAGCGATAACCCACTTGCCAGAAATTTAGGTTTCAACATCTGTCTTCTCATTCTGAATTAGGAACAGTACCAAATGCATAACCTTGCTTATGTCCAAGGTAAAATCAGGGTTTCCTCATCAGCATCTGCTAGTTCTTGGATAATTACTCAGAGTTGTTTTTTTTTTTTTAATGGAATGATGCATAAATCTAATGACATTTACTATTTTAAAAATTCTTCAAAGATTTTTTTCTCCTTCAACGATGGTTGCCTGAGGTCTATTTAATTAGTTTAGATCAGTATTAGAATCTTACTTTGCATAATTTATCCTTATTTGGAAGCTGATCGCATTATATGACAAATATTACCATGATTCATTTTGGAGCAGTAAAATCACGCACTAAATGTGATATCATCAGTGTGAAGTAGTGGTTCGTTGCTTGAGTAATTTTACAATACCTGATAATCAATTTCATTAATTGTCATCAGTATAATATGAGGTTTGGCCAATAAGTAAAAAAGTATACAGTGATGATTTATTTATTTATTTATTTATGAGAGAGAGAGAGAGAGACAGACAGACAGAGACAGAGCATGTGTGGGAGAGGGGCAGAGAGAGAGGGAGACACAGAATCCGAAGCAGGCTCCAGCCTCTGAGCTGTCAGCACAGAGTGCAATGTAGGGCTCGAACTCGCAAACGGGGAGATCTTAACCTGAGCCAAAGTTGGAGCTTCACCAGCTGAGCCACCACATGCCCCATACATGATGATCCCTGAGGACTGCTTTTCCTTTCTGCATGTGCCACAGACAACTGCACCCTGACTATTGCTACTTGCCTCCCTTGTCCTTTATCCCAGGGTCCATATGTCCTTAATAAGATGTTTGTCACCACATGGAGAAGTTGAGATTCACTGGAGAAAGTGAAATATGGTGGCATTATGTTATTTGGATGCTTTTCTAAAAATGTTTCAGAGAATGGGACCCATCTGTCTGTCTAATAAGTATTTTCACACATCTTCTCACTGAAGAATTAAATAAATATAAATTTTTAGCAAGAAAAATTCGCAATTTCATTTTATAATTTTATAAGCACAATTATATTCAGGAAGTTATGGGTTATAAATGTTGTAATTATTAACAGTGTTTGAAAGTAAGCTGTTTTATTTATTTACTTTTTTAAAGTGTATTTATTTTTAGAGAGAGGGAGAGAGAGAGAGAGAGAGAGAGAGAGAGAAAGAGAATGAGCAGAGGAGGGTCAGAGAGAGAGGGATAGAGAGAAAAGCCCAAAGCAGGCTCTACACTGTCAGCACAGCACCTGATGTGGGGCTTGAACTCATAAACCATGAGACCATGACCTGAGCTGAAACCAAGAGTCAGAAGCTTAACCCACTGAGCCACCCACATGCCCTGAAAATAAGCTGTTTTATAACAGTATTCAAATATTGATGTTTTCATAGTTAAATTTCTGAAAGTTCTAGTTTTAGACTGTCCACTAACTTACAGTAAATGATTATGAAAGATATGCCTCATTTATTCTGATGAAACCAGATGCAATTATACAATAAGACTAGGATTAATTATGATAATTTACTATTAAAAAACCCATAATCTATATCCAACAGACATAATTAATAAAACTAATAATCAAATAATTAATAACATCATATTATATTATTTAATAATATAATTCATATATAATACCACTAGAACCAGTATCTTTAAATTTTTTTAATGTTTTTATTTATTTCTGAGAGAGAGAGAGACAGCATGAGCAGGGGAGGGTCAGAGAGAGAGGGAGATACAGAATCTGAAACAGGTTCCAGGCTCTGAGCTAGCTGTCAGCACAGAGCCCGACGTGGGGCTCAAACCCACGAACCATGAGATCATGACGTGAGCCAAAGTTGGATGCTTAACCGACTGAGCCACCCAGGTGCCCCTGAACCAGTATCTTTAAAACTTTAATATTCCAAAAGAATTCTCATAGCTATGACCCTGGGAGTATATCTTAGCTTCTTGCCTCCCACATTATGATTATGAAATTACAAAAAAAGAATCCTTTAAGTGCTTACAACAACATTTATTTTAGACATCTAACTGACATCTATCGAGCTCTTTCTCTTTCCCAGGCACAGTGCTAGGCATTGAAAATTCAGTGTACAAATAGACCCAATGTCCGTTACAGTCGTGATTGTAATCTATTAGAATAAAGAACATATAGTCATGGGGCGCCTGGGTGGCTTAGTCGGTTGAGCGTCTGACTTTCACTTAGGTCATGATCTCGCAGTTCGTGGGTTCGAGCCCCGCATCGGGCTCTGTGCTGACAGCCAGCTCAGAGCCTGGAGCCTATTTCAGAGTCTGTGTCTCCCTCTCTCTCTGACCCTCCCTTGCTCATGCTGTCTCTCTCTCTCCTAGAAATAAATAAAAAAATATTAAAAAAAAAAAAAGAACATATAGTCATGGAAATAAAGAATCACTGAAGTCACTTTGATATAGCTGATCAAGCTCTAATGATTCTATACATCTAGGTAGTCCCATAACCAAGTAGAATCAAGGACTTTCTTCTTCTAAGGTTTCTGTGGAATTCTGAAAAACTTTTATTCACCAATAAGTTCCAGTCCACTTTCCACTGGGCCTAGCCTAGCTACCAAATACATCTCGCTCTTGAGCTGTAGCATCTACTCTTGACCTACTTTGAGTTAAAACTTGAATTTCTCAGGATCAGTGAAGAAATATCTCTCTTCCATACCCCGACATCTATTCAACTAACTGTCTTCTCACTGAATATAATTCATCTCTCTAGTTTCTGTTAGGAAGGAGGAGCATTCATTGAGCTAGTATTTTCTCCATATTATATTTCCAACTTTACTATGTTTCCTTCCTGAACACCATTTCAAAATAATTCAGTTAGATGGAAACTTTTTTTCTCCCCCTAAAATGGACTTTGACACAGTATGTTTAATAACTGAAATGGAGACCAGATATGATTTGTACCAGTTTGGATGCCATGTTCAGTTATAAGTTCCTAGTTCTTTTTTCCTTTTCCATTAATCATTTCTAAAACCACTAAAACAGTGACTTGCTCAAAGCTTGAAGGATTTCAAGGCACGCATTGAAGTAAGTGTCAGATAATATCAGTGCACTTTGCAACAAAATCAATTCTACATGTTCATACTCAGTTGCAAAGGCAAGACATCTGCACTTTGACTACCTGCCTAGTGCGGTCAATGCCAATGGCTTCTCTCACACCTATGCCACACGAGGCCTGTTACCCAAAATGTGTCACTCTGTCAAGTCAATTGTTACTTTTAAAATGTGACTCCTCTGATTACTGTTTAGGAGAGAGGAGTTGAAGAGTGAGAGGGATGAGTTTAAAATTGCAAATGAGGGGAAACCTCAAGACCCAAGGTTTCCGACATCTTTAGACACACCAAACCCTCTTCGTCGTTCCCTGTGCTACCCCAGAAGTGGTGCCCGCGAGCACTGTGGAGCACAATTTCACACTCAGGGAATTGGCAGGCGCAGCTGTAGGAAGTGCAGGGGTGAATGAAACCAACTGCATCCACCACTTAGCTAGGAATTATAACAACTTGTGACCACCCAGTACTTTTGAAAAAATTTTAATGTTTAATTTATTTTTGAGAGACAGAGACAGAGACATAGAGTGTGAATGGGGGAGTGACAGAGGGAGACGGAGACACAGAATCTGAGGCAGCCTCCAGGCTCTGAGCTGTCAGCACAGAGCCCGATGTGGGGTTCAACTCATGAACCATGAGATCATGACTTGAGCTGAATCTGATGCTTAACCAACCGGGTCCCCCAGGCGCTCCTTGACTGCCCAGTACTTTGAATAAATCATTGTATTTTAAATATTTCATTAAACAAAAAGGCAAATTAAGAGAATCGTTTCAGCCACATAGATCAAATAGTCCTTGGTAGGTATCTCTACTAGCATACTTATAAACAATGACAATACAGATTGTAAACCTCAACTTGACACAGGAGGACCCCTCCCCACTTTTCTCTTCCTTTCACTGTGATCTCTTCCTCGCTCTCTGTGCTCCAGCTCTGGAGGATTTCTTTCAGGTCCTTGAGAGCTCTATACTCATCCTCATCCCTTCGTCCTGTTCTTGTCCATGGGATACAATTTCTCCACCCAAGCCCACCTTCTTCTGAAAAATCTTGCTCAAGTGAAATGTCTCATCATCAGTGAGACTTCCAACTACCAAAACCCCTCAGAGCCCTCCTGCTCTGAACTCTTCAAGCTCCCTCTATTTTCTGTCCTCAGCTTTGCTGCGGTCACTATGTATCGTCTGCGTTAGAGTGTGAGCTTCATGAGGACAAGGGCCACATCCCTTCAACTCACAGTAGTTTTTCCAGCACCCTCTGCACAATGCCCAGCACACAGCAGGTTTTATATATATCGTACGTGTAGAAAAGTAAGAATACGAAGTGGGCGAGAGGATGGTAATGTCATCATAATATGTCCCTGAAATGGTTCTGTTACTCGTTTTGCATATGTTTGTGTTTTCAAAAGACCACACAGCCTGGAGATATACTATACTTCAGAGAACGCATCAAGGTTAAGGATTTTCATGGTGTAAAAACAAAACCTAGGTCATCATACCTGGCAACAAGTGAAAGAGGCCATCAAGAGCATAATGGTAAGCCACAGACCAGCCCACTCTAGAATCTCACAACTTATTGCAGGCCAGACAGAGGAGCACACACTGCTCATTCAGTTGTGTATTTATGCTAGAAATGTCCTAATTAGAAACTGCCTTGATCCAACATTTCAAAGACAATTAATTGAAGTTCCTTTCCAATGGGCTCCAATTAACTTAAAAGGTAAATGGGTCCTCTAAAATGCATATTCAAATAATGTTTAACTTTTCTGGAACCATGTAAAGAGTATCATTATATAGGGGCTGGTTAAAGGTTTTTATAAAACTAACAAACCAGACACGACAGAAAGTCTCAAAAGTAACAACACTTGACGCACCTGGGTGGCTCAGTCGGTTAAGTGTCTGATTTCAACTCAGGTCATGATCTTGCGGTTTGTGAGTTTGAGCCCCGCATCTGGCTCTGTGCTGACAGCTAAGAGCCTGGAGACTGCTTTGGATTCTGTATCTCCCTCTCTCTCTGAACCTCCCTGGCTCATGCTCTGTGGCTCTCTCTCAAAATTAAATTGACATTAAAAAAAGAAAAAAAAGCAACAACACTTGATCACACGTTATCCGAAATCACGGGGCTTTATATTAACTGCCTTATCATTAATTCATCAAGGTTTGTTAAATTTGCTTTAATTTTATTTATAAGTGATCATATTTTGTTGGGATCTGCAAATAATATTTTGGGCAGTATTAAAGAAAGTCAGAAAACCACAATTACTTGTAACTAACTAAAGATTCAAATCCAGATGGATGCTCACAATTAGCAACAACTTATATTTGCTGAAGTATTGTAATCTTAACTTTTTTTATTGCTAACATCTATAATGCAGAACTGAAATAGTCAGAAGAATGGAGGAATATGCATTAAATAAGTGCCACCAATTTTTTTCTAGAGGTGTATATTCCATAGTTATCACCCAGGGAAAATGGTAAATAGAACAAGGATGATGAAGAAGAAATGTGTAATATTACTTGATGTTCCCAGCAGAATGTGAACATTATTTTATTAGAAGGCAGAGCATGTAATGTCATTTTATAAAAGAAGCTTAACAATATTAATTTTATTTTTAAAAAAAACGTAATAGTTTTATACTCAACTTTTCCTGGTATAGTGGCTGATTCAGAAAACATAATAAAATTAATTCTAATTTTGTTATAAATGTTATTTAAAATCATGTACAGTGAACTCCAGCTTAAATTATAGAGTAAATATATAAATGCAAAATTGTTTTTATAACACTTGGGAAAGGAGCTTACACTTGTATATTATTTACATTAGATATAAAACAGCTAAATTATAAAGTTTCTCTCTCTCTCTCTTTCTCTCTCTCTCTCTCTCTCACACACACACACACACACACACACACACACACACACACACACACACACACCTGGAAGCAATATTGACTAATTGACCATTTCTGGAAGTGTCAAAATTGAGAATAAGAACTAAGTCTGCCTCCCAATTGCTTTAGGAAATAATTTAAGAACATAAGAAATCTCAAAAACAAGGTTCCCTCTTATCAAGCAGCCCCTACCCATGCAAGGGTGGTCTCTGAGACCCCACAATGTGGAAAGCTCACCCTTTCCCAGTCTCTCTCCACTTCTCTTCTGCCATGCTGTCCTACAAAATTCAATTCCTCTCATTTCATAAATTCTCTTTTGTTTCACAATACTGTTCTCTAAGTATAAATAACTTTTGTTTTTTTTTTTAAATATCTTGTTCTTTTGGTCAAATGGATTAATCTAGTTCACCACCCAACAGAAGTTTTCAGTGTTTAAAGGTCAAAAGTCACTGTGAGAATCCACTCTACAGTGGATCCCCACCAAACAGATGGTGTTGATGGTGATGATGATGATGGTGATGGTGATGGTGATGAGGGTGACAATGATTATGCTGAAATGTATATCATTTAGATAACCTTATTAACATCCTAAAATATTCTTCTTTGCTCTTGGGTAACAGAGTCCATTGTATCTTTCCTAAAAATTACATTAAATTCATAATAATTTCTGTTTCAAAATCCATCTCTACCCTAAAAATCATAGCTTGGTGGCATTTTATGAGGCAATTGCCACCACTGTGGCAAGTTTTGTCTTGAGCTTGAGGCCTTTAGTTAAACTTTTACAGGTTCAACTCAGTAATCATTTATTGAAAATGTATGAGGTACTAAGAACTATGTACATGGGAACTTTATGAGCAACACATTATCACATACTGGAAACCAAAGCCAGAGGAACAAAAGCCTAAAATGAGAAAGATAACACATTTACAAAGCAAATAACATCTAAAATACCAACCAGAATATACAGAAATGCAATAATGGCCAAGTGAATTTTAGCTGTATAAATGTTCTTGCTTTCACATTGTTTCACAGCAAACATTTCCAGCCTTCTGTAAAAATGTGGTGTATGATGAAAAGCAACATTTATTATCTTAGTTTGTATTAGTAACTCAATTTCCCTTAGGACTGCTATAGATGTAGAAGGGGATTGGAACCGAATTAACAAAGCTATTTGGGTAACAGCTGAAATAAGATCCAAGAATGAAATAATGTGCCTATAAATCTTTCTCTGTGTCTGTAAATTCTGCAATCCCTGGGCTACTTTGTTGGTACCTGGAGGGCAAAGTGATTATTTTAATTAAACAAACAAACAAACAAA
This sequence comes from Proteles cristata cristata, assembly GCA_017311185.1. Lineage (NCBI taxonomy): Eukaryota > Metazoa > Chordata > Mammalia > Carnivora > Hyaenidae > Proteles > Proteles cristata. Next base: position 1,110,879 of record JAESUZ010004109.1, on the reverse strand, counting down.
AAAAACGTAGGTGCAAATATATGCTGTGATTTAGAGACAAGACTTACATTTTTCAAAGATATTTAATATATTTTATATATGAAAACATCAGGATATATTTATTTTTTGCTTGCACTGCTGATATTCCAACAAAGATCTAAAGACAAAGGGTAATTTTTAAAATATCTGTTAATTCATCCATATATCCAACAGATACTGGGGAGAAACTATTATCTACAGGCTCCTGTTTGGGGTAGAGTTGGCAAGGATGCGTGAGCCATGGTCTCTGCCTTCAGTGACATCATAGGCCAGCTGGAGAGCAAGGGATGCAGACCAGCATCTCTGATGGTTGTCATGATGTAACTGATTCCAAAAGACTTACAGGGGACATGCTGTGAAGGCTCAGACAGCTGGATTTGTTTATCAAAGGCCTAGATATGAACTAAGCCTTGAAGATGAGGAGGAGCAGAGATATGCTGAAAGTGACCAGCTCTGCTGGATAGTCGGGCTGGTGTCAGACTGCGAAGTGTGTATGCCAAGTTGTGAACACTGGCTTGATTTAGGAAAAAGCCAACGGAAGAGTCCAAACACAGACACCCCTGAGGGGAGAGACCACAACTTACATACCTCATGTCCTCGGTGTCTATATGGTGTGTGATACATGGTAGATGCTAAATAAGTATGTGAGGAATAAAATGACCAGAGTTTCACCCCAAAACTTTAGTAAGGTAGATATAAGTGGCAGCAAGGCATCCCATAAACTACTTTACACTTAGACCTTCTTCCTAATAACTTGCAAGATTTTGGATGCATACATTATCTTGTCTCAGACACAGTTTTCTATCTGGAAGGTAGATATAATTATCTAATTGAGGTATTTGTGAGGGTCAAAGGTAATGGATGCTGAGGAAATGCAGTAATAATGAGATTAGAGTAGTGCTAAAGAGGTACGTGTGGCATCTATTAAGAGTTACTCAAATATGGTTAGTGGTTAGCATATGTGTCAACTGGATTACTTTATTATTATTCTTTTAATTAGTGTTTAATTTTGAGAGAGAAAGAATGTGAGCAGGGGAGGGGCAGAGAGAGAAAGCAGGGGAGACACAGAATCCGAAGAGGCTCCAGGGTCCGAGCCTTCAGCACAGAGCCCAGTGTGGGACTCAAACTCATGAACCATGAGATGGTGACCTGAGCCAAAGTCAGACGCTTAACCAACTGAACCACCCAGGTGCCCTTCAACTAAGTTACTTTTGTGTGTCAATGTTGCTGAGCTAAAAGGTGTCCAGACTAAAGATTATTCTGTTGTGTCTGTGGGGCATTTCTGAATGAGATCAGCATTTGAATCTGTAGACTCAGTAAAGCAGGGGGCTCCCTCCTCCAATGTGAAGGGCATCACTGAACCCTTGAGGGCCTGAATAGAACAAAACAGCAGAGGAAAGAGGAATTCACCTGTTTTACTTCCTGCCTGCCTGATGAGCTGGGACACTGGTCTTCTCCTCTTCTTGGACTGGGATTTACATCAGCTCCCTTGGTTCTCAGGCCTTTGCTCTCAAACTAGAATTGCACCACTGGATTTTCTGTATCTCAGATTGCAGATGGTAGATCCTGGGACTTCTCATTCTCCATAATCACAGGATTTAAGTCCTCATAACATATTTCTTCATACACACACACACACACACACACACACACACACACACACACCTTCTATTGCTTCTGTTTCTCTGGAGAATCCTGATTAACACAACAAAAAGGAGTCAATGGCCACCAAAGTGGAAATGGGGAAATAGGGACTGACAGGCTGACATGAGAGATGGTTCTAAGATAAAGATCATAGGGGTGGATGTGGTAGGCAAGGGCTGGGACATATCTACTTCTGATATCATGGACAAAAATAAAACAGCAGATTTCATTCTTTCTCATTGCCATGTAGTATTCCATTGTATAGATGAACCACATCTTGATCCATTCATCAGTTGATGGACACTTAGGTTCTTTCCATGTTTTGGCTATTGTGGAGAGTGCTGCTATGAACATTGGGGTACATGTGCCCCTATGCATCAGCACTCCTATATCCCTTGGGTAAATTCATAGCAGTACTGTTGCTGGGTCATAGGGAGGTCCTATCGTCAATTTTTTGAGGAACCTCCATACTGTTTTCCAGAAGGGTTGCACCAGCTTACATTCCCACCAACAGTGTAGCAGGGTGCCCATTTCTCCACATCTGTGCCAGCATCTAGAGTCTCCTGATTTGTTCATTTTAGCCACTCTGACAGGCGTGAGGTGGTATCTCAGTGTGGTTTTGCCATTTGTAGCAACACGGATGGAACTTGAGGGTGTTATGCTGATTGAAATAAGTCAGGCAGAGAAGGACAAATACCATATGTTTGCACATATAGGTGGATTAGGAGGAAGCTAATGGAGGATGATGTGGGAGAAGAAGGGGAAAAGTAATTAGGGAGAGGGAAGGAGGCAAACCATGAGAGACTCTTGAATGCTGAGAACAAACTTAGAGCTGATGGGAGTGGGGGAGAGGGGAAGGGGGGCTGATGGGCATGAAGGAGGGCACTTGTGGGGATGAGCACTAGGTGTTATATGTAAACCAACTTGACAATAAAGTATTTAAGAAAATAAAAAAAATAGGGGCACCTGGGTGGCTTAGTCGGTTAAGCATCCGACTTTCGCTTAGGTCATGATCTCGTGGTTCGTGGGTTCGAGCCCTGCATCGGGCTCTGTGCTGACTGCCAGCTCAGAGCCTGGAGCCTATTTCTGAGTCTGTATCTCCCTCTCTCTCTGACCCTCCCCTAATCACGCTGTCTCTCTCTCTCATAGAAATAAATAAAAATATTTAAAAAAAAAGAAAATAAATAAAAATAAATAAAACAGAGCATTGGATGGTATGTTAAGAAGAATGGTCAGGGACATCATGTCAAAGAAGGTGATAATGGAGTTGAGATGAATGAGTGGAAGCATTCCAATCAGAAAGTACACAATCCCTGATGCAAGAGTCCAAAGAACAATCTAGAAGCCCACTTGGCTGGAGAACTATGAAAGAGTGGAGGGTAGCAGAACTTGTGCTTAGAGACAGAGCACAGGTCACATCAGTGGAGTGTCACAGGCCACACGTGGTTAGATTTTGAATTCTGTCCTCAATGCGATGAGCAGGCATTAGTTTATACATGTGAGACACAGTTCTAGAAGGATCACTCCAGATGCTTATCTGAAAAATAAGCCAAGGAAATTTCAGAGTGGAGAGAGGAAAGAAACACCTGTTATGAGGCCCCTGAATCTACAGTGTGAAGGGTGATGGTGACTTTGACTGCAGGGTAGAGGTGAGGATATAGGAAGTGACCAGATTCAGTTTGAAGGCGGGTTGACAAGGCTTGCAGGTAAGTTAGATGAGACTGTGTGAAAAAGACAGGAGGAACAATGATTCAAAGATGTTCATCCTTAGCCGCTACTGAGTGAATAGCAATGCTGTGCACTGAGGAAAATGGCCTCTTGTAGGAAAGGCAGTCTTGGCAAAAATACTTAGAGTTTTGTTTTGGACAGGTGAGAGTTGAGATGCCTTCTGCCAGTCCTGCTATGTATCCAGAGGGCAGATGGAGATGTAAAGTCAGCATCAGGGAGACAGACAGAGCTGGGGATGGCAATTCTGTAGTCATCAATGTGTAGCGGGATATAAAGCTGTGGGTCTGGATGCCATTTCTTAAAAATGGGCAACAACAGACAAAAATCTCTAGGACTGGAACCTGGTACTCAGTTCTGAGGTCAGGAAGATAAGGAGAGGTCAGTACAGGCAAGTGAGGGGCAGTGGTCCATGAGGGGTGGGGAAAAACAAACAAACAAACAAAAAGCAAACAGAGGACTTGGGTGTCCCAGAAGTTATACACAAAAACGGCCATTGCATTGGGGGACATGAGATTCCCTGGAGGCCTGGAGAATAGCAGTAGGGTTGAAAACTGGACTAGAATAAACAGGCAAAGAAAGAGAGATGGTGAGCCTAGATAATTCTCACAGAGTTTTCCTTTCCTAGGCAAGCAAGAAATTGGGTAGTAAATGGTCAGTGTGAAGAAATCATGGAAAGTTGTTTACTAAATCCCATGTAACTTGGGAGATATCATGGCAAGTCTGTGTGTGGATGGAAAGAATCAGGCATAGGTTATCCTACTAAAGATTTACAAAAGTCTATAAGGTAGGTATTATCACCCTTATACATATGGGAAAAAAAATGAGTTTGCCAGGGCAATAGGCTTGCCCAAAACAGCATATGAATTAGAAGTGCTGAGAAGGAATTTCATTCAGCTCCACTGATTTCTAAGGAGGAGATTCAGTCCATTGGGACACATATACACAGTGACCATAAACTTATTTTTACCTCAGGTCTGAACGAGGCAAGATTAGATTTCAAATAACAAAGGGAGAACCAGAAATTAGATTCAGGGCAAAATCTCCAAACCCCTCATCAACTCAACGACTTAGTTTTTGTTTGTTTAATGATTTACAGATTGGCGAGAGCTTTAAGCATCCAGCAGATTCATGCACAGAACACTTCAGGATCAGAAGGGTGGCCAGAAGTTTCGGGAGAGCATAGGGTGATGGAAGCCAGACACCTCAGAAACCTGCAGTTTGTTTAACTAGGATGTCTGGGTGGGGATAAATGAAGGCACAAAAAAGTTGAAAAATCTCGTATGCGGTAGTTGAAGCCTTTGAAGCAGAGTTAGGATTTGGACTTGCTTCTTTTTAGAGAGAGAGCGGCTATGGATCAAAGCCCTAGGTGAAAAGAAAGGTTGACAGCAGCATTGAGAATTGATTGGAAGACATTTTTGATGGAGGCAGGGAGTGCCAGAGAGAAGGAGTAGATGTCTGTTCAATCTGCTGGTAAGTAATTACAGTAAGCACCCTGTGCTAGCACTGCTCAAAAGGAAAGATCAGTTGCTTTCACATGTAAAAAACTCTCAGTTTTAATAGGAGAGTGTTCATACTGAAACTATGACAACTCAATTATTGCTACTACCTTTACTAAGAAATACCTGTGTGTTATTACTGCAAAGAGGTACTGGTAACACCAATAACTCACAGTGCATTCCCCTCACTTTCGCCATGTCAGTAGCTTTGCATTTGCACACAGAAATTCTATTTCTTGAAATATATCATTTTCCTAGGAATAACAAAAATGTATGGATGTATGGTACCAAAATAATTTTTACTTTTATTCCAAATTGGTTGCCCTAAGGAAAAACAAAAAAACAAACAAACAAACAAACAAAACAAACAAACAAACAAAAATATATATATAAAACCAGAGTAAATTATATCCTAGCTATTAAGAGAGTTGGAAGCGGCACACTTACTTCATCTATTAAACTGATACATATATTTATGCCCACAGACTGGCTGAGATAATAGAAAGAACAAAAAGATGTTTTTTAATAATAATAAAAATATTTTAGAGTAATTAATTCAAGTTCAAAATGTCTTTTAAAAAAATGAGGGCTGGAACCTATCCTTAACAAAGTCTTCTAGAGTCCTGAGAACGTCTCTTCCCTTACCTTGACATTCGTCCCCGTGCCAGCGCTGGGTGTACATAACTGAGCACTGAAGCTGGAGCTGTAGAGGCATCATCAACAGGGCCGGGGGTGGGGGGAGGTGGGGGGGAGAAGGTGAAAGGCTGAAACAACAGAGTGAGAGCAGAAGGAGGATGACCTTCATCCCCCTCATTGGGATCACTGATCATTTCTGATCACACACAAGAGGGAATCTTTGGGACATGAAAACAAATCTATTTGAAGATCAAATTAAAACTCTCATTTGGATCAGGGCGCCTCTCACAGGCAGTTAAGCCTCTCACTCTTGATTTCGGCTCAGGTCACGATCTTATGGTTCCTGGGATTGAGCCCAGTATCAGGCTCTGTGCTGACAGTGTGAAGCCTGTGTGGAATTCGATCTCTCTCTCTCATTCTCTCTGCCCCTCCCTTCACTCTCTCTCTCTCTCTTTCTCAAAAAATTATCTCACTAGGATCAAGTATACCAATTAAAAGGTGGGAGGTGTTATATTCACATTTAACAAAATCACTCCAAATCCAACCACTATTTCAAAGCCCAAGTCACACGGACCTCCTCCCGGAAGCCTGTCCAGTCCAAACAGCTGTCCACCCTCAGTTCCAAATCCCCACAATACCTGGGGTATATGTTTCAGGAAAGGAACATATTCTACTTTCTGTTCTCACTTGACTTTGTCCTGTCTGATTTCCTCAACTAATCTTTAAGCTATATGTGGAAAAGACTGAAACGTGACCCAAAATAGCTATTAAATAAATGAAAGAAAATTTGTTTAGCAAATAGGGTCCTCAGTGCGTGACTGTCGCTGAGAGAGGTTGCTATCTTCCAGGTGATAAAAGCATGATCAAACTATTTCAAATATAGGTTAATCTATCATTGTATATTATATAACATGTGTTATATAAGTATGTGATATCTATTATTATACTCAGGGATGTGAAGATGCAGTCAAAATCTCTACTTCCTCTTTTAGTAGGAGTCATGCATGATGATAGCTCTACCATTTGGTGCATATTCTCTGCTCACATATAACCTAGTAAGTTAGTAATACATTTTTCTAATTATTCCATTTTCTTAAATCCAATTCTTTTGAATCAACCAGTGTAAGCCCTGAGTTACTGAATTCTGCCTTGTGTAAATTTCAGCTCATTAATTTACTTGGCATAAGTACTACAGTGCTAAGCAATATGTTTTTGTTTTTGAGCCATTAGTTATAGGTTTACATTTGGGCTCTGGAATTTATCAGCTATGTAATTCTGGGTAAGCTAATTAACTGGGGTAAGTTCATTAACCTTCCTAGGCATAAGTATTCCCATTGAGAAGGTGAGGACGGTACCTCACCAGACTGTTGAGAAGGGAGGCCAAGGATGACCTCTGTGAAGCACATTTAGTAAAGAGGGAACCCTGTCACCATCACTGTCATCCTTTCCAGTATGATCGGCTGAACTGCTGGGTTTAGCTTTAACTACAGGAATCCCTAGCAGAAAAATCCCAAGTCACTTAAACACTTATTACTTTGGAGAATGAATTCCAAGTCACAAACCGAGAACTTGAGCAGACTGTTTATAGCTCTTTTCCTGAACTGTGAAATATGGTGGAGGCCATTTCATGTACTAACACATAATTTCAAAAGACAGGAATTTAAATCAACTTATTAAAATATCTATGCTTGTATGTAAATAGATTATAGCTGAAAAATAATTAAATGCAATTTTATTAATCAAGTGAGTGCAGAGGAGAGGAGAGGTTGAAATGGATAGAAAAGGATTTCTCTATTAGTGCATCTTTTGTTATGAGATTTAAAAAGTCATAATTAATCTGCTTCAAGAAAAATACAGTAACGTGGCTATCAAAGAACAATCATTTTTAAAAGCCTTCAGCTTCAAGCAACCTACTTTTTTCTAAAAAAAAAGAATGGTTTTGGGGCGCCTGGGTGGCTCAGTCAGTTAAAGTGTCTGACTTCAGCTCAGGTAATGATCTCGCTGTTTGGGAGTTCGAGCCCTGAGCTGGGCTGTGTGCTGACTGCTCAGAACCTGGAGCCTGCTTTGGATTCTGTGTCTTCCTCTCTCTCTGCCCCTCCCCTGCTTGTGCTTTCTCTGTCTCTCTGTCTGTCTCTCTGCGTCTCTGTCTCTCAATAATAAATAAACATTAAAAATTTTAAAAATAAAATAGAAATGAATAGTTTTATACCTAATGAATTTGGAAATTTGACTGAGATAGTATAAGAATATGATTCAGTTGCACAGGCTTTGCAATCAGACAATTCCTGCCAGAATCTTGACTCACCATTTATTCAATCAATTATCTTGGAGAAGTTACTCAAATTTTCTCAGGTTCAATGTCCTTATTTATAAGTTGAAGACAATATTAGTATCTAAATTATAGAATACTGGTGGAGATCACATAATTCAGGTGAAATGTCTAGAACGATACCTCACACTTTCAAGTTCCCTACTTGAAGGATTCGATGCCATGGAAACTGCCCATTCACTGTAAGCCACAGACAACCAGAGAGAAAAACTACTCCTGGCACTGAGCCACACATAGCGTAGGACTCTGGTCCCAATAAGAAGGGACACGAACCAAGATCTGGTCCAACTCACTGCCCGTAGGACTTGAGACTATAGCACAGCAAAGAGAAACTAAACAAAACCTAGAAATCTCAATACATTGGTGAGGCAGACAGAAAGCCAAGTTTAGGGAGGCTGAACTTCCACAGGGCAGAATGCCTGAGAGAAGTGAGCTGCTCAGAGAGAGTACCTTGAGTTTATAGTTGAGTATTCATTCATACGTACATGTATGTCACAAGACATTAGTTCAGGTGTGCAAACATTCTTCGATCCATTCCCAGAAACAATATAAAAGATTCTCAGGTACTGCTGAAATAACTTTACAGGCCCAAGATGGAGCCACTCCGGCCCTGGTGCCATGTTTGTTGACTGAAACTTGGTTAACTTCCATGCCCTGTGGATGCTCCTCAGAACCAGAAACACCGTGTACTCAGTCAAGCCATCCCCAAGCACACAGGCTGTCTGAGGAGCCCCAGCCAATCAGCTAGCTTCTACTTGTCTCTTCTTTCTTTATTCCTTATTCGGTAGAAGCTCTTTGCTACCTGCACCACATTGTAATTCCTTGAAAGGAGATTGCCTACCCCATGAGGTGTTAAATTTTATCTGTATTACCTGTCTTCTTTTTTTTTTTTAATTTTTTTTAATGTTTTATTTATTTTTAGGAGAGAGAGAGACAGCGTGAGCAGGGGAGGGTCAGAGAGAGAGGGAGTCACAGGCTGAAACAGGCTCCAGGCTCTGAGCTGGCAGTCAGCACAGAGCCTGACGAGGGGCTCGAACCCGCGAGATCATGACCCAAGCGAAAGTCGGACGCTTAACCGACTAAGCCACCCAGGCGCCCTGCTAACTGTCTTCTTTAATCGTATGTTAACAGTACTATTTGCTACCACGCAGCACACTCCAGGGATGTGAAAACATCTGTAGGCCTACTGTGAGTTGCTTTTAAGCTTATGATGAGAGGCCTAAATAAACTTAACCAGCTTTTCCGCTTCTGAGCAAATGCCTGCGCTGCGGGAAGCTAATACCTAACCAGCTCTTTCTGCTTCTGTAACAATGCTTAAGGCTCGCTTCCCCGCCGTCGGATTGCCCAGGGGACTAGCCTCAGGGCGGCAGCCACTCCCAAAAGGCCAGCAGCTACCCCCCACCTTGCTGAGGGAAGGGCCTGGAGAGAGATGTTAACCTGTTAGTCGCCAAACAAGACTTTAAACTCGCTCTATGATAGACTGAATTCAAAGGTATCCCAAATGTTGTAATTAGATCCAGCCAAACCTGATGGCGGGAACCAATCAAATACGGTAAATGTTCATATTTGAATGTTAACCAATGGCAAACTTATAACCATGGAAATCTCCTGTCCCTCCCCATGACTTGTTTACTTTTGTCTATAAAAAGGCTGCAGAGGCTTTGTTCAGGGCCTCTCAGCGTCACCGGCAACGAGTGCGCGGAGGACCGGGTTCGAACCTGCAAATAAACAACCCTTGCCGCTTGGCTTTGACTCTGGTCTCTGGTGGTCTGTTTTTGGGGTTCTCTCGAATTCTGGGCGTTTCATATGGGGGCTCGTCCGGGATCTCCACAGTAAAATAATGGCCCTTGATAAGGAAAAACACCTACCAAGGAGCTGAGGAACCACCGCCCGCCGAGCACTCCCAACCAAACGTGAGAAATTCCTGAAAGACATCTTCATAAAGTATGGCTTTCCTCAGATGATAGGGTCAGACAACGGACCTATATTTATGTCCAAAGTAAGCCAGAATTTAGCCACGGCCCTGGGGATTAATTGGAAATTACACTGTGCATACAAACCCCAGAGTTCAGGACAGATAAAAAATAAATAGAACTCTAAAAGAGACCTTAATTAAATTGACCTTGGAGACTGGCGGAGACTGGATAGCTCTCCTCCCTTTTGCATTCTAACTCCTTTTGAAAACATGTCTGGCCTGAATTGCATGACTTCTATCAAAATAAAATACATAGTTACTAAACATAGGTTTGAGTTTTCAGCTTCCTATTGCAGAAAAAGTAAGACTATTTAGACCTTTTAAAAAAATGATTTAAAAATTCTAGTGTAAACACCTCTCAAATGGTTACTAGGTCCTCAATTGGAGACTAAGGTTTCCCAAGTTAAAATTCTGCTAAGTGTACTTAAGACTGATGGAAAGCAACCCTGTATATAGAAAACTGAGAGATCCATAAAAAAGGATATAAGAAATGGAAATACATTTTTGTTGAGGGTAAAAGAAAGTAATTTTGTCCTAAATAAGACTGGTTGCTTAGAGAGAAATGGCTTTGGGACAAAGTTTAAAGGCAAAGGAAAGATGTAGAAGGTAGAAGGTCTATGAAGGGAAATCTTTGAAAAGGAATTTTATATGTGCTCAGGATAGACTGGTTGAAATGAATGGAATTTGAAAAGTACACTCTCTCCGGTCAAAAGACAGAGTTTTCTTGGATTGTAAATCTGCTCTTGATAAGACAATGTAAACAAAAGTTTTCTCCTTTTTCTGCCAAGAAAACCCGAAGCTTTAGGTTTCATCTTTATCAGGTCTTTGATTACATAGTTAAATCTTCTCAATGTTGAAAGAGTTACCCCAACCAATGTTGGTTTCTAATTGGTTGGTTTCTAATTGGTTGGTTTCTATATTATGTTATACATTCGCCTTTAAGATCTATTATTGCCACTTTGGTTGAATAGAAAAAGCTTTAAGATTTATAATGATCTGTAATCCTATTTAGGATAATCGCCGGGGACTAGACCTGTTGTTCCTCCAACAGGGAGGCCTATGTGCAGCCCTAAAAGAAAAATGTTATTTTTACGCTAACCACTCTGGCGTTAGAAAATCAATGGCCAAAGGCAGAGAGGGCCTTGCCAAAAGAAAACAGGAATGGGAACAGGAGGGATGGTTCACGTCCTGGTTTAACGGATCCCCATGGCTCACTGCTTTACTCTCGGCTCTGGCCGGCCCCCTTTTACTGCTTCTCTTACTTCTGACCATAGGCCCCATTGTCTTCAACAAACTGTTAAACTTTATCAGAGATAAGCTCAATACAATCCAGGTAATGGTACTAAGGTCACAGTACCAACCCGTAGATACTGGAGACTTATCGTCCCTTTAGTCAATGGGACCCAAGATTGGCTCCCCAAGTACCAAAGAAAAGGGGGGAATGAGAGGCCTAAATAAACTTAACCAGCTTTTCCGCTTCTGAGCAAATGCCTGCGCTGCGGGAAGCTAACACCTAACCAGCTCTCTCTGCTTCTGTAACAATGCTTAAGGCTCGCTTCCCCGCCGGATTGCCCAAGGGACTAGCCTCAGGGCGGCAGCCACTCCCAAAAGGCCAGCAGCCACCCCCCACCTTGCTGAGGGAAGGGCCTGGAGAGAGAGATGTTAACCTGTTAGTCGCCAAACAAGACTTAAAACTCGCTCTATGATAGACTGAATTCAAAGGTATCCCAAATGTTGTAATTAGATCCAGCCAAACCTGATGGCAGGAACCAATCAGATACGGTATATGTTCACATTTGAATGTTAACCAATGGCAAACTTGTAACCATGGAAATCTGTCCCTCCCCATGACTTGTTTACTTCTGTCTATAAAAAGGCTGCAGAGGCTTTGTTCAGGGCCTCTCAGCGTCACCGGCAACGAGTGCGCGGAGGACCGGGTTCGAACCTGCAAATAAACAACCCTTGCCGCTTGGCTTTGACTCTGGTCTCTGGTGGTCTGTTTTTGGGGTTCTCTCGAATTCTGGGTGTTTCAATGAATCTGCCGAGGTTCTGAAGGAGCACTGCTAAACAGAGTCTTCTAAAGAGAGGCACATCCATTATACTGTTGTTAACAACTTAATGTCACTAATTCCTTCATTTATTGAAAGGGGCTCTGCTAACCATTTTCTGAGACTTGCTGGGTATTTAAATGATTTTAAGTCACTAAACAATTCTGTGGAAAAATGAAATCAACAGGATTGGACATGCGAATATCAGCACTGTCCTTGCTAATATGATTTTGACCACTCAGTTTGGGATTACATTGCGATGCAGTAATTGCACTCCGAAAGTCATCACATTCCTTCTGGTTTCCTGGTTAAAATGATCATTTCTAGGACTAGGAATGGCAATTTTCTTTCTAACCCTGTGTTTTTCATGGAAAAAAAGAAGACATTGAGGAACATATTATGACAGACAATAATCTACAAACACACAACTCTTTCGATGTCTGCCATGGTGAGCTTCATTTTGTAGCATCTGTACTGGCAACAGAAATGGTATTTGGCTGTCGACGTGTGTGGTGCATACGGTGAAACAAAAATCACCATCGTGACAACTGGAAAATAAAGCTGAGTGTGTGTGTGTGTGTGTGTTTCAGTAGAGAGAAGCTCTTTGCTTTTCCAGCCTCTTCTCAGAAAAGAATGGTGTCATTTTGGTTGGTTCCTTGTCTTCTTTCAGAGCAAAACAATGCCACAGGGGAAAGAGACAACTGTCACGTCTAGGAGGGGACCGCCAAAGAACCTCAAATCAGTACAAAAGGATCTCCCTCACCAGCTGCAGAAAATCGGCAGTTTGGTCCAGCTCACACAGATGGATGTGTCAGTATTATTTACTATTATAAAAGCCGGATTTCTCTAAACAAAAGCCTGCATTGCATTAATGTTTTTAGCATATACATATCATAAGATTCTATATGCTCTTGTGACTGCTTTAAATCAAACGGGTCTGTTCATATTTCTGGAAACTGACTTTGATGCAATTTTTCAAAAAATCACTTGAAATATGTCTTAAAAATAAAAGTTTTGTGAGTATATTTTTTGGGGGGAAGCGAGAGCAGGTACTGAAATGCCCAGAATTCGAGAGAACCCCAAAAACAGACCACCAGAGACCAGAGTCAAAGCCAAGCGGCAAGGGTTGTTTATTTGCAGGTTCGAACCCGGTCCTCCGCGCAGTCACTCGTTGCCGGTGACGCTGAGAGGCCCTGAACAAAGCCTCTGCAGCCTTTTTATAGACAGAAGTAAACAAGTCATGGGGAGGGACAGATTTACATGGTTACAAGTTTGCCATTGGTTAACATTCAAATGTGAACATATACCGTATCTGATTGGTTCCCGCCATCAGGTTTGGCTGGATCTAATTACAACATTTGGGATACCTTTGAATTCAGTCTATCATAGAGCGAGTTTTAAGTCTTGTTTGGCGACTAACAGGTTAACATCTCTCTCTCCAGGCCCTTCTCTCAGCAAGGTGGGGGGTGGCTGCTGGCCTTTTGGGAGTGGCTGCCCCCAGGGGGCTAGTCCCTTGGGCAATCCGGCGGCGGGGAAGCGAGCCTTAAGCTTTGTTACAGAAGCAGAGAGAGCTGGTTAGGTGTTAGCTTCCCGCAGCGCAGGCATTTGCTCAGAAGTGGAAAAGCTGGTTAAGTTTATTTAGGCCTGGGGCTATGTGTAGCCCGAGGTTTCTTTTAATGGAGGACTTAATTTTTGGCTCTACATTCCCCCCTTCTCTTGTGTATTTGAAGGCCCAATCATGGGTCTTCGGTCGGGTCCCAATCATTAGGGTGGCGATACTGCAACCTAAGTATTATGGGGTGTATTGTCCCCGGACATTCTTACATGAAGGCAAGCAATCTAGTTAAATGACAAAATCTAAATCTCAGATGGACATACATTGTTAAGGATTTGGCAAGAGTTCAGTATGATGCAATTGCCATAGAAATTTAGTTATTTTTGTGACATATAATAACTCTTATAACAAAACATTAAAACTTTAGGATTTACATATATATTTGGGTAGTAATAGCACTTACCCATGCAATACAACCTAAGGTTTACTGTTATGTATAGTGTTTTTCCAAGTAACCTAGCATTTTAGATAAAAGGGCCTAATTGGCCAAAAGACCCACTTTTTTACTGTTTAAATCCTGGGAAGTTTGTTAAAACCTTAGGAAGCTATAAAGCGTATCCTAAATAGGATTACAGATCATTACAAACCTTAAAGCTTTTTTTATTCAACCAAAGTGACACTAATAGATCTTAAAGGCGAATGCATAATATAATATAGTAGTTAGAAACCAACATTGGTTGGGGTAACTCTTTTAACATTGAGAATATTTAACTATGCAATCAACGACCTGATAAAGATGAAACCTAAAGCTTCGGGTTTTCTTGGCAGAAAAAAGGAGAAAACTTTTGTTTACATTGTCTTATCAAGAGCAGATTTACAATCCAAGAAAATTTGTCTTTTGACCGGAGAGAAAAGCAGAGTTTTAACCTTATACCAGTGTACTTTTCAAATTCCATTCATTTCAACCAGTCTATCCTGAGCACATATAAAATTCCTTTTCAAAGATTTCCCTTCACAGACCTTCTACATCTTTCCTTTGCCTTTAAACTTTGTCCCAAAGCCATTTCTCTCTAAGCAACCAGTCTTATTTAGGACAAAATTACTTTCTTTTACCCTCAACAAAAATGTATTTCCATTTCTTATATCCTTTTTTTATGGATCTCTCAGTTTTTTTTATATACAGGGTTGCTTTCCATCAGTCTTAAGTACACTTAGCAGAATTTTAACTTGGGAAACTTTAGTCTCCAATTGAGGACCTAGTAACCAATTGAGAGGTGTTTACATTAGAATTTTTAAATCACTTTTTTAAAAGGTCTAAATAGTCTTACTTTTTCTGCAATAGGAAGCTGAAAACTCAAACCTATGTTTAGTAACTATGTATTTTGTTTTGATAGAAGTCATGCAATTCAGGCCAGACATGTTTTCAAAAGGAGTTAGAATGCAAAAGGGAGGAGAGCTATCCAGTCTCCGCCAGTCTCCAAGGTCAATTTAATTAAGGTCTCTTTTAGAGTTCTATTTATTTTTTTTATCTGTCCTGAACTCTGGGGTCTGTATGCACAGTGTAATTTCCAATTAATCCCCAGGGCCGTGGCTAAATTCTGGCTTACTTTGGACACAAATACAGGTCCGTTGTCTGACCCTATCATCTGAGGAAAGCCGTATCTTATGAAGATGTCTTTCAGGAATTTCTCACGTTTGGTTGGGAGTGCTCAGCGGGCGGTGGTTCCTCAGCTCCTTGGTAGGTGTTTTTCCTTATCAAGGGCCATTATTTTACTGTGGAGATCCCGGAGCTAGCCATCCGCAATGACGAGGAGCTTAACAAGCTGCTAGAGTCTAGGTCAAATCCCGCATCTGGTGTCAGCAGCGTTTCAGGCAAGCCTTTAAGTGCGTGGTGGTCGGCGATGGGTGAGTGCGCCTTGCGGAGGCCATGGGTTGGGCGGGGACGCCCCCGGAGACTTTGCCCGGGCTGGGCTGGGCGCATGGCTCCGGGGATGTGGGAGCCACGGGGGTGCAGGCGGCTGGCTTGGGGCCTGTGCCGTGGCCCTCATGCCCTGATGTCCCTACCGCGCGCTCCTCAGAATGTTGAGCCCAGTGTCCATTAGGAACTCAGTGGATCACCCTTTTACTTTTAAGGTTACCCTGGGTTTGGGGAGGGGTGCCGAACCCCGTTTTCCCTAGTCACTGTCATTTCCCATTACTAGAATGAGAGTTTCAGATTTATTCTTGGGGCATTCTTTGGCCCAATGTTCTTTTTCTTTGCCGTAGGCGCATTGATTTTTGCTTAATTGGGGGCGCCCCTCGAGCCGCTGGGAGTTCTCCTTACCTTCTTTTCCTGGAGCCAACTGTCTGAGGCGTCTTTTCCGGTCCTCCGGTTCCGCAGGTCCCGCGAGTAGCATCTTGGCTAGGCCCTGGTTTTGTCTCTTTTCAGCCCTTACCTGCTTGTCCTCTGCACTGTCCCTGCTGCTGAGTGCCCTCTCTGCCACGACCACTAGACCTTGGAGGCTCTTTTTCATAGACGTTCTAGTTTCTGAAGTTTTCTCCAAATGTTGGGAGCAGACTGATTGACAAAAGCCATGACCACCGCAGCTAAGTTCGCTGGGGCCTCTGGATCTATAGGAGTGCACTGGCGGAATGTCTCTATTACTCTCTTAAGGACCGCTGCGGGGCTTTCCTCTGGTCCCTGACTGACAATGTAGGCTTGCGAGCTGCAGCCTTGAGACCTGCCAACAGAGTCTGGCGGTAGACGAAGAGACTCTCCTTACCTTTGGCCAAGTTGTAGTTTCAATCTGGCCATGCCAGGGGAAACCTAGCGTCATTTTGAGCCTGGTCAGGAGTGGGAACTCTAGTGGGCCCAGGAACCAATTTTCTGGGTTCAGACTGGATTATTTTCCATTTCTCAGTACTGAACATGCCGGGAGCCGCACCGGCCTCCCCGGACGGCAGTCATAGCAAGGAAATGTCAGTGTTTGCATAGCTTCAGCCATGAGAAATGAAAACTGGTATCTCCTTCTGCTACTATTGTACTACTGGCTCGTGCTGGAAACAAGCCTACTGGTATTGACCAGGCCCCATAACATTCCACATTAGACCCATATTCTGAACACAGACTGAACATAGATATCTCATAAGGAAAAGTATATTCCTGCCTTTACAAAAGAGACTTTAGATGAAAGCTCTGTGGGCAATTGTCAAAAGGCTCTTCCTATGGGCCTTGCAGACCCAAGACTTAGACAATAAAGGGTGTTAAGAACACAAGAGTTACAATTTAGCCTGGCCCCGAGACAAAGAGTCTAATCCAAAGTTTACTACATTTATCTTTGCTAATTGCTGAAGCATAGCAGCCCCTTCCTCAAGGCCCACATTCCATGAATATTTTCCCTTATACTGGCAGCTGGGATGAGGATAGATAAGAGTAACTAAAACATAACCCAGGCGCAAAGACTGACATATTTACGGCCCCCATGGTGCTTGCACATTCAGCATCAAGGAAAAGGCTCATTCAAGCAATTTAGGAATAAGCCTAATAAACATTTTACAAATAATTAGCCCTTGTAAAAATTCTGTCTTCTGATGTTATATTATCGTTGAACCTTAAAATAAAGACATCAAAACCGACAGGACAGAGATGCCTGCCTGGTGATCAGAAAGAATCTCAGGGGCAAGACAGTTGAGTCCCGTCCCTCAGGTGTCATTCCACGATGGCTTCGGGTCCCTTGGGCGGGGCCCATTTCCCCAGGGCCGCTGGGTCCGGTGGGGCAGGGGGCCCCTGTGGTTCGGGTGGCGCCTTTGTTCCTCCTGCTGGGTCCTGTGGAGGAGGTTGCCGAAGGAGGGGGAGAAGTTAATTTTTCCTCCGTTTCGCCCTGTAAGAAAGGGTAGAGCGGCGCAGAGGGTTCAGTTTTCCTTTTCGGCAGCTCCAAAGCCCGGGAGGGCGGGTGCTTTCTAGTCACCGCCAGGGTGTCAGGTTTCTGTGGAGGCAAGAAACTTTTAATCCAAGGGGGTGGGTTATCAACCAGATCAGCCCAAACCATGATGTCCGGTGGCCATTTCACATTGAAAGTGGGCCATTCTGTGCAGCAGTAAGTTTAAAATGGACCCTTCCTAACAGTCACTGAGAGGTTATGGGCTAACATTAAGTCTAGGGGTTTGGATGAAGTCTGTCTCATAACGTCAGTCTCAGTCACAAGGTAATAAACACCAACAGAGAAAATTGACAATTCGACATAGACATACACAGAGAGAGACTGATAACAGAGTCCGCTGTGCACAGACACAGACACAGAGAGACCGATAACAGAGTTTGCTGCGCACAGACACAGAGAGACCGATAGTAGAGTTCGCTGCGCACAAACACAGAGACACAGAGACCGATAACAGAGTTCGCTGCGCACAGACACAGACACAGAGAGACCGATAGTAGAGTTCGCTGCGCACAAACACAGAGACACAGAGACCGATAACAGAGTTCGCTGCGCACAAACACAGAAGGCTAGCCAACAGAAGAAGGCGCCGGCCTCGAACCGGTGCGCCCCCCAGAAGAAGGCGCCGGCCTCGAACCGGTGCGCCCCCCAGAAGAAGGCGCCGGCCTCGAACCGGTGCGCCCCCCAGAAGAAGGCGCCGGCCTCGAACCGGTTCGCCCCCCAGAAGAAGGCGCCGGCCTCGAACCGGTGCGCCCCCAGAAGAAGGCGCCGGCCTCGAACCGGTGCACCTGCCGGCCTCGAACCGGCTCACCCGCCGGCCTCGAACCGGCTCGCCCGCCGGCCTCGAACCGGCTCACCAGATGGGCACCGTAGGACGTCTCCTCGGTCCCTACCGACTGCTCTATAGCGCGTCCGCCAGAGCCAGTACAGTCCCCGATGCAGATTCCGCGCGGCAGAAACTGAAACAAACAGATAAGACAAAAACTGACGCTGAGACAAACAGACAGACAGAGCCGGCTCACTTACCGATCGGTCTTAGGAACAACCCGTTGACTTGGGGTCTGGTGGGTCTGGAGGGGAAATATCCCGGACGAGCCCCCATATGAAATGCCCAGAATTCGAGAGAACCCCAAAAACAGACCACCAGAGACCAGAGTCAAAGCCAAGCGGCAAGGGTTGTTTATTTGCAGGTTCGAACCCGGTCCTCCGCGCAGTCACTCGTTGCCGGTGACGCTGAGAGGCCCTGAACAAAGCCTCTGCAGCCTTTTTATAGACAGAAGTAAACAAGTCATGGGGAGGGACAGATTTCCATGGTTACAAGTTTGCCATTGGTTAACATTCAAATGTGAACATATACCGTATCTGATTGGTTCCCGCCATCAGGTTTGGCTGGATCTAATTACAACATTTGGGATACCTTTGAATTCAGTCTATCATAGAGCGAGTTTAAGTCTTGTTTGGCGACTAACAGGTTAACATCTCTCTCTCCAGGCCCTTCTCTCAGCAAGGTGGGGGGTGGCTGCTGGCCTTTTGGGAGTGGCTGCCCCCAGGGGGCTAGTCCCTTGGGCAATCCGGCGGCGGGGAAGCGAGCCTTAAGCTTTGTTACAGAAGCAGAGAGAGCTGGTTAGGTGTTAGCTTCCCGCAGCGCAGGCATTTGCTCAGAAGTGGAAAAGCTGGTTAAGTTTATTTAGGCCTGGGGCTATGTGCAGCCCGAGGTTTCTTTTAATGGAGGACTTAATTTTTGGCTCTACAGTACAAAATCTAAAACCTTGAGAGAATATATCTGAGGCTTCACAATCAAATCAAATTGACTTAATGCTTTATTTTTTAGGGGGTTTTGGTAGATCAAATGAGATGCATCTGGAATCCTTCAGATGCTCAATGTGCAGCTAAGCTATTCAGGAAACACTCTAGTTCAACCTAATGTATTTACTTATCTTAATGTTCAATTAGCATTCAAATTAATCGATTGATTAATTTGTTCAACACCTTTTGTTTTATTGTTTATTTTAAGATATGCCACAGAAAATGAAATAAGTAAAACATGTTTGGCTTGGAGGAGATATGTATAAATTGCCCTTGGCAACCAGTATCGGTAATAGAGAAATTTGAAAAGCGTGCATGTGATTTAAACAAATATATGACACTGCTATATGTTTTATCTTCTATAAATAATGTAGTGCATTGTACGGAAGTAAGGGGGAGACAAAGAGGATACTGTACAGACTCCGAAACAGGCTCCAGGCTCTGAGCTGGCAGTCAGCACAGAGCCCGACGCGGGGCTCGAACCCATGAACCGCCAGATCATGACCTAAGTGAAAGTCGAACGCTTAACTGACTAAGCCACCCAGGCACCCCTGTTTTGCTCAATTTAAACTGTCAGTTTACACAAGAGTCCACAAACGCATGACCACATATTTGAATGCAGATGTAAGAACGACATAAATGAATTTCGTTCACAAGGCTCCGATACAAAATCCCAATAAATTGGAGAAGTACAGAAGCAAGAAAAAAGCAGAGTGGCCAATTAGGAAGCATGCAGAGAAAAGATGAAAATGCATAATAAGGGCTAGCATGGTGGTAAACGCACAGGCTCAGGTAACAGCGTTGGAGAGGTTCAGGTGCTTATCCTGGCCGGTACAGCACAGGAAGCGTCGCGGATAAGAACAGGAATCTCATAGTCAGACCTCCCAGATGCAATCCTGTCTCCACTCACTAGAGACATGACTGGGGCCAAGCAAGCTAAAACTCCGTGTCTTAGCTCCCTCTTCTCAGAGTGGGCTGAGTACAGTCCCTTCACTGAAGGCTTGTTACAAGGACTGAACGAATGCTCATGAAGGGCTTAGAACTCTCTGTGTCTATTAACTGACCGATCACCCTAATTTCTTGGCTTTTTCATTTACGGAACAAGTAATAATAACATTGATCCCCAAAGGTAGTTTCAAGGATTTGTTCATCTATGGACATTATTGCCCATAGTAACTGAAACAAGGTCAGCTTCCAATAAATGTTATGGTTATAAATACTGTTATTGTAGTAAAGAGCTAAAATTTAATAAGCGCCTATTACGTGTTTGAAAATGTTCCAGGCATCTTACATTCTTACATATTCATTTTCTCATAACAATAACCTCTGAGGTAGATTTTATCATTATCCCCATTATTCAGATGAGAATCTGGGGACAGGTAAATAAGCATAATAAATAATCCTTGTCTTAGAAAAGCTACTAGAATTGAATATGACATTTAGTTATGAACCAAGGCATTAACATAATTAATTTTGCCAAGCAACATTTTAGGGCTTTTTTTCATAGTTAGTTCCCAGTTTTGTGAATGAGCTGGTTAAGATAATTTGCTCTGTTGCCACCTACATACAGCCAATGGTTTCTAGGAGAGGTTCTTTATGTATTTTTACGTGTGAGAATCACTGAACACTGTCAGAGGTAACTAGCTAGCTGTCTCACTAATATACATCTTCCCCGTCTTTCTTAATAAGTTATAAAATATTCAAAGTGCTGAAATACCCACCCAGAGTGCTATATTTCCCAGCTTCCCTTGCAGCTAGGAGGAATCATTGACTAGGTTCTGTCCAGTGAAATGTAAGCAGAAGGTTAGAGTTTCGTGTCTATAAATTCCTAAAGTACAAAGCCTGAAGACAGCTGATGGAGACTGCCTGTCATTCCTTTCTCCTCTTAATGTTTGTAGTATGGACTCGATGCATGATGTTCCATAAAATATCTACAGCCAAGAGGTGACCTTAAGGATACACCAAGCTCTAAGGGCAATGATGCATATAAAAGGAGAGGATCTGGATCCTTGATGTCAGTGGTGATATATATCAGCCTTGGACTACCTCCCACTGAACTTCTACTAGAGAGAAAAATGCACTTGATTCTGTTTTAGTCACTGTAATTTTTGGTCCCTGTTCCTACCAGCTGAATGCAATTCCTGATACAAGCAGCCATGTGAACCAGACCTCAAGGGCAAATGGGATCTATCTAAAGAAAATAAGAATGCTAATAATTATTTGCAGTAAAGCATGAGAACATGTTATGCAAGAAGTAACACAGAGCAGAATGAGGTTGTCCAGGAGAAAACTGTTTGTTCTATTTGTGTAGGTTCTTAGAGGGGGTGAAGTTTGGATCGAATCTTGAAACATCAGAAGGCATTCAATAAAGTAGGAGTGAAGGGAGGGGCTGCAGCCATTTCAGACAAAGAGAGCTCATGGAAAAGAGCACGTGGAGGCATGAGTCATTTTAGATGCTTCTGAATCAAACTGGTATTAGTCACTGGGCTCAAAAATATATAATCTAGTGCAAAATGGATAGCATATTTGATTGAATAAGACATTATAAAACTTATCTGGCTCATTTAAAGAAATCTACATATTCTTCTCATTTAATTTGCCTAAAAGCAGTTTAATCTTAAGAGGGGAAGGAGGGGAGGGAGAGGCTGGTGACGGAGCTAGCCTTCACAGACTGTTTCTCAGAATGCAGGTGTTAAATATCCTACCTCGACCCTTTTCCCGTCCACACTTTGGATGAGGCTGACAAAGTGCACTGAGAGAGAACGTTAAAGGCAACCTTCCGAAAAGTACAAATCCCCAATAAATTAATTTTCTCTCATCATGATAAAAAAACATAAAATATGCAAAATGGGTTTAATATTCATGACTTACATCTTCCAAGAGATTGGCGAGATACCAAATATAATACAATAACAAGAAAGCACTTTGTAGAGGTATTCAAAATACTTCGCAGAATTAATGAATTCTTACATGATCCTTGAGAGAAAGAAAAGAGGCAGAAATTGTTCACCAAAGTTGCAGACAAGTCCAATGGCTGAAGGCTGCTCTCAGAAGGTCACGAGGTCCGGCTCTCTGGTCCTCCAAGCCTTTGGCTTCATCACAATGCCTGCCAGTAGGGGCGCACAGGCAGTAGGCTGTGGTGGTGTGGGCAGACCTCCAAGGAGGCCTTTAACAAGTATCCAGAAGTTTCCACCATTTGCAGAATGTGCACCATGGCTTACATCATTTAGTTCATACACACATGGTAGTTCTATGCGATTGCTAAAACTGGGGAAATGCTTATCTTGGAATAAGTTGAAAGCTAATGCCCCACTTGTGCTGCCAACTCTAGGCTTAAGCTTCCTTACAGGTGGAACTTCCCTGTCACATGACACAGTGACAGCCATAGTAGTAGTAGTAGTAGTGGTGGTGGTGGTGGTAAACATTTGTTAGCACATACTATGCACTGGGTATTTTTCTAAACGTTAACCAATTTAGTTAAACCCACAATATACTTAGCGTAACTTTCCAGATTAAGTAATTTGCCCAAGGACACATACTTACTAAGATGTGGAACCAGAAGGCAAACTTCAGGCTCTCATTACCATTCCCTAACAAATAATTTAGACCCCAAAGTTCTCTTTTTCTTAGGACTTCTGAACATGGCTTCAAAGATGTTATATGGCTTGGGTTCAGTCAGGAGTTCCTTTTACTCCATGGTATAAACTTGCTGTGTCCAACTTCACCAAACGAGGACTATCATATACATCAACTTTTGATGGAAATACACCCCTTTAAAATGTCACTTCAACTCATCTTCTTTTTAAAAATATCTCCCAATATTATTATCATATGCTATGCATAATTTGAATCTTACTTTTTATTTTTTCACTAATTTGGTCAATGAATTCTGTGGTGTGCTTAACCATAATCTCTTTCCTATTCCAATCCTTCCCATCCCCATTTCTGCAGCTGACATGCTGTTTCCCTGGCCTGTATCCTACTCTTTCCCTCCTCCAAGGGTCACGTTACATGCCATCCCATCAGAATGGCCTTCGGTGGGCTGCCCCAGCCTACCCACCCCATCATTCTCATCTCACCCTGGTTATTTCCTCCATAGCATTTCCTTCAATTTCTAAATACTACAAGTTATTTATTTTATGTCTCCCTGATCCAACCCTTGATTTCAAAAGTTCCTTGATAACAGGGCTGGGATTTATTTCCACTTTGCTCAGTGGGCCCAAAAACACTGCCTAGGGCATTGTGGTTAATCACAGTGCCTTGTTAAATGAATGAATATTCTCTGGCTTCTTACACAAAAAAGCCCTTAAGATGAGACTTGAAGGATGAGTAAGAGTGGGTGGGAAACGTCCATTCAGAATGTTCCCCTGAGTTCCGGCTGCAGGTATGCACTATCTTTGGGGCAGGCCTGACCAAAGCTGCACTCACTTCCTTGTTCTCTAGGCCCTGTTCCTCCTTAGTAAAGAGCATCCATCAGATATCCAGACCAGAAATTCAGCCACCCCTGACAACTACCTAACCATCAGTCCTCAAATTCAGTCACCAAGTTTTGCCAATTCTACCTCCATGGCTTAGGTTTTTATAACCTGCCTACTATGACTTCTCCCTTCTTTTGTTTCTCCAGATCCCTTCATTAAACTTCATTAAACTTTGGCTTCGGCCATGCCCAACCACTTCTAGTTTTCCACATTAAAATGCACATCTTGTCAGGTGTCTATGCTCTGGGGAAAGCTTTGGGGCAACTGGGTAGCTCAGTCGGTTAAGCATCCAACTGATTTTGGCTCAGGTCATGCCCACAGATATATCAAATAGCTATATAACAGGACAGAATTAAATGTTAGAGCAATAAGGTATGCACGATGAGAATTTAGAAGGGACAGCTCTGCTCCATTTGAACATTCCAAGGATAACACAAACACTATGACCCAATATAGAACTAATCATTCTTCCCCTAAGCCGTCTACCTCCTATATTATCTACCTCATTTTTTTTAAATAATAATTTTAATTAAGTAATTAATTAATTTAGAGGGAGAGAAGGAAAGAGTGTGAGTGGAGGAGAGGGGCAAAGGGAGAGAGAGATTTCCAAGCAGGCTCTGTTCCCAGCATGAAGTGGGGCTCTATTCCATGATCCTAGGATGATGACCTGAAACCAAAATCAAGAGTCAGATGCTCAACTGACTGAGTCACCCAGGCATTCTTCTATCTCATTCGATCTTAACTAATAAATTCTTTGCTCACATTGCACCACATCATCCTGCCCCTTTTCCTATTTATCTCTGATAAATCTAATCTGAATCATGACACCACGCATAACTCCCCTTTTAAAGTAATTAGTTTTTTTTTTTAATTTTTTTATTAAGGTATAGTTTATATAAGGTTAGGTTCATCCTTTGTAGTATACAGTCTTGCAAATATTGATAGGTGAATACAGTTATTTAACTACCATCAAGGTAGTTAAATTATCAAGTTATCCAACAATTTTATCAGCTCATCAATTCATACCATGTCTGCCAGCCTTTGGTGACCACCAATCTGTTTACTGTCCCTATAGTTTTACCATCCATATGTCATGTAGCCTTTTGAGTCTGGCTTGTTTCACACGCAGATGCATCTGAAATTGACCTGCATTATATCAGTAATTCATTCCCTTTTATTACCGCTAGTCTTCTGTGATATAGATGCACCATGGTTTGTTTATCACTTTGCCAGTTGAAAGACATTTGGGCTATTTCCTGTTCTTGGCTATTATAAATAAAGCTGCTTTAAACGTTAGTGTATGGGCTCTTATGGGAACCTAAGTTTTCATTCCTCTTGGGTAAATACCTAGGAGTGAGAATGGTGGTCACTGGTGAGCTCACATTTAAAGGGCTGTGCCTCTCTGCATTCCCACCCACAGGTCCACTTGCTTGACCAGCTTGTCAGTTGCTGGATATTTTTGTAGTGGTTGTAGTGGTTGTTGTTGTTGTTATTTCCAGTCTAATGGGTGTGTGTGTGTTGCCTCATTGTAGTTTTAATTTGCACTTTCCTACTGACTAAGAATGTTGAATATCTTCGTGCTCATTCTCCATCTTTGTCTCTTAGGTGAGGTGCCTATTAAAATCTTTTGTCTGTCTTTAAATGAAGCTGTTGAATTTTGTTCTTATTTTTGTCTTGAGAGTTCTTCATATATTCTGGATATAATTCCTTTACCACATGTGATTTGTGAATATTTTCTCTGAGTCTGCAGCTTACCTTTTTCATGCTCTTACTAACTCTTGAACAGTAGGTATTAATTTTGATGGAGTCTGATTTACCTATCGTTTTTTTTTCCTTTTAATGAATTATGCTTTTTGTGTCATCTCTGCCTAACTAAGGTCACAAAAATACTCTCCTAGGTTATCTTCTAGAGGTTCTATAGTTTCAGGTTTTACATTTAAGCTTATAATTCATTTTGAGTCAATATTTGCATATAGTGCAAGGTATGAGTCAATATTTGCATATAGTGCAAGGTATGAATGACAGCTTAAGTATTTATGTATTTATGTATGTATGTATTTATTTATTTACATACAGACATCCAATGTTCCAAGACTTTTTGTTAAGAACAATCTAAAATTATTATTTTAGGGATGTCTGGGTGGCTCAGTCGGTTACGTGTCCTACTCTTGATTCCGGCTCAGGTCCTGATCTCACTGTCATGGGATTGAGCCCCACGGTGGGCTCTGTGCTGAGCTTGGAGTCTGCTTAGGATTCTCTCCTTCCCTCTTTCTCTGACCCTCCCCTGCTTCCATGTGTTCTCTCTCTCAAAATAAAATAAATAAATAAAAGAAAAGAATTATTTGAATTCAATCAAGAGCATACTAGTAGCCTTTTAAAATTTTTCATTAAATGGTAGTATCTATTTGCATTATAGAAATTAGAAACCACAGATAAACAAAAAAGTAAAAAACAGAAGTTATAATAGGCAGTGGTAAATCGATTTTGCTGTATGTGTTTCCAATATTGTGTTAACATAACAGATAAGCAGCCAGAGAATCAGAGGGCTTGAAAAGCTCTCCTCGGGTAAGTGAGGCTGCTGGGAAGTGATCCTCCACAGAGGGATTTCAGAGACACACACATCGCTTCACATTGCTAGTTCAAGATGTTAATGAACACTAACTAGTTAGAAAAGGAGCTCACGCAGAAAGAATATGTAGAGGAAAAAGAGAAAATGGAGAAGTATAACGTGTGGAACAATCATCTACCTGGTCTCCTGAACTAGAACGCTCACCGTTCACTATCGACCATTAACATGTACCAATTACCAATTTCTGTTAATTTTACATCCTGAACACTTTTGAGGTCTGTCCTTTCTATTAGCTGGTGTCTGTTTTATTAAAGGCCCTCATCACCTAGAATATTCTAAGAGTGTCTTCACTGGCTCCTCAGTCTTGACATCCTCCCAAGAAAAGTTGCCAAATAAGATAAAGGAAAATCAGTTATACATTTGAATTTAAGGTAAATAACAATATTTTTAGTATAAGTATATCCCATTCAATATTGGGATCATACTTACACTAAAATATTATTTGTTGTTTACCTGAATTACAAATTTAACTGGCTGTCCTGTATTATTACTTGCTAAATTCTGGCAACCCAGATCCTAACTCTTCTTGCTAGAGAAAGCAGAGTGGTAATAAATAAATGCATAAACAAATGAACACACCCTGATTTGGGGTTAATGGCAATCATGGAAAATAATGCATTTAAGGGAGACCTTGAAGGAGGAGTGGGATTAAATTTGATGAAGGGAGAGTTACCGAAGGCAAAAATAAAAACAGCTCCAAATCAAATTCTTGTTGAATTTTTGTTTTATTGCTTAATAATGGTTCAACTATTATTTTTGATTAGTCTGTTTTTAATATTTTGCTGCTGTAATACATGTCTTTTCCTAGGCTTTCATTTTATTGGAACCAAACCATTTTTTTTTAAGTCAACAGCAGCAAGGCTGTTTAAATATATTCATCCTATTCGACCATGAGCATCTCAAACACAGCATCTAGGTCAGCTTAAAGTGCCTTTGCCCTCCAAAACAGTCATGTTAGCCTAGACTCCCAGGGTGAAGGTAACTATGGCAGTGTGATCTTAGAGCTTAGCTCTGACTTGGCCATATTTCTATTATCCGTGGCATCCAGCCATGTAGATACATATATCTGATGGGCAATAAACACTGACCAGCTTTGGTGAAAGAACCATTTGTTCCTTTTTTTTCAATAAGACTTAAGGCTACAATTGAGTGAAACTACGCGGATAAACATAAAAGGACTAACACTTTAAGGGATAAGTTAGCATAGCACCAACTCATCATTTTTAGTTCTCAGGACTTAATCAAGTATTCAGGCTTTTTCTTCTAACTCCCCTTGGTCATTTGTTTTTAATCATTAATTAGAAGAGAGATCAGATTAAATTTCCAATGGGGATAGGTCCCTGCTGTCTTCCTGGAGTGAAGGTATTCACTTCAAAGCAATTTATTAAGGAAATTGAACTCTTGTTCTGATGAGGGGCAATGCAACCTTCAAAATACCTTTTATATATGTAAACATAAAGCCTTGAATTTTGCTGCTGTAAGCATTTGGCTGTCTAATAATGACCTAGATGTCAACAGTTCCTGCCATTGTTCAAACAGATAAAGAAAATTCTCCATTCTTCATTCAAGCACATATGAAATAAAACAATTAAGATTTCCCCAGATGGTGGTGATCTGTCGTCTTGGGAAATTTCTTTTTTTTTCCCCCCTATGCAACTGAGGCTCACCCTACCATTTTGTTCTAAGTCTAATGTGCCTTAGTTAGACTATGTGTGGAAGAATTTACACATATGGATGGATTGCCTCTCTTTTTATATAGCATCCATGTAGCCATGAAGCTCTCAGAAGCTGAAGATAGTATAAGATCGAGACAAAGTGTACCATGATGACATCTTTGAATAATGTAGTTATTCAATCCTGGAGTTTCTCTGTCTTTGAACTTGTTAATGATATGCACAAGCCTGCTATTCTGTGGAGCTAAGGACACCTATTGAATATATAACGCCTTCGTTTATATTCCTGTGCACTTATTTTTTGTACTTTTTATAAGCTTCATGCGTGCTGGATATTTTATGTTAATAAGCCCCTACCCTCTTCCTTTTGTATATCATATACCAAAACAGAAAATAAATAGTTAATATTCTTTTTTTTTATTAAAATGTCACTTTCATGTTGGCTATTCCCAACCCCTCCCTTCAGTTGATTGTGAATGGATATAGCTCCCACCTCCCAAGCAAACACAGAAAACTTACACAACATCTAGCGCAGAGAAGGAATGGGCGATGGTATAAGTCGATGTGGTTATCATCTTGAAGCAGTCTAGTATAATAAACTCCCCTCACCATTCCAGATGCCTAACTAAATATGAGTTCATAGTTCTCATAGATTTAGAGAATAGCATGATTTTTTCTTGATAAAATAGAAAATAGCCTTTTTAAGACCACATCAACTTCCTAGGTTAAGGGGTCATTCGTATATGAAGGGAAGGGCAGGGTGCTTATAAACCCAATTTTATTTATTTATTTATTTATTTTTTAAACGTTTTATTTATTTCAGAGAGAGAGAGAGCGAGCAAGCGAGCATGAGCAGGGGAGGGTCAGAGAGAGAGGAAGACACAGAATATAAAGCAGACTCCAGGCTCTGAGCTAGCTGTCAGCACAGAGCCCAACGTGGGGCTCGAACCCACGAATCGTGAGATCATGACCTGAGCCCAAGTCGGAACCTCAACCAACTGAGCCACCCAGGTGCCCCAAACCCAATTTTAAAATCATCCTCTTAAGAATGAAATTAGGGATAACCAGAGAGATAATTTGTGATGATCTCATATACAGTCATAACCTGACACTTAGGGAGGTACCATGAGCTTATAATTTTAACTAAGACTTTTAATCAAGGTAAATGTCTTGGATATGCCTGAAGAAATACTTTATTGATAACAGAGTGAGATGATGGTCCAGCCAGCATAACGATGATTTACAAAAAGGCAAAAGTAAGCAATATGTCCCTGGCACTACCCAAAGAAGAGACTGTAATGGCCACAAGTGAGTACCAGTCTGGAGGACCATCTAATGACTCGGGACAGTCAGCTGCCTCAGGGTATCACAGTTTTGAAAACATCACCCCTTAGCATGATCCAACTAACTACTCCTGGAGATCCTACATAGAAAACAACTACCAGATAGAAACTGAGCTGCCCCAAAACACTGATCAGAAGTGGAGAAGATGTGTATATGAGTAAACAGTTACCTTCTCCCTGAGTTGTTTCAGTTCTTATTCTATTTCAATCAACTAATATTCCAGTTTTTACACAAAGCAATCTGGTGGCTTTGTCCCATGTGATTCAGCTCTGTGGAGACCGGTGACTTGTGAGTTTACCAACATTCAAGTCCACACACTTGAAAGGAAAAGAGCCTATAACATAGAAACCATGCTGATGCACTTTCAACTTGTCAGAACTTGTGTATCAATCAAGGCCTTGCTCCCTAGATATTTCCTTTCTCAACTAGGGTTCCTCATCTGAATCACAGAACAAAGAAAGTTATTTGAATGACTACTTTCTCAACTTTCCCTAGTGTGGTACATAACTACTATCATTCTAAATGCACTGGAGAGAAGTTCAGTCATCACTGAAGACCCCAGGATGCTAAGACTTAATTCTCCTCTGAACCCCCTGATTCTATACTTTCAAACTGACATGTGAAGCAATACTTGTTCTCCTGTGATGGGGTCAAGTGATTCTTTTTTCTAATTTTTAATGTTTTTATTTATTTCTGAGAGAGAGAGAGAGAGTGAGAAGGGGAGGGTCAGAGAGAGAGGGAGACACAGAATCTGAAGCAGGCTCCAGGCTCTGAGCTAGCTGTCAGCACAGAGCCCAATGTGGGGCTCGAACCCACGAACCCTGAGATCATGACCTGAGCCGAAGTTGGGCACTTAAGCGACTGAGCCACCCAGGCACTCCATGGGGTCAAGTGATTCTAGAGAGATCCTCAAATGGGTTTTTACCATGGAAATGAGCAGCTGGTGGTGTCCAGAGTAAGCCTGATTCTCAGGAGATTCAAAACTACAAGCACTCAGGCTTGTAATGGTATTAATTACGGTCACAATTGTTAGTAATGACTATCTTCTGTGCACACTCCATGTTTTAGCGAGAAGAAAGAGTTGCCCCAAGAATATCGTTTCTCTCCTACTTTGGTAATAGTAGTGTTAACTGGAGACATGGCAGTGTACGTAAGGACTACACTTCCCTTCTCTCTCGTCTTGAAGCTAGATGGGGCCATCTCACTAGGGTCTGACCAAGAGCATGAGCAGAAACACCCTATCTTCTTCCATCTCCCTTCCTTTACCTGGAACACAGACTCGTGTTACACATGATTGCGTAAATGACAATGGCTGGGCATGGCAATGAGTCAAGAATGAAGAAGCCTAGGGCCCTGACACAAGTGAGACGTCACATAAGCTTCCGACCAGCTTCCCAGATTGGCACAAGTGAGGGGACAAAACTTCCATCAAGATTAAGCGATGGGTATAGTGAGGTCCTTTATAACAGCAGCCCTGTTTGCATCTTAACCAATTCATGTGTACTATTCCATTCAACCCTTATAAGGATCTTGTGAAGTTAGTACAAAATATAAATAAAAGTAAAGGTGACACATGCCAGAGTGGAAACAAAATCAGTTACCACATATTTGAAATGTAGAAA
The DNA here is from genome assembly GCA_017311185.1 of Proteles cristata cristata. Classification (NCBI taxonomy): domain Eukaryota; kingdom Metazoa; phylum Chordata; class Mammalia; order Carnivora; family Hyaenidae; genus Proteles; species Proteles cristata. Next base: position 1,079,981 of record JAESUZ010004109.1, on the reverse strand, counting down.
GAGGCCTGAAATAAAGGGGTAACACGCAGCCAAAGACCCAAGGGGAACTGTAATATGGAATATACTTTTGAGTCTACTATGCCCCTTCTATTCCCTGCAAAAAGCCAAAGGGCTAGGGGCAGTTGAGGTCCGACATAGGTCAACAGTCAGGAACTTAGGAAGTTCTGAGATCTGGGTCAGAGTTCCGTCCATGATGGGGATGGATCAAGAGGCAGAGACAACGCACTAGGCGGCTCATATCATACTTCTTGCCAAAACAAATTCTTGGCAAAATCCGATGACCTCAGGTCCAAGCGTGTTAACCAGTGAGGTTGCTCACATGTGTGACCAGGGTGAAGGGATTTCCAGTACAGAAAGACCCTGCGTATCTGTTCATGCATAAGATACAGAGACCTAGTTACGAACGAATGCAGAGAAACACCACATGAAGCTACAACTTTTCTTCTGTGTCTTGAAGTCACATTTTCTGTGACTTTAAGTCAGTTTCTGTTCACACCATCTCTCTGGTGGGGCGATCCACGATTATTTTGCACCTTCAAGGTCATACACGAGCACAGGCAATAGTCAGACAGAAGCTGTTAGTGGGGCTTTAAAAATAGGATTTGTTTTACTTGTTAAATAAAATACAGGACTGTATATTTTTCAGAGTAAAGTCAAATCGGGAACAACACTGGAATGTTTAGTTAGAGGCAAAAGGAATGTCCTGAGGACAGGAAGTGAGTGCAGTTAGTCTGGCATAAGAAGGTCCCCAAATCTTTAGGGTTGGAGGGTTGAGATAGTGGGGGCAGAAGCTCAGAGATGACCTGTCCTTCAGGCTGGGATTGTTTACTATCCCTAGTAACACAGCAGGCACCAGCCAGAAGCCCGGATTGCACAGAGCAAAGGAGGGTCTCCAGGGAGTGAGGCTGCTGGTGCTGGTACCAGGAGGCAGGATTCTAGAGAACCCCAGAAGTGCTGGAGTGCATGGCACAGAATAAATAACCCCCCTGTGCATCAGCACTCCTGTATCCCTTGGGTAATTTCCTAGCAGTGCTATTGCTGGGTCATAGGGGAGTTCTATTGTTAATTTTTTGAGGAACGTCCACACTGTTTTCTAGAGGGGCTGCCCCAGCTTACATTCCCACCAACAGTGTAGGAGGGTGCCTGTTTCTCCACATCCTCACCAGCATTTAGAGTTTTGCTCATTTTAGCCACTCTGACTGGCATGAGGTGGTATCTCAGTGTGGTTTTGATTTGTATTTCCCTGATGAGGAGGGATGCTGAGCATCATTTCATGTGTCAGTTGCACATGGACCCCAATGTTCATAGCAGCACTCTCAACAGTAGCCAAAACATGGAAAGAGCCTAAGTGTCCATCAACTGATGAATGGATCAAGAAGATGTGGTTTATCTATATGATGGAATACTACATGGCAATGAGAAACAATGAAATCTGGCCATGTGTAGCAACATGGATGGACCTTGAGGGTGTTATGCTGAGCAAAGTAAGTAAGACAGAGAAGGACAGATACCATATGTTTGCACGTATAGGAGAATTAGGAGGAACCTAACGAAGGACTATGGGGGAGACGAAGGGGAAACATAGTGGGGGAGAGGGAGGGAGGCAAACCATGAGAGACTCCTGAATGCTGAGAATAAACTGAGGGCAAATGGGGTGGGGGGAGCGGGAGGGGGGTGATGGGCATGGAGGAGGGCACTTGTGGGGATGAGCACTGGGTGTTATATGGAAACCAACTTGACAATAAACTATTAAAAGAAATAACCCCCCTGTGAATGGATGCTTTGTGTTAGAAAGCATTAGACATTATACATACTCTATATCCATGCATTTTATTGTAGGACTATAGGAATCTTAATCTCCAACATGTAACATTTGGGTAGATTCCACCTCTGAGATGTAGATCCCTCAATTCAGTGAAATCCAATAGGAATTTAGTGAACTCGCTTCTTGGTGGTACTTCCAACACCAAACCAACTCCCTGTGATGGCGGTGTCCTTCTCGGAAAATAAATAAATAAATCTGTTCAGAAACAGATGGATATATTTTTTTAAATTACCTAATGAACGATGACAGCGAAAAGGACCCATCACAGCTACGATTCAAGTGTGGTTAAATCTGTAATAGACACATTTATCCTCTAAAGGCACTGTCAAAATATTTTTAATGTGCATTAAAGTATGTGAATTGGGAGAGGGGGTGCTTTTCTGCTTCTGCTCTTTTCACTGCTGATTTTTATGCCCTCTCCAGAGCTTGGGAAGTGTAAACTGTTTCCTGAGGGCAAAATCTTCGTCTGCTCCCCCCACGCAAGGCTTTGTTCCTGGAGGCCGGCTCCGGAGCACAGAGCCCCTGGCAGTATTCATCTCAGGTGAAAAGAACATCTGAGTTGTTACTTTGAAAAAGGCACATGGCAGGAAAATGCAGCACAGCATGGCTTTTGCAACAGATCCCGCACCAAGGAAGAATAAATCCAGAACAATTACATTTGGGCCCTACCTTTACACAGGCGCATTACACAGGCGCATTAACATCTAAATCATTCAAATGATGTGAAGAAAAACTAAATGAGTGTGAGCTTTGCCTGCCAGCCTTTTTCAAGGTAAAATGTTCCCGCTAAGGTTTAGGTACCAGTAATACAGGAAATGTTCCAGCCACTCTGGCTGGCTCGTGCTTGGTGTAAACTGAAAATGGGTAAGTATTTATCTATTTTAAGAAAACTGTCCAGTTGTGTTTAGGTTTTTCCTCCCTACGTCCTACGGAGTGAGTCGAGCAATTTCTGAACCTCGATCCTGGGTGCTGGACACTATAAAGAAAACTCAAATGTCACTTCATGTAAGGCCGGTGCGCTATGTGTAACATAATTGAGTTTCTCATGAAAGTAAGAGAGAAACTGGCAAAGCTCCCGAGAGTCACTAGCAGTATCTACATGAAGCAGTCAGACAGCAGGGGCCATCCTGAAGGGGGCAGACACCGAAGAAGGAACACAGACGATGCCACTGTACTGGAGGACGCAGGAGTTGAAGACGATCCAGGAGGTGAGCTGAACCTGCTGCGCCCCTTCTCGAGTCTTCAGGGAACGGCACGTGCCATTCCCGCTCAGAGCCGAATCGGAGGGTATCTGGGCTGCACAGACGGCAGCCCAGTTGGCCAAGAGTTTGTCTCAAGGCTTGGCCTGCCATCAAACAGGTGCCCGGCATTTCGTTCCTCCGTTCCCAAGGGCACCTTCTTACAAAATGAAATTTCATGCTCAGTCAAACTTTAGAAACATATGATTTAAACATATGCCAGTCTCCTTCTCCATATTTGTAGCTTCTCCACTTCCCAGGCCCTTTCTTAAAATAGCTTCTGGTGGAAGCTACGAGGTTTAGTCAAAAAACGATTTTTTTTCCTCTCTTCTCATCTAATCTATAGAAATCTCTCACAAAACGGGGCGGCCATGAGCAAACTGAATTAATGACATTTTATAATGTGATGTTTTATGCCTGTGACTATGTTCAAAATTACAAACGAATTTTCTTTTTGGAAACACATAATTTCCTCAAAAAATTCACCATGACCCGTAACCAATGAATACAGGCTAGTGTGCACCCTGCCAGCCCCACATGAAAAAGTTATGAAGATAGAAGTATCTTGACATGAGATAATGTTCAATTTGAAAGCGCTTTTTTATTCACACAGAGGAAGAATTTATTTCTGTCTGTAAGATGACAAGGATATGAGACATAAGAAACATTACCTAAGGTCAGAGGTACGTGATAATTAAGTCGTGCCGATGGTTTTACTAAAATACAAATACAATGTTCTTTTAAGGAATGCTATTAAGCAAGAAATCAGATACTTATAATGCTTTAGGTATCCTCAGACTCACTTATTAGGGATCCATTAAAACCAAAGGAGTTCATATAAGAGGGCTTTGCAGGAACTCCTAGGGACAGGGGTCACTTTTCACCGAGGCATAACTTCCACCTGCTTAGAGGGGAAGAGTTGGAGAGGGTGCTAAGTCCTTCCTTGATCAATCTGTACCAACTGACATGTGCCAACAAAATATACATTGTCCTTTCTAATATAAACCACCTTGGGGGGGAGGCTTTTGGTGATCAGTGAAGGTCTTGTGACAGTTCCCCACTCTTTCACGATGAGTGTTTCCTAACTTTGTGAGGTTCTAATTCTCCACCCAAATTCACCTCATTCTTTTAGACTCAACTGAACCCCCATGTTCTCTATGACAGCCTTCTCGACCGCTCCAGCCTACCATAATCTCCAACTTCAGCATTTAATTTTTTTTAATGTTTATTTGTTTCTGAGGGAGAGAGGGAGAGAGAGGCAGACTACAACAGGGGAGAAGCAGAGGGAGAGGGAGACACAGGCTTGGGCTCCAAGCTCTCAGCAGGGAGCTCGATGAGGAGCTCGAGCCCACAAACTATGAGATCATGACCCGAGCTGAAGTTGGACACTTAACTGACTGAGCCCCCCAGGAGCCCCATGCTTTAGCATTTAATTGTTCCCCTGTAATTCCTATACATGTAAGCCCCATCGCCTCAATCAAGGCCATTGCAATTAGATGAAAACGAATTTAAACAATAAATAGTGAGGCACCATGGCTTACAGTTCTCTCTGGTGCATGTTGTGGGAACACAAGATGTATTTCATGGTAACAAGCGAGCCTCTCAGGAAGAATGAAGGCTTGGTGCCTGCAGGGAACACGAGGTGAGGAAGGTCTGAAGAATAACAAGGTGTTGCTCACGACACACACGAACAACTTCGCAATACAGTCTAGGACGGTATAGTTTTAAACTGCCAAGGCTCAACTTATTCATGGATCATGAAATCTATAAATGGACAGGAAGCAACACGTCGCTGAAATCTTTGTTACAGCTACATACAAATATAGGCTGGATGGTGACGGAAAACCCATCTCTTGCTCTGGGACAAGGTCAGAGAAGTTTCAGATACCCTGATTTAGTTTTTCTTAACATACGTTCCAGGAAAACCAGTTCTGTGAGATCAGATGAGACCAGCGATGAAGGGCTCCGTAGGCAGCGACGTTCAGGAAACACTTGTTTGAACAAAATTAAACAGATATTTTGAATGCCTGACCTACCAGAGCTTTTAAAATGCTAATATGATTGCAAATGTCCAAGACTGGAAAGTCGCATAAAGCACATTCTGAATTTATTTGACCATGAAACCCTGCAGAGGGGTACGCTGAGGGGCTGGTACCCCCTCATTATACTCTGGAGAGTTGGTCCAGGCCGATACCTCTGATGATGTGTCTGTTTCCTCTACAGACCCCCTCTGACTTCTTCCCACCCTGCACAGCACACCCCATCCTACTCAAGGGGATGCTATGTGAGCAACAAAAGAGCTAGGACATCTGCGAGGGGAAAAAAATTGTAAGAAAATACCGGAAAATCTCGTTTCATCCTTGTAAGGAAGGAAAAATCCATCCCAGTTCAGCCCCCAAATCTTGCAATACAGGTTTCTGAGGGGACCGCTTGTTACGTGGCTGCATTACAAAAATGTGTTAGTATATCCAGAAAATACTGAGCATCCGAAACTCTAGTGACACCAAATCTAAAGGGATAAAAGGGATAAAATAAGATGAAGTACGTTTCAAGGAGAGGGCATTTACCTCGCTCTGTGTATTGTCCTGAACACTTGTTATTTTTGTTGAACTTCCTTTGTCTTTGATTTCTCCCTCACAAACATTAAATTGGGTCGTCTAAGAAATGATTATATGAGCATTAAAGCAAAGCTACCGGTTATTTACGCATCAGAACTGACTGCAGAGTAAAAAAGCTAAATTCAAAATATTAAGTAAAAAAGTAAATTCAAAATATTAAAAAATATTTTATTTTCCTTATACTTATAGGCTTTTCTTAGGAGAACACAATGATGTTTATTTTATATTTTATACTGACAGAAACTTGAAGTATTGACTTTTTTTCCTTTCGTTGGCAGGTAGTCTGTCACAAATACATAGGCACAGAACCTAAAGAAAGTAATAGTGAAATATACTAATTCACCCCTGCATTTCAGATGGGGCAAGCATTTCCAAAATCTCTTATGCACTTTTCAGCAAATTACTAACAAAATGACCTATACAGTTGTTGTTGCAGAAAAATCACTTTCTCTCAGGGAGATGGATGAAACATAGCATTTGTTTATGTTCTGCTACTGGCTTATCATTCTTTAATACTTCCTCATCTACGCAGATTTTAGACATTGAACGTCTGACATTTTGTTATATCTTTACCTGAATTATAAAAATGATTGAGAAAGAATCACTTAAGTAATCAGATAGGTCAGGCGAAATTAATACTCATTCTGCTCATACAAATCTATTGTATCAGAAGTCCTACCTATTCTCATCAAAGAACTTGAGATTTGTAGTTAAATCCTCATAACTTTCAAGGTAACACCTATCAAGCAGAAAAAAAAAAAGGAATTGAACAGCCTAAATGCACTCAAACATTGACTATAATCTTGATTCTCAGGGAAACTTCCCTTTACCCTAAGGAGCCATTTTCAAAGTCCATCCCATGAGCCATGTTCTGTAGATCTTGAGGTTGGCTTAGTGGTCAGAAATTTGCGATACGAGAAAAATGAACCAAAGAAAACACAGATTCAATTAAAGAAAGAAGATCTAAAGGTGTTAAGTGATTATGAAACAGCTTTCAGTACGACATGTGGAAGAACATATAAAGCCTACAGAATGCAAGAGACTGAAGAAAATAACAGGACCTTTCACTGACATTCCTCTGAAACAATTTCACTTCTCTCAGAAAAATAAAAGGGGGCCAGGAGTTGTAGAGGAGGAATAGTGAGTCACAGATATGCCACTTCACCTAGATCTCTTTGTTCTTTTGTTAAGCTAAACTTAAATCTTGATTCTTGAATATTTACAACCTTATATGCCATGTACATTTTTGCCATGGCACTATTATCAAAACAAGTAATATAACAAAACTGATTGGTTATTATAGTTAAAATGAAAAAATAGTAAGTCCTATTCAATAAATTACATCTAACTGTCCCAATGTAAGGCTACTCAGGTAGGCAGAGAATTTTCTCTGCTTTTCTCCACAGGAGGAACAGAACTGGATGCAATAAATATGCAGTTTCTCAAGTTTCCAGGTCATGTGGCTCTTTCTGGATGCTTGATTTACCTAAACATTCTATCTCTTTGATGCTGGGAACTCAAGTTGTCTCCATTTCCCAGTCATGAATAACATTTTGTGAACATCCCTATACATCAATCTTTGGCACCAACTCATTTTTTTTTCATAGTAGAGCAGAAAAGATTAAACTATTGGGTTAGCAACTGGGACTTGTTTTAAGCCTTGTGATAAATTTTAATCCGGGTGACCTAGAAAACCTATTTGCAAGCCGTCTGGGGGCTGCATTTGTGTTTCCAGATCTCAGATCACCTTCCCACTCACCTCTTTGATCTATTCTTTCTAGACCTTTCCTCCAAGCCCTGGTCCCACACACCTCTGTAAGCTATGCTCCACCTCTAAGGCACCATCCTCCTACAAGATATGGTGCTGCTTCCAACATTTATACCAGTTGCGGGTTCTGTTTGTTTTATACCTGTGGTTTTCTCAGGCCTGGCTTCCTCCTCCACACTTAACTTTCTTCCCACCAGGATGACTCACTTCCTCAAGGAGGCCACTAATGCATTCTGTTCATGCTGAATGTGTAGCAAGTACATCTTCTACACTAGAAATACTTTATTTTACAGCCTCCCCAGCTAGAATGTGCACTCCGAGTACACACAAAAACACAGTTGGTCTCTTCATCACCTGAACCCACAACATGGCCCAGAACATAAGAGGTCCCCCCCACATGCTTAGGAAATTTAGTTCATACACAGAACATTCAAAGGACATCCAAAGTGGCCTAGATGACATTCTTTTGGAATTATTTTTTAATTTGATAAGGTTAAGACAGAAGATAGATTAAATTAATCTAAAAATGTTCTCCCATAGTTTTTCTAGGTATTTCTGGGACCATCATGCAAAACTAGTTAGATGTCCTGAACCAAGACACAATCAGAAAATTAGGGCTTTTCATTCCCTCCCAACTGCAGCCTATTTCAACTTCTTACTCTCTCTCTCTTTTTTTAATGTTTTATTTATTTTTGAGAGCAAGAGAGAAAGACAGCATGAGCAGGGGAATGTTAGACAGAGAGGGAGACATAGAATCCAAAGAGAGGCTCCAGGTTCTGAGCTACCTGTCAGCACACAGCCCAACATAGGGCTCAAATCCATGAATCGAGATATTGTGACCCGAGCCGGAGTTGGGCGTTTAACTGACTGAGCCACCCAGGTGCCCCTCAACTTCTTACTCTTGATTAGCATGCATTTTGTAGACTTGAGGTTTTAGTGGTCCCTGTATTTTATCCAAAACTTATATTATATAATAAAAACATGTATTAATTTTTTAATTTAATATCTGGTTTAATATTAAATGCTTCTGTGATATTTTTTCTGGTGATTTCTTGTTAGATGTCTATTGCTTTTGATTATCTATCAGAAGCCATCTCATGGACCAGATAATAATTGTCAAGACAAAACAGATTTTTCCAATAATTCCTATGTAATTGATTAAACCAGGGTAATACAATGCAAGATTTTGCTAAATAACTAAAATTTGAAAAAGGAATACCATTAGGAAGCTTTCCTATCTGGATGATGGATGTAATCTATCATATAGTTTAAAATAATAAATTCAGTTTTCTGTCTCAATGGTTGGTCTCTTCATTCTCCTCAGGAAACACTGCATGCTGAGTCTCTATCTCCCATCATAGTGGTTCTGCATATTGAAATATGCAGCTCATACCTTTCTCGCCTCATTGAGACACGGTGCTCATCTGGTACAGTGTCCAAGGTCAAAGTTTTAAGTGGGCAAAGTCATTATGACTGTACAAAAGCAGAAAAGAACACAAAACTGCCTGATCTATTTATCACAATTATTTGACTATAAATGAATCATTAAGCATCTAGTGCTTAGTCACATTCAGCACTACTGTAGGTGTTAAAAGGAGAAAAGAGCGCCCGCATTTCAGAAGCTTACCACCTACTTGAGGAAGAGGTGTCCTACTTAAAACAATACATAAAACTGGTTAAAATCATATGAGACTATATGTATGGATAAAATTTGGAATTGCTCAAGTGAGCCCCCTTTGTGTCATGTATATTGATTAATTATGGACATTAAATACCGCCAGGGGCACCCGAGTGGCTCATTCAGTTAAGCATCTGACTTCAGCTGAGGGCATGATCTCCTGGTTTGTGGGTAGGAGCCCCACGTTGGGCTCTATGCAGACAGCTCTGAGCCTAGAGCCTGCTTCGGATGCTGTGTCTCCCTCTCTCTTGCCGCACCCTACCCCCCACATTGAGACCCTTGCATTCTCTCAAATAAATAAGCATTAACAAAATTTATAGGGGACCCTGAGTGGTTCAGTCAGTTAAGTGTGTGATTTTGGCTCAGGTCACAATCTCATGGTTGGTTAGTTCGAACCCCACGTTGGGCTCTGTGCTGACAGCTCAGAGCCTGGAGCCTGCTTCGGATTCTACATCACCCTCTCTCTGCCCCTCCCCCACTCACACTCCATCTCTTTCTTAAAAATAAATTAAACACTAAAAAATTACAAATAGGACCAAAAATTATGCTTAGTATATAAATTATTCAACCGGAGAAAGTACTAAAATATTCTGCATCTATTTTACAAATGGTAACATTTGTAATCTGATGAGTAATTTAGGGGGATTATTTTAGATTTTTTAAAAGATTATTTATTTTTGAGAGAAAGAGACAGAGAGACAGAGGGTGAGTCGGGGAGGGGCAGAGAGAGGGGGAGAAAAAAGGATCTGAAGCAGGCTCTGGGCTCTGAGCTGTCAGCAGAGTCTGATGTGGGACTGGAGCGCATAAACTGGGAGATCATGACATGAGCTGAAGTCAGAAGCCTTCAGCTGACTGAGCTCCCCAGGCGTCCCTAGGAGAATTTTTAAAAATATCTTCCTTAGGCACCTCTTCTTCCTGATATTGTCCACAGAATCTGGCACAGGTGCCCTCCTCCCTCTTCTCTGACTTGGCTTCTGTGGCTTCCTGATGACCTTTCTCACCCGCCCTCTTCTTATACTTTTCGTTTTTCCCACTCAGCTCCTAAAAACACAATCTCTGGTCCCAATTACTTGTCAACAGGACCACTTTGGTCTTCATACTTGTCTCCAAGCAGCACATTCTGACTCTTTCCATCTCCAGGCCATAATACACCCCATGGAGTGTTCATGCTAAAGCACCCACAAAACTCCCCTGTTCACGAATAGTCATCAGCTTCCCTCTAGTTACCAAATTAAAGTCAACCTCCATGTTGGTATTCAGGGTCATCTACAGTTCCCTTACCCCTAACCCTTACCCCTAACCCTAACCCTAACCCCTAACCCCTAACCCTAACCCTAGCCCTAACCCTAGCCCTAAACCACGTACCTGTGCACTTGTACCTATTAGCATATCACTCTCCCACACTTACCCTTGGAGCCCATCAGAAGCAGGCTGTGTGCAATAAAAACACCAGTAGTAGAGGTCTAGTAACCTCTACCTATCTTCTCTAATTCTATCTTAAATATTCCTTTCTGTTTCCTAACACTCTATGCATACCACATAGATACTCATGTGTGAGCACTGCTTTTTGGAAATGTAATCGCATTAATGCTTATCTTATGGGGCTTTATATTTTTCTTCACATCACCCTTATTTATGCATATGCCCCAATCCACAGATATTAAATTCCTGAAGACAGGTATTTCATCCTATTGCCTCCTTATTCTCTAGATCACTCAGCAGAGTACTTTACACATAGTATTAATAAAACTAATACTTATTGAGTTGACATTTTAATCAAGTTTCTGGATTCTCCCTAGGAACATGACATTTTGAGTTAGGAAACTAATTATTAATCATTAATGACAAGATAGAATCTAAGGATGGCTTAGTGACAATATAAATAGTCAATCCTTTCATTGGGTAAATGGATGTCATAGGGTTAGGGAAGCTTCTAGACTTGGTACCCAGGTTCCAATGAGAGATATGAAAGATTTCCTAAGATCCATGAATATTTGCATGTCTTATGCTCCATATGGCATTATTTTGCGACAGAAAATATCAACATGAGATCATATGTTCCACAAAGAGTAGTGAAGATGTACTGAGGATTTGGATCCTTTAGAAGGAATCGCATTGTCGTCTATTTGCCATCATCTCTCACAATGCCTAGAATTCCTGCTGCCCGCAGTTATACTATGATTCTTGTACCTTTATGGTCTTACTAACAGGAACCACAGGCATAACGGTATGGCAAATTCGATTTTCACAAAGCAGCTTATTATGAGAAAGATATAGCCAGGAAAGTAGCTTTAATTTTCTAAAAACGATCCACTATAAGAGATACCCCCGATGCCCCTAAAGTTCCCAGATCAGAACATTTTTTATTTGTTTATCCATTTTATTAAGAACTGGTTAAAACATCTGATGTCCTGGCACTTAAAGAATTCTCCTTTAAGGTGCTATTGTCTATCAACCGGGGGTGACAAAAGGACTGAGCAAAGGAAGACGCGTCCCTAAGGAGAGGTCAGTGTCAGGAGCCCCCTCAGTTTATAGGTCATGGATGGCTCTGGACTCACTCAGCTTTGAGAAAGGATGCATAACTCCAAAACCCTCGGGTTCTAAGGAGAAGAAGGAAGGAGAGAAGTCTGGCTAAAATCAGGTACAGCTATACCGGAGCTCACAGGTTTATCTGTGAAGGCCAGTCATGGCCTGGTCACGTGCACACACCCCAGAGGGCTCCCCAGAGAAGAGATTATAGCACTATCCTTTGGAAGGTGTGATGAGGACACTGAACCAGGAGACTTGGCGTCCAATAGCAATATGTGCTCTGGGAAGGCAGTGCGTGCCGCCTAGCATGAGCAGAGTGTTATCCTTTCAAAGGTAATCGAGAAGCTTTGATGCAGTAGAAATAAAATTATATTTACAAATGGACTAACTCAGCAAGAATGACTGAAACATAATTTGGAACATATTATCTCCATTAGACATTTCACACACACACACACACACACGCATACATACACACACACACACACACACACACACACACACACACACACACCTACAAAAACAATTCTTCCTAGATCTTACCAACCTGGGTTAAAGAAACATTCCTCATAGGACTTCAGTGCCTCTGAGATATTATTATTTGCTTATAATCTATCATTTCACAGAATGAGCACTAACTTGAAATTTCTCAAAGTGTCATGTGTGTCTGGGCTTTGAGGACAATTATGCCAATGTCTCTCACTTCCCCTGTAAGTCATTCTCATTTCCATACAGAAGAGGCAATGAATTTTATGTCTGTGCTAGGGAGAGAAATCATAGGACATTTCACCTATGAATCATGTCTATTTTAAGGAGCTGAATATGACAAACACATTTTCTCTATAAAGAATGCTGTTTGTCATTATTTCTCATTAATCAAATGCAATGTATGAACTGCCAAAAAGCCCTATAGCATTTTCCTAATAATTATGGCTTTTAATCTGTATAATATTATATAACACGCTGCTCCATTTTAGCCAAGTGACATTCTTAAAATCCATAAATACTATGAGGTATGAAAAGAAAGCAAACTTAATATGTATGATGTCTTCCAACCAAAGAAGAAAAGAACAGAGAAAAGAGAAAAACAGGTAATCCTTGCTCCAGTTGAACAATGAAAAGCAGGCACAAAAACCCAGCTGACTATATGGAAACAGCCAGGAAATCATTCTTTTGAAAAATAGTTTTAAACAGGACAATTACCTAGAAAAGGATTGCACCACATTGCACTGCCCTGAGCAGCCCCAGAAAGCAGTATGATGCCTCTAGGAAGCAGAGTTCAGCCCAACAGTGCTGTTAGGAGAGAAGGTGGGTGAAGGAGGGGAGCCTGTGCACAGTTACATCCTCTCTGCAGCAATCCACCACCAGTCATGGTGCCCAGTGTGTCTCCTCCCCTGCACCCACAAATGTGAAATTAGGCTCCATGTGCATGCCGCCCCCCTCCTCCCCAGCTACAGGTCTTACGTTCCAATTAAACCAACCCCACTGCCTTGGAAGAATAGCTCTGCTCTGTGAATGACTAACATTTAGGAATGCACACTTGTGAGCCAAAGATGGAAATGAGGGTAGAAATGATTTATGTCAGAGAGCATTTAAAGAGGAATAAGTTATGTGAGGTTGAGAAAGTTTGTTCGTGTAGATATGGATGAGGCATTTGCTGCATGGAATAATAGCTGCTGAAATGCTAGGTCAAATCAAGTAGAAATGTAATAGTTGTTATTTTACAATGGCCAAATGGAACTTGCTAATTAGTATTGTTTAAACAAAGTTTTTGAGTGGCCCATCTTTGTACTTTTTATATGTAGACAGAGGATGTTATGCATGGGAATGCCTTAATCTATGTGATACCCTGGAATTTTGTTATACAATAAAAGAAATCTCAAGAAATGGCACTGATTGGAATTTAGAAATTGTGTTTATGTTGAAATGTTTATTGCAACAAAGCATAGCAGAAAGGTTTGTGAGTTATGGAACAACATAGAGACCTATGTGACATTTGAGGTTTTCTACAAAGTTTACCAAGACATTGGAGGAATAGTTCTATTAAAAAATAGTAATGTTATATGCATACAATAGATTATTACTCAATCTTTTTTTTTAATATTTTTATTTATTTCTAGGAGAGAGAGAGAGAGAGACAGTGTGAGCAGGGGAGAGTCAGAGAGAGAGGGAGACACAGACTCCGAAACAGCCCCCAGGCTCTGTGCTGGCAGTCAGCACAGAGCCTGATGCGGGGCTCGAACCCACAAACCGTGAGATCATGACCTAAGTGAAAGTCGGATGCTTAACCGACTAAGCCACCCAGGCGCCCCGATTATTACTCAATCTTGAGAAAGGAAGAAATTCTCCCTTCTACAACTGCTGGCATGGATTAATCTTGAGAATATTATTCTTGGTGAATTAAAAAACTTACAAAAAGACCAATACTGTATGATTACACTTTTATAAGTTATCTAGACTTGTTAAATTTATAGAGACAGGAAGTAGAATGGTACCTGACAGGCTTTGAAGAAAAGGAGAGAATATAGATTTATCACTTAATGGGTATCGAGTTTCATATTTGTAAGATAAAAAGATTTTTTTTTGCAATTAAGAATTTTGATTATGGTGATGGTTGCATAACAACATATCAACAATATAAATGTAGTAACTACTATTAACTATACATTTAAAACTATCAGTAAATTTCATCCTGTGTGTATTTTGCCACAACAAAAAATAATTTTACTAAAAAAAAATAGTAATGTTAATTTTCACACATATAAGAAACTAAGTATTTTCTATGCAGTATACAACTACTGTGGTAATTCCAGATCTCATGTCAAAGATCCTGGAAAATCTACTGAAGGACTGAAGGTATCATGTCAAAAACAAAGTGGTCCAGTATTACTAATGATATCTCTAGGGTGTTTCTCTACAAAAACAGAGCTATTGTGATCTTGAGTCCAGAAATCCATCTATGCATATATGGGCATTTGGGGAAATGAACAACTGTGTATCCACCTAGATATCCATACCTATCACCATCATAAAATTAATATGAGCTGGATTTTAAATCTAAATGTAAAGGGCAGATCTATAAAGCTTCTAGAAGAAAACAAAGGAGAATACTTCATGACTTGAATATTATGCAAAGGTTTCTTTGACAGTCTCTGGCAATAACCATAAAAGGGTAATAAATTTAAAATTTAAAACATCTGATGCTCAAAACATGATATTAAGGAAATGATTAACAACCTACAGTCTGTCAGAAAATAGACACAAAACATTTATCTGACAAAGTGCTGGCATCCAATATATATACAAATACTCCGCAAGACATATATATATATATATATATATATATATATATATATATATATAATATAAAAACATATATATATATATAAATTATATATATAATTATATATATATATATATATAATTTAAAAGTGAGCAACATATAAGAACAGAGACATCACAAAAGAAAAAATATGGATCACCCAGAAATCTAAGAAAAGTCATGGAATTATCAGCCATTGGGTAAATCCCAATGAGCTACCACTGCAAGTCCACCAGAATTAAAGAATATCAAGATCAGAGATTGTAGAGCAATTGGATCTCCTACATTCTATCTGCTGGGAGTGTCAACGGGCACAACCTCTCTGGGAAGACATCTGGCCCTTGTCATAACACTTGACCTTAGCCAAAAGACCAAGAAGCAATTGACCTTTGTTAAAAGAGTGAAACACAAATACTCTTTGGACCAACAATTCCACTGCTAAGTATTTAGTCAAAAGAAATAATATCTGTCCAAAAAGGACTGATATAAAAATGATTTAAAGGAGCTTTATTCATAATGTTCAAAAACTAGAGATAGCCCAGTGCTATCCAGGAGAATAGAATTCTACCAATCAGTAAAAAGGAATAAACTACTAAGACACAAGAGAAAGGAAAAACCTAAAACACATTTTGCTGAGCAAAGAAAGACTTAACCAAGTACACAGGACATGACTCTACATGGAGTTCTAGAATAGGAAAATAATATACGGTAAGTTCAAAATCAGAAAAGTTGTCACCTGTGGGTAGAGGTCAGGAATTAGCTGGGAAGGGCCATGGAAGCACGCTGAGAAGATGGTTACCATTTGGTAGATAAATCTGGGTTTGAGCTAAACAGGTGTATGCCTTTGACAAAATTCGCAGCATTTCATTGTATATGAAATATACCTTAAAAAGCTATAAACTATAGACAAATATTAAACTCACCATGATATCCATGACAAAGTATTTAAAGTGTAGCTATGTCTCTAACTCACATTAGAAAATGCACCAAAAATAAAATGGATTCTTGAAATGATTGGAGGTAGACAGGTGGATATTTAGTTAACAATGCAGAAATGTAAGTTGCAGAATCTAGTTGGAGTGTAGATGGATGTTCACTGCACAAGTCTTTCAACTTCTGTATATTTGAGGATCTTCAAAATATAACCTTAAAAAAAATCCCCAAGTCCAAGAACTATTGGTCTATGGTACCAAGGCTCAAGTTTCATTCTTCAGTGAACTACCCACCAGAGAAAAATCTTCTCGCTCTCCTCCTCCTGTTCCCTCCACAGCACAGCCTCCCGTGCCCTCATCGGTTTCAAATCCAGCCCCATTTCCTTTTTCTCAAAGGGAAAAGGAACATCCTTGCTTCCCTGAAAGCACACTGGGGGCGTGTTACACTTTACACCCACTATAACAATCATTTTCGCTTCAGAGTTCTGTTGCTTGGGTTCTGTTTGTTCATTCTCCCACTCTATCTCATAGCCTTGTTTTTCTATTCAGTTGACTGCAATTAATATTGTTTTAATTAGTCTGCCTTCACCAAACTAAAATAAAATGTAATGTAACAAACATGAGGGATTTTTATTCTAAACAAAGATATCTGGTCACTATGGCCAAGTTATTACAGTCACCTCTGGCCCTTTAAAACAAGTATTGCATTTAGATTTGCATATTTGAATCTTGAAGGCCCTCAGAAAGCCCTCATACTAGGCATGCAGGGATTGATCATTATTTCCACTCCCCTTGGAATGATACACACACACACACACACACACACACACACACACACACACACACACACACACAGTTTTTTAATTAATGAAAAACTATGTACATCATTATCTGCACTGTTTATTTCCTTAGAACTCCACTAAAGGAGAGCTTTGCTGATGTCTAACTTGCCCTCTGTAATTTACACCACACTGGAACAGGGTGAGAACCAACATTAACAACGTAAGCCATGTCTATGTTAGCCAGATAGTCTAGAATTCATAGGAAATACAGTCATCTTTGGCTGGAACCATACCCAGAAAAAATTTGTGTGGGAACGTAGGTGTTAAAGTTCTCTCTCTCTTCAAAAGATCGTTTTTGTTTTGTATGATGCGACCTAGTAAAAGTGTATGCTACTCTCTGGAGCCAGCACACATTTAGAAACTACGTAGTTCCTCTTATTTGAGATCCACTGTATCGTAGATGACAAAGTACATGAGACAGCGAGACTTAGGGACGGCGATAGGACTCGATCTCTGGTGTGTCTGCAAAATGAGACTAAATGCTGCAGAGGATCATAAGGACTGGCATTTAATTGTACAGACGGAGTGAAATCTAGATCTTCAGAGAGCAAAAGTCTATGTCTCAATAGCTTCAATAATTTCAGTGAAAAAGAAAGCACATTTAAAAAAAATTTTTTTAATGTTTTATTTATTTCTAGGAGAGAGAGAGAGAGAGACAGCGTGAGCAGGGGAGGGTCAGAGAGAGAGGGAGTCACAGACTGAAACAGGCTCCAGGCTCTGAGCTGGCAGTCAGCACAGAGCCCGACGCGGGGCTCGAACCCACGAACCGCGAGATCATGACCTAAGCGAAAGTCGGACGACCAACCGACTGAGCCACCCACGCACCCAAAAGAAAGCACATTTTAAAGACTGATACTAATGGCAAGTCCAGCAAACAGAGAAAAGGCTTCCTTGTGAGTTACACCTCTAACACAGAAATATGGACAATCAGTACATCTCTCATTATTCATAGTTTTTCAAAAAGCAATTATGACAACATGCATACATGGATTAGAAAAAATAAGCTGAAGGAGGAAAGGATGTGATGACCCCAAAGAAACCTACATATATTTCTTGGGAAAGAGCAGGAAATGCTATGTGTGTGGATGAACAAGAGAAACAATCTGCTTGTCTAACTGGCAGAAGCGAAAAGGTTACTGCAGCTCTTTAAGTATGGAGAATTAGACCAAGTGTGAAGGGGATGCTCACAGTGTGAACTGCTAAATATAACCTAGAAACCCTAGATTCTTGAGTGCTGCAGAGTTCTTTAAGGGAGGCTTCAGAATTTAAAGGAAAAAAATGGTTTAAGGATAATAGAATGGAAGAAGAGAGCAAGAAAGACCATGATGACTATGAAGTAATGATTCTTTCCAGAATAAGGAAGCAGGGCTGAGAACCTAAGTTAATTCCTCCTCAGTGTTTATAGAAGGAGATTAATCACCCCCTACCTTGAACTCTACAATGGGCAAGTTGGAAATGCTTCTTCACAAGTGGTCGATACCAAGATCTCCCTAACTGGACCATCAACTATGCTGAATGTCCATCCATCATTTAGGGCAGAGAGGCAATCACCCAAGGGAGTTGAAAAGATGTGGGGGACAATTGGGGTGTTATTGACCGAAGTCCACAACACTTTCAATGCAATTAGGCACTGTGTGAAAGAATGGGTTGGTGTTCATATTATTCTTATCTATTGAAAAGTTTCATAGAAAGATCTGGGGATTATGGTACAGTGCATCCTTTTCAATAGGATTGCCAAGTATCTGGTAAAGAAGAACCGCCTGGGATAAAAGCATCATGGGTGTTCAAAGAAAGGCTAAACCCTCTGACAAGAAGTATAGTTCTTCATGAGTTAAGTGAATAGGGCTCTTCAACCTCTCAATAAAATATCCTTTGAGTACCCAGTATTGGCGGCAGCGTCAACGTGCAAAGGATCTAGCTGTAATAGGAGACAAACTTTGCCACCATGGGCTTTATGTCCTAGGAAGATGACACAGGTCATCTCAATAAGTTAACAAGTTAATTATAGCTCCTGATAAAAGATACCCACATATAAAGTATAAAAACGTGTTAGGATGTAATTAAAGGAGATGAGTTAAAATAGGTTAACAAAGTAAGTCTCTCTGAGTGAACAACAGTGAAGTTTCTCACAGACTGATGAAATGTGCCCTCTGCTCAGTGATTGGGGGGAGTGTGTATCAGGCAGAAACAGCTTATGCCCAGATCCCAGAGGAGAGAATGAGATTTTAAGTTGGAGAAACAAAAAGAGGTTGCTTGTAGTCAGAACATAGTGAGCAAAGAGATACATGGTATATGACTTATTCGTTCTCATATATTTCCAGCACCTACTAAGGGTCCTACAGTGTTTTAGATACTGTGGGTAGAGAAGCAAGCAGTACTGACCATACCCTTGCCCACATGAATCTTGGCCTTCAGTGGAATCTCTGAAGGGACCAGAGAAATAGACAAAGTAGATCATGTAGGTTGGGATGTTTCAGCCACATAAGAGTTTGAATTTTTTGCTGAGTGATGGCCAAACACATTCTCTGCCCCATACCATATCTGCTAGCATACCTGCTTCTACCACACCTCTTGGACAGATGAAGCTATGCTGTGAAAGTGAAAAGGTCTATGGGACAACACAGAAGAAAAGCTCATATCCAGAGCCACAAGGGATGCTTTGCTGAAAGCCAGGCCCTGGGCTTCACTCCATGGGTTGCAGATTACATACAAACCTCTACTCAGGAGGAGGAGGCGATCTGTCCTTACTGAAGTGCTCATGCTTCAGATATGGACTCACTTTCCTTGCCTACAATGCATCTGCCAGCACCACTACTCAAGAGCATATGGAGTTCCTGATTTTCCAAAAAGGAAGCACACGCGCCATTGCATGGAATCAAAAAACTCTTCCTGGTGAAGCAAGTAATGCAATGGGAAGTAGGATCAAAGGTCCCACTGACTTAATACTATGCTGCATCATGTGGAAGCAGCCAACCTAACAGGCTGTTGGAAGCGCCTGTTTAATGCTTAGTTAAGGGACAGGATCTCGTTGACCAGTGACTGACCTATGATGGTGGTGTCTCCAACAACTAGAATAAAAAGGTCTGAGAAACAAGAGGTCAAAATGGAATTGTCCCTCTTACTGTCAATGACCGACTTGAAGAACTGGTGCTTTTCATTCACTCAACTCTTGGTACAGATGATGAAGGACCTGGTTCCTGAGCTGGGGCCCCAGGAACCTGGAGACAGAGTAAGGGCTCAACCGAGCTTGGAGCTATGACTACTCCCTAGTTACTTAGAGTCCTTGCTTGCAGTTACATAAGCAGAAAAAGAAACAGGTTACTAAACTGGAAAAAAAAAATGACCAGCCTTGATCATCTTGAGAGGTGAGAGTTGCTACTACATAATGTTGTCAAGGTAGAGTACATCTGAAACATGGAGATTTTTTGGTGATTTTTTATGATTATTTATGGTGTTAACAGTAAGCAACTGAAGGTACCATAGCCTTCCAAGGGTTTAGATACCCAGGAATGGAGATCTGGGCCATGCACCAAACAAGAAACCTATCAGTCAGTATTGGCTGAGGGTAAGGGAAACCTAGAATGGGGATGGGGAAGATGGAATTTGATGACTATTAATTATGGTCTCAGGACCAACTGCTGAATCTGGTCCTACCACTTCTCCTTCCCCTTCTTCTTCTTTTTATTATTGCAGTAAGCCACTCCCTTGAAAATAATCTGTCACAAAGTAGTACTTAATGTAGGGCCGAGAGAGAGCTGAGCAACCTAAGGGGTGGACTGTAGCAGATGCCATTTGTGTCCCAGGCCATACCCCTATGCTTTAATTTATCTCAGCTTAGCTGCAGTGGACAGCTCTTGCACATTCCCAGCACCCTGTCTCAAAAGACCCCATGGGGTTTCAGAGCTTCCCTGCTTCAGGGCATGCTCCAAAACCACAGCCTGGATGGAAGCATAACTCTATGGTGCCAAAAAGCAATTCTTAACCAATAGGGTATGTTCCAGCTTCTTATCCTTGGGAGGGACATGTCTACAAGGAATTCTCCATGATTCCTCAAATGCCCAGTGAACTGTGCCCCCACTGTCTGCGACACTACAAGGTCAACTACCCATTCTGTATCAGCTTTCCTTAATTCCCTGTCTTACTCTCCCAGCTCCTCACTGTGATTTCCGTATCACCTCACAAATGAATTATTTAAAGACTAAGTCTCAGGCTCTGCTTTTAGGGAAACCCAATAAAAACAGTAAAGTAGTTTAAATAGCATCTATAAGATAAACTGTATTAGGAATGAGGAACCAAATTAATGAGGTAGTGTACAGTGACATGTAAAGAAATTACATAAGGGGCGCCTGGGTGGCTCAGTTGGTTAAGCATCCGAGTCCAGCTCAGGTCATGATCTCGTGGTTCGTGGGTTCGAGCCCTGTGTCAGGCTCTGTGCTGACATCTAGCTCAGAGCCTGGAGCCTGTTTCAGATTCTGTATCTCTCTCTCTGTCTCTGACCCTCCCCTGCTTACACTGTCTCTTTCTCTCTCTCAGAAATAAATTAAAAACAAACAAAAACAACAAAAAAGAAATTAAATAAAATGTATATTTAAGATTAAGCATTGTCTACTGATTCAATTTCTTTACTGGTTATGGGTCGGTTCAGATTTTCTATTTCTTTCTGTTGCAGTCTTGGTAGTTTGTATGTTTCTAGGTATTTGTCTATTTCTTCCAGATTGCCCAATTTTTTGGCATATAATTGTTCACGATATTCTCTTATTATTGTTTGTATTTCTGCAGTATTGGTTGTGATCTTTCCTCTTTCATTCATGATTTTATTTATTTGGATCCTTTCCTTTTTCTTTTTGATAACTCTGACTAGGGGTTTATCAACTGTTAATTCTTTCAAAGAACCAGCTCCTGGTTTTGATCTGGCCTACTGTTTTGTTTTCATTTTGATACCATTGATTTCTGCTCTAATCTTTATTATTCCCCTTATTCTGCTGGTTTGGGGCCTTATTTGCTGTTCTTTTTCCAGCTCCTTTAGGTATAAGTTTAGGTTGTGTATTTAAGACATTTCTCCCTTCTTTAGGAAGGCATGGATTGCTATATACTTCCCTCTTACACAAGGTGCAGAATTTTGAGAATTTTTTGAAAACCGTATATATGAAATTAAGGGGCTGGAATATCAGATGTAATGAAATCAAGGAGTCTGAGAGTGCTTATGGATTGCTCTCCGAGGAAACATCCCCCCATGAACGTCCTCAAGCAGCAACAACACATGAGAAAGTATCAGAGTGTTTTGGACATACAATTTAAAAAAATTAAACCACTCTCATATGGAGCATTGCCATCTGCAAAACTACTGGTCCCCTGCAAATAGACCTAGAACTAGAGCCTGGATTTGAACTTTGGCTCTGACATATGTTTCTTTTTGACCCTGTGTAATGACTCTGTGCCTGGCCTTCCCTTATTTGAAAATGGAGAATTTTACAAGAGTTTTTTCATTGTAGTAAATGTTATTTGTTTGCTATTATTTACTTTTATTATTGCCTGGCAAACACCAAGCAATATTTAATGGAATTAGTGATTAGGAATCAAAAATAAAGAAATTAATTTTCATAAAATAATCAGTATCCTGGATAAAGTGAGTTTTGACTTACCAAATCTTAAGTACAAAGCGAAGAGGCCATTCCCCCCAAAAAAAAAAACAAGTAAAATAAGGCAAATAAGATGATGTAGGACACCTGGGTGGATAAGTCAGTTAAGCATTTGACTTTAGCTCAGGTCATGATCTTGTGGTTTGTGGGTTCAAGCCCCACACCGGGCTCTGTGCTGACAGCTCAGAGCCTGGAGCCTGGTTCAGATTCTGTGTCTCCCTCTCTCTCTTCCCCTCCCCTGTTCTTTCTCTCTTTCTCTCTCTCTCTCAAAAATAAATAAACATTAAAAATTTTAATGAAAAACAATAAATAAGGTAAAGTACTTCATATAGTGGTAAAGAAGTGTATGGGATCCGTTCTTCCTAAGAGGTGACAGAGATTTAAGTAGTGTTTGTGCAAACTTGGGGAAAGGAAGTCAAGGAACCCTACTAAAGGACTGGGATCGACGTTGGCAAGGGTCTTCATGAGGCGATTGTCAGTGAGGCTCCTTATTGGTTGTGCTCCTTACCTAATGTGATTGTCAAGATCCTGCTATGAGGTACAGAATGTATTTTGAGCAAGAACATTAATAATAGTTCCTCATTTCAGACAGAAGAATCATTAAATAAAAAATTCATTTTTCGTTCATTTAGATGACATTTGTTGAGACGTGTGCAAAAATGAAAGGATGTCTTTGAAGGCAGAATTGCTTGGAGGTTGGGGCAATCTGTTCTTGCTATTAGTGAAATGCAAGGGCCATTATAGGGAGAAGAAGCACAATTATAATATCAATCAGAGAATAAAATAGTTCAATAGAACCAACAGAATAAAGTTGTGCACCCTTGTAAGGCAAATTTCTCTTCCTATCTCTGAGAAAGCATGTATTCTGACCTGAAAAATAGCTGTATAAACTATTAAGTCTGGCTCATAGCAAATAATACTGCTTTTTCATAGGGATTGGCTCAGAGAATGATTAGATGCACTTAAAGTGCAGGCTTCCTACAAAATTCAAGAGGGTGTGCTTTTTTCCCCATTTTTTTTCCTTCTGTCTTCTGCCCTACCACTACTAACTAGAGGGACTAAATTTGGAACTTGCATTGGCTGTCTAAAATTTACCTATAATTTCACTGCATCATGTATAGAATTTGTCCACGGCTTAAAATTGAAATGGGAATTATGACATATGCAAGGTAAACCCAGGCACTTTATCCATCTAATCTATTTTAACAAAAAGATCAAAGCAGCATTTAAGGAACAAAATGGGTGACAGAAAAATAGCAGAAGTATGTCAATAGAAGTGATATTTCAAAGATCCAAGAGACTAGGAACTCATATGAACATTATCACTTCATCTCTTTAAATATTACATTATCGCTGTTCCTATTATTACAGATGATATGAATCTTAGCACACTCACTGTACACTGAAAAGCAGAAGAAGGAACCGATGTGTGTGGTCAGAATCCACAATGTAGTGAAAACTAGATGTGCCGGTACCAGGTCAGATAAGAAAGAACTGGAAGCCACCAGCCAAAGGATACGTACCTGTGAGCATGCAATATAAAATGGAGCCCAAACAACACCAAATTAAAAAGTTAATTTATGGGGTGCCTGGGTGGCTTAGTTAAGCGTCTGACTCTTGGTTTTGGCTCAGGTCATGATCTCACTCACGGTTTTGAGATGCAGTCCTGCATTGGGCTCCACAATGTGCATGGAGTATGCTTAGGCTTCTCCCCCTGAACCTTCTCTCTGCTTCTCCACTGCTCTGGCCTTTTTTCTCTCTCTCTCAAATTAAATAAATAAACAGGTTTTTTAAAGTGTATTTACACCCACTATTCTATTTTTTTGGAAGATCCTTTGGGTCCACATCCCTCTGTGATAGCAAGAGGGGATATGAGGGTACAGACAGCTCAAGTATCAGGAAGATGAGGTTCCTTCATAACGGGTTTGAAGCAGAAAAACTGTTTTATTTCCTCACTTTGATTCTGTTTTTTATTGGTTTGGTTGGACTTTTCTTGGGGTTTTCTTGCTGTTCTTCTTGTTTTTCTTGCTTGTTCTTCTTGTCTTCGCTGTTTCTGGCTTGCTCCCTGAGGAGTTTGGGATTCTCTCACAGCCTGGAGCCTTCTTCCAGCAAAGCATCTTCCCTTTAATGGTCTTGCTTTTGGGAGTGAGAGTAACGCCCTCAGCGAACTGACTGTACTTGACAATGAGGAAGAGGTGGGGGGTGGGGGGCGGGGGGGGCGGTGGTGGTGGTGATTTCTCTTTTCATAACTCTTAGAATACCTAAAATATTATATTTTTCATACTTATGTTTCTCTGAT
Organism: Proteles cristata cristata; assembly: GCA_017311185.1. Lineage (NCBI taxonomy): Eukaryota > Metazoa > Chordata > Mammalia > Carnivora > Hyaenidae > Proteles > Proteles cristata. The sequence goes on along the minus strand of JAESUZ010004109.1, from coordinate 1,055,291 downwards.
GAGCTTAAGAAACCACGCTAGCTGGTGGTTTAAGTTTGGCAAAAAGACACTTTGGGTAGTCAAAAGTAAGATTTTATAAATTTTGGACATTTGTATTCATACATATCCCTTCCCAAAGATTTCTTGTTCTCAAGCTAATAATAAATATTACTAACTTCCACCCATAAAATAATAACAAAGAAACAAATGGATGAATAACTGAATGAATAGAATTTGAATTTTTAAAAATAATATTTTCATGGGGCGCCTGGGTGGCTCAGTTGGTTGAGTGTCCGACTTCAGTCAGGCATGATCTCACAGTTCGTAGGTACAAGCCCTGCGTTGGACTCTGATAATAGCTCAGAGTCTGGTACTTGCTTCAGATTCTGTGTCTCTCTCTCTCTTTGCTCTTACCTCGCTCACTCTCTCTCTCTCAAAAATAAAATAAACATTAATTTTTTAAAAAAATATTCCTTCCATTTTATCGATCTGATAAAATCTTAGATTTTGGTAAAACCTTCTTTGCCTAGATTCCATAGTATGTGAAATTAAATTACAGATGAAAAAGAACACTGGCTTCATAGTCAGAGAGCTAGGATCAGAGCCCAGTTTTGCTTTTTTTTTTCTTCCTTTGGGTAAACTGTCTCACATTTTTATGCCTTGGTTTCCTCATTTGTCTAATGGAACAGTTAGACCAATTGACTTCTCAGTTCTCATTTTGTTTCAAGAGCCTGTCACTATAAGTGTTGTAAAGTCACCGTGTCATTTAAGTGTCATTTTACCAACAAGCTCAAGCTACTAGGACTTTATAAAATGATATCAAAAACATTCTGAGTTTTCTTAAAGGCACATATTAATATTTTTAAAAGTCAGCCATTTCTTTGCGTGATTAGAAAAGGAGTCCGAAAATACTCAGGCACATCCTGTGCATGCACAATCATTCTCAGATTTCCTTCTGTTTCATTACACTGGGGACAAGGTCTGGGTAATGGGCGTAGCTTCCCTGGATTGAAGGTACATGGTGATATTCTGCAATAGGAGTCGGATTAATTTAAGTTTGAAATCTCCTCTCTAGACTAAAATTGTCCGTGGACATTAGGTCTTAAGACATCCACCAATTTCAGTGGCTCAGTTGTTACACCTGTATTGCTTCCAAAAATATGACGGAGGTTCTGTGAAAATTCTACTAACTATTCCTTTGAATCTCTCATTTTACATTAGGTAAAAGTTTCCAGCGGCTTCGCTGTTATTAGAAGGTCCCCTCGCATCTACAAGGAGATGGGGTGAAATAGCAGTAAAGCATGGGGGTGCATTCTGACACCAGAGAGCCATTAAACATGATGCGGGAGAAAGCAACTACGCAACAGAATGTCCTCGAGAAGGAAAATGATTTTATCGCATGACTGCCTCGCTCGTTACAAAGTGAAATTCACCACCGCACATTGCCGCGTGAGCCTTCATCTTCTGCTGTGCAGGAAAGCAACTCCCCAGGCTTCAGGGAACCGCAGTTACCGTGAATCTATCCCACATTCTGTGTCCACGTTTACCTCTCGCACTCTCGGTCTCCACGTCCTTCGGAGGCAATTGCAAAAGTGAGATGAAAGATTTTGCTTCCTAACCCTTTCATTAGTTATTTATTTGGATCTTCTATGGGGGAGAAGATGGCAGAAAATGTGAGAGCAATTCACACATCAATGTTTTAGGATCCCCTGTATAAAATGGTGCCGCTCTGGAAAAGCGTCTTCCCACAGGCACTAATTAAAAAGCCATAAGTGCACTTGGGCAGGAGTCGTCTTCTGTTTCTTTTCCTCTGTATCAGATGTGCTCCTTCCCACTGTAATTTGAACATTATTACTATGCAAACACAAACACAGAAACCAAAAACCGAAAACAACAACAAAACCCAAGAATACAGTAAAGGAAGGCAGAGAATAACATTGACAAACACTTCGGAAAGACATTTATTTTTCATCAGTAAAACCTGCCACAGTCTGGGAAAACATTCAAGTATCACAGGCCCCACATCTCTGAAATATTAGATAATAGGTTTTATAAGGAGAGACTACCAGAAACTATGACAAATTAGTGTGGCTCTACCTCCACAGCCATAATGATGTGTTTTCAGGTGCTGGTCACCCTTAAAATTGGAAATGATTTTAGTGACACTACTTCTCCATTTATCACGTGTCTTCAGTTCAGGGACAGAAAGAAGGGGAAAAAAAATGCAAATGGCACCCGGGCTTCAGAGTGCTTTAAATTACAACAAACTTGATGTTGATATACGTTCAATGTAGATAAAATTTAGCACAAAGTTCACATTCAACATGGCTAGTAGGGAAGGTAAAAAAAAAAAAAGACAGTCACAGTAAGGATGTACATAAAAATAACATTATCGATTCATTTATTCAATTAATAAATAATTGAATATCTACTATGAAAGATTCTGTGCTAGAGACCAGAGGGTTCAAGGACGTTTTGAGGATGGTTCCTGTAAGAGTTTGCAATGTTGTGGCATGCAGCACATAGACAGTAGATCTGAGTAGATACGATCGGTCTGTGGCTGGGAATGTACGGTGCCATGCTCTCCACATCCAAGGACTACATTACCACCACAGTGTACACCGTGGATGAGGGAGGAAGAACATGTGGGGGTGTGAAGAATCTGGGAAGAGGAGATGGAAGAAACAGCCGAAGATTTATCAACCCTAATGCAATTTTCAGAGCAAAATGCCCTACGAGACAAAAGTCCACTCTTTAAAAATGTCCCTACTAAACGCAACCTAGACCAGTGGTTCTTGACCAGAGGCTACTGTACCGTAAGATTGAAGAGAGTGAGCGTAGAGGTTTGTGCTTGCCTGACTGGTTGAAACCCAGCTCTCCTTACTACTTAACTGATGAAGTGGCCCTGGGTAAGTGCCTTTCTGGGATTGAGACTTCTCATCTGCAAAGCAGGGAAAATAATTATATCCAGAGTGAAGGTTGAAGGCGTACATGAAGAAGGTGGTGTATGCAGTGCTGGGACCGTGTCTGATGTTCAGTAAGAGAGCAACACCTTTTCACTATTTGCCTGCCCTCCACACCCTTGGTGTGAGCTTTCCCGAGTATTCCTAGCTCTACTGCCCCTCATCCCATTACTCTCCAGCCCAGCCCAATGGTTTCCATCATTATCATACCTCACAACGTTGTTATTACTGCTTTACACAATGTTTACTCATTTTATCTATGTGTGTGCTTATTTGTTTTGTGTTTGTCTTCCTCTTAATTTGAGCCCTACGAAGATATTTTGGAGTCTGAAACACAGATGTCCAATAAGTATTTGTTAAACCATTACTACCAATGATGGTGGTGGTGATGATGGTGGTGATGATGATAGCTTACTGCTGCCTAGCTCTTTCTTTCTGCTAGCTAGTGTTCCATGACTTTTAAATACAGTAGTATTCCTAATTCTTACATCAACTCCAAGAACCCTACTTCATAGGTAGGTACTATTATTTTCCCTACTATATAGATGTGGGCACAGAAGTACAGAGAAGTTAGAAACTTGCCCAAGGTCATATGGTAAGTAACAGATCTGAGTGCCAAACCCAGCAGGCTGGCTCTCAAAATCTATTTTCTTAGTCATTAAGTGACCTGGCTCTAAAAGATTCAATGACAGATATGAGCAAGGTGCTGCTTGGGGAGCCAGCAAGCCAGAGGACAGGAATACCCCCTGAGTGACTGAGAGATAGGAGATGAGGCACAGATGAAGAGCCTAGGAGAACACCCTGTGCTTACAATTTTCCCAGAACCCTAGTGCCTGAAGCTATCTTATCTGTAATGGAAAATAAGTTCTCTGTGTTTTGAATATATACACTGAACGGCTTGTCGATTACCAGTGTGAGTCCTGTTCCTTCATTTAGTATCCAGGGGGATCCACAGTCCAGACGCAGGACACAGCTTGAATGGGTGTGGATTGTGGTTCTTAGGAGGAGTTCAACTCTAGGAAAGTTATTTACTCTCTTTGCCCATCAGTTTCCTCACCTGCAAAATGGGGATTATAGGTGTGTGGTAACAAGTAAATGAGGCAATATAGAGAACAGTGCCTGGGACAAATGTAACTCTTATAATTATATATCTGAGTTTTCTGATCCTTTGGTCTAGTTCCTGTTAATTGTGGACTTTACTTTTCAAAAGTAACAGGTTTCCATGCTTGGAAAGTAATCCATGTCTATAGTTGGAAACAGAACTATTGAAGGGGTAAAAATAAAGAGGGGTTCACAAGAGCAAATGGGTGCTGGGGGCCGCATCCTCATGAAATGTAGTCAGAGCCATGTAAACGAAGAGTCCAGTCGGCCAGGACTTTGATCCCTCGCACAGCTATCAAGTCCAACCATGGGAATATAAAGCTCAACCATTCCAGGGACTGAGCACAAGCACATCAGAAGAAGACTAGGAACAAGTACAGGACCTAGACTCTGCAGACACCCAGTAATTGACTCGATTGAGCTCTACCTCCACCTTCATAATCACGTGGGGTTTGCACCTCTCTCTCATGATCAAAACAGGACGTTGCACCTCATCCTGCATCACGCCTTCAAGGCCTCTGTCTTGTGATTCTAAGCCCTCTAGATCCCAGGGTCTTAGAAAAGACCTTGTCACCATGTGCACAGGCCTTTCTACAAGCATGTCTCCTAATTTATAACTCCCTTGTTCTGTGCCCTATCATTGTGCAGTGTACATCTCCATCGACCTCTAAATCCAGATTACAACACTTAGCAGACTAATTAAAACCAACCAGTTTTGCCACCATGGTTAATGTTGGATACCTCCCTGTTTTTAATAGTGATTTAAAGTGACAACCCCATAGCCAAAACATGGAGAGAGCCTAAGTGTCCATCAATGGACGAATGGATCAAGAAGATGTGGTTCATCTATACAATGGAATACTCCATGGCAATGAGAAAGAATGAAATCTGGCCATGTGTAGCAATGTGGATGGACCTTGAGGGTGTTATGCTGAGCAAAATAAGTCAGGCAGAGAAGGACAAATACCATATGTTTGCACGTATAGAAGGATTAGGGGGAACTTGATGGAGGAACAAGGGGGAGAAGAAGGGCGGAAATGGTGGGGGAAAGGGAGAGAGGCAAACCATGAGAGACTCTTGAATGCCGAGAACAAACTGAGGGCTGGTGGGGGTGGGGGGAGATGGGCATGCTTCCCTGGTGTTGACCTTTGAATTAGTGGGTCATATGTAGTGGGTCCTTGACATTTTGAGATAGCTACTTGATATTTGTTGAGTTTTTTTTTTTAATAAAAAGACAATCTGCCTAAATTGTTAGGACATGCTTTGAGGAGGCTCTGGCCTACAATGCTGTTCTACTGTTACCAGATAAGGTGCACATTGGATGTTCTCACCCCCCCCCTCCCCCCATTGTACTAATCAAGAAGGAAAGAAGAGAAGAAGAGGTGATAAGCCCTCTGGGCAAACTGTTGAGTTCACATTCTGGTTCCACCTCTGGCTAGCTGTGACTTTGGGGATGTTAGTCTCCCCCTCTACCCAATAGAAATACAACATTACCTTTAAAGGTTGTTGTGAGGAATATATAAGACAGTGGGTGCTTCACCAAGGTAAATACTCACTATGTGTGAATTAGAATTAGCTATTCTCATCATCATTATCAACCTGTGAGATGGAGTCCACTGTATTCAATACTTAGAAATCAATCATGTTTATAGATTTTTGTGTGTCATTTTTCAATGACCACCATATATCCTGTTCTATGCATAATCCTTATAATTTAGAGTAAATGTTATACAGGGAGGAGACAGTGAGAAATAAAATATAAGAAGCAATCACTGGACAGATAAATTACATCTAATTGTTAAGTGCATTTTGCATTCAGTTTAAAGGTAGAAATACCAAAGTTATATGTTTTTTATTTATTTAATTATTTTTGAGAGAGAGAGAGAAAGAGAGAGAGAGAGCATGAGCAGGGTAGGGGCAGAGAGAGAGGGAGACACAGAATCTGAAGAACACTCCAGACTCTGAGCTGTAAGCACAGGGGCCCACACAGGGCTCCAACTCATGAACTGTGAGATCATGTCCTAAGCTGAAGTCAGATGCTTAACCAACTGAGCCACCCTGGTGCCCTCAAAGTTATATGATTTAAAATGTCCTTAAGAAAAGTGATGGGCTGCCTTAAGAAAAAGTAATGCCTTTCTTACCTTAAGAAAAGTAATGCTGTACTTTTAAGGAATATGTTCACATGTGGAGAATCTGGATCTTCATATTTACTGATGCAGAGCTGCTCCAATCTCTTCCCATCAGCACAGAGAAAATAAAATGTATCCACACACAATAAACAAGAGGCAGCTGCACTGCAAATCCCTGCTTTCCCCTGTTCCCACAAACTCATACACCCATGCGCATCTTACCATTGGGTTTGAGTGTACACACAAATAGGACTGTACACACAAACAGGAGTTTGTTTTTAAAATCAATAGATTCAATGTTCAATTTCACTTAATCTACACTTTCCTCTTTCCAGATACCTTTACTCTGGAGTTAAAATATAGTTTTTCCTATAAAATGAAACACGGTGGTATTTTGAAGGTATCAGACTTCTCAGGCAGGCAGGCTTTATCTCATCATTTATCCAGACCATTATCAGTTCTGGCTTTAAATCAGACTTCTAATCAATTCTATATTCTTGTTCAAGGTGTGTTTTTCATTTTTTCCTTCTAGGCAGGTGTTCATTCCCTTGTTCTTTGTTCTTGTTCACTTCACACACAACTAGTCCCATTCATAAGAAACATGTCCTTATCCAATCTGTTGTGTTTTACAAATGAATTTCCAAACAGAAAGTCATTGTGTTTTTCCGAGTTCAGAGATACCAACTGCAGGCACTTGAAACTAAATTGAAGGCTAATCATTTCACTAATATTTTAAATGATCTCAGGTACAGAAACAAACTGTGATATAGTTGGAGAGGTGCTGAGAACTTTTTGGATAACTCAGAAATTATATGGCTTCTTGAGGCATATTTCTCTACCCTGTGAAGCTCTAAGCTCTCTACTGAAGAGACAAGGGAGACTTCAAAGGAAGCTGATTTCAAACTCAATTATTCTTTAGCCTAGGAGTGTATTAATCAGAATTACAGCTACAAGGACCAAGTATCAACTCTGGCTCTCCTACAAGTCATGTAGAAAATCCTCTTGGTACAATGTCAGCCTCCAAGTTAACCTCCAGGCTAGCTATCTCAGAGGCCACAGAGCAGAAAGACTCAGATCAAACTTAAATGATCTAATAATATGGTTTTCAAAATCAATTTAAACAACAGTTTAAGAAGAAAAAGGAGGGAGATAATAAGATCTAATACACTTAGGATGCAAGCAAGATGGCAAGACCATACAGTTTGAATCCTGGAGTACATAATATCCATATGCCTTGTCTCCCTCTCTCAGCCACATGGGCTATCCTGTGATGGTGTGGTTACAAAGACCAAATGTGACATTTGTTGAGGGGACCCACAGGCAGAAGGTGCCCAGAACCAATGACACACCCTTTCTCTAGCTGCGAAAAACTGGGATAAGATACATCTGACCACAGGCTGGTTAATTAGCCTAATGAGCGACAATAGAGCCTATGTTTTCTGGGCAGAGGAAACATGGGTCAACAATGGACATCACCAGTGGGTGACCAAATTTAGATTTCTTGACTATTTTTTTATTGTTTTATTTATTTCTGAGAGAGAGAGAGAGAGAGAGAGAGAGAGACAGTGTGAGCAGGGGAGGATCAGAGAGAGAGGGAGACACAGAATCTGAAGCAGGCTCCAGGCTCTGAGCTGTCAGCACAGAACCCGACGCGGGGCTTGAACCCACGAACCGCGAGATCATGACCTGAGCCAAAGTCAGACGCTTAACTGACTGAGTCACCCACGTGCCCCTAGATTTCCTGACTATTAAGTACTGATGTCATTTAGTGCATCTAAAGATTTAGTGCCTCATACTTTCTGTCTCATACATATATCTAGCATCCAGGTGCCTCGTGAATATTAAGTATCTCCTGGTGCTTCCATCCCTACCTGTGTTGAACACACACATTCTCCAATTGCTACCTACTTATTGTATGTTCAACACATGCCATGAATTCTGTGTACCAGTTCTTTAAGATACCCTCAAGTATTTTACCTATGTTTCTCAAATTATAAACTTATTTATGTAAAAATTTGAATACCCAGAAAAGCAATCACCTATCATTTGCAGCATAAAATACATTACAAGATCTTGAGACCTCACAGAATCTCTGAGAGGCTGGAGAACAGGGAATACAGAAGACGAGAAAGTAAGAACCAAAGCAAAGGTCATGCTTCTGAAAGACATGGCTACCTTTACCAGAGCCACTGCAAAGGCAAAAACTGTCAACTACCCCATGTGATTGGGTTACTAAAGATCCAAGTTCCAGAAGTGAGGTTCAGTCAAGAGAATCCCAGTTTCATGTCTGCTCCTAGATGTGCCATGACGGAGAGAAGAATCTAGTCCACTGGATTCCACAATGGGAAATGGCCAGGGCTTCTGAGGAATACATCAACCAAAGCATTCTCAAAAGAAGTAGTGGATACCAGACAATGATAAATGTCCCAAACAAAGCATTTAACCATTATCTCTATTTAATATCTTACAGAGGTGCATGACTAAAAACCACCTATATGCCAATGAATTGAAATGTATCTCAATTTATATCATATGTACCAATCAACTGAGAAATCTATCAGCCTTCTTAAAAGTAAATGTCCACAAAAGTTTCAATTCCACACACACACACACACACACACACACACACACACACACACACATTTTCAAGTCTTTCTAATCCTAGTAAATGGCGTAACTATTTACTCAGCCAGGAAAAATAAATAAATTATTAAATAAATAATAAGCTATGCAGCTTTAAGATCATGATAGATCTCTCTTTCTCTCATATCAAGTCCTTCAAAAATTCCAAATGATGATCTCCAAAGCATATCCTCTACCCAATTCCACCCTGAGATAGAATTCCCATTATTCTCTTTCTCTATATCCTTCTCAATATTTCCTCAAAGCACTTATTGCTGGTATTATGTATCTTTTGGTTTATTTTCTGTATTTCCCACATAATAATTTAAAAGCCCCTAGAGCAGGTATTTTGTTGGCTTTTTTGTTATGTGTTATATCCCCAGCACCTAGAAAAATGTCTGGCACACAGAAAGCACTTTATGAAATATACTGAATGAATATAAGATACAGTTGTATGATTCTGTTGTAACTATCATAAGACAATGCCTTGGTCATCCTAGATAAAATCTAATCAAACTAAAGAACATCTGTTTCATATTCCATGACTATAGAGAGTACTTCCACGAAGTTCTACTCAATAGATCAGTAAGGCTAGATATCCTGTATATATAGTTCAGCACACAGGTAACGTACAATCTACAGAGTCATGACAACTGTGTGTCTAGTGCATAAGGACATCAGCTGGGATAGAATGTGAAGGTGGACTGTCAGGGTGGTGAGCCACTAGTCTCCCATGCCACGAGGCTATAAGAGTGAGCTTGGACCCCCAGCTCAGTTTATACCAGGGAAGGAACTGACACGTCTCCAATCATGACTTCTCCAAGGGCTGGAATCTGACACCCAATATCACAAAACAGCTGTGCTTCCCTGTCTCCATGAATTTTCTCCAACAGAGGCTGTTCCAAAACCAAGCTGTGTGTGCTCTCTGCCATTCACCTTTTATTGAAAGGTATCTGTTCAATCTTTAATTTTAGACATAGGTTACAGGCATTATAATTAGTTGTAGGAAGGGTCCCCCTGGAATAAGGCAGCTGGAACACCTCTTTGCTACAATTACCTTTCTTTTATTTTTTTTTTTTTTACATTTATTTTTGAGAGACAAGCAGAACACAAGTAGGGGAGGGGCAGAGAGAAGGAGAGAGAAGGAGACACAATCCAAAGTAGGCTCCAGGCTCTGAGTGGTCAGCAGAGCCCAAAGCAAGGCCTGAAGCCACAAATTGAGAGATCATGACCTGAGCCGAAGTAGGATGCTCAACCAACTGAGACCCCCAGGCTCCCCTACAATTACCTTTCAGTTGAACATCCAACTCTGATCAGAGCTAAGGAGCTACTAGAGCAAAGAGGGTCAGTGGCGTATGACTAAGCCTTTAAACACTGAAAAGGTGCCAATGGAGGGACCAGCAATCATTTTGGAGGGACCTGAAATGGGTAAATCATATAAAAACTCAAGCCAAAGAATAAATGTCCAAAAAGAGCCATTAAAATTATGAGGAACATGAGTTGGTTGAAGTTAGGCTTCCCTTTTCATAAACTAAAAGATGCTGTGAAGTCACTGTGGTCAAAATAGTACGGGGGACCATGCATTTTTATGGGTGTTACCAAATAAGAGACAGCCTATAAATCAACCTTACAGTATATGGGACTCCACTGTGACCATGATAATAGTTCAGTATCTTGGTGGACAAGAGTATTTAACAAAAGGTAATATCACAGAGGCCATCCTCTCAAAAGAAATAAATTTGGACTTCTTTGTGCACCACATGCAAGGGTAAATTTCACACCAACTAAAAGTGTTAAATGTACTAACTCAGGATGAAAATAGGAGATGTACATAAAATCTACAGGTTGAGGAGAACATGATGACCAAAACTAAAAAAAATAGAAATATGTGACTACATGAAAAATGTTTACATGAGTCGGACAAAGACACCGTAAATGAATATAGTGGACAACTGAAACTGATAAATTAGAAAACATACATGCAACTTGTATATTGGATACAAGCCTACTGCCAGATATATTTACATGCCATATACATATATACGTATATGTGATTTACAATGTGAGTTTGAAAACTTATTTAATATGATACAGTGGAACATATTCAAATGCTTAACAGACAGATAAAATGAAAATAAATAATAAGAATATTTCACTTAGGCTGATCAGACTAGAAATATAAATAATAATATTTTTTCTGGGAAATATATACTCTCAAATATTTACAGCAAAAATGTGAATTATTATAGCTTTTATAAAATAAAAACATAATTTTGCAACCTTTATTAAAATTAAGAATACACATGCCATTCAAATCTATTGCTTTGAAATCAACCCTATAAAAATACCAGAACTTCAGGATATAAGTATAAGGATATATTATCAAACATAGACACACACACACACACACACACACACACACACATACATACACACACATACAGATACATACACACATCCACACATATCCCTACTAATCAGATCCTTGATTATAGTCATATATACACACAAAATCTCAAGGTGAAATGTGCACCATCAACAGATTGGCAGGGAAATGTTTAAATAACACCCCCTGGGGTGCCTGGGTGGCTCAGTCTGTTAAGTGTCTGATTTCATCTTAGATCACGATCTCATAGTCCGTGAGTTCAAGCTCCAAGTCCAGTTCTGTGCTGACAGCTCAGAGCCTGGAGCCTGCTTCAGATTCTGTGTCTCTCTCTGCCCCTTCCCCATTCGTTCTCTCTCTCTCTACCTCCCTCTCTCTCTAAAAAATAAATAAACATTAAGGGGCGCCTGGGTGGCTCAGTCAGTTAAGTGTCCGACTTCAGCTCAGGTCATGATCTCACCACCCGTGGGTTCGAGCCCGCGTCAGGCTCTGTGCTGACAGCTCAGAGCCTGAAGCCTGCTTCGGATTCTGTGTCTCCCTCTCTCTCTGCCCTTCTCCCACTTGCACTCTTTCTCTCTCTCAAAAATGAATAAGTATTTTAAAAATTTTAATTTAAAAAATTTAAAAAAGAAACATTAAAAAAGAAAAAAAACCTTAGAGCAGAGTATAGAATATAGAATATTATGCTACCATAAAAAATAAGAACATAAAACTATAAAAATTAACTTTGAAAGAACTGTGATAAATTATTGCTAAGTGAGAAAAATATTATTAAAAAAACCCCAAAACAATCTATTCCTGAGTGTATGAACAGATCCCAAAGATACCAGCCAGGATGGTCACTCAAATGTTCACTGTTGTCATATCAGTGTGGTCTGCCTCTTACCTTTCATCCCCTTCAAGTACCATCTAATGAGAGTGTATTATTTACACGGTGAAGATTATAAAGCTACTTTCATTATTAAAAGTGGTGTGACTATATCTTTTTTTCTCACTTAAACATATACTTCCAAAATAACTTACTGCTTCCATTAGCTGCTCGTCAAAGAACAAGAAAAATTATCTCATGCCCATCATTTAAAAGAACTTTGATATAATTAAACAAAACTGAAAGCAAGTCGCATTCTTTGTGCCTTCCAACCACTAAGAATACAACAAAGACAGGGTTTGGCTGTACATTTAATAAAGAAAACAAATTGAAGGCGAGCGCTTTGTGCAGGGACATCTGAATCTCAGTGGCAGCTACCAAATTAAAATAAATAAATAAATAAAATGCCCTAGATCAAGCAGCAGCGGCAGCCCTCTGAACCAGGCCGCTCCACAGGCCCAGAGCCGCCGTCCGAGCTGCAAGTGTCGAGGGTGTCCTTCATTTCACTTTGAATGTGACGGGGCCTCTTGAACGAGAGCACTAGGTGGCATGCTTGCCAAGCGCTGCAATGCCATTAAGCACCAGGAAGGAATGCCATTATGATTCTATCTGGAGATCATATTTCCCCCTCCAGCCTAAGGAGGCATTCTCGAACACAGAAGGGCTCTGAGTCTCTTTAACAAGAAGATCAAAAATTCTGTGGGGCTAGTGAGCGGGATGGACTCAGAAATAGGATAACTATATAGCATAGATGCCAGGAAAGAATGCATAAGTCTCCTCACAGGTCATCTGAAGAGTGTTCATTGTGAATTCTCAAACCCTTGCCACAGAGAGGAAATTTCATAAAATTAATTCTATTTCGGATAAACCAATGTTAGCAGACCAGTCTCTCCTGGCATGGTTGATTGTGTGCAAAGGAATATCACCGGCCTACCTCTGAAAAGAACTGCCCTTGTGAACCTGGGCTTGCCCGGAAATCTTAGACCTGATTCTGGAAACCTCCCTGAGTCAATCAGGCCAATTTTCTGGTCAGCCTCCAGCCGTGGCCGACAGCTCCTGCGGGCTAAGCAGGTGCCGCGGAGTGCCCTCGCTGAAGTCGGAGGTATCGAAAATCCCTCAAGTTCTATTATAAACCTACTCACTTAAAAACTGCAGTGACCATTTATAATGAGTAGAATAGTGTCACGTTCTGCCAAACTATTTCATGCAGATACAGCTGCCTGTTCAAAATGATCCACATAATCCTTCAGTAATTTGTTGCACGAGAGAAGACATGACTAATCAGTCGGGCTTCTTTACCTAGTCAGAGGCTGAGGCTCTGACTCATAAGAAGCAGTTCATCTGGGAGTCTGGCTTCATGAAGATGCATAATCTCTTCCTCCTTGGTCTTTTTTTTTTTTTTTTAATATTTTTATGTATTTTTGACAGAGAGACAGACAGACAGTGTGGGCAGGAGAGGGACTGAGAGAGGTAGACATAGAATTTGAAGCAGGCTCCAGGCTCTGAACTGACAGCACAGAGCCCTACACGGGGCTCGAACTCATGAACAGTGAGATCATGACGTGTGCTGAACTTGGACTTCACCAACTGAGCCACCCAGGCCCCCCTCTTCCTCTTTGGTCTTAAGCTCATTTTGAAAACTGGGGCCTTCAGTTCAGGGGTGCCTGGACGGATGCCATATATTCCCTATTGAACCTATGTTTTCCGTTGGCCAGACCTCTTAGCAACCCAGGCCAATGGATTTTTATCTTTAGTCTTTAGCCTAAACTACACCCTATCCACCTCAGGAGTCCCCCGACACACCCACCATATATATCTGTGCCATGACACATGGGGCCCCAGTTTCTACCTGTCTTTGGAAGCCACGGGTAGGGCTGGTGGCTCTCCTGACCTACAGCTGCTGCATTTCCTTGAACTTCAGCCCAAGGATCATCCCCTCCGTCACACTATATAAAAGTGTTCCTGTCAGACAAAAACAATCTCGGTGATCAAAGTCAGAATAGTGTATCTTAGGGGGTGTGGTAATTTGGTAGGAGGGGGCACAAGGGAACTTTCTGGAAAATATCTAAAACTCCATCTAGATGGGAATTGTACAAGTGTATAAGTAAAAATGTCATCAAGCTGTACACTGAAGATTTATGCCTCTTACTCTATGTAAATAGCAACCGAGGGAAGTATCATATGCCAAAGTCGATCATTATTCGCCCATCTGGCTCATCTCTAGGGTGGCTATTGACTCAATTTACTCATTTGATGTGTGTGTAGAGGGGAGAGCTCATTCTCCTTCAGAGTTCTTGAACACTGTAAATGATGTCAAAGTAGTAAATGGATAAATCCCCCAACTAGTGGGACTGAGGGATTTGTATTCATTTCGTGTTCCCCTCCCTTTGCTTTGGTAGGATAATTTCAATAGGGAGACAGTTCTTTTTGTCATATTACTGTGTGTGTGTGTGCGTGTGTGTGTGTGTGTGTGTGTGTGTGTGTGTGTGTGTGTGTTTAGCAAAGTCTATTTCCTAGAAATGTATATTGGGGGTCACAGCTGGAAGCCTTTGTCCTACATGTGAAATTCATTGCAGAGGCATCTTTGAAATGATGCTTCTCTATTGTGATTCTCTGTGAATTTGGAGCTACACTGAAAAAGTAACAAGAAGAAAAAGATTGTTACTATGATCAGCATGTTCTCCCAAAATAAATATTTTCACTTTGTTGAAAGGCTATCAGAAGTCTTGAAAACTATAAACATCTAGTCCCTTATACCAGGAACTTTGTTGAAATCTTGCCAAATAGAATGATCAGCCCCAAAATAGGCCTATGAAGAAAAGCTGTGTACTACAACAATCGGGCAGTCCGAAATGAATGTTCTGGCCTCCTTTTTCTTCTTTTCTTCTTCCCCACATTGGCCGGATGGTTTGTGGTCTTCTTCATTTATTCTGATCAACTCAGGTTTCAGACACTCATAGCAAGAAACTAACTCAACGAACATATTTATAACCCAACTAACTTTATGGTAGCTTTATGGGGTACAAAAGCAAGTGAATTATGCAACTAAAGATGCTAGACCCCTTTCCTCTCCCATATTGCAATGAGTCAATTCATTAATTCATCCCACATACAAGAAATGCATAGGGAGAGCACACTGGCCTTAACAAAAGCAGAGGAGGCTAGGGTCTCCTGGGTGGCTCAGTCAGCTGGTTGAGAGTCTGACTTCGGCTCAGGTCATGATCTTGTGCTTCGTGGGTTTGAGCCCCGTGTCAGGCTCTGTGCTGACAGCTCAGAGCCTAAAGCCTGCTTCAGATTCTGTGTCTCCCTCTCTCTCTGCCCCTCCCCATTCACTATCTGTCTCTCTCTCAAAAACAAATAAACATTAATTAAAAAAAAAAAAGCAGAGGAGGCAGAGAACAATGACGACATTACATAACTTGGTAAATCGAAAGTAAACTAATTCTAGCTTATACTGGATAGGTCTTGTTCTCAGATGAAAATATAAATTTTAACAAATGAATCCCTTCAACCATCTGGAAGTGTGTTTATTTATTTAGACTCTGATTCAAGCAAAAGTATGAGACAGGCTATAACATACACCTAAGTGAAGCTCTCTACGGGGATGTGAAGCTGACTGAGGGACAGAGAAGAACATTTCTGCTAAGAGCTGGTGGTGATATTCCTCTCCCAGGTCAGGTCGCCAAGTTTTATATGTGTGCTGGGGGAGGGTGCTCATTTGTGTCTGAGCCTTCAAGCAAGCAGAGCAGGGGGAAAATGAGATTAGCTACCAAAAACACAAAAACAGTTTGCTTGCTGTATTGCTATTTCTGATACTGAAACTAAAGAATAATTCTCATAAATCCTAACAAGTAGATGTTTCATCATGAGTGGAACAAGAGCCTCAGGTGAGTTGGTGAATATAATGGTCATGTCATCTATGAATCATGCATGGGCTCTACCATAGCAATATGTTTTCACACATAACAGGTTGTAAGTGTTTCTTAAATTGGATAGAGCAAGAGAAATTAAGCAGAAAATGGAAAAAGAAGGAAAAAGAAGAAAAATAATGCAATAGAGGGTCAAGCTTGGACCGATGTGGACACTACGTTGTGAATGAATCACAGAACCCAATGTGGTAAACCCGAGAGACAAAATACTTATGCTACTCCTACTCCTACTCCTACTCCTACTCCTACTCCTACTCCTACTAAATCTAATAGGAACATGGGAAGAGGAGCGGAGGAAACTAAGAATCACCAATCGATCAGTAAGTACCAGGCCCAGAGCAAACTGCCTCATGTGTATTTTAGTGCTAATTCCAGCATTATTTGGCAACCTCCAACTATCCCTGCCCAGAGGAGAGTCATAGAGAAAGGAGACATAGGAGAGAAGCTAAAATAATGTAGCCAAAGGCCTTCAATTTAAAGGTGAGAAAAGAGGCTCATAAAGGTTAAGGGTCTTGCCGAAGATCACCCATCTGGGGAAAGGCTTTAGTGATGCTGTTATAACAAAACAGGAAATAAATTCTCACTTCATCATCGAGTCAGATATTAGTGAGACATTAATCCCAGAATATGTGTACACAGAGTATATCAATAGTCTGAGTTCCTGACTTACCTCCTCTTATTTTTCCCAAATCTTACAAATAACAGGTATAGGAGGAAGAAATTACATACAAAATAAGTTAGCTTTGTACAGTTATGCTGGATCCACCAGCCTCCACCTTGGAAAAGCACGGTGGTCAGTGTTGTTACTTGTTATGTTTGTGGTATACCAGTACTCTCTCTGCTCACTGCCAACATGCTAAACTGTAGCCATTAAACATGGATGTTGCTTAGAGTTCAAATATGATGCTTAACGTCATGATGCCGTTTGCATTTACAGTTAGAATGGGAGTGAACTTGATGAAGGGTGCCCAACAGAAGCTTACAGAATAGAACTGAAATGTTCTTTTGCATGTAGCACGGCTCTCAGCCTGAGGAGAAGCGACAGGGGCCATAGATTCAGTCACACTGATGGAGCCTGTCTGCAGCACCAGAGGGGTCAATTTTGCAGAGGTCTACTTGCAAGAGAGAGGGAAGGGTCATCTGGGAAACACATCCACATAAGTGAAGAGGCCATGCTGGTCCCCGAGCCTGAGCCAAATGTAACACCTGCGTTGGAAAGATGGGACAGCAAGTCATTACCCTTCAGCTCACTGCCATGGTTCACATCAGCGTTCTAGGAGGAATCTGCAAGCAGTATCAAGGACATTCGGACATTCTTTTTTCTCACTAAAATATGTATTTAAGGCTTATAAGAGTGCAGGCTGGGCCACACGCCAAAGAAGGCACCAGATCCGAATATCCACCTGCTCACTTTGCCTCTCCACCTGGATGTCCGAAAGGCGGATGAAACGCACGTGTGGAAAAACCATAGTCAATGACAGTTTACCCAAATGCTTGGATTTCTCAGTGTTCTAGGCTTTAATGAATGGCATATTCTGGCTTCCCAAACCACCCCTGCCACCTTTATAGTTCCTATTTCAAAACTGCATTTGTATCACCATTCTATCCCTTTCTCCTCCCCACCCTTCTCTGCAGACCCTCTCTCTTAGTTTCTGTAACATACATGCCGTTCTTGCTCCGAGCAGAGGCTCAAGATGCTTCTTCTGTTGGGAAGGCTTCACCAGCCCCTCCAGCCAGCCAGCAAGGCGTGGGCCATTTTCTCAGATCTGGCAGGTCTACATTCAACAATGGGCCAAAGCAAAGTATCCATAACAGCCCCAGGGAGCCACTGCATCTGCTGAGGTTCTGCATCGCTGTCTAACGAAATCTGCAGGTGGTAGTGCACACATGTGCTGGACATCTTTCTGTTTCCCTAGACCGACTCACAAACTTCTCCATATCCCTGTCTCCCAAGAGAGGTTGCCACTTCGGGAGATGGTAAGGGGCCATGGCTCTTTGAGATTTCCAACGTTGCCTACTGGCCTTTTGATGTGTGAGGTGGAAGAATCCCATAGCCTCCTCCCAGGGCAGCTGCGAGGACCCCCACTCTCTGCTCCTGTGGCCTCCCTGATGCAGTTAGTCTCTTGGCCCTCCTGGGAGCCTTCAAAGCAGAAAACTGCTCGGACGTCTCTTACAGGATCACATACAAAGTTACTGCTTGGATCATGGGGAATCTCAGCCATTGTTCCTTAATAAGAACTTCAGTAACATGTACTTTAAAATGTTTTTGTTTGGGGCGCCTGGGTGGCTTAGTTGGTTAAGCGTCCGACTTTCGCTTGGGTCATGATCTCGCGGTTCGTGGGTTTGAGCCCCGCGTCGGGCTCTGTGCTGACTGCCAGCTCAGAGCCTGGAGCCTGTTTCAGTCTGTGACTCCCTCTCTCTCTGACCTCCCCTGCTCACGCTGTCTCTCTCTCCTCTTAATAAATAAAACATTAAAAAAAAATTTATAAAATTAAAAAAAAAATAAAATAAAATGTTTTTGTTTGCGCCTAAAATGTAGTTCACAATTGAATAATCGCGGTCTTGTTTCAGATACTCAAAGCGAGGGCCCCGTGAAAACTGCTTTTCACCAACTTGCAAAGACCGTTATTAATCAGTCATTTTTGCCAACCTTTACAACATATCTGACAAGTTAGTATTGACACTTTTCTGCTGATTTGAAGAAATTATTATAAAAAAGGATTTCTATAAATGCATGAGGACTGGGTTAATATACATTTGCGTTTCATCGACAAAATTGTATTTTCTACAACCGTGTGGTCTCAGGTAGATCAGATTTCCTGCCTAGCAACAGCTCTGCATTTATTTGGCTTCTAAATGGAAGGGGAATGGTATTTTCTCATGTTGGGAATTATACATGCGAGGAAGGTGGCCACTATCCAGACAGGAAAAACATAAGGAGATGGAGAAGAAATAGGATCCAAAGAAGAAAGGGGTGGCTTTCAGGGGTTTTCCAGCAAAGAACATGGTCTATTGTCAACAGTGGCCTGAGATATAGTCCCTATGGACACCTAACCCTCACAGGCCTGGAATTAGCTCTGGTGGCCAGATAATCTTTTGACCAGTGTCCTCGCTGAACCCCTTGGAATGTCCCTGAACCCTGCAGATGGCTGCCTGTGCAGTGGGTTGCTCTCTGAAAGAAATCAACTTCCTCTTCTGCCTCAGCATGGGCCAGGAGACACCATAAGCCTTGCTGTCTTATAAGAACCAAAGATTTCTGGTTCCCTATGCTCACATGCCAAAGTCCACATATTGGAAGAAATTCAACATGGTGACAAAACAAAACTGTGAAGCAAACGACCTTGGTCCTAGCCACACATTTGTCACTAAATGGCTGTGATCAAGGCAAACCTCGTCACATTTCTCGGCCTCTGGCTCACTGACCATAAGATGTCTCCAAGGTTTAAATCCTTCTAGCATCACCATCCCCCATGTCGGCAAGAGCCAAGTACCACTGCCATTTTCTTCTTTTTTTCTCTCTCTCTTCTCTTTCTTCTAAATTTTAGGAAAACACACTTAGATTCTAAAACGTCCAAATAGGTGCATCTTACTGATCCCACCAGAATTCTCTAAACTAGTGTCACCTGACAGAATTCTGTGATGACAGGAATGCTCTGACTTATCAGGTAAGAAGGCGATAAACATACCTGCTGTCATTTCTTTCTCTTGGTCATGTTTCCAAAAGCTTCTTCGAGCTTGTCCCTCCTTCTCTGTTTGTCCTTCTGTCCTGATCCCCCAGTGAAGTTAAAAATGCACATTTCCCATGGGCTTTCAAATTTTATCAATGTGCATGTTTGAGACAGAATTGGTAGCATTGAGATGTACTTGCCTATAGGTCTTTGAGAAACATAAAGCAAACCAATTTTCTTCACTTTCTAACAGTACCAATTTCAGTCTCCTAATTGAGACATTTATTTCAAAACTCTTATACATAAAACTGTAATCTTAAAGAACAAAACAAAACAAAACTCTACTACTGTCCTCCTTGATCTTCGGTTCTGGCAAACCTAAATAAAGCCTCCTCTAATATGCCAAAATTGACTTTGCTATAAAATTTGTATTGGGTGCTGTCTTTCCAAACTTAAAAACTGACATTTCCCTAGGTTTGTGATATTATTCAGTCCATATTTCACCTAAGCTAGATACCACAGCACATTTTCCAATATTATGGATTTTTTCCTCCTAAACTCATTGGAATTTCCCAAGTTCAATATGGTACATAGCCATCTGCAAGCGAATATTCACTAAATTTCAAGTTGTAACAGGTAAATTTGCAACATTTTTTCTTCCTGCAAATGGTAGACCTGAATCAAATATAAAAACTAATATTTGTATCAACTTACTCTCCCACTCATCTCTCTTCAAAATCATAGCTTTCGAAATAAAAGAAACTGAAATTCATCACATGAACATACTGTTCCAAATTAAAACGAAAGTAATTTAAGTTCTTATGAAGAGTCATTCATGTTGTCTAAGAAAATACTAGGAAGGGCGGCATTTCAGGTTAAAAGGGTCAAATTCCAGTGTTCACTGTGTCCTTCATTATAAACAATATGAAAATCTTTTTCTCTCCAAGAAAGACTAGTGGGTAACAGCTTAGTCTAAATGACAGCAGTCCTGTACTATCAAGAGCCCACATTTCCGCTAATTTTCAGTTCTTATTATCTTGATACCGTGAGACGAGACTTAATAGATGGCAGGAACATCTATAACATGACATTTAGCAAAGAACATGTCAGCAGCATCTGTGGCCTCAACAAAGATGGTGCCTCCAAAATATAAATCAAAGAAAATACAAGAACATCTCAGAAGAAAAGGATGACAGTGATCGCACACACTTAAAATGTTTTGAATGCCTCAGGGAACATATGGGGCAAGTGGTGTTAAAAATAATGATGTACCAACCAAAGATATTTAGCTCTCTGCAAAGAGAGGAGGAATGTAGTAGAACAAGAAAATCTTTAGGTTGTTCTCAGCCCATGTGGGTTCAAATTAGAGCCCTACCTCATGCTGTTTCCTTGGTGATTCTCTCCTCCTATATGAACCTCATGGAGTTTTCTCAGCTATAAACAGCAAAAGGGATGCCTACCTTTCCCAATTTATGTAGTTGCCATATGAATCAAGGAGGTGTACAGGGAAGTACTTTTTAAATGGTTACAGTCTCTACGGGGTCAACTTATGTAACAGAACATTTTATTATTCAGAAAAATATAAACAGAACACTGTATTATAACAGAACATTGTATTATATTAGAGCACAGCTACAATAGAGATTATAAACTAAGAAAGGTGCAGACTCCATATGCAAATTTATACATCTAAAACCCAGGGATGGAATTTTTAAAATTATCAGTTTAGAGCAGTCTTACGCTCACAGCAAAATGGAATGGAAGGTGCAGAGTTTCCCACTCCCTGCCCAACACACAATGCATTTCTTGGAGTCTCTCACCAACAATGTGTCTGCAAAAGTTGGTTCATTAGGGACTGGGTGGTGATGATTTGTGAAGATGATTTCTTTGTTGAAAACTGCATTATGTAGGGGCGCCTGGGTGGTTCAGTCGGTTGAGCGACTGACTTCTACTCAGGTCATGATCTCGCGGCTCATGGGTTCGATCCTCTCATGGGGCTCTGTGCTAACAGCTAGCTCAGAGCCTGGAGCCTGCTTCACAGCTAGCTCAGAGCCTGGAGACTGCTTCGGATTCTGGGGTTCTGTGTCTCCCCCTCTCTCTCTTCCCCTCTCCCACTAGTACTCTGTCTCTCAAAAATAAATAAAAACATTTAAAAATTAAAAAAAAAAAAAACTGCATCATGTCATCCCAACACAATGGAATACCTTTCTATCTTAAACAGAAACGAAGCGTTTCTGGGATACCTCCAAGAGCCTGATAAGGCCCTTGTGGAGTCAGCAGGAGGCAGCGGGTTGGAGGCTGAGGTCCACTGGATAAATCAGAAGTGGAGTTATATTGGGCTCTGCTTGCGGTCCAGACTTTATAAAGCCCAGACATGTCTGAATTTTCTCCTTGGAAAACAAGAAAGAACTGCACAAATGCCATTTTACATTCTTCATAGAAAGCTGAGGATATTCAAACAGAAAATCTGGGCAAGAAGTGAGAGTCTAGGAGCTGAGGTAGGGTCATGACCGGAGGAGATGCGTAAGCACGACACTGCAGGGGAGGCTGGAATTCCTCGTGGTGGCCTCTAAACGACCCGTACAGGAGCCATGACATAGACCTTGCCTTTCACGCTTTCCAGCTCCTGACAGCTCAGGTATATCCCAGGACAGCTGTCATTAGGTCAGGTAAGAACTTTCCCTCTCGATTTTCCTCAGCTGTCTCATCAGCTTTGACACTCAGACATCAGGAACTGAATGGGGCACAATGGTAGAGCAGGGCTGGAGCTCAAAGTGGGGAGAAAGAAGGAGGCCCTCACACCCCCAGTCCCTCCGACAAGTGCCCGGCCTGACACAGGCCCTAATGGGAGTACGGGAGTTACTTGGTTACTTGACTATTTTTCATTAGACTGGACATTTATTTACTGAAATGAAAGTCTATTTGAAACTTAGTTATCCATTTGGACCTGGTAGAAAGTGCTACCTACGAGAACACTAGGGCAGTGCCTTTGGTGAAAGACATAGAGTGATTCCCAGCGAAAGGAACCACCAATGCTCAGAAGCAGCCTGGAGGGTTGTGCAGTTTTTGTGCCAGAACTGCCTGGAGCTGCCTTATAAGAGTCACTACCAGGCGTCAAGGTTCATGTGGCCCCAGAAGCAGCATCATGCACAATCCTATACTCTCAGTGCCTGAGAACACAACTGTCTGAATTGTCATTTCTAACCACACTTCTTGATTTTTCAACTTGAATACCATCACTATTCCATGGCGAAGGTACCTATGTATGTTCCCTTTCCACCTTTCTGCAATTCAGACTTCTGTTCAAGAATGCTCTGGATCAACCTCAGCCCGTCCACAAAAGTTCAAGTGGTCATCTGGTGGTTCTGCATCCCAGTGCATCCCTATCTAACAATGACCTTTCCTTCCTTCCTCCCTCCCTCCCTCCCTCCCTCCCTTCCTTCCTTCCTTCCTTCTTTTCTCAGAGAGCACAAGCAGGAGAGGGGCAGAGGGAGGGAGGGTGAGAAAGAGAGAGAGAGAGAGAGAGAGAGAGAGAGAGAGAGAGAATCTTAAGCAGGCTCCATGCTCAACACAGAGTCTGATGTGGGGCTCAATCCTATGACCCTGGGATCATGACCTGAGTTGGAATCAAGAGTCAGATGTTCAAACAACTGAGCCAACCAGTTACCCCAACAATGATCTTTCTTTCACATGTTTGCCATACCTTTCCTGACCTGAAGCTATTCACAGAAAAATGAATTTCTTTGAGGCAAGGTGATACATTTAGCCTTTCTAATGTTTGAAAGTCATAAGTTGAGTAGCAAAAGGAGAACACAGGAAGTACATAATTTTAGTTGCTTTAAACATATGAAGTCCTGCCTAATAGAACATTCTTTGCATTTTGTTCCATTTTCAAAAAGCAGAGCTATAAGATATGGGTAAAGACAGATTGAAGGGAAAGTAATTCTCCATCCATTAAAGTTCTGTACAATGACAACAGTTAACTTGGAAACCAACAATTGCACCATTGCTGAAAGTACTGGAACAGAAGACACGTGACAAATGCTGAACATATATTGTAGGAGCAATTTTTCTGTATCAGGAGGGAATGCAGACTGGATGACGACAAGCTCCATTCCTGTTGTAAGATTATGGGTAGGCCAAGGCACAGAATGACCACAAGGTCATCAGTTCAATTATTCATTTACTCCACAAAACATGTCTAGTCATCTCCACTACATCCATAACTATTTTAAAGCCCAAAGACGGAGGGGCACCTGGTGGCTCAGTCAGTTGAGCGTCTGACTTTGGCTCAGGTCATGATCTTACGGTTCATGAGCTTGAGGCCCGCATCGGGCTCCATACTGACAGCTCGGAGCCTGGAGCCTGCTTCAGATTTTGTGTGTCCCTCTCTCTCTGTTTCTCCCTTGCTCATGCTGTCTCTGTCTCTCTCAAAAATAAATGAACATTAAAAATGATAAAGTAAATTTTTAAAAATAAAGCACAAAGATGGGAAAGGTTTAGTCTTTGACTCAAGGCACTGAGTCTAGTAATGGAATAGAGTAGAGGGGTACCCAAGTAACAGAATCCTTCATTTTTTGGACATGCTCCATTTATTTTGTAGAAATACTGATAGATGTATAGAGATGCGTATATATGTATGTGTGTGTATATATATACATATATAGATATATATATGGATAGATATAGATATACATTTATATGTATACATATAAATATCTATCTATGTCAACAAAATCACCTTTCCTATATGTGCTTATGCAAAGTTGAAATCTTAGCCTTACAGCAACATGACACAACTTACAGACTATATAACGTTTATCTTCACTGACTCTGTACCTTAACTACCTTAAATAGGATATTTTATTCAGTAAATGGTTTTTCATTTATTTTTAACACATTATGGTGAGGAAAGTTTCATTTTTCCAGGAGATGCTGCTGCCAGCTTTAAATGATGGCCATATCTGATCATTTTAACTGCAGGTCATTTCCTAGGCAGCAGGTCAGCGTATGCTAATTAGTATGGCTTTCTCAATGAATACGAAATTCCCAACGTGCAACTGAAGATATAAAAGACATAAAATTCAGGGTCATGATGACACTAGACTGAAATGTAATTCTCTGAAACTATCTGGGAGAATCCCTAGTTGAATCATATTAACAAGTGATTGTAGGGTTCCAGCCATATTCAGAAAGGCAAGTGGCTCTTGTAGGGCTCAGGCCACGGCTGGCAGTTCTATTAGTTGTATGCTCTCCAACAAACCAGTGGGCCTAACTAGTCCCTCAGAAAGCAGTCACCATCCAATTATAGCTCCCTTTAATGCCCACAGCTCACTAGGGTCCAAGTACACCAGCACTCTTATGTTGTCTCCTTATTAAAGGAAAACATCCATGTTTGACTTTTTGTTCAGTCTCTGAATTTCCATGTCCACCTTAGGAAATATAGTCTAGTAAATTTGACTTTTTTGTTTTCAGGAAAAAGCTGCAGAGCAAGGCTCTATGCTCCTTCAGTTCTAATCAGGTAATGAATGCAACTCAATATGGGTACCTGGAAAAAGAATCTGAACTTGGGTTCTCAGATTTAATTATCAGTTTGGCTCCTTTCTCATAGTGAACCCAAGTAAAGTCAATTACCCTTTCCACTTCTCATCTGGCTTCCCTGATGCACTTACGCAGGTAGCTTGATATTCCCAGATGGAAGATGGCATGATGTATTAGTATCAATGCTTCTGTAAAATGACTAAAAAAATATATCACAGTCCCGATCTGTACTGTCTTGCCTAATTCTGCAGTCAGGTCATTCAATGTTACTCTTCCAAATCTCCACATTTTATTAATGCTATGAAGTAAGATAGAGCTAGTAACGGTCTGGGTGTGGCTTAGGTGTCTGCTGGCTGAAAACTCTCACACAAGGACGCTGGGATTATTCCTGAAGGATCCTGTCTGTTATTTCTAGACTGCCCCCAGCCCTATGGCTGTTCTCCACCCACGACCACTGCAGAGTTTGGCAGTTCTAGCTGTTGTTTGTCAGTCTTGCTGTTCACCTCCTGCTCCAGCACCTGCTTAGGTGTCTGAGCAGCTTGACCAAAAGCCCACTGAAGGCTCCCTCACTGGTGTTAGTGCCAGATCGCCATGCCGATGTCCTGGCAAAGAGAGAAGACATGATCCCAGAAGCAGCGCTGCCAGAAGAAGTAGAGATGGCTATTTGAATTCCAGATAAAAAATATTTAGTGTAGGTATGTTCCATGCAAGGAACTGGCACTAAATAAGTACACCAACAAAGTATTCACTGTCTGTCTGAAATGAAATGTAGTTGCGTACCTGCATAGTTGTGTGCTAATCATGCCTTAGTCCTGCCCAGGATCCCGTTTCCCCAAGTTATGCTCCGTTCCCTCGTCCACAACTCTGAGTGTGCCTAGCTCTGACTTTCGCCCAGGTCCTCATCCAGACTCTGATGAAAAACGAATCTCTGCTATCATTCTCCTCTGAACCAGGAGGCTCAAGGCAAGTCCGTTCCCTCCACCTTCCTCTTCTCTCGCCTATGGCCCTTCTCCCACCAGAACCCCAGCTAAACAATTGGAGAAATCACCGAGAGCCTTTAAAAATGATCCAGAGCTTTTCTGAAAATGTATTATCTTTAAACAAATAAAACTACTGTGTTCTATGTGCATACATTCTGTGGCCATTTGTAGGAGGGGCTCCTAGGGAAGTCTGCTGAAAATCAATTCACCAAAAGCTGATTTATCAAGGACACAGGAAAGCTTACTTACCTAATATAGTAATTTATTTGATTATTTATAAACTGTGTTCCTGGTCTTTAGTGCTCTGAGCTCTGCAGACCCGTCCCCCCACAGTGCTGTGTGTTCAGTGTCGCCTTTCCTACTATTTGCCTTGATGGCCTCTAGCTGCAGAAGAAAATAGCTGGTGTTTAAACAACTATCACATCCCAAGTGCTCTTAGGAAGACAAAATTGTTCAGCTGAGACTTGAGATGCCTTTGAAAGCCATTGCAACAATCCGTTTCAACATAAGATGCTACAGACTTTATAATTGCTTAAAAGAAGTTTTAGCAAATCGATACTTAGTAGAGAAAATGGTGGAAAAATCTTTAAAAATCTGGAAAAAATAACTAAAATAAACATTGGAAAGAAATCTAGTGTAACCCAAAAGTTCCTATATAAAATATTAAAGGTTTGATTATAGTCATAGGAATAGATGCACAGATATAGTCAAGAAGAAAACTTTCCTAAGATGAATTCACCTATGATCTTTAGCTTCCAATAAACTGAGAATTTCTTAAAATGTGCTAAAAAATATACTATTGAATATGTTTACAATAATCAAATGAATAATGCAATCACAATATAAATAAAAATTCCAAAAGAATGTTCCAGAATGATATTATTCTTTATCAGTTGTTTGGTAAAGTAGTAAATTTGGTAAAATCAGTAAAATAGGTTAGCAAATTAATCTGTAGTCAGCGGACACAGAGGTTGATGGGGAAGAGTATTTTTAAGTCTGAATTCTAGGCATGGGTTACCCAAAACTACTATGAGTGTTAGGAAAATAGCACTAGCAGCATTTACTTACAATTTTAAATCGCTTACAGTGGCTGACAGCGATACCCTGAAATGGTTCGGATCAACCCAATTTAAATAGATCATTCCACATTTAGAATTTGCAGCATTTGATATATGGGTAAACTACAAAAAATCATGCTTTAATATAAAAGAAATCATTAAAACTTAAAATTCTTTCTGATACCACTTTGCGGTTTGGTTTATGATTATTATCTGCTTGTTTTGACCTTAGAATGGCTCTTTTCTAGATATTGGTTTTGGTAAAAGAGAAAAAGAGGAAAAA
The DNA here is from genome assembly GCA_017311185.1 of Proteles cristata cristata. Taxonomy (NCBI): domain Eukaryota; kingdom Metazoa; phylum Chordata; class Mammalia; order Carnivora; family Hyaenidae; genus Proteles; species Proteles cristata. Next base: position 1,027,787 of record JAESUZ010004109.1, on the reverse strand, counting down.
TCTTTTAATCTCCGAATCTTTTGTTAGCTACTCTTGACGGGAGGGATACTTGACCACTGCGAGGATACCATGAGTGGGCAGCTGAGAGAGCTGGAGTCCACAGGGGCCCAAGGAGAACAGAACATGGAGAAGGTGGGCTGCAGAAATACGGAGGGAGGAAGAGTCCCTATGGCCAAGAGGAATCTCGTGGCAGAACTCAGAGGGGCGGAAGTGAACGGGGGGGGGGCGCCCCAGCACCTAGGAGCACGGCCCGTCTTCTGCTCCCTCTCCATCCTAAATCCCTGCTGTGAGATAAATCCACAAAATATGGCTTCTTTGTAGGTTTAACATCACAACACAAATCAAAACAGACTTCAGGGCCAGGTTACCCATTTTGGACATCCAAAATGGGCTTTAATTTTTACATATTTAAATAAAAAATAATTTGCAATGACTCAGAAACGCCTAAGAATCGAATAACTAAGTAAAAAGTGGAACTACACATACTGGTTCCTAAATAAGCTTAGATAGATTCCAAGGCTTTATTATATAGCTTTTGATAAGAAGAGAAGGAAGTGGACTCCTTACTAACAATTAATCTGCAACAAATATTAAGTTTAGGAATGATTATACATTTAGACAATATTTCTTAATAAATATCTTCACATAAATTGTTCCTAATCGATAAACCAATTTTAAATAAAATCCATCACGCCAGGCGGTTTACATCTTTCTCTATTTATTGCCCCGTTTCTCATCAGAAACCTTTTAGCTTTAATGCTATTCCGTGGCAGACTATCTCATTAGAGTGGCAAAGATAAAGTTCTTTTTGAGATAAAGTAATTATAGTGATTGTAAGGGGGGAAAAAATCATCTACAGTTCTTGGCTGGAGCAATCTCCTGGCTTCTGATTCATTGGAAAACTAATAAGCAGAGTCACCAACAAAAAGATGCTAATGGCAGATAACTCACGTTACCCGGAGCTTGTGCCAGGGAGATTAACAGTGTGCATAACCTTGATCGGAACTAAAGCGCCCCACAGGTTTAAGTATACAAGAGAATTCCACAGTTGCTTTGCTGCTTTTTGGGGCAGAAAACTCTTCACCTGAACAAGTGACAAGTTTCTGAACTTTTATTATGTGCCACTGCACTCAGTACTTTATTTATTTATAATTTTTTCACTGTGCTTCATACTTTAAAAAATGGAATCACGGAATCCGCAATAACTCTGATGACATTTTTTACTTCCAATTTTACGACAGAAAACTGAGTCAAAGAATTTAAGTACGTTGCCCGAAGTCCCGTATCTACTAAGCGGCAGAATTAGAATCCAGGGCATCTGAGAGGAAAGGAAGTACAGGAAGCCAATCTCTCCGGCTCTCTGCTCCCAGACAGCCCCGAGTCCAGTATTATGTGATGTGGTGGGCTCTCTCCCTCACTTCCACGTCCATTCTAGTGTCTGATTATTGTTAGTCAATCAACTGTTTTACTCATAAATACTTTTACTGTATTTTAAGCCTGTGTCCTGGGAGAGAAACAAGTCCATTTTTCCCTGTCTCAGAAGCTCTGTCTTCTTCAGGAGGCTGAGTCCACTCGGAATGTGGGCAATGGCCAGACCGTGGTGGCAGGAAGGGACCCAGGATGCTGGAGACAGCACCGTTAGGACTCAGAGAGCAGAAGCCCAAGGGCTGAGGAGGAGATGCCGTCTTAGCAGGACCCCTGGGGACAGTCTCCTCGCCATCACCGTCATATTCTAACTAAACTCCATCCGCCCAGGCACAAGGCTTAACAAGTCACACAGTCTCTTGTGTTCTTAGGATTTGGTCCTGGGAAATCTGCGACAGCTCGAACTAGGAGCCACACCTGAATGCAGACCTTGCTCGCTGCCAGAGGGCTGACTCCTCACCACCAAACTCACAGTCTAACAACAAGACCACCAAACTCACAGTACCACGGGGCTGACTGTCTCTCGAGCCTGGAGTTTGGCAGGGGCCCGGGGGAGAGAAGAACACAAGATCTGGAAGCTTCTTGGTGCTGCTTCTTTTTCCAGTAGAAACACCTTTTTTAATTTCTGGTTATGTCTAAAAGCTATGCATTCTCTACATATCCTGGAAAACCTTACTTTTCCTGTCCACATTTTTTTTTGTATTAAATTATAAAAGAAGAAAGGCTCTGAAGGTTTGACTTACTCATCATTTGATTTTTCACACTGAGGGAAATAACGACATAAGTTATTTAATTTATTTTTTTATTTAAAAATTTTTAATGTTTTATTTATTTCTGAGAGAGAGACAGCATGAGCAGGGGAGGGGCAGAGAGAGAGGGAGACACAGAATCGAAGCAGGCTCCAGGCTCCGAGCTAGCTGTCAGCACAGATCCCGATGTGGGGCTTGAACCCATGAACCGTGAGATCATGACCTGAGCCGAAGTCGGACGCTTAACTGACTGAGCCACCCAGGCGTCCCAACATGGGTTATTTTAGGATACCCATTTTATTGTTGAAGAACACAGCCAGAAACATGCATGCAAGGATAAAGCAACCTCCTTTCTGAGCTCAGGCCTGTGTCATTTCTGGGTGGACCTAAGTGGACTGTCTTTGAAAAGGCAAATGAAAATTGGAGGCCTGCCATGTTTTTTTCCAAATCAGCAGTTCACTATTCACTATTCTGTTTCCACTATTCACTGTTCACTATTTTCCTTGAGCATTCATGTTTCTAAAGGCTATTTTGCTAGTGGAAACCCTGGCCAAGGACATCATGAAATAAAGAAGGTGATTTAAAGACAGAGGAAAACCTGGTGTCCCAGCTGATTTTGAATTTACCCTCAAAGTCAGGCCAAAACTTAGGACATCAGTTTCCCCATTCTTTTCTTTTCTTTTTTTTTTTTTTTTAATGTTTTATTTATTTCTAGGAGAGAGAGAGACAGACAGCGTGAACAGGGGAGGGTCAGAGAGAGAGGAGTCACAGACTGAAACAGGCTCCAGGCTCTGAGCTGGCAGTCAGCACAGAGCCCGACGCGGGGCTCGAACCCACGAACCGCGAGATCATGACCTAAGCGAAAGTCAGACGCTTAACCGACTAAGCCACCCAGGCGCCCCAAGTTTCCCCATTCTTAACACCACGGCACGGTTGTCTGTCTTCCTTGCCAATTCATTAAGAGCATCATAATAAATATGAAACATGTAGACAATTAAAACTTAGAACATCAAGTATGAGAGGCAGCTCATTATCTTGCATGCAAAATTTAAATAGTGTCGAGGAAATGTTGGCTTTCGGAGTAAGTCCCCCATCACAACACAAATTAATTAGGAGGTTACTATTAAGACTCATGAAAGGCAAAGGGTCTACTGTAGGCTGATTTTTTCAGACCAGAAAAAGTGAAATTATGTTACAAAATATAACCCAAGTGGCTAAGTAGGTTCTGATTTTTTTCCCCTTGTGTGTTTTAAGTTCCTTGCTGGAGCTCAGATAAACCACCTCTGCTCTACTCTAAACTATCAGCCACACAAAGTTCTTTTTTTTTTTTTTTCTTGACTACGGAAAATTCTAAGTTGTAGATCTTGATAAAGTTTGAAAAAATGAAACCCAAGAGCTGACTATTCTCTTCATAGAAATGCTTCCTCTCTGCAAAGTTCAGCACCTGCCTCACCCATTGCCAAGACTTAACTTGCAGACTAGTGTGATTACTCAGCTGCTTCACAGAGACAGTATCTGATGGTACTACTGAGTGTGGATTTTTGTTATTAACAAAAAATCAAAGTCCTCATTTACTGGGTACAAGGTACGCTGCAGCTAGTAACTATACTAACACCTCAGATTAAATAAGTAATCTTTAAATCATCTTTTCCATTTTTCTTAAATCTTTAAGTCTTTTTTTTTTTAAGGGTGTTTTAAGTACTGAGAAGTAGTTGGGTAATAGGACATTGATTACCAGATTTGTATAGTAAGCAATCCATTCTAGAAAAGGCAGGGCTTTATAGACACGCAGAAGACTTTTCATCCCTGGCACCAATATTTGTTAACTCTTTAACTTTGGGCTCATTACCCAACTTCATGGAGTCTCCTTATTAAAAACATTAGATAATAATATTTACAGAGCAGATCTGTCATGAGAATTAGAGAAAAAGAAAAAAAAGAAGTACCAGAATATAACTGCAAGGAAGGAAATCAATAAATGGCAGCAAAACAGTCATAATTACTATGAATATTATGATTACAAAATGTCACATGGAATTTCTAAAGCATGTGGGCCAATTGAGTCAATGTGTAAAAGTTCAAACATAGATGCCATTCACTTCACATCATCAGCTTTGTGCCCCACCACAGGCATGATATTGTGTGGAGGGCTGAAGTTCACCAGGGACGCCAAGTGACAAGTTACATGATACAAGAGGCTTAGAGACACTCGGAGTGTAGACAACTGGACAACAACATAGAATGTGGAAAGGAAACTTAATGATATCTGGAGCCATTCTAGGAACTGACAAAGCCTGGGGTGGTCGGGGGAATGGGCGTCTGAGATGGGTCAGGGCCTAGACCATGGGTAGGTAAGATCATTGCTCGAAGAATGTGCTGGTCTCGGCAAGCAGGTGACGGGGGGACCCAGAGCTCCTTGATGAACATGGTGGGAGGGAAGATGCTTTCACTTCTTTGAAAGGAGTTGGCTCGAGTCTGGATTGATTTTATGGTGAAGTAGATAGAAGTGTGTTTGTGTGCAGGGGGGGTGGGGGTTTAAGTATAATAGAAAAAATGTAACAATAAGAAAGCATTTAAGATTTCTAATTATTTATGGTCCAGCTACTGTTCTAAACACTCTTTATAGATTAATTTTTCCAAGAAATAAGAAGTAGATACCATTATCGCAGGGGACAGAGGTCCCCATGTTGACATAAATGGGAAATAATGAAATATGGATCGTAACCCATGCTGTATAAAGAGTCTGCAGAGTCGTCTTCTGCCTCTCAACAATTACTCACTCCAATTAAGTGCTTACCACACACCAGGCCCTCTAAGCACCTAACGTGCATGTACCATTTCACCCACATGGTATGACTTCGGCCCATGCATTTAGACAGACACTGAAGGCTGTTTTTCCTTTTTGTTTTCGATTTTTTCCCCCATGGAGCATGTTTTTAATATGAGAAATTTCATATAAAAATCCTCATTTACAGTGTCTCTTAAGTAAAAGACGGGCCACAGTGAGCCAATCACTTGCTAGCAAATGGCAGCAGTGGCCTCTTCGCCCCCTCACCCACCACGGTCCTCACCACCCCCGATGTCCAATTCTCACCTCTTCTTCAGTCACCTGTCTGATCACTGGGGATATCAGAGCACATGACACTTAGTGTGAACATATCTGTGCGGTAAAAACGGGAAGACTGCAGAGCTTACCAGTTTAGGTCACACAGCCCGGTTCAAACTCCTGGTCTCATAAACTCTTGTTTCCTTAATCTCCTTAAGCCTCATGTTTTTTAAATCTCAAATAAGGTCACTGACAGTACTTAAGAGAGTTATGAAATAATTAAATGACATAATGCAGGAAAATAATTCAGCATGGAGTTCAATAATAATTTGTTATTGCTGTTTTTACTAAGAACAATTGGAAGTTGGTATAATTGGAGGCAATCAAGAATGGAGGATAAATCGGAAAAACAGAAGAGACAGCTTATCGCACTGAGAAAGGCTAGTGGCAGAGGAGAGATTCTGGTGGAAGAGAAACTTCCGTGGGGCTTTAAGAGAGTCCATTTCCCAGACAAAAGCGCTTCCCAGTGACACCCCCAGGAAAGGTCCAGGCCGTGGGTCAGAACACACTGAGGCATCACTCATGGATTTGTCTTCCTAAACCGAGTCACAGGATTCACCTGTGTAGCTGGCAGGTTATATCGTGGTGAAATAATAAGCTGCGTTTTTGAGTAATTCAACTATTTTCCCCAGGCCTGAGGCAGGAAATCCATGATTTCTCCTTTACTGGGAGAAATCTCCCTTTCTTTTCTTCCATGCTGCTCCATTAGACCATTTCCCGGACACCACCCTCACCCAGGCCCGTGGCTCCCCCACTCCCAACCATATGAGGAGTCTATTAATTAGCCTCTTTGCCTTCAATCTGTCACCAACACCAGTCTCAATGACAAACCATTAGAGCACTAATACAGGGTTCTGATGCATCATTTTATATATCAACTTTATTTTTAACATTTTGCCGTGGCTCCCCATTGCCTGCGAAATAAAATCTAAATGTGGTAGCCATCGGGGGGCCCTCTGTGGTCACGGAGTACGTGTCCCCACTTCAGCCTCTAATTGTCCAAAGACCTTTGACCTTTTTATGCCTCCTTGGCCGAGCCCTCACGGCTGCACCGACCAGAATGCCCTCCATACCCGCGCACATTCACATCCACGTCAACTTAAGCCAAATCTTACACAACCATCAGGGGAAGCCAAGGACCAGCTGTGTGCATGTTGTATATCCGGGGTCTACCAAGTTTTCTCTAGGGGGCCAGAGAGAGCTAGGCCAGGCTCCACAGGGCACCCAGTCAGCCCCGCCTTGGCAAAGAAGTGGCACAGACAATACATAAGGAAAAGGGTGGTGCTGCCTTCTGGTACACTTTTCTCACAGAGGCTGGAAATGAAAGTTCATAGAATGTTCACGGGCCACACAGCATTCTCTTGATATTTCCTGGCCACTTAAAAATGTAAAAACCTTCTCAGCTTGTGAGCTGGGCAACACAAGCGGAGGCCATAGCAGATGGTAGCTGGCCAAGCCCGGTTTGCATGCACACTGTTGTCCATCTGTGACTTCCCTTTCCGCTTCCTCGGTAGCCATAACTTATATTTAGCAGCCTTGAGTGCAACCTGTTCTCAATGAACCATCCAGTGGATTTTGATATACGTATCCAACCACGTTACCGTCCCACGGAATAAGATATGAAACATTTCCAGTGTCTTAGGAGACTCCCTCCTGGCCTCTTCTACAAAATGACCCCACCTAAGCCCGACACCTCTATGCTCCCTCTGGCAGGCCTGGGTTAAAGATATGGAAGAAGTCGCCGAGCACTACCAATGTTTGACAGAGGAATGTATTTTTGAATGAAATTTCAGATACCATTAACCATTACAACCTCACAGAAGAATGTCTTTTGAGTCATGGGTCCTCAAAAGGCATCTCCGGAAACGCACACTCATTTTTGTCTGGGCAGTGGCCGCCAATGCAAAGTAGTTCCTTACCTGGGCCAAGGTGAGCGTTGTCTGTCGGCAGGTACCACACCGCACCCTGAGTTTTCCTGGCTGTATTCTTTGACAGGGGCCTTTGCAATAAACATAAAAGCTGTTGTAGGGTCTTCTACCTGCTGGGGGGTGGGGGAGAGGAAGCAGAGGAAGCAGCCAATCAATGTTGAATCCAAATTGAGGCAAATTTTTAAACGAACTCCTCAGGAGCATTTTGAAACATTAGTGGGATAAATATTCCAAGGAGGATACAACAATTTAATTTAGAAAATCTAGTTTTAGGCTCAAAAGAGTGAAAATCTTTTATTCTTCCTGCCAACAGCCCTGTGACTTACTCAGCAAAGTTAGCAACCTGCTGCCAAGAGAGTCAGCCAAGTGTATTTGCAACGCGGGGAAGTTAAATGCATTCTGTGCCGCTGAAGTTTTTTAAAAGCACGGGAAATTTAGGGACTAATGGAAATTTAAAGACCACTGCTCCTGAATTCTATTTCATGCTTCTTAGACAGTTTTGAAGGCTCTAGATTTTTTTCCTCTTAAAATCTTATCTATAAGGACACACCAGCCCATTTCTCATGATATGAGTGACATGATCACAGCTTACTGGGTTTCCAACGAAGACTTTCCAATGTACAGGCACACATACAGAAGGTCAAGAGTCCTGAGAGCCTTAACAGAGCCACAGGGTGCAGAAATGGGAGCCGTGGGTTTCACCCTTCTGTCTGGATCTAGCTAGACAGATGCCTTTCAAATAACACAAGAGTAAAAGCTGAGCTAAAAAAAAAATCAATAATTAAACACCTCTGATCACGTCTCTCAAATGTTACCATACAGACATAGTACTATTCTGTCTATCAGGGGAACCTTTCCAAATAGTGTCACAATGCCACTTCTGCAAAGAACTCACTTTATTTAGAAACATTCACTAGTAAAAGAACTGCCTTTTTAAAATTTATAATATTAAATAGTTCTTTGAATCTTTCTACCTTACTTCTTGTTGGGTAGGGATTACATAAAATGTCATGGCATAAAACCTTTGTTTGAAATTTCACTATCATCAAGATCATCTAGAAATAATAAAGAATATTTTTATCATTATGAACTAAAACCTTCAGCCTCCCAGGTGCATACAGTTTATTAAAAACAGGCGCCTGGGTGGCTCAGTCGGTTAAACGTCCGACTTCACCTCAGGTCATGATCTCGTGGTTTGTGAGTTCGAGCCCTGAGTCGGGCTCTGTACTGACAGCTCAGAGCCTGGAGCTGCTTCAGATTCTGTGTCTCCCCCTCTCTCTGCCCCTCCCCCACTCATGTTCTGTCTCTCAGTAATAAACAAACATCAAAAAAATTAAAAATAGAACAATTAGTGTAAGAATAATGAGAAAGGAAAGATCCTAAGTCTTATACAGTCCATTTATTTTTACTTATTTATAAAATAGCATCTGTAGATATACTGAATCATCATTTGTTCAGCCACTGTTACTGTTATTGCGACACTTTGTAAAATATAAAGCACACTAAAAATGTCAACTTTTATAATTTTAGCATTTATTGGCAATATATTTTATAAGTATTACTCTCCAGAAATTAATAGGTAGCCTAATATTTAGCCTCTAGTGTGAAGGGAAGGTAAAATATAAATATATGCCTATATTGATAATAAACTGGTTTTCTGACACCTCTTCATAGCTTAGTGATTTAATGTACAAGATACGCAAGTCTAGGGGCACCTGGGTGGCTCAGTCAGTTAAGCGTCTGACTTCAGCTCAGGTCATGATCTCATGGTTCGTGGGTTCAAGCCCCGCGTCGGGCTCTGTGCTGACAGCTCAGAGCCTGGAGCCTGCTTCCGATTCTGTATCTCCCTCTCTCTCTGACCCTCCTCCCCTGCTCTGGCTGTCTCTCTCATTCTCTCTCAGAAATAAATAAAACATTAAAAATTAAAAAACAGATACGCAAGTCTATAAAGATCACATTGTTATTAGTAACTATAATAATTGCATAAGATATATTCTTGAGGTTTTATATATTTCAATAAAAGCAATGGATAGAACCATATATTAAAATTATAGAAATACTATCATAACTATCAGAAGACCATTTCTGTCTGATGGTTTCGCTTTGTACCAAGAAGAGCTTAGTGAAGGAGGTAGGAGCCTTTAGTGGTAAAACCTTTATCAGAAGTATGAACAATTTTACAATTTTTATAACCTACTATAAAGGTTAAACAATAAAAAAAAAAAAAAAAAAAGAGGAGGAGGAACAGGAATGCAGGAAGGAGAAGCTTACAAAGGTGAACCAGGTTGGCAAAGGCACTAGATTGTTTGAAAGAACATATTAGCAACAGCTTTGCAACAGTAAATGATGCATCCATGGAACTAAATGGCTCTTCTCTCTCCCTGAGGGCAACCGCAATGTTTGCAATATTGTTTCAGCAAATGATAAAGGCAGGGGCGACCAGCACGGGAGACTGGGGAGCTCTTCCACTTTTCTGTGCCTTAACCTTCACCAAAGTCCTTGAGAAGGTAGTCGGAAAATACTGTGGGCCCACGTCTGTGTCCTAGGAGCGCGGAAGATGACATGCAACCTATTACACGGTGTTTCCCCGAGCCAGCTGCGAGCTGAGGACTGATACTCTAAGGAAGATCAAGGTCAGGCCAGTCCTGGCCTCAGCAAATTTCAAGCTGCTGGTTTTACTTGGTCAAGAAGTTGAGGCTTTCAGGTAAATCCTGAGATCCCCTTTCTGGGGTGGCTTCACCGCTAATCTGGCTGCTTCTCACTATTTAAACTTGGCAGATTCCTCCGTGTCACGCCGAGGTCTGCAGCGCGCAGGACAGGAATAGGAACAAACAACACCCTGATGTTTTTTCTGGGCAATGTTCCCACTGGCCTGACTGAGGGTCTGAGGCACAGACTTGGGAATACGGAGCCGTGACTTCTCAAGGAACAGCAAGGCAGCGTGAAGAAAGCCCTGGAAAGCTCTACTCCAGCTGTGTCGCTGTCCCCAGTCCACAACGTGAATCCTTCTTCCCCTTTCACTTCTGTCTGCATCTTAAAATCCTTTCTCTTGCCTAATCAACTCTCCAGATGGCGACCCCTTCACTGCCTAAAATAACCAACGCAGCTTGTGATGGTGTTTGTAATGTTTCCCTCTTTTTACAGAATGAAATCTCAAAATGAGTGAAATGGTTCAAAAGTATTAGAAATATATCCTTTGCTGTCCTTCACCAATTGTGAACATCTGCCATGTTTTGAGCACACTCCCTCTCTGTGTATGTGTGTGTGTGTGTGTGTGTGTGTGTGTGTGTGTGTGTACATATACATACATACACATATATTCGCATGTATATTTTTGGCTGAATCATTTGTAATTAAGTGGCACACATTATGCTATTCACCCCTGAAACCTTCAACATCATAAAAATACGGACTTTTTTCATAGAAACCCATAGGGTTCCTTGAGTGATTGGGCTGTTTTGAGGCTGATGGAGTGTCTTTTAAGTATCCATTACAGAACACCAGCCTGGTCAGCAGGCTGTGACCCGATGTCCAGCCCAAATGCTTGGAGTTACTCAGCTAAACCATTGTCAGTGAGGCTAAATTAAGCCGAGATGAGCAAGCCTTCTCACTGCGGGACTTCCAGAGAGTTCTGAGACTCTGTAACAGCAGCAGACAGCACAGCACATCCCAGACTTTGCTTGACCTCAGAAGCTTGCCTTTGGTGGGGCATTTAGTAAAACTATTCCTCAAAAAAAAAAAAAAAAAAAGGAAAAAAAGTCCAGAGGAAGACTTTGACTCCCAGCTCAGGCTTGGTGTAGACACATAAGCCACTCTTCTCAAGTCTCCAACCCAACCTTATCAGATGCTCCTGAACACCATCTAGGCAATTAAGCTCTTCCCCTCCCCCAGCTACCAATACATTTTTTACTTTTGTTTGACTATTATTATTTTATTATAAGCCCAGAGGGCTACTCTACTGATGTAACGATTTTACAAATAAAGTACATTCCTTTCGTTCAGAAGTTCATTCCCCCCCGGAGAAGTTACAACCACAGCTAGTGTTAGGAGCCCTTTTAAAAGTGTGAGTCACTGTGTCCATTTAAAGCGCCCCTACAGTTTCCTTAGTGTTATACTTTTTATCCTCATCTTCTTTAGTTTCTCTCTCTCTTTTTTTTTTTTAAATGTTTTTATTTATTTCTAGGAGAGAGAGAGACGGACAGCATGAACAGGGGAGGGTCAGAGAGAGAGGGAGTCACAGACCGAAAGAGGCTCCAGGCTCTGAGCTGGCAGTCAGCACAGAGCCCGACGCGGGGCTCGAACCCACGAACCGTGAGATCATGACCTAAGCGAAAGTCGGACGCTTAACCGACTAAGCCACCCAGGCGCCCCTAGTTTCTCTCTCTTGCTTTTGTCTGGTTAACATAATCCTCACTCAGCTCGCCCCTCTTCCTTCGCCCTCCCTGCTCCATTCAAGAAATTGCAGAAATCATTAACAATATTTGCAACATATCGAGTAAAACCCCTTCTTAAGGAGGACATATATTATTTGGTCTGACTTTCCAAGAAAACCTGCATAATGCGCACACTTTCCATTTGTTTAAATGTGTTTTAGATAATGGGCTCACGGCCCGCTGAAGTTGTTTTAATAAGATTAATGACTACTGAAGAAAACTCATGCTGATTCTCATGAAAACTTTTCATTGACCTCAGAAGTTTCCACCGCTGGCTGTCACAGAGAATCAGGAGTCTAATTGTTTGGATAATTTGTTTACTAGGGGAGGAGACAGTGAAAGTTAACATTTTATACACAGTAAAATAATGTTCAGTATCAATATACTATAAAATCGCTTTATATAATTGATTTACTACATTTATCACAGATGATTATATTAGAATATTAAGTAGAACAAGGTGCCTAGAGGAACTTTCTGTGACCATGGACATGTCCTACATCTACACTCTCCCATATGGTAGCCAGTGTTTGTCTACTGAGGATCTCAAAGGTAGCGAGGAAGGACTGAGGAAGCCATCTCATTGGATAGCACTCAAGAGGAGAATAAATAACAATGATGGGTCTGGTTCCCTCTCTCCTTCCCTCAGCAGGCATTGGGTCTGGTCCCCTCATCTCCCCTCATCAGGCATGCAGATAGCAATACCAAGGGAGTTCTGCTGTCGTGCTGACAAGTAGAATTGGCTGCTGTTGAGTGTACTGATACGGGAACCATGTTGGCTGGTGTGAATGGAAAGGCGGACCCTGTGAGCTTGCAGCACCCTGAGGTAGAACTTGGGGACTCGGTCATGTCAGAGCTTCTCTCTCACTGCTTCCTGGCACAAGCCCCATTCCCCACACCAAACAGAGCGAGTTTTGATGTGTGGCCGGACAGTGACTGCCCCATGTCCACGGCCATCACCATCTTCGACCCATACCTTCAGGGTCCAGCTGGGATGGCACGTTAAGAATTCTTCCTTTGATTTCCCCATAAGGATAAGACGGCTCTCCAAATAATTACATCTAGGAGTATGAAAGTATCCAACTTAGTGTCATCACCTTTAAACACATGTCTTGCCTCCACACCACAGGATCAGCATCTGAAAAGGTGAAGTCCCTGGCTGGGGGCATCCTTCCCAGCCTTCCTGACTCCGTCCATGATGTCTGGCCTGGAAATGATGGTTTCCAGCTGATGCCCTCCTCCCTCCTACAGCTTCGTTCCTGTTACTTAAACACCAAGGATCATGGCTGCACCGTTAGCTCTGCTATCAGCTATAACCTGCCTAACTGGCTCAGTGGACTCCGTCTCCTTGTCACTTAGGAGGTAACCTCAGTCTTGCTTGGCTCCTACACGCCCATTGTGGAAGAGACATATGGCCAGAATTTCCGAACCCGCAACCCTGACCCTGTGGCAGGGAGCTAGGCCGCAGAAGATCTTCTCCTCCCATACTTTCAGGAATTCTTGCTATTTTATTTCTGGGCAGCGGTCCTGCAGCCTGAATCAGACCACATTTGGTGACATACATACCTCGTGAGCCAGGTGCACAACAAATCTACACCAAAGGAACTAAATCAGCATCATCTCCAAAGGTGCTTGGCTCAGCGTTGCACAATCCATGTGTCCTTATGCTGACCTGAAACTATCCATCACTTCTAGTCTAATTTTTTTAATGCTTATTTATTTTTGACAGATAAAGAGATAGAGACAGAGCATGAGTGGGGAGGGGCAGAGAGAGAGAAGCAGGTTCTAAGCTCTGAGCTGCAGCACAGAGCCCGATGCGGGGCTCCAACTCACGAACCATGAGATCATGACCTGAGCCAAAGTTGGGAGCTTAACTGACTGAGCCACCCAGGTACCCCAACTTCTAGTTTAAATAATGTATATTGAATTAGTCTAAAGCACTCAGTGTGGACTTCCAGAATCATATCTTCTGCATGACACCTTCCTTTGGATCATGGAAAAGATACGGAACATGTCCCCTTGCCTAAGGCAAACTGCTAAAAATAATAATCCTGCCTCACATTTATCATATGCCTTCTCTACCTTCCCTATTGTTACACCCTCCCTGTATGTCGCGCTCTGTTCCATATGTTCCGAATAGCTAGTGCCGTTCCACTAGCTTAATGGACTCAAGCTTAGTAAATGCTCAGTATTTGCTAGGTTATTAAATTTTCCTGTATTTGCTAAGTTATTCAATTCTCTCCATACAGCTAAATGATACAAAAGCTATAGCAGGTAGGATAGTGTGAGAACAAGATTCATCTAAAACAGAATGTAGCCATGATTACAAAATATTTGGAACATCTTGCCACCAGCCAAGCTTACTGGACTACCCACATTTCCTTCAAAATATTGGCACATCATAGTTTAAATTGACAGCATGAATATTATCTTAAAGATCACAAAAATTATGACTATTAACAGAAGTAAAACAAAAAAGAATACTTGAAAATTTGTTATATAGGACTTAGTATAATTTTAAGTCTTTGAATGTTAAGTGGAAAAAAAATGGATTCTGAAAATACAAGAAGAGCTACTCTAAAGGAGGGCAGTTATTACCCATAAACACATTTTATTTCAATCCTTGTCCATTGGGTTATTCCACCCCACTGAATAGCCACACTATTTCACACTTTTAACAAGCCATAGTCTTAACTCCTGCAGAGTAACCAAGGTAAGACTGTGCTATAAACAACTTCCGATTATATAACCATCCATCCAATGTATGCACTTTTAAAACATGGTGAGCAATCTCTAAGGAGACCCAGCTCTTAAAAGTTATAACTTAATTCTCAATTTTTTTGTGCTAGGGCTTTTAATTATGGTATCTGCATAATAATGTCATCTGGTGAGGCAAAAACTGCTGATTTAAGCGCATGCTTTTGGCTGTTTCTTGTGGTGGTGGTTGCTGCAAATTTATCTTTCCTTATTCATCCTGAGAGTAATGACCAGATCTCCCATGGCCAGACAGAACTGTAGAATGAAGCACAATTTAAGGATTAGGTTTAAATAAATAATCAGGTTCAAAGCCAACCGGCGTAAATCCAGTTGCTTATTCTTCCCAGAAGTGGACTCCAGCAGGGTAGAGTTGAGTGGGTGCCAGGAAGTCACAGCTCTTTGGAGATTTGAACAAGCACCCATCACTCTGATTTAGATTGAATAAATTTTTGACACTACTGATAACTGTTCACAACTTCCTCTCTGTAGTTCAGGAGCTGTCCACCCAGGTCCAAACTGCAGCCTTACCACGGCACCTTTGTTAGGTCAATTAACCCTCCGTGTCTGTTTTTTCATATGCAAAATGGAAATGATAGTGGTCCCTAACTCATAGGCTGTTGTGAGGGTGTAGGAAAGGATGACATAAGAGAAGCACTCAGCAAGATATTTGATACACAGTGAATGCTTAGTACACTTTAGCTCTCCACACTTGCTGCCAAACAATTTAGAACTCAACTTATTCCCAGGTGCTTCTATCAGTGGGCACTTAGTCCTCCTCCTCAGGTGGGCACTTTCCTATGTTTATAAATGTGGATTCTTATTTAAATTTTTTTATGTCTTTATTTTATTTTGAGAGAGAGATACAGAGAGCAAGCAAGGGAGGAACAGAGAAAGAGGGAGACACAGAATCCAAAGCAGGCTCCAGGCTCCAAGCTGTCAGCACAAAGCCCAACATGGGGCTTGAACCTACGAACCGTGAGATCATTACCTAAGCCGAAGTTGGACGCTTAACTGACTGAGCCACCCAGGCGCCCCTATAAATGTGGATTCTTACATAATATTTCCATCTGAAACCTACCTCTAAATTTTTAGAAATAATTGAGGTATAGTTCTTTTTAGAACCGATTCAAACCCAACCACATCCTTTACAATTAATAATATGGAACATAAACCATGATGGAGAGTCCTTAAACTGATTTAATGCTCGCTAGAGTATTTTTCCCATGAATCACTTTTATTATAATCCGAGAGATAGAGACAAATTGTAGAAAAATTAAGAATGGAAAAAGTAAACAATTATAGGGATCCGGTATAGGGGATAAAGTGCTCAGGTAATGATCTCATGGTTCCTGGGTTTGAGCCCTGCATCAGGCTCTGTGCTGACAGCTCAGAGCCTGGAGCCTGCTTCACATTCTACGTCTCCAGCTCTCTATGCTCCTCCCCCACTCACACTCTGTCTCTCTCTCAAAAACAAATATTTAAAATTTTAAAAAATAAAGTATTTCCAAAATAAAAAGTGTGTGTGCGTGTGTGTGTGTGTGTGTGTGTGTGTGTGTGTAAAATGGTACTGAAGGGGATTCAGAATGGATTTCAAAATTTCATTTTAATGGCAACCTGCTTACATTACTGCTTATTCTTTGAAACACAGCCATGATCATAACCATTTTATAAATGAGGAAACACATGCTCAGAGAGGTTGAATGGCATTCCCAATATACCTGCTGGGGTAGTCAGAGATTTGAATATAATTTTTTTCTGATTACAAAGCATACATTTGTCCCTCAGTCACGTGACAATAAACTTGACTTGGATGGTGGTCATTACTAAATACTGTAGGGGATTAATTCTATGGCTTCTAAAACGTGGTACATGAACACAGGTTGGCAATTCTCAACAAATGCGAGCAATCATTAACTGCCTTACCAACCCATTTCTCTCAATTAGCACAAAAGGTTTCATAGAAATTTCCATCAGCATTTGACAGCACTGGCATTCAGCAAAACTGTGCAGGTATAGCAACTATCAGTAAGGAAAAGTACGTTTAATTTTTAATAGTTTAGCACCTATTCTAAAATTGCATGTTATAGCAAGAAATGGTAATCCATGGTATGACCTTGGAATCAATGGGTTTCTTACATTTTTTTATGTGTGCGTACAGAAGTGAAACTCTTCTTGCTATTAAAAAAAACCACACTTTCTAAATTTCCTTATTTTAAATATTCTAAGTGTTAACCTGTTAAGGAAATGAATGCTCAGTGGAATGGCTCCAATTACAGAAGACAGCAGGCAAGGCATGACCCTCCTCACTCCCACGTTCTTTCTCCATTTTAATGCATCTCCAATAGCCAATATAATTAGTTTGGTATAAATATTCCATTTAAGTATACCATTTCTAATTTTTCATTACCACTGTTAGCTAACCTCTTATAAATTCCAATATTTTAAGGCTCCTATTCAGCCTTTTCCAAAAAAAATTGATAAGACAAAATATGTAATGTTAATAAATCTGATCCTTCTGGGCATTGATTTCAAAGAGCTTTTGGTGGTCACGGAGATGCACGAAATAGCTACTCCTTCTTAAAACATGAGGAGAATTCTTTTTCTTTCATGACAGTGATTAGTGAGAAATGTAAGGTGACATCATCATGCTGGATAAAGAGGATAAAATTACTGTCTTCTTTTAATCAGGGCTGATAATATCGTGAATCCATAAGCTTGTAAAAGTACAGATTAGAAGCACTCAGGCTAAAACAGTCTTCACAGATGCCCCAGGCCCCTGGACTGTGACGGTCTTCTTGCTTCATGGGAAAGGCCTCCAGGATGCATCTCAGCCCTGCTCCTAGGTCATGCCCACTTCTGGGACCACCTCTCTTCTGGTCGAAGGCCCCTGCAAGCTCAATGCCTGTATCACCCTGAAGCACCTCATCTTCGGTGGTGGGTCCATGTGTTTAAATCAGAATTGACGTTCCTAGGCTCAGGATCCGGGGACCACTGGTTTCCTTTCTACCACACCCACCTCCAAACTAGAACAGTGCAGTCCATTGTAGAGACTAAATCAGCTGATTGATCAAATAACTGAGAAACTGAAGAGGCTAGGCAAGTCCATTTTGACTCAATACTGTAAAGTACAAGGTCATTGTGTCTGTGCCGCAGGGCACGTAATGTCTGCATGACCTTCCGGGATGTCTGTGGCCCAGAGAAGAAAAAAAAATCTATTGTTTAGAGTTCTACAAAATCACAGGCTGGCATACAGTCCTCACCACCTCTATAAAAGGAACACTAAATTCAGAGAAATTTAGAAGGAAAAATGACTTATTAGAGATCCATAGAAAAATATATTTATAATTTCTTAGGAAATATTTAGCTTTCTAAACGTGGTGAATCTTGTCTGCCTAAGGATTCAAGTTGGTTGGGGGAAGGGAAGGATAGTGGGAAGGAAATAGGGTCGTGGTCCTAAGGAAACAGGAGAATAGTAGGAACCCATCAAGATTCTCTCTACCGATAACATTAATAACAAATGTTGAGGGGGCCCGCATTGTGACTTTAGTAATATGTGAGAAAATCATAAAGCCTAATCAAGACAGTCCTTACATTAACAGCTTTAAAATCCAAGAGTAACACTTGTACAATCCATACATACCTTAAAGGATATTTGTCAAAGGCGTACACAACAGAGAAGGACCCAAGTATTCTGAGAATAGTGGAGAATAAAATCAAAGACTAGGGGCAAGAATATGCACTTCTAATATACAGTCTCTTGGTTTGAAAGTTCTTTGATTTTCAACTTCTGAAATGACCTAGTTGCCCATTCCCACAATTCCGTCTTTTATGCAGGTGTATCTGCTCACACCCATTTTGAGCCCTGAGACCTTCGGAAGACAGAAGGGAGGCATCCACCCAGATCCGCTCAGTGTCGTTAGGCAGTGAACCCCCAACATCCCCTAATCCGGTCTCAGGTGCCACAGTTTATGGAATTCAAGTTCCCTGGGAAAAACTAAGAAATACCTTCCAAAGTGTATGAACAAAACAAAAAGGCACCTTGATCAAGGGAAGGTGTGCTCAGAGGTGGAGATAATTCAGCATCCAGAGTCTATGATGTCCACTCTAGTCTCACTGCATTTCAGCTTTATTATCTGAAGGCTTGGTGCCTCGGGTATCCTACAGACAATCTGGCTGGATTCACAGTACCAGGCTCCCCGCGACAGCCACGCCAGGAGGCAGGAGCCACGGTGAGCCCCTTCTCAGCAGCCCCACCGACCCCTCTCTATATTTCATGGAGCTACTTCAGAAACAGCTCCAAATTTGGTCTCCTTCCCTGGTTCCCATCCTGCATCAGGCTCTCTTCAGAAGTCAAAAGTGCCACCCCGCCCCCCAAAAAACCCAAACACTCTGTTCCTCTATTCTTCTCTCCTCCTAAGCCAGGAAACTTCCAAACTGCTCAAGGAATGTCTCCTAAACACACATTGTACAACCTACCTAAAAAACAAAAACAAAAAACAAACAAAAAATGACATTCCATCCAGGGTCCCTGGGTGGATACCAAAGGAGTCCTAGGCAAGGGATTTTTTTATTAAAATTCATTTACACTTTGTATATTACTATAGAGTAGGTATCTGTTGTATTCCTATAGAGAGATTTTAAATTATCATTACAAAAGACAATACTCTTAGAATACGTACTGTCTCTTCAGGTGCCAAAATAATCACAAAAGTTCCCATTCACAGCTGAAATTTTTCATCATGGCCCCTTGTGATTTTTTTCTCAGCCAACTTTACAAACATCATTACCACTGCCCTATGAGGTAAGATAGTCAGAACACTTGTGATCCCTATGTCGTGTATCCTCAGGCCTGCACACCTGCCTCTGGCTGGGGACCAATTCTCTCCATTAGGAAGCTATGCTCACTCACCTCTAAAGGAAGCTGCAACAAGTGTTAAATGTTAGGTACTTGAAGAGCCTAGTCTCCCCTCCCCCACAATAGACAGAGTGAATATCCCTCCTTTGGAGCCCCTCACCATTCAGTTCCTCTGGCTTCTATTTGTTATTAGATTTAATATAACTACTGTTTATCTTTTTTGGGGGAAACACCACTTGCTAAGGAGAGGACCTGCCTCTTTCCCGTTTATATCTCCAAGTTTAGCAAGCACGTAGGGAATCTGTGGTGTGTAGGCTCGTGACATATTAAACAAGCATGACTTATTTACTGAAATCTTCCTATTTCCCTTACACGTTGCATTTTGGAAGTCTGTGCCCTTTCATCTGCTCACTGGTGATGGGCTGGCCTGCCCACATCAGTGTGTGTCCCTCTCACTACATTCTTAACAATTTTTACCTTCGCGATTGTTTATTTTTGTATACTGAAAGCTTCCACCCTCATATTACATCTGCACATGGACGGGCACAGATTGGATAAACATTCAACCTGCTTTATTGATCATATACATTAGAAATGCCTAAGAAACGACTGTAAGAACTTGTTTTAGCTGTTCTAAATGAATTCTCACCAAGAATCATCAACTCAGATAAAATCTTTCCAGTTTGACTCACACTCCTGTTAAACCAGCCCCTTGAGATTTCTTTTTTCTTTTTAATTTTTTTTTAATGTTTATTTATTTCTAGGAGAGAGAGAGAGACAGCATGAGCAGGGGAGGGCCAGAGAGAGAGGGAGTCACAGACTGAAACAGGCTCCAGGCTCTGAGCTGGCAGTCAGCACAGAGCCTGACGCGGGGCTCGAACCCACGAACCGCGAGATCATGACCCAAGCGAAAGTTGGACGCTTAACCGACTAAGCCACCCAGGCGCCCCCCCCTTGAGATTTCTTATATGAGTTTTTGACATCAACATTTCTTAAAATGGCCATTCAGGTGAGAAGTGTATCTTCTCTGCCTTTTGAAACGCAGGTATATATGCACCGTCATCACTGCATTATCCACCACGTGCTCCGGGTCATAACACTATGTCAGGTGTGTCTAAACATAGATGTGTGTCTATTGTCCTTGTGGGTTTCCCTCTTGTTTCCTTCCCTTGTCCTCCGGACCAAAGCAATTTACTAAAGGTTCGTTCTGTCTTTGTGCTCTCTAGAACCTATCAATTCTCCAAATTGCTTTCAGATTAATTTTCCTAAAGTAAATCTTTGATCACAACATTCTCCTTAATTGTCTCCTCATTGCCTCCTGTATGAGATTCAAACTCCTTTGCTTAATAAACTCAGCGCTTTCACTGCTTGCATGCAACGTGCGCTCCGTCTTTACTGTCCCCTGCTTCTCTACGTTCAAACTAAACTGAGCCCTCACATGACACCACTTTCCTCCCTCTGCCAGAGGACTTATCTAAAACTTGGAAACAAGGCAAAATATGTGGACACTGAGTTCTTTCAAAATCATGGGGGCAAAAGCCATCCAAAGGTTTTCCAGAGCAGTGTTGTATAACAGAACTTTCTCCAGTGTTGGAAACGTTCCATCCGTGCATCTCAGTAGGGAGCTATGGGTTCCCTGTGGCTAGTGAGAGCATGAAGTATGGTAAGTGCTCCTGAGGAATAAATTTTTTAACATAATTTATACTCAGTTAAGTTACATAGTGGCCAGTCAGGTCTAGAGGAATCTATTTAATGTTAATATTGACTAAAGGTCTCAGACTTAATGAAGTTACTTGTCATTTGAGGATTTTTGTCCAGTAGATTATAATTTCTGTAAAAAGTCTAGCAGGAGATAGGAGCCTAGCAGGAGATCTCTAAGTAGTACACAATAAATATCCACCTTTACTCCTTTCCCTCTACCCTTCTTACAAATCTAAAAAAGCATCATTTCTCCCTATTTCTACACACTCTAATCCCCCTTCTCCAAAATCCTTTGAAGCCGAAATATACCACCTCCTCCAGGAAGTCTTAACTAATTCAACCATCAAATGTAGATTCTCTTTCTCTAAATTCCCAGTACATTTTATTTACATTTTATTCCTGGTACTTAAGTCACTTTCTATCTACCACGTCCCATGGACATTTTTATCAACCCCGTTCAACCTTAGAATTTCAAGGGTAGAGACTACCTTTCACTATGTTCATTTCTGTCTGTGTCAATGAATAAATAATAGCAAATATGTGGGGAAAAGTCAGAAGACTGGATTGAAACTGATGCTGTAACACAGGAAAGTCTTTTTACCTTGCAAATAATAAGATCACAATAAACTGACCCTAAAATAACTTAATCTCTACAACAATATAATGAGGAACGTTCTCCCAGACCCACTAAAATGACAGGCAGGTTGATAATTATTTTCACAGTGTCGGGATTCCAAAACAAAATGTTTCTTGGCTTCTGTTATTTGGCAATGCTAAATGAATGTTGTCAAAAGATTAAATATAAATTGGCTATAAATCTTTATTTAACTACATTGCGGAGGGAAGGTTCCATTTCAACAGCCATGACTGTGTCAGCATTAAAACATAGTCAGTCTTATTTTAATAGTATTAAGACTGCTGAAATTATTGTTTATTCTACATAACAGGCTTTGGGTTTGGGGATGATGCCATTGATGGTCATCACTGAATATAAGAGAAAGGCTGAAAAAAGCTAAGAGCAATGAACTGGACCTTTCTGGATGGCCCCTTCCCAACAGCTGAGGTCACCATTTGCAGGATGCACTGTCATTACCTGAAAGGTACACTCACTTTGCTAACCAGATTTTTCACACTGATTGAAAAACTTGATATTGGAAACAGTCCATTTTCAACCCAGTTTGAGTGACTTTTTAGGCAATGACCTGTGGTTTGATCACCTGTCCAAACCACCTGGTGGCTTGAATGGGATCAACTTACAATCTTGCAAAGGGGCTCTCTGAGGCTCCATAGCCACCCTTGAACTTTGAATTGTGTTGTCATGTGGCCACAGAATCTTGATAACTATCCTCCCCTAGACCTACCGAGCTAGTCATTACTGAATGATGAGGCCAGGGTACATTGGCTATCATGGTAGGAGTCAGCGAAATCCTACTCAAGATGAAACTCGTCTTTTGGTTATGGACTTCAACTTTGGGAAGATAACAATTGGTACTGAAGAAAGGACACCTGGGTGGCTTAGTGGGTTAATCACCTGACTTTGGCTCAGGTCATAATCTTGCGGTCCATGGGTTCGAGCCCAGCTTAGGGGTCAGCGCGAACAGCTCAGAGCCTGGAGCCTGCTTCGGGTTCTATGTCCTCCTCTCCTCTGACACCCTCCCCCCAGCAAATAAATAAACATTAATTAAAAAAAAAAAACTTTGGAAGAAACTAATGCTTCAGTAATTAAAAGAAAAATTTAGTAAATTAAGTCGAATTACAGTAATAATTATGACATAAGATTATATCAGGAAAAGCCTAAAACAAACTCAATCCAAATTGAATAGTTAATTGACATACTGCAAATATTACCCAAATTATCAGCATATATATATATATATATATACATATATATAAACACATATCATATACTTCTGTAAATATAGACATACAACTAATACACACATCCTATAATTGAAAAATCCTTCTCCAACCAAGGATAACAATTTATAACAAAAAAGTGGGAAAATATTTTTTAGAAAAATTTAAAAATGGTTACTTTCCTAGTTAATTGATAAACATTCATTAAAATATCTTACTTTAGGTCTTACTTTAGATATTTAGAAAATATCGTACCTATTTAATTTGTAAACATTAATTAAAATATGTAAACTTTTGCAAAAAATTTCTCACATGGGAAGATCATTAGAGATTTTTTTCTTTGCTTTATTTACTTTCTGCCTTGCTATAGTGACGAAGGGGCTAATCTATCTCAGTTTTGTCTTGGTATTTTGTTTTCCTTGGATTTTTCCAAGTTTGTTTGTTCTTTTTTACAATAAAGATACATTCTGATTTTAATAATAAAAATAAACTTCTAAAACAACCTTGCATTTTAAAATTATAAAGATAAACCTTTATAGAATAAATTCTCCCTCTGTATGTATGTATGTATGATTGTATTTATGTATCTGTGATCTCTATCTATCTATCTATCTATCTATCATCTATCTATCTATCATCTAGTATCTATCATCTATCCATCCATCCATCCATCCATCCATCCATCCATCCATCCATCCATCAAGTGATCTATTGATCTATTAATGCTTCCTTTAGCCTCTTTAAAGAGAAAGCCCAAGGATGTGGCAGGAGAAGAATGAAAAACAGAACAGAAAAAGCTACTGAGGTAAAAAAAAAAAAAAAAAAAGTAGGAGAGAGGAAGATGTAGAGATAAAATAAAAGAGAGACCTGTCTAGAAGAAAGAGCATAGAGTAGCCAGAGAACCGTGGGAAAAAGGATGAATACTGAGAGCAAATATGGAGTTCCATACAGTAAGGCTCTCCAGTCTCCTGACCCCTTGGAATATGGTCTGTGATACCCAGGCTCTATTTTCACTGCCGTGACTCTAACGGAGCTAGCGGCTCCCGACATGCTCTCCACGAGGTGCATAAACCAAGGCCTGCATCAGTTCGCTTCCAGCTCTCCCCTTGTGTCCACTGTTTCTGCTCCCTCTTCCGATAGCCTCTGTGTGGAGGGTGCGGGGCTGCAGAATGGCCAACGCACTTCTGTCCCCTCCCCTTACGCTACATGCTGTGATTTCTCTGGCTTGGCCCTGCCTTAAAAAAAAAAAAAAAGACTATTAATAAACA
This sequence comes from Proteles cristata cristata, assembly GCA_017311185.1. Taxonomy (NCBI): domain Eukaryota; kingdom Metazoa; phylum Chordata; class Mammalia; order Carnivora; family Hyaenidae; genus Proteles; species Proteles cristata. Next base: position 1,003,708 of record JAESUZ010004109.1, on the reverse strand, counting down.
CATCAATTAGAAGACTACTTAAATGGAAAGGAATAATTACTTTTAGCTCAAGAAAAAAAAATCAGTATGAAAGTGTCCCCTCAGGAAGGAGACAAACAGAAATGTGGAATGAAATTCCAGAACAATCTTTTTGGTGAGAGAAATGAGTGGTTCAGTGTACAGCTGAAATGTAAACCCCTCCCACAGGACTGAATCACGGTCTTCGCTGTGGGGGGCGAGTCGAACTGGCAGGACCCACCAACAGTGTCAACACACACTGCTGTCGAGAAGAAGGGCCACAGTCCACAAACCTTACTGAGTTCCTCCAAGTCCTTCCTGGAGAGCAGTGGGATCATGATTGGAGGTGCTTCCAGAAGGCAGGGCAGCTCCCTGTGGATGCACCTGTGGGGAAGGCGCCATGGGGCCAGCCTGTCCCCTGCTGGAGATGTGAAGGGGGGTTGGCACGTGGAGGCACACCACAGGGAGTGAATCACACACTCCAGACACAGGCTGGAGAGCTCCTGAGCACAGCTTGTTAACCCCCTGCTGAAAGCGGCCATGGAGCCACCCAAATCAGGAGGCTGCTGGGACTTGTTCCTCTGCCCCCTGGTCAGGACCTGTGGCAAAGGGAGTGGCCCTGAGGTGTGAAGTAGTCTAGAGCCCTGGCGGGGACTGTGGCTTGGCACAGGATGAGCCTGTCCTCGAGAGCATCCTTGCAAATCCATGTACGTGGGGCTGGGGCCTGGAAATTGGTTATTTATTCAGTTTTAGTTGGTTGGTATTTTTGAAGCTCATTTAATTGTGATGCACAGCAAGGTACGGACACCATCGATTAAAAGATTCATGACAGTCAGATGTGAGCTGAGTGCACAGAAAACGGTCATTCCAGGAGGAGAAGGTGCCCTACAGTGTGGGGTCCCGCTGAGACAGTGCTGGGACTCTAACGAAATTCCCTGTGGGGGCGCGTGTGCAGTGGGTGGGTCATGTGATGCTCGGAGCTCTTCACTCTTGCTCATCCAGGGCAGTGAGTTCAGGAAAGGTCATCTTCTTTCCTCCGACTGTGTTCCTGATGCCAGCCCACCTCCTTCTCTGTTGAGACAACTCTTCTTTAAAACTCAACCTGAGACTCAGCTTATCTTTGCCAAAACTTGCCCATAAAATCTACTAAAACCTAGTAAAACCTGTTAAATAGTTCTTTATCTACAAACTGCATAGGCAATGACCACACTGTTTAGTAAAAATAATGGGATTGACAAGCCATTCGCTCTTTAGCTCTTCAGTTTCCTCTGCTGTTCATTACTTGCTCTATTTCATTTCTAAATGGAACTGCGTATTGTAAAATCCGGCCAAGTAGATCTTTGTGTAGATACTGTGTCTTGCTTCTGCCAGAGATGATTTTTCATTCAGGGTGAACAGGAAAAGGCAGTATTAGATACAAAATGCATTCAAGTTTTAAAATAAAGGTGAGAAAACACATGTGCTTCATTCCACTGCATTTTACGCCATATCACAAACGGGAATCTACAATTAAACCACTTTTGTTTGGGCTGCTAGTTTTTCCTTGCTTTGATTCTCTGGTCAGGAAGTAATTACATTTTAGAAATTAAATGATGCTTACATTGGGGGTGTGCCATGAAAACAGCAATAAATGTCACTGACCTGCAAGAAATACACACCATCGTGGTTACTGTTTTATAACCACTTCTTCTTTGCATAAAAATTAATTATAAATATCTTCTGCCCCGATGTGCATGACTTTGAGATCTTGGTTTACAATAAAACTGTAAAAGTAGAATATGCGTTCTTTATCTTATATTCCTTAATAATTTTCTTATGACACACTCCCTTGCTATCAGATACCATTTATTGAGTGCCTTCTCTTGTGCCGGCTCCATGTCAGGTTCTGTAGAAGATCCCTGAGAAGTTTATGTATCTATTTTATAAGTTCCACAGATGAAAAGTCTGGGTTTCAGAAATGTAATCTGCTCAGAGTCACATGGCTTTATAAATGCCATTTGTGGATTTAAACCCAGCTCACTATAACTCAAGTGCCTTCCCTCTTTTGGCCACAGTACACTCCAGCTTTCTGAAAGACTTGATGCTTTAAAGGCAACCTCTCTAAGAATCCAAAACTTAAAAACTAGAAACGGGGGAGAGGTTGCAATTAATATAATTTTGGATTCAGGAATAAACTGGATTCCAGTGCCTGTTGGTTCACTGGCAACTATATGAATTCAGACTGTATTTAAAACTTGGAGCCTGTTTCATTATCTCTGAAATGGGGGTAACGATACACACCTCCAATAACGCCTAAGAACAATAAATGAAAGAACATATTTAATAGCTGGCACCTATTTCCAGACCTCCTGAGTGGAAATGGTCATGGATGAGCCCAGCTGGGCCAGAACACATGGAAGGGAAATTTCTACTAAGCTAAAGGAATGACAAGATCGATGGAGAGTAAAAAGTCGAAGTTGAAGTCAAGTAGGTTGGCAAACGAGTGAACAAAGTCTTGACGGGCACAGAATGGGCCACCTGCAACAAGGCAGGGGAAGAGCAGACAGTTCCTAGCGGAGAATAAGTCAGGAGACCGCACTCATCAAATATCTGAACTTCTTCAAGGGCACAGACCTGGGTAGGGACCTGTCTGACTGGCAAGGGTCCCCAGTAAGTCCTCAGTAACGGGAGTGCGTGGTGAATGCATTCGTAGACAACATCTACTCCTAAAGCATCCTGTGTGGTTTGGGTCAGCTGCCCCCATTCCCTTGTTAGTGCTTATGTCCAAAGGGTTACCTGAGTACCAAGAGGAGACAGTGGTAACCGAAACTATCTGAAAATCTTCCCTCATTATAATGTCAGCACACACTGGTGTAAAAGATTTGCTCCCCCTGCCCTAGTTCCTTTTTGAAGAACGCAGTGTATGGAGAATGCATATTCTGCCCATGTGTCTCCCCAAGATGTTTATTTATTAACAAACTATTTTCTTCCTTGTTTCTTTTCTTTTTCCTAACCCCTAGTGCCCCCCTGGAGTATCTTGCTTTTGCTGCTAATTGAAGACATTGAATTGGCAGAGAAATGAAATACACCCTCCTCATTTTGACAATCATTTTGCATCTGTGTATTTCCTTGGCAGCAACGTGGCTGATGAATGAACTCTGTTGAACTGCAGAAAAATAATATGCCCTTCCACAAGTCCTAGTCTCTGGCTTTGACTGCTATCTGAAAACAAAGCCTCTGAACTTTTCAAATGCGTGTGCCTCATTCAGTAGTTGCAGATGTACTCAAATTTAGGATAGCAGTGAAAACTGAATGTGGCCCATGGCACAAGATACCATTCAGGTGACGTCACAGAGCCATGGCCAGAGCTTAGCAACACTGCTCCAATCCATTCTGTCAAACATCACTCTTTCAAGCCATCACTGATATAGACCTTGCTTCCCTGGCATCATTTCATTACAAAAAAATAAGACAATTGAAAAGTATGTGAAGCTTATAATACAATGCTAATGGGGCAGAAGATGGGGAATGTTTCTTCACTGGTTTTTGAGATATAAATATTCAGGCGACGATCAGTAAGTTCTGACAGGCATTTTTTTTAATTTTTATTTTTCCAAGAAGTTTATTGTCAAATTAGTTTCCACATAACACTCAGTGCTCATCCCCACAAGTGTCCTCCTCCATGCCCATTCCCCCTTCCCCCACATCCATCAGTCCTCAGTTTTTGTCAGCATTCAAGAGTCTCTCATGGTTTGCCTCTCTCCCTTTTCCCCACCATTTCCGCCCTTCTTCTCCCCCTTGTTCCTTCGTCAAGTTCCTCCTAATCCTCCTATACGTGACAGGCATTTTAACAAATGTAAGTTAGGGGGAAATTGTAAGATGACAAGTATTTGCTTTATCATTTTGAAATCTCAGCTTGACAATGACATCATCATGAAAAAGAAAGCCCTTTCAAAAGAATTGACAGAAAGTTAAAGGTACAGAGAATTCAGATACTGAGCTAGTTATAATCTCATCTGTGTTGGTGATTTCTACAATGAGATATGCACTGTTTGAGGAGAAAACACACATGTTGGCAAAGATAAGAGCAGATTTTGTGGGGGAGTCTCAGAGTCAAAGGCTTTAGCTTGGGGGCGCCTGGGTGGCTTAGTCGGTTAAGCGTCCGACTTTCGCTTAGGTCATGATCTCGCGGTTCGTGGGTTTGAGCCCCGCGTCGGGCTCTGTGCTGACTGCCAGCTCAGAGCCTGGAGCCTGTTTCGGAGTCTGTATCTCCCTCTCTCCCTGACCCTACTCTGCTCACGCTGTCTCTCTCTCTCTCCTAGAAATAAATAAAAAAAAGAAAGAAAGAAAGAAAAAGGCTTTAGCTTGAATCTCAAGTTTTTAGTTTTATAACCTTGGGCAATACTGCAGACAGAATTCTATGACAGTCTCTGGTTCTAGCCCCCTGGAATACATGTCCTGAATAATCCTCTCACCTGGAATGTGAGTGAGCTCGTTGAAAATGATTAGCTTTCATTATATGGCAAAGGTAAAGGGTTTTGCAGGTGTACATGAAGTCCTATCTGTTGATCTGGAGTTAGTCAAAGGGAGAGACACCCTGGGTGAGCCTAGCCTCATCACCTGATGCTCTTACAAATGGGCCCCAGGTCTTTTCTGAAAGAAAAGATGAAAAAGAGTCTCCTGCTAGCTTTGAAGTGGGGTCCCAGTTGTAAAAGTGTCCATGAAAGGGCCACATGGTGGGCACTTTAGGGCCTCCAAGTGCTGAGCGCAGCCCCGCTGACAACAGCAAAATAGCGGGACCCCAGTCCTACCAAGGCAGGAACTGAATCCAACATGTGACCCTGGAAAAGGACCAGAACTCCAGAAAGGGGCACCTTCAGTGCAGCCTGTGAGAACCTGAGGCCTCAGACCTGAGCAGAGGACTCAGACACACCGTGCCCCGATTCCCCACCTTCAGAGAACTATGAGATCATAAAAAGATAGTCTGAGGCCACTAAGATTGTGGTGGTTTGTTGCACAGTAAAGCAAAGTAATACAGGTAAGCTATTTAACCCCATACACATTGGTTTTGGTACATGTAAAATGGAGATCACAACAGATCACTGCAAGGATTCAATGTGATTAAAGCTCTCTCTCAGCACGCGGCTGGCAGGTGGGAATTGCTCAGGAAAGGTCATTGCAATACCACCAGCACTACCAGCAGCAGCAACATAGACTCCAGTAATTGCAATATGCTAGAACACCGGGTATGCTTACGAACAAAACAAACAAAGAAATAGGCAGTGTACCTGTCTCCTATAGGCTACCATGTGACTAAATTTTTTAAGTATATTTTTATTTATTTTTTGAAAGTGAGAGCAAGCACGGGAGAGACAGATAGAGAAGGAGAAAGAGAATCTCAAGCAGGCTCCACTAAACAACACAGAGCCTGATGCAGGGATCAATCCCACAAACCATGAGATCATGACCTCAACCAAAATCAAGAGTCAGATGCTTAACTGATTGAGCCACCAGGTGCCCCCTGACTAAATTAAATAATGGTATCATTACATCTGTCAACATCCACAGATACGTATATGTTGACCAGCCCCAGGCAGAGATTCATAACACACACACACAGCTTCAAGGGCAACAGATTATTCCTAGTCTACAAATACACTGCTTCTTTGTGTCTTTTTTCCATGCACTGCTCCTTCCCACTGAAATGTCATTCACTGAAATGTCATTTCCACATCTCTACCTGTAAAGTCTATTCATTCTTCAATGCCAGGCTCAGCTTGTACGGCATTACAACGTCCAAGACTGTGCTAATCACTTCATGAATATTATCGTGTTCAATAACAATTACATGAAATAGCTATTACTATTGCTCCTTCTTACCGCTTCTTAGAGGATGGGAAATGAAGGTCCAGAATGACTAGTTGCCCCAGCTCACAGAACAGAGTGAGATCTGAACTTAGCTAGCTGTGCTCCAGTCTGTGCTCCCAACCACTAGACTCAGCTTCATGTTGATGGACTCCTCATAAACTCATCCAGATCTAGTTGCAATGGATTTTTCTTTTATCTGATCTCCTATTATATACAGGTTTTGACTAGCAGGGTTTAAGATGAGCCTAAACTGAGTTATATCTCACAGTTTGTACACGTGCTTGTTTTATTTAGAGAGAGAGAAGCTTAAGCAGGCTCCATGCTGAGCATGGAGCCCATTGCGGGACTGGATCCCACGATCCCAGGATCGTGACCTGAGCTGAAATCAAGAGTCAGATGCTCTCCCAACTGAGACACCCAGGCGCCCCTGGTATATAGAGTTAGGAAGCAAGTTTTAATACATTTACATCCATATGAGGAAGGACAAATTGGAGAAAAAGCTTAATCCATGCCCTCATTTACATTTGCCTAATTGGAGGAGAGGAGCCGCAGGCAACAATCGGGAGGGTTTAGGGCTTCTAGGGGGAATCTATGAGGGAAAGAGGACTTGGGACTGGATGTGGTATCTTCTGGACACACAGCCGGTCCGATGGTCTACTCTGGTACCATTTATCCCAGCAATGAAACGAAGGCAAGAAACAAACACAAAAAGCCGTCACTGTGCACCCAGGGCACACATCACCTTGCCCTTTGGTGCTATGAGAGTTTCACACAGAGGGGAAACTTTCTGTCCTAGGGGAGGGGCCTGGCAAATGTGGGAAATTCAGGACTATTTTAGGCACTGACTGTGCTCTATTTTAAAGCTTAGCCATGGGAACACCTCTCATCTCTGGTATCTCTGATACCTTGGGGAAAAAACAAATTTTAATTAAAGGAAAAGTTCATGTAATCTTATTTTGCATCATGACCTCATGCTGACAGAGCAGCAAGATCTGGAGAACACGTATCTGTGGAGCCTGTGGTCCTCACCCCAACCCTCCCCAGCACTGGGGGCTTCCAGAGAGCAGATCTGTGGGCCCCTCATCTCTGCACACTTCACGGAACCTGCCCTAACTCTTTCCACTTACCAGACGCTTAATAAATGTGCACTGGTTAAAGAGGAAAATATTTTTATAATTCCATGAGAGCTAAATTACCAGCAGATGTAGCTAATGTGTTTAAGTTTAGAAAACATGTACTGGGGAATCTAATACAGAAGAACAATGGGAATTGACTTTGGAAATAGTTAATAACTGATCTAAAAATGAACTGCTGGCTACAGAAAATAATTGCTATTAATGTTGAGTTGTCTTGGGAATCTGAGTATATTTTTCCCCCTACCGTGAAGAAAAGGAAGTGTAAAGTCGAAATCTGGCTAATGAGGAGATGTTGCTTTAAGGAAGAAGAACAAATCTGAGCAGAGTTTAGGGTTGGGAGCTATTAGATTAAACAAACCTGATCTTACAGCCCATGTTATTCAAGAAAGAAAATATTTAACTACAATAGATAGTGATGGCATTTTAGGGGGGGTGTTTTTTTATTTTTGGAAATGGTTCTTCCTGCTTCTTACGACCCCGTTGCAGGCTCTATAGATTTCTAGCCCATCACTCACAACCGGTTCCAAGTCTGACTCCTCTACTCAACTCGGATCCCCTGGCTGATGGTGAAAAGTCTTACTCATCTTCTTATCTGGGGTGTCCAAGCACGTACATGACAAACAGCAGCCTCTCATTAAGCGCATACTGAGGGAATGAAATGCCTTAAGCTTTTTACAAAATTCACAATTAATAAGACTTTCAAAGCGGTTGTCTTGGCTTAAATTCTTCTTGATACACACACCGAGATACAGCTCTCTGATGATGACGACGTGAAGGAGGGGTGCGGCGCAGACGGCGCATCTTGGTCTGGTCCGAGGCATGGCTGGGCACCTGCCAGGATGACCCTTGTCATCCCTCCACGCGAACGTCCTCCCCATAGAGGTGCCCGGAGGGCGGCAATCTGTCCACCGCGTCGGCCTGTGGCCTCACCCCCCCCACCCCCCACCGCCGGCACAGCTCACTACGTGGCATATTTGTTGAATCAATGGGTGAAGAAACAAGAGAGACCCTGCAACGACTCCTCTTGAGCCTCCATGCAGTTCTTTTAAACTCCACTGAATCCTATGCCAATCTAGGAAACCACCACACAATATTGTCTCCCAAAATAGTCTCCTTGTAATTAAAATTCTGTCGTGTGTGGGTTTTTCCCCCTATGTGTGCATGCTTCTAACAACACGGAGGGAGGGAAAGGGGGTGGATAGAGAGGGACACCCGCCACCTACGGAGCGAGAAGTCTCCTTTCACTCTGCACTGAGCCCTTTCCAGATGCCTGGTATCAGGGAAACGGCCAGACCTTTCCATGTGGGCATCCTAATGGGGAGATGCACCGCAAATGATGAAAACAGTCATTAGCAGCAGGGCCACTGGGTCAAGTTACCTCCTTCCCTCGCTGGCATGAGCTGCTGCTCACGAGGAAATCCCAAGGGGAGAACAGAAGGCGATCTTCTCCTGATGCCCTGATGAAAGGCCAGACAGGACTGGCTGCTTGCACTGTTCCCCCAGAGGCTTTCCTGCCCAGGCCAGGGGAGGGGAGTGAGGAAATAAACAAGATCTTTATCTGCATTTAGGGTAATTATCACAACGTATGTGTGGAAGGGACATACGACCTACATATATAAATATTTAAGTAGCCAGCCCGACTGCTCTACACTATAGTGTGTTCCCCTGACTTTCACCTTCCTCAAGTCATTGACTAGTTTCTTCATTTTTAGCCACCCAACATTTTGAAAATACATTTTTTTCCCTTCTTAATGCAACAAAGCAAACCACTGAATATGTTCTCTTGGTTTTCATTCCTGGAATAACTAAGACTTTTTTTTCCCCTTTTTTCTAGCCCTTCCTATATCCATTAGAACCCAGTTTCTGAAAATCACAGTTTTTCAAAACCCCAAACATATCCCATTATAGTTGTAAAGCAAGAAACTCTGTAAATGATCGATAAATCCAAAGCCCACAAGCATTTCTGTTTTACTTTAGAAATATCTCAAACAGGTGAGTCCCAAATTATGAAATTATAGTGTTGATCTTCACCTCTACATTAAGTCAGAAAGAACGACAGGCAGATTTTACATGAACTTATCTTCCTCTCTTCTTCTTGTCCTTGAACTGGGAAAACATGCTTGGAAAATAAAACAAAACAAAATAAAACAAAACAAAATATAACAAAACAATAGTGGACTTCTACCATTCTTATCCCCAGTCCCAAAGTGAAACTAACTACTTAGTAAAATATGGTGAGAGATCATCACAGTCTCTTACATCCATAGAGAGACTCCTAAATATTGAGGCTATGCATGTATACAGAAGTCTGTAGTACAGACACATTAAGGGGACAGGATGCCTCACTGAAGTCCAAACAAATGGGTGGAACAGCTGTTGTTGTTGTTGTTTTTGTTGTTTAACTCCATTTAGGAAAACAAAATACTTAGCAATTTGATTAACTTAAATGTCTTATTGTTGGGGTTATTTTCCCAAATTTGACTGTAAATGTGCAAAGTCCAATATATTAGTGACAATAGGAGTCTCCAAATTTAAGTTGTAGAAACCTCACTACTGAGACCATTCAACGAAATACACATAAAGGAAAGTTTCAGTGCAAGAAGGATTGGCCACATAATAAAATAGATGTTTTTCATCTTTATTTAAGAAGATATGTTTTTGGTAGACATTTCAACTGATCCGCAAATAAATCACTACATGCAAATCAAATTATTTATAAGACTCATGAGAAGGATAGTGGAATCAATTCTGTAAAATATATTTTGTTGGAAATAGAAATTTAGAGCATTGCATTTGTAATCCAAAGCATAAATGAGTCCCTAATAGTATACCTGGTCATGTACGTGTACAGATGGGGGCTGGAGACTGTCTTTTTCTTCCTCACGAATGATAAATATTGATAAGAATGTCCATGAAATAAATTCTCTGTATAAATGTAAATTTTCATTAAAAATTTGACACTTGAAGCCATGATTCATTAAAATGAAAAACAAGAAATCCAGGGGAATTTTTATTTTTTTTAGTCCATTGATCTCTCACTTCATTGAAAGATAGCTAAATGGTTTGAAATTAATGCCTGATAAATATGTGAACTGATTGAAGCTATAAATACCTTCAAAGAGCAATTCAAAGCTTATGAAAATCCTTTTAATGAGGTGAAAACATGAAAATTAGCTCTACTTAAATGCCTAGGAGAGCCGAATATTGTATTTCACATATTGACTTATAAACATTGTTTTCAGTCTTCTTGAAATAGAACTCCAATCTTACGTTGTTCTGGTTTTTCAAATCTTTCTAGATTTTATACAGTCGGGTACAGTCATCAAGAACAGATCCTCCAATAACATAAGCTAGGCAGCTGGGTTCTGCACACACACCACGAGCTGTTTCCTTGGCATGTTCTTTGCCGGATCCTTTGCTGAATTCCAAATGTTGGAAGACACGATGATCCAGTCCATGGACCTCTTCTTTTTCTATCTATACACACTTGCTAGGTATCTTCTCCAATCCCATGGCTTTAAATATTTATACTTTGATTTCCAAATTTACCAAATGACCAAATAGTCAAAATTGAGCTCCAGATTTGCACAGCAAATTGCCTCCATAGCTCATCCGCACTCATTGGCATCTCAAAACAATATGTCCAAATTAGAACTTATGATTACTCATCAATAAAGCCTGCTTCTGTCCAGACTTCTCCATCTTAATAAAGAACAGCTCCGTTACCCAGACATTTAAAACTAATGTCTATGAATCATCATGAATTCCTCTATTTCCATCACACTCCACATCTAATCCACTGACAGATACTACAGGTTCTAGCTTCCAAATGTCTCCAGAATCGGACCATCTCCAAAGCCATTCAACCGTAATCAAGTTACTGCCATCTCTTACCTGGATCCCCATAGTTGCTTCCCCTCCTTTGATTTATGCTGCCCAAGCCATTTTTCTACAAGAGGCTAGAGGGTTGTTTAGAAACATAAATTCGATCCTGTAACTCTTCTGCTCACTATCTTCTGATGGCTTCACATCCACACACCATACACACACCTTCCAGATCTTACATAATCCTGTCTGACCTCTCCCCAACTTCATCACCTTGTACCCCGATCCAGCCACATCAAATTTCTTTCAATGCCTCACATACACCAAACTCAGTGCCTTCACTTGTTCTTTGCACTTGGCATTCCCTCCTCCCTGTGCAGTTCCTCTCAGTATTGCATATTGGTGCCCTCCATCCACTCAGGGGTCTGCTTAGAGAGACTACCCTTCATCTGAACCACTTGCACTTCACTCTCTAGCCTTCCAAACTATTTTTCCTTTATTTATGGCACTAATCAAGAGCTCAGTTACATAATGAGTTAATTTAGTCACCTGTTTATAGGCTATTTTGCCCAGTGGTCAGCTCTGTGGTTTAGGGACCCTATTGGCCATGTGTACCGTTCTATCCAAGCACCAAGTACAATACAGGGCAGACACTCAATAATTACTGCTTTTTCTGAAGGAAACATTCATGAATGTGTACCTTTTTCATAGTCTGTGTGACTAAACAAGTCCCACAATCTATTACTGTAATGCACTGTAAAGAATAAATAGATATGACTTTGAATGGTGAGGTTCTTAGTTTTATCAAGTATATATACATACACATGTATATATCTTAGTTAAGCAATTAATTATTACACTATTGGTATATCACGGGGCAACAAACAGATGAATCAACCATAGATGTATCTGTCTATGGTTGATGTGTAAGCCTACACGATAGCAACCGTTCACAGACTAGGATGCACCCTTGTGTGTTTGATGCATTCCAATTCCCCAAGTTGGTTAGAAAAAATCTCCTGAGTCAAGTAGAAAGGAGGACACCCACTTTGAAGTGGGTAACCTACTGTCTTCTTGCTGTGCAGAGGACGCCTCATCAGTTTTGACACTCTGACTCTGCAAGAATTTTAGGAGATGCACAAAGTCATGAAAGGCTGTTGGAAGCCAGCTGGGAGCCAGGCTCTTCGTGGTAGGAGCCAGGGAAAGAGCTAAGGGAAAGGCACTCAGCTGATAATCAACATCCTAAAATGCTCCACTTTCATTTAGTGCTTGTTACTATCATAATTTTAATCATTCCCATCAGGGACAGTTAGGCTGAACAACGTGTCCCCGGGGACTGGTCTACGGACTTGATCTTTAATTTTATCATATTTTAATAGAGGATAGTGTAAATAGCTTGAAGATAGGAATCTACACAACTGTTGACAATAGAGGAGGGTCACAGAAATCTAATAATGGCCTGTAGAGAATCATACCCTTGCTTTACTCTCATGCCAAGTCAATTGAATTCCAAAGAAACTCTTCCTGTTAATTCACTGCTCCTATCTTGCACCAGGCAAACCAATTCACAGTGAATAAGAAGGTTTTCTGTGGCTCTCTGAAGCAGTAGTTTATAAAAATTCTATGCATGTCCACCTGGAAATAACTTTAAATCACTATTGTAGCTTTCTGGTTTTCTTTCCCTCCCATAAAAATATTTGAAAATAAAATAGTGGATTCAGACACCTGCCTTCCCCATGTGAAGCAAACCCACAGATTGGCGATTTCTATACTATAACAGTGCTATAGACAGTAGAATAATTCCATAGACAGTTTATCAGCTTTCTCAACAAAGAAAAGAAAACTCACTCTTTTGGAAAAACAAATAAATACTCCCCCTCCCTCACTCCCTCTCTCTACTCTAAGCTTCCGAATAAAACACTTTGGAGTGTAAGAGATCATTAACGGATACAGACACAAATTCCCCACTTCATTCTCTATGCAGTTTTTATGCTGACAATAAATTCCCATTGAAATATTAACATCTCTCATTGTTTATGGAGAAACCTTATTTTTCGTGGGAAAATCTAATCTGTTGCCCCCTTGTTCTAAAGAATACTTGTATTACAAATGGATTTCAAAGAAGGTATAGCTGTGTCTTAATAGACAAACATACTTTTTAAATAGGGAAGATCCTTGAGAAAAATTTAGCAGTGGTGTTTCATTTTCCCTAACTCCCCAAAGTCTTTGAAGATGAGGAAATGTTTTTTATTTATGTCTAGAACAGCAAGAAAGTGATACGGCATAGAAGTTAATCCTGGAAAGACAGAGCAGAAAATAACAACTAGCTTCTGGATCTATACCCAGAGCAATCGAATACCACTATTTTAGGTCATTTGGGAAAATAACAGTCCTGCACATAGTCTGACCCTGGAAAAATTACTCTCGTGCAGCAAATCCATTTGATCAATTAATATAAAACATGCCAAGGTTTTTGTATTGTGAAATTAAAGCATTACCTGTTCACTCACAAATCAGAAAACCTCACTTAACCACATTAGCCATTGTCCCAAGTGATTAATTCCATCCTGAGACAGAAGAAATTAAATCAAACAAAGCGATCTGTCCCAGAGAAGACAGGAGAAAAAAATGGCACTCCTTTGCACGAAGTGCCCCACATTCTGGAATTTTACTGGTCCCACCAACTCTAATGAGCATGGTTGAGATGAGGCTGTCCTATCATCTTGGAAGTCATATCATGACATCCCCACCTGACCCCAGAGCTCCACAGGATGCAAGTTGTCACCTGGGCTACATTCACACCCCTCTGCCTCCCTGGCAGGTTATATTCATGGCCCTTGGAAATGCATTTCTAATTTGGCCTCAGAATAAATAATCACTCCCACAAAAGGGGGAGAGGTCACTGATCTCAGGGTTAAGGAGAACAAGGGGTGGATGAGAGGCTACTCATGGAGTAGCGAGTTCTCCATCCTTTGCTGCCATATTCCTGATCCTGAGTCGCAGCCTTTTTGCTGAACTACAGGTGTTCTGTGTCGTCCCCTCCCCATGCCTGGCCACTGTTCCTTTTCCTCGGCAGCCACCGCCTTGCATTGGGGGGGCGTGGGGGGCCATAAGAGTGGCAGATTCTGATGCTAACTGCAGCCGCTCTGTGGCTCCTGTCCACCCCCACCCCCCCACCCCCCCACTAAATATAGCATAACTTATTGAATGGTGCATCGGATGTCAGGGAAAAGTGACCCTTTCCCTCAGAACTGGTGGATTAATTGCCTTTTCTTTCACTTCCCGGTACACAGGCTTATAATAGAGCAGTAGTCGGGTATGAAGTCATCGATCTGCCTCTAGGTTGAGATTAAACCAGTCACTTTAAACATTTTAATATTAACAAAAGGCTTTGTGTGATTTTTTTTCCCCCACTCTGCTGTAACTTTATTCGAGGGCTGGAGAGCACAGGGGCTTTGACAAGTTTGTCAGTGACCAGGGGCCACCATAATCAAGTGAGAAAAAAAACCCAACAAGACCTATCATGCATGTTTACATCACAGAACCCGTTTAACGCAGTGTCTGTGCAAAATGTGGGTTGTAAACTATGGAGATTGAGGAGGACATTAATTAACACAGATTGTAGAATTTATAGCTCATTAACAAAGAGATCAGTGTCAGAGCTTACGTTTAGAAACCTATACTTGGATCAAAGACAAAACTCATGGTAAGTGAGTGAAAGGTAAAACACCGGCACAAAAATGGCTTTATGTCTTCTACGTAAAAATCACCACGAGCACTAATGAACAAGTAAATTTCCTTACAAAATATTGATACAGCAATAAAATATTTCAATAACACACAGAGACTGCTAAAAGAAACCTTAGATAGAGTATTATAGACGTCGATAGGGATACAGATAGTTACATATATACTGCAAAAAGATGTGTATTTTATTACTTCAGTATTAAGTCTCTAAAGAAAAATGTTTTAAAAATGTCTTCCATATGTAGGTGAAAAGAGTTATTCACTGGTTTTAGCTAATATATGAATGTGAGATTTAGAAAAATAGAAACTGATTTTTAAGGTAAAAGGTATGCATTTATTCTTACAATTACTTTAAGTGCTGTATTTGACTGACAATACATGAAATAGAAACCAAGCCATTGATCCCATCTCAAAAAGCTTAGCCTAAGAATATAATGAGTCAAGAACACACATATGCATGGTCAAGATGTTTTCTGAAGCAGTGTTATAAAAGCAGAAACTTGAATAAAAATGAATGGTCATCTGTATGAGATGGATTCAATGAATTATGTTATTTCCATACAAATAACAGAATACTACAACATTTAAAGACTAGTATTTGATAAGAACGCAAGTATTCTCCATTGCAGGGACAACGATGGTTAATTTCAATCACTGAAAACACAATTATTCCACTTCTTTTGGCAGCTGCTACATTGAATACCTCCATTTATTTATATATTCATTAAATACTTGTGTTCAATCAGACACTATGTGCCAGACACATGAACCAATAAACAAAACAGACTTGGGCTTATAGACACTACAGAGTTGTTAGAAAAATATATATGCCATTGTAATCAATTCCAGGAAGGAAAACCACAAGATGCTACCAGAGATTATAATACTGGACCTAACATGGATTGGAGAAGGGGAGCAGAGAATATATTTCCTTTTTTTTTTTTTTTTAACTTTTTTTAATGTTTATTTTTGAGACAGAGACAGAGTGTGAGCAGGGGAGGGTCAGAGAGAGAGGGAGACACAGAATCGAAAGCAAGCTCCAGGCTCCGAGCTGTCAGCACTGACAGCTGACATGGGACTCGAACTCATGGACCGTGAGACCATGACCTGAGCCAAAGTCAGATGCTTAACCGACTGAGCCACCCAGGTGTCCCGAGAATGTATTTCCAGGACATGACAGGGATGCTGAGAACAGTAGAGTATCCTTGGCATCGTCCTGGGACTCACACGCGGTCAGTCTGGGGCTTGACTGCACCTGCACTGAGTGAGTGCAGGGGTCGGGGATGAGGCCCCAGTGTGCCCCACCAGCCAGTTCTAGGGTTTTGAATTTTGATTCAAAGGGTTCACTTTGATTCAGGGGCGCCTGGGTGGTTCAGTCAGTGAAGCGTCCGACTTTGGCTCAGGTTATGATCTCACGGTTCATGGGTTTGAGCCCCGTGTCGGACTCTGCGGTGACAGCTCAGAGCCTGGAGCCTGCTTCAGATTCTGTGTCTCCCTCTCTCTCTCTGACCCTCCTCTGTTCACACTGTCTCTCTCTCAGAAATAAGTAAAACGTTAAAAAAAATTTTTTTTTAAAGGTTTGATTCATTTGATTCATTGGAAGGATTTGCCATGGGGGGGAAAGCATGAGTCACAGTTTTAAATTAAATTCAAGAATCACTAATCATATGATGTAACATTCTGACAAGCCACTACTGAAAAATTGTCCTTTACAGTAATGGCAGCATGCCCTTCAAGCTGTGTGGACATGTGCACCTTATCACAACCAACCCAGACCTCAGTTTTCTCATTGGTAAAGCAGCTGGTGGGTGGGGTAAGTGATATCACTGTGCCTATAGTTCAAGTGCAACTTAGCATCATGGGGACATTATTTAAAGATTCTGTTGCCGTGGTTACATTTTTACCAGTGTTAAGTCAATAAAATAGAGCTTCATACAAAATAGTATGAAAGGATTGGTTTGTTATTTGTGATACACAAGGAAATAGTTGAATTAGAGGCTTAAGGGATATCTGGCATTCGACTAAGTTTTAAAATACGAAGCACAGAAACTTACTGCTAAATCCTACCATCCAGGATGCTTTTACAAGTTCTACTATTGGGGGTAAGTTGGGAATCAGAATGTATTCCCAGCTCCATAACTATTAGGCTGCCTGATTTTTTAGTCAATTAATATTTGTGCCCGATGGCAATGTTTAACACTGTCTGAATGTCGATGTGGTTTGGAGTCGTACCATAAAAAAGCATGACAGGCCCCCTTGCTGTGACAGCATGGACAAATGATATAACTCTCCATGAATAACACACATAAAAACCCATATTGATCATGTTGACTTTTTTAAAGTTATTTATTTTTAGAGAGAGAGAGAGAGAGAGAGAGCACAAAAGCAGGGGAGGGGCAGAGACAGAGGGAGAGAGAGAATCCTAAGCAGGCTCCACACACAGACCAGCATGGGGCTGGATCCCAGGAACTCCAAGATCAGGATCTGAGCCGAAATAAGCTTAACCAAATAAGCCACCAGGGGATCCTTGGATGACATTGAATTTTATCTGAGCTCTCGGTTCCTAGAAACAGTGAAGATTAAAGGAATTTTCACCCTTTTGTGTTCTGGAAAACAGCTTATTGTGAGGAACGACCGTTCCCCATAAAGCTCTCAGATGTCCCCCACCTTGTTTATCTCTACGGACTGACACAGATGCTCCAAACTCCTGTTATTTGCTTTACAGATGACTAGCTAAACTTCTTGTCCCCATGGACCAATCAGAACACAATGCTTGGTAACCAAACTTCAGTTAAGTTTCTCTCCTTCCTCTAAGTCCCTGAACTTGGGTCCACCTTCAGCCTCAGCTAGGAGACAGTCCCTCCTGAGTGCAGCATAGTCTCTGATCTACTCTCCTAGCCTTCTGCTTCCACACTCGTTCTTTCTAGCCTTGTTTACTCCTCTCTATTAAAACCAACCAACAAACAAAATCTCTTTTCCCCTAACTTTGAGAGGCTTGCAGACCTTCTACTTAGTAGTTCACCCCTGCAATGGCACCCCTGCCCCTCCTGCAAGAGTCCAGCCCTACCCAGCTCTGACAATAATCCTCTCCAACAAAGCCTCTCCTTATTAAGTGGGGATTTATTTACTTTTTTATCTGACAACATTTACAAGGAATTCTGTTTTGGGAGGTCAGAATAGTTTGCTGTTTCTCAGTATCTCCTAACTTTCCCTCCAGGATTTGGAAAGGCATGCTTGGTGTGTTTGTGGAGGGGGGGTGGAGAGGGGGATGTGATTATTAGACAATAAAAATCATTTTAAATCACCAAAGAAATCTCCACAAATCATTGGGCAAGATCCAGAACATAAAAAAAAAAAAAAAAAAAAAGTCAGTGAAACAGCAACAAGAAAACTACCTACCCACAAAGGAAACATGATTTACATAATCAGTTCATGCTTTTCTCCTTCATATTATGGAAGTTTCTTTGTTTACATGATCTCTAGTGGTCTGTTAAATGCTTGCAATGCATCAGTGCTTTTCTGAACATTTTGTTAGGAATGAAAAATGCTTTACCCATCAATAGGAAAGGCAGCTGAAATATTAGAATAAAGAAACGACTTGGTCTGCAAAACTTAATTTGGTTTCAGCCCTAACTCTCAATCACAGGAAGGCGGTCTAGAAGGAAAGCTTCACTTTCCATTTTTAACCACATTTTAGCAATAAGCAAATGGTGACAAAACCATTTAAAAAGGTGATGAGTTCATGGTATTTTGCATCACTCTGAAGGTGAGCTGTCCAGTAAACTCACATGATATTTGCAAACCTATAAAGAGTGATTTTAGGGCACCCTGGGTGGCTCAGTTTAGCATCTGACTTTGGCTCTGGTCATGGTCTCACAGTCTGTGAGTTTGAGCCCCACATTGGGCCCTGTGCTGATAGCTTGGAGCCTGGAGCCTGCTTTGGATTTTGTGTGTGTGTGTCTCTCTCTGCCCCTCCCCGGCTTGTACTCTGTCTCTCTCTCTCAAAAATAAATAAATAGTAAAAAAAAGAAAAAAATTTTAAAGAGTGATATTATTTCAATGTCAAGTATCCAATACAATGTGATGGACAGGAGCATTTCATTAATTCTTGCCTCCAGACACTGGCTATGGGATGGGAAGAAAAGTGTGTGGCCTCAGCCCAGGGCTTAGAGATGTCCTTGTTGCTTGTGATGTGAGACCCAGGAACCCACATGCCATGGTACCCAGGCTAAGAGGGTGCAAAGTGTTCTCAGGAAACCAGAATGAAAAGTAGGAAACCTGACTAGTAGGGGAATTCCTATCACTATCCTCATCAGCAAAATGAATCATGCAAATATGTCAAATATGCCAACTTGCACTCATTTGCATGTGGCTTATACATGCTCACATCTTTTACCTCATATGGAAATCCATAAATACTTGTTAGGATGAACTAACTCCATCACTCTAGTCAGACCTTTGAACAAGCATTTCACATAATTAATCCTTACAACAAAAAAGTGAGGAGGGTATTATTTTTCCCATTTTACAGTCAAGGAGCAAAGACTCTGAGAGTTAAGTGATCTTCCACGAGGCCTCATGACTGAGCCGGAACCCAAACTCCATGCTCCATGCTCCTAACCACTCTGGTTCTGACCCAGAACATTCTGGTAAGTTTCCAGCTGTTTGTAGAAAAAAAAAAAAATCAAAGAAAGGATGTGTCAATAAGACATTTAACAAACAAACAGGTCTCATATTCTTGTTTGCGCGCTACTAGCACCCAGATAAGAACGATGCTTCAGGACCCCCGGAGACCCGGTATTCATTGTTTACAAATGTCAGCTCTGAAACGTCGGCTCCGTAAATAGCATTGGAAAAGCACCTGCAGTGTGAGGAGTAAAGCAGGTAAGAGGTGACTAGAAGCCCCCAGTGTGTGCAGAAACCGCAGTTGACCTTCTGTGCTCATGGCACCCCACTGGGACACCTTTGCCACACATTCCCACACTGGGAGAAAGGGGCAATTCGCGACAATACTGAGATGATCAGGATCGTTGAAATTTCCTTCCATGACGCACAAAACGAATGTCCAGGGTTAAAGCACCGTTGCTGTGACAAGACTCAAAATACCTCTCTGAGAGTACAGTTGAGAGGGGGAAATGCTTAAATTAGTATTTCAAGTTAACAGATGGATAATGGTAGTATAATAAATAAACTATGGAGTTGATATTCAGCACTAAGAATTTTCTATGGCAAACTCACTCTCATTTCCTAGAAATTGAGAGCTAAGTTTGCAGGACAAACTTTCCTCACCAAACAGGAAATGCTGGCTCTCAGATCAGCAAGCTGATCTCCTCACATTTCATTTTCTATTTCATTTAGATTTTTCCGGAGTATAATTTGTTTCTATTTTATTATATTTCATGTGTTCTTATAAACTTCTTCAAATATTTTTGGCATAAGATATTGTGAGCATGAATACCTAAAAGATCTCTGTTTTCATTGTGAACTCACATTATAATGGCATACTAAAACTTGCTAGTAAAGGAATATAACCATGACTATCATGTATTTACAGCTTATGTGAAACTTAAGAGTTTTAGATAATTTTGTTTAAAATTTATTGTCAAGTTAGCACACATACAGTGTAGTTTTGGCTTTAGGAATAGATTCCTGTGATTTATCACTTACATACAACACCCAGTGCTCTTCCCACCAAGTGCCTTCCTCACTGACCATCACCCACCTCCCTCTAGACTCCCCACCCCTATCAGCCCTCAATCCATTCTCTGTATTTAAGAGTCTTGTATGGTTTGCCTCCCTCTCTGTTTGTATCTTATTTTTCTTTCCCTTCCCATATGGTCTTCTGTTAAGAGTTTTAGATAAAATTTTCCATGCAATGCACATGGTGATCCTGTTGTTTACCACTTTGCAGAGGAAGAAGTGGAGGCCCCGGGCAGCCAGCCAGCACCAACTAGAGCTCAGTCCCCTCTGCCTCCCAATGGCAATGGATCTCTATTCTGTTGGAGTTGAGGAGCTGTCCTCAACCGTGTCCACCCTCACTGTCCAATCGCAGTGGATGAGAGATTCCAAGAATGTGTTCATGGTACTTGAGGATTCTGTTTTCACCCCTTGCAGGGAGACCTGACACGGCAAATCTAATTAGGGTGAAAACAGCCTAGGGCGGGAGGCCACCAATTAACAGGGGCTTGTAGATGTTGGGTTCTACTGCATTTAGTGTTTTGATCCAATCACTATTCTATACTGTTTAGCTATCCTGAGACTATAAAGCTAAAAGCAAACAACACAACCTTAGGCTTCCCAGATGTTAGGTGCAATCTGTTTTCACTGCTTCTTTTACTAAGGCCATAGCATGGGAGCTACTTCCCCAAATCTGGCCTCATGAGGTCTTCGGGCCAGGTCTGTGGTTTGCAACAATGACTCCTCACAGCATGCACGTGCAGAAGATAAGAAATGTCTAACAACTTGCCAATTAGCATAGTTAATCCTAAGTGGTCTCTTTCATAGACTTCGTATGTGGTTTTGCTAACCAAGACAGAGAAGCCTGTTTTTACAGGCAGGGACAGGCTTCCCAGCAGTTCTTAGTAAAGAGCTGGAGGAGAAAAACTAAATTATGAAAAAAGTTAAAGCCATCGAAAAGTACAATATATTTACTTTTGTCAACTCCTGGGTACGGAATAACAACTGATAAACATATAAATGAATTCTTCCAGCAGATACTTTTGAACACTGCTATGCACATGATAATTGAAGTATAATAACTGGTATGAGACACATCCACAAAGGCTTTACACTCTATCTTTTTTTTCCCATATGTGATCCTCTTGTGGGTTTGTGGCAACATTTTAACTTTAAGAGGAATTTTATCTTTTGTAAAAACTTTGGAAGCATTAATGAGTAATTGCTATATTTCTCATAGCTACAGGGGTGCAATCAATCTATTTCCGTTAAAACAGAAATCTGAAGAAGATCAAAACATGCCCCAATATATAAACAAAAATAAAAACAACAGAGGAAGCAGAAATATTCTCTCGTAAACAGTAATGTAATTTGAAAAATCATGACCCTGTCACTCTCTTATTTATAGGAAAGAAGCCATGCTCCTCAAAGTCAATGAGTAGTCAAGTTAATTGTGTCCAAATATCAATGAAGGATAAAAAACTAAAGACTAGAAGAAGTCCCATTATAAAAATAATAAAAGAACAGAAAATAAAATCAGTACTTAAAAGCATGGTTTCTCAACTAAAGTGTCATTCAATTCATCATACTTTAAGACTCACATATTATGAGAGTTATCAATAACAAACCAATTCCAAGGTTAACTCCAGAGTGGTATTTTGAAGGGTGTGGTGGGATCACTGCCCTAGAGATTTTTAAAAAGTGCACCAATAACCATACCTAGGGACTTTGGACAATCTTCCTCTAAAACAGAGAATTTTATATATTGACTCTTGAATGTCATCTCAATATAAGAAATTTAAAGTAGATCATGCATGTTAAAGTTGAAAATTTTAATTATTTTGCTCCATCTTACCCCTGTGCTACAATTTTATTAAATGTGTTTTAATATCCCCTGAAAATCACTGTTACCATCATCATTTTAATCAATTATGCAGTAAGGGATAACTGGATTTGGACTTTGTTAAGAGGTGTCCAACATCATTTAGGATGGCATCATAATTTTATTGCAAGTAAATTGCACCAAACTTTAAAAATATAATCTAGGGGCACCTGGGTGGCTCAGTCGGTTAAGCATCGGACTTCGGCTCAGGTCATTATAGTGTGGTTTGTGGGTTTGAGCTCCGCATCGGAGTTTGTGCTGACAGCTAGCTCAGAGCCTGGAGCCTGTTTCAGATTCTGTGTCTCCCTCTCTCTCTGCCCCTCCCCTGCTCATGCATTCTCTCTCTCTCTCAGAAATAAATTTAAAAAATCATTAAAAATAAATAAAAA
The DNA here is from genome assembly GCA_017311185.1 of Proteles cristata cristata. NCBI lineage: Eukaryota > Metazoa > Chordata > Mammalia > Carnivora > Hyaenidae > Proteles > Proteles cristata. The sequence continues at coordinate 981,209 of JAESUZ010004109.1, read as the reverse complement.
TACCATATTTTTGCACATATAGGTGGATTAGGAGGAACTTAACGTAAGACCATGGGGGAGAAGAAGGGGAAAAAGGGGAGAGGGAGGGGAGAGGGAGAGGGAGGGAGGCAAACCATGAGAGACTCTTGAATGCCGACAACAAACTGAGGGCTGATGGGGGTGGGCGGGAGGGGAAGGGGGGTGATGGGCATGGAGGAGGGCACTTGTGGGAATGAGCACTGGGTGTTATATGGAAACCAACTTGACAATAAACTATTAAGTAAAAAATAAAAATATAATCTAAAACTCCAAAAGCCACCAATATACATTAAGACTTCCTTTACTGTATTTAAACAGCTACAGAACGGGCAAAATGAATCACCAGGTAAAGTGACTGAAACAGATGTATAATGAGTTCCAGTAAAAATGAGATCATTTTATGGAGAAACATTTATTAGAGAGGTAGTGGATAAAGGAGTAAGAATTGATTAGACAATATTAGCACAAGCTGTAATATCTATTTTCTATCCCTACTTATATTGCTAAGCCATGGTTTGGTTAAAAAAAAAAGTATGAAAATGATACATGGGATTTCTATGGTATCACTTCAACTATTTCCCTATCCTAAGTGAGAACTACTTCAGGAGAGAATAAGCTATTGTAGCATGCTTTGCTTTAAACTATGAATGCTTCATCACAAAGGTGCTTATATTATAATAAAAACATGTGTGTCTGATAGTATCAAACACACTACTATACGTATTCAGCTCTATAGATAGCAATGATCTGGAAATTCAGCGTGTCGCCAATGACACCTGCAAATTTTCTCACACATATATACCAGGTTTTCTTCAATTTAGATGGTGATATTTTATCTAGTTTCAGTAAAGTAGAATTCTTTTGAGAAAGAATAAAAAAGAAGCTGAATTTCCTGGAGGCTTTTACTACACAAATAGTTATATAATTTATCAGTCTACATTCTAAAATAATTTACTTATTCACTTATAATATATCCCTTGGATATTTCTAAAATGGACTGCTATACTTCAAATTAAGAGGCTACAAAAGAAATTTTTAAAATAAGTTAAAATAGAGAAGGATGGCTTTGGTAGACACACAAACTACCACCAAGGTTCAAATTTAGCACGACCCTTCCTGCATTTAGAGCAAAGTATACAACAGACACTGGGCCACGTCATCTCATTATGGGAAGGTTATTCCTCATTCGTGGTATTGACTCCAAGAGATTCAAGTCCCCTTTCCCATGAAAATGCAGTTTCCCATGGTAGTAATGATCATTACCTATTTGTACCAAAAAGAGAAAACGTAACTGTGAAACTAAGAAACTAGTTTAGTTCTTACTGGAAGCAGAGGATCTAAATGATCTTCCCCTTAGCAGACTAAACTATGTTAATTTTGTTGAAGTATTCTTAGTTTTTCTAATTAGTTCCCTCCTGTGTAAAACCCACATAGGTATTTCCCATTTATGAGGAATATTTACACAAATGAGTCATCTCCTAGATGCAATCCTTTCTTAACTATCAACTATTAATTTAGTCAGAGTTGTTTTCTGGTAATATATTCATAATGCTTTGCTAAATTAAGAGAAAGGATTCACATCTGCAAATGCCTTCGCTATCTGGTTGCAAAAAACCTTGAGTCACTTGTAGACAAAGGTAGCTCATAGTAGCTCCCCACTCTTTGCCAGTCTCTTTCCAATCCACCAGAGGACAATGATCAACTTCTGTTTACATGAAAGAGACTTAAAAACAATGAAGTAATTAGATACGTTCATGAGAGATAATTATGTCATGTAATGATGACTATTCCCCAATGTGCTACTGGCTCCGTGAGAAAAATCATTTCTCTTCCATGCGAATCCTGCAGACATGCAGGATATAAGGAAAGGCGACATTCTCATCAGAATTAAAAGCATACGATATGAATGGGGTCCTCCACATGGCAATGACTGCAATAAATTACCAAGTGTGTGTTCTGTTTTTTGAGATGAGCTCAATTTATCATTTTATTGAAAAGGTTCCATTATGCTAATGTCTTACAAAATCACATTCTGCTGTCGCTGGAAGGTCATGAGGGGATATAAATTTTTACATTTAGAACCAAGTGGTTGTACAGCAGTCCCAGTTTCCAAGGGTTAATAAGAAGCCATCAAAGTACATTCAAGGACTTGTCAATGGCAGCTCTTTAAGATATAACCCTAGTTAATGGAACGAAAAAGGAATATTATTCCAAATTAAACATTAAAAAATAAACTAATGCTACAAGAAGGCAAGTATTAAAACTTGGTTAAGTAGGGGGGTGATTATCTCAAAAATAATGTCTTCATTGAAATTGTGATTTACCTATAGATCTAAAGTATCAGTGGAATAGGTGTACATATTAAAGAGGTCTCTATTATATAGTATGTTATCCATTGTCTTCATCTACTGTTTTCAAACACTTTCACAAATAAGTTTGTGAAAGACGTACAATGTGTGCAAAATTAACATGCCTAATTTGTGTAAACTCATTGTGTCTGTAAGGAGGGTGCTTGGGTTTTTGACGGGTCTCAAATCCCACATTTGAGTTCTCTGGAAAAAAGAAGGATGATGAGCTAATTATTTCATGCAAATCAGATATTATTCCCTAGAGTAAGGTTTTGTTTCCATCTTTCCAAGAATTATTGATTCCCTCCAATCACCAAGGACTGTGAACATAATTCACGAATATACTGTATCAATAATTTGTAGTTACGGGCAACTACTGTCAAACAGCTGAGTAAAAACACATTACAACCAGATAGCTCCCTTTGGACCAATTATTGTAAATCAAAGCAACACTGAGGAAAAACAGTTGCTCTTTAGAAATACTTGCCTCGTATATATTTGGCATCTGATTTTCTAAAGCAGCCCAAACACCAGGCTATGAAGAGTCACCACGTTGCCGCATTTGGCATTCTGTCTTGTCTGGTTCAGCTGCCGAGTGGTGATAGAGGTTCATATTCTACAGTATGAGTGCTTTTTCAGTTCATGAGGCCCTTCAGAATGGAACAATGATCAGAATTTGATGTTGTTCCCAAGCAGGTAATGACTAAGAAGCCAGGTATGGTCCAGGGCTGGGTGTGCTCAAACGTATACTGCATTAAAGTACAGACACAGAGTGACACAACATGTACATTGGTGACCTGGAACTAATTTGTTTTAAGGGGGAAAAAATTCTTCTTACAGAAACTACTAGCTAAGAAATCTTTGAAGAACACAAGTTCACATAATTAAGGTGAATCTCTGGACACTTGAACTGTTTCAATAAATTGGATTTAAGAAAGAACAAAAAGCTATGTATCTTTTCTCAGATATATCAGAATTAATTGGTTTATATTTTATAAAAGACTTGAGTTTGATTTCCTACAAAAGACAGTACTTAATTTGAACTTATACTCCTCATACTGGTTTATTAATTAACCAAATTTTACACTTGTGTGATATTAAAGTTTATGAAAAATATACATGTATGCATTCGTATTTTACTAGATTGAATCATAATTCTGGCAAATGTTTTATAGTAATGATGTTTTATAGTGTGTCACCCAAAATATAAGTTCTTAGATCTTTATGCAAATTAAAAATCTGGATTAATATTAAATCAGGATATTTAATGAATAAGTTTTAGGAGACTGGATAATAATCTTACTGAACACAAAAGCATCAATAAATGACATGATTTTAAATTTATATATTTTTGGTTCTATATGCTCTCTGTGAAAAATAATCGAATCTTTAGTTCACACTAATAAAGTTTTATTTTTGCTACCTTTAGAAATCAAACCCATAGAAAGCTGTGTAATGTGTACTTATGAGTTTTGCTACTCTGCTAAATTTCTTGTGACAAGCAGTTCTCAATTGCCTACTTCCCGGAGGTTTTTTTTTTGTTATTTTTGTATTTTGTTTTTTAGGTTTTTTTGTTTTTTTGTTTTTTGTTTTTGTCATCCCAACTGTAAAACTAAGCTGTTATTTTAGTTAAAAGTTATCATTAGAATGCATGGCTGACATGGTACTAGAAGCAACAGCAACAAAAAATACAACTGTTTCCCCAAAGCAATGGAATGAGTTTTTAGACGAGAATTGTCCACCCCCCCACAAACCCCCCACCACTACAGCAGAGTGGCAGTTTGTTCCAGAATATGAAAGAATAGACCGGAAGACAAAACTTGAGAAAATAGAAAATATAGCACGCTGTATGAAGTTTGCGGAAAGTGAAGTTTATTTTCTTTTATTGATAATGATAAAAGCTAAGTCTTAAAAAGAAGTTATGAAATGCGTTAAAATTAGTGCAAAGTCTCCCTAGTTTTGATGGGCTTATTGATAAGATAATTGAACAAGGGCCAAAGAAGGGAGCTCATAAAACCTATGTCATCAAATACGATATTAATGCAAAATTACAATTAGACTTCTTCTCTATTGAGTTGAGAACATCTAGTCCATCTATGTAGCAATTCTATAACCGACCAGAATCATCTCAGCTTTAGGTTAATTTTATCATATTCTTTGATAGATTGTTTTAAAAGACAAGCTACTTCATTTGTAAATGAACTGGTCCTTTTGATCACCTTACCCTACCTGCATTTATTTTTTAAATATTTTATTGTCACTTTACTTTAAAAAAAATAAATAACCAAGTCTTGTTTCTCAGGTGCTGAGGACTTTATTAGAATCAAAGGATTAAATCTCCTCTGATAAATTCTTTGGCCTTGCCTTCCAGAAATCAGAACTTAAATTTAAATAAAAATTTAAAATAATAATTTCAGTGTATACCTTGCACTTAAAAATGTCTTTGAATTGGAGCATCTGGGTGACCTAGTCGGTTGGGCGTCCACCTTGGCTCAGGTCATGATCTCACAGATGGTGAGTTCGAACCCACGTCGGGCTCTGTGCTGACGGCTCGGGGCATGGAGCCTGCTTCAGATTCTGTCTCCCTCTCTCGCTGTCCTTTCCTGACTCACACACACACACTCTCTCTCTCTCCTTCAAAAATAAATAAACATTAAAAAATTTTTAAAAAGTAAAAAATAAAAACAAAAATGTCTTTGAATTTCCCAGAGGGCACGTGGAGGGAGATGTTAGAAACCACTGGGTTTGTCTGGTGTGCTTCTCATTTCTTAATCAGCTCCTCCTGGAGGAGCTAGGAAATGAGTTGTCCCATCAGAGGAGACTTGGCCTTCCCTAGGTTTGGTTTGTATGGATAATGTTACTCAGACAAATCTTCTATAAATTGAACACCTGTGGGGCGGCGCATAGTGATTAGTTGAAGCCCTTGTTGCCCATTAAAGGGTCTTATGCTCAGGGGAAACCCTGACCAAACGCTTATGAACTAGTTATGTCCTGTATCACCCAGGGGAGAGCTGCTCTCCTGATTCTGATAGCATTGGTCACTGTAAAAATCCAACCAGCCTTTTGTTATTAGGAAACTGGTTTGTGCTTCCATCCGAGGCTTGCCTGAAGCTAACTGCAAACCCCAGGCTTAAGCTGTGTCTTCGTCACATAAGGACGGTCTCAGGCCTCAGGGAAAGGACCCTGCCAGGTGCTTTGAACTACTGATACTTTAGAGAACAGACTCTCAGCTACGGGCATTTAGAGCCAGCATCAACTGGACAACTTCTAGACTGTACCAGTGGAATGATTTTTCCAGAATCATTCCAAGATCATTCGAATCTGGAAATCCATGTCATTCATGAAAACAACTCACTAACCCAAGATCTAACAGAACCAGAATTGATTACATGAGAATGATTAAACTGAGGAGGGAAATTTACTCATGTATCTTTGTTTTGAATATTATTATTACTACTTTCGTTGTTCTATGTTTGTGAATATAGGAAGATATTTTTTCTTCTTTATGTATCTCACCTTCAATTTAGTGGACTGTGCCTTTGTTTACTGAATTAAACTTTTACCATAGTATCCAATTTTCACTAGCCCTCAGAATTCAGAAACAAATATTTCATGGAGCCTCCATACTTTTTCATGGCAACACAGTTATTGACAGTGATTCAGTACGAATCTGTCCTCACCTCACTATGATGTAAGTGAACAAAAAGTGCAACAAAGTACACCCATGGAGTGTCATACTTGAGAATACTTCCTGTGCTTGCTTCAGCAGCACATATGCTAACATGAGATTGTTTCTCACTTTATCAGGTATGACACACATTATTAAGAAATGATAATCAGTGTTACTCATGTAAACAATGTCCACAAGGCCCTCACATATAAACAGGTTTGGTACAGGGACAACGGAGTCCCATTCACGGGCCATAATTCTTATTCAATGTAACAGATGACCCCAAAGACTATGGGTTATTGCTCTACAAGACATGAACCAGTCTGTATCTAATCCAGCCATTTTACCTTAACATTTCTTCATCTTACACACACACACACACACACACACACACACACACACACACACACACTCCAATACTGGAATGCTGGAAGGGGATCCTTATTTAAATGGTACTATGAAATTTTTATATAAAGTTATAGAAAATAGTACAATATGACCACCACCAGATAAAACTGATTAAATGATAAAAAGATAAATTGATGCTTTGTCCACCTTTAGTGACCCTAAGACCGATCGCATGGCATCAACCAGATTCCTTCGTGGTGTATCTACTCCCTCATTTGGGCCTTTTTTATAACTGTTGCCACAGTGAGTTAGGACTCAAAATGGTGAGTATTCTGATTTTGGTATCATCTTCAATTATTATCTGGAACAATTCTGTACAGAAAAGTTTTCCTCAATCACTAAGGTTATTTGGTGATTTTGAAACAGAATTCTCACAGAAGTTTGAGAAATCATTATTGTTTTTCTCTTAATTATCACCTAAGTTTTAGTGTTCTAGTTATTTCCAATGCTTTTCAATACATTTGATTTTTTTAAATAACATGACTGTAAAAAATTGTTTTCAATACTCTTTTTATCTTGGAAAATCCCATCTTTGGATAATACATCTTTGTTAGCCCATGTGTCCTTCACACAGTCCATCCATCTTGGATAACCTGCACAAGCTATTGAAAAAGATAGCACTATAAAGTATATGGTGTTCATCTTGCATATTTTCTGTCTCAGGTCTAAATCTGCCATTCTCCAAGGATTCTTGGTTCCTTATAGTGGAATATAATGTCAAGAGACCAAACTTTGAGTGGCCATAAACTTACTATTAATTTATAGGCTTGGAGGAGTGATCTAGATGCTCAACCTGTAAAGGAGTTGATGGGGGAGGGGAGGAGGGTGATAGGCTGAGATAGGAAACGCCAACTACAGAAGGTCCCAACATTGGTTGCTCATCAAAATCACCTGTGAAACCACCAAAATATAGATTCCCAGGCCTTTTCCAAGATGTGTTGAATCCAGTGTTCAAAGGTGAGCCCCAAGTAATTTAAAACACACTCAGGAAATGTAATTACTCCAGGGGCCACTGAACAGAGGTGCTAAGTTATAGTTTCCAAGCAATCACATTTCCAAGACTGTGTCCTAGAATATTTCAGAGACGTTAGGAGTTGAATCATTTTTATCTTTATCACTACTTTCTTTTCTTATCTTACAAGGTAATATAGTATCATTATAGAAAGTTATAATAAAACAAGTTTCAAAATAAAAAATAATAAAAATAACTCATAATTCTATTGCAGGAAAAAAACACTATCAACTCTTGTATCTGTATTTTTATCTTTTTTCTGTATTATATATGCACACATGAAACATATTTAGTTGTCTATTTTTTAGACTAAGTTCATACACCACTCAGTGTTCTGGAATCTATTTTTTTCATACAGCATTTTTCTATGCCATTAAATATTATTCTCCAACATCACCTTCAATGGTTATGGAGTATGCCATTTTATTGGGCTGTCAAACATTTATTTATGCAGTTCTTATGGCTGGAATTCTAGATAGTTTTCATTTATTTTTTGCCAATGTAAACAAAAAATGCTATGTTTGAATATCTTTATGGATAATTCCTTGTATACATACTTAACATGATTTTATAATAAACTCTGAAAAATAGAATTGCTAAGCCAAAAGGTAGACGTGTCATTTCTTCCTGTGTAGTGTAAAGTTCTAAAATAATTTCCTAACAATTTGAGGGGCCCCTGGGTGGCTCAGTCAGTTAAGCATCTGACTTCGACTCAGGTCATGATCTCACAGTTTGCGGGTTCGAGCCCCACATGGGGCTCTGTGCTGACAGCCAGCTCAGAGCCTGGAACCTGTTTCAGATTCTGTGTTTCCCTCTCTCTCTCTGACCCTCTCTTGCTCACACTGTCTTTCTCTCTCCCTCTCTCAGAAATAAATAAAAAAAATTAAAAAAAATTTTTTTAAGAATTTCCTAACAATTTGAGGTAAAAGAAAAGTCTATGACATCTGAAAAGTAAACAATAAAAATGCTATGTTTGAATGAAGGGGGAGGGAAACTATGGATAATTGACCTTAAGTTGAATGTTACTTAACATGAAAGGAAGCAACGCTAAGCCAAAAGGTAGACGTGTCATTTCTTCCTGTGTAGTGTAAAGTTCTAAAATAATTTCCTAACAATTTGAGGGGCCCCTGGGTGGCTCAGTCAGTTAAGCATCTGACTTCGACTCAGGTCATGATCTCACAGTTTGCGGGTTCGAGCCCCACATGGGGCTCTGTGCTGACAGCTAGCTCAGAGCCTGGAACCTGTTTCAGATTCTGTGTTTCCCTCTCTCTCTCTGACCCTCTCTTGCTCACACTGTCTTTCTCTCTCCCTCTCTCAGAAATAAATAAAAAAAATTAAAAAAAATTTTTTTAAGAATTTCCTAACAATTTGAGGTAAAAGAAAAGTCTATGACATCTGAAAAGAACTACAATAGAAGCAAGGGTGTGTGAAGGGGGAGGGAAACTTGTTATCTGACTTTTTTAAGGATTGTCATTAAGTTGAATGTTAAGGTATGGGAAAAGGAAGCAACGTGCAGGATATTGTGATTGAAAGATGGTAGCACTCAATGACGTCATGGCAACTTTGTGCTGGGCAAAGTGCAACATTTATGTGTATGTTTGTGAGGTGGAGAATTTGGGAATGAGATTTAACTATATATATAGAGAGAGAATTTGGAAGTCTGAGTATCTTGCAATATTGATTACAATGATTAAGCTATCTGGTTGTATCTGACAGGACTGGACCCTGCTTCAGGAATTTAGAACCATAAGAGACTCAAATACTGAGAAAAAACTGAGGGTTGATGGGGGGGTGGGGGAAAGGGGAAAATGGGTGATGGGCATTGAGGAAGGCACTTGTTGGGATGAACACTGGGTGTTGGATGTAAGCGATGAACCACGAAAATCTACCCCAAAAAACCAAGAGCACATTTTACACAGTGTATGTTAGCCAAATTGACAGTAAATTATATTTTAAAAAAAGAACCACTAAAATGAATGTATTACACTTCCCAATCTCAAAGGGCCATCGAAGGATGAATGAATATATGTTTTTAATCACCTAATACATATTTATTAAGCATCTACTATGTTCCAGGCACTGTGTTGGGTACTGCAGACAACCCAGAACGAGATGAAATCCTGCCTCATGTCACTTCCCCATGGGGCTTGTACAGCCTGTAGGAGCCACCCTGGTGCTCACAGGCCTATCGTATGCAGCAAACCTCTCAACTTAACTGTGTTAACAGAGAAAACTTGCTCTTTTTCATACAAACAAGAAAAATTACTTGCCATGAAGCCCATAAGGATAAGATTCCTATGGAAATAATTTAAAGGGGTACTGGGGAAAATAATAAGTCTGAAAGATTCTGGATTGCTCTGTTGATGAAAGAGAACACAAGGCTCTAATCTGTTTCTCTGTAATAAGTAACAAGCGACATGTTTACTGCATGTAAAACCATACAGGAGCCCCAAATTACTAGTCTTCCTATCGCTGAAGATGTGCTATATTTTATTGAGATATAATATTTCTTATGGACATAAAGAGAGTGGATTACGCAAAGGACTTAAAGCTATGGTTCTATTTTACCAGAATAAGTGACACATCTAAAACATGGCAAGTACACTAGCAGTATTAATTAACATGAAAAATACTCAGTAATAGATATAATCTTTGTCATCTTCATGAAAGAAAATCCTACATGGTCAATTTGAAGTATGTGGTTCCACCACCTATGGAAAAATTCGAATTCCTACTCCTCTTGGTCTATCTTTCCCCAAGATTGTATTGATTTTTCAAATGTACGAAACACCACCAAAATCTCAGTGATATCACCAAGGAAGAGTAAATGCAGTAAAAGATATCATCAAATGATTCAATGATTTTTTTTTTATAGAGACGACTTCATAGCCATAAGCTAGAACTCATAGAGCTCTGGCTGGCTCTTTATCATCATAACGATTATACTGGCATCAGAAACCCATACAACAAGCAGCTTTTATATACAATTGCCAGGCACAAGTATCACTCACTGAAGCTGGGTCTTTACATTCTTTGGAACTCTAAAGAAATTGCAAGGCAAACAGCAGCAATCTGTGAAGACTGGCACATCATCCTTGCCTAAGCCGTCCCTCTAGATTACAATGTTTGCCTTCATTGATCAGCAGGTTAGTGAAATGTCTTCGCTTTGGAAGGCAGGACATCATGAAGATGTGCACACAACTTTTTCTTGCAGTTATGTAAGGGTGGGGACTTTCAGACCCATAGAAGGATCCATTCATTGGATTTGTGTAAACATCTAAAAAGAGCTAACAGCAGCACTTGTTACCAGCATGCTGTTCTGTAAAATGACTCTAGTCTGGAAACATGCACCCTGGGGATCAAATCTGAATCTGTGTGTGCCATTCTCTACGTCACGGAAACATAATCTCTGTCCGCACTGCTAAGTTTAACAGTAACCGGTCATGTTGTTGCTGTTTTTTTAAATTTTATTTTATTTTATTTTTGAGAAAGAGAAAGAGACAGAGCATGAGCACAGAACCCCACATGGGCCTCAAACCCACGACCTGCGAGATCCTGACCTGAGCTGAAGTCGGACGCTTAACTGACTGAGCCCCCCATGCACCCAACAGTCACCTGTTCTTAAACTGCTCTTGTCAGTCACCTATTGACAGGGACAGATTGATAAGGTCCTCTGTGGTCCACTTCTGTGATGAGTCCCCGGCTAGTCTGCTCCTTCAAATTACTGGATGCAGCCAGAGGATGCTCTGAGTAAGTCCCAACAGAAAAAAGAAAGAAACAACTTCATCTTTTTTTTTTTTTTTTGGCCTTATTGAAACTTTCTTCCTTTTTTTTTGGCAATTTCAAACTTCCGAGTGGTTCCCAATGACTAAATGTAGATCATGAATACTAAAAGATTAATCCTATTTTCTGATGAAATACTCTCAAAGTAGTACATCACCTAACAGAATATGAGAAAAGAGAAACAAAACCTACAACAACAACAACTCATAAAACTCATGGGGATGTAGCTCCTGTTTTTCTCTGATTCAAATCAGGAAGCTCTGAATCTATAAACCTGGACTGATTTTAGAGCCCAGGCCCAACATCAGGGCTGTTGATCATGTGCGCTGCAGAGAGAAAGGATAACAAAAACAGCCAATGATTCATCCACATTTTGTATATGCCAAGACCTGTTCTAAGTACTGGTCACAACGTAGATGGAATAAATGATGTGAGGTAGGTAATTTCATTATCTGTGCATTATAAATGAGGAAAGGCCCAGCACCTTAAGAAAACCAGTGCCTCTCAAACTTTCATGTGCACTCTTTGCCTGAGGACCCTTTTTAAGAAAACACAGTTTGTGATTCAGTAGGTCTGGGATGGAGCCGACGCTCTGCATTCCTGACAAAGTCCTGAGTGATGATGCTATCGCTGGTCTACCGACCACAATTAGAGCAGCAGAAGGTTCACTCTCCAAGGTCACAGAATCAGTAAGAAGCAGAGCTGGGATGTAGCTCAGTCAGCCTGGCTCCTGAGCCCATGTTCATTGCCATTAAGCCTGGCGTCCGTGTCACAGACACGTCACATGCAGGGCTAATATCGCCCAAGGATTACAACAAATAAATGCCTGCCACCTTTTCCTATGGCACTTTCCAGCAACAAAAATATTTATTAAGTGCCTACCATGTAATGGGCACAGTGGGAAACACTTGGAATATAAAAACCATTCCCTGGCTCAAGGGATTTTTATTTAATCCACTAGACAAACAACTGACCATTTGATTCCCTTCTAATTACAATTCCACTGGTTGAATATCCTGGTTAGTTTAATTATCATACACAGAGAAGACAGTGCATTAACCTGCAAAGAATCAGAGTACAATAGCACCTTCTAACACCAAAGGTAGTCCATTTAATTCCATCTCTGGCGACTGAAGAAGAAATTTTTAGATTATTACCAAGCTTCATCAGTATCATTTGGGTGATTAATTATAGCTCAATAGATTTAGAAGGGATTGGAGTTTGGGGGGCACCAAGTGGCTCGGATGGTTGAGTGTTTGAGTTCAGCTGAGTTCATGATCTCACTGTTTGCGAGTTCAAGCTCCAGATCGGGCTCTATGCTAACAGCTCAGAACCTGGAGTCTGCTTTGGATTCTGTGTCTCCCTCTCTGCCCCTCCTCCACTTGTGTTCTCTCCCTCTCTCTCTCCCTCCCTCTCTCTCTCTCTCTGTCTCTCAAAAATAAACACTAAAAAAATATTTAAAGATAAAAAGGTGTAGGAGTTTGGGCCTGATTCTACAGAATTACCTAGAAAAAAAAAATTAAAAAACTAAGTCCTCATAGCTTTTCTTTTTTTTTTATAATGAGGGTTTCAATTTCTGTTATAAAATGGACATTTTTCTAATTCCTATTTTCATTACAGGGTGGAACAAAGATTCTTGAATTATGTGTAAAATCTCTTGGAAGCTACCGTTCATACAAAATAACACCTTCAATAAAACATTCACAGAATTTCCATTAGTCTTTATTTATTCAGAACAAATTTAGAAACTTTTAAAAGAGTTTATTATAGGCAGCCAATTCCCACCACTTAATTTGTAATTTTTCTCTTTATCTTCCTTCTAACAAATCAAGAAAATGGAATCTAGCAGCTTGCCCGCATTTTTGGCACAGTCTGCATTAATTAGAACACTCCAGCGATTCCCAAGACGGACCTCACTGCCTATAAATATCCTGCCTTGGCTCCCACTCTCCTGTCAACTGCAAATCTTCCCATCTTGGCCCAGTGTCCTCCGAAGGACCTCAGAGCTCAAAGAGTAAAAAATGTAAATGCTTTACTTTGCGGGAATTAGGCCCGCAGGAGACGGATGCCCACGCTACCCACGGCGGGGCCGTTAGAGCATGCAGTCCCATCAGCCCCATTTAGTCCAGGGTGCAACTTCTCCTTTCCCTTTTTAATCGAAATATTCCTCTGCAGAGGTGGCTTCAGAAAAATCAAAATGTCTGAGGTCCTAGCGGGCACCCCTGTCATCTCCCACCACTACTTGCTGTAGTTCATTTTTAACTGCTTGTGTTTTAACAACAATCACAAAGGACACAACACTTCTAACAGAGTCATATGTCAGTCTGTACCAGAAGCACGGGGTGGAAAGGCCAGCCTTGGTTTATCTTCCCATTTCCAGCAGGGAGCCTGCTCTGAAGTCAACCAGTGAGTTATGGATGGAGTGAACTGCTCATTCATGTGGCTCTGGGCTTTCCCTCCCAGATTCTCTGTCACACAGAGAAGGACATGCTGATGCTCCATCCGGCTCTACTTGACTACCCAGCTCTTCTCCTTTTCCAAGTACTTAAGAAAGAAAATACAAGACGTGGAGTGACTTTCTTAAACACCAAAAGGCAAGAGAGATGTGACAAAAAGGTTATTGTAGTCATTTGGGTCACCGAAGGTTTTGGTGCCCTGAGCTCTGTAGAGAGCAGGAGCTCACCCCCGACCCCCAACCACCTTTCCAATGTCAGTCATCAATCCTCTGAACCTGTTGTAGGATCCAGCCATGTTTATTACTGTTTGCATACACTGTACGAGTGTGACCGACCCCTCACCACCTCCTCCAAAGCCCCCACCCTCTGCAAGTCACAGGGAAGTCCTTCCCGACTCTCAGAGACCATCCTCCAAAGCACCATACTGCTTCGATTTGCCTTTTTTTTTCTAGAACTCACTCCACTTAAATTTTATAGGTACATTTCCTAAACTGTGAGCTAATTGAGGGTCTGGGTCTTCTTATTAACCCCCGTATCTCCTGTCGCTGGTTTATTATACAAAGGAAGCTCTCCAAAGTTCTGACACACGCTACAACATGGATGGGCCCTGGAGACATCATGCTAAGTGAAGTGAGCTAAAAAGACAGCTACTATATGGCTTCACTCATATGAGGTATCTAGTGTAGTCAAATTCATAAGACATGGAAAGAACAAAGTTGCTAGAGGCTGTGGGGAGGAGGGATTGGGGAGTTGTTGACGGATGTGTAGAGTTTCGGTTCTGTGATACGGGAAAGTTCTAGAGATGGGTTACACAATAATGTAACTATCCTTAACTCTACTTAACTGAACACTTAGGCATGATTAAGATGTCTCCTGTGTTCTTTACTACATGAGCATAATAAAAAGGAAGTACTCAGAAGGTGGAATGATACCAAATGCAGGAACTGACCGCTCTGTGTGGAGGGCTCAGTTATCCTTAACCACTCCTCTACCAAGTTGTGGCTGCCTCAGGGTTACAAGTATTGCCTCTACTCTGCATAGCTCATGGCATCCTGCAGCCTGCTCTCCACACACAATTATTAACCATTTTACCCACCATGTGTGACAAATGGGTTACAGAGCTTTATGGGCTGTATTTTACATGTTGAATAATACTTAATGGACATATGACAATATATGCACCACCATCCATGTTCCAGGCAATGGAAGTACAAAGTGTACGAGACTTACTGGCATCTGATGAGCACACCCTCAAAGTGGTGAGCAAAATCATGACACGTAATTACACGACAGTAGATAGAAAGCACAATCAATAGGAAGCAACAACTCATTCTGCTTCTGGAACAGTGTTCAGACTTCTTGGAAAGGAATATAAGACTATCCTCCCCCCACACACCTCAAAAGCCCACCCAAAAATATATCACCCTGGCAAAATTCCCGCGACTGTGCAATATCATTTTCCATGTTTTCACTTATAATATTGAAAGAGCATATTATAGCAAAAATGTCTATGTTGGAGAAAAAAATGAGTTCTTGGCAAAATCGTAATGTATTTTTTATAATTTTACAGGATAGCAACTTTAAGTTCCCTCGTATGACTGCCAACATTTTGTTGTTTCAGGGAAGGTTTACACAAGGGGCTCTCCTTAAAGCTGTCCAATGTACCAAGAAATTCACACCCTCGGGCTTAAAGTCATTAGCATGTCTTAAACACATTTTCAAGTACTTCAGATTTGATTTGGGATCAAATGAGAATTAAGTCTGAAGTTTATCACTGTATTTCATTAGTAGGCCTCCATGACTGATTTGTATTTGGCAGATGCTAACTAATTTATAATCCCGTAAATAATTTTCATCTTGTACTGCATTCAACCACTGGCAAAAAATAAAAAAATAAAATGCTGATAAGAACATATTCTCTGATAATCATGATGCATCTACAATGAGCACCCAGAGCTCAAGCCTTAAAAGCAATTTCATTTGTTTTTTAATAGACATTATTACTTAGAGTGGTTTTAGATTGACAGCGAAACGGAGCAAAAAGTAGAGCTCCCATAGACCCCTTTCCCCAATGCGAACACAAAACTTGCTTCATTACCAATATTCCACAGCAGAGTAGCACCTTTGTTTTAATAGTGACCCTACCCTGACACACCATTATCACTCAAAATCCACAGTTCACACCAGGGCTCCTTCTTGATGTTGTATATTCTATGGGTTTTGACAAATATATAAGGACATACAACCACCATTATAGTATTATATAGAGTAGTTTCTCTGTCCTAAAAAAATCCTGTGTTCTAACCATCCATCCTTCCCTCTCCCCAATCCCTGGCAATCTGTATACATACTGATTTTCACTGTATCTATAGCTTTCCAGAATGTCATATGTAGGCTTCTCAGATGGACTTCTTTTATTGGTATTATGCACTTAAATTTTCTCCATGTCTTTACATGGCTTGATAGCTCATTTCTTTTTTGCCCTGAATATTACTTTATTTTTGGATGGACCACAGTTAATCTGTTCACCTATGGAATGATTATGGTTGCTTCCATGTTTGGGCAGTTATAAATAAAGCTGCTATAAAAATCTGTGTGCAGTTCATTGCATAGACATATATTTTCGACTCAGTTGGGCAAATAGCAAGTTTTAGCTGCTATGTCATATGGTAAGAGTGTGTTTAATTTTGTAAGAAACTGCCTTCAAAAGTGGCCATGCCATTTCATTTCCACTGGCAATGAATTACAGTCATGTTGCTCTATTTCCTCATCAGAATTTGTTGTTCTCAGAGTTTTGGATTTGGGCTATTCTAATGAGTGTGTAATGGTATCTCATTGTTTCAAACTGCAATTTCCTAATGACATATGATATTGAATATCTCTTCTTATGCTTATTTGCCATCTATATAAATTCTTTGGTGAGGTGTCTGTTGATGTCTTTTGCGTATTTTTTTAATTGGTTTGTTCATTTTATTGTTGGGTTTTAAGAATTCTCTGAATACTTTGGATAACAGTCCATCAAATGTGACTTTTGCAAATATTTTCTCCCAATCTGTGGCTTGTCTTATTCTCTTGACATTGTCTTTCACAGAGGAGAAATTATTTATTTTAATGAAGTTCAGCTTATCATTTATTTAGTTCAAAGATCATGCCTTTAGTGCTGTATCTAAAAAGTCATCTCTATATTCAAGTTCATCAAGGTTTTCCCCCATGCTATATTCCAGGATTTTTATAGTTTTATGTTTTACATTTAGGTCTAAGATCCATTTTGAGATAATTTTTGTAAAAAGTTTAAGATCTGTGTCTAGATTTTTTTTTTCAAGACATGGGTGTCTGTTATTCCAGCATCATTTGTTTACAAGATTCTCTGTTCTCCCTCATATTGCCTTTTCTCATTTCTTAAAGATCGGCTGACCATATTTCTGTGGGTCTGTGTCTAGGATTTCTATTTTATTCCATTGATCTATTTGTGTATTCTGCTACCAATACTATACTCTCTTGATTATTGTAGCTTTATAGTATGTTATACATTGGGTAGAATCCATCCTCTGACTGTTCTTCTTCAATATTGTGTTGGCTATTCTGGCCTCTCCATATAAATTTTAGAATCAGTTTATCAATATCCACAAAATAACTTGCTGGCATTTTGACTGGAATTTTGTAGATCAAGTTGGGAAGATAACCTCTTGGCAAAAGGGAGTCTTCTTTCCCTTTACTGTGAAATGTCTCTGTATTTTTTAGTTCTCCGATTTCCTTCAAAAGAGTTGTGTGATTTTCTTAATTATAGGTCCTATACATATTTTGTTAGGTTTATATCTAAGTGTTTCATTTTGAGGGGTGCTAATGTGAATGTTACTGCATTTTTAATGTCAAATTCCACTTGTCTGTTGATGGTCTGTAGGAAAGAAATCAAGTTTTGCATTTTAATTTTGTATCCTACAACCTTGATATTAGTTCCAGGAGGTGTCTGTTTGTTTAATTCTTTCAGATTTTCTACATAGACAATCATGTCATCTGTAAACAAAGACAGTTTTATGTCTTCTTCCCAAATGGTATACCTTTTATTTCCTTTTCTTGTCTTAGTTTATAGCTAGAACTTCCAGTACACTGTTAAACAGGATTGGTGAAGGCCACTTATATTTAAGCTTTTTTTTTTTTTCATATTTGTCTATCTCTAATTTTTTTGTATAAAATGTCTTTGAGTTTTATTCCAGTAATTCATTCCAGCATGTAATGTTTCATCAAAAGTCATTTCTTTCATTTAGTAAGAAGATCTATGCTTATTTTACAGTAAAATGCTCTTTATTAATGAAATGCTTTCTTAGTAAGCTGAAGCAAAAAGACTTGAAAGAACTGGATAAGATTAACAAGTGTTTTATTTTTAAAACTAGAAAAAAAGGAGGTGTGCCTGGGTGGCTCAGTCAGGTAAGCATCTGGCTCTTGACATTGGCTTAGGTCATGATTTTGTGGTTTCTGAGTTTGATCCCTGCATCAGGCTCTGCATTGACACTGCAGACCCTGCTTTGGATTCTCCTTCTGCCCCTCTTCTTCCCTCTTTCTCTCTCTCTCCCTCTCTTTCTCTCAAAAGCAAAAAAATCAAAACCTTATAAAAATAAAAACATAGTATACCATGTGATATAAGAATTGAGTTTTAAAACTTGACTATTTGAAGGACGCCTGGGTAGCTCAATTGGTTGAGCGTCCAATCTTCATTTTTGCTTAGGTCATGAACTTGTGGTTTGTGATATCAGACCCAGAGCTGGGCTTTGCCCTAATAGCATAGAGATTCTCCCTCTCTTCCTCTTCCCCTCCCTGACTCATGCTCTCTCCCTCTCTCTATCTCCCTCTCTCTCTAAAATTAAAAGAAAAGTAATAACTGTACCTCAAAAATATGTAACAAAATATAAAATTTGGCTACTTGACTAAAATTAACAATTTGACATGATTCTTCAAAATGTCGTATTGTGACTTTCTACTGTCTATACCCGGAGGAAATGCAGAAACTCATTCTTTCCTCCTGAGATCTATATTTTGAGGAGTACAGGCTACTGGATAAATACAAGCTTTGGAGTAAGACAACCCTTGGTCAAATCTTGCCTTGTCTGAATCCGTTCTTCGAATAGTCTGATGCTATTAACTCTCTATAATGAGGATAATGATATCGCCTACCTGGCAGGGCTTCTAAGGAATTAAACAAGACTTTCATGGGAAAAAAATGCTTAGTACAGTGCTGGGTTCACAGCAAGCACGCAGAGATGCTAACCATTATTATTACCATTAATTCCTCGTGTTATTGGCGTTAGTGTATCTCTATGATTCACTAGCAGCCAATTCAAATGGCAGCTGATACAGCCCGTTCCTTAATTCAGATCACTCTCCTGCTCTGCTCAGAACCCTCCCAGTGGCTCCCTTCTCACCAGGGTAAAGTTTAAGGTCTACACTCTCTATGCAACTTGCCTCCATCCTGACCCCCTTATGACTTCCCTGCTTCTTATTGTTTTCCATTCCTTCTGCCCGTCTCACTGGCTTCCTTGCATTCTACACCTTGGATCCACCCCGGCTCTCCTCCTGCCTGAGACCCCTCCACAGATGCTCTCCTGAGATGTCTCTCCATCAGAAAGGCCTTCTTAGCATCTGGTACAAAAGAGCACCCCTTCCAACACTCTCTATTCCCTTTACCCCACTAAATTTTTCTCCTGAGGACACAGACTTACTAGTTCTTTGCTTCTTTGTTTGTTATCTGCTCCCCAAGTAGAATGAGATCCATCCAAGCAGGCACGTATTCTGTTTCTACTTCCTGCTATATCCCTGCACCTAGAATTATGCCGGGGATAGGGTGGAGATTCACCGATGTTTTGTTTATGTAGTTAATTAGCTGTATGACAAATATTAGAGAATATTCCTGTTTTTTCTCTAGGCCCAATAGTTTCATATTATCTGATTGTCAGGAAGTGATGAATGGCTCCTCATTAAGGAAAAAAAGACATAACATGAGAACTTAGTTCATGCATGGGTACCTTGGAGCTCAGAAGTAGCTTACTCAATGTTCTTAATCAAATGTTTATAAATTAATGTATTTTATACATTCACAATATTTGAAGCAATATAATTTCTTATTTAGGATATTGTTACTCGGGAAATGGAAGTGAACAGTGGGGCTGGCTGACAGTAACGGGGCTGAGAAGCTATTCACTGAGCAAGCTGAAGATGAATGACATTGGACTTGGATCTCAGCTGAAGGATAGCATTCCAGTTACTGAACTCTCAGCAACTGGGCCTTCTGAAAGTCATGATGTTCTTCAAAAAGGTCTTCTTTGTGTGAAAAATGAATTTTTGCCTAGTCATCCTCTTGAATTATCAGAAAAAAAATTTCCAGCTCAACCAAGATAAAAAGCATTTTTTCCACACTGAGAAACATCCAGGGTCTGTTTGCTCCACTCAGTTTACAAATGGAATTCAAGTGCAGCACACTCAATGTCTTCCATATCTTCCAAGATGAAACCTTTTACTGGATATTTTGAGGGGTCATGGTGAGACTATTGTATTTGAAGATATTCTTAATGATCTGTCACAAAGTGAACTAATGGGAGAACCACACTTGATGGTGGAATACAAACTGGGTTTACTGTAAACTGTTGTGCTGTTCATCGTTTTACTGTAGTTTGATGCACGCAAATTGAAGTACTGACACATGAGAATTCTTGCCTAAATAGTATCTGTGATCATTTGAAATTATTTGGGTCTTTGGTTTATTGCCATGTGACAATTGAAAGCACTAAAGGGAGATGTTTTTAAAACTCCCAATTTGGCACCTGGGTGGCTCAGTCAGTTGAGTGGCCAACGTCGGCTCAGGTCATGATCTCACTCGTGGGCTCAAGCCCTGCATCAGGCTCTGTGCTGACAGGTCGGAGCCTGGAGCTGCTTCAGATTCTGTGTCTCCCTCTCTCTCTGCCGCTCCCCTGCTCATGCTCTGTCTCTCCCTCTCTCAAAATAAATAAACATTTAAAAAAAAATTTAAACTCCTAATTTATATGAAAACAGTAGTTTAAAAAGTTGTTGCTAATAAGTATTTTAAAACTGTGTACAGGTCTACAATGCAACCTATTCTCTGGGGATTCTGTAAGTCTAGTTTTGAAACCATTAACATTTGAGTCTGCAACCTTCAGAGTAATGTCTTTCAGAATAAACGTCTGTAATTGATTTTAGTGGCGACACTTCAAATTAAGTACAAAGCAAGGCATTTATGTTTTACCTTGTTTCAGTAAAGCTCATTAATATGCACAAGAATAATATTGGCTGTATTGAAGCTACTTTAAAATTATAGCTATTCTTTGATTCGTTGAGGTTGAAAAGTATAAGCTTAAAGGTTTTGATTTTGGCCTGTTCCTTAAAGTGAAAAATTAAATATAGCAACCCAAATACGTTGATTGAAAAACAGGATATTGTTACCCAAAGCACACCTATTGGAATCACACTCTGAGCAGGGCCTGGGAATGCAGAGAAATGCAGATTCTCAGCCTTCATGGCACGCCGACTGGGCTGGTACAGCCCTCACGGGACTCTGCTGAGTGCTACGGCTTGGGACCCACTCTTCTAAGGGACACTTAGATGATTCATCTGAGTTCTTTGACTCAATATAAACCACAAACTCTTATAAACCACAATATAACACGTCCTAGATTCTAAGTACATATCAAGTTATTGGTTATTACTGTAGAGCATGACATTGTCTCTCATATTAACCCATTATCTTTTGCCATCTTTAAATACTGAGAAAGACCTTCCAGGGTTTCCAGAAGTTCTGATTTGTTTCAGCTACTTGTGTGGCTATGGCTCAGCCATTCACCCTTTAAAGACCCCCTGAGTTCAGCCAGCACCCAAGTCCTTGTCTAATTTGAAGACCCTAGAAACAAGATGAAAGTTGGCTTATTTCTTTTACACTTCTTTCTTTGAGACAGAGCTTTTCAGACATGTTGTAACCAGGGGTTTTCTTTTCCCAAAATGAAACATGCTGTAGACAGGTTACATGTTGAACAGGTAAATGAGAGACTGTGCTGGCTGCCACGGGTTGGCTTGGTTTGTCCACTGTCCCCCCCCGACCTGCCTCCTTCCTCCCGCCTAGTTGAGGACATGAGGCAGGACCCACAGTTGTGAGGTGGGAAACCTCCGCTCTCATGCATAGTTTTTCCAAGTGTGGTCAGCCCAGGATTTCTGGGCCTCTCTCCCACCCACCTGAATTAGAATTAGTTCTAGAATAGCACGGAGTGAGCATCCACAGGTGACTCTTCGACACACTAGTGTGAATCATTGTTCTAGAAACTCTAAACTGTCTTTTTTAATAAAGAAAAATAATCATGTATGCAAAAGGTTTGCCCACAGTTGATCCAAAGAATCCCAATCAAGGGACTGCATTCAGTTGGATGTTGAAATTACCAAGATATTTTAAGAAGTGAAGTCAAATAATTTTAAATAAAGCATGAATTCTAAAAGTTAAACATACAGAAATTATGATGGATGCCTTAATACATTTACAGTTTTAAATAATTTAGTAAACATTTGTCATCAGTCTTCTAGGAGATATTGGGGGAAACTATAATGAACTAGATGGATGCCGTGTCCTCAATGAGAAGGAGTATATGCTGAGAACCTGTATATAATTGAAAATAGTAGAAGGTATAAGAGTTCTGAAAGGGAGATGATTCTTCCCAGATCTGAGGGTGAAGGAATGGCTCTTTGTAGTTCAATTTTAAGTTTAACACAGAGTTAAGTCTTAAAGTTGACCTGGGATAACCGATCTCTCCTTTCCCTATCCTTTCCAGATTCTACAACACTAGCACATTTCCCTCACACAACATGGAGAGCTCCAGAAGAGCTCATCCCTGGTCTGGGGCAGAGGCAGGGGAGGGGAGAAGCACATAAGGAAGCCATCCCTGCCATTTACCTGGTGCACCATCGAATGGTACCATGGCCAGTCCCCAGCCCTCCAAACACACCCACCTAACAGGCCACCAGTCAGCAGGCCAATGAGAACAAGACGATCAAAGAGAGGTCAAATGTAACTGTTGAGGTCCATGTGGGAGTATAACTAAGCAGTCTCATCATGGAGCATACAATAATCTGAAGCCTCCAGATCGGGTGGTTGGCATTTACCATAGTGCACGCATTAATAAGAGCTTATTTAATTTCTTGTTTGGGTTGAAAGAATTACACATTTCAATTAAAAATATGAAGTGGATATTAAATATTTAGCAGAATTTTCCGAGAGCCTAATGGTATCTCAATCCCTACGGTAAAAGAATATTTTCTTAACTAAAAGGATTATGGTCTACAAAGACATCAACTGAAGGTGACAATAATTCCAAATTTAATCATCATTAAATGAAACCGAAGAAGGCTAAAGGCAATTTTATAATAAAAAGAAACAAGATTTGTTTTTAGCCTTCAGGTGAATACCATTGACAAGATGGTAGAGTCAGATACATTAAGCTGATTGAAATGTGTGAATAAGTACAAAGGATAATTATTCTACTAATATTATTAAAGTACAGATGATAAATATAAAGGTTTGATCTTACTCCAAAGAACATGATCTTTTTAACATTTGAAAAAATTATTTTTGAAAATCATATTCAAGAACTAGTTCCTACCTTTACTAACATAATGAATCCAATTTGTTGACCCATAAATAAATATTTCAAAGGTAAATAAATATATAGTTTATTTATATTTAATGTAAATTTTAATTCTCAAACATATCCTGTTTGGCCAAAATATATTATTTGGTTACCCTACTAAACAATAGATGCAATTGTTTGGGGCCTTATGATTTGAAATTTTGTATCAACTGTATTTTACTGAACATTCTTTGCAACTTACAACCCATGAGAAGAATACAGTGTCGATTATTTATCCATTCTATTTAAAGACATCTATGTCATTTCTTTTTTTTTTTTTTTAAGTTTTTCGAATTTTTTTATTTTGAGAGAGAGAGAGCATACACATGTGGGCTCATGCATGAACAGGGTAGGGGCAGAGAGAGAGGGAAGAATTCTAAGCAGGCTCTGCACTTAGATCATGACCTGAGCCAAAACCAAGAGTCCACAGTTAAGCGACTGAGCCACCCAGGCACCCCCAGCTATGTCATTTCTAGTTTTTCACAAACTCCAATGGTCCCATGATGGTCATCTATATGGATGTCCCCTCATATACTCTGAGTTTCAGAAAATGCATATCTGGAATTCCATTAATTATTGTGAAGCTGTGAATTGCTCTCTATGATGGCTGAATTGATTAACATTCTTACCATCATGTACAAAAGCACTTTCTGCGCTATATCCTAACCAGTGCTTGGTATCACCAAGCTTTTAAATAGTGGCTCATCAGATAGGCTATAGCCATACAATATTGTTGTAACATTAATTTCTCCACTCACTAATGAGATCTTGAAAATATTTCCATGTTAATTGATCATTATTTTCTCTTCAATGTTATTTCATCTACTACTTTGGTTCTTTCTGTTTTTGTACCCATCACACTAATCAATATTATTTTTCATATCCATGAAAATCGATGATTTTTTAAACTTTATTAAATTTTACTGAGTGAAATCAGCAGGAGATATTTTAGGTCTCTACTTTGCTACTTCCCAAACTCTCTGACACTGGGAAATCCCCAATAGCCTCGGACTGCCTTTCTCCTCACTCACTGTATGTGGGACAGAAAGGCACATATACCTTATAAAACCATGGCTATCATTTTGGGTATTCTGTCACACACGGTCAGAAATAATCCTGATATACCTTTGACTATTTAGATTGGAAAATAGAGGATGAGGGAGACACATTAATATTGTCAAAATAACAAAGAAATCACCATCCTTGCTAAATGAAAACATTTTTGAAATGGGTTGTAACAGAGACAGAAGGAAAAACCTTTCACACAAAAGGTGTTCTTGACATTATAATGGGTTGCCTTGGTGCCTGAAAACGACTAAAATTGCCTCTACACTTCTCTTTCTGCTTTTTAAAATTTCTCTCCATCACCACAAACATGATAAACCAAAATGTATTTTAGGCAAATAAGAAATAGAAAAGGAAGGCAAATTTGAGAAGGATATACAGGCACCTTCATCATGGATTCTGATCCAAGTACAATACATCACATTTCCACCCCACTCCTACTTTCTCAAAATAGATATAAATGAAATAAAATAAAATACTATTATCGTGGTCCTAACACCTCCTCCATCCCTCATCTTCATTCTCAATCTGAAAACCCTGTTTTATTGCATTTATTAAGTGTATTCATCTCAAATTTTATAGCCAAGGACTGTCCTTCTAATGATATCACCTTCCAGTAATCTAGAACTTACCATGAACCCAATGAACCTTCTCAGTGGAGACCTTCTATACAAAGTGCTCTACTAGCCACAGACCGAGTTTGCACAATTACCTGGCCTTCCAGTCGGTAGGGTCTCCTCGCGGTCATTGTTCAGGATCACAGCCAGACCCCCCGAGAGCGCAGGGAGGACCGAGCGGCTGAGGTCCACGCGTGTCAGGCTCTCGGGCTCTCTCCCCGCACCCTCTGCAGCGTTCTGTGCGCCATCGCTTTCTTCCCTTTCTTGGCCTTTTCTGCAGGGTCTCAGCACGACATGAACGATGCTCTGCTGATCCAGGTCACAGCTCTATGTGGGTGCGAGGCAGAAACAGACCAGAAAGTGCAAGCATTAAATGCCAAGTCAAGTTCACCTTGTCCGCCGACCCAGAGTACGCAAAAGAGTCTAAAATCGGTTTAGATTCAAGGCTGCACGCCGTCATGGAACTTAAGAAAAGAGCCGTGTGTGACTGATCACGTTAGACACACTTCCCAGTCAGCAGGGCGACGGCACTCACACATGTGCGTGTTACACACGCAACATTGCGCTGGGGCCACAGACCGAAATGTGGGGATAAAGGAACAGGGTGATAGAAAACTAGGGTAATAATGGGGCGCCTGGGTGGCTTTAGTCGGTTAAGCGTCCGACTTTCGCTTAGGTCATGATCTCGCGGTTCGTGGGTTTAAGCCCCGCGTCGGGCTCTGTGCTGACTGCCAGCTCAGAGCCTGGAGCCTGTTTCAGTCTGTGACTCCCTCTTTCTCTGACCCTCCCCTGCTCACGCTGTCTCTCTCTCTCCTATAAATAAATTAAAAAAAAAAAAAAGAAAACTAGGGTAATATTCAAAGTGAGGGGAAATCTAGCAGGACAAATGTGAACCACACTGCGTACAGCAGCACAGTGTAAAGCAATATTCTTTTAAAATTGATTTACTGCAGACGTGATGTGTCCTCCCAATTATCAAATATAAACACTGGCATTCATCTCCATTTAAAAAAGCGCAGAGAGTTGGTTATTGTCAATTACGGGGCGTTTTTCTCTTCAGTGTAAAATAACTGTGTTTATGGTAGATTCCACAGGCATCCCCATGCCACCAGCAAACGCATCAGCACGGCGATGGGGAAGCAAGTGAAAAGCAGACCCAGGCCATCCCAGGAGTCATCCACCGTCCCTGCCAATTTCACAATTAACATCAGTGAACATTTGCAAAAACATTCTGTGTCGATATATTGATGTGTATGAACGGGAGACTTGAAAATTTAGTAGAATTAAAGTTAGAAGTCAGAAAATTTGCTAGGACAAAAACCAGACTACTTGAGATCAAAGCCAGTTCCCAGAATACTGAGGGGAGGGGGCCCCTGGGTGGTTCAGTGGGTTAAACGATCAACTTTTGATTTTAGCTCAAGTCATGATCTCATGGTTCCCGAGTTCAAGCCCCTCATCTGGCTCTGCACGGACAGCACAAAGCCTGCTTGGGATTCTGTCTCCTTCTCTGTTTGGTCCTCCCCAGCTCTCTCTTTCTCTTTCTCCCTCAAAATAAACTTAAAAAAATAGAATAGCTACTGAATAGAAAGTCATTCATTTGTCTGCAGAGCAGGACCCCCAAATTTCAACATCCAGAAACTACCTGTTGTCACTTGCTCACCGTAGCAATGTTCAAAGGATACTCCTGCAAACAGGGTGATACAAATAAGAATCAGAACTGCCCCCTTCCCCCTCCAGTGTTCCACCATTGCACCAGCAAATGGTTAAGAGTGACACCCACCATGTGTCTGCACTTCCTGCAGCCACACCATTGTGGACTCAGAAGGTCACCAGGATACCCTCAGGTCCTGAATCCCATTCCTACCTCTTCCCCATCTAGTGTCCTGGACTGCTGTCATGGGGACACACTCACTCTCCCTGGCATCCGTCTTCACAGCTCTGTGTGTCAGGTCACTGGGTCATCAATCTCTGTCCCCTTAGCCTGCCCCGACCTGACTACCCCCATTTCTGTCAAAGCACAGCCCTCCCCCATAGTATCCAGGCATCAGGCTCTCCCCACCCTTCTACAGCTCTGATTATGCTCCTGTGTCTTCTAATGGCTTCAGTAGAATCACCACCTTGGGCACCTCCGCCCTAGCCTTACATCCAGCAAGGATTCAGGAATACCCTTCACATCTTCTACTCTTTTACTTCCTAATTGTCACCTCCCCGCTTTAGTCCTTCATCACCATAGTAGCTCTGCAATTGCTCCCTGACCTCCTGTCTCTCCTTAGAATCCTTACATCCAGCAAGGATTCAGGAATACCCTTCACATCTTCTACTCTTTTACTTCCTAATTGTCACCTCCCCGCTTTAGTCCTTCATCACCATAGTAGCTCTGCAATTGCTCCCTGACCTCCTGTCTCTCCTTAGAATCCATGATATGCAAGTTTCTGCAGTGTGCGACATAAGCTTTTAATAGGTCTCACTATCACCTGTTGAGAAGAATCTGACAGCTCATTATCATCTTCAGGTGTGTTTAGACTTTTCTCCCCTCTCGACCACCTGTCTGATGATTTTAGCTCCTTTCCCTCTCCCTTGCTATATCCATGATAGATCAGGATTCCGGTCAGACCTATTCACTCTCATCTCTCCTCCTCCTGTCCTTGAGTTGGGCTCAGTCACATGATTGGCTTTGGCCAACGCGATTGAACCAGGGCCTGGAAATGTACTGCACCACTGCTGGGGTCAGCCATAGAGTGCCCTTGAGGAGTTCCCACTCAAGGGCAGTGGTACCCACAGCTTGAGCACAGCCTCCCAGCTGGGTACAGGGTGGCCCCACAGGCCCCCAGCTGACCTGAAGGAGATGCTTATCAGTGTATGGCACTGAGATTTTGTGGCTGTTCATTAGGCAGTAACAGCTGACAGTATCTATTTTCCATTCTAATTGGACTAGCAGACATTCTATCGCTATTCATCATGGCCGCCGTGCTCAGCCAGAACTCAAGGAACTGTACATGGCCTTTAGCCTGGGTTATTTCAAATAAACCAACATCAAGAGCTGAGTACACTTGAGCGGGTGTGCGGGGGCAGGAGCTTTGCCACAAGGAGAAACAGCTGCGAATTACTATCCCAACATCCCTGAGGCTTTTATCCCTAGTGTGTTCTTTTCAGGGAGGTCCAAGAATTCAGTCGATAAAATTCCTCTGTCTTCGTTCAGGACTTATGTGCTTCATGTGATCCTTTCAGATAAAAGTAATGCCATTCTTCCTCATCTGAATGCCAGAAATCTTTGCCTGCCACGTGCTTCTTACTGCAGTGGTCAGAGTTTGGGTAGTATTTGTGGTGTGTGTGTGTGTGTGTGTGTGTGTGTGTGTGTGTGTGTGTGTGTGCGTGTGTGTGTGTGTGTGTGATCTTCAGACTGAATTTAGACATTCTTGAGAACAGCAACTAGGTCATACTTCTATTTTTACTTAGCAGAATGCTTCACCCAGCACTTTGAACCTAACAGATTTAGAAAATACGCCGGTGGGGGTGCCTGGGTGGCTTAGTCGGTTAAGCGTCCGACTTTCGCTTAGGTCATGATCTCGCGGTTCGTGGGTTCGAGCCCGCGTCGGGCTCTGTGCTGACTGCCAGCTCAGAGCCTGGAGCCTGTTTCAGTCTGTGACTCCCTCTCTCTCTGACCCTCCCCTGCTCACGCTGTCTCTCTCTATCTCTCCTAGAAATAAATAAAAACATTTTAAAAAAAAAAAAAGAAAAGAAAATATGCCTGTGAATGGACAAGGTGAGGGATGGGCTGGGAAACAAGAATGAATGAACAAATATAAACAGTCATAAGCTCAACACCTAAAGTGCTCCCTGGGGAACCAGAAGGCTGTGGAAGAAAGAACATGGAATTTAAAGCAAAAGAGATGTAATTTATTAGCTGTATAATTTTTGGCAAATTACTTTTCCTCCCTAAGCACTAGTTTCTACATCTGTTGTTGGCAGTAATATCACCGACTTCAAAGACTACTCTGAAGATTGAAGGAAACAGAAGAACAGACCCCAATGCACAGCAGTAAGTCAATACGTGGTTGTTAGTATTGGTATCACCATTTAGGAGTTTTGAAAGCTAAACAGGATTTGTCCTTTATCATGCACATCGATAAAGCATCCAAATCCTATTAGGCTGTGCCACTTACAAAGTCCAATTTGGAAAATGGACACAGAAGGTAGAATAAGCAGATGCTATAGATGTAGCAGATGCATCGACGCCAGACAATCACTCTGGCAGCATTCCAGCTTCCTGTGAACTAGAAACTGATGAAAATAGATATACATATACATATAGATATCACTACATATCTGCATATATATGTATAGATATTGCTATATGCTCAGATGTCATAAAACATATGAAAAACCTCAGTAAATTCTCAGAGGCTGCTAAAATTTGACAAATATGGAAAAAATCCAAATACTGAGATTTTCCTTTCAAATCCAGATTTTTCAAATGCTCAGAGCAGAGCTGGAAAGGGGATAGGAAGATCCCGAGCAGATTTCAGTAGTTACGGTGATATGTATAGAACATATTTCCTTCAGTCTCCATCCATGGCTCTGAGATAATTAATTGCTTAATTCTTTGACTTCTCATAAAAAAATAGCGTGGACCTCAGAAAGCAATCCCTTTGCCAGATGGTGTGACTGGACGTCACACTGGTAATAGTTCAAAGCCCCATTAATAACACATTCTAGGAATGATAGATTGGATAAAATGTAGTGGTCAAGCCTCTAAAGCCCAAAGTAATATTTAATTTTCGTGGTAGGGGCGCCTGGGTGGCTTAGTCGGTTAAGCGTCTGACTTTCGCTTAGGTCATGATCTCGCGGTTCGTGGGTTCGAGCCCCACGTCGGGCTCTGTGCTAACTGCCAGCTCGGAGCCTGGAGCCTGTTTCAGATTCTGTGTCTCCCTCTCTCTCTGACCCTCCCCTGCTCGCACTGTCTCTCTCTCTCCTAGAAATAAATAAAACATTAAAAAAAAATTTAATTCTCGTGGTATACAAAACTTTCCTCAGCTTCGGGAGGTAAAGATTTTCAGTGGGAAGATAGCAAGAGTTTTCCAACATGGCTTTAAACTTCCTCAGGTCAAAAACAATGTCTGCTTTTTCTTCGTTTCCTCAATAAATAGAATAAGGCCTCACAAGCAGGGAACACATTACATTTGTGTTTTGTTATAACTTATTAATTCAACAAGTAAGGTGACATAGGTTGTTTAGTGTCAATGAACCAAGTAGCCAATTTGTCCCACTGGGCTCCCTCTTATGTTGTCAAATGGAGCTGTGGGGCCACCAGGACTGAGGCATCTGTATCTTGGACACTCTCTCTACAGGACCTTTGATTTCGAGATACCCTAGTATTAATAAAACATCTATTTTTTTCACAACCAATGACCAACTCTCACCCATTTGGCCATTATTCAACAATATTCAAGGAATAGGTGTATTTTTCCTTTTCCTAAAAGGAGTCTCTTTGCTGACATGTAGTTAGGATTCGAATATTTGAAAGTCTTGTAATCCCCTTAGAACACTGGAAATAAGCAAAGTTTGTAAAACCTGCTGATGATTTTCAAAATATTCTTAACCTTTGAGACCCTGTAAAAACAAGTAACGTTATTCTAATAAGTAAATTCCTGGGGATTGAAAAATTATTGGACTGTTTCCCAAACACTTAAAGAAGGTTAGACAGACAACCTCTAAAATAATTAATAATGAGATTCAAAAAGTCAGTAATGTCACATTATTAACAAAGTGCTTTCATCTTCTATAGCAATAACAATTATATTAAAAAAAGTAAAATAAGTACATGATATTTTTGAGCTCTAGCCTCCAGACTGCATTACAAGGTTTTTGATACAGTAGGTTGTTTGATGTTCCCAGAGTCCTTGGAGGGAGGAGCTGTTACCATCCCCAAGTGTGTTTTTGGAAAGCCAGATCTGTGGCCGGCACATATAGAGCTCTTTATTTTACTGGCTGTTCAATTCAATCACACCAGACAGAAGATGAAAGGGAGGCACAGGTTCATGTTCAGTGTTACCCAGCTCCAAAATGTGAAGCCAAGGGAGAAACCCAGGGTGAGGACTCGCCATTATCTTTCTCTGACTCCCCCAAGCTCCACAGTGTGGCTCCTGAGAAGGGGGCTCTGTGCAGGGCAGACAGAGCAGGATGAGAGCACAGGGGCCATCGCGAAGAACAGCATTTGGAAGCTGCATGGACAAGCTCCAGGGACAAAGGAATGATCGGGAGGAAATCTAGACAGACACTCAGAAGCCTAGAAGACAGTCCATTGGAACTGAGTCAATGGAGGAAGCAAAACATAGTGTGGGCAGAGGTGATTAAAAACAAACAAGATAACAGAGTAATGATGAAAATAAGAACCAGCGCCAGTTACACAGGAATCTATCAAAGCAGGTAAAGATCTGGAGTGAGCAGCCCAGCAATAGGGCTAAGACCCGGAAGGCCAGTACCAGTATGCAACTCGCTGCTCCTCAGGGTCCCAAGCCCCCAAGAAGACAGCACTGATCATTCTGTATTGCACTTACTTTGCTATGTGTTGCTCTCCGTTACCAAGCAGTGCCATCCTCAAGAAAAGATACTGCATCTCTCTAAAGCTGAGGTAGCTACTACAGAGACCTGCTCATAGCACATGGCCCATCTGGGTTTGTTGAATGACTCAGTGACCTTGTAAAGGATGTATCAAGTGTGGCAGCCATTTCAGAGGTGAGAAAACTTTCAGTTGGCTTGAGCGACTCAGCCAAATTAGACCCGTAATTAGAAAATGAAGGAGTCAGCTCTGCAGCCCATGTATTCTGGCTGTAAACCCAGCGCTTTTTCAAATAGTCAGCTTTGAACTATTCAAATCTTCTGCTTCTCCACCTTCCTGAAGTTGGCATATAGGCAGCCATGTTGGGCAGAACCTCTTGCAGGTTGATTTATACAAGCACAGTGACAAGTTCACGCTCATTGGTCTACTCTACCAATCCCTGTGCTCATTAAATTAGTCAAGTTACCTTCTCTCCAGTCTGCTAACCTTGATTTCATCCTACAAAAATGCCTAAACTATTTCAATGGAAAGGCTATCCCATCATGTAACTGACTTTACATTTTAAGGTCTGAAAAATCTCTGATTTTCATTTGCATTTTTAACCACACACATTTTTTTTTCTCAGAAAAACAATAATACGATCAGCCAAGAATTATCAAAGATTTCCTAATTTAATAGGCAATGTTGTTATCATATTTTCATTTTAAAAATCATTCTGACATGAAGGAGATCTTACTTAGATAATTTGGCATAAATTATCTCAATAAAAAAGAAACGCTTTTTTAAACAATTCAAATTTTCCTTCCTTTGTTTTGCTGTTACAAATTCAGAATGCTTATCAGTTGCTTCTTCTGATAATAACTTTTCACAAATGTGTTTCTGTACAAGCTTTTAATAAATGTGTTTTCTATGTCAGAGAAAGACAAAATGGCAATTATTTAGGAAGTTACAGATATTTTTGGATGTAACGGCTGAAAAATGTTTTGTCTGTTCACAGCTAACAAGACACCAACATGGGTAAGGCAGCGCGAGCCTAGAGATGTTCAGAGTCACAATAACCCGAAAGGAATCGTTCCCATGGGTTTGTTTCTCTTGAACTCCAGTCCCTCCATGGTCTCCAATGAGCACTAAATGCCAATTTATATTAATTGGATGAGAATAAAAACTGTTCCTTCAGCCTGAGCTTTCCTTTTTTTTTTTTTTTTTTTAGAGATTTGTAGAAGATGGATATTTTGTGATTTATGCTTTGAATTTATTTCACATTTCTTATGACTGGTTTTCATTAGAATCAAAGGTATTATGCCACAGAGATAATGAAAGGAAAGGCGCCTTCTCTGGTGGCTGAAGGCCAAGGAATACAATTGCTGTGAAAGGTCAATTAGCCCCACGCTAATCAGCCAGTGTGGGTCAGAGCCTTGGTATCCATGCCCCGCCCACTTAGGGCCTGGGACCATTTTGCTGCTCATTAGGATCCTACAGGAGAGGAAGGGGAGAAATGGCCTTCACTACCAGGGAGATATGCAGTAAATGATTTATTGTCGGTGTGAGCCTTGCATGCACAGGTGAGATCCGGGGTTCCCTTGGTCCATGGATTCCCTTTTCTAGATATACAGGAAACCCATAACCAGTCCTATGCCCATTAAACCAAGTTAAATCATGTTTTATATTGTATGCTTTGCAAGAAGTGTTTCCTAGTGTCATTTCTTTAAACATTCTATTACTAGTTCTAGTAAATATTATAAACAATTAACGATATATACATGGGGTTTTCCAACAGAGTTCAATGTGTTGTTACAAGCTATGCGCATGCTCTGTCGTATTCACGGGGTGAGGGTGGGCACCAAGGGTAACACACACTCTCCTTCTCAGGCAAACATTGCAGATGGATCCTGAACGATAGTCCGTTTTGTGTTATATCTTCTTCCTACAGACGCTTTCTCCCCAGTTGATACAACTCTAGGAAAAAAGACAAAGCATGCAAACTATCCTCCTGAACTCACTTCGCATGATACCTCTCTCTTACTGCGTTTTCTCTTTTCCTGAAACTCAGTGGAAATTTATTATTGCCCAAGAGATTTTGTTTATAATGTGGAGAGGATATTCTGCAGCAATGAGGCCATTTCAAGAAAAAAATAAAAACATGATAAGGATAAAAACATTTTATGTCCTTTTTTGCCACTTATTCGTTGCTAGGCCTAAAAAAAAATGTGGGCCACCATTTTATTCTGCAATTTGTTTCTAGTTTCCTTCTCTTCATCCCTCACATACTTCCACTTTCTAAAAAGAATCTGGTGACCTTTGGGTGTTCTCCCCTCATGTCCCCAGGCTTCCTCTCTGCCCCACCCTCTCCCCACTTACCCATCTGCCCTATGCTGCTGCCTTCCTTCCTTCCTTCCTTCTTTCCTTTCTTCCTCCCTTCCTTCCATCTTTGATCACTTTTACGGGTTAAGATGTCCTTTGTCTTGAGGCACCTGGGTGGCTCAGTCAGTTGTGTATCACACTTCAGCTCACAGTTCATGAGTTTGAGCTGCACACTGGGCTCTCTGCTGTCAGCAGAGCCGGCTTCAGATACTCTGTTCCCTTAGTCTCTGCTCCTCATCCATTTGTCCTCTCTCTCTCAAAATTTTTTTTTAAAAAATATCCTTTGTCTAACTTAGTCTTACATACAGAAGAATATGGTAATTTTTACTTTTGGGGGAAAATCCAGCAAAACTTTTGCCAAAAGCCTAGCTATAAAGATTGTTTAGGGCCATTCAGATGGTTTCTGCTACCTTCTAGGCTTGCAAACATGACTCATTTCAGAACTGTAAGTGTCTCCCAGACTCTGAAATATCAGGACTTACTAAAGGAAATACATAAAAATTTCAGATAAAGAATATTGAAAACAGTGTGGAAAAGCTGTAGGAATGTTTTATTTGCACTAAACTACTTTCTACCTCTAGGCCCTGTATGCTCAGTCTGTCTCACCTGTGCTGTGTTTCTAATGCATGATTTTTCTTGTGTGAACACAAGGGCCAGGCTCATTCAGAACCAAAAAGAATTATGTGTGTTTTCTTCATGCTTACAGCCCAATGTGGGTTACTAGGAACTCACCAACTAAGCATAGAAAGATAAACTGATTGACTCAAGGTTGCAGTAAGTTAGTAGCCAACCTGGAACAGAATTAAGTTTTTGTTTTGTTTTGTTTTCCAGTGTAAGTACCATATAGCATTATACTGGTTTCAGAGGTACAATGTAGTGATTCAACAATTTTATAAATTAGTCAGTGCTCATCATGAGAATAAGTTTATTTTACTTCTTGTCTGTAAAAGATCTATTAGATGACACAGTAAATGCTTATTTCAAATCAGTAGAAATCCGGAGTGACAATTTGAACCTTTGATTATTTGAAAATAGATCTCTCCCCCTCCAAAAACAAATCTCTCTCAGGGGAAGAAAAAGCCATGAAGTCATACACCTAACACAGAGCTTTAAGAAAAGGAATGTGAGTTTGGGGTGCCTGGGTGGCTCAGTCAGTTGAGCATTCTTGATTTGGGCTCAGGTCATGGTCCCCCAATTCATGAGATCAAGATTCATGGTGGGCTTTGCTAACAGTGTGGTGCCTGTTTGGAATTCTCTCTCTCCCTCTCTCTCTCTCTCTGTCCCTTCCTCCCTCTCTCTTTCTCTCTCTCTCAAAATAAATAAATAAACATTTAAGAAAAGGGGAAGGGGGAGGGGGAAGAAAGGAAAGAAATGTGTGTTGACTCTAGAAGGGAGAAAAATAACCAGGGACCACATATCCTTAAACATTAGTCCCTCCCTATTGCTACAGAAGTACCATCCCATTCAACAGAGGGGCCACTCAGTCATTCTTAGGTCCCCCATGTCCCTTAGACCCTGAGGGAGCTTGCGAAGGGTAGAGTAGGGTAGGGTACCCACAGAGTAGGGCGGGATGGGGAAGACAGTAGTCAGTCAAGCTCTTCAATGGCAAAGAAGAAAGGAGAGATGACAGGCATTTCTTTTTATTTTTTAATATTATTTTCACTGACACGGAGACCAACAGTTTCACTCCTCAGCTGTAAATTCCTTAAGTTTCCAGCCTCAGGTTTAACTTTTAGATATAAACACAATACATCGTCCCTTATGTCAGCTCCTGTTTCATAATCTGGATATCCTGTGTCATGTGCAAACGTTCTTTGACTCTAGATACATAAAACATGAAGCTGCTCTCCTCTTTCACACCTGAACTCTACGCATCTGCCCTCCAGATATCAGCTCGGAGGAAGGCATTGAAGGCCTGTGCAAACTGGGACACAATCCTGGACTCTGACATCCAGCTACAAGAAAGGGTAAACGGTCGTCATTTTCTCTACTTCAGCTGTGGGTCCTAATTTCTTCCTATAATCATTTATTCAGGAGAAGCAATGTGTCCAGACCACAGTCATCACATGTACATTCCTAAGGGTTCCAGTGCATGCAGGTGAGGACCATGCTTCTCCATGAGCCACGGGGTCAGCTGCAGGTAAATGAGAGAGAGGCACTGTGCTGGGCAGGAGCTCCAGCTTTGAATCTTTACTCAGAAATAACTGGTAAATATTGTCTTGGATTAAAAAAAAAAAAAAACCACTTTTCCAAATTTATCTAACAGAACTTCCCTTCAGATTATTGTCTGAGTTTTTTATACTTTTGTAATGTACATTGGGGGGGCATGAGTATTGAGTAAAAGGTCAGCAGAGGCACATTCAGGCTTTCTTCCTTGGGATAAATCAGTTGAAGAAATTTATAAAAATCCATCGTTTGGGGGTGACATTTGGGGACTATGTCCCTCAAAGTCTGGAGACGGTGCTTTGCATCCCTCTCTAATAGAAGCTAGTGAAAACCCACAGGTGACAGGTTAGGCCATAGATTTACAGATGATACATTTTACTTGTACCGATAGTAACTCAAGTTACTTCCTCTGCTCTGGTAGAGAGAGAAGAAAGGCACGATGGGAGTTGATTTATAAATGAGTTTCTGAGTGAATGAGGACTCACCCTCAAACCATCAAGACAAAAGCTTAGCTTCAGAAAGCCTGGGTCCAGTACTGTGCCCTGAATCAAAGGAAAGCCCTAACCTCTTTTTCATTTTAATCTTCTTCCAACTAAAGGAAGTATAGTGGGTTGAACAGTGTCTACTCAAAATCCGTGTCCATCCAGAATATGAACTTATTTGCAAACAGGGTCTTTGTAGATGTAACTAGCTGAGGTTCTCAAGATGAAATCATCCTGGATTTAAGGCCTTCCTAAATCCAATAACCGGTATCTTTGTAAGAAGGGAGGACACAGAGGCACACAGAGAAAAATGTCATGTGAAAATGGAAGCAGAGCTTGGGGAGATACCTTCACAAGCCAGGGAACTCCAAGAATCACCAGAAGCTAGAAGGGGAAGAGGTGTCCTTCCTTAGAGCCTTCTGAAGAGGTTATGACCCTACTGACATGATTTCAGACTTTGTGGCCCCCAGAACGATGAGCAATAAATGGGTATTGTCTTAGGCCTCCATGCTTGCGGTCTTCATTATGACAACCCTACCTCGCAAACTCAAAAATGAGGAGAAATATTCTGGCCGGAGGGAACAAGATGAGAAACTAGGGGTGAGAGACCTAGGGAGTTGGAGAGAAGAAAAGCTAGTATTTATTATTGCTGGGAGAAGGATACTTGTAGGCAGAGTCAAATGCAGATGGGCACCCCCACACACAGAGGGCTCCTAATTTGGCATCCCATTAAGCCAATAACCCTTACACGCTTGTCCACATTTATTTAGAGGAGACTTCAAGCTCTGCAAGGGTACAGGTGTAGATAGCTGTTAGTAGCAGCCACCTTCACCGACCTTTTCCTCGTGTTCATTTTGGTCAGGTGACATGCATCCTGGTCGATTGAAGATGAGTTCACACCCATTGTCCCCCTGTAACTGTTAATAGCTCCCCTTTAATTATCAAAAGCCTCCCAGTTTGAAAGACAAATCCTATGGTCACCTTACTCATGGATGCCCATGGCACACAGTAGGTATTCAATATGTAAATTCTGAACACTTAATGAAAGAATTATAATAGCAATCATATCTAGCATTTTTTTGAATTGTCTACCTGCTGGGCACGGTGCTCGGTATTTTCTCACTTTACTCTATGCAATGCCACAGTGAGATAGGTACTATTAATATCCTCATTTTATAGATGAGGTGGAGAGAAGGGAAGTCATTGCCAAAGGTCGTCCATAGCTACTAACGGGCTGAGCTGGGATAATAACAAATATTTGTGTGGTACAAGAGTAACTGATTCACAAATCCCTTTCATAAACATCAACACATTTAATCTCACCTAATACTTTACCTGACCCTTTTTCAAATATTGTGTTCAGTATTTTGACAGAATCATTTAGGACTTAGGGAGGCTAAATTAATTAGCCAAGATTACACAGGCGTTTCTCCACAGGTACTGGGCTTCCATCCAGGTCAAAATCTGCAGGAAAAAATCACCTGGGGTGCCAACAAGAAAACAGATTTCCACCTACCATCCTAGACTTCTGGAATCAGAATCTGGAGGGGTAGGTCCTAGAAATCTGCATTTTGAATCGTCTCCCCAGTGACTCTCAAGGTGAAGCCACAGGTTGAGAATCTCTATCAAGGTCCAGAGCCGGATGGGCACTTGGCCCCTGGACTCTCAGTCCCAACGATTCCTCATCCATGCGAAACCCTCCTTTCTGGGCCCATAGGCATCCTGTGTTCCTTCTAACACCCTCCTCAGCCTCTGTCCAAGTAGATCATTTATGTGCCCCAGACAGATGTGCACCGTAGACTTCCAGGCTCAACCAGAGGGGGCAGAACAAGGTGGCCCCAATTAGGCAGGTTCTGGGGTCTGAGGATCCTAAAAGAGCTAAGAGTGCTGTCTGTTCTAGGGATCAGACTCCCAGAACCACCCAGTCAGACATTCCAACAAACCAGCTCCAAAGTCGGTGAGGAAGATTGGGTTTACTTATAAGCAGACGGGGGAAAGATTGAATTTGTCATGCAAGCTTTTCTAATGGGTTATATTGACTATAAGAGAAAGCATATTATACAAATTCATAGAGGGAGAGAAAGACCATATAGCCAGTTGTTTGTGTCAGACATTCACAAACTACCAATATCAAATGTGGCATCAATTATTTTAAAGGGCAGATCCTGGAATTTACATACAAATAGTAACTCTTCTGGGTGCCCAAAGGCATGTGTCATTTTTATTTTTTTTTATTATTTATTTTTATTTTTATTTTTTTAATGCTTTATTTCTAGGAGAGAGAGAGAGAGAGAGACAGCGTGAGCAGGGGAGGGTCAGAGAGAGAGGGAGTCACAGACTGAAACAGGCTCCAGGCTCTGAGCTGGCAGTCAGCACAGAGCCCGACGCGGGGCTCGAACCCACGAACCGCGAGATCATGACCCAAGCGAAAGTCGGACGCTTAACCGACTAAGCCACCCAGGCGCCCCGGCATGTGTCATTTTTAAACCTTGGTTGTATTGAGTAATTTGTAAACCTACAAAATGTTTGCAGCAGCACAAAGTGAAGCCAAGAACAAAAAACAGATTTTAAGTCAAGTGAAGACAATGAACCACTGCACTTTCCCTGGTTTTACAAATTAGCACACCAGCTCTTTTGAAATATACCAAACTCAGAAGGAAAATGGGCCAAAGGAGACAAACATACACAAAGGATGCCAATCTTGTTCCCTTTCAGGTCCAAAGAATCTCAAATAAGGGAAAGATCTAGCAAATGTA
Source organism: Proteles cristata cristata (assembly GCA_017311185.1). Taxonomy (NCBI): domain Eukaryota; kingdom Metazoa; phylum Chordata; class Mammalia; order Carnivora; family Hyaenidae; genus Proteles; species Proteles cristata. The sequence continues at coordinate 941,834 of JAESUZ010004109.1, read as the reverse complement.
ATTTTTTTTTCAATACAGTGATTTTATTAAGTTTCTGTGGGATTGTGGGGGAGGTAACCTAGCACAGAATCTGTTAGAACAAAATCTGTCAGAACAAAAAAAGATAGGGGCATCTGGGTGGCTGAGTCGGTTAAGCATCAGACTCTTGATTTTGGCTCAGATCATGCTTTCATGGTTCATGGGATCAAGCCCTGCGTCAGGCTCCGTGCTGCATGGAGCCAGCTTGCGATTCTCTCTCCCTCTCTCTCTGTGCTTTCCTGGCTCACAATCTTGCTCTCTCTCAAAAGATATAAATAAACTTCAAAGAAAAGGATAACATTGGATCCACACTGACACTGTATGTGTATGTGTATATGTATATAATATATTGTATACATATACACATAATAATATATTATATACATATACACATAATACACCATACTTATCCTAGAAGAAAGTATGAATGCACTCTTTAACCTGAATCTTTGAAACTATGATGCAAAATCCATGATGCAATAAAATATTAATACACTTAATTACATAAAAAAATAGTCTTTCCATGGCAAACATTACAAAAGCAAAGACAAAAAAACAAACAAACAAAAAACAGACTCTTAACTACAGAGAACAAAGAGATAGGTGAAATAGGTGATGGGTATTAGGAATAAACTTATTGTGGAGGCACCTGGGTGGCTCAGTCGGTTAAGCTTCCAACTCTTGATTTCTGCTCAAGTTATGATCTCATGGTTCATGGGTTTGAGCCCTGCGTCAGACTCTGCACTGGTGGTGTGGAGCCTGCTTGGGATTCTCTGCCTCTCCCTCTCGCTGCCCCTCTCTTGCTTGCGTGCTCTCCTTCTCTCAAAATAAGTAAATAAACATAAAAAAAGAATACACTTTTGTGATGAGCAGTGGATAATATAACAGAGTTGTTGAATTACTATATATTTTGCATACCTGAAACTAATACAGTGCTGTATGTTAACTATGTTGGAATTAAAACAAAAGAAAACAAACAAACAAAAACTTAGGAAAAGAACTTCAAAAAAAGAAAAATCAAGTCAAATACAAGCGATAAAGTGGGAGAAAATATTTTCAATTTAGGAAACAGAGAAATCTCAAAAATTGAAAAAATGTACAAAATTCTGATAGAAAAATGTGTTAAAGAAAAGAGAAGTTACAAAGTACGTACAAATGACTATTGAAACATGAAAAGATCCTGAATTTTAATTACAATAAGCAAAACACAATTTGAAACTTTGAAACTATTCCCCTTTACACCAATAACATTGACTACTCTTCAAAAGCTTAACAAATGCTGTTGGTAAAGGAACATGTACGCATCTCTGGTGAGATGTGCTGATGGAGGAGTTAGCATAATGTCTTCCAGGTTCATTTCTGTGGTCACAAATGGCAGGATCGCTTTGTTTGTAAAGGCTGAGTAATTTTCCAGTGTGTATTTATACCACATCTTATTTATTGATTCATCTATCAATGGACACATTTATGCTGCAAAGAAACTGGGGGGGTGGGTCCACATACATTTTTGAGTTATTGTTTTCATCTCCTTCAGATAAACACCTAGAAGTGAAATTGCTGTATCACATGACAGTTCTGTTTTTAGTTTTTTGGGGGGAATCTCCATGCTGTTTTCTATAGTGCTGCACCAGTGTGCATTTCCACCAACAGTGAACAAGGGTTCTCTTTCTGCACATCCTCTCCAACACTTGTTATTTTTTTTTTTATAATAGTCTTTCTAACAGGTGTGAGGTTGTATAACTCATTTTTAACATAAGCTGAAATGTATGTATAGGTGTATTCTAAGCCCCTTTCTTAGATCATTGATAGCCTATTATATATTTTTTTCATGAAGCCTTTTTTTCCCATGATAATTCACCCTAGGATGAATTATACAGTAAGATAGTGAGATTTTCCTTATTCTTTTTCTTAACTACATAGCGATCTCATGTGTGGATGAAACAAACACCCTACTGGTGCACATTTGAGTTGATTCCAGTTTTCGGTTTTTTTTTTTTTTTTTTTTGAAATTACAAATAACACTTCTGTGAGAAGTGTATGAATACAGTTTTACATATTTTTCCAGTACATTAATATCAGGGTTAGTTTACTAAAGAGGCCTAGGAAGATCAGTACTGCGACAGCAAGAAGCCCACCTAACACTCAAATGTTGGTTTCAAAATGTAGTTTCCCACTTAGATGAACCAGGACTCCTGATATCAGGCCTGCGAGAGAAAGTACACCGTGATCCCAGAACATGGTTGTGTGATTGCAGAACACCTGTGTATGCTCAAAAGCAAGAGTATGCTCCAAGACAAAGGGGGTCACACTGGCCAAGTCTGGGAAAAAAGAAACATAAAAAAGAATCATGATGGTAATGGATTCTAACATAGTGCATAAAGAAAGAAAGAATTTATGAAGATACTCAAAATATAGGGATGGAAGCGGGGGAGAGCTCTTCAATAAAGAAGAATAATATAGGATGAATGTGGGAAGAATGGGAGATTAAGAAAATTATGTTTTGAAAACTACTAATCTAAAAGCAATTTCATTTCAGGACCCCCAGTACAGCAACTGGATGAGAGACTTCGAGGAATCAAGGTAACTGCATAAAGTATCTTCGCACGGATTGTCTAGCATTGTCAAAGACAGAGGGTCGTTTCCACGCAGTTATATTTGGAAGGCATTATGGTAGCCGCCCACACTGGCATCACCAGTTACAAACTATTCAGTGTTGATGACCACAGTGTTTAGCTGAACGTACTGATGAGGAAACGATAAAACCAATCCAGGACATAGAACGTTCTGTAAGACCACTGGCCTGGAATCGCTGAAATGTCAATTGTTGAAAAAACCCAGAAAGGTGTGCATGAGGAGATTGTTCCAAAGTAACAGAGATGATTCATAACTAAACACAATGTGTGAGTCTTGACTGAATTCTTGATCAAAAAGATTTTTTAAAAAAAGCTATAAAGGATAATTTGGGAATGACTGGCAGGGATATTTGCATATGGACTGCATAAGAAATGTCACTCTATTGATGTTAAATTTCTTGGGTGTGATTAAGCATCACAGGTATGTAGAAGGATGTCTTTATATTTTGTAGATATTGACTATATCATTTAGGACCGAATTGCCTTGGTGTCTGCAGCATGTTTAACATCAGGAGGCAGGAAGGGAAGGAAGGAGGAGAGGAAGGAGGAGAAGGAGACAGAAAAGTAAAGCAAATAAGGCAAAATGTTAAGAGTTGGGGAATCTAGGTAAAGGTCACACAGGCATTTGTTATATGGTTTTGTTTATTTCTTTGACTTTTCAAGGTTTAAATGTTACAAAATAAAAAAGAGCGATAATGTATATCCATACTCACTCACTACATGGAAAGTACTCATTGAAAACAAGGAATGTGATGTTACTACAACATTTGGGAGAGAAAACAATTGTGTGAATGGCATGCTATCTCTCACTAGTTAACTTCTCTTGCCTGTTCTTATATCCCCCTTAAAAACTGAACTTCGAAAGAAAGGAGTGAGGGAGAGGAAAGCAAAATCCAAACTTACCTGAACAAAAAAGAAATCTTTGCTTTGAAAATCAGAAAACTCTTATAAGAGGACGGATTACCACTATGGTTTAAATAGAAGAGTAATAGTCACTTAAAGAATGTGGAGGGTATACTAAAAGATCAGCAGCTCATAATAACTTTGAGAAGACTGCTACAATGAATAAATATATTCCCCCAAACTAGTGAATTTGTAGAATCCTAAAACAACTTCTGAAGTTAGTGCCATGCATGGGCTAATGTACTGCATGAATAACCAAAGAAAATAATTCAGTTCATGAATGCCCTTCTTTCTTACAGAGGGATAGAAATTTCTCAACCATTTTGCAACAAAGATCCTTTCCACGTCATAAACTTCAAACAGACATGGACTTCCATGCAAGGAGACAGTGTAAGAAATAGAATAGAATAAATTAAAAGCCTCTCAGATATCTACCCAAAGCAATCAAAAGGGCAAAAAATGGAGAGGGGGGCATATTTGCTAAAATCCATATTAGAGAGTATATGAGAACATGTGCATTATGATAAACAGCTAATTGGAGTAAACCAACTCATTTTTTAAGGTATGTTGGAGAATTTATCAATATTCTAAATGCACATACAGATATTCTCACATAAGCTCTGGAAGACATATGTACATGGATGAAATGACAGTGAAAACAAAAATGGAAACAATCGAAACACTCTCTCATACGAGGCTGGCAGTCACTGACCCATTCTACTGGTCAGCATCTGTTATGACTCCAGAGCACTCACATGAAAAACGATGCAGTCCTTTTTTTAAATAAAAACTTCAAGTTTTTAAGTGTGCAACAGCATGTATCATTATTAACCCATTTAGTGATATGTTGCATACAATTATGTATATGCATCAAGTTTTTTTCTAATATGTATACCAAATGGTGATTATCTCTGAAGAATGGGTCAGGTGGGGAAAGAGAGGAATTTTGAGTTTTTATATAGTTTTGGAATTAAAAAAGTATAGATATTTGTTATGTTAATCATAAAGGACACCTGAAAAAATATTTGCAAGTCATTTAATTCCTAATCTTGCCTTTGGTTGGGGGGGGTTGGCTCAGAAAAGATGATAGAAAATGCTGTACTTATAAGAAGAAATTCATTCTCTTTTTTTACTCTTCTGCTAATATATGTTGTTGATGTTGTGGTCTTTCATTTTGTCATCATTGGCTAGAACTTCTTTCTGACCTGCCTTTTACTTAAAACACCCTAAATACAACCTCAGTTTATCCACAGTTGCTTAGATGAGTGTAGCTTTGTAACTTGTATTTCCTTCATTCTAAGAAGACTTTTTTTTTTTTCCCACCTCAGATGTGTGCCTACTTTTAAAGTGGATGAGATGCCGGAAAGCTTATTTCAGTATAACTGGAGGGGGGTGGGAGGAAGAGAGAGCGAGCCCAAGAGCACACGCATGTTGCACACACGTGTGGCTCAGTGCTTCCAGAACTCTTTGTGAAAGCTCCAGTAAACATCTTAGTTGTGAGATTAGAAGAGAAGGATTAAGGAAATGGTCAAGTTAGGGGCGCTTGGGCGGCTCAGTCGGTTAAGCGTCCAACTTCAGCTCAGGTCATGCTCTCGCAGTTTGTGGGTTCAAGCCCCACGTCAGGCTCTGTGCTGGCAGCTCAGAGCCTGGAGCCTGTTTCAGATTCTACATCTCTGCTCCTCCCCCGCTCACGCTCTGTTGTCTGTCCTTCTCTCTCAAATATAAACACACATTAAAAACTTGAGAAAAGAAGGAAATGGTCAAGTTAAATTCTGAAAAGTGCCCTTTTTCTCTGATTATGACCTTGAGCTTCACGTATCCTTTGCTTTTGCAACTATCACAATGAAAAAGTAGAGAAGCAGACAGTGAAAAACATACCAAGTTAATACTGAATGGGACTTCAACCTTGTTATATTTTAAAATGTATACACTAAAACTAATGTTATATAGTGTGTCAACTATTCTCAAAAAAAACCCCACTAAATTATATGTATATATATGTGTGTATGTATGTGTGTGTATATATATATATATATATATATATATATATATATATATATATGATATATATATATATCATATTGCAATAGTATTGAATATTATCTCTGACAAATTTCCTTCTTGGTGTGTTGAGTTTAGTGTCCTTTTTTGACAATAAAGTTTCACAGATTCAGCTTGATCTTAACTGGACAACATCTGAGAATCTGAGAATCTTCAAATTACAGGAAAGACATACTAGATACACATATACCATAAAATTTTGAATACACATATTTAGCTAAAAAAGAAATAAAAATAAAATTAGTGAAATAACCAAAGCATATACCTTCATAGACTTGGAAATGGAGACCCCAGTCTCAATGCAAAGGGAGATTTTAAAAAGCTAATTCTGGCTTTTGGGCTTTCCCATGCCCACAATGCACTGGTGTAAGAGTAATTTAAAATATTTTAAGGTAATTGGGTGTGTTTATTTATTGTACATTTCATCCCATGTCCTTGCTTTTGAACTTTACTAACCATCCTACAAACATCAATTCCATTGTACGTGCTAATATTTTAATTTTGAACAATTCCCACAAATAGCTTTATTTTTTAGATTTTCTTGACATATGAAAGGAAATAAAAAATGGACAACCTTGAGTATCCATTTCAATATGTTCAGAGCTAAAAAATGGTATCTATGTACATCTAGGGGCATAAAGAGCAGCCTCTGATACCTTGGTTACTATGTGGCCAAATTCATTGCCATTGTCTGCCAGTCCTTGGCGGGTATCTTACTTTCATAGGCTGACTTGTATCTTCACAGAATTCATACGCTGAAGTCCTAACCTCTAGAGTATGACTGCATTTGGAGCTGGGATCTTTAACGATATAATCAAGTTAAAATGAGGCCATTAGAGTGGACTCTATCTAATCCAATATGACAGAGTCCTTAGGTGAAGTGGAGATTAGGACATAGACACACAGGGGAAGACCATATAAGGATATGTCAAGAACTCAGGCATCAACAAGCCAAGGAGAAAGGTCTCTGAGAAAACCACCCTTGACACCTTGATAGACTTCCAGCCTCCAGAATTGGAAGGAAATACATTTTTGTTATTTAAGCCACCCATGCTGTGGTACTTTCTTGTGACTGCCCTGGCCAGCAAAAACACTGAGTTTCTGTATCTTCAGAAATCTAATACTTTCAAAAGTCTGCTGCCTGATATAAATAACAAGGACACTACATTCCTACCTGCCCATTAACCTCTTCATTTTTCCGAAAAGGACTCCTGGAGTCTGGGAAAATCATGCCTTTGCTGTCAGAACCCTGACTGACAACTCAATGCCAAAGGACAGAATTCAGGGAGGGCTCACACTGGACAAGGATTATACATGAGCCTTTACATCTCTCCTCTTGGTTCTATATCAGCAGGTGTTGTCTCGGATCTTCCTCTCTATGTTAGAGAGCTTTTTGTCCCATGAGGGGCTTGGTTTCTCCGCACCTTACGATACCTTAGCATCAAGGGCGAGGCTTTGGTTCTCCATGTCCCAGAGCCTCCAATCTAACCAGATAATGTCTGCATTGTTGTAAGGTAAAGGGCATGCAAGCCATGACTAGGAGGTTCTGCTAGAGTCATAACACCGGAGGACAGGGGCAGCTATTAACTTTGAACCCTGAAGAAGGGGAAGATGCCTAAGTAAACCAAACATCTTTGGCTCTTGGCTCCAATATTCAAGTGATGTCCCCTGTACTTACCCCAAATTCTCATCCAAGCCTGTCTTAACTGTATCCAAAATTCTGAAGGAAACTGATGATATATTACAGTAGGATTTTTACAGTAGGATGTTCACAGTCCACAATTATCACTGAAACCGGCACTTAACACTTATTTATTGAATGAATGAATAATGGTAATAACTAGCAAGAACTGTTCTAAGCACCATATTTACTAAACATTTCACAAACTTGTTATCCCTGCAACTACACTGAGAGGAAAGTATTAACTCAAGAACTGCTAGAACATTATCAAAATCCACCTCTTCCCCTTGCTGGGAACCTGGCTGACGACATCTCCCAGCCACCTGTGGATCTGCGGTTGGGCCCAGTAACCATTCTTGCCAATGGACTATGAGTGGAAGTGATGGGTGCCACTCCTTGGCCAAAGCATGCTTGCTAGGGTTGCAGCAAAACATAGATGGACAGACGGAGAGACAGACGCATGGCAAAATGGCTGATCAGTGAGTGGGTGGGTGCAATATAAAAACATAGAAAAGCTCTCCACCGTAAGCTGGGAGCTCACATCTTATGGTTTAAACCACACAACCAAAGATTACACAAGAGCAGGTTGGCAGCAGACCCAAATTACATCATTGGGTTTGGGGGTATAAATAAGTTCTCTAAAGATTACTCTGCACAGCTCAAAGTTTAAAAAAATGACATCATATATTAAAGTTAAAATTAGTAAGTTGAAAGGAGATGATTCTTTCAAAACAACGCTGTATGTGTATAAGATGTATGTATAGGATGCCTTATTAGGAATAGGTCTTATCATATTTATTTTCTGGATAAATATTGAATCCATTTCCTTTCAAAACTCTTCTGATTTTTCCTTTTCAATTTTTTGTTGTTTGTTTTTAGTTTTCTTTATAGGTGTCAGCCTTGATCTTCATGTTTCCTTTGTCAGAAATAAATCATTACCCTTCATATTTCTGTTTTATTTTTTTAGTTTTATGTAAATTCAGGTTTCATACAGTATAATATTAGTTCCAGGTATACCATATAGTGATTCAACACTTCCATAAAACACCCCATGCTTATCACAAAAATTGTGCCCCTTAATCCCCACCACCTGTTTAACCCATTCCCTTACCATCTGGTAACCATCAGTTTGTCCTCTGTAGTTGAGAGTCTATTACTTGGTTTGGCTCTCCTTTCCTTTTCCTTTTTGTTTGTTTTGTTTCCTAAATTCCACATATGAGTAAAATCACATGATATGTGTCTTTCTCTAACTGACTTTTCTCACTCAGCATTACACTCTCTAGTTCCATCCATGTTGTCATAAATGGCAAGATTTCCTTCTTTTTTATGGATGAGTAATATTCCAGTGTGTGTGTGTGTGTGTGTGTGTGTGTGTGTCTATGTACGTGTGTGTACACATATCACACCATCTTTATCCATTCATTAATTGATGGACACTTGGGCTGCTTTCATATCTTGGCTATTGTAGAAAATGCTGCTATAAACACTAGGAGTATGTATCCCTTTGAGTTAGTATTTTTGTATTTTCTGGGTAAATACCTAGTAGTGCAATTCCTGGATCACAGGATAGTTCTGTTCTTTGAGGAACTTCCAAACTGTTTTCCACAGTGACTGCACCAGTTTGTATTTGCATTCCCACCAACATTAGAGGAGCGTTCCCCTTTCCACATGCTCGCCAACATCTGTTGTTTCTTGTGCTGTTGACTTTAGCCATTCTGACGGGTGTAGAGCAATAGCTCATTGTAGTATTTATTTGTATTTCCATGATGATGAGTGATGTTGAACACCTTTTCATGTGTCTATTGGCCATCTGGATGTCTTCTTTGGAAAAATGTCTATTCATGTCTTCTGCCCATTTTTAATTGGATTATTCATTTTGAGGGTGCTGTTGAGTTTTAGAACTTCTTTATACGTTTTGGAGAGACTCACCCTTTTTCAGATATGTCATTTTCAAATAGCTTCTCCCACTTTGCAGGTTGCCTTTAGTTTTGTTGATTGTTTCCTTCACCATTCAGAAGTTCTGTATGTTGACAAAGTCTCAGTAATTCAATTTTCTTTTGTTTCTCTTGTCGCAGGAGACATATCTAGTAAGAAGTTGCTATGGCTGATGTGAAAGAGGTTAATGCCTGTGCTCTCTATGATTTTTATGGTTTCCTGTTTTACATTTAGGTCTTTAATACATTTTGAATTTATTTTGTATATGGTATAGAAAAGTGGTCCAGCTTTATTCTTTAGCATGTTGCTGTTCAGTTTTCCCAACACCATTTGTTGAAGAGACTGTCCTTTTCTGATGGAACATTGTTTCCTGCTTTGTTGAAGATTAATTGACCTATAGTTGTGGGTTCATTTCTGAGTTTTCTATTCTGTTCCATTGATCTGTGTGTCTATTTTTGTGTCATTACCCTACTGTTTTGATTACTATAGCTTTGTAATAGAACTTGAAGTCCAGAATTGTGATGCCTCCAGCTTTGCTTTTCTTTCAAGATTGCTTTGGCTATTCAGGGTCTTGTGGTTCCATACAAATTTTAGGATTGTTTGTTCTGGCTTTGTCAAAAATGGTGGTATTTTGATAGGAATTGCATTAAATGTATGGATTGCTTTGAGTACCATAGACATTTTAAATATTTATTCTTCCAATCCATGAACATGGAATGTGTTTCCATTTCTTTGTGTTATCTTCAGTTTCTTTCATCAATGTTTTACAGTTTTCAAAGTACACGTCTTTCACCTCTTTGGTTAGGTTTATTCCTAGGTATCTTATGTTTTTTGATACAATTGTAAATGGGATTTATTCTTTAATTTCTCTTTCTGCTGCTTCATTATTGGTGTATAGAAATGCAACAGATTGCTGTACACTGATTTTGTATCTTGCAACTTAAATGAATTTGAATAGTTCTAGCAGATTTTGGGTGGAGTCTTTTGGATTTTCTATATAGAGTATCAAGGCGTCTACAAATAGTGAAAGTTTGACTTCTTTGCCTAGTTGGATGCCTTTTATTTCTTTTTGTTGTCTGATGGCTGTGTCTAGGACTTCCAGTACTATGATAAATAAGAGCTCACCTCCATATTTTTTACCACGTGTTTGTCACCTTCATACTACCTAAATAAAACTTCAACGGCCTTTTGAGCCCACTTTCATACTATCTTAAGTCCACCGGCATTATATATAGAAAGCTAACTTCCATAAAATGTCTCAATTGAAATTATCTTAACTCTGAAGCAAAGAATGTAAGCTTCTAACCCACTTCTCCCAGAAACAAAATACTAGATCCTCCTGAAACTGGGAAGAGGCTTTTAATAGGCATGGCACTGCAGTTGGCTCGTTGCTAGGAAAACACCTATTGCTGAAGTAAGGCCATAATAAGGCATTCATTAGGAAAGTAAGTTCTTAGGCAGCAGTGAGAGCTGTTATGTTTTAACATTAGCCAAGTAGATAGCTTTTAAATGGATTGAGTATTTTGCCTACATTCTCTCATTTTAAATTAGTAACAACCCATGAAATAAGCATCACAGATGAGAAAACTGAAGCTCAAAATGATGCATAATTTACCCAAAGATAAATAACTAGTTATGAAATGATGTTTATCTTGTTCTAAAACCATGTTTTACTGTTCTTCCTGTGTGAATAAATGGAGAAGGAGTGAAAATATCTGCTCTAATCAACACATCCAAATCTTGCTTCATTCTATAACCAAAAAAGTTTTATTAAGATAGAATTCAGAGGTGCTTAAGATGAAGTGTCGATTTTTGTTCTATAGTGTCTCAAAAGGTTGTTTCATCTAATGGCCCAGATTTTTCAAATTCAGAGAAATGATGACAGAGCATATATAAGACACAAAGGATGTTGTAAACAAGGGATTCTGGCCTGGAAGATGAGCTGGAGGGTTTGAGAGTCCTTAAACCTCTAGAGGGAAATAAAATGTCTGTTATGTGTACCTTTGTGGGAAAGGCCGCATGTCTCCCTAGCTAAAAAATCACTGTGCCAAATGGAGATACTTTGGGGAAGAATGCATTTTTGTGTGTGTGGCTACTGTTACACATTCATGAGCATGATCATAAAATGTTGTGGTTTTTCTGACAAATCCTAACTTAGGTAGATTATATTATTTGTTAGGAAGAGAGTCTGAAATGCAAGCACTACATTTGTGCTTGTATTTCAAGCCCAATTGGACTGAAGCATAAAGGTTTGATCTAGTGGCATTTCCCTGTAATTCTCATCATTAGTATCATTCTTTTGTGTTTCAAACTATTTACTCCAGGAGACTTCTACTCAACTCTAAAGTATTAACTGGGAGGGATAAATAAATGGCAAATTATTAGTTATTTGGTTATCATAAATAGAAATGTAATGATTTAGTTTGCTTGGGGTGAGCCTAGAGGTCCATGACTTCCTTTTTTCCCTCTCATTTCCCAGGACAAATGTCTCAGATTTTGGTCTTACTTCTGAACTATGCTCAAGGACTTCTGGTAGAACTAGAGTCTTTCTCTAACCCTGAACCCAATGCACTGAGGCAGTGAAACTATGCCTAATTCTCATGGTTCCCCTCTCTGCCTGGGGTTGGGGTCTTCTTTAAACTAGTCATGCAGAGTACAGTGCTGCCTATATCCTACCCTCATCCTAACTTTAAATATAGCCCACAGGAGGGCAAATTCTACTCTATGCCAGCAGTAGGTGGAATTCTAAGATGGCTCTCAAGATTTTTACTCCCTGGTCTATGTATAATCCTTCCCTTGGGTATGAACAGAAACTGTGAATATAACGGAGGCCACTCCCATGATCAGGTTAGTTCATAGGGCAAAGGGGAGATACTTTTCAGAGGTAATAAAAGTCCCTAATAGTTGATTTTTTAAGCAAAAGGGAGATTATTCTGGGTGGCCCTGACCTACAAAGGAAGACCTATAGGCGAGCCCCATAAAAAAAGGCCTATAAGCCAGAAACTAGAGGTGATGGAGTGACACTCTCTTCCAGGGACTGAAGCAGCAGTCACTGTGAGCTGTCCAGCTCCAGGGAAATGAACTGTCCCAATGACCATCTGAACGTGGAAGAGGACCCAAGCCTCAGAAGCCCCCAGCGGACCCGGGATTGCAGTTTCCCATGACCCTACAGGAGGACCCGACTAAGCTGTGCCCGGATTTGTGGACACAGTGGGAAATTCATATTCTCATTCCACGATACTGTCTATAAACACGTGCTGTGTTTCTCATCCCAGGGGTGCTAGTCACTCCCATATTATCTGTGCGCTATCGCTGAGGTGAGCAGCTACTTGAGAGGCAGGCCGAAGCCTGTGGAGGATGAAGGAAACAATGTTTTGCTGGTGTTGTTGTTGTTGTTGTTGTTTTAACCTTTCAACACAGGCTCCTGAAGCTCATTTTAGGGCTTCTGTTGTGAAACCCAATGCTTCTCACTTTCAAGGCCACGCTAGATGGAGAGAGAGGCGTTTGCTGTCCACAAGGAAGAACAAAAGCATTACTGAATTAGGCCATACCCTAATTACGTCCTTTTTTATAATTTTTTAACGTTTTTATTCATTTTTTGAGAGACAAAGAGAGACAGAATGCAAGCAAAGGAGGGGCTGAGAGAGAGAAGCAGGCTCCACGCTCTGAACTGTCAGCACAGAGCCTGACACGGGGCTCAAACCCACAAACCATGAGATGAACCGTGAGGTAATGACCTGCATGGAAGTCAGATGCTTAATGGATTAGTCACCCAGGCACCCCATCTAATGATCTCTTTTGAACTTGATCACTTCTGTAAAGGCCCTATCAGCAAATAAGGTCACATTCCGAGGTACTGAGGGTTAGCACTTCAACATATTCTTTTTGGGAGGAAACAACTGAACCCATAACACCCACCCCAGAGCAAGAGGAAAAGCACTCAGGTACCGCCTCTCACCCACACGGCAGGCAAGGTCTGCCACTTACACATGGGGGCCGGAGACAAGGGTGACCCCTCCCAATTTATAACCGTGGGGAGGAGGGAGGATACAGGAAAATCAAGGATCCTGAATTTGACTCCACATTTACTTAAGTCATTCCACTGAGACAGAATGACCTTCCTGGATGTGGGAAGATAATGATTTGTTTTTTCCTCCTTTTGAGACTGGAAATCAGGGCTTGCGAGAAAATTGAAAACTAGAGAAAGCTTCGTTTCAGATTAGATGGATTGCAGTGTATAAATATTTTTTATTAGTGCCATATGCCCTAGCTAGATTCTAGAGCACCTGAAATGCGCACCACATGGTATTCAGAGAAAGAAGCTAAGACTTGTCCTCAAATCCAAGTCAATCACCCACCATTGTCTCTGATTATGTCTGCAGAGATTGTGCATACTAAACCGTGGCCTTATGTCCAAACAAACCTGGAGCAGGTCAAATAAAGCCGTTTGTTTGCTTGCTCGCTTTGATACAAGATAGCCGACTACTAAGACTTCACTGAACAGGATTATTAAACAGAAGGGTCATCCAGCTTTCCCACTGTTGACTGGCTTCCTAGTTAATCATTTTGCGAAAACAAAAATAAATCTAACACAAAGCACCAGAGGCCTCTCTTTCTGAATATAATTTAAATCCTTGGCTTAAAACATTATATACTATATTCTTATTTGAAGTTTGATTTTTCACATGATACTAGTTCTATCCTAGTATATGGAACTAAGTGGCAATAACACTCATGACTCATTCTTTCTCACCGAAAGTTGAGTGTCTCACATATATCATCTAAATGAGTTACTAATATTATGACAATATTAATGCCATGCATTTTCAGACCAAAGAAGATCCCACTTGCAAAATAAAAAATTAATTCTTAAAACAAAATTTAAAAGCACTATATTTAAAGCATTAATGGCAGCTTCCTCCTTTCAAACTGCTTCAGTGTTTTTCAACTTTGCCCTAACAATCCAAGAGAAGAAAAGAGACGGTGGAAGCTTCCTGATGTGGAAATAACACAGTGAGGGGCTTGGAAAAGACAGGTTTCTTGGAAAAGACACTGGCGACTTTCCAGGAACATCACAACAGGGATGGGTGCAAATCTAAAAATGAACATGAAACCAATCTGGCTGTTGAGCCAGTTAAATACTCATTCTCGAAGCTTCTGGTGGAAATAAAGTTGATAATATCAAACCTGAAATATGTTCTCTCAAGTTCAGCGATGTTAAGATGACTTCATACACTTAAGGAAAGGAGGCTAGCCTAGCAGATTTCTCTAAACTTCACAGAGAAGCAGTAAAACATCAAGTATTTGCTGAGACCTAAGCAGAGAAAACATGACTGTGAACGCAAGGATAGAAAAAAATAAATTATAACTGTTACAAAAAATTATAAATGTTATAAACTAGCCCAGAAAGTCATGGTGACCTCTGACAATGGAAATGCCATTAAGGTATGCAAGACGGTCAGAAGTATGCTTCCAGGACTCTCTTCCTTAGCCAGGTTATCAGCATGTCCTGCCTGCCGTGCTCAGCACCAGTCTGCAAAGGGGACTCGCCCAAACAAGCCTCACACTGGGATTTGTTCCTGACATGTACGAACCAGCCATGCTCAGCTGCACATCTATAGAACATTCCACAAAAGGGGTGGGGAAAGAGCTACCGCAGGAAATAGGACGTTCTGGAACCATCTGACTCTGGATGCCCACCCCGGCCCACCTTTCCCAGCCTGCTATCCCTCCAGCACTTAGAGAGAGGGTATCAAGAAGTCACTAGGAAACAAACAGGGCCCCACACATTTCTATGCACTTAATCTCCTGTTTGAAAGGCAGGGGAAGGAGCCTTGTGGAGTCAAAGATGAAAGATGTTTTTGAAAGGGAGACTGACAGAAGAATGCCCTGTAGAAAGATAAAAAGACCTGGCTTTAAGAGGACTCCTTTTCATTTTTACCTTAGAAAGATCCGCCTTTTATGTTTCTCTGAAGTCATTCAACGAAAGGACAATAATCTGCAATGGTGTATCTCCTGTTACAGAGAAGGAAATGGTTTGGCGTTGGGATTGGGTGAGGAAATCAAAAACTGAAAATAAACAAGATGTTCTGATACTGAACAAACCTGATGACTCATTTTGTAATGAGAGAGCAGGCAGGTCCAGATAAGATTCTTTTTGTCACCCTACTATTTATTTTATCATTTGTCGACTGACCCATCTTCCAGCCACTCAGCCACTCAGTGAAACCATGCAGTAATGGCAAAGGATATTTTCAAATGTTACCCAATAAGGTTTCTTTCTTTCTTTCTTTCTTTCTTTCTTTCTTTCTTTCTTTCTTTCTTTCTTTCTTTCTTTCTTTCTTTCTTTCTTTCTTTTCTTTCTTTCCTTCTTTCCTTCTTTCTTCTTTCTTTCTCTTTCTTTCTTTCTTTCTTTCTTTCTTTCTTTCTTTCTTGCTTTTCTTTTCTTTTCTCTTCTTTTCTTTTCTTTTCTTTTTTTTTTTTTATGACTTTGATGCCCCGCAGTGCTCTACCTTGAAGTCTAGACACTCAGGCAGAGCTTCTGATGGAATGGAGAACACACACAAAAAAAATCCTAGGAAAAGAAAGGGTCAAGCGATTGGACTCTGAATTCCCAAGAGATGCTGCTGAATCTATATTAGCCGTAACAGTCCAGTGCAGGATTATTCCACAAAACCTCAGAGATGGGAGAAATGAGGGTGAGAGCAGAGCCCCCATCGGGGCTATGTAGGAGGCACGCAGGATCGGCTGGGCTCAGGTGCATAACTGGAAGATGTGTGGTGAGAGCTCAGGCCTCGGTGACGGGTGAGCAGCAGCACCACTGGCTTCTACACACCCACCAGGACCAACTCCCTCAGTGGGGACGGAGATGGGGCAGAGGACAACAGACATACCCAGATGGGTTTGGTTAAATGAAAGTACAGTGATGGACACCTGGTTATTTTGGGGGAGCCCCCAGAGGAGACAGGCATCTAGAACGCCTGCCCCTGACAGTGGGCAGCAGCAACAGCACAGATGTGGCCACATGGGGTGTTCATGCCCACAGTCCTGTGGCGCCTGGGGACCCAAAGGGTTCAGAAGAGGGGCTCCCAGGGGGGCAAGGAGGGGCACAGGGACTGAGCATCAGCCGGCTTCTCCCAGGGACCCTGGCTGGAAAGGATAAGAATGTGCAAACCAGGTGCCCGAAACCATGAGCTTCAAGAGAAGATGCTCTGAAAGGAAACCTACAAGGTTGGTGTGCCCACCCTCCCTCAGAGGAAGCCAGTGAGACAGAGGATACTCTCCTTGAGGTCACATCAGCATGTGAGGTCTTCTGGCCAGTCTGTCCCCAAGGAAAAAAGGTGGGCGGTGGGGGAGGTAAAGAGGGAGGGAGAAACTGAATGTGCATGAGCATTTTTCCCCAAAGGGCCAAAGTTTTAATTCATCAGGTTAAAAGACTGGGGGTTCAAACAGAGGTTTAAATGAAGGCACCTAAGTACAGAAAAAAATCCGTTAGGAATTCCCAAGTTAGATGTCCACGATCATAATTCACAAAAGAAACGAAAACTTCTGAACCATTCCTGGACCATTCGGCCAGCTCAGAGATTCAGAATGAGGCCTGGAGTCCAGAGGAAGGTGATTTGTGAAGCTGTGTTGAGGAAGGACAGGACTGCTGTCCCATGGAGAGGCTCCCTTCTTCTTCCCTGGGGGCGACTCAGAGATCTGGGACACGGCGGTTGGGCCCCCGGCCTAATCCACACCTGGAGAAACTGGACCAGGCCACAGCAGCCAGGGTTGACCCCCACACCGGGGCTGGGGGGTTCAAGGAATGGCGTTTTCTGGGGACCAGATGAGGGCCAAGCAGACAGACAGACAGATGAGGGACAGATGGAGTGGTCTTAAGTCCTAGGCATCAGGGCCACTACAGGGTGGTGGGATCCCAGAAGCCAGAAGTAAACGTCAGGAGGTAAGATTCCAAAAGGCAACATGCGCGGCCCAAATAAAGACAGGTCCACAGGCCAGAGAAAGGCGGAAACTGAGTCCTCGTAATAAAGACGTGTCCGTAAGCCCAGAGAAAGTAGAAACAGCGTCCTCAGAATAAAGACGTGTCCACAGGGCCAGAGAAAGGCAGAGACGGGGTGTTCTGAGGTTGCAGTGCCCACAAACACACCCGTGAGAGAAAGCGGTCACCCTCTGCCGGGCTCAGAGAGCCTGAGGCCAAAGCTCTGTCTCAGTCCCCCCTCTCCCCCCTCTCGAGCTTTCCCCAATAGCCTCTGAGCAGGAGTGTGGACGGACAGAGAGACAGCAGGGGCTGATGACGTCCTCTTCCTCAAGGTCAGGCAGAGAGACAACCTTTGGCCTGAACTGGACAAGAAATAAAAATTGTAGAACTGATTAAAATCTTGGTGTGGGATTCACAGTTGCTAAACTGAGACATGTTTTCTACTTCAAGTGCCCACAGGACTGACTCTTACCCAAGATGGAGGGGGAAAAAATCAGAGACTTTGTTGAAATTTTATACGGAAGTGGAGGAACGGCTTAATCCCTGAACAAAATTTATGGGCAATTGGCAAAAAGAAATAGGACGTCATGATTTGATTACATGTGCATGCTCAGCATAATCATTATATTCAGCTTTCTGCTGAAGAAAGGGAGCAAGAAAAGGAAGCATCGGGAGGAAGTCAGCTAGCTTCAGGGTCGGAGGAGGAGAGCGACATGCTGACGTGCTGGGACTCCTTCCTTTGCTGAGGTGACAGGGAAAATGCAGGACAGGCCTGGCCGTGTGCCCCTGCCCTTCCTCTGCCTCTAACTGTAGCACCCTCACGTGCCACCTCAAAACCCCTGCCTCTATTTTTGAATTTGTAACATACCTTTATTAATGCACACTCCTACACAGGTCGGGTCAATGAGAAGCTAAATGAAATGGAGTCATTATTAAATTAAGATGGACTTTTTGTTTTTGTTTTTTGTTTGTTTGTCTTTAGGGAGAGGGAGCACATGAGCAGAGGAGTGGGGCAAAGGGAGAGAGAGAGAATCTTAATCAGGCTCCACACTCAGTGCAGAGTCCAAACTGGGGCTTGATCCCATGACCCCGGGATCATGACTTGAGCCGAAATCAGAGTCAGATGCTCAACTGACTGAACCACTCGGATGCCCAAGATGAAAATTTCTTTTTTTTCTATTAATGTTTATTTATTTTTGAGAGAGAGAAAAGAGAGAGCACAAACAGGGAGAGGGATAGGGAGAGAGAGAGGGAGACACAGAATCTGAAACAGGTTCCAGGCTCTGAGCTATCACCACGGAGACTGACATGGGGCTTGAACTTATAGACTGTGAGATCATGACCTGAGCCAAAGTTGGATGCTTAACCAACTGAGCCACTGAGGCGCCTCTAAGATGAAAATCTCCTAAGCAAGAGATGCTTTGCTTCATGATCCACATTCTCCTGTTATCAGGCTGTGCATTTCGACATCACGGAGCTCCTCTGAGTCACCTTCCCTGCGTGCACTGAACGAGGCATTCTGCCTGCAGATGATGAAGATTTCTGGAGGAAGACTTAGGCTGTGTCCATGCAGGGCCAAACTGATGAATCCGTTTAGTTTTTAATACTAACCATTCATACTGTCGGAGAGAATTTTAAATGTTTTAATCAACCGTTCTGATATCATGGAGTAATTGTTATTATCTAGTCTATGTTTATACAGAAAGTCGTACCGCAGCCAAGTGTGGGCCCTGTGATCTGACATATGTGAGATACCACCATGTTCCCCATCCGCTGAGATCAGATTTACTGCCACCTTCAAATCTCCTCCAAGTGGGACTCATTCTGATTTTTGATCCTTTTCTATTTGGTCAAATGCTATTAAGTCATCATCAGACAGCTTCAGCTAAATGAAAGATACTAAGGGTACATATGATGCTAGCCTCACTGGGGCAGCTCCAGGGAGAGGGGCTTATGGGAGATCAAATTCCTTCCTTCTCCTTCTCTCCTGCTCTACACATCCCAGGATGGATCCACTGAATCCATATTTTTTCTGGAGCAAGGTGGGGCCATTTACACAACCACGCATTGGCCCCGGGATTTGATTTTGACTTCTGCATAGATGGGTGCCAAAGCAGTCCTCAGACTCTGAAATTCAGGGGCTCCACATCCACACATTTCCTTTAATCTTACGTTCCCACCCCCCCACTATGAGATGCTCCAGGGTAAGCAGGGGTGATTGAGATGGAGAAAGGAAGGGACAGGTTATTATGTAGGAAGGGCTTTATAATCAGGGGTGGGATAACCAAAGGCTAATTTTCTGGTGTCCTCAGTGCTACAAGACAGAATTGTGAATTAAAAGGATGTGGCCCACTAAATTATAATTTCAGAAGAATGAAAGAAAATGTCAACACAACAAGCTCATCCCCGGGATCTGTTCATTAACAATAAAAGATAAAAGCAAACAAAGCAGCAATGAGCAAAGAGGGGAGGTGGGCAGTAAAGGAGAATAAGAAAGGGAAAGACGGAGGGGTGGGGACGACCAGAAGCTATGGAGGCCTGCAGTGCCTTGAGGGCCAAATCAGCCCACTCCCGCCCTGTCCCTGCCTGTGTGCAGTCCCCCACCCCCCAGCCCCCAGGCCCTGCAGCCCAGGCAGTGGCCTCCACTCCTCCAGAAGTGACAAGCAGCTGGTCTCTGGGGGAGATGGGAGTCAGCTCTGTTCCTCTTGCCGCGTCCCGAGCGTCAGCCACAGCACCCAAGGACACTGTGTGCTGCAAGGACCTTCGGTGGCACCCTGAACCCCAACTTCTGACGTGTCCCACCGCAGTCTGCGGCCCCTACTCTGGGCCCTACGCTTACGGAAGCGGTGATAGCCCGTTACTGCTATTCTGCAGCCGGCTTCACAACAGACACGTATCCAAGCTTTGGGCAACCAAGTTATGTGCCAGGGACACAAAGCAAACATGGAGTAATTTAAAAGAGATTAAAATATGTTCCAAGCTGCAAACATGTATGCACCTAACACACCGAGCATGAAAGAAAAGCTATTAATGTATGCAATTTTGGAAACTTTCTTTTTTAAAAACATTTTTAAATGTTTTATTTATTTCTGAGGGAGAGAGAGAGAGCATGAGCAGGGAGAGCATAGAATCTAAAACAGGCTCCAGGCTCTGAGCTGTCAGCACAGAGCCCAACATGGGGCTCGAACCTACGAACTGTGAGATCATGACTTGAGCCAAAGTCAGATGCTAAACCGACTGAGCCACCCAGGCACCCCTAGGAAACTTTCCAACTTGGGGACCCAAACAAAATTTTTTTTAAAAAGGAAAGAAAAGTAGTGTTAACTTCTCTTAACTAGAAAAGGTATGTGTGTTTGTGTGTGTGTGTGTGTGTGTGTGTGTGTGTGTGTGTGTGTGCAGCTTTTTTCAAGCTTATATATTTATTTTGAGAGAGAGAGAGTGAGCGAGTAGGAGGGGCAGAGAGAGAGGGAAAGAGAATCCCAAGCAGGCTCTGCACTGTCAGCACAGAGCCCAATGCAGGGCTTTAACTCATGAACCATGAGATTATGACTTGAGTCAAAACCAAGAGCCAGAAGCTTAACCAACTGAGCCACCCAGGTGCCCCAGGAAGAAAGCCTTCTTTCCCATAAACTTCAGCTTTTCCAATCCATCATGTTTGGAAAACAAAGCGGATCTCCAGACCTCAGAAATGACTTGTCCAGTCAAGCTTCCAACAGAGAAGAAATGAGCAGTCGAGGAAGCCAGTAGCCAACTGCCGACCCACCCAAAGGAACCGTCCTGCCTAAAGCAGATGTCACAGCCACACCTTATCTGCCACGTCAGCCACAATGGGGACTGCTGGGCTCCATCAGTCATCTGGTTTCTGAATATTTTTTTAGCATCTTATTTTCTCATAAGCTCTCGGCCATGCTTGTATTGGTTACTCCCTGCCGTCAAATATATATAAGATGTAAAATAGCTCTGGGTCCCTTTCAAATGTGCCAATTACATCAACATACATTACAAGGTCCTGGCGGTAATATTAATATACCAAAGTACCAGCAAAACCATATGTGCAGTGGTACTCATCCAGCTGTGTTTATATACTTTTCACATCTGGCACAAAGGAGCAAAAAGCAGATACCATCCAGCAAGACCAGATTTTGGATGGGCTTCTGTTTGAAAAGTGAGCAGAATAGGTAGGGCATATGAATGAAGAAATGCATTACAAAGCATCCATATGTAGCAATACAAGGAAATTACTATAAGGCTCTTATCTACTAATGCCATTGGAAAATACACCCATAGATTTTATAACATGAACATTTATGAATCCATATGGGTCTTTTGCAGGATAATTGGAAAAAATATATACTTAGCGATTCTTCATATTCAAAACAATTATCTATATAATTAAAACCTACATAGTACAGAGAGACAACGCATATGTCACTTCAAATAATTTAAAAATAAATGCATCCATACAGCAGCATACCAAGTGGGCTCTTCCCTTCCTGCCTCATTGACTTCCCTCTTACAGCCACCCTGTTTCCAGCTCTGGCTAAACACCAGACCCTCAACTCTAAACACAAAGCCTCAGATCCTGTCCAGTGCGCCTCTGTCAGCGGGCACAACAGAGAATCTGACATCAGGAGCGTCCCTGTGGGAGCGCTAATTGTAGTCTCAACTCCTGCTACTCTCTGTGTTCATCCAGCCCCACCTGCCATCCAGGCTTTTCTGCTCCATTCTGTACCCTTGAAGGCTGAGCAACGGACGACATGCCAGGGCCCCCTGCCCTCTCGCCTCTAGGTGGGTTTGGCAATGGGAGGTACCGGTAAGAGGTTAAAGGGCACAGGAGAGCTCATCTGGGGGAGGATGGGACTATCCCTCCACCCTGCTTGGCCCTCCTTATGGATCTCCGACCTGGCCTGGTTTAGACTGGGTGGATGCCCGGGCGGCTCCCTCTCACAGCTCTGTTTCTCACAGGGCCCTGTCCTTGTAGACCTAATGACGTGACAGCCGATCACCCCTTGAGAGTTTTCATCAGATTGTTCTGTAAACAGTGGCCTCGTTCATGCCCCCACACACCCCCGCCCAGCCTTCCCATGGAGGATGCTTCCTGGAACCTAACTGACACACTGAGATTACAGGATTATTTTCCCCAAACAGCAGGATGATACGGGAAGATGTGGTGGAAATGTTCCCTCCTTCCCTTGTGATGACCTGTGTCCTTGACCCTCATGACACTCCCCTACTGGGGTCAGCAGAAGAGACTTACAACTCTAGCCTTTAAGTAGATGAAAGCAGCAGTTTGGGTGCAGGGGAGAATGCTGTGGGAGAAACCCAGGGGAGCACCTACCCCCAGCCCACCCTGAACTGCGCAAAAGGCTCTGAGCTCCTGGAAAGAAAACCAGGTCTGGGCTGGTGGTGAGCTTACAAAGCTAGAACGCTGTTCTCCTCAGCCCAGAGACAGAGGAGGGCCAGTGAGGGTGGCTGCAGGGTGTCAGAGGTGGTGAATACCTGAGGTCACCCCCCCTCCACAGCCCCTCCGGTCCCCCTACCCAGAAACCGTCATTTCTTCCTGCCCTGAGTGCAGAGCTGGCATGGGAAGGGCAGGTGGCCCACAAGGGATCTGGCGGTCACAGAAGGGACGCCCTTGAGCTGCCTGGCCAGAGGAACGGGAGGCTGGCCCGGGAGAGCGGAATGCACAGGCTGCCGACCGCGGGAGCAGTAAAGACAAGTACACACCTGTGCAGTGCAAGTACACACCTGTGCAGGCAGCACCTGGGCGCAGACCGGGACTCATGGCCGACAGGGACACTTGCCACTGATGAGGCGCTTCCCGTGGGCCCCAGAGCTCAGACTCAACCCAAGGAAGAGGGAGACGGGACTAATGAAGCTTAAACTCTAAAGAAACTGAGGGTACCTGCCAATGTTTAAGATTGTGGTTTTCTCATTACAGGGAAGGTGGGATACACATGCTAGAAAATTATTCTTTTCTCTCTCTTTGTGAGCAGTTCCTGAAATAAAAGCACTTTTTTTTTTCCAGATGCACCGAAGTCTTCAGTGACTTGAATTTATCCAACGTATATGGGAAAGTATAGGCTTCTTTCCATTTAATTAGATATAACTTTATTTTTATTGTGAAACTGGCTCTTAATCACATATACAATCATATGTTATATGCATATATTTATACTATGATTATTTACATATACAAGCTGTATACACGTATCAGAGGATGCACCCACATCCCTTTATTTATTTATTCCTTTCAGTATGTATGTGCAGGCAGGTCTGTGGGTCACCTGCACACAGTAGGGTCAAGTCTACTTTGAGAGAATGTCTCCTACACACTCTTCATGTTTTGCACAGAGGTATTCAAAAGAGATCTGTGACAAAGAAATAAAATAAATACCTATACTCTGATCTTGTGTACTACAAATTTAAGTATTGCTAAGTAAAGCCCTGATGTGTGTTCTGTTCTAGAATAGAAAGCAAAAGTGAAATAAAAAATCTGCATCAATGTTTCTTTGCAGAAACTCTAAACTTTCATTGTAGCTTTATTTATTTGAGGTGGGCGTTGTTTGACATTTATAAAAAAGATTCGTGATATTCTGCATTTTTAGTGCTGAGTAACGTTCATGTTTGCTTTACTTTCTCTGTTAGTCTTTTTTTTTTTTTTTTTTTTTTTATAATACAGACACTTTGCAACAATAAACTGAGCCTGTGTGCTAGCGTTACAGAAGTACAGTGCTAGGCAGTAAATGATTGATGAAACCATCCTTTCTGGATACTGCAACAGTGTTATACATACAATTACTCTCACAAAATTTGTAAGGCAACATGAATAGGAATGCCGACAACATTCAATATATGTCAGTTTTTTTAAAAAAAAATTATTTCTGAGCACAGTGTTTTTTTCTCCTTAAAAAAAAAATCTATCAGAATCCATCTAAACCATTCCGCAGATGTAAAAAGCTGTCATATTCTTAAAGACCAGGAGAGAACAGGATTTGCCAGTTATCCTCTCCAATTCTGGATGTCAGTTAAATATGTTTTAGAGCTAATCCAGATCTCTAAGAGTGAAGACCATTCAAAAAGCCAATTTTACCCCCCTGCGTGCAGGCCAAAGACACAAATCTTCTCTCTTCCTGGAGTTCTCCTTCATTATTTGACTTCTTAAACCTTTCACCTGAATACTTTCCAAGTTTTCCACATACAGCTTTACTGGAGGGGTCCTGGAGCAAACCAAACACAGGACCCCTCCTCCCTCACTTCCATCAAGGTAATGTCTGCCAGGCTCAGCCACTGGGGAAACGGCCCAGAAGAACCAGGCCACAGCTGGACGCGCAGCACTCAAACTTTCACCGATATGGGGGCGCCTGAGTGGCTCAGTCGGTTAAGCGTCCGACTTCGGCTCAGGTCATGATCTCACGATTCGTGGGTTCGAGCCCCGTGTCGGGCTCTGTGCTGACAGCTAGCTCAGAGCCTGGAGCCTGCTTCACATTCTGTGTCTCCCTCTCTCTCTGACCCTCCCCTGCTCGCACTGTCTCTCTCTCTCAGAAATAAATAAAACATTAAAAAAAAAAAAAACTTTCACCGATATGACTCAGCTGGGCCTGGGAATCATTGTAGATAAAACTCGAATGGCCCTAACTATCTACTTCTCACCTTGTGCATTAACAATAAAATAGGGGCGCCTGGGTGGCTTAGTCGGTTAAGCTTCCGACTTTCGCTTAGGTCATGATCTCGTGGTTGTGGGTTCGAGCCCCGCGTCGGGCTCTGTGCTGACTGCCTGCTCAGAGCCTGAAGCCTCTTTCGGTCTGTGACTCCCTCTCTCTCTGACCCTCCCCTGCTCACGCTGTCTCTCTCTCTCTCCTAGAAATAAATAAAACATAAAAAAAAAATTAAAAAAAAAACAATAAAATAAATGGCCACACGCATGTGATCATACATGACAGGAGGAGAAAGCGAGAGCTGACAGCGTGGCTAGAAACACATAAGTGGGAAAGACACAGAATCGCTTCTGTGGAAATTATCAGAACCCCACTGTAGCATAATGTCCGAGGCCACTAAGAATAACATGCATGTGCCTACTGCCTTCCAGCTCAGGAAGACGTCTTTAGTTGTCTACTAATATCACTACAGCTACAGGAATGTGGACATTTATTGACACCTGTCAACAGCCAGCGAGATGCACATGATCGTCCGTGTTCTCCGGGTCTGGGGCTCTGAGAGCCGAGAGGACAGAGGGAGAGAAGTGCGTCCACTGAAGACCCTCTGACAACAAGCTACCCGTCCCTCTCATTTTACAAGCTGCAGACTCGGCGTCCTTAGACTCCTGGTTGCTTTTCACGTGCTCTGTCTGCTCCCGTCTCCTAAAATTGCATCCCTTCTTGCAAACTGTACTTGGGCTTTGAATGAATCAGCTCAGGCTGCCATGACAAAACGCCACAGACTGAGCAGCTTAAACCTCAGACATTTATTTTCTCACAGCTCTGGACACCCGAAGCCCTGAATCAAAGTGCTGACTCTACTGGTTTCTCCAGAAGCCTGTCCTCGGCTGGTAGATGGGCCGCCCTCTCACGGTGTCTTCTCTGGGCCACAGTGCTGGTCTAAGGCAAAAGTCAGGACCCACCCTTAAGACCCCATTTAAATGCACTCTCTGAGGACTCTCTCCAAATAGTCACATTGGGGTTAGGGCTTTAACACACAAATGTTGAGGGAACATAATTCAGTCCATAACAGATTTCTAAGCCATTTTCCTTGAAAAGCACATTTATTCTCAGAGCCTTGACTACACTTCTGTATAAGTACCGCGCGCTAACCGATTGCGCCACTGGAGCTCCAGAGCCTTGACTACACTTCTGAATGCCAAGTCTGTCTCCCCAGGCCGGGGCTCCCACTTGTGCTGTATTTATTTACAACTGCTTATAAATATTCTCCTTCTCGTGCCTGATTAACTTAGACTCACCTTGTCTCCAGCCAAATTCAGTCTTGGTCAAAGGCTTTTTTCCCCTCATACCTTTGCCTCAATCAATGGTTTGATTGGCTTTGAACTACCTTTAAGTGTTTACCCCTTTCTTTCTTCTCAGAACATTCAGTGAAGTATCACTAACCACACCCCCGCCCCCATTTAAAATGTGTTTGCATACATTCCATTCATCCTTTTAACCCACCATTTGAATCAAGACCTTCAAGGCCCCAAACCTTCATGAATACAGAAACTTCCTGTTATCTCTGCACCCTAGGTTGTCAGAATTTTTTTTTAGTAGTTTCCATTTTTTCATTTAATTAAATCACTAATTTACATGAGAAGATACAGTCATAAAGCCAAATATGCAAACTTTTGTCCACTAATTCTTCAAACATTTGTTCCTGCCTCACTTTCTTCTCTTGTGATCTCCAATGATACACTTAGATTTGATTGTAAGTGTATCTGATTATGTCCAGTAAGTCCTTGAAGTTCTGGTTTTTTTAATATCAATTTTTAAAATCTGTGCCTCAGTTTAAATAATGTTATTCATCTATTTTCAAATCACCCACTTTTTTCTTTTCCTCTAATTTTTCTTTTATTTTTTTATTATTTTTTTTTTACAAATAGTTTATTGTCAAATTAGTTTCCACATAACACCCAGTGCTCATCCCCACAAGTGTCCTCCTCCATGCCCATCCCCCCTCCCCCCACATCCATCAGTCCTCAGTTTTTGTCAGTAGAATTCTAAGATGAACTACCAATGACCCACACCCTAGTCAATCCCCTCCTTTTGAGTGTGGAAGAGATCTACCAACATGGTGATACAGAACTTCCCTGATTAGATTAGGCATTAACTTTAAGAAAGCATTAATAACATAACCAGGTTAGGCCAGGCCTAATCAAGTGAGCCCTTGAAAGAGATGAAGCTCTTCCTGGTGAAAAAGATTTGAAGTGTGAGATGGGCTCCACAAGAAACAGACTCCATTTCTGGCTATGAATAAGGAAGGAATCATGTGTCAAGGAAGGCAGGTAGCTTGGAAGGGCTAAAAGTGGTCCCTTGGGGTGTCTGGGTGGCTCAGTCAACTAAGTGACTTTGGCTCAGGTCATGATCGTGCAGTTCATGAGCTTGAGCCCCGCTCGGGCTCTGTGCTGACAGCTCAGAGCTTGGAGCCCCTTTCAGAATCAGTGTCTCCATCTCTCTGCTCCTCCCCCACACGCATTCTTTCTCTCTCTCTGTCTCTCTCTCTCTCTCCCTCTAAGACATTTAAAAAAATTAATAAAAAATAAATGAAAATGGCCCCTCGCTGATAGCCACTAAGGAAATGGGGTCCTTAACCCTACAACTGCAAGGCACCGAGTCTCGCTCAGCTGCCTGGTCCTGGAGGACGGCCCCCCGTTCCAGATGAGACCACAGCCGTGGCCAACAGGCTTCAGCCTCATGAGATCATGAGCACAGAACAAATGTGTTGTGCCAAGACCCCTGCAACACGAAAACTGTGAGATCATAAATCGGCACCGTAATGGGGCGCCTGGGTGGCTTAGTCGGTTAAGCGTCCGACTTTCGCTTAGGTCATGAGGTCGATCTCGCGGTTCATGGGTTCGAGCCCGCGTCGGGCTCTGTGCTGACTGCCAGCTCAGAGCCTGGAGCCGTTTCAGTCTGTGACTCCCTCTCTCTCTGACCCTCCCCTGCTCACGCTGTTTCTCTCTCTCTCTCCTAGAAAAAAAAAAAATAATAATAAAATAAATCGGCACCGTAAGCCCCTAAATTGGGGTAATCTCTTTCACAATAGAAAATTAATATTACTTTATTTATCCCTCTAATTCATTATCATTGCCAGACTATCGTTCCTCATTCAGCTAGTTCATTATGAACTCACTGAAAAGTTAGTTTAGTACCCTTTTTGCCAACCTCAGTGAACATAATCATACTGCTGGAGGTCTATTTCCTTAACACACACACACACACACACACACACACACACACACACACACACACACACACACACACACACCTTCCTAGAGAAAATAGATAGTGTTTTAGAAACATGACCAAACCATCAAGAGTACACAAAAACAGTCAAACACATCTTTAAAGGTAGGTAATTTAGTTCCATTTGTTTTGAGACTATACACACACACACACACACACACACACACACACACACACACACACACAAATTTAATAAAAATAGTTAATCATGCAAAAAATCTAACAGCATTTATACCTGCTAGGGTTAAGTTCTACCACTGTGCCCAAATATTCTTTCTCCCAACCATCTTCATTCATGCCACCGTAACATTAAAACAAGTTTTCAAAGAGCCTTAATTTTGGCCCCACCTGAGAGAGCACAACTATCCCCCCCCATTTGCAATAAAAATTTTCATTTCATTGTGTACCTCTGCTCAACATGACTCCTCTTCAAAAGTCATCATTTCCTCTCTATCCATCCAGATCCACATAACCTGCAAGACTTGGCTACATCAGCTTCCTGTTTGTTAAGTCATCAGTTGGCAAGCACGTACTGAGTGCCGATAAGCTGTGCAGGGGTTGGGAGGATGAGGGAGATTAAAAGTGATGTTTCTCCATAGGAAACTGGTTAAGGACAGTAGTAAAGGTGCATAATGGAGTATTAAGCAGCTATAAAAATAGAGGAAGATCTTTGTGAACAATATGAAGCAATACTGTTCAAAATTGGTCTCTGTTTTGCACATGGTCTCTATAAGCAATATGAGCAGGATATGGTCTAAAAAGTAATAGAGTATGGGGCCCTTGGGTGGCTCAGCTGGTTAGATGTTCAACTCTTGGCTTCAGCTGAGGTCACAATCTCACAGTTCGGTGAGTTTGAGCCCACGTCAGGCTCTGTGCTGGCAGTGTGGAGCTTGCCGGAGATTTTCTCTCTTTCTCTCTCTCTCTCTCCACCCCGCCTCTGCCTCCTCCCCCATCTCCGTCTCTTTCAAAATAAATAAGTAAACTTAAAAAATCAAAAAGGAACAGATTGCACACATAAAGCTGCCTATCTTTTGCTGAAGGAAGAAAGGCACTAAGAGCGCACACACCTCTGCTCATCTTTGCAAAGCCAACTCAAGAGGGAGAGAGAGATCAGAAACATGGAGCTGACTGAATGAAGTGAGGAAAGCAGAAGGTGGGGAATCTCTTTCTCAGGGTTATGTTTTGGAATAGATTTTGCTTTGGAGACTATGTTAATGTTCCACATATTCCAAAAATAAAAGACAATCAAACAAGACAGGAAGGTGGGCAAATTCTGTAACTGAAAGCAAACTCAAACTAACAGACCCAACTGTATTTCAAATGAATAATATTACCTCACTGAAGGGAGAAATAAAAGGAGAGAGAGAGGGAATCCAAGGAACCTAGAAGCACAGTATTTGACTGTGATCCAGTTTGAAGTGGCCTTTTCTCCACCTCTAAATTTTGTTGGCTTCTTGGTGTTTAGGTGATTTCAGGTCATTTCTTATATGGCTTTGTTTCAGCAAGACTCATAATCAGCCTAAAGTCAGTGTCCATCTTTCATTCATGCAGTTTGTTTCTCTGCCTAAAGTACACAGTATATAGAGACTTTACTATCCCAAACTCTCCTCTTTTAGTTGACGACTCTTTCCCTGGTATGAAAATGGTTCCTTTTACATCTTCATGTGGCTACATGTGGTTATGAAGAGATAGTTGTTTTAAACCTGATTTAATAGCAATAAGCATGAAATCTGTATCTACAACTTGATTCTCTCTCCCCCTTTCTCTCTTCCCATCTGTCTCTCTGTGTCTCCTTGTAAACAGAGGTGCCCAGCACTACATTCACTGAAAGCCAGCTGGACTTGTGAGTTCTGAGGGAACCAGAACTTTGAAAGCTCATGTATGATGATAACAGTCACCACATCCAGAGGGACAAGGGGTAGAATGATTTCTCTGTAATTTGATTTCCCCTTTCTGCTTATGCTTTTTCTTACATGTTCATCACTTCTTTTCTTTTCTTTTTGGTTGTTAGAATCTGTTTTATATAATGTTTCTGATCCTTGCCCCAGGTCTAGCTGTTTCCACTTCTTGCTGGGCCGGAATTATAAGCCTCAAGCAAGCTTCTCCCTTAGTTCCAAGTGGTTCTGGATCATGGGCCCAAAAAGCTACACTGGCTAGAATTTTATATAAACCAAGTACAAGAAAATTATGAGTATGTGACACTCTACTATGAGGAAAAATTTGTAGGATTATTTTTCTTGATCAGGCTTTATGAAATCAATGTTGTCTGCTCTAAGTATTTTACTTACTTCTAAATTCCCCATATCACTTATATGTGATTGCTGAATAACTGTTATTTTGTGTATTTTAGTATACACCCAAGATCATATTCTATGTGGGCATTTACTTCTATATGTTTATATGTTAATATTGTATCTTTTCTTCCTTTAACCCTTAAGTAGTTCACAAGGGAGATTTTATTTTTTATTTTTTACGTGTATTTATTTTGAGAAAGACAGAGAAACAGAGTGCAGGGGAAGGGCAGAGGGAGAGGGAGAAATAAAATTCTAAGCAGGCTCCACACTGTCAGAGTGGAGCCCAATGCCTGGCTCAAACTCATGAACAGTGAGATCATGACCTGAGCTGAAACTAAGAGCTGGACACTTAACCCACTGGGCCACCCAGGCACCCCCACGATGGAAATTTTGAGAAGAAAAATTCAAATTGCTAAGAACCAATTCTTCTAAGACATTCTTAAATAACTGGGTTACTTTTATTAGTTTCTCTTTTAATGTATGGAAAAGAACCTTTACAAATCCCTTTACAGCTGAGTGGTATGTTTGAAATATTCTTATAAAACTAAATACAGAATTCTGAATCAGATTATTCTAGTGAACCCTCTTCTGGATAACTATAAAGTCTGTAAACTGGTGAACGATGCTGGCCAAGACACTCAGGTGGTTTGGAAATTCTCGCTTGCAATAAATGATTCTAAAAGGCTGCAGGGCTGGAGGGAGACCAGACTCCACTCTCCAGAGAGGTCATGGCACTTTCTGGTAGAAGCCTGCCTGGCTCATGCTAATCCCCGTAGGGCAATTTTCAATATAGGTAATTACTTTTTGTATATCTAAATCTTTCCTGAATATTCCGTGGGGAATGGTTCCATTAAATGTTATTCTTTACACACCGTAAATTAATCCCGTACATCCCTTGTGAATCTCAAAAAGGAGTTGTGAAGATTAATCATTTAATTTGTGTGAACTGTTTGGACACTGTTTTCCTCTATCTCTTCAAGAAGTTCAGGATGTGCCCAGTTGCACTAATAGGTGTGTTTTAACAAATTAGTTTACTGAACACCTCCAACACATCAGGTACTATGCTGGGCAGTGTGCAGATAAGGAACAATTATGAGATCTTTGACTTCAAGGAATTTACAACCCAGTCAGGTAACCAAAACTTAAATACACATACTCAGACTGACCATGATTTCAAATGCCTACAGGCCTGGGAAGAAAAGTTAAAGAAAATAAATTTCCTGGAGGGACCCTGGTCACCCGCTCCCTGGCATTCACTCAGGGTCACCCAAGCCTCGTTCCAGCTACCTGCTACCTACAGAAATGAACACCCAGACTTGCCAGATCCTATTTGACTCCAATGAAAATGGAAACCCAGGTTTTTAAAAAATCTGTAATCAACCAGTTTTTTTAATGGTACCTAATTCAAGAGTTTTGGTTATAAAACTATCTGTGGGGCATACAAACCCATGTAAAGGTCACCTTTTAACCTGAGCTTACATTGTGAAAACTCAGATAGAAAACAACAAATGAACTCAATATAATGAAGCACCAAATTAAGTGTTACAAACATATGTGTAAGAAAAAAAAAAAAAAAGAAACTGGGTGTGGAGTGGAAGACGCCAAAGAAAGAAAAAGTCCTAAGCTGAATTTTGAGGGAAAATACTGAATCACACACTGTAGAAAATGCTAAAGTAAAAAAAAAAATTGCTGACGTGTCAAGATAATTATGCTCTATTGTATGGAAATGTGTCCTAAGTGATGAGGACACGACCTTAACAGAAAAATCTAGGAAGCCATGCAAACATTAGAGAAACCCATGAATAATCTTCAAATAACCCCCATGGTGGACAACATCCAACATTACTAAAGGCATATTTCTCCAATAGTAATAATAGAAGATGATGAGCAAAAAGAACACCCTTGTTCCTTTAGTTTTTAAGATATATAAAAAGAAGTATTGTTAATGGATTATGAGATCAAGGGGGTTATACAGACAACAATGATGACCCTAACATTTGCTTTTGGAACAGTCTGAAATATTTGTCAAGCTGGGAATTGTGCACAGATGACATTTAAGAAATAATGTTCTTTGAAGACTCTCTTCTCCTGGAAACGCCTGGCCTAAGCTGGATGGGTTATAACAAGAAAGGATGCAGACTCATTTGTGCAGCCCTGCACACAGCCTTCTGGTCGGCGCCGCTACCTGGAGCTGAGGAATCATTACACACGTCTCTGCTGTTTGTAGTCTTGCAGGGTCACGACACATCCTTCAGACCCCCTTTTTATTTCCTGATCGATGGAGATGCAGCCACAGTGGAGTGTAAAATAATATTCATGTACCTCGGCTAAGAAAGAAAAGTCATAAATAGAAAGGGGGAGCAAAAAAAGCTTTTTGTGGGAAGAGAGAAATTGGAACAAGATTGGCTGGATAAAAGATTGATGAAGAGGTATTCAATGCTTGCAGGGGGAAAAATTGTGAAAACAATTGATGTCAGGAAGCTTTTGATAAGATACTCAAAAATTTCATTTTAATATTTATTGCTTGGAGTGAAATTGATCAGTATCGCGGCATGATGAGGTCATGAAAGAAGAGATGGATGTAGGCAAATTCATTATTTCGGCTTCTGTTCTTTCTATTTTGATATTAGTCTATTTTCCCCCAAATAAACTATCCTATTGCATACCTCCCCGCTTCTGCCATTTTCTTGGGTAACGTAATTTTCCTGTCATCTTTTATAAAACACTAAGGTACCTATCTGTTGTAAGGGGAGAGATAAAAATAGCTTCCTTTAGAAGCAAACACTGACTAACCAGCAAAAGATCTATATTGTAAACCACACGGAAGACAAGTCAATTCTCTAGCGGACCTTTATCAAATTATATTTTCTGGGGCTGAAGCAGCCTCCCCTCCTTGAACTTCTTTCCTTGTATGCATGAGACAGAACTATGAGAAAATAATATTCTGGTTTATCCCCTCTTTTTTGCATATTTATTCAATTAGGATAGTTTAATGTAAATACTCCAATTTTGTTTTATTCAGATCAAGAAAAAAAACATGAAAAAAAATCAGAATAAATGATACAACTTAGACAGAGACCTTGAAAAACCATTGACTGAGTCTCATGTCCGAAGGTTTGGATTCAAATGTCCGTCTCCGTCCTTGTCTCCATCACCTACTTCTAAAACTTAGATTCCTAAACCATAACAATGGAGATGATAAACGTCTTTCCTCAAAAACAGCAGCAAATCAGATCTCTTTATCCAGAAAATGCTTCTCGACCTGTTTGCAAAGGGGTGCGCAGTCATCTTTATCTGAGTGGCTTTCTAAATGAGCACATGGGGCTTACTGAGACAGCGCACTGCATGTCTTTACAGATGATGTCACTTAAGCAGTGTCTGGGTAGCTCAGTCGGTTAAGCATCTGACTCAGCTCAGGTCATGATCTTGTGGTTCGTGAGTTCGAGCCCTGCATCAGGTCTGTGCTGACAGCCCAGAGCCTGGAGCCCATTTCAGATTCCATGACTCCCTCTCTCTCTGATCCTCCCCTGCTCACGCTCTGTCTCTCTCTCTCTCCTTCAAAAATAAATAAACATTAAAAAAGTTATTTTGAAGAAGTTGCTTGCATTGTAGAAGAAGCTCTATCTGTATTAAAAATGTTGCTATTCTTGAAATTAGTTTTAATGTTATCACAATCTTACTATCATGTTGAGAGTTCGTGGGGGGTGGCGAGGGGAGATAAACAGAGATTATTGGAAGGTGAGAGCCGAACGCCCACAAGAGCATTTCCATTTTCCCCCGAACATAGGATGATGCATCCTGCATCTCACCATTTCCACCAGCCTCTTGAGCTGATGTTCGTGCCGCTCCTCCCTCCTGGCTTCCTGTGTGCTTGTGTCCATTCAGTCTCCCCACAGGAGCCAGAGAGGCTACAGGGGAATGTAAGTCAGATGGGTGGCCTTCCCCATATCCAAGCTCCGGTCACTCCCCGCTCCCCTTAGAATAAAATCCAAACTCCTTATACTGCTCGTGAAGGCCAGCATGCCCAGCACCCACCCGCGTTTCAGGCCTCATCTGCACTCGGCCTCACATCCTGCACCATCCTGCTCACACCAGCCTTCAGTCTGTCTCTCCCACTAGTCAGTCTTACTCCCTCTGGGACACTGGAGCTACCCCACCCTTCCTGAAACCTGGGACATTAGCCACCAAGGCATCTTAAGGCTGTCTCTTCATCCTTCTTGACTTTGCTGGTCGGTGTAATCTCCTTAGCATCCTGCACCCAACGCCCCTGGCTAAGTAGCTGTCCTACACTGTCGCTCTCGGATCTGCTCCCTGCTTGTTTGTTTCTCTTCACTGATCGCCATAAAGTCATCATGTTTATTTATGTGATTTCTCCCTGACCTCCTCACCGCCATCCACTAAGGCAAGGACTTAGTTGCAGTTAACAGACCTGAGTTGCCTAGAGCAGTTCTCAGGCCAGAGGAAATGAGGACATGTCTTTAGGTGAACATATGAGCACGTGACCAGTAAAGTACTTGTGGCTGAGTAATGTCTTCTCCAAAGATACCCATGTCTTAATCGTTGGAATCTGTCAATGTGTGGCCTTGGGAGGCAAAGGGTTTTGTGGTTGGGATCAAGGATCTTGAGTGGGAGGATTACCTCGTATGTCTGGGTGGCCCAACAGAATCATCAACATCCTCATAAGAGGCTGCAGGAGAATCGGAGCCCGAGAAGTGACAGGAGACCAGCCGAGGTGTGAGTGATGCGAGGCCAGGAGCCAAGAGAGCAGGTGGCCTCTAGAAGCAGGGAAAGGCAAGGAAATGGATTCTCTGCGAGAACCACCAGAAGGAAGATGTCTCTGCCAACACCGCAATTTCAACTTTCTGAGACTGACTCTGGAATTCTGACTTTCAGAACCAGAGGAGAATAAAGTAGTGGTATTCTGAGTGGCCAAGGTTGTGGTGCTTTTTGTTATTGTTGTTGCTTTTTGAGAGACAGAGAGAGACAGAGCGTGAGCAGGGTTGGGCAGAGAGAGAGGGAGACGCAGAATCCGAAGAAGGCTCCAGGCCCTGAGCTGTCAGCGCAGAGCCCGGTGTGTGGCCCTGCCCCACAAACCTGAGTCGAAGGTCATGACCTGAGTTGAAGTCGGGCACTTAACTGACTGAGCCACCCAGGCACCCCACGTTTGTGGTAATTTTTAAAGAAGGTATAGGAAATTCTGCAGTAATGGATATGTGAAAAATTCATATATAATTAAAAGTGAAGGGCGGATGCAAAACAACTGACATACTTTTAGGACCTGCGTGGTTTGAAACATCCATAGCACATATTTTGGCTAAGTGTGGTGTTCATATTATATTATCATACATTTATTAATAAATATAAGTACATCATCACCAAGTTATCAGTATTAAAAGGAAAGATTAAAATCGCTGAGTATCAGAAAGGTTCTCTGGCAGAGAGAAAACTCTTTATGTCTCCTGAAAACTTTTACCTACAAAATATGGAAACAGAAAATTGCTGACGCCGTACTTTTCAAAGGAGCCTTTATAAGTAACAAGGCCACAGATAGTAAGTCAAGGTCATAGATGGTAAGTCTAAAGTGCATCATTGATACAAAGATTATTAAAGAATAAGAGACTCTTAGACCAGCAACTGGGAAAGAAAATCCTTGTGCTGTGCATTTGCCAATAGGAGGGAGTGATGGATACAAATACCAGCAAATAAGATTAAGTTAAAACTATATTTATCTTGGCGGTTGATCTTATGACTCATGATTTAGGCTCAGGTCATGATCCTAGGGTTGCAGGATCCCACAACCCTGGGATCAAGCCTGCTTGGGATTTTGTCCTCCTCTCTTTCAGCCTCTCTCCCGCTCGTTCTCTCTCTCTCAAAATAAATAAATAAATAAAAATTATGTTTATTTTAGATCTTCTCAAAAAGGTACATTTCACTTAAGTCTCTTTGCTTAATCTTTAAGGACAACTAATTTTCCTGTAAAACTTTAAGTTTTGTTAGTCTAGTTTGAAAGCTGTTGATTCCTAACTTTGATACTTACAACATTTTTATAAAAGTAGATTTGTTAATACATTGGTTGTAGAAACTGTGTTTACTGAAAGTTGTGAATGATGCTTTGTGGGTGATGGCTTGTATATGGCAATTCATGATAATGAACTTATGACAACTTCATTGATCTGGATCTAGTCAACTGAAGTTGTCAAAAGGCTATAAGGAGTGTCTAAAATTAGGGACACAACTAGAAGTATACCCTTCGTAAAGTCTGTTTTCCACATGAAAAAAAAAAGGACTCTAACAATGTTTAATCCTGATGTGTTT
The DNA here is from genome assembly GCA_017311185.1 of Proteles cristata cristata. Taxonomy (NCBI): domain Eukaryota; kingdom Metazoa; phylum Chordata; class Mammalia; order Carnivora; family Hyaenidae; genus Proteles; species Proteles cristata. The sequence continues at coordinate 905,064 of JAESUZ010004109.1, read as the reverse complement.
AGATAATTATTATATGTAGTCTTGTTCTTAACATTCTCCAGAGTTTATGGTCAGAAAACGCGACATGCTCTAAACCCTTCACAAGGGACAGGAAGGAAGCCCTGCTGTCTTCAGCAAGGCCATGGAGCAAAGCCCCTCGCCACGTTCCCTTCAGTACACCGGCGCATGTTCATTTTCTCTTCTTTGAGATTCACACAACCAAGGCTCTTGCTAACGCACACGCACAGGCACACACATGACAAGTAAGCACTACACATATATGTGTAAGTATGTTTGTACACAACCATCCTGCTTCAAAAATAACATAACGAATGCAGATAAATGTTCGGAAGCTGTCAGCGTCTCGCCCAACGAGGAGGTCTCAACTACGCAGACCATCTCTGGGAAGGAAATTCCTGTTTCCCTAGTCTTGCTCCACCACGCACCAGATTCGACTGCAAAGTTGTACCCACATCTTAGCCCTCCCTGTGGTTCATCATGAGCCTTAGAATCCTTGTCAGCTGACTTTCCCGTAACCTCTTCTTTCTTTCCGTTCGACTTGCTGGACTTTTTCCCTTCCCTGATTTTTAGTCTTCCGCTTTTGTCCTTGGTGACCTCACTGGGACTGGCTCATGTCCTTTCTCCAGCCTGTCAAGAGCATTTGGAATCCCACCCTGTCCTCCTGGGTTTTGCTACCCTATCTGACTTTATGAGACCCTGATACAAGGTGAGCATGTACCTGTTCAATCATCCCAGTTACTGATGGAGCTGGTTAACAGTCCCGGGCACAGGCTGACCCTGGAGACACACCACCTGTGTCTGCCAAGCTAATCGCATGTCATTATTAATTACTCCTTAGGAGACGTCAAGGGGACTGCAGGGGACACCATATTGCTAACCATCCTGAGTGGACAAGCACCTATCTCATGGGCTTCTGTGAGATTCATTTACATAATGGGTTCCTGATCTATTAGAGGTCATAGAGCCTTTGAGGAACAGATAAAAAATTGTAGATTCTCTTTCTCAAAAGATGTACCTGCACAGGTACCATAACATTTTGCATATAATTTTAGAGGATTAAAAGGCTTCTTTTGAAGTGTATCTCTGAAGCTCCTAGAGATCTAGAACATTCAGATACCTTTAAATACTACAGCATGTGAATTATCTTAGAAATTAATGTTATGGTTAATGTAAGGCCACAAGTCTAAACGTCTAAACCAAACTGACTCCATGACAGGCTTTAAGTTTCCCCTCTGAACTAGAAGGCCTGAGTTTCAGCTTCCCAGAAACTATGAGGCAGTTACACACTGCCCAAGGCAGGAGAAACCCCCCTTGCAACACCCAATCAGGAAAGGCCAGCGACCACCCTCCACATTACTGAGGGAGAGGCCTGGAGATAGAAACTATAGATAGGACCCTGTTACCTAGTGTTAAAGTTAACCTGTTAGTCGCCGAACAAGACCCCAGGCTCGCTCTGTGATTGGTTGAATTTAAAGGTGCTCTAAGTGTTGTAACTGGATCCCGCCAAAAGTAAAGAGTACTCTAGACAATGTGTGTGGTCAAACCTGCTGTCAATGATGTTGAATTATTATGATTGGATCACTGTTCCCATGTCACAACTTCTGTAACTCCCCAGTCTCAAACCCCATAAAAACCCTACTCTGCCCTTGTTCGAGGCTCTCAGCACGGACCCGTAAGCTGGTGAAGTCTGTGAGCCTGAGCTTAAGCCCATAATAAAGCCCTTTGCCTCTGCATGCTTGACTCGGTCTCCCTGGTGGTCTCTGGTCAGTGAGGATACTGCGATCTCGGTATAACAGTTAATAGATGCTAAAAGAAATGACAAGTTAAAGGATATTCCTTAAATGGCTATCACATGGATTATATCACATACATACCTTAAAATGATCTTGATTGGGGCACCTGGGTGGCTCACTAGGTTGAACACCTAACTTTGGTTCAGTTTATGATCTCACAGTTCCTGAGTTTGAGCCCCATGTCAGGCTCTGTGCTGACAGCTCAGAGCCTGGAGCCTATTTCAGATTCTGTGTCTTCCTCTTTCTCTCTCTCTCTCTCTCTCCCCTTCCCCTACTCATGCTCTGTCTCTCTCTCTAAAAAATAAATAAACATTAATTTTTAAAAATTATCTCATTTACACCATCAGACAAAAGAAAAATATTCATGTGTTTAAATGAAAAGGACTTTTTCTTCCCATTGAAATAAGGTGAAATTAATTTTTCTAATTGTGGTAAAATACATATAAAATTGACCATCTCAACTACTGTTAAGCCATGCAGTTCAGTGGTTCTAAGCATATCACCTTTATGGAGCAGCCAGTCTCCAGATCCTTCTCATCCTGCAAAACAGAGACTGTACCCGTTCAAGAACAACTCTCCACTTTTCCTTCACCCAGATCCTTGACAACCACCAGTGTTCTTTCTCTTTCTTTGATTCTGGCTATTCTGGGCAACTCACATAAGTAGAATCATACAGTTTTCATATGGCTTATTTCACTTAGCATAATGTCCTCAAGGCTCATCTCTTATGTAGCACATATTAAACTTCCATTCCTTTTTAAGATTCCATTCCTTTTTAAGATTGTGTTAAGAATACACAATATTCCAATGTGTATATGTTGTGCATTGTGTATACACACATATACCACATTTTGTGTATTCATTCATTCATCAATGGACACTTGGTTTTTTTCTACCTTTTGGCTATTATGAATAATGCTGCTATATACGTGAGTGTGCAAAACTGGATTTTTACCAAAGAAATCTTACTGCCCATGTAAAGACTATTGCTCTCAATATTTTCCAGGTTTAAGTGTTTTTTTTTTAAATACTTTTTATCATTTTTTATTGCTAAGTGCAACAGACATGTAGACAAGTACATGAAATAACTCAATGGATTCTCAAAAAATGAACAGTCATATAACCGCCAACCAAATCAAGACACAAAAACGTCCTGTGGGGAACTTGCTTTTTAAAGTGCATCTGTGACATGCCAGATAGTTCCCACACTAAGTTTCTTTAGTCTCCCCAAGATCGCTATCAAGAAGGTATTATTGGCTGCCTGAGTGGCTCAGGCATGATCTCACAGTTTGTGACTTCGAGCCCCACGTCAGGCTCTGTGCTGACAACTCAGAGTCTGGAGCCTGCCTCGGATTCCGTGTCTTCCTCTCTCCATGGGCATTCCCTGCAGGCTCTCTCTCCTTCTCTCTCTGTCTCTCTGTCTCTATTTCTCTCCCTCTCTCAAAAAAATTATATAAAAATAAAAAACATTAAAAAATAGTTTGGGACTCCTGGTTGGTTCAGTTGGTTAAGCGTCTGACTTTGGCTCAAGTCACGATCTCGCGGTTCGTGAGTTCAAGCCCTAAGTCAGGCTCTGTGCTGACAGCTCAGAGCCTAGAGCCTGCTTCAGATTTGTGTCTCCCTCTCTCTCTGTCACTCCCTCACTTGAGCTTTTTTTCTCTCTCTAAAATGAATAAACATTAAGAAAAAATACTAAAAAATCATGAAAAAGAAGGTATCATCATCCCCATTCTAAGGTGAATAAAGGGAAGATTAGAAAACGTCGTGCAGCACCTCATAGCTACGAAGGGACAGAAGTGGGATTCTAAAAATCACCACACCTTGATATCTGGTTAGACTAAGCCAAGGCCAGTTGGCTCAATGGAGCCCAACAACTATTACCATTTATTACCAGAGGCATAAATCTGACAGATATTTGCTTAATGACCACATTGTCTATTCTTTTCATATGCTTCACAGTAGCCCACTATTCTAATGGTGCCCCCTGGAGTAATTTAAATAGATACATTAACATTTCCACATGAGAACCATAAATGTGAAGACTCATTCCCAGAATGAGCATCTTCCCAGAATCCCTCACAGACATAGCCTCTCCAGATTTGGAGTCTCTCCAGATTTAGCCTTCCTGACAGTTCTCTCTCTTGTGGCCACTTTCTAGGTTGTCAATAAAACTCATACTGTGAAGGTCTGTCTAGAACCGGCGTTGCATCTTAGGTGTTCAGAATCCAGTTCAATGAACAATTCATTCATTCATTCATTCATTCATTCATTCATTCATTCATTCATTCATTCTTTCGCTCTTTCATTCATTCAACAAATCTTTATTTAGAGCCCTCCATGTGTCAGGCACTGCTCCACCTCAGATAAACTCTGATTAATGTGGAGAAGGTTATAGACACATTTTCATAGTCTTATAGCTTTGTGGTCTCATACTGACCTAGGGATGAACTAAACCCTAATATCTTTCACATGAACCAATGCTAAGGTGGGTCCTCATCATTCTGTATTTACGCAATTGTTTTTTTGAGACCAAATTGTTATGCTATCTTCACAGTAGATCTTCTAGTTTTACTGTGGTAATCTTTTTTTTTTTTTAATGTTTATTTATTTTTGAGAGAGAGAGAGAGAGACAGAATGTGAGCAGAAGAGGGGCAGAGAGAGATGGTCACAGAATCTGAAGCAGGCTCCAGGCTCTGAGCTGTCAGCACAGAGCCCGACGTGGGGCTGGAACTCACAGACCTTGAGATCATGACTTGATCCATAGTTGGAGGCTTAACCTACTGAGCCACCCAGGCACCACAGAAGTAATCATTTAAAATTGATCATTTGGTTTGTCAACCAAACCAGATATTAAAAAAAAAAAAACAACTTGTAGCATTTAAAGGTTAAAGTTTTATCTGTTAAAAAAAAGCATGCCCTCCTTTATATACCTTTTTTTTCCTTAAAAAGACACAAATAAAATCTTTGCTCTTTTGTCATGCTTTGCACCTTACGGTTATTATCACTTCTGCTTTACAAACCACAGTACACTGACACCAGAAGTAATTAAAAAGATAATGCTAGTAAAAAACTTGATCTTTTCTTAAACAGAAATCTTTTTTTTCCTATGTGCTACAAATGGCAATTGATTTGACTTCATTACAGTTTTTCAAAACAAAATAGTTCTCAAAGTAGCTTAATTTACTTAGGAAACACCTGAACAGCAAATGGGATTTTTAAAATTCCATTAATTTAATGAATACAACCAATGATTCAGAAAGTTTACAGTAGGAATATAGCTAAGACAAATTATTATAATTATGATGTAAGGGAAAGCACTGATAACTTAAACCAGTTGCACTGAGATTAGGGTTGCATTTAATACAAAAGGCACTCAGTTAAATTTGAACTTCAGATTTCATTTCATGTATAATTCAACTTTAACTAGGTGGTCAGTTTTCTGGCAACCCTATGAAATGACTTTGGACGCGGTAATCATTAATTAACAGAGACATTAAGACCAGAACTATTTTTCCTACCAGAATGTATTACCCACGAGAAAGGTAGCTAATGTGCTTTAATATTTGACTCTTACAAAATGGCAAGGCAGAAGTCTTTGCCTTGTTTTGTTTTGTTTCTTTGTTCAAAACTGCTTTAAAATGGAAGGGGTATAACAAGACCTCATGCCCAGTATTACTTTTACTACATCCGGTCATTTCTTAAAGTTGTACAGACAGAAAGAGGCCATTTAGTGGATGTACACATCCACACGCACACATGGATTTTGTTTCTCCTTTTGCTGACCTCACGTTGGGTCCCCTGAATAATGATGCTATATAAGTAGTACTGGTTCCAGTCTCTGCTTTCAGTGCTTTTAAGAACAGAGCCAGAGTGGGGCGCCTGGGTGGCTTAGTCGGTTAAGCATCCGACTTTCGCTTAGGTCATGATCTCGCGGTTCGTGGGTTCGAGCCCCGTGTCGGGCTCTGTGCTGACTGCCAGCTCGGAGGCTGGGGACTGTTTCAGAGTCTGTGTCTCCCTCTCTCTCTGACCCTCCCCTGCTCACACTGTCTCTCTCTCTCTCCTAGAAATACATAAAAAACATTAAAAAAGAAAAAAAAAAGAATAGAGCCAGAGTGGAATGGCTAGATCATGTGGTACCCTCTGTTTAAGTTTCTGAGGAATCACCATAATCCTTGATGTCCACAGTGGCTGTACCATTTCATAAGCACCCCAGCAACACACAAGAATTCCAGTTTCTCCACATCCTCATCAACACTTGTTATTTCCTGTTTTATTTTTTTTGTTTTGTGCTGTTTTAGATAATAGCCATCTTAATGGATGTGCAATGGTATTTCAGGAAGGTTTTGATTCACATTTCCCTAATGATCAGTGATGCTGGAGTATCTTTTTATGTGCTTATTGGTTTGGTTATGAAGGTGTGAAAGTATAATTTTACAACATAGGCAACAATTTTAACAGGACAAAGAAATGTGTGTTAAGCCAAAAACAATAAAAGAAATTCCAATAGGTGACTTTTTAATGACATTTATCCCTATGTTATTTTAGTAGTGAAAAGTTGAATAAGAAACTTTAAAATCCAAATGCAGAGGAATTGTTCAAGGATGTCACAAAGCACCGATACTATGAAGAACTCCATGGCAGGAAAACAAATCTCACTTTCACTGGATATTTAACAACACAAGAAACTAACATGACAATAGAATGCTCCATGATAAAGGTGTGAAAGCCTGGAAAGAGACACCAAAATGTTAATTGTGGCTATGTCTAAGGTTTCATGAATACATTTTATTTTATTCTTTACATATTCTTTATCAGGGTACTTAGCAAATATTTGTTGACTAAACACTGGATTTTAATTTTTTCAACAAACATATAATAATAACACATTTAGTTTAAAATTGGATTCTTAGTAAAGTGGTTCTAAACTCTAGCTATATCTGAGAATCACTCAAGGAGCTGTAACAAGAATGTAAACGACCAGTACTTCTGATCATCTGGCTCAGAAGTTTCGGGGGGGATTCCAAGTATCTGTGATGTTAATTCCCTGTGAGAGCCGAGGACAACTATCATGGAGAATAAGCATGAATGAGTCTATGCTGGAAGTGGATCCTCTACCTTTGACTGTCCCAGATGATCAAAGATGGACCACCCAGGTGAGCCCAAATCCCTAAGCACCAAATCATGAGCAAACTAAATTACTTGTTTTAATAATCTCAGTTTTAAGGTCATTACTTAAGCAACAATGGATAATTAAATCACTTAATATTCTCCCCAATAAGAATGTGCCAGGAACTATGCAAATGCTTAACATTCGCTACCTCATTAACTTGCCATAACAACCCAATAAGCAAAATACATTATCCCAAATGAAAACAGGCTTAGGATAGCTAAACAGTTCACTCTTTTAGAGGCCAATCCAAAGCATTAGTATATTAAAAATTGCCTAATATGAAGCGTGGTAAATTCAGGTAGACAATTATGTGATACTATATTGTAAATACACATTCACCTTCATCAGCATGCTTCTTTCTCAATTAATTTAAACACCCAGGATTTACACTATCAGTTACATCAGGTTGGTTGTAGATTAGTTTCAATTTCTGGTGATTTTCAATTTAATAGGAAGAAATTGATTCTGGGGCACCTAGGAAGCTCCATTGGTTAAGCATTTGACTCCTGATTTTGGCTCAAGTCTTAATCTCACAGTTTAGTGAGTTCAAGCCCCATATTGGGTTCTGCGCAAGCAGGGCAGAGCCTGCTTGGGATTCTCTCTCTGTCTCTCTCTCTGTCTCTCTCCCTCTCTCTCTCTCCCTCTCTTTCACTTCCCTACTCGCACTGTCTCTGTCTCTCTCAAAATAAATAAAACTTTAAAAAAAGGATAACTTTATTTCATTTACCCACAAAATACTTTATTATACCCTCCAAAGTTTCATTTTGATTTTTTTTTTAGCCTTACCTTCTTTATGAGTTCATCACCAAAAAAATATAATAAACATAAATGACTATATAAGACACCATCCCATGAAGGCTGGCCATTGGGAAAAGTAGGATAGGAAATTGCTTCAATTCAAAAGGATAAGAATGATTTTGTTAGTTCCAGAACTTCAGCACTCTCTAGCCATGTGGGGTTTGGTGAGGCCACTTAATCTCTCAGATGGTTGATTTTCTCATTTATAAAATGAATATTCTGGAATTTAACTGAGTTAATCATTATAAAGACCCCATCATAGTGACTGAGTTAGCAGTAGGTAGTCCATAAATACTACCATTTCAATTCTATATTTTATAGATCTGTTATGACAAACATCCTTTGAGATCATTATACATTTCAGTTCAAATGTATTAAAAATCTTAAAATATTTGAAAATATCAAATATGTCCCAATGTCCTCAAAAGTATCTTTACTAAAAAAAAAAAAAAACAGAACAAAATAAAACAAAATACACTTTATGCTGTTGTATTTACTAGTCCCATGAAACAATATCTATATTTATAACTATGTATCTATATATCTTCATCCCATTTATTTGAAAAAATGGTGACTATTTAGAAGGATCTATTTCATACCTGAGACACATTACAAGAACCTGGCTTATATTGAACACTCTGGAGGAGTATTGGTATGTGGGAGCATATTGCTTCATTCATGAAAAATTATAACAACTTTCACATTATAACACATCTATATATGAGGCAACTATCTTTTTGTTTTGAAATAAACCATTCTCATATAAAGTAATAGGAAAGTAAATTAAAACTGTGTTTCTGCTAGATTGCCTATCATAATTAAAATACAAATAGCATAGCAGCAGTACTTAGAGAAATAAAACCTATGTCCATCCTCTGACCCAGCAATACTATTGCTAACTATGTATCACAGAAATTGAACAATAGCATAGAGTAGAAAACTCCATATGGGCAATAGATTCCAGACAAAGATGAAAAGGCAATTCAATGGGGAAATGTCTTCTCCATAAATGGTGTTGGAATAATTAAGCATCTATATGCAAACAAATACCAATCAAGCTTTGATATAAATACAAAGATCAATTCAAATTGAATCTGAGACCTCAATATAGTATGTAAAACAAGACAATATCTAAAGAAAATGTAGGAGAAATTATTTGTAACCTTAGGATAGGTAAATTGTTCTAAGATAGGACACCAGAAGTATTATCCACTAAAAACTAAACAAAAAAACCTATATATTGTATTTCATAAAAAAAAAATTCTTTTATTTGAAAGATACTGTTAAGAGAATGAAAAATGGGGCACCCAGTTAGCTCAATCAGTTGAGCATCTGATTCTTGATTTTGGCTCAGGTCGTGATCTCACAGTTGTCAGATCAAGCCCCACATCAGGCTCCGTGTTGACAGCATGGAGTCAGCTTAAGATTCTCTCTCTCCTTCTCTTTCTGCCCCTCTCCCACTTGTGTGTACACACTGTTTCTCAAAATAAATAAATAAACATTAAAAAAAAACTAGCAAATAAGGAGCTAATGTAAAGCAAAGCAAAAAGGAAAAAGAAAAAACGATCAGAGTAAAATATCAATGGTTGAGGAAACAGAAAAACAATAAGGAAAAGTTAATGAAATAAGAAGCTTACTCTTTGAAAAGCCCAATAAATTGATACATGTCTCATAAAACTTAGTGGGGAAAAAAAGAGAAGACACAAATCACCAATGTCAGGAACAAGTGGCATCACAACAGATTCTACAAATATAAGAAGAACAGAATATTATGAACAACTTTATTTTGATAAACTTGGCAACATAGATAAAATGGACAAATTCCCTGAAAGACAAACTACTAAATACCAAGCAATAAAAAATAGAAAACCTCAATAGTTTTCTGAATAGTTTCTGAAACCGGAATAGTTCATTAAAGAAACTGAATTTGTTGTAAAAACCTCAGATAAAGAAAACTCCAGGCTCAGTTGCCTTCACTGTTAAATTCAATCATTAAGGAAGAAACAGTACCAATTTTACACAAATTCTAGAGAAAACCAAAGATAAGAAAATGCTTTGCAACTCATTATTTTCATCCTGTATTACTCTCAGGCAAAAACAATAAAAAGATATTATAAGAAAAAAAATAATTATCAATTCACTCTATTAACAGATGGAAAAGAGAAAACACATAATCCTTTCATCAGATTTAAAATAAAGCAATTGATGCAATCCAATATCCATTCGTCATGAAATCGCACAGCAAGTTAGTAACAGAAAACTTTCTCAACCTGATAAAGAACATCTATGAAAATCTACAGCTAACATCATACATTAAATGACGAAACACTGAATACTTTCCAAGATCAAGGCCTTTATTATCAATCTTACCATTGTATCCAGTATTGTACTAGAGGTTATGACCACTGTAATAAGACAAGAAAAAATATTAAAGGCATGAAGATTAGAAAGAAAAAAGTAAAACTTTTATTCTCAAAGACAATATTGTCTCCATAGAAATTCCTATAGAATCAACAAAAAAAGCTACTAAAAATAAGTGTTTTATCAATAATTTGGGTTACAAAGTCAATATATAAAATATCTAAAATTGAAATTAAAACACCTTTTACAGTAGAATCTACCATTCACAGTAGAATCAAAAATATAAACTACTCAAGAATAAATCTGGCCAGCATTTTATAAAAACTATACCCTAAAAACTACAGTACTTCTCAAATTAATCTATATATTCCCAATCAAAATCCCAAAAGGATTTGGTAGAAATTGGCAAGCTAATTCTAAAACTCATATGGAAATGCAGAGGACCTAGAATAGCCAAAAATACTTTGAAAATGTAGAACAAAGCGGTAGGACTAACACTACCTGGCTTCAAGTCTTGTTATAAAGCTCCAGTAATCAACCGGTATTAGCATCAACATCTAAAAATATATCAAGGAAACACAATTGCAGTAAACTCACACATATATGGCCAACTGATCTTTGACCAAGATTGAAAGGAAATTCAATAGACAAAGGGGAGTCTTTAAACAAGTAGCAGGAAAACACCTGGGTATTCATTGTAAAAGTATGAACTTTGTATCCTGCACTCTATACAAAGATAAACCCAGAACAGATCCTATGCCTCTATGCAAAATGTTAAAGCTGGAAATAATACTTTTAAAAAGCACTGAAGGAAAAAATCTTTATGATCTTATTTCAGTAAAAGTTTCTTAGATAAAACACCTAAAGAAAGATCTATAAAAGAATACATTGATAAATTAGACTACATCAAAATCAAAAGCTTCTGTTCCTTGAAAGACGCAGTTAAAGGAACAATTAAAAACCAAGCCAAATCTTGGGAGAACGTCTTCACACAAGACATATGTGATGCATGGCACGTGTATAGAATATATAAGAACTCTCAAAACTCAGTAAGAAAACAAACAACTGACTTAAAAATACAGAGCGAAAGATTTTAACAAATATTTCACCAAAGATACACAGGTGGCAAATTAGTACATGAAAAGATGCTCAACATCATTAAACGCTAGGGAAATGCAGATGAAAACCACAGAAGATAACCCTTCAAACCTATTAGAATGGCTAAAATCAGAGAAAAGAAAAACAATCATACTAAATATGTATAAGGATGTGGACTAACTGGAACTTTCATGCACTATTTTTGGCAATTTAAAATAGTAACCATTTAGGAAAAGAGACAACTTTTAAAAATTTAAACACAAACCTACCACATGATTCAGTTAATTTACTTCTAATAATGAGAATATAGTGGCACCTGGGTGGCTCAGTCAGTTAAGTGTCTGGTTTTGGCTCAGGTCATGATCTCACAGAGTGGGATGGAGCCCTGTGTTGGGCTCTGTGCTGACGGCTCAGAGCCTGGAGTCTGTTTCAGATCCTGTGTCTCCTCTCTCTGTCCCTCCCCAGCTCGTGCTATATCTTTCTCTCTCTCAAATTAAACAAACATTAAAAAAATTTTAAGTAAAAAGTAAAAATAAAAATGAGAATATATGCCTATTCAATGATTTGTTCATAAATAGTTATAGTAGCTTTATTTATAAAATTATAATGGCTTAAAAATGGATAAAAACACATGTCCATCAACGGGTGAACAGGTAAACAGGTTGTAATTAATACAATAGAACACACTCCACCAACAAGGAATGCTATGCTAACAACATGAATGAATTTCAAAATAACTGTGCTTAGTAAAGCCAGACGAAGGAGTCTGTACCGTATGGTTCCATTGATATACAACTCGAGAAAAGGCAAACTAATCTAGAATGACAGGAAATAGATCAGCTGTTGCCTGGGGAGGGAGAGAGAGGCAGGTGGAAGGAAGAGGCTCGAGGAGCATCCAGGGGTGATGTACTGACTCACAACCTTGCCTGTGGTGATGGCTTCCTGGGAATATCATATGCTAACATTTATAAGCGTGTGTTCTCTAGATGTGTGCAGTTTATTGTATGTCAATTATACTTCAGTAAATCTGTAAAAATAAAAACCAGCCAAACTCTTTATTAACCACTTGTTAAGGATAAGCATATGTAGTAAAATACAGACTGATGGGCAGGGCCTGGAAATCTTTGTCGATATCAGCAAGGCTTTGTAAATTGCCCGAGGTAGTCCGCAGCTGTTCAATTCATTCTGCTTTACAGATACATTAGAAACTTTTGCTAAGAATAAAATAATAAATACAAAAAATCACTGATCCTTGGGACGCCTGTGTGGCTCAGTCAGTTAAGCATCTGACTGTTTGATTTTGGCTCAGGTCATGGTCTCAGGGTTGTGGGATCAAGCCCTGAGTCATTGGGCATAAAGCCTGCTTACAATTCTTTCTCTCCCCGTCCTGTCCCCTCCACTGCTCATGTACTCTCTCTGTCAAAAAAAATAAAAAATTACTAATCCTTGTATACAATTAATACAGTCGCCATTTTACAATGACATGTGTGAGTGTATGTGTACAATACTGTAGATCTGGGATGAAGAGAAAAAATAATAAAACAAAAAAAGATACCTTGCCAAACCAAATTATTATATTGTGCTGTGAACTAGTAAGGTTGACTGATTCAATTATTTGCATCTGACGTGAAAGAAACAAACAAACAAAATCACTATTCGTTCTTAAATCTACTGAGTTATTTCCCAGTAATTTAATTTCAAAAGCAAAGTCAGTGTGTAAATCTAAGCAGACCTGGGATATTTAATTTTGGAAAAAATTATCCATATATACATAAGGATTCCTGTTACTTTTAAATGATTTCAAAAGGAATTTTGGCTATCAGCGACTTTATTACTGACAGCTGAGTGACATGTTAGCTGTAGCCCTCATGCCGCAGGTTGAGGCTCTCGATCTAAGCTTCCCGAATACAAAGAGATCCAGACAAACAGCTTTTCTTCTCTAACACTCTGTTTGGCTGGTTAACACAAGTTATCGATCCTGGGATTTAGGGTCGCCAAATGCTATCTTAATTAAGAGCTCTGGGTTATTGACTACCTCCATTTCCCCTGTGCCTTTTTCCTTAGTCCTAGGTGAGATTAAAAACTCTCTGTACCATTTTTCAACTCATCTCAAGTGAAGCACCCTCAATTTACTCTAAAAACAGCAATGGCTCGCCTGGGACTTCATCTCAATGAGTCAGGAACCCTGCTCCCTACGTCTTATTTCTACGTGCCTAAGGCCAAGCATTACAAGCAGCCGCATGTCACAGCCCCACAGGATGCTCATGGTGACACCCAGTAGCATGCTGCAGCTTCCCTGTGAGGCCAGACTCACAAGCCAACCAGCCTAAACACTCTTCTGAGTTTTCTGAATTTTGTATTCTTTCCAGACAGTTATACATGTTAGTGGTGATTTTTATTTTTCTTATTTTTTTTAATTTTCCTTATTTTTGAGAGAGAGAGAGAGAGAGAGAGAGAGAGAGAGAACGAGCATGAGTAAGGGAGGAGCAGAGAGAGAGTGAGACACAGAATCCGAAGCAGCTCCAGGCTCTGTGCTGTCAGCACAGAGCCCAACGCATGGCTCCAACTCACGCTGTGAGATCATGACCTGACCCAAATCGGACGCTTAACCGACTGAGCCACCCAGATGCCCCTTTTATGGCTATTTTTTAAAATACATAAGGATATTTGGAGAAAATCCATGTAGGAATTATTGTTTATTTATTCATTTAAACAAATAACTACCTTGAAAGTTATTCGATATCCTTCAGCCATTCAGAATTGACCTTATGACATTTTTAACGATTAATTTCTTCAGGAAAAGAGTCATACTTGAAAAGAATCAGCCAAACTCAAACTGTACACAATTTTAAATGAAATTCAAACTGGTCAATGTGAAATTGGCTGAAAACCTTATTTTCAGAGACACTAAACTGTGAAGATCTTTTCAGAGAGCCATAGGGATAAAAGAATATACACCACATATACACCAGTGATGATATACACCAGTGATGTCTACCAGCTATCTGGCGATAGCCATCCAGAGCTCAGTGAAACGCAAAGCATCAAATCAGAGACCGCTGATGGTAGGAAGTCAGCGCGCTAGCACATTCAAGTTCCCTGGATGAGGCTAACAGGGACTGGAAAGGGCTGAGAAGCAACGCTTACATCATTTGACTTGCGGTATCGTTGGAAGTTATGCCAAACTAGAATGAAGATTCCTAGTTATAACAGGAGACAACAGAAATCCATGAATCATCATGTGAAAGAATCTTTTTAAAAACAATCATCAAATGTTCCCAGGGATTACGAGTCAGATAAAATTACGTCTTGCTGTATTTTTGTGTAATGTTTTGTATGATACATTCACCTAAAGGCTTTTCCTAAAGCAATATGTTCCTGCTTTTATCAATTGCCCGAGGATGAAAACGTTATCAATGATGTTAGAAGTTTTAAACCTCTTTAATATTTGAACGATATTAGATGAGCTATAATCACATAGAAAGCTACCTCCTAGAAAGCTTTTGAGAATTGCTTTTGCCTGCGGTCGCTGGCATTCATACTTCCAGAGATTAGAAATGGCTTCCTTACAAAGAATTCTCTTTTTGGCCTTAGAAATCAAACAATCTTTGTTAAACAGTGAGGCAGAAAAGGAGCTGTTATAAGTCAGTGATATTCTCTTTAATCGCCCAAGTTACTTACCATAGACTAAAAACCAGTCTCAGAAATGAGAAGCCACATGTCCACATGGTTGTCACAACACTAACATACTAAATTTATGGAGGAATCACATTTCCATAGATTGAAATAGGTTTCCATGCACTGCTCAGGGACTGGGTTGACTGATTCGATGGGCTTCCACGTGGGAAGAGAGTGATCAGAATCCCATGTAAAGAGAGCAGACATGGTTAGAAAGCACTTCACCACACAATATTGACACTCTTCTAGAATAATTTTACATTAAAATTTCCCTGTAACTCCATCCCATCTTCACACACTTTTTCTTGCATTCCTCTTAGGGGTAATATTTATTTCTCTGCTATACATAACCTTTCCATAGTTAAAGTATTCTACTGTTTCATGATCTAACACAAAAGCCAGAATTTAAATGATGGTCATATACCATGAAACACTCCACTTCCATCCTCACCTTTATTTGCTTTGTTTCCTTCTTTTTCCTCTGAACATGGAAAATTAGGGCCATTTATATGCTGAATATTGATCAGAAGACAAAAATATATGAGGTATGAGTTATATTCTGACAAGTGACTTTATATTGCTCAGAATTACTTATCACATCCATCACTTAATCTTGCAGCATAAGTTCTTTTTTTATGATGAAAAAAATGTTACTTTTTTTTTAAGAAGAATGAATAATTGATTTTCTTCAGAGTTCACAAAACCCAAGAAAGAATATTTACTGAAAGCCCCCTGCTTAAAAATGTCAGGGCTTTGATAATGGTTTCACCAATGGTTTTAATATAAAGTTTTACCAACTCTGAGTGTGTACAACAGAAATGAGCACTTTTTTGTGAGATGAGATAGTTAAGAATTTCAAAGGTATTTTACGTTAAATGTAAAGTGCATGATTTCTATGGCCACATCTCCTTTCTCATTGGTGGGTGTGGCCAAGAGAATACAAGGCAGTGTGATGGAATTCTGTCCAAGAGGATTACCAAGTTCAATGCTAGCATTTCTTAACAGAGTGCAGACAGATGTGGGGATGGATACCACTGCTGCAGTGGGCGGGGCCAGGGATGCTAAACGCCGTAATGCCCTGAACAATCCTATGTGAGAAAGAATGATTCCTCACACATAGTCCCCCACCCCCACCTGCACACTGATTGTTTTATGTGCAGAGCCCATCTGTTTTTCCTTTAAAGTAACTCAAAAGCATTTATTGAACAACTGCTGTGCAATGGGCCAACGGGTGAAGAAAAGCAACTTCTTCCTTCAAGGATCTCTCAATCTAGAGAAGAGGAGACTGGTAAATAAAGGACTCTGCAGACACAGAAGTGTGGAGCCGGCGGTGGAAACACAGGAATTCAGGGACAGGTTGGAGCACTGGCGCTGCAGCCGTTGACCCTCCAGAAGGAGCAGAGCCTGGGAACGACTTCACAGAGAGGTGGTAGCTGCGGTCAGCCTTGAGGGATGGGAGGAAGAGGGGTGAGGAGCTAGCAGTGGGGATGGCTGCGCATCCCAAGACAGAGGAAAGCACGAACACAGGCACGGACCAGGAACGCGTCCAGTCCCTCTGCCCCGAGAGCACAAAACGTACCATGGGGGCTCCTCCCCCTTGGCAACAGTGGGTTTTTTTTTCTTTTCCATTTGATTATTCTTCAGCCTTTTATCCATAACAAATCACATTGCCTTCAGATGACAAGACCAAGACAATTAAACAGTCTTGGTGAAAAAAGCCAATATTTGGTAAAAATGATACTTTTTCTATCAATATGCATGTGGGTGTATGAATATACTTTGAATGTGTATAAATCTGTCACTTTCTAGCTTCCTAAGAATGGAGGCTAATTCCTTTGTTATTGGCAAAATAAATAAGTGACTACACAGTCACAACCAAAAATAACGTTCTTGGCTTTCCTAAGAGTAAAACCCCATTAGCCTGTATAAAGGTGATGTGGGAGTTAAAATAGGGGAGGGGATGGCACTGTGTGGCCACAGAAAGTCTCCAGCCAAGGCCCAGAAAAGAAGGCCTAGGTGTGAGCCTCAGGTACTCTCACAAAAGCAGCTAAAGCGGGAGGCAGTAGTTGTGATAGCTACTGGGCATGTGTGTACTAAGAGCTCTGATCTCTCACTTCAAACCTTCCTATACATGTCTTCTTTGATAATCACAGCAACTAAAGGGGAGGTATAAAAATATTTAACACCAATAAGGCAAGACCCTAGTAGAACGGACCATGAGTGCTGATCTTGAGCCCTGGCCTTGGTGGTACCTTTTGCCTTTAAAGGTGACTTTAAATATTTATATTTTATCAATTCTACATTTAAAATATGTCTTTATCTACTGTTATTTGAAATATAAGGAGGAAACTAACAATAAACTTTTACTCTAGTTCCTTCTCCATACAAAAAAGAATCCTAAAGTAACAGAATCTCTAAAATTCAAAGGAATCCAAAAAATATTGTAATGGAAAATCCAATGACTTTCTGTATTTCATATATTCTTTGGCAGAATAAAATAAATCCTGTAAATCAATTTAAGGGTAATTTTAGTATGTGAGAATCTATATCAGTATAGACAAGATAACAGATGTAAACTCACTGGGTCAGAGATAACAGTCATTGGAAAAGCCCTCAAGGGCACCTATCTGATGCAGGAATCCATTCCCAGCAGCTAGGTAAGTAGACAACCAATTCCTCTTAAATGCTTCCAATGGCAGCAGCCTTACCATCTGATAACATAACCCATCACCTGGTTGAATAGTTCTGGCTCTTACAAAAGAAATCTGTGTCTTGATAGCTTCTATCCTTCAATCCAAGTTCAATCCCCTGGAGTCTCAGAGACCAAGTCAACTCATTCAAAATTGATGTGCCTTCCCATATTTTAAGCTCTTATCATGTCTCTCTATAGTTTTCTTTTCCAGCCTCTATATCCATATTTTAGTCTGATATGGTATGCATCCAAGTCTCATCTTCCATACTCTCTACGGAATTAATACAGTACGACAAGGTCTTTTGAAATTGCAGAGTACAGACCTAAATGGACAGTGGCAATGGGACCCAATTAATTTATTAACATTTCTTCCTGTACATAAAAAAATGGCTTTCTCCTATTTCGTATTGGTGCAATGCCTTTTTATAATATAAAGTAAAAACAAAGAAACAATAGCTCTGAATGACACACTGGAACAGATGGATTTAACAGATGTATTCAGAACATTCCATCCTAAAACAGCAGAATACACATTCTTTTCAAGTGCACACAAAACATTCTCCAGAATAGATCACATATTAGCCCACAAAACAAGTCTCAACAAATTCAGGAAGATCAGAGATATACCATGCATCTTTTCTGACCACAGCACTGTGAAACTAGACGTGGATCACAAGGAAAAAAAAATCCAGAAAGACCACAAATACATGGAGGTTAAATAATATGTTAGTAAACAATGAATGAGTCAATCAGGAATAAAATAAGAAATAAAGTACATGAAAACAAATGAGTGAAAAAACAATGGTCCAAAACTTTTGGAATACACCAAAAGTGATATGTTGAGGGAAGTTTATAGCAATATACAGCTACCTCAAAAAGCAAGAAAAATCTCAAATAAGCACCTTAACCTTACACCTAAAAGAGCTAAAAGAAAAAAAAAGGAACAAATAAAACTTAAAACCAGCACAAGGAAAGAAATAATAAAGACTAGAACAGAAATAAATGAAATAGAAACTTAAAAAAAAAAAAATATGAGAGGTCAATGAAATCAGAAGTTGCTTGTTGCAAACACCAATAAAATTGATAAAGCTCTAGCCATACTTACCAAGAAAGAAAGAGAAAGGACTCAAAGATATAAAATCACAAATAAAAGAGGTAAACTAACAACCAACACAATATAAATACAAATACAAATAATCGTAAGAGAATAGTCTGAAAAATTATATGCCAATAACTTGGACAACCTAGAAGAGATGGATAAATTCCTAGAAAAATATAAACCATGAAAACTGAAACCAGGAAGAAATAGAAAATTTGAACAGACCAATAACCAGCAAAGAACGTGATCAGTAATCAAAAAAACTCCCAAAACAAGAATTCAGAACCAGATGGCTTCACAGAGGGATTCTACCAAACATTTAAGGAAGAGTTAAGAGCTAGTCTTCTCAAACTATTGCAAAAAATTGAAAAGGAAGGAAAACTTCCCAATTCATTCTATGAGGCCAGCATCACCCTAATACAAAATCAGTTAAAGAGACCACTAAAAAAGAGAACGATGGGCCAATATCACTAATGAGTACAGATGAAAACATTCTCAACAAAATACTAGCTAATCAAATTCAACAAAAAGTTTAAAAAAACTCACCACGATCAAGTGGGAGTTACTCCTATGTTGTTGGTTGTTTCAATATTTATGAATCAATCAATGTGATATAGCACATCAATAAGAGAAAGGATATATGATCATCTCAATAGATTCAAAAAAGCATTTGACAAAATACAACATCCGTTCAGGATAAAAACCCTCTACAAAGTAGGTTTAGAGGGAAAGTGTCTCAACGTTTATGAAAAAAAACATAGCACAGAGTGTCTTTAATAGGGAAAAACTGAGAGCTTTCCCCCTAAGTTCAGGAAGAAGACAAGGAAGTGCACACTCACCACTATTATTTAACAGAATACTGTAAGTATTAGCCACAGCAATTGGACAACAAAAGGAAATAAAAAGCATCCAAATCTGTAAGGAAAAGCAAAACTTTCACTGTTAGCAGTTGACGAGGTACTATATATAGAAAGCCAGAAAGGCTCCAACACAAAACTGCTAGAACTGATAAACAAATTCAGTAAAGTCACAGGATACAAAATTAATGTAAAGAAATCTGTTGCATTTCTGTACACCAATAATGAAGCAGCAGAAAGAAAAAATTAAGGGCTCAGTTCCATTTACAAATGCACCAAAAATAATAAGATACCTGGGACTAAACCTAAACCCAAGAGGTGAAAGATCTGTACTCTGATAACTGCAAACGCTGATGAAAGAAATGAAAGAGGACACAAAGAAATGAAAAAGACATTTTACACCCATGGATCTGAAGAACAAATACTGTTAAAATGTTTATGGTACCCAAAGCCATCTACACATTTAATGCAATCCTTATCAAAATATCATCAGCATTTTTCACAGAACTAGAACAAATAATCCTAAAATTGGTATGGAACCACAAAAGACCCCAAATAGCCAAAGCAAACTTGAAAAAGACAAGCAAAGCTGGAGGCATCTCAATTCTGGACTTCAAGTTCTATTACAAAGCTATGACAATAAGACAGTATGGTACAAAAATAGACACACAGATCAATAGAACAGAACAGAAAACCCAGAAATAAACCCTTAACTATATGGTCGATTAATCTTCGACAAAGCAGGAAATAATATCCAATAGAAAAAGGACAGTAATGACAAATGGTGTTGGGAAAACTGGACAGCAACATGCAAAAGAATGTAATGGACTACTTTCTTACACCATACCAAAAAAATAAATAAATTCAAAATAGATTAAAGACCTAAAAGTGAGACCTGAAACAATAAAAATCTTAGGAGGGAACACGGGCAGTAACCTATTTGACATTGGTTGTGGCAACATTTTTCTAGCTATGTCTCCTGAGGCAAGGGAAACAAAAGCAAAAATAGACTCTTGGGAATTCATTAAAATAAAGAACTTCTGCACAGCAAAGGAAACAATCTGCAAAACTGAAAGGCAATCGACAGAATGGGAGAAGATATTTGTAAATGACATATCCAATAAAGGGTTAGTATCCAAAATATATAAAGAACTACAAAACTCAACACCTAAAAACAAATAATCCAAGTAAAAACTGGGCAGAAGACATGAACAGACATTTTCCCAAAGAAGACATCCAGATGGCTAACAGACACATGAAAAGATGTTCATTATCACTTACCATCAGGGAGATGAAAATAACAATTACAATGTGATGTCACCTCAAGCAAGGCAGAATGGCTAAAATCAACAACACAAGGAAGAACAAATACTGGCAAGGATGTGGAGGGAAAAAAAAACAACAACACTCTTGCACTATTGGTGGGAATGCAAACTAGTGCGGCCACTGTAGAAAACAGTCTGAAGGTTCCCTAAAGAGTTAAAAATAGAAATACCATACAATCCAGCAATTGCAGTACTGGGTATTTACCCAAAGAATAAAAAAACCCACTAATTTAAATGGATGGTACCCCTATGTTTACAGCAGCATTATTTACAATAGCTCACATATGAAAGCTGCCCAAGTAGCCAGTGATTGATGAATGGACAAAAAAGATGCAGTATAGATATACAATGGAATATTATTCAGCTACAAAAAAAATACTAAAATCTTACCATTCGCAAGGACATGGATGGAGCTAGAGACTATAATGCTAAGTGAAATAAGTCAGAGGAAACAAATACCATATGATTTCACTCATACATGGAATTTAAGAAACAAAGGAGCATGGAGGGAAAGAGAAGAGTGGCAAACCTAGAAACAGACTTTTTAAAAATTTTTAATGTTTTATTTATTTCTAGCAGAGAGAGAGGGAGAGAGACAGCATGAGCCGGGGACGGTCAGAGAGACAGGGAGGTACAGAATCTGAAACAGGCTCCAGGCTCTGAGCTAGCTGTCAGCACAGAGCCTGACGCGGGGCTCGAACCCAAGAACCATGAGATCATGACCTGAGCTGAAGTCGGACGCTTAACCGACTGAGCCACCCAGGCGCCCCTAGAAACAGACTCTTAACTAGAGAACAACCTGCTGGCTACCATAAGGGAGGTGGCAGGAGAGGGGTGATGGGGTTCAAGGAGGGCACTTGTCATGACGAGCACTAGGTGACGTATGGAACTGTTGAATCACTATACTGTACACCTGAAATTAACTTAACACTGAATGTCAACCAACCAGAATTAAAACCTTAAATAAAGAGCTTCACCATTGCTCCTGCTAAATGTTGGCCTGTTGCTCAAGCTCATCATTCCAACCACAAAGGCTTCTCTGCACTCGGTACACCGAGCCTGGTGTCCAGCGGATCTGTTGCCCCAATCTCGGAGTCAAGCCTGTCAAGCTTTCTCTCTGTATTTTCTTTTTTTTTTTTTTAATTTTTTTTAATGTTTTATTTATTTCTAGGAGAGAGAGAGAGACAGCGTGAGCAGGGGAGGGTCAGAAAGAGAGGGAATCACAGACTCCGAAACAGGCTCCAGGCTCTGAGCTGGCAGTCAGCACAGAGCCTGATGCGGGGCTCGAACCCACAAACCGCGAGATCATGACCCAAGCGAAAGTCGGACGCTTAACCGACTAAGCCACCCAGGCGCCCCACTCTCTGTATTTTCATACAAGCAGATGGAAAGGGCTTGAGACCAAGAAGAACTAAGCAGGAGTCCTCTGACAGGCCACCGGAGACTTCCCTCTAGTTAAACCGGGTCCTTGTATTTAAGTGAAATTGTTCCAGGAGCCAAACCTACCACTGCGCATCATTCTGTGAAAGACGGGAAGGGAACAAGCGTGTGCTGATTGACACTCCCTCATCCAGACAACCCAAGCAAGGATTTTTTCAGTCCCGCTTCCGACATAAAGAATCAGAGCTGTGGAAGACATTAATATCTTATCTAAAGCCACAGAGCCAGGTGGGAAGTAGGGCAGTGGCTGTGGACACTAACAATGGATGCACTGGTCACTGGGGGCAACTGGAATTTAGCGAGGGGGGGCCATCGAAACAGGTGTAGGCATTCTCTGAGCCTGGCCCACCCAGCGACCCTCAAGGGAACTAAGCAAGGGAAGTGAAAACTACACCATGGCAGTCTCCTTCTGTGACGTGCTGGAGTGGCAACCAGGAGTATTACACGTATTCGAAAGAAGCTCTGGAGTCTGCACATGCCTTCTTCTAATATCGCAATTCAGTGTTTCCATAAAACAACAGAGAATGCACATCAAAACTTTTTAAAAGTATAAAATGTTCAACATTTTTTTTACGGAAATATGTCTCCACATACTCTCAACGCCAATTTCAGTATATGTTCTGACTACAACTATCTGTCCTGTCTCTGGACGCCTCAGGGGAATGTTTCGGTAATGGAGAGCACTGTATCCAAACAGTCTTCACAATTTTAAAAGTTAAAGCCACCCATCTGCTGCTTATGACAGTGCCAACTGCCAACGATTGAACCGATGAAGATTCTCACCATAATGCTAATTCTCTGCATGAAGGAGGAATGAAAAGTATGTGTCAAAAATCTGAAAATGACTGATGCCTGCCACCTCATCAAGACTGTCTCTCACACTTAATTTCACTTGATGAGTTCAGATCACATGCAGAATAGGCAGCAGGTGTTTGAGATTTCCTAACCAGCACAACACTTGCTTTCAGCAAAGGTGAAACAGATGAATCTCTGCCTCCAAATATTTTCCATGAAATTCACTAGACCCCAATCTGACCTAAAGAAGTCTTAGGTGCCCAGCGTCATTCCCATAGACACCAAACCCTTAACTGTATGGTATGCATCAAGTCATTTCCAAAGGCAGTGGTGGGTCCAGGAGATGCTAAACTTTGAGACCCACTGCTCTGGCCATTGGTAAGGCATTGAATTATTTCATTCAGTGCTAGAAGAACTTATTTACACTTAGAAGAGGATAGCACTGGGATTTCCGGCTGTCGGATTGAGAATGCTAAAGACTAGGTCAGAGTTTTATAATTAGAAGAGCAACTCTCGTCTTATACGATTATTCCCAAAGCACACAATACTTTCTCAACATTACTCTTATATATCTCGTAAGTACAAATATTTAATTAGCAAATTCTTATCTCTAAAAAGGAACCATACATGTTGACTTGAAAACAACCTCTTTCAGCCACAAGATTGTAAACGCAACCTGGCAAATCATTTAGCATGAACTGATCTAATTAGGTGAGAGCCTTTGAAACATTCAACTAAATATTTCTATTATAAATGCCACCCAACCCACCAGTGAGGAAGAGTAATAGGATCTCCCACTTCTACCCAGGGTGTTTGAAATCATCTTAATGTTTGCGTAAATACCTAAAATGTTTTACCTTCAACACAACAGGGAACTACACAATTCATCATCTTTTCTCAAAGTTCAACACATTTGGGTCCATTCCTTAGACAAATTAACTTACTTATACAAATGTGCTATTAATGCCGCTACATTAGCACGTAATGGATAAGCCAAGTTATTTTTGGACATAATTGACCTCAAGTAAATTGGGAGGGATTTGAGAAGAACAGAGCAAGGGCTGGCGGTTTGGCAGCTTTTGTCCAACACTTATGGCGAGCAGCGTTTCACGCGGGGCCCGTCCCGCTGGCAGCTGCCATACCAGCAGGTCCTGATCCATCATGGTCACTCTGTGGCCCCACACTGCTGCTGGGGCACGCGGGCCTATGAGCCACCAGCCGGAGCCTTAGCGTTCACATGAGAAAGACACACAGGATCGGGAGGAAATCAGGGCAAATGTACACAATTAATAGAAAATCAGATTAAAGAGATTTAAGTTAAAGGGCATGGGATTTACAGGCTATTTTAAGGAAATGTGGGTGTATTAGCTTTTAGGGCAAAGTAACAAAGCACTTATTTCTCTCTCTCTCTCCTTTTTTTTTTTTTAGTGAAAACCTTTCAATTTAATGTGGAGTGGTTTTTTAAAAGCAGCTAAGTTTAAAAAAAAAAAAAATGAGCACCAGGGCACCTGTTGGCTCAGTCAGTTGAGCGTCCCACTTGGTTGGGCTCAGGTCATGATCTCGCAGCTGGTGAGTTGGAGCCCCGCGTCGGGCTCTGGGCTGACAGCTTGGCGTCTGGAGCGGCTTTGATTCTGCCCCTCCCCCTGTTCTAGCTCTTGCTCTCGCTTGCTCTCGCTCTCAACAGTAAATAAACATTACAAAAGACAACAACAAAATAAGAAATGAGCACCAAGCTTCTCAAAAAACTACAGTGTTTCGGATTCTAAAACCATGTCTATGCATAATTGACTGAGGGTTTTGATACTATGAGCAGTGAAGTTTTATAACACACATCACACTATGTTCTAATAACAAAATATCACCATGCAAAATGCATTATTAATGTATTACATAATACATTTAAATTTCATTACAATGTGCTATAAGTGTATTTTTAAGCTTGTTTAAGGTTTGGAGAAGATAAATCTCAAAATTAATTTTAGTATAAACTTTGAACATCCCAAGGGGATGAAGATTTATATGTTATAAATAACAATGAACTGGGGCAATGATTTGGACAAATGAAAATAAGGATTTGTATTTGACTTCCAGGTTCTTACAATCTTCTAGGAGACACAAATGTGCATGTATAACCACAACAGGAGAATATAGTAATAGGAAATCTCAAAAGAAGTAACCCACGATTTCTATAATTGTATAATATTTCATGTGGACCACAAAAACAGAAGAGCTCACTAATTCTGTATTTTTTTATTCAAATTACTCATAGTTTGTCTATTTCAAATAACTTGGATAAAATACCCTAATAAGATTCCATCTTGATAAGTATTTATTCAACCTTATTCTAAAGTTAAAATTATTGTTCTGGTAATTGGTTGGAAAGATTTGATGTTTTGAAGGTTTGTGAATAAAAAGATATAGTCAAATCAAAATGAAATTCTTCCAGAATAGGATTCCCCAGTAGAAAATTAGCTGATATCTGAAAGAGTTGTCTCTGAAAATGGTTATATAATTTGACTATATAGTTCTGCAATACAAAACCATCCCTAATGTCATTTCTACCATTCAAAGTCAAATGTTTTTCTACATCTAGGTAGTAACTGAATGAACATTTTGGCGAAAGGTTTTTTTGTTTTGTTTTGTTTTGGTATTTTTTGTTTGTTTTTAAATAAAATACTTCTGTTTTGAAACTTGACTAGTATATTGGTAGTTCAGCAGATCTTACATAAATATGCATATTTAAGTTTGAATTACAGTTAAATCCCCTTTGTGAGTAAATAATTTAGCCATTTTATTTAGTTCTGTGTCAGTAGTCCCTATGGTAGAGAGTAGCAAAGATGGGCAAGAATTTTCAAATATTCCTGCTAATCCTACACAGTTTCTATCATCACGCATTCATGTTCATCTGATGACGGCCAAAGATTTCCTTATGTGTTTCACTTTAATATAATCCTAATATAATATTCCATATTTTAATGAGAAATGCTGATACTACTTAAAGACAAAACAAAGAGAAAACCCTGGTGTTTGAACAAGACTCTGAAAGTGGTATAGATATGCAAATTAGCGCCAGGCACAAAGTGAAGTATTTTATGTATAGTGTCTCATGTCTTCTCCATAACTTAATGAGGTGCTTTTAGGATGCACATCTTAGAGCTAAAAAGGAGTAATTCTTAAAAAGTGAGGTAACTTGTTAAAGCTTAACAGGCTAGTCACTGGTGGGCTTAAGTGGATATTACTTAATTAAATGGCTCAACAAACATTTAAATGTCCACTATGTACCACGTACCTTGCTAGAGAGAGAAACGGCATTCACTCACACACTCAGTGATTATGAAGATGCATTCATTCAAACCACTGCCTCTCCATGCCATTTTATGATATCATTTGCTGCACGACACAACATAGAAACTAGATCAATTGCACTTGTCAAATCCAATTATCATGATAACTTTTTAAGTGTTAATAATAGTCACTTTTGGTTTCCGATCCTCAAAAAAATATATACTTTCCTATTAATTACAGAATTTTTTACTTTAGTTTTAATTTCCAAGCAAACGCAAAATTGATGGTATAAAAAACAGTCCTTTTTTTAATTTCATAAAATGTGATTCTTAGTTTTCTCTTTTCCATATTACAGTTATGACACTACAAAAGCAGAATTCTATAAGTAACTGGATCTAAATCATCATTACTAGGAAGTTGGCCTATAATACTATAATGAAGCCATTACAGAGAAGATATTTACAAATGACATATCTGATACAGGGTTAGAATCCAAAATCTATAAAGAACTTACCAAACTCAACACCCAAAAAAAACAAATAACTCAGTTAAGAAAAGGGCAGAAGACATGAACAGACACCTTTCCAAAGAAGACATCAGGATGGCTACCAGGCACATGAAAAGAGGTTCAACATCACTCATCATCAGGGAAATACACATCAAGCCCACGATCAGATCCCACCACACACCTGTCAAGAGTGGCTGAGATTAACAACACAAGTGTTGGTGAGGTTGTGAAGAAAGGGGAGCCCTGACACTGCTAGTGGGAATGGAAACTGGTGCATTCACTCTGAAGAACAGTATGGAGGTTCCTCAAGGAACTAACAGGAAGACTACCCTACAATCCAGCAATTGCACTATTAGCTACTTACCCAAAGGAAACAAAAATACAGATTCAAAAAGGTACATGCACCCCCAATGTTTACAGCAGCATTATCAACAATAGCTAAAATATGGAGAGAGTCCAAATGTCCACTGATTGGTGAATAAAGAGGCTATTCCATTGTGTATATATGTATTCATATACAATATACATATATTACTCATCTATTGAAAAGAGTGAGATCTTGCTGTTTGCAACGATGTGAATGGAGCTAGAATGTATTACGCTAGATGAAATAAGTCAATCAGAGAAAGACAAACACCATATGATTCCACTCATGTGGAATATAAGAAACAAAACAGATGAACATATGGGGAGTGGGGGGAAAGAGAAAAGAGTGAAACAAACCACAAGAGATTCTTAATGACAGAGAACAAACTATAGGTTGCTGGAGGCATATGAGTGGGCGATGGGCTAGATGGGTGATGGCTATTAGGGAGGGCACTTGTGATAAGCACTGGATGTTATATATTAAGTGATGAATCACTGAATTCTACTTCTGAATCCAATATTGCATTGTGCTAACTAAAATGTAAGAAAAGAATTTTACATAAAACAAGTATCCATGAAAAGTAACATTTACAACATAAACAACCAACAGGAAGAGCTCAGCATAGAGAGAGAAGTAGAGATAGAATTTGTTTTACCAAAACAATGGGAAAACCTTTTACCAAGTGTCTGTAGTACTATACGGATATTTCCCTTCAGTTGAAATGACTGCTCTTATATGTTGCTATATTTTCTTCCTTCTAATAAATATAATTCCTTCTTGGCTTCTTCCTGAAAAAGACTCAATAAATGAGCAATTTGAATAACATAGGGACAAGCCTTGTTATTGGCTTGAGAAAAGAGACTAACATTTTTTTTTAATTTGGTGAAATGTGAAACACTCTTTTTTAATTTTTTTAAATGTTTATTTTTGAGAGAAAGAGACCCAGTGCAAGCAAGGGAGGGGCAGAGAGAGGGGGAGACACAGAATCTGAAGCAGCTCCAGGCTCCGAGCTGTCAGCCCAGAGCCCGACACGGGGCTTGAATCCACAAACTGGGAGATCATAACCTGAGCCAAAGTCAGGTGCTCAGCCAGCTGATCCACCCAGGTGCCCCAGAATCACTCTTTATTAAGGCGAGGTTCTAGGTGGGCCTCGCCTCCCCCTTCCCTCTGGCTTTACTGTTTCACTCCAAGGAGCCATAGCTGAGCCTACAGAATCAAGCCATGCAGTCACGGGTGGTTCTTCCTTTACCACCATAGCACTTGCACTGTTCTCCTGGTTTCCCAAGTATACTAAAGATAATAATAAAATTAAATTTTAAAAAGAGTAGTAAGTATAATGACAGAGAACCTAGCGGCATTCACGGCAGACCATGACATATGTATATGGAGATCTGAGACTAGGTGCGGTTTTGTAAAGGTTCCTTACATTTTGATCAAATAGTATATAATTTGTGAATATGAACTTCTGAGCAAGTGCTAGGCGTGAATTATTTGTGTGCATTCATTTTCAGGGAAAGAGTGTGTGTGTGTGTGTGTGTGTGTGCATGTGTGTGTATAAATATAGACACTGTCAAAGTAGAATATCATCAGACATCTGCAAAATTTTGACTGTTGACATTTTAGGAAGCATAAATGATCTCTGATCAGTCACAAGGCTATTAAAACCAATGTATCCAGGGGTGCCTGGGCAGCTCAGTCAGTTATGCATCCGACTTAGGCTTGGGTCATGATCTCGCGGTTCATGGGTTTGAGCCTTGCATCTGGCTCTGTGCTGACAGCTCAGAGCCTGGATCCTGTTTCAGATTCTGTGTCTCCCTCTCCCTCTGCCCACCCCCCGCTTGTGCTTGCACTCTCTCAAAAATAAATAAACATTTCAAAAAGAAAGAAGATTCTCCCTGTCCCTCTCTCTCTGCCCCTCCCCAACTCGCACTCTTTCTCTCTCACATAGAAAATAATGACTTAAAAAAAGAAAAGAAAATAAAGAAAACCAATGCATCCAAATCTGTTACTTATGAAATACGTCCACGGAGAACTCTTGCAGAGATTTCACTTACAAACAATACGAGAAAAGTTGGGCTCTATTATAAAACCATCCACAACCTGGCCTTATGGTCACTCACACTCCTGGCACCTTCACAAGCGTGATGACTCAGGAATGTGCAGAAGTGAGTTTCGATGCCAGCTCAGCCATCTGCTGCCGTCTCGCAAATGGAATTACAGTCTAAATGGAAAGTTTGTTTTGAGGTGCCATTCCCAGATGCATACAATCCACAAACTGCCGTGAGTAACTGTGGTTTGGCCTTACCCCACGCAAGACTTCATCTTTTGGGAAGAGCATATTGCGCCGCGTTTTCTGGAAATGCTCCCAATATTAGATACATGTCACATTTGCATTGAAACATATGGTCTTCAATGTGCAATCTCCAATCGTCTATGGAGACTTCGCAATCGGAGGTTCGCTGTTTTACCTTCCTTTTATGAGTCAATTTTCACTTAGCGAATTATCACACTGGTGATTTGGAGGCATTATCTTAATTCCTAATGTAAATTTATTTTCAGCAGATGTGGTTCTGCGAATAATATAAAAGCAAAGGACATCTTAGTAGTTATTAGCTGAAGTTATGCCGGGGGTGGTAGGTTTTTGATGCCACAGCCGAGGGACAGAACCAGGCTCACCATGGAGCACTGTCCTTGCCCTTCGGTGGGGGGAGGCCATGGCCCTTGAGCATATTGAGAGTCGGGAGGAAAGTGACGTATCTGGACCACTGTGTACCCCAGTGCTCGGACATACAGCACACCATCTTTGAGGCCACCTTCCTCCAAGGAAAACTGCTTCTGGGAATGGCAGGCTGAAGGAAAGTAGCTAAAATGATGTCCCAGGACATTTTGCATCTTCTGTTCCTCACAAGGGGTGAAGCTTCAGGAAGTCCAAACACAGTGAGTTCCCATACAAGTAGGAAGTGAGTCTGGATTGGTTTTGGTTGGAGCAGTTGCTTAAACGTGAATGAGAGAGATGGTAAGGATTTCACAGGGTTTTAACGAAACACATCCTGCCCTTATAAGTATCTCGAGTAGACTGTTCTCCTAAAATTTTAAACAGAAATACAAAAGGGACACAGAAAGATAAATAATTTCCCAAGGATAAAACTGCAGTTCCACTGGGAAACAAGGGAGCTATTCAGAAACCTCACTCACCAGCTCTTAGACCCCCGAGTTCAATGAGATGATCTGCAGGCTCCAGGGCCTTCCATTCCAGACATGAAGGGGTGAAGGCCAAGCCCATCATGACTCATAACCCAACAAAATTCCCCTCATGTATCAGCTCCTTCTTCTCCTTGTCTGCTACCAAGAAAACAGATAAATCACTGCCTTTTCTTTCCAGCAGCAAAACTGGTCATTTCCAGAATAACAGCAGATGTTGGTTGCACACGAAAAGCTTCTTGGGTGGAGGCTTGAACTTCGATGGCTCATTCCAAGGGAAAAAAAAAATTAAGAAAACCACAATGTACTCCTGAGTGGGAGAAAACAAACTGATTATAGCAACAAGTATGCATCTCTTCTAAGTAATGAGATAATGAGTCAACTTGCTGATTGCACATTGTGGCTACTGAATACCTTCTGGGGTGGTTAAGAAAAGGGCTGATTGCTCATAATTCATGATATAACTCTCCATTTACTGAGGGTTTATTTAACCTCTAGCAATAAAGTTTTGTCAAGTTATTTGCAGAGGTCTTATAAATCTTGTGTTGTATTTCAAGGTTCAATATATTTTTGATGCATGCAATTATAAATGGTAACTTAGAAAAACCACATTTTCTAACTATCTGTTGCTAGCAAATAATAATGCAATTGATTTCTGTACATTGAATTTTATACAAAAAAGCTACAAATCTCTAATGAACTTGTTTGACATAATTATATACTGTTTGAGGCTTTCTACACACATATTTACATCAGCTATGGATAGCAACAATTGTATTTCATTGTATCCAACCATGATACCTTTGTTCTTTTCAAGCCTTATAACACTTCATTACACTGTTTATAGTAGATACAGTTATGGGTTTTCTCTCAGTCTTAAAGGAAAAGTTTGAGTATTTTTGTCATATCTGTTATAACTGTTTTTTAATAGATCCTTTTTACATTATACATTCTTGGGGTGCCTGGGTGGCTCAGTCAGTTAAGCATCTGACTTTGGCTCAGGTCATGACCTCACGGTTCATGGGTTCGAGCCCCGTGTTGGGCTCTGTGCTGATGGCCAGGTCAGGACCTGGAGCCTGTTTCAGATTCTGTGTCTCCCTCTCCCTCTGACCCTCCCCTATTCATGCTCTCTCTCTATCTCTCTCTCTCTCTCTCTCTTTCAGAAATAAATAAAAAAACATTAATTTTTTTTTTTTTTTTAATTCTCAAAATGCCTGGGTAGCTCAGTTGGTTAAGCATGTGACTCTTGATTTCCACTTAGGTCACAATCTCATGGTCGTGAGATCAAGCCCTGCCTCAGGCTCTGTGCTGGGTGTAGAGCCTGCTTAAGATTCCCCATCTCCCTCTTTCTCTGCCCCTCCTCTGTTCATGCTTGTGTGTGTTCTCTTTGTCTCAAAACATAAACTAAACTAAAAAAAAAACAAAAACAAAAACAAAAAAACAATAAAATAATTTAAAACTTCTCTTTTATTTCTAGTTTGGTAAATTCTTAGCCATAAATATATGTTTAATCTTATTAAATAGTTATTCACCATCTATAAGATCATATAATTGTATTCTTCTCTTAATACATTATTGTATTACATTACTGAATTACATTATTGATTAACTCATGTTAATACATATAAGTATACCTGGTATTCACACAATTGGGTCATATTTCATCCCTTATGTCTACTCTTAATTTGGTTTCCCAGTATTTTATTTAAGATTTTTGTAATAATGGTCATAAATGAGACTCAGCTATAATTTTCTTTTTCTTTATCAACCTTATTAAGTTTTAGCCAAAATACCGGCTGGAGAGGGATGTCTCTTTTCAGTATGGAAAGGACAGAGCTAACAGGCCAGGAACCATGCCAGGCTGGAAAAAGTCCTGATTGACACAGAGGGCATCGGAAAGAGCTCGCACTGGTGCCCCACGCCAGTGGTGGGAGACAGGAAGGCTTTCCGATGCCCCAGGCCTGCCTAGCGAATAAGCATGTGACCTGGAAGGGTCACACCTTCCCCAAGGAACATTTCTATGTCTCTAAAGAAAGTTCAAAACATGTACAGAAAAATAAGAATAATATCCCACCATTAAACAACATATAAAGGGCAATATCTAGCATCCAATAAAAAAAATTACCAGGCATTCAAAAAAACAGGAAAGGAAAACTCATGAGGAGAAAAAATCAGATGATACAAACTGATCCAGATTGAGACAGGCAAAGACATTAAAAGAGATATTATAACTGTACTCCATATGCTCAGTATTTGAGACACAGAACATGTTAACAATGAAAAACAAGACAAAACAAAAAACCCAAATTCTGGAGTTGAAAATTACAATGTATGAGATAAAAAGAGCAAAATATACTGGATAGAATTAAGGGCAGAAGAAAAGAAGTACAAAATCTAAAGACATAGCAATAGGAACTCTCCAAAATAAAATCTACAGAGATAAAAGGGAATCATAAAAAAGTAATAATAATAAAGTAAATCATACCAAGAGGGCAGACAAAGAGAAAAAGATGAGGTAGGGAAAGAAGAGACAAATACAAATAGGGAAGTTTATTTTAACAAATGTCTGTGAGAGAAGGCCTCAAATCAAAGGCATTTTTAAAAACATTTTTATTTATTTTTGAGAGACAGAGGGTGAGTGGGGGAGGGGCAGAAAGAGAGGGAGACACGGAATCCGAAACAGGATCCAGGCTCTGAGCTGTCAGCACAGAGCCCGACGAGGGGCTTGAACCCACGAACCATGAGATCATGACCTGAGCCGAAGTCGGATGCTCAACTGACTAAGCCACCAAGGTGCCCCACAACAGCTTTTTTTAAAGTGAAAAGGTAAGTACAGAAGAACAAATTAATCCAAAGTATTATAGCAGAAATCAATGATATAAAACAGGGACCGGGAAACTTTTTCTGTAAAGGGCCAGATAATAAATATTTTCATCTTTGTGAGTCATGTAGCGTCCCTGTTGTATATTCTTTTTTGCAATCCTTTAAAACTATAAAAATCATTCATAGATATGATGCTTTACAGAAGTAGGGCTAGATTTGTCTACAGGCTGTGATTTGCTCCACAAATAATGCATAAAGCAGAAAAACAATAGAGAAGAATCAGTGAAATAAAAAGCTGGTTCTTTGAGATCAATAAAATAGATAAACCTCTGGCCGGAGAGAAGACATAAATTATAGCATCAGCAATGACAGAGGTTATATCACTATAGAAATGCAGATATTAAAAAGATAATAAAGAAATATGGTCAGTTTTATGCTAGTGAATTTGACAACCTGAATGAAATGAGCAAACTCCTTGAAAGCTTTCTAAAGCTAAGTCAAGAAGAAAGAAATAACCTGAGTGGGTCTATTACAATTTAATGAAGAAACTGAATTTGTAGTTAAAACCTTCCAGTGAATTCTACTATGCATTCAGAGAAAAAAATAGTATTGATTCTTACAAACTTTTCTAGAAAATTGAAAAGGAGTGGCTACTTCCTCACTCACTCAACGAAGCCATCATTGCTATAGTACTAAAACCAAATAAGAACATTACAGAGTATAGATGAATACCCCTCATAATCACAAATACAAAAATAACAAACTATTACCAAATGTTTAGAAATTAGAAACAAAGCTGCTTAGAAATTCAATTATATATAGGGAGAGAGAGAGAGAAAAAGGATAATTTGACCAATTAGAGTTTATCCCAATAATGCAGGCTTGATTTTCCATTAAAAAAAAAAAATCACTGTTGTACTAACCATATTAACAAACTAAAAAGAAGTGAAATCAAAATTATATTAACAGACATTAAAAAAAGCATTTGACAAATATCTACTATCTACTTCTGATAAAAACTTCCCATCATACTAGTAAGAGATAGGAACTTCCTTAACCAATAAAAGCATCTACAAAAAAGCCTACAGCATACTTAACAGTGAAAGACTGAAGGCTTTCTTCCTAAAAACAGGGACACTGTGAGGATGTCTTGACCCTTCCATTCAACACTGTTTTGATGGCTTTAGCCAATGCAGTAAGTCAAAATAACGAAATAAAAGATATCCAGATTGGAAAAAAAGAGGGGTGCCTGGGTGACTCAGTCAGTTAACTGTCTAACTTTGGGTCAGGTCATGATCTTGTGGTTCACAAGTTTGAGCCACGTGTCAGGCCCTGTGTGGACAGCTCAGAGCTTGGAGCCTGCTTATTCTGTGTCTCCTTCTCTTTCTGTCCCTCCTTCATTCATACTCTCTCTCTCTCTCTCTCAAAAATAAATAAACAAATAAAAAAACTTTAAGAAATTTAAAAATCAATTTTAAAGAGAATTTTTTTAAAAAGAAAAGGAAAAACGATATTTATTCAAAGACTAGATTCTATGTGGAAAATCCTATGGAATCTACAAAAAGCCATTAGAAGTAGTGAGTTAAGCCAAGTTGAAACATACAAGCACAATATACAAAAATAATTGTCTATACCATCAACAAACAGTTGGAGATTGAACTTTGGAAATACCATTTACTGTATCATTTAAAAATATGAAATACTTGAGGGCCACCTGGGTAGCTCAGTTGGTTTAGCATGGACTCCTGATATCAGGGCAGATCCTGATCTCAGGGTCATGAGATCAAGCCCCACTTCAGGCTCTGCACTGACAGTGTGGAGTTTGCTTGGGATTCTTTCTCTCCCTCTCTCTGCCCCTCACCTGCAAGTTTAAAAACTCAAAAAAAAAAAATAAGATACTTGAAATAAATGTGACGAAAGGTGGGAAAAACCAGCACACTGAAACAAACAAACAAAAAATTGCTGGGAGAAAATAAGGATGATTCAAACAAGTGGATAAGAGACTTAGTACTGGTAAAATGTCAGTTATCCTCAAGTAGATCTAGAGATTCACTGCAATCCTAATCTAAATCATAGCAGGATAGACTGATCGGTTGACTTTAGAAAGTGACAAAGTAAGTCTAAAATTATGGCACTACGAATGACCTAGAATATTTAAAGCAGAGGTAGAAAACTCACATCACTTAATCTCAAGAGAAACCAAGCTACAGTAGCAAAATGAATGTGTTAATGGTGTGAAGGGAGACAAACAGTGGAAGAGAACAGAAGGATCCAGAAATAGACACAAACACGGGTAACTAACTGATCTTGACAAAGGAGCAGAGGCAACTCAGTGGAGAACAGGCAGTGTTTGTTTGTTTCCAATATATCATGCTGAGGTAACTAGAAATCCATATGCAAAAAAAGAACTTTGATTCCTATCTCATATCATATACAAAATTGACACACAATTGATCATGACCCTAAATGTTAAAGCTAAAACTGTATAATTTCTGAAGGAAAACAGAATAATATCTTCATGATCTTGGATTAAGAAAATATTCTGTAGCTATGGATCCAAAAGCACAACCACAAAAATTATACATTAATTACACCATTGTTTAAAAGTTTCTGCTTAATGGAAGCATTATTAATATAATGACATTACAAATTTGTATCAAACATTTGCACATGATAGCTCTGATCAATGATTTAAGTGCAAAATAGATAAACCTACTCAAACCTCCTAAGTAAGAAAAAAATAAAACTAGGCAAAGATTTGATCAAACACTGCATCAAAGAAAATATGTGGATGGCAGATAAGTATATGAGAAGATGGTCAATGTCATTATCTGTTGGGAACATTCAAGATAAATTCCCAACAAGATACCACTACAGTAAATCAGGAATGGCTAAAATGAAGAAGTTGACCAAGTCAAGTGCTGATGAAAAGGTAAAACAACCAGAACTCTCCCATGTGGTTAGGATGTAAAATGCTACAACCATGCCAGAAAATAATTTCATGGTTTCTTAAAAATGTAAGTGTACACTTAACCATCTGATAAGATCAATTCACAGCTAGATACTTACACAAGAACAACAACAACAACATGACCACACAAAGGTTTGTAGGTAGATATCTAGAGCAGGGTTATGCGTTTGGTCAAAACCTGAAAACAACCCAAATGTCCACCAACAGGAAAACGGATAAACAAACTGTGGTATGTTTATTTATGCAACGGAATGCAACTTAGCAATAAAAAGGATGACAGAAGTAATATAGGCCATAACACGGATGAATCTCAAAATGATCACAGACAATGAAAAACTTCAATCAAAACGATTATACTGTATGGCTCCATATGAAAAATATTCTAGAAAATGCAAAGTAATCTACTGTGGCAGAACGCAGACCAGTGTTTGGGCGTAATTGCAGAGTAGGGCGGTGGGAGGGCTGAGATGGGGGATTTCAAAGGGGCCGAGGAAATTTGGAGGGTGATGGATATGTTCATTATCTTCACTGTAGTGAGGGTTTATTTTATACAAATTGTACCAAAGTAAAGCCGTTAAAAATGACATTTCTGAGGGATTTTTCTTCTTCTCCTCCTCCTCCTTTGTCTTTCCCTAGTCATGATTACTGCCAGGCAGTAAAATCTACTAGAACGAAGTCAAGTGATCCTTTAAGTTATTAAAGGACCAAGGGTAATATATTGCTCATGGTTTCTGTAGTCTTAAAAATTTGCACATAAAGTGAATTTTTATTAAACCAATTACATTTTGCCATTGTCACCATGGTCTGTGGTGGAAGACTGTTGTTTACATTTCATTTTTGTTCTTACAACATAAAATGACTCAAGCAAACACAAGCCACTGGAATGTTTCATTGCCTACAATACCATTGCCAGAAGCCAGTCTGAAATGGACTAATTCATGGGCCACCTAAACCATCTATTTCTATGAAATAAATTCTGGGGTGGTAACGTCTATGGCTGGCCCAGGGCTTTATTTCAAATGTAGTTGCTAAAAATGCAGCAGGAAGTTCAAAACACTTCAATGCAATTAGGATCACATAGGTGATCTGACATGGAGAAAGAATTAGCAAAGTATCTTCAGTGTGGGTTTTCAGGCCTCGGGAAAGCTTCACTGATCACTAAATTTGCTAATTCTTTCTTTTTTTTTTTTCCCTACAGGATAAAAACAAATAGAAAATCAAGGCATTTCTCCTACCACCTTTCAGCTGCACTTAACATTAGATGGTAAAGCTAGATCCTAGGCATATGGTGAGTCATCCCCACCAACACAACATGTAGTGCTCTGTCAGAACACACCCTAGTGGGGGGGGTTCACAAATAAAAGAGCAGTGGCAGCAGGTGACAATGTAGAGGTTGCGAATCATGGCGGCACGATTCAAAAGTACCTAGAGACTTGGACATGACAAACAGCAGCATCGTAAGATCTTCCTGAAGCACAGGCCCCCGTGACCGTGACTGGACAGGGGTATCTGAAAAAGCCCCACACCCAGGTAAACCCACAGGTTGCACTGAGAAGCACGGCGACTCTCGGTAAGCAAGCCTTAGGCAGGCAGCAGACGCAAGATGAGGTCGATCACAGGGAGTATCCAGAGCAGACAAGGTGTATCTAAGACAGAAAGGACTCTTCCTTGAGCTTTCTTGAGCTATTAATCTTTTGCAGGCTGCTCAAAAGCTAATGACCTCTCTTACTCCAAACTGCTATATTAGGAAAAATAGTCTACGTAGTAAAGAGCCTGGTCAGGATGGTGCAGTATGGATCCTGGTACCCTCCTGACCCATGGGACACAATGTTTGGGAGGAGAGAGATTTCCTGTCATAGTTACAGGCGGAAAGTGACATTGTCAACATGAAGGACATGGCTAAATAGATAGGGAAAGTAGGTTAAAACACAATAGTCACATTGCTGTAAAAAATCATTTTCATCTCATGAATGTCTAATTATTTTCTTTCCCATTGCTCTTCTAAAATTAGTACTTGCTTAGTAATAGAAATATCAAGAAAGGACACAGGGGGTATTATAATTTTAGCAATTAAAAGCTAGTCTCCTCATTTTCTAGGTTTGATTTCAGGTCTTGAAAGTGTATACTTTTTTTCCAAATTGAAATGTCATCATAATGGCACAATTTAAACTTTAAGTAGATAAGATAAATAGATGAGGACTGAACACAGCATGCTCAATTTAAAATGTGTTCCCCTTTTTTTTCCTAAGAAGAGAACAAAATTAAACTTGCTCCACAATTTAAAATGCTCTATTTCAACCTTCTTATTTTTAGTTTTATGTTGGGTGAGAAGTTTTTTCGTATACTAATGTCCACTATAAATGTTCTCTAGAGCCTTTACCAAGTGGTAGTGCTGGGTCAATGCTACCATATTGCCAGCCTCGTAGTTTGGAATATTTCTCCCAAAATGTTTATTTTTTCACTTGCCTTATTAAAAGTCATCTAGCATTATCCTTCCTATTCCTGCAGGCTTTCAAAATATTTCCACCATCTGATTCAATCAGCTTGATATTTCACTATAGGAAAGGCTTAGAATTATTTGCAGATTTAAAGATTTTGTGCCTTCTTACTTTTGAAAGACAATAATTAAAATGTTTTCTAAAAAACATTTCTAGCTAGGAGCTTTTAATTGTTACAAAATCAGATTTCTCTGTTCGCTATAGGACAAGTTTACTTATTTACCTACTTTTTTTTTTTTTTTTTTTATTTAGGATCCTTACCTTTAAGTCATCACTGGTTCATGATAAAAATACAGTTCACTATTTTGAAATAGTTCTGATATATACTACAAGAGATCATGCAAATTCATAAGTGGATGCTATTTGGCTCTCTAAATCTAGAACACACTATATTGTAAAGTAGGCCCCATCCCCATACGTTTTTGCCTCATAATTTGGATTTTTTCCCATCAAAATATTGATAACGATCAGAAATTGTGTCATCATGTATTTGTGTACTTTTTAACTAAATCATCTGTCTCTACTTCTCCACGCAATGCAACCTGTTCACATATGCTTACACGGAAGCTTCCTTAAGGAGGACTGCCACTAGGCAAAAATAAATGTATAACTATTGTTAAGTGACTGGCTGCATAAAATACCTAGATTTAGTTGTCAAGGATATTGAGAATATTTGTACAATGACACTATTTGTCTAGCTCTAGGACCTTATAGGCCTTTTCATGTAAATGAGGACTAGGTGGGATTTTTGAGAGCCATAAACAGGTCAATTCATTTAGGGAGCCAGAAATTAAGACTAACAGATGTTCATTCATTGTGTCCAGAATCTTAGTGATGGGAACAGATTGGAATCCAGTCACTTGACTTTGAATCCAATAATCTTTAGACTAAAAGAGTTAATTTGCTAGTGAAATCTCCTCAGTATTTTCTCAAAATAGAAAAAGAAACAAACAAAACAAAACAAAACAAAACATGAGTTCTGTATCTCTGCTTTTTCTTTGATATAACTATACACTTTTTAGATTTAAAAACCATAGCTTTGGGGCACCTGGGTGGCTCAGTCCATTGAGCGTCTGACTTTGGCTCAGGTCATGATCTCGTGGTTCGTGGGTTCGAGCCCCGCGTCGGGCTCTGTGCTGACAGCTCAGAGCCTGGAACTTGTTTCAGATTCTGTGTCTTCCTCTCTCTCTGACCCTCCCCTGCTCACACTGTCTCTCTCTCTATCTCTCTCAGAAATAAATAAAACATTACAATTTTTTTAAATAAAAACCATATTTTTGAATGATTTCTGTTCCTGCCCTTTGGGGTACCTCCCAAAACATGTCCATACCAATGGATTTTGGTGCCCTAAGGAGAAACAGTGTCTGGTAGCCACATAGGTTCCAGAAGCAATGGATATTATGTGGATGATAGACGTGAGCCTGTTAACAGCACAGGAAAAGTCTTACAGTAAAGACACATGTTTAAGATTTTGCTAGTCCTACTTCATTGTCATCCTCTTTTCTCCAAACCGATCAAACTCCAGCGGAACAAAACACAACAGAACACGCTTTGGAAAGCAATGATCCAAGAAATTTTTATAACTGCTTTAAAAATATATCACAAATATTAGTCTTTAAAATTTTTCCTAAACAATCTAATTTCTAGCCTTCCTATGTCATACAATTCTTAATAAATTTCCCTATTCTCACTAGTGATGGTCTCATTTATTAAACTATGGCTAAACATAATGCATAGACATGATACTTGGCATGAGGTAGGCGGAAAGTAAAAGCTTAATTTCCTGCGTGTTTTAGCTCCATTACTTTCAAAATAAAACAAAAAGAATATTCTTTCCAATACGGCAAATTATAGCCAATGTATTTTTTCAGTATTTTGACCCATGATGCTCATTTTATTGTATGTGTCTAAGGTATTCTTAGATAATACCTACTATTCTTGTGAATCGTTTGCTTGGAAAATGCTTCACTTTACATATACATTCTATGACATTAGCATTTATCCAGTTTCCTTTAAAAATAAGTGGCAAATAAATCAATGGATGTTGGAGGAGACAGAATTTCCTCTCAAAAGAATTTTGACCTTCAGGTAGTTGTACTCTGAAATTTCCTAGAGAACACCTTTTTACTCCTTAGATAAGCCAGCTGTTATTTATTTCTTTTCTGAATCCTGAAAACTAGGAACTCTGGTTTATTTTGTTTTTGTTTTGTCTTTTTTTTCCTAGGTGTGGGATATTTTGATGGAAAAGGAAAACAAAAGGAAAAGGAACTGGCATTTTAAAGACAACGCAGAAACATGGTGATTTTTCAAATTAAAATGCTTGACAGCTTTGAGATTTAGTGACAATTAGACTGGAAAACAAACAAACAAATAAACAAGCAAAACCACCAAAAACCAAAAAATGAAGTCCTCACATTTGAAAGTATTTTCCATCTTACATGAAATATTCTCATCAGACACTTGGGAATCTTATCCAGGGCCTTCTGATGCCGGTGGTAAAACACCACCATCCATCCGATTAGCTGGGAGAAAAAGCCCTTCACCACTGAGTAAAGTATAATTTGTAAACATCAGTCAAGTTGATAGGATTACAGTTTCACCTTCCAAGTGAGCTTTGTATTTAGAGCAACTGATCAGGTATGAGAGAGAGAGAGAGCGAGAGAGAGCACATACACTGTGGACTAAACTATGTTCGCCCCAAATTCATACACTGAAGCCCTAAGCTCCCGTGTGAAAAGACCTTTGAGAACTAATTAGTGTTCAAGCCCTGAGGGTGGGGCCTTCAGGGTGAGGATACTGGCTTTAGAAGAAGAGGAAGAAACAAGAGACGCTTCTCTCTCTGCCACATGAGAACACAGCTTTCTGCAAGCCAAGAAGAGGCCCCTCACTGAGAACTGTGTCTGCCTTTTCCTTGATCTTGGCCTTCCAACCCCCCACTATGAGAAGTAAACGTCTGTTGTTTCAGCCACCGAGCCTACTGAAGCAGAGTAACACAGACAGACAGGAAGACAGAGAAAAATGTTCTGGCCAGGCCTTTCCATTGCCTCTTCCTTACTGGTAAAAAGCCTTATGAATTTTGCAAGATTGATACCAATAGAACGTGCATGGATTTGATACTCTCTCAAACCAGGTTTAAGTTTTTCCACTCAAGGAAACTACAGGGACATGTATGGTGGGAGGACATCAAGTGTCCTGTTTGGCCCTGTGCTTCCAATCACTGTGAGCAACAGTAGCCTGGTGTCAGCACTGAACCCCAAGGCCTTGGACACTCACGGAGAGACAGCTGAAGACCAAATAACAAATAAGGATCACATAAGCAAAGCTGCCGACTACAATTCCGCCTGATAATGTGGGAAGCATTTATATGAATTATGAAAAAGAAGGACTCTGTAACTCAAGCTTTCAGCCGTGAATCACTCCCGTCCTATACTGTGTGTAATAAATGTTTCCAAGTGAAAAATAAGAAAAAAAAAACATTTTGCCAAATAAATCTAGCAGTGTCCCAGAGGAAAGCATCAAAAGGACATTCATTTATAAAATGATAGTTCAGCTGATAAATTAGGAAGCTTTAAAGAACATGCTGTTTGTTCTATTTGTCAATTTCTAAGCTGACGCAACGGGTTCAAGCTTAATTTATGATAAATCAAAAATCATCTCAAGAATGCACTCTTTTTTTTTCTTTTTTCTTTTTTTCCACTCCGCCACATAAAATGCATGATTTAAAAAGCAGTGTGCTATAAATTTCATGTCTTAGCTATATGGAATGCATAACTCAAAATATTATAATGCTTAGTTATCTGTCTTTAAGAAAGGAATAACGAAGCATTGAGATATTTGGGGGGAAGGAGTTTAACTATCAGAAATAAGTGTCATTTAACATAACTTGCAGCATGATCCTATTTGAGATGAAATTGAATAAAAATAAAAGCCAACCATACTCAAACCTTTCTCAGTTTAGTCTTTCTTCCCTTCATGAAAAAAGAAAATTCTGTCAACTGAATTAGACTAAATTGGAGGATATTTTAAGTATTGGGAGAAAATAGTAAAAAGCCACAGATCCATGCTTGAGCAAGTACTCATGGAAGTCAGGCACAGGGCTAACTTCGGGAAAGTGTTATGCTATGTAAATTTTCCTCACTTACAATTAGAGGGATTTATCTACAAAACTGGTTCCCACTGACTGGATGTAGCCCTAGTCAAGGAGTCCCCATGCTGGTGCTCCATCCCTTTGGGTGCCCCCTGCCCCCCACGTCCACATCAGTGCCCTACAGATACGGCGCAAAGTATAGCGTGGAAGAAACAAAACAAAACAAACATTGAAAGTCCTGTTATTGTTTTAATTTCATCTAGTTTCCTTATTGAAGCTGAAATTCTGAGTTGCCACTAACCTTATTTTTTCTTTATAAATCACAGGCACCTACGTAGCTCAGCTGGTTAAACGGCAGACTTAGGCTCAGTTCATGATCTTGTGGTTCGTGAGTTCGAGCCCCGTGTCGGGCCCTGTGCTGACAGCTCAGAGCCTGGAGCCTGCTTCAGATTCTGTGTCTCCCTCTCTCTCTGCCTCTCCCCTGCTCACACTCTCTCTCCCTCCTTCAAAAATAAATAAACATTTAAAAAAAAAAGTATATCTTCACAGCAGTCTGTATTTAAGTGTGCCTCCATTTTATAGTTAATGAATATACCTATTTGGGAATTCTGTTAATTCTTCCACACTTAGTCATAGTAACCTTGACAGCACAACAAAAATAGCAATGGGCAACTGCCTCTAGTACGTCTATGCTATGTTCTGTGCTATATTGTTGCTGCTGCTGTTGACTTTAGAAATAAGCACAGACACCGCTGCTCACTGTTATCGCATGAGTTTAAAAACATTTTTTTCAAGACTATTTAAAATGCATATGTAGGGGCGCCTGGGTGGCTTAGTCGGTTAAGCATCTGACTTTCGCTTAGGTCACAATCTCGCGGTTCATGGGTTCGGGCCCCGCGTCGGGCTCTATGCTGACTGCCAGCTCGGAGCCTGGAGCCTGTTTCAGTCTGTGACTCCCTCTGTCTCTGACCCTCCCCTGCTCATGCTGTCTCTCTCTCTCTCCTAAAAATAAATAAAACATTAAAAAAAAATTAAAATGC
Organism: Proteles cristata cristata; assembly: GCA_017311185.1. Taxonomy (NCBI): domain Eukaryota; kingdom Metazoa; phylum Chordata; class Mammalia; order Carnivora; family Hyaenidae; genus Proteles; species Proteles cristata. The sequence continues at coordinate 861,178 of JAESUZ010004109.1, read as the reverse complement.
ATACGTAGGGGTGCCTGGGTGGCTTAGTTGGTTGAGCGTCCGACTTTCGCTTAGATCATGAGCTCGCGGTTCGTAGGTTTGAGCCCCACGTCGGGCTCTATGCTGACTGTCAGCTCAGAGCCTGGAGCCTGTTTCAGTCTGTGACTCCCTCTCTCTGACCCTCCCTGCTCACACTGTCTCTCTCTGTCTCCTAGAAATAAATAAACATTAAATAAATAAATAAATAAATAAATAAATAAATAAATAAATAAAATGCATATGCAGGGGTGCCTGGGTGGCTCAGTCGGTTCAGCGTCCAACTCTGGATTTCAGCTCAGGTCATGATCTCATGGTTCATGGGATGGAGCCCGACTTCGGGCTCTGCTGCCATGGTGCAGAGCCTGCTTGGGATCCTCTCTCCCCTCTCTCTTTGCCCCTCTCCTGCTCTCTCTCACTCTCTCTCTCAAAATAAATAAATATTTTAATAAACAAGTAAAATGCATACGTAATTTGCACACACCTATTAACATAATCATATACTATTAGATGTCATGATATAAAATTATGTTTCTGTTCAAAAAAGTCTCTCTTGTCCTCCTGCCCGCACGCCAGGCCGGCAAGGCCCCTGCCCACTTCCTGTGCAGGCCATTTCTCAATGTTGGTTATGCAAGTGCTAATCCTAAGAGACAAGACAGCATCTCCCCCAGACCAAACGCAGGGCTGCTCACCACGTGTTACATAAGCAGTGGGCTGCCTCAGCTCGGAAGCCTCAGTCAGCTACGGTGCAAATTCACTCCACGAGTCGTCGCCTCGCTGCCACGGGACATGGGTGCATGAGGCATTGACACACTGAGGGCTGATCAGGCTGATGACAGAGCAGCATGTTAACAGAGGGCGCTGCCTTTGGCCCAGAGAGCTCGTGGCTTCTGCCAACCTGGTGGTCTGCAAGTAATGCAACATCGAATCCCATCTGACCATCCTATACATGCAAACATCCACAGCTATGACTCAAGAACATAAATAACTGATGCTGTGTGACTCCAAGAACAATCGTGATGAACGCTTTGCTGAAGGATCGCTCTGAGAAAAAAAATACCAGAACAATTACTTCTATCATCTTCATCCTCTGACTGTTTAACAGAACATTTTTAAACCGAGTTTTGGTGAGTTACGGTAAGTTTTGTGATATAGAAACCTGCCTTTTCAAATCCCACTGCAATCTTCAAACAAAAGAAATCCCAAACCGTTTCTCCTTGTGATGATAATTGACCAGGATTTAAATGTTCCCAAATATTAAAAGGCATGTACTTTGGCAAGTGGGGGACCATAAGAAAAGGGGTTTCAGACATCAAAGGAGGCTCTCAAAAAACACTTTTATATGAAGAAAGCCCACTTTCAGTCCCTTATCTTGAAAGCACACACTGGTTAGAGAGCGCCCTTTAAAGGATTACCTTAACATGCAAGGATTCGGCCCCTCTGTGATGTGGTCTGAAATTTAGACTAAAACATGGCTGCATGACTGATGTTGGGGGGTACAAAGTGGGTCAGGAGGCAGGAGGAAAGGCTTGAATTCCACAAACGAGCCAGAGTTCAGATAGGAAGCCACTTGTGTAAAAAACAGCAACCAAACAAAAAAACCCTCAGGCAAACGGGAATATGGCAGTTGGTTATCAATTTGCAGAATATGCCATCTCGTGATTTTATCGCATAAGGGGGCCATGCCAGGCATAAGAACTACAAGTTCCGAGGCACTTTTTGAAAATATAAATCTCTTTTCTTGGCCAATATGTGGAAAGGGATATTCATTGGCCGAAAACTGTCCCGATTTCCCAGTTTTCTAAATATACTTTCCTAAACAGTTTATCTTTCAGAGGCATGCTTGGTTTTATTTTTATTTTTCTCAATAATAAAACAAATGCATGATGGTTAAACTAAAACAAATGATAATGGAGTGTATCAAGTAAAAATGGAAGTCCCTTTCACCGGCACTAATTATTTTCGCCACCCCACGTTACTTTCGCCTACATCCACTAAAATAGAATTTGATGTGTATTTTCCAGCTCTTCTGTGGTGTGTATTTTTTTTCAGTGACACGTCATAGTCAGCGCTCGGCAACACGCTTCCTTTCCACGTAATAACACACGACTCCCACTGCTCCGTGTCAGTAAACGGTTCCCCCATTTTCAAATATCTAGACAGTATTTTACTGTGTGACTTTTTGAATTGGTTTAACCCTTCCCCTAGTGACAAATGAAAAACATTCCCCCTAATTTTCAGTTTCAAAAATAAAATGATACAAAGACATTTCAAACTCTTTTTGAATTTCTTTTTAAACATTTATTCATTTTTGAGAGAGAGCGAGTGTGAGTGGGGGAGGAGCAGAGAGAGAGAGACACAGAATGTGAAGCAGCTCCAGGCTCTGAGCTGTCAGCACAGAGCCCGACGCAGGGCTCGAACTCGTGAACCGTGAGATCGTGATCTGAGCCAAAGTCAGGTGCTTTACTGACTGAGCCCCCCAGGCACCCCCAAAATTTCAAACTCTTTATTGCAGCCTATGTGCTGCATGCAGTTTGGAGTCTGCCTCCCCTGGAACCTCCTGTACCAAGTCTGCGCACTGGCCTTCCTTTCACCCTGGTTACGCCACCTCGTCCCTCTCTGTGGGAGGGCCTGTCCCCAGCTCACGGAGTGGTGGCTTCTCGTGCTTCCTCAGAGAGGTGTTCCTAGAGATCCTAGCCGGAGCGGTCCGACTTACCCTTCGGTAGCCATTGTCCTTTCTCGCTGTATGGCCTCCCCTGTGCTCCTCTCTCTCTGAAGTCACCCTGTTTACGTATTTGTCCACAGGATTATTGGTTCCCCTTGCTATACACGAGCTCTTACGTCTCGTGTTCGCCCGTGTATCCTTTATGAGGAAAGTGCCCGGCACAGAACGGGCTCACGGGCATTTCCAAAGGAGAGGGACCCAGAGGAGAACCGCAGCCCAAAGATGTACACACGTGAAATGTGCATGGGCACGTTTCCCCCAGAAAAGCCATCATGACAATTTACATTCCCTCCAATATTTTATAGGTGGCTCTTTCTCTTCAATGCAGTCAGTTTTCAATGCAAATCTGACAAATCAAAAAAAAAAAAAAGATTTTGTTTTTGTAATTATTATCATGAGTTCAAGAACTTTTTTGCATATTTACTATATTTGTGATTCACCTACACATACATCATTGCTGAAAATATTTCTATTTTTTTTCTTTGGCCATTAAGAAAAAAATCATTTTTATCTTCTCTTATTGTATGAGATCAGAGGGCTATTGGGGCACCTGGGTGGCTCGGTTGGTTAAGTGCCTGACTTTGGCTCAGGTCATGATCTCACAGGCTGAGGGTTCGAGTCCCACATCCGGCTCTGTGCTGACAGCTCAGAGCCTGGAGCCTCCTTCAGATTCTGTGTGTGTCTCTCTCTCTGACCCTCCCCCACTTGTTCTCTGTCTCTCAAAATAAAATAAAGACATAAAAAAAAAGATCAGAGCGTTGTTTTACTTTATTTTATTTTTGGTTGGTTGAAACCATCTGGAATTATTTTTGTCTATGGTGTGATAAAGACTATTTTAAAGATGTCTAGGTCTCTTTTTCTTATTAGAAAATGGTCTCAGTAGACATTTTAGAAATTTCCAAAAAAAAACGCATGGCAAAGAAAATAAAAATCACCCAAACAGACTCATTGTTATATATGTGATTTCTTTCCACTGTTTTTCCTGTAAGCATATGTCCCTGGAAACATTTATCCATTCATACAGTGTATACACTTTCATGTGCTATTTTTCTTCTAATGCTATAAAAACTTCTTTTGCCAATATTTATTTTTTAATGTTTTACTTCTTTTTTTTTTTTATTTTTGAAAGAGAGAGACAGAGGGAGAAAACAAGGGGGTCAGAGAGAGCAGAGGATAGAATACCCAACGCAGGTTCTGTGCTGACAGCAGAGAGCCCAATGCGGGGCTTGAAATTACTAACCACAAAATCATGGCCGGAGCTGCAGCTGGACGCTTAACCAACTGAGCCACCCACATGCCCCTTGTCAATATTTTTTTGATAATCAATTAAATATGATTTTAATGATGAAAATATTTTAACGTGTAGGTATATCAAAACTGTATGTTTTAATAGTTCCTATTGCGACAGTTAATTCCTGTTTCTAATATTAAAAAAAAATAACCCATCAATGACAATTGTCACTCATAAAATCTTCAGGACTGTCTGTGACTACATTCCCAGAATTGACTCTTAAATGTGGACTCATTGAGAAAATGAGCAAAAATTGTTTTGCGGCTCTTTTCAGAGCTTCCCAAAACAGTTTATAATGTGTTATCCATTTATTCCACCAGGTACCAGGCAGGATCCTATAAGGAGGAAAAATAAAACAAAACAAACAAAACAAAACAAATAGCCATACTAAGTACTTCTGTAAGAGTACACTGCATAAAAGAAGTTGGTTATAAAAGTTCTGGAAGGCAGGGGCACCTGGGTGGCTCAGTAGGTTGAGGGTTGAGTTTTGATCTCGGCTTAGGTCATGATCTCACAGTCCTGAGATGCAGCCCCACATCAGGCTCTATGCTGAGCATGGACCCTGCTTGGGATTCTCTCTCTCTCTCTCTCTCTCTCTCTCCCCACTCCTTACTGCTTCTCCTCCTCTCTCTCAATAAATAAATAAACACTTTTTTAAGTGTTGGAAGGACAGCCAAGAAAAAGATGAGTAGAGTGAGACTGATTAACCTGGAACCATTAAGAAACAGCTACTGCCCTCAGGACTTGGGGATCTTGAGGAAAGCAATAGTTTAGTCAGAATTCTCGAATGCCCTGAGGATGTGCTGCTGTGCTGGGCGCCCTGAGGGTGTGCTGCCGCACTGGGTGCCACCAAGATGGAGGAGGAAAACACCAAGGGTCTGCCATCCAGCCACGGAGGAGCGAAGAAGAAGGACCACAGACACTTCCAGAAGCAGGAGGGAGTTGGAAGAGAGACGCAGGGTGGAATGAGGAGAGAGAAAATTACAGTGTTTTTTTCTCTCCCACCTTTGCATTTGCTGGAAGGAGGGAACAGGAAGCAGCTGGCAAGGGAATCTGGGAAATGTAGTTGGCCACCACCAAGCCAAGTGTACAGGGCACAGAGGGGCCAAGTGTGGGTGGGGCTATGGGAAGCGTGTCCCCCACACACCAGAGAGTGTACAGAGTACATCTGGGTGTATACTCAGGTTAAATGTATGCAGAGGCAAAACTGGAGTTCTTAGGATTAAAGAACCCTTTTCCAGAGCAATCCAGAGAGCTAAGGATGCTAAGGATGCCACGGTGCCTACGTGAAGAGAAACCTGACCACTTTCTATTGCTCTGTTACTTCCTGTGGTGGCTGCAAACCAGGAATTTACATGTGGATCATGATCAGGACTCAGAATTACGGTGACTTCCTAAAACACAAGTACATTTGAAAACATTAAAGGTCAAAGAGCTACTTTATCTTACTTTTTTTTTTCTCCCTGCAGGACTTTTATAACAGCATTTCACATACCTCACATTTCTGCACAGTGGCAGGAAAGCGTAAGCCAAGTGCAAGGTGAGTTCTACCTGGAAGTATCTAACATCTCAAAAACAGCAAGTCTAAACACCAGCAAAAGTCCTTCCTCTTAACACAAATGACCACTAGCTGCTAGCTTATTGCCCTTCCTTCACTTTTCAATGCTAGTCACTTTCTCCAACTGAAAACAGCTTGTTAATGCCAACAACCATGTGATTTTTCTCAGTGATATTAAAAGCCAATCCTGCGCCTCATTTAGGCTACTTATGACACTAGCCTTATTCTATCAGAGGTCAGCACAATTGCTTCACCACCAAAAAGAAAACTTCGGCATGAGTTTCTTCTTCAGCACGGACACCAGCAATGGGAATGATTTCTTATCTACCCCATCCACATTTTACAGGATTTATTCCATTTCTTTGATTTTTCACGGAAGCTTAAAGCTTCACTGGAATAAGCTTTCTGGTTGCAAAGGTAATTTTTAGTAGGCCAAATCAACCTATAATGGTTACATTCATATTTTAGTGCAGCTTCAAAGACTAATTTCAGTATGCATACAAAATAGAAACAGAACACAGACCACTTTTTAGATTAAGATTTTGTGTTGATATATTTATATTTAATTGGCAAATCCCATTTAATTATGTCTGTGGTCAAGAGAACACACTGCAAATACAGTTCTTGAAAGTGGAAAGCTATTGGTGACACCCTTACTGTAGGAAATTCTGAAATTCATGAGAAATATGAAATACTGTCTGCTTGAGCAAATTTTCTGGATTAAAAGCTGTAACCATAAATTACCCTTAAACACCAGGTGCGACTCTTATACAATCTACTACCTTCTTTTTTTTTTTTTTTTTTAAATGTTTATTTTATTTCTAGGAGAGAGAGAGAGAGACAGCGTGAGCAGGGGAGGGTCAGAGAGAGAGGGAGTCACAGACTGAAACAGGCTCCAGGCTCTGAGCTGGCAGTCAGCACAGAGCCCGACGCGGGGCTCGAACCCACGAACCGCGAGATCATGACCCAAGCGAAAGTCGGACGCTTAACCGACTAAGCCACCCAGGCGCCCCAACTACCTTCTTAAAATATTAGGATCATTTGCCAATCGATGTGGGCAATATAATTATACACATTCCACAAAAATATTAACCATTTGTATAGTCCAGCATCTAATAAAGCCAGTTGAATCAAGGGTCTTATTCATTCATAGAGAAAAGATAGTAAATATGTGTGATTCAAATTAAAAGTGGCGGTCTATTGAGTATGTAATTTAAACATATTTGAAGTCTTATCCACCTCCAGAGCCCCAGGACAGAGATCAGAGATCAGTGACAGACATCAGTGTTCAGGAACTGAGAAGCCCCCAATGGGAAGGGTACTGACATTTAAGTAAACTCCCCTCTCTTCCACAGTAACTGAAAAATACCCTCTCTCCTCCCAGAAAGCCTGTCTGCATTTTGCATTGAAAGTTCAGTGGATGCGTAGAACTTGAGACCCTGAGTTAACCAACCTCAGAAGGCCCCTTTCCCAGATCTCACTGCTATATCAGAAAATGCCATCTCCCCATTGTTTAGGTCACTTGTTGTGGGGACTTTAAACTGAAACCTTCCTAATCAGGTCGCTTCCTACTTGAAATCTGAATGAAGAAACACAGCCAAAGCCTCTCTTTATCATCAAATGACCACCTACTCTTTTGGGGGTTTGAATACTTAAAACATACACATATTTCTTTCCTATTAGGAAGGTTTTTCTCTCCATATAAAACGTTTAACAGCAAATTTCAGCGGAATTGGGACATTTTGTCTTTATTCCTTTCCTTTCTGACATGATCTTCGGGCCTTAACTGAATCTCTTGTTCTTGTGCTTGTTTTGTTTTTTGTGTTACTTTTTGTTCATTTGTTTTACTGCTGTCAGAAATGATCTTTCATGACAAGGGAGGTTCAGTTGACATATTTGGCTGCTGCCTCACCTACAGATGTACCTTGTTGACCTTTACAAATTCAGGTTGCTGTTTTGATATAGTAAGATGAAAAACTGGGGTAGTGCTTAAATATAAATATAACTAAAAGCAAATGTTAAGAACACGGGCTAAGCAAGATAGACATTTACAAAATATTTATCTTTATTTCATTATTTTGTTGGCCTAAGGTCTAGGGGACAATTTCAGTCTCCTTAACTACATTTCACTACAAGACAAAAAGCGCTGAAAGGTGGTATTTACTATTTACCCATTAAGATAACATAACAGTTACTGTAGTATTTTTCTTGAGGACAGGGGAGAAGCAGGTGAATTCAGGTTTCATCCAGAAATAAGAATATAAAAGGGAACTCTAGCATCAAAGCCAAAGTAAAATTTGCTTTTCCTTATTCTATACGCCATTTCTCTCTCCAACCTATCAAAAGCAGAATGAATGAATATAATTATAGCAACTAGTTGAGTTATCGGCATCTCCAGAATAGATGGTACGTGTTTTGGCATACTGATGGCAGCTGGTTGGGATATTAGTAGTTCACAAAGAGTCCTATAGGACTTCTTGTCTCTGGAAAACACCATTTAGTGAATGATTCTGAAAACCAACAGCTTGGCTCATGGGTGTCATTGAGCAAATGGTTCTGAGCGTGGAACACGGGCACTCTGAACTTACGAGCCTAACAGGTACTTTCTGTACACAGGCTTCTCCGCCAGACCACGAATGCTTTTGGCCCCAACAGCCATGACTCGTTATCAGACATACGGACCCAGGTCAATACGAGACCAACACACACGGCCACCCAGGGAAGAGGAGTGATTTTGTGCTTCGGGCGAGGTAGTAACTTGGTGTGCTTTCAACCCATTTGTTCACCATTTGCTCCTGGGAGAGGCACAGCACTTCCTGGGGGCAGTTCAGAGAAGAAGGGACACTGCGAGGCGCTCCCATAGGACTGCAAGCCGTTCAGCTCTGGGCCCAAACCCAAATGCTCATTCGACAAACTAACACCCCGCAGGTACTGGGAACCTTCCTCTTTAGAAAACGGTTTGGTCACCAGGTGCTGTTAATCATGCATGTTCCTTGGTGACTCACAGCCCATTTCGTGCAGCTTTATGGATCCTGCCTGCCAGATCCTGCCTGTTGGACTGTGCCTTGCAAAGAGCTATTGCAGCTGAATTCTGGCATCGGAAAAGTGAGATTTGAATCCTGGCTCTCTCCCTTACTGATGGTACGACCATCGGTACAACTTTCGGTGCTCTGACCTCAGTTTTCTCACTGGTAAAAAAATGAGAACAGTAAGATTTCTTACCTCCTAGGTTGCTGTGAAGACCAGATAAAAGGACGCAGTTAAAGTGTTATCTGGCATGTAATAAGCATCGGGTTAAACTTAGCCATTATTATTTGTAGCGTCGATTCCGCAGCGGGACTTTGCACCCTGCCTGAATGGCCTAACCTTTATTTTTGCTCTGCCCATCATCTCTATTTCCCGTTCTGTGCTGCCAACAGGGGAGGAGACAGAGCTTCAGCGTCATTACAGCGTGCTCACTTTCCCTTCTTAAAAGCAATCCCTTCCCCCTTCCTCAAACATGGCTGCTCTACGGGCTCTTGAAACCCCCCGGTTTTAGACAAGTGAGCCTCTGGTGTGGAGACATAAGCAGGGCACGGCTGATGCTGTAGGGATGATTTTGTCCCAGCACTTTCTTGACAAAGGCCTTTTCCTGGTGCCAAACAAGCTCTTCAAGGGTACTCGATGCTGTCAGATACCCCCTCCCCGCCCCCGGGCTCCAACGCCTGGGAACATGCTGGAACATTCTGCATTCTTCTGGCTGTCCTCATGAAGGCCATGCTGGCTTCCCACATTTCTTTTCTTCTTTTCTGCCCTTCAGTTTATTGACCTCAGATGGCGAGGAGAAGAAAGCAGGATGACAGATTTCACATCTTTTATGGCCAGTGAAAATCTGTGGCTAAAGATTTGGCTACAGACAGAGCCAAGCGGCTATGACTCCGCACAAGGTTCATTATTTCTTAATTTCCTATTTGCATGTGAGCCTCAAGGCCAGAGATGTCAGTAAACACTGAGACATTTGTCCCTGTAGACTCTGGGACACTTGTTTTACTGAGTGCCCACTGTGTTCCCTTCATTGAGCGGAATTCACTCACATATGTTACGCACTGAATCCTCACAACTCTGTCAATGGTTATTATTATCTCCATTGATAAGAATACAAATCACGTTCAAAGAGGTTTTGGAAGGAGAATTTGAAATCTGGTCTGGCTGACGCTAAAGCTCATGATTTTTCTTTCATCACACTGTTTTAAAGGATAAGTTGAGAAAGAAGCAAGAAATCTGAGCTGTAAAAATACTAGGTGAACCCAAAGATTCCCTAGGTGTGCTGATTTTGTTTATTTGGTTGGTAACTAATACAGGAGTAGAGAATTATCCCCACATACATCACGTACCTTTATCAGAAGTCCTCCCCCACACACACGTGTGCATGGGGGATAATCTACCAGCATTCATAGACCCTGAGAGGCCAATACAGTCAGGAGAGAGTATGTTCACTTAGTGACAACTAATGAGACTTTGACTGTATATTCTGAAATAAAAGTACATTTTTGAAATAACAGTATAGTTTGAAAATTAGTCATTCAAATTATCAAACCATGTGTAAGGAGTGATATAATAGCTACTTTCATTGAACTTTCATTCATAATTTCATTGCAACAATATTAGTTTTCTTTTGAGAAAACTTTAGGGAGCCACAGATAAATTTAGCCATTTGAAAAGTTTACCTCTTACTGGCTAGACAGTAGCCAGTAGTTTGAGTGTGTATGTGTGTGTGTGTGTGTTGAGTAAATAGGCTTGGTTCTCAGACAATGCATTTCCTAGTTTTGTGTCAATAAATAGTGCTTTCTTTCTAGGGGAGCCTGGGTGGCTCACTCGGTTAAGCATCCAACTTTAGCTCAGGTCATGATCTCATGGTTCATGGGTTTGGGCCCCGTGTTAGGCTCTGTGCTGACAGCTCAGAGCCTGGAGACTGTTTCAGATTCTGTCTCCCTCTCTCTCTCTGCCCTTTCCCAACTCTCTCTATATATCAATCAATCAATCAATCAATAGTGATTTTTGGACCTTTCTTATTTGATATCACTGACCTCCTCTTAAGAACCAGAATCTCAATTATTTTTTTTCTCTAATTGGCAATTATTTTTTGTTTTTGTTTTTGTTTTCATTTGTGAGCTTGGAGGCTAAAATATATGGGGTGCCTAGCTGGCTCAGTCAGTTAAGTGTCCAACTTGAGCTCAGGTCATGATCTTGTGGTTTGTGAGTTCGAGCCCCACGTTGGACTCTGTGCTGACAGCTCAGAGACTGAAGCCTGCTTCAGATTGTGTTTCTCCCTCTCTCTCTGTCTCTCCCTTGCTCACACTCTCTCCCCTCTTTCTTGCAAAAATAAATACACAATAAAATTATTTTTAAATTTAAAAAAAGAATCTAAAATATGTAATAGTTGTAGGTTATGAATTAGGAAATCTTGTCGGGATTTGAAAACGAAGGAGGTGGAGGAGATTAGGAAAGACTGAAGCCAAACTATCTAGGCAAAACTGCCTTTATAGGAAATGCCTACAGAGTTTTAATACTTTTGTTACATATCCTCTCTTCCTGGTGACTCAGGAGAAAGGTCATCTAAAGAAAATTATTCCATAGTCACCATCACCTTCAAGGACAAGCAGAGGTGGTAACCAGAAGGTGAAGCACTGTAGTGGCTCAAGCGACAAATGGTTCAAAAGAGACACTTGGGCTAGTTTTGCTCATATAGAAGAGCTGGAGTGGAGGTGTGTAGGGGTAAGGAGGTCCACTTATCAACTTCTACCTGGTTTTGTCCATTTCTCTGTGTATCGGGTACCTACCGAAATGCCTTGGCATGGTTTAACAAGCACGTTCCATACACTGCATGGAATGATTTGTTTTATTCTCTAGTAAGTAGTTGTATCTGCAAAGAATACAAGTTGCCTGGCCCAGCAGCACCACAGAATGATCTGTTGCAAACGTTTTCTCCTCTGGTGCGGGCACACATATTTCTCAGGGAGCAGTTAAAATGCAAGAAATTGAGCACTCAGTACTTACAAAATGGTTTTGAAAAAAAATTAGCATAAGTATTGAAAATTTGATATGTTATAGACCTTCTACACACACACACACACACACACACACTCTACACATATAGACGTATAGCATACACACATGTAAATATAATTTTTTAAAAAATTTTGGGTAGGCACAAACTCAAATTTCATGTCTGGTCTCTAACCTCAAGCTAGGAGTCCCCACTCTGTTCTCTGTGTGTCTGGAAATTTGAACGTATTCTTCAGAGCTCTAATGAAATATCCTCCAGCAAACCTTCATGGCCACTCCAGCCCCACCTGTGAGCTACCAGAACCTCCTCTTCAAATTTCCATGTAAATACTTAGCACATTTTCCAATGCTGGCTTGGTTGGCTAAATTCTGTGTCATTCATTTTTCTACTGTTTATGCCCAGTACACATAGAAGCATATGGAAGGTCCTACCGAATGAGGCAATGGCCATGAAAATTTGTCCATTAAAAAAATAAATAAAACTTTTGGGTTAACAAAGGAATTCTGTTTTTCGTAATGACTCTGCCTACCCTAAAATATGCTCAACTTAGCCATAAAATATGCTGATCTTAGTTGGATCTATTAAATGCAACCTATGCACATGGAAGAAAGGAAGAAACATTAGAGAGACAAGTTGTGTTACATCACCCAGATGGTCACACACATGCACACAGATGCTCACATGTGGGGAGCCTCAGATTGACTGTCATCATCTCTGACACATGCGTGCCTCCATCTTCTTTAAAAAAGCCACGCAAGGCATTCCTGCTGTACATCTGGCCATTCTTCGTACAGAGGACTCCACTCTCCTTTATCACACTGGTTAGACTAAGTCATCACCTGGGCCAAAGGGCCTGGGACTAGGGACTCTGCCCACCAAGGTCACTTTACAGAGGAGACCACAGAACCAGGATTCACTCAGACTGTCTGAATGTTAAACTCTTGAACACATTAGACAAGTGAAGTAGTACAGACACCAAGAAATGGACAGAGAAAGAGAGAGAGGGACAGAGAGAGAACAAATAGGGATAGGCTATGAGGTAAGAGACAAGAGGAAGCACATGGAAGCTGAAGCAAAGGCGGGCAGGGGTCCAGGCACAAAAGGAGAGATGCTGATGACCCAGGTCATGAGCTGGATGGAGAGCCCACTTCTGGAGGGAGCCACTAAAGCTGAGAGGGTCCTAAATAGTGAAAAATGGCGTCCCCACTGTACACACATCCTAGCAGGAAGTGAGCGGGGGGTGGGGGGGGTGGGGGACGCTGGTTTCTTCTTCCTCATTTCCTCCAGCACCCGTACCGTGAACCACCCCCTCCAAGGCATCAAAGTGCATTTCCGCTCCTTGTACCTTAGTTTAACAAATACTCAAATCCAAGTTCACATAATAGTAAGCTAGATGAGCTTTTTGAATTTGTAATGAACACGGAAGATGTGTCCAAGCTCCGGATGATTCGGGATGACTGGGTGGTCACTAAAGGAGAGCACAGGCTCTAGAAGGCTAGCCCCAGACCCCTGACACCACAGAAAGCAGTGGTTTCTACCCCAGGAAGTAGATGTTCTTTGCCTGCCAGGTAAGGGTCCTGATGTGGGCCCCTCCCAGCATCTCCTTCTTCAGCCTCTGCAGGCACCGACTGAAATTCTTTTCAAGTCTAGTTGAAATTCTCAGTCATGCTCAGACATCTCAAAGGCACATGATTCATATTCTAACCTTTACAAGGGTAAACCAGGCACTGGTGTCAGGGAGATTGGGAGGTTGAAGAAGAGTCAATCATGTGTAATGGAGTTGGCATCTGTATTTTCATATTTATTGGTTATTAATACTCCAAACTACAAATGTGTGAGGCAACATGGAATTTCAAGTGAAAGCTAAATGGTCTGTGGGCAATAAGGGGCAAAAGGGGTCACTGGAAGTGAAGCATCACATATTTGGAAAAACAAACAAACAAACAAACAAACAAACAAACAAAGAACAATGAAACCCCAGTCTCTCCAGGCCAGAGTATAGTTATCACCTAGTCCCCTTTAAGTAAGATTCATGCCTTTCTTCATCTGCACTCATGTGGCACTTTCAAATGGAATATTTTCTACATTGTAAAATTAAGCTGTATTTATAAACGTGTAGGTGGAGAGAAAGTAATAGATGATCTATGTGTTGGGGTTTTTTTGTTCATTTGCTCATTTTTGCTTTTCCTATTTGGACTAAAAGGACACAAAAGAGACAGAAATTAGAAGGAGAAAAAGGAAAGTGCTGAACTGAATCTGCAGTCCACTTTTGAGTGAAACAATCCATTTGGTTAGCCAGGACACCTTTCTCTATGTCGCACTCTTCCTGGGTCCAATTATCAGTCTCATCCAAGCCAACGGGGAAGAGGCAGAGCAATGATCCAAAAGGAGACCTTGTTCAGCTTAGCGACAGCTCCCAAATGAGCTACTTAGTGTATTTCCCATGAGGTGGACCTCTACGGGCCTGAACACCTCCAAGCCACAGAAGCCTATGTGCAGCAAGAGCCAACAACATCAAGAAGTAATTTCCCATTCCTATTAACCTAGTTCATTTTAAGACATGATGACTCAAGTTTTCATCTGCCATAATTAGGCCCATATTTTCAAGATAATAAGATTGGTAAGTGAGGCTGGTTATCAAGTGCCCACGCACAATGGCGCTCACATGGTCTTCCTTAGACCCAGCAGGCTCAAAACCTATTAAAGGAGCTTCAACTTGAGTACAAGAAGAAACAGAACATGCAGAGGGAAATGTCTGCTTGATATAAAACGGTAGGTACTTAACAATGTTAGGCTTCCCATATCCTAAACTTGGAGGAGCCTCTTGGGGTCACTCTTAGATCCTCAGAAATGCACACAGGTAAGAGCTTGAGAGACACTCCACACTTGCTTATCTCTGTAAGGCCACCTGTGGCCAAACTCGGAGGGGCTGCCATTCCCTCAGTGAAGGCTGGTACTAGGTAGAGAGGCGGGACTCACGTGAGGACCCACGTTTCAGGTATCCAGGAAAAAGCTAACAAGGCATCTATGCAAGCAATCTAAATAAATCATAGCTCTCTGTTCTGTGCTCTCCTCGCTCCCTATGAATTTCAAGCCAGGTAGATGTCCTCCTTACAGTTCTCTCAGAAGTCTAAATGTGGGGGTGGGGTCCTCTGGGCTATATTTGGCCTAGTTTTGCTTGACCACGTGGTGTTTAAAAAACTATAAATTTGAAAGCCATTATATGGGCAAGCTCGGAAGACAGCTGGTACCATCACTTCCACAGTTTCTTATCACTGCATGATTCATAAAATTCTGTTCCCCAGATGGTTCCTATAACCGTGAGCAGGAGTCCTCAATCTATCATGCTCTCAAAAGGCCCCAAGCTAGGAATTGGACGCTTCCCTGTACTCAGCAATTACATCCCCTACTTGCTGTGTGCTTTAAAGAGATTATAAGGGGGTAGGGAAGGGCATTTGGTGTGACCTCTCTTTCTCTACCCCTCAAAGCTAAATCAATATGAATTCAACTAACTTACATACTTGGAGTCCCTAAATAAATCTTCCGGTCGGGGTCAGGCTAATCCCTTTAGCTCTCCTCTCCAAGACCATCTTGATCCTATCCTTCTCGTTCCCTGTACAGCTCACAGTTTCCTAAAGGGCTCTGAGGACTGGCTCTCAGCAGGTGTCTCGGTGCCTCCTGGCAGGGACGTACACTACCTTCCATTACGATTGCAGCCATGCAGCATGAGGAGGTAATTTTAAGCCACTTAAAAAAAAAAATGCTTGTGTAAAGAAAAGGAAGTATCTGGATTCCATACAGTATCCTTGTCTGATATCTGCTCTTTATCTCAGAAATACTTCTTCTGAGGCAGCCAGACCTTCAGATTAATGTGCCTGGGCAGAAGCTTGATTCTGAGGTGCACTTGTTTCAGGCAGAGAGATGACGTCTGGGAGCTTTAATTTAAACAGAGACCCTGCAGGACTCACGTGTGCACACTGCTGTCAGAGCAATTCAATATCCAGAGATAAATAGGGTGTAAGATACCTACCAGTATATTCTACTCAGATGCAACATCTTTTAAAATTACATTTCCATCATGTGTCTGGCTGGCTTAGTAGGTTGAGCACCCAACTTCGGCTCAGGTCATGAGCTCATGGTTCATGGGTTTGAGCCCCGTGTCGGGCTCTGTGATGACAGCTCAGAGCCTGGAGCCTGTTTCAGATTCTGTGTGTCTCTTTCTGACCCTCCCCTGCTCATGCTCTGTCTCTCTCAAAAATGAATGAACACTAAAAACAATTTAAAATTATGTTGCCATATTCTGCACATTATCGGCTGAGGCTCAAATTTATTATTTCATCTAACAGAATATGGAATTTGGCCTGTTGTGTAGCAAATAGTGAAATAAATGCTTGTGTGGTTTGTTAGGGCAAGTAAATTCAAAACAAGGGACAATGATAACATTATAATAGGACATGTCATCAGTTTATACAAGAAATTTCTCTAAGGAGCGCAATGTTCTGAATAGAGGGGTATCCGTATTATATCACAGAGAAAAGCAAAGTTTCATTATGCACTTAAGGGGGAAAAAGGTATATCCTTGAAATAAGTTTAAGACACAGACAAGCAAAATAAACCTCAGGGATGGAAAAATCGCTGTCCTCTCTCTTCACGTAGGCCAGCCTCCCCCTCCACCCCTCCGCTCCTGCCCCTATCACCGCACACACTGCTCCTCAGACATACTCTTGGACACCCCATCCGCTCTTCCACCACTCCCTTTACAGCTCACACCACGTTTCTCCACCTTCTTGTCTTCCTCACACTCTGCTCTCCATCCGACCACATCAGGCGTCACCGAATCTGCTTGGTCTGACTCTTGAACATCTCCTGAGCCGGCCCTTGTCTCCATTCGCACGGACTACCTCACACCTCTCCTGGTGATCACAGCCACCGCCCTCCACTCTCTCCTTCAGTTTCAGTCCTCAAGGTGATGGGTCTACCCCACAGCCGGAAGCAGAAAGGCCATTATCAACAAGGCTGCATCACCTGCAAAGCTCGGGTCTCTAACCACGTCACTTCAAGCCCTCATGACCTGCTCCCAAGCGTACTGCTTTCTATTCTCCAGGGCACTATTTGGTCCTGTCACTAAAACCACTTCCAAATAACCGATCTGTTTTGCCTGAAAACACACCAAGAGCAGTAACACTGGAGTCACGCACACCCAGTGGAATCCTGCCTCGGTCTCTCACCAGATGTGCACCTTAGGGAATAAACTCCCCTGAGCCTCAGTTCGCGCCGCTGTAAAATAAGGATGATAAAATTTCCCTCGCAGCATTGCCTTCAATGGTCAATAATAGAGCACTGTTACCCTCCATGAATAGAAGGTATTATCAAGCAGGCATTTACCGCATAAGGAAGAAACGTAAGTGCTGACCAGTCTGTATCATCACACCCCGCACCTGTGGGTTGGCTCCCCATGGCCACCCACACAAGTCTCCTTTCTTAGAGTGGCTGCAACATGCAAGCCTGAGCCCCCAGCCACCAGAATTAGCTCGTGGTTGCCATGACTTTGAGGAGCAGCAGGTGAATGGCTCTTCCCCGCCCCTCCCAGTTCTGGAGAAGCCCATGGAGCCTCCCTCCCGCACTGGGAGCATCAGCACCTTTGATTCCCTGCCTCTGAGCCCTCCTCACCCTTCCCCAGGCTGGCTCACTCCACTTACTTTGAAAGACAATGTCTGGGCATCACCTCCCTTGGGAAATATGTCCTCCAGTTTTCTGATGTTTCTTCTCACTCCCTACCCACCCCAGCCCCCACCCATGCTCAGAGCAGGCAGCAGGAAATGGCAATGACCGTCCAGTTCGATTGCATACTTCTGTAACTGTCGCTGTCCTCCTTCCTCACCATCTCTCCTCTGTCCTAATTTTCCTCACTTAATTCCCATTTTTTAGATTAATTGGCAGCTGCTATTACCTTACACTCTCCCTCTCTGAGTGATACTTTTAGTAAGCAATTCGCTACTACCTCCAAAGTGAACTTGACTGTAAATACAATTACATCCACTTATCCACCCATTATAATTATAGAGACTTAAAATCCCATCTGTGGAACAAAAAATGTTTCTACTTATCATGTTCCTATTGTACATAGCGATCCTTAAATATCATAAACCATAATCCACTCACAAGAAGGGACTATGGTACATGATCCCATCTTTTTCTCTCTAGATACCTTGGCTAAAAATGATGGTTGTTTTTTGTTGTATTTTGTCTTGCTTTTTTTTTTGTTTGTTTGTTTTTGTTTTGTTTTGTTTTCACCATTAAGCACTCCTGTCCTGATTCTGTTTAACTTTTATTAAAGTCAGAAGAACTACAGAGCTCACAACAGGTGGCTGGAAGGAAGTATAGACTCACCAGCCCACGGATACTCTACACTGGTAATTCACAATTCTATTTTCAACAAGACATTAGTAGAATCCAGATATAAACCCACATACAACTCACCACAGTCACTGGGGGAGTTTTTCAGGTTTACCTCATGACACACTAGAAACAGAAGACCTGTAAGGAGACCCCCACGGGGACCCCCAGAGCTCTGTGTTAAAAAGCCCAGGGTATCTACCTTCTGGACAAGTGGCAATATTTTCAAGTTTTTATTTGAGTTTTGTTTTTAGAATTAAAAATGAATTTTTACTTTAGCATATAATTAGTAACATTTTCCCATGTTAGAGCTATAAATAAGTCAGGTGATAAGCAAGCATCCATTGAAGCTAACAATTGACCATCAACATGAGCCAAAACAAGCAAGTCCTCAAAATCAGGTGAGCCAACATTAATCTCACAAAAGGACAACTGTTAATGAGGACTAGCCACCTAATCGTTGACGCTTCCTGGAGAAATATTAACAATGAAGGCATAGGAAGATATCATAATACCAGAAAACATGTTTTGTCTGCTGCATTTATTATTTTTAATTTTTGTATGTTATTTTAGAAAGAGAGAGGGCACAACCAGAGGGAGTGAGAGAGAATCCCAAGCAGGCTCCACACCCAGCGCAGGGCCCGACAAGGCGCCTGATCCCACAACTGTGAGATCATGACCTGAGCCAACACCAAGGGTCGGATGCCCAACCAGCTAAGCCACCCAGGCGGCCCTGTGCTGCATTGCTTAAAACTACCCTGTATGAAGGGGCGCCTGGGTGGCTTAGTCGGTTAAGCGTCCGACTTTCCGACTTTCGCTCAGGTCATGATCTCGTGGTTCATGGGTTCGAGCCCCGCGTCGGGCTCTGTGCTGACTGCCAGCTCGGAGCCTGTTTCAGTCTGTGGCTCCCTCTCTCTCTGACCCTCCCCTGCTCATGCTGTCTCTCTCTCCTAGAAATAAATAAAACATTAAAAAAACCCAAAAAACAAAAAACTACCCTGTATGGCAGGTATTCCCTTTTTTCTTTCTCATTTCACAGAGGAGAAAAATGAGACTTAGGAAGGAAATCTGCTTGGACAAGTAGGGTGGGTACTAGGGACAAAATGACAGTGTGGGGTAGCTGTGCAATCTCTATTTTCCCCTTTCCCACTCCTGTGGTTCTACCGCTACTACCAAGGCATCCATGTTTCTCACACAGCGGGGTTATAATCGTTCTTGATAGGCTATTTTCCCCACGGCAGGTAGTGCCTTCCACCAAGCCTGTCTCTGTAATGAGAAGGCATGACTCCGTGCTAATTGTTTGGGAAAAAACTGAAATGCCATAGAGATGCTTGTGGAGTTCACCTGAAATTGAGCTGTGGATTACCTCTGCCTTCCTCTCTAGAACTGAATAACAAACTAAATCTCTAACCTTCAATGGCAATAGGTTTGCACACCATTTTTCTGAGACAATGGAAACACACCCTTTCTCTACAACTTAAATCTTCCTTGCACGTCATTAAGCAAACAGATAATCATTTGTAAACTTTTATATTAGTTAGAAATTGCAGTAATAGCCAGGAGGGCAATCATACATACACAGAAGTGCACCAAAAAAAATAATTTTCTGTTGCTTATTAATAACCATCCAATCTGATAATATCATGAATGGCTTAGAGAGCTAATTGCAGTAACTTTTTATTGCTCTCTTTGATAAGCTCTGTTATCCTGAGGGGGAGAACATCTGTGAGATTTAACTTATCCCAAACATCAAACGTGACACAGCCATGTTTAAGCAACTTGACTGCACACTTTTCCAGCAGCTTCTTTCTCCACTCGCCCTGTCTCATCTGCACAAGACTGACAAGGGCCAGCAGCCTGCCTGTGCTCATGGCCAAGCTTCACGCGGAAAAGGAAGAGAAACTCATCCCTGCCTTTTTGGCTTTCACGGAGTTCCTTGGGAAGATGATATCTTGCTTTCCGAACTGAAGGAAATTATCTTTTTAATCTTTTAAAAAAGAACTTGAATTTTACAAAGTTTCTCTCACTAAAAAAATGAGTTTGTGATCCAAAAGTTTCTCATAAAGTATCTTAAGATTTTATATAAAGACAAGCAAAAAAGAAATAGTTTCCCATGTCCCATTGGGAATAACAAGTTTCCTCGGCACTGGAGAAAACAATCTCTATAAATTACTACTTTAATCTACCAGTTAAAGTTTGATTTTAAAATGTCTCCCACAAAGCTGCACTATTAATATAAATATTTCATAACTGTTTCCTGGTGACTCTCAATCATTAAATATTTGCCTGACTTACATAAATTAAACTCTGGTAAAGGAACAAAAACAAAACATAAACAAACAAACTGCTATAGTTATAATCTGCAAATAAATATCACACAAATTAAATATTTTCACCTATTGTTTTATGTGTGTTCCTTCCACAAAATGAAAATATCAGAAACTCTACTAGTGCTTTTGAGAAGTAGGTTCTCTGTCTCATTCGATTCCTCTGGCAATTCCCTTTTACACATTAGGCTGTGCTAAACATTTTCTGTGCTTCTAGAACATTCTGTACCTATCGCTATCCTGGCATCCATGACACTGTCCTAATCCGCCATGCCTGCCCTGTGCTCCTGCCCAGTCTCATGCATGATCTGTGTGTGCTTGTGTGTATGTGTGTGTGTGTGTGTGTGTGTGTACATGTGTGCGAGAGAGTCCAAGACAGAGAGAGACTAAGACAAATGCACATTGTACTGAGATCTAGTCAAAATCCAGGGTATGATTTTATTGTTCTAAATTCAATCTAAACTTTTTCCTGGGATAATGTTTGTTATTTATCAGACACATACTGGGTAAAATTACCTTCAAATAAATATAGAATATGTAAGTATAGTAATATCATATTATTTCTCTAGGCCAGAATAATGTCTTTTATAAACAACATACGTGCATTTTACTCTGTTCATGATTAGGAATGTCATTAAAATGTCCAGTTAAAGGCAATCTCTTCAACAAATGGTTTTGGGAAAACTTGACAGCTACATGCAAAGGAATGAAACTGGACCACTTTATTATACCATACACAAAAATAAACTGAAGATTGATTAGAAACCTAAATGTAAGACCTGAAACCATAAAAATCCTAGAACACAGGCAGAAATCTCTCTGACTTTGACCATAGCAACATTTTTCTAGATAAGTGTCCTGAGGCAAAGGAACCAAAAGCGTAATTAAACTGTTGGGACTTAATCAAAATAAAAAGCTTCTTCACAGCAAAGGAAACAATCAGCAAAACTAACAGGCAGCCTACAGAATGGAAGAAGATATTTTCAAATGACCAGATAAAAGGTAAGTATTCACAATATATAAAGAATTTACAAAACTCAACACCCAAAAAATGAATAATCTACTTAAAAACAGGCAGAATACATGGATAGACATTTTTTCCAAGTAAGACATACCGACAGCCAATAGATACATAAAAAGATGCTCAACATCACTCATCATCAGAGAAATACAAATCAAAACTACTATGAGATATCACCACACACCTGTCAGAATGTCTAAAATCAACAACACAAGAAACAACAGGTGTGGTGAAGATGTGGAGAAAGAAGAACTCTGTGTGCTGTTGGTAGGAATGTAAACTGGTGAGGCCACTCTGGGAAACAGTATGGAGGTGCCTCAAAAAGTTAAAAATAGAACCCCTCCTACACTCCAGCAATTATATTACTGAGTATTTACTGAAACAATACAAAAACTCTAATTCAAAGGGATACATGCACCCGGGTGTTTATAGCAGCATTATCTACAATAGCCAAACTATGGAAACAGCCAAGTGTCCATCAGTTAATGAATGGATAAGGAAGATGTGAGAAATATATACACAAAGAAATACTACTTATCCATAAAAGAATGAAATCTTGCTATTTGCAACAACATGGATGGAGCTACAGAGCATAATGATAAGCGAAACATATCAGAGGAAAAGAAATAAAATGACCAAAGGCCAGGGGGAGAGGCAAACCAGAAGCAGACTCTTAACTACAGAGGACACAGTGATGGTTACCAGAGGGAGGTAGAGGTGGTGGGGGATGGTAGAAATGGTTGATGAAGAATAAGCAGTGCACTTACTGTAATGAGAAGGCGGGTGTTGTACAGAAATGTTGAATCACTATGTTGTACACCTGAAACTAATATTACACTGTCTGTGAACGAACTGGAATTTAAATAAAAACTTAAAAAAATATCCATTTGACCTTACCCCAGTTCAGGTTGTTCATTTATTTATTGGTAAGTTACAACCAGGTATTGCAATACTAGTGTGCACATTATAAAATATGCACAAAAAGAAAGGTTTTTTAAAAGGATGGCATGAATGAAATTAAAAATCAGTTTCTCAAGTACATAAAGAACAATGTAAGAAATGAAAATCCTGGAATTCCAAACTATGAAAAATAAACAAAAAAACTTTACTATGCATTTATTTTCCCAAATTCAGTATTTATTAGAAGGCTGTGATAACTTTTCATGCTACAGGTTATTGTTCTAAATGAAAGGTTTATTTATTTTTTCCTTTGGTGGTATTTCTGGAGCTTAGTTTGTAAACACAAATCCTCCACACAGAGTAATTGACAGAGGTAAGAAGAAAATAAAATTAATGATTTAATGTTTCAATAACCTCCACTTCTCTCTCTCTCTCCCTCTCTCATGTACACGCACGCGCGCGCGCACACACACACACACACACACACACTCATAGACTTTCTGTGTCTTCAAAGAGTCCCTAAGCTGATGAGTCAAAGTGTATATCACAAAGCCCAAGGCATGAACTGAAGACTTAAAAGTTAAGTCAATAGCACGTTTTATCATGAAAGCTCTACAAACATGGCATCTGAATTGTGTTCTAAGGTGTCTAGAATGCCACGTCTTAATTTGATGCCAGGAAAAGCACGGAAGAATGAGTCAGGTATAAACCCGCATGGGAGGAAAAGTTAATCAAGACCGGTCCCTGGCTTAGTAGATGCATTCATTCATTCATTCCTCCAGAAGTACTAAGTGCAGGCCAGTTCCACACTGGACCTTCTCTGAGTTCTGGGCACTGGACCTTCTGAGTGCTGGCCACAGCACTGGAAGTGACAGACAAGCCCCTCTAAAATGTTTAGTCCAACGGAAGAAACAGAGTCAGAACACAAGCATATTTTTTATATCATGTTCTCAGTAGAGCAGAGAATGGAGGTAGATCCATGTGATCACAGTGACTGGGGGACTACTTTAGGGGGTACCTGAGTTAGTTCTTCAATGAAGATGTGCTGCGAGCTGGACCAGGGGAATACAGTTGGTGACAAGCTAGGTTTCGGTGCACTAGGAGCAAAGGAAAGGGCTGCAGGCAGTGACGGAGGAGCACAGAGATCAGCCTAGGTACCTGGACGAGGCACCCAAAAGCTGCCGGGGGGGGCCTACCTCTCTAGCTCCTGCTGTCCAGGTTCTCAAGACACTGAGGAAGGGGTGTTCCAATGGTCATTTTCAGTGGCTACTGCAAGTGGCAATTAGGAATCCCCAGCAAAGTCTCTGTGCTGGTGAAAAAGGCAGGAGGAAAGGCCCCAGAAGAGAAGGGAAGGTGAATGTGGAAGCTCCACCACATGGCACGTAGTAAGGGGTAGGGGTAGCTGGCTCCGAGCCTGACCCTAGAAACTTTGACTCTAGGTCCAAAGGTAACTCCAAAGCAAAAGGCTCCCTCACAGCTACATAAACCAGATCTTATTACCCACAATTTAAGGATTAGGAAACAGAAGCTCAGAGAAGATAAGTAATTTATCCAACGTCATCCTGCTAATTAGTAAGCGGTAACACCACCAGTCACACACAGGCCTGTGTAAATCTAAAGCTTTTTCTGCTACTCAATACAAAACCCAACAAACTTAATTTTCTGAACTTCCTACACAGTTCTTCATGCTAGGAAAACAGTCCCATGTGTAGCTTTATTACAGTGTTTCCCTGCATGGGAAATTGACCTTTGTTTTGTCTTATATTCTTCTAGTCTCATGAGATTGCTTCTCAGTTACTGAGGAAAGCCATATCCCCTGGTACTGTCAGCCTGTAATAAGAGAAAGAGGAACACTTACCCAGTATGGCAAGCAGAGAGCTACTATCATTTCTTTTATTGACTAATGTTGCCAAAGTTCTGTTGAAAGAATCAAGTGGAACTACATCCTATAGACCCAAATTATTTGGGGGGTGATGCTTCTCCACAGTGGGTTCCCATCCATGAGTCCCATCCTGGACCAGTTTCAGGAAGGAAACGTACTGGGGCAGGTATATTGCCGACCGAGCCCCAACATTAGGCAGAAGTCAGGAACTTCTTGAATTGAACATTTATTGGTTGAAAGAAATAAGAATGCTTCAGAGAAACATGGTTGTGTTGGCTTATTTACTTGGAAAATAAAATGGCAGTATTATGTAATCATGGAATCAATGCAAACATTTTCCTTTTCTTTTCCTTTAGGACCATTTTGTGATATGGCATCTTCTTCAATGTAGGCCCAAGAGAAGACTATACTTATCTGCTTTTCTTAGCTTTGCGTTTGAAGTACACAAACACTTTGGAAGAACAATCTATCATTAACCTAATATTTGGTCAACTAAGGGGCTGGATAATAGAAAATAAGTCTAATCTCACAAATGTACATTTCCCATAAGTGGTAGAAACTTTAATCTTATGAGATCTTACATGACTTGTTGGAAAGAATCTGATTCTGACTCTAAATTCTTAATGATTACTCTCTTTGCTTTCACAACTGCATTTAAAAAAAAATAAATCTATCATTTAATACAGTGAAAAACTGCAAAAATCTGCTCATATCTAAATTTTTTTCTTTGCATTTATTTATTTTTGAGAGAGAGAGGGCATATGAGAAGAAGAGGTGCAGAGAGAGGAGATAGAAAATCCCAAGCAGGATCCACACTATCCTGAATGAAGGACCAGAACCCACAAACCATGAGATCATGACCTAGGCCAAAATCAAAAGTCGTATCCTCAACTGATTAAGCCGCCCAAGCATCCGTATATCTAAATTTCTTAAAAACTCATTTATATTTGTTCTTCTAAATGTTCTGACCTTTTTTTGATGGTGATGTCAAATGCGTGATTATACTTCTAGCGTATATTAACTATTGGATTAGTATTATTTAGTTTTGAAAAAATCTTAAGAGTAAATCTTATTTTTTAATGTTTTATTTATTTTTGAGAGAGACAGAGACAGACAGACAGAGAGACAACATGAGCAGGGGAGGGTCAGAGAGGGAGGGAGACAGAGAATCCAAAGACAGGCTCCAGGCTCTGAGCTAGCTGTCAACACAGAGCCCAACGTGGGGCTCAAACCCACAAACTGTGAGATCATGACCTGAGCCGAAGTCAGACGCTTAACTGGCTGAGACACCCAGGTTCCCCTTAAGGGTAAATTTTAATGCTCTGTTTATGGTAGAAAATTGTACAGTACAGAGTATACAGTTCTAAATAATGAAAGTTAAGAAATATATTTTTGAGGAAGAGGAAATAAAACAGCATACATTATTCACAATATACATCAAATACTTAATAAACACCAGGGGCTTCACCTTCTAATTCTAAATACTGGATTTATTAATT
The DNA here is from genome assembly GCA_017311185.1 of Proteles cristata cristata. Taxonomy (NCBI): domain Eukaryota; kingdom Metazoa; phylum Chordata; class Mammalia; order Carnivora; family Hyaenidae; genus Proteles; species Proteles cristata. Next base: position 835,518 of record JAESUZ010004109.1, on the reverse strand, counting down.
CCCTTTTTAAAATGTTAGAATGTCAGGGATATTCTGATAAACCTCCCCTGTCAACTCATGTACAAATTGTTTTCAGTTGGGCACAGATATAAAGCTAAAAAACATTTAAATAGTGATTTCAAGTGGATTACAAAATCTGAAATATAAGTTTATTACAGAAGGTCATTTTCTTACTATGTGTAATTTACAGCTAAGCCTCCACACTGCACCCTTCCTGGAAATAGGTAATGGAGCAAGGTTCTCACTTCTTTCCACACTTGTAAAAAATCTTAGGTTAGTGCTAACCTAAGATTAGCGCACTGTTTCTAAAAGGACAATACATTTCATGTTTTTCCTGTGAATAAATATTGACAACTCTAGAATTTGAATAGTGCCCTTAGCTGGGATTAAGGATTTTAGGCAGCCACAATGGCATTCTATGTGTGTCACATCTTTCGTATGTCTTAATGCTGTCATTTCATGATTTTCTTTAAAAATTTTGGACACTACTGATTAGTACACAAATTTCTTTGTTGTGTGATCTCTTTTCCCTGTTGATCCAGTAGAAGAAAAGTAATATGCCTAACCTCTTTTACAAAATGTGCCTTCTTGTATTTTCTGTTTGCCTTTTTACGGACCACATTTGTCAAATACATTTGGGGTCCTGTGATAGGGTGGATACAACCATTACTTTTAAGTCTTTAGCTTCACGTAATGCCTATTGCTACATTGATATCAGAGGGCTCCTTGAACTACTTTAGTATATATTTTAGACTCAGTCCATCATTATCCAAAACAGAAATCCTAGAAAAATGTGCTCTGTATTTGTATTACTTATAAAGGTATTTGTACTTAAGAATATACTTTGGAAGAGAGTTAAACATACCGGTGTGAATGTTTGGTGTCAACGGTCAGAATCGTATCAGACTCAAACTTTTTGCTGAGCTTTCTCTGACTATGGTCTCAGGGGTAAAGGCTTCAACACACAGCAATTCCATGAAGGGTGTGTCAAGCCCTTACAGTGTATTTCACACTAATTCTTCTGCTCACGCTGGCTCCAGGAGCCAGGAAGCTGCTGTAGCAGGATCATGTTCTACCACTGAAGGTGAACTAGAAAACCAACTGACACTAGGCAGGGCTAGAGGATTCTTAGAACACAAGAAAAACATTCTAGGCTTCATACTAAATCTGTGAATGTGAATCCATCAACAGAACAATAAAGATAAAACTTTACATATGCCATCTTATTTAATTACATGATACTATCAACTCCTGCTCAACTGGAAAAGTCATGTTGTAAAACCTGGACAGTCTTCATGAAATTCCTAAAGTAGATAGAGGCATTCAACATGGCATTGTGGGTAAATACCAGGATTTTTACCCTTCAAATTTATATATAAAAAACATGTATAACATATATATTTAAATAAATATAAATAATAACATAATTAAAATTAAATAATACAGTATAATATATTAGCATATATATTTAATATCTACATATGTATGTATTATGTTATATTATATATTTCACTATTAATATTTATATTACTATGTTACATATTATATCATAAACATGTAAATATTAATAATATAATTCTTAAACAATAATATAATTAATATAGAATATAATTAAATATACTAATATGAATATTATATATGAATATAACTATATATATTTGTTGAAAATTGTTTTGTAACCCCAGGAACACCAACAAAACCATAAGGATTTTTTTCCCTGAAAAACAGTAAATAATCAGCTTTACTACTACTTAGAAAAATATCCTTTAAAAAATACTTCCAAAAGTGTCCTACTAGAAAAATTGAATACACTAGTAACTCAGATTAAAGAATATTAGTTGCTCACTAAACCAGAAATATTTTTCATATATGATTACATGGCCATGTTGATACTAATATATATCTAAAAATATGTGATACATGAAACAAAGTTTACTTGGAAGCCTTAGAAAAAAGCCTAATGTCTTTTATGCAGTCATTATAATGTTGAAAGGTATATTTTTTAGATTAACTTGTTAGTGAAATCACTATATATTTCCAAAAGTTTCTAATATATTTTGTTTTCCTTCATTATTATGAAATAATGCTCAAATTTCCTATTTTTAAATATTATTAACAAATTTTTGATGTATTTGGAGAATATTCCTTCAACCATAATGTAGAGAATATACTTGCTCATAAATTTTTTTTTTTAATGTTGGGACTATAAACATACATAGTTTACATGAAGAGGTACAATTCAAAACAGCCCTCTGCTACTCTAGGGAGCTAACTTCAAAGCAAGATAGAGATTTGCTTTCTCTTAGAAAGACCCTAGCCAAAAACAAATATTAATTTTTATGAGCTTATAGTGTGATACATAAATATGCATCCCTCTAAATTATCCTCACCATGGAGTAAACACCAACTCCAATGTTTCTAAGGCTAGCTGAGTCGTCAGTGGAATGGTAATAGACTCACTCTGTCACTCCTCCCAGACAGTCTGTGTAACTGCAGTCTGTGCAGCATTAGATTTTGTTTTCTTTGTGGCGGTAACATTTGGGACAGTCACAATAAGCCATCATCAGGCCATTATAGATAAAAGGCATCCCTGCAAAAATGATGGCATTTGTGATATACCCCCAAAACCTTATCTCACGAAGTCCCAGTGAAATACATTCATTTTGCCTTCACAAAAGAAATGCATTTTATTTTCACAAAGTAACTTACTGAGAACTGTCCAATGCAGTGTAAATTCTATACCCAAGAGATGGAGCCAATCACTTAAGAGAATAGAAAAGGAAACTATAGTGTTACTGACGTTATGATAAAAAGACTTTTAAGTGGTTTAAGTGCCTAAAGCTTAATAAAAAGCATCTGTATCCTGTTTTCCTAGGGAATCGATTGGACACTATATGCTGTATATGGTTCTCTGATATATGAATGAATGTCACTGCTTGGTTGATTTACTTGTCCTAGTGTGTGTTTTCAGGGAAAAGTTAACAAGGAGGTACCTGGACTTAAGAATGTTTAAGCTTTGTTTGAAAGATGCATTATCTCAATCAACTCACCTACATAATTTCATTATTGTAGAAAAAGATGGCCTGCCAGGAGGTTGACAGGCATCGTTGCCAGCTTTCAAGATGGCTGTCAGGGAAGCACACCCTGTGGAATCCCTTCCCATACTGAATCATGGCTTTCCCGCCGTCTATCAGTATGATGTGGTGACTGTGACGGTGTGTGACTCCTGAAGCCAGGACATAAAGAACAGTACAGTCTTCCTCTTGGCCTCGTGGGTACCTCACTCCAGGGGCAGCCAGCCAGTTTGCTGTGGGGACACTCAAATGGTCCTGTGAAGAGTCCCAGGTAGAGAAGAACTGACGCCTGGAGCCAGCAACCAGTACCAAGTTGGTAATCTAATATGTTTAAACCACATTAGAAGTGCCTCTTCCAGTCTCAGCCAAACCTGTAGATGACTGCAGCCCACTAACACCTGTCATAAAATACCCAAATCCAGAAGTGCCCCACAGTCCTTCCAAAATGCCTACTGCACAGAAGCCATGACAGATAATATAGAAGCTACACGTTCCAAGTAACTTGCTCTACAAACCTCAAAGTGGCCATGAAATCCCCCTGTACATGCTCACCTTTGGACGTGGGGCAAAGGCGGAGATGCATACAGCAGGTGTCCCCCACCAGCCGGGGCTAACGTGCTGTTAGGCAGCGCAGATTGCTAGGTGCACAGGCTGAGGTACATACTCCAGAATTACGACTGGTCCTCACGTCCGATCCGTGTAGCCAAGCATACGTATCAGAACACATTTATGACTTAAGATCTGAGCTACCAACGTTTTCTCAGCATTATACAGTTTAAGGTCTCTCTTTCTCACTAGACCATGTGTTTTACTATGCAGACACTGTGGTACGTCCACCACAAGAAACATGCGTGGTATACAGTAAGTGCTGAATAAAGGTTGAACAAAGGAGTGAGATGTGTGTGTGTGTCTGTTATATATATATATGTGTATATATATATATACATATATATATGATTTTTTAAAATTTTAATATTTATTCATTATTTGAGAGAGAGAGAGAGAGCATGAGTTGGGGAGGAGCAGAGAGAGAGGGAGACACAGAATCCAAAGCAGGCTCCAGACTCTTAGCTGTCAGCACAGAGCCCGACACAGGGCTCTCACAAACCGTGAGATCATGCCTTGAGCTGAAGTCAGACGCTTCACTGACTGAGCAATGCAGGTGCCCCAGAAGTGGCTTATATATATATATATATTAATACTTAAAGACAAAGTTAAATCATTACTTGAACCCCTGTGAGTTCAAGGAAGAGTCTTGATTTCAGGCAAAATCAAGTGCTATGAAGTTTACACTTTAAGGCAGTTAGTTCTTGGCTCTTTAGGGGCTGTTTGGTTTGCACTGAACTGGTTGGTGGCAGAAAACTTTAAGAGAAGTTTCTCTCTAAAAATCTCATCAGCTGGATGACAAGTCACAAGGGGCTTCAGACTGTTGGGATGCTGTTACGGCCTTGAACCAGGGTGCACGTTGCCTAGCACTGCCTTCCCTATCCCTCCTCTGAGGCACACAGAATTCTGAACTTGTACTCCATTCACCATCCGGCAGGTCCTGCCACTAGCTCTGGTTTGAGACATGTGAGTGCGAGCGGTAGGTGTCGCTTCCAATCTGGACAGGGACATTCCAGCACAAGGACCCCGAAAGTCACAGCTCTCTTCCCAGGTGATTGTGCAGGCAGGCATGCCAGTCCGGGCCCCAGACGGACCACAGCAAGCAGACCCAGGGTGCACTTGGAGCTTGTATGAGGAACAGACTTTTGAAAAAAGAAAAAATATTAACATTTATTTATTTTATTTTTGAGAGGCTGACACAGACTGCTAGCGAGAGAGGGGTGGAGAGAATGGGAGACACAGAATCTGAAGCAGGCTCCAGGCTCTGAGTCATCAGTACAGAGCCTGATGCGGGGCTTGAACCCATGAACCGTGAGATCATGACCTGAGCTGAAATCAGGTGCTTATAACCAACTGAGCCACCCAGGTGCCCAGAGCAAGATTTTTTTATTGTACTATGCCCCTCAGAACATGAGAATATATTACAGTATTATTACAGTCTATCCTGACTTCTACAAAAATGCTAAAGTGAGATCTAGAGAATAATAATGACAATAATAATATTCTCTCTCTCTCCACCAGTATACACAATATATACATACATGCAGGTGTGTACATACATACACACACACGTGTAAAAAAAAACAGTCATAATATTTATGTACTCTTACCTACCCAGGATTCTTTATTTAGTAAGAATAATCTAGCAGGCTCCAAAGAAACCACAACTCTACCGCACTGAAGCCATATGGCTCAGGTGGGGGTAAAGTAGCCCTTACACACATAGACATGTGCACAGAAACACATGCACGCACACTTTGATACTTTGGGTGTGGGCTTTGACTATGGTTGGCCAACCCACATTATATCCCAGTGATTGGCGTGGTAAGTTTAAGAATTGGTGTGTCAAGGGGTGCCTGGGTGGCTCAGTTGGTCAAGCATTTTGACTCTTGGTTTTGGCTCAGGTCATGATCTCACAGTTTGTGGGTTCAAGCCCCACATTGAGCTGAGCACTAACAGTCCAGAGCCTGCTTGGGATTCTTTCTCTCTCTCCCTCTTTCTCTGCCCCTTCCCTGCTCATGTGCATGCTCACACTCTCTCTCTTTCTCTCTCTCACACACAAAATAAATAAATAAAACAAACAAATAAAAAAGAGAATTGGTGTGCAACCTGAGAGGGTCTGACCACTGTCATTCCCAAAACTTCTGTGGCACATTGAATAAGAGACACTCTTTCCATCAGGTTTGCAAAGCTGGTAGAATGTAAGCCTGAAGCCTGTGGTGGCCTTTCTGTCACTATGCAGGTGCAGCCTACTTAATGAAGTAAACTCAGGAAGAATCGCTTAATGATTACTGAATAATTCAGTGAGTTCTCTTCATTTAGCAATTGTTCAACAAGTTGAGAAGAAGAAGCAAACTTGGAAAGGCCCAGGGACAGATTCAATATGTCTGAATCTAGTTTAAGTATCCGGATTAGGTCACGTCTGAGGCCAAAGTTAACTCCAGTAATTCACAAATATTTGATCCAAGAAATTCCCGTTTGTGCATAAGCTGGTCTGAGTTGGTTTTCTGCTTCTTGAAATTTAAAGAGCTGTCACTAATATACTTTCTATGTGCATATGGCTGTATTGGGTATTTTGACGTAGATGGGAAGTGCAGAGGCAAAAGACAAGTAAATAGAATATGGTCCTTGCCTCTGAGAATATAAAATCTGATGAAAGAGATAAGCTATAATACAGAAAAATCTAAAGGCTGCAACCCATGATAGTTTTCCCTTGCTGTTAAGCAGGTGAGAGAAAGCTACAGACTCCTTGCTTGTATTTGGATCTGAACACCAACACTCAGTATTGGTGAAACCCCATCCCACCTCCAACTTTTATTGGTGCAGGACAGTAAACTCCTCAGTTAACAAATTTTTTCCCTCAAATTTGAGAAAGGCAAATAAAACAAAGCATGATTCAGTATGAAACCAATTTACTATAAAAAATATATTTAATACTTACTGTATAAATACTTTAAAAATAAAGATCCCAGAATCTTATGTTATACAAATATGAAAAGCATATAAAGCCTTCCTTCCTTTTTTATCTTTCTTTTTTTCTTTTTTTAGAGAGAGAGAGAGCAGGTGCACAAGAGAGCAGGAGAGAGGGGCAGAGGGAAAGACAGAAAACCCCAACCAGGCTCCACACTCAGAACAGGCCCCGATGCCAGGCTCGATCCCATGACCTGGGAATGATGACCTGAGCTGAAACCATGCTCAACCAACTGAGCCACCTGGGTGCTCGCATATGAGAGGCTTCTAATACAGTTTTCTAACATCTGATTTATTGAGATTTTTTTCCTCCCATGTGAGTAAAGCTTCATAACACCAACCCCATTTTTTCAAACTTAATTCTCAGATGGTAAGTAGTTACAATGTTTTGGAAAAAAAAAATATCCACACATATTTTCTGTTATTAGGAGTAATACAGTGTCAAACAGATCTTTCAATTTCGCAAAGATTTTTGTTTCTTGCTGTTTAGAGAAACCAGTATGCAAATTCCTGTTTTCCTCTCTCTACTAAACTGACCTAGTCTCTGATGATAGGAAATGTTGAGGGAAATGCCTCTCTCTGGCCTGCTCTAACTGGTCCTTATTCATGCCTCAGATGCTCTCCGTAGGTGGGCTAATACTCTAGCGGGCAATCTCTAAAATAAGTGAAAACTAAAAAGAAAATTGAAAAGACAATACAATTTCTTTATTTAGACAAAATGTATTCTTAAGCTGACAAAACGATCATGATTGCCAGGAAGGAGCACAAAGGGACAGAAATAATCAAAATTCTCTGAAGGAGTTTCTATGAACAGGAAGGTGTAAAAGCAGCATTTTCTCTCTGAGAAACCAGTCTGGAATGATCCAGGAGAAAGGGAGAACCAGACAGAAACTACTTTTTTCTCATCTTGTTGGTGGAACTCAGGGGCAGTTAAAACTCTAAACCCCAGAATGAAGGTAAAGGCCAGAAAGCAGGAGGAATCAGGAAGGAGCCTGTGGAGGCAGAGACCTTGCAGGGCGGAGGCCCTCCTGAAAGGAAGGAAATCCTGGCTCCCATCCAGGAAGGTGGCCGGCCTCCCTAGACCTGTTTGGTTGGGGCAGATGGAGGAAGGCAGGTATAGTTTCACAATCACACAGAGAGGCCATGAGTGAAAGAAGATGAAAGAGTTTAATTTTTTTAGGAAGCAAACGAAAATAAAAGGAGACTTAAATCTGCATATTGAAAGGACCCGGTGCAACCAAGGGAAAATGGCCTGGCATCGCCAATGGCAGGTATAGCTGAATAAAACGAGGGGCTTATAGGGCCACAGGAGGCTCAGGCAGCCAAACAGAAAGACATTCACTCACATGGGAAGGTAAGTGAAACTTAACCTCACATTTCTCCATATTAACAGGCAACGTCAAAATAGAGGAGAAGGCACCAGTGCACACCTCGAGGAAAGAGTGGCCCGAGAAAGTCTTACTAAAAATTGGCCTTCAGTTATTACATGTTGGGCTAAATATAAAACATTCCTGAAGAAAGTGGTAGAGATGCAATTTCTACCTAAGAAATTATCAGGGAAACAAACAGCAAAAGCCAATTGAGGATAAGAACTGAAGATATTTAATGATAGATTAAGAATCAAGTTGGGGCACCTGGGTGGCTTGTTGAATGTCGGACTTTGGCTTAGGTCATGATCTCGCTGTTCATGAGTTCGAGCCCCACGTCAGGCTCGCTGCTGTCAGCCTGTCAGCTGGCTTTGGATCCTCTGTCCCCCTCTCTCTGCCCCTCCCCTACTTGTGCTCTTCCCAAAATAAATATTAAAAAAAAAAAAAAAGGATCAAGCAAGTGTCAGGGGGAGGGAAACAGAATAGTATGTTTTGTCTTGACAATATAAAATATTGTTATTTCTTTAAATGGTAAGGGGGAAGGGAGAATGCAGGTGGACAGCAGAGGAAATGTATTTCTAAAACAAAAGGAATACCTCTTTTCCCAAGTACTTATGGACTAGTCATTTGAAAGAGGCCACACGTTAGGTCATAATAAAACATCAATCAGTTTCAAAGATGAAAATACTACAAACACATTCTCTAATCACAAGGCAATGCACTTAGAAATTGAGCAAACAGAAATAAACTAGTGGCTATTAGTTTTAAATTAAATTATTCTTTTAAGTAACTCTTGCATCTAATAGGAAATTCAGAATGAAATCACAGAATGTATATTAAGTGCATTGATGGGGTACCTGGGTGGCTCAGTCGATTAAGGGTCTGACTTTGGCTCAGGTGTTGATCTCGCCGTTTGTGGATTCTGGCCCTGTGTTGGGCTCAGCACTGATAGCTCAGAGCCTGGAGCCTGCTTCAGAGTCTGTTATACCTCCTTCTCTCTGCCCCTCCCCTGCTCATCCTCTCTCTCTCTCTCTCTCAAAAATAAATAACATTCAGAACATTAAAAAAAAACACAAAGAGCACTGATAATCAAAATAGTATATATCATAATCCAGGGGATATAGGTAAAGTAGTGCTCAGAAAAAAAATCATAGTCTCAAAAACAAGCATTACTAAAAAGAAAGGAAGAAGAATGATATATTCACACCAAGGTATTATAAAATACAGAACTATGATTAAATATATATATATAAACAATAAAAAGCTTTATTGAAAAGGCAAAAAGAATTTTAAGATAATGTCAGAAGTTACTGAGGTAGAAAGTGAATAAAAGCAGCAGAAACAGTAAATGAAAAAGCTTATTCTTTAGTGGGGAATAACCTATAATCAATAAACTTCAAGTTAATATTATTAAGAAAGGGAAAGAAAAATGCAAACGTATAAAATTAAAAATGAGGTCCAGTGACAGATACAAAAGAAATAGGAACATCAAAAGCAACTGCTTTGCAGGATTCTTTGTATATAAATTTAATGACTTGAATTAAACAGGCAATTTCTTTTTTTCTTTTTACTTTTTTAAAAATTTTTATTATTTTTTAAATATAATTTATTGTCAAGTTGGGTAACATACAGTGTATACAGTATGTCTTGGTTTTGGGGGTAGATTCCCATGGCTCATCACTTCCATACAACACCCAGTGCTCATCCCAAAAGTGCCTTCCTTAATGTCCATCACCCATTTTCCCCTCTGCCTCGCCTTCCCTTCTGCCCTCAGTGCATCCTCTGTACTTAAGAGTCTTATAGTTTGCCTCCCTCCCTCTCTGTTTGTAACTATTTGTCCCCTTACCCTTCCCCCATGGTCTTCTGTTGATTTTCTCAAGATCCACCTATGAGCGAAAACATATGGTATCTGTCCTTCTCTGCCTGACTTATTTCACTCAGCATAACACCCTCAAGTTCCATCCACGTTGCTACACATGGCCAGATTTTATTGTTTCTCATTGCCAAGCAGTATTCCATTGTATAGATAAACCACATCTTCATTATCCATTCATCAGTTGATGGACATTTAGGCTCTTTCTATAATTTTTCTATTGTTGAGAGCCCTGTTATAAACATTGGGGTACATGTGTCCCTATGTATCACCATTCCCGTGTCCCTTGGGTAAATTCCTAGTAGTGCTGTTGCTGAATCATTGGATAGTTCTATTTTTAATTTTTTGAGGAACCTCCACACTGTTTTCCAGAGAGGCTGCACCAGTTTGTAGTCTATTATTCTTGAGAGAGAGACAGACAGAGCATAGATGGGGAGGGTTAGAGCAAGAGGGAGACACAGACTCCGAAGCAGCTCCAGGCTCTTAGCTGTCAGCACAGAGCCCGATGAGGGGCTTGAACCCACGAGCCCTGAGATCATGACCTGAGCCGAAGTTAGGGGCTTAACTGTCTGAGCCACCCAGGCACCCCGGGACAATTTCTTGAGAAAAAAAAATTCACCCAAACTGAATCAAGATACAAAATCTAAACCGACCAATTTCCACAGTAGCAAATAGCCAAATTTTTGATTTGATAATTCTGTAACAAGTTTTAAGTAAACTTTAGACTACTTCATTCCAGACTACTTCAAACCACAGCACACAATGAGTATACAACGTTCTCCAACTATGTATGTGTACAGATACTTATGGAAATTAATATCCATGTGTGCTCTTTTGCAAAAAAGACCTCCCTGTGCACAAGCCCCCTCCTCTGTTTTCACCCTCATTTTTAATCCCTTGTCCCTCCTGGTAAAAATACAGGTAGACCTCTCCCTTGTGAGGACTCTAACTTCAGTTCACTACCTCAAGGTGTTAAGACTGACAAAAAAAAAAAAAAAAAAAAAAGAAAAAGAAAAAAGAAAAAAAAAAAAAGAAAAAGAAAGAAAAAGAAAAAAAAGAACAAAATATGAATATCCACTCAGCCTCCCTGAATCAAAGCATGATAAATCCACGGTTGAGCTCCATGCCTTCATTGTCATGTCCACACTGCTGTCAGCAGGGTGGTTAAAAACGGGTGTTTCAGCCAGTGTAGGGATGTTCTGAATCCAGGTACCCACGGCGACCTCACCCAGTCTCAAAGCTTGAAATGCCATCTCTCCTATAACTCCCAGATTGAGCTCCTCTCCCCCTGCCCCCCACCCCCGCCCCCCGCTCCTCTGTTCTCCATGTAGTGGCAGATTTCTCCTTTTCAACCCTGAGTTATGTCACATGAGCACAAGTGAAAACTCTTTCAGTCCCTCACAAGGCCCAACACCATCTGGCCCCTGCATCTCCTAGAACTCTCCACCCGTCTCCTTTCAGGTTCTACTCCCTGAACCCCGGTCTTACTGTTCCATTCACCCCACCTCTCCTCACCCTCACAGACCAGACACCACTCCCTCACCTTCTTCTCAGTGAGGTCAGTCCACACGGCCTTATTAAACATGACCCCTTGGGGTGCCTGGGTGGCTCAGTCAGTTAAGCATCTGACTTCAGCTCATGTCATGATCTCACAGTTTGTGGGTTCGAGCCCCACATCCAGTTCCGTGCTGACAGCTCGGAGCCTGGAGCTGCTTCAGATTCTGTGTCTCCCTCTCTCTCTGCCCCTCCCCTGCTCATGCTCTGTCTCTCTGTCTCAAAAATAAGTTAAAAAAAAACTATTAAAAAATTTAAACATGACCCCTTGGCTTCCTATCCTCAGCACATTTTATTTTTTATCTATAGCATGTGTCATCATCTGAAACACCACCTGTGTTTTACGGGTTCATCATGTTTATTCTGTCCTCGCCTTTTAAAAGAATGTTCTGGGAGGCCAGGGATAATTGTTTTCCATTGAGTTTAGAGCAGTCAGAACAGTGGCTGACACAAACAGGTGCTTGAAAATATGTACTCAGTGAACAGGGCATTGCTTATATATTTGTGGATCATTGTGTTGCTGGATTCAGGTTTCTGGAGAGAAAAGGGTAGACTGTTGCATCGGAGGTCAGAACTGGATCAAGCCACAAGACAGCCACGAAGTGTGGATGGGATGGCGGTGGTCATCTGGGCAGAGACAGCACACAAATGTCACAGGGCTAGGAAATCATTGTGTTCTTTATTCCTTTTTGAGGATGGGGAAATGGCATGGAATATTTGAAGTAATGAGTTGTAGACTTTCTTAAGGATGCATAGAGCTGAGAGCAGGGCCTTGAAAAGAAATGAACCAGGGAATAATTTGGAAAAGGTCTTCTTCAAAGAAGAGTGAGCCTGGCTGCTAATGTGGTGACAGGCTGTCACTACATTCTCTACTCACCATCTTTAAAAATGTATATAATTTTTGACTTCTCTTTCTCCTTCTCTATCCACAAAGTCTCAGTTGCCAAGGCTCATCTGTTTTGTTTGATGGCACTAAAACACAGACAAACAAAAACGAAAATAAAAGAAACTGTCTACTCCATGAATCTGCCTAGCATTCTAGTAGGTTCCCCTGTCTGAGTGGATATAGATTGTTGCCAATTTGTTCCTTCATTTGTCAGTGTAGAAACAACCCACCCTTCCTCTTCCTCATTAGCAAAGAGATCGGGGCTTCCTCCCAAGGACACAGTATCTGGAAACTTGCCAAATACCTTGGAGCATGTGCTTTAAAAGTCAATATAAAACACTCACATTTCGAAATTGGGCAAAAGTTTGAAAGCAACAGATAGGATTAAATAATAAAAGATATAGCCGCACACAAAGCAATGAAATACCTTTAGAAACAGAGTCCAGGACTTGCTTCTCTTCAAACATCTGTACATAAATAAACTGGAGCCAAAGCCAGGGAGCAGACCTACGTTACTAACGCCAAAAGTGCTGTTTGTTTGAGGCCAGATGAGTAAATGTGTCATAAAGAGAGAATAACGTCAATGTGTCAGCAGATGTCCGGCCACAAAGGTCAGCCGCTACATGTGACTTAGGGAGTTTCTGAAGCCTTTACAAATCAACTCAGAAAAGGGGACAAGCTTGTTCTGACATTTGTAATATTTCGAAGGAGACATTATCCATCTTTAAATATCCTAAACCTCTAGTTATAACAGGGGATGCACTATTTCAGTAATGGTAAATCTCACAAAACAGAAACAATTTTCCGAAAAAAAAAAAAATGCCCTCACTCAGAGTATTTCTACAGAGATGAGGCACTGGACTCACCTGTGGGGATTTTTTTAAAAGTATTCCCCATGTATCCACATGATTTTCTCTGCATTCATATATATAAAAAATACTCATTAAAGCATCCTTTAATGACAAGGTTCTGGTGACTAAATATAAAGAATACACAGCATCTGTGCTCACAGAATTCACCATTGAGACCGGATGTGCAGTGGCGGGAAAAGCCGGTGCCAGGTGTTATAGACTGAATTGTGGAACCCTACCCCCACCCCAAATTGATATGCTAAAGCCCTAATCCAGTCTGACTGGTGTCCTTATAAGAAGAAGAAGAAGAGACACCAGGGATGCTCAGAAACAGAGGAAAGACCATGTGAGGACACAGGGAGAAGGCAGCCATCTGCAAGACCAGAAGAGAGGCCTCTGGAGAAACCAAATTTGCCAACGCCTTGATTTGGCCTTCGGAGCCTTCGCAACTATGAGAAAATTATATGGTGCTTTGTTCTGGCAGCATAAGGCAACTGATACCCCAGGTATGTAAATATATGACCACAGTCCAATAGAAGACAAAACAAGGGATGTGGGAACCATAGACAAACACCCTGACTTTCCCTCGTGGTCACAGATTCAAGATGGTGGTCAGAAATCCATGAACATGGGTAACATCATTGCTCCCTAAATAAGAATTTTACCTAACCCACCTTGAATATTAGCTCACATTTAATGAGTGCTTTCTATGAGCCGGGACACTAAACATTTTACATGTAGTAACTTACTTACCCTTCACTGCAACCTTCTAGGACCCTTTGCCATAACTATCCCAAATTTACGGAGGCAGACATGAAGCAGAGGTTGAATGCCTTTCCTGGAGCCACATGGCCAGAAGTGGTGGAGCTGACAGACTGATATGGCAAAATCCTTACTCAGAACCGTGATGCATCCTGCATTAATGGAACTCCTGAATTTTCTAGTAAAAGGTTGTCTGTAGATCATTATTCCAGAAAAAAACACAGCTCTACTAGAAATCCAGCCAAGAGTTAGGAGATATAGACTCTCCACACCGAATTTCCTAGATATATTTCCCCATGGTAAATACTCTATGAAACATCCTTTCTTAATTATTGGACTAGCTGTGCGAGCCCTGTGACCATACCCCCTGGTGTTTGACTCTCTCCTTGAATGTAAGACCAATGCTAACAGTTTAACCCCAACTCATGCACTGGCAACTCTCTATTTGAGAGAATAGATAAAAACCTACTGTTCACTGTTAGGGCTCAAGAGAAAACTCTCAGGAGCCAAAATCAGTACCTTTACCACCCATTTCGGTGTCTCTTCACCCCTCCCAATGGCTGTCACCAGAGAGCTCTGGGCCAACAAGCCCCAGTAGAATCCTTTTGAAAAATACAGATCCTACCCTATTCTGCCTCTCCCTTCCTGCCCCCAGAATTTTCATTTAGTAGGTCTGGGGTGGGTCCAGAAATCTATTCTTTAATGGTTCACAATGATTCTGAATCTCTGCCAAATTTAGATACCATGAGAACGTTAATCAAAAGAGTAGTAGATTTTTTAGAACACGCCAAGCTTTAATTATTTTGTGCTGATAGTTACTAGATCACATGATCTTAAAATTAGGGTTGGGAATGCACCCATTTTACTGCCATCCAGACCTAGCCTTACCCAGACCCAAAGCAACCTCGGTGTTCTCCTGTTTCTGACTCATTTAAAATCCCTGTATCTACAACAACTGTACTAGATGCTTATCTGATTAAAGTCTAGCTGCCAAGAGGTGACTGGGCTTCAGCTAAATACTGCCTGGGTTCATTTTAATTTCAAAAATCCCTAAATTAATCTATAAATGGGCACATTGTCCAGAGACACCTTTCAGCTATAGGCTTTCTGTTATTCCTGATATATACCAAGTGATTGTTAAGTCTTTTACAAAGTAATACAAAGAAGTTCAATTCATGAAACAGAAAGTGTGGCCTCCCAAACCGAGGAAACAATTGTGATAATGTATATTAAATAAGCTGATACTGTTATTATTGCAAATGTCAAGTTCATTACAGCAGATGTTTCAACTGAAGATCACGACTCATTAAAATCAAACAACCAATATGCCCTGAATTCACCATTTCATTTAATGTGTCAGCTTCAATGCTCAAGGGAGTCAATCAGAATTGCCTTCCCTGTAATTGTCATAGGATTATTACGTAACAAAGGATCAGGTTTCAGTTCTTATCACTTGCTAATCATGATAATTAAAATGTGAATGAAGAGTTAGTAAGTGACACAGAGGCTATAAAATGTACTATAAAATACTTAACAATTTTATGCATATTGCTGGAGGCATCATTTTAATTCCAAAAACAGATGACCTTACTATTAAGGAAAAAATATTGAAAACTGAAAATAAGGCAAATAAAAAAGCCCCACTTAAGTGATTTGTTGATGTCATGCTAGAGCCTGAGCCCACTTAGCGTCCTCTGACTCTCCAGGGAAATGCAACTTTGTTACATTTTACAATGTTTTCTATTCCTTAGGGCCCAGACATTTTACACATCTTACAATTAGTTCTTATTATGATTTACATCTTTGTCAAGTAGAAAAGATAACCCAAGGGTTTGTTTTATTACTCAGCATGCCAGTATGGTGTCTAACTCATCCACATTATCTCAGCTTTCCTTTTTGATCTCTATATAAATTTTCTATTTTCATATGTTTTTCTTAACTGGTTTATCATCCTCTTTATTCCCTCATTAATTAGTTAAATAATTGACCTTATATAAATGTATTTAGTATTCCATTACCAAAAAAATGATCTAATACTACTCAAGGAATTGGGTAAAAAACTAAAAAGACGAAGTTGCAACCATTATCAGAAAAGGTTAGTGTGCAAGTCTCCGTCAAAGTAGCTATAGTGAGAAAATAAAACTTAAGTGAATACTTAGTTGAAAGTAAAATTGTTGAGAGAATGTCTGGCAAAAGTTATCAGTAAATGTCTTAAAAATATGAATTATTTTCAGGGCACTTGCATGGCTCATTCGGTTAAGTGATCTCAGCTCAGGTCAGGATCTCAAGGTTCTTGAGTTCAAGTGAGCCCCACGTTGGGCTCTGCACTGACATCTTGGAGTGTGCTTGGGATTCTCTCTCTCTCTCTCTCTCTCTCTCTCTCTCTGTCTCTCTGTCTCTCTGTGTCTCTCTCTGTGTCTCTGTCTCTCACTCTCAAAATAAAGAAACATTTAAAAAAAATAATATGAATTCTTTCAAAGATGCATCTGTGAGTTACATGTAACCCTAAAAGCCACATTTAGGATACATCTTTAAAACAAATCAGGCAATTTTCAAATGTCCAGATCATTAAAAGCCCCTAAATCACTCTGCTCTAGCTGTCATTTGTCACTGTCCTGGGCTAATGGGATAAGGGGAAGCAAGGTCTTGAGGAAGCTATTATGAACAGAGTTGGCCATCGTCTAGGACAGATTGGCAAACACACTTCAGGAGTGAAGAGTTTAATTTTTAGGTGAAGATCTCACGGATTACTATTTATATTTGAGTATGATCTAAATGGCCTGGAAGGATCTGGATCTGATGCCTCACCTGGACCATGTACATGATCATCTCTTCCTGCTTTAGACATCCTCCCCTTTGGCTTTACTTGGTTTTCAGTTCATAGATGGATTATTACAATAAACCCTTATCTTCTCTCCTCCCCAACCCTGTCCCTATAGGTCCCATGTCACCAAGTAGGCTCCCCTAAGTCTCTCACCGATAAAGGTGATAATTTGCTTAGAGGGAGGTTAATGTCCATCACATCTTCCATCACTACCTTCCATTCTTTCCCTCTTCCCTGAACAGTAATCTCCCTGCTTTATGTTGACACAGTCCCATCTCATCCCATGTTGTTTTAGCGTTCACCAATCAACGGTGGTGAAATTACCTGAAAATGTCAGTTCTGTAGGTCAAATGTGGTAGAAAATGAGCAAACTCATGAGACTCCACATATATCATTCTTTTAATAATGCTGACTTAATCCAATCTTTTATCAGCATATTATTTAAAATTTTATTACTAGTTATGAATTTAATATTGACTTCTTCCCCATCAGTGCATAAAATACGTTGCTTGCTTAAACTACATATGTAGGACAAAATTAACAGGCCAACTGGGATTCTCAACATACTGACTGGAAACAGCTTTTGGAGAGGATAACTCAAAGAAGAATTTAAAATCAATCCCACAGCAAGTAAAATCAACTTCTTTTCCAAGTATTCGGTCACATGGGAGTGAAAGAAGCAGTGTGGCATTTTCTTTTCACGGGGCACGGGAAGCCATGTTGCTTTGGGGGGCAAGGGGAGGGGATTTTTTTTTCACCAGTGTAGAAACTTTTCAATAAAGCAGTTTTCTTCGATTCAGCATGGCTAACAAAGTAACATTACCAATGGAACTAAAATAATAGATTAGCTGCACAATCTAGGCATTTTGTTTTCAGAAGGACTTCCCTTACACTCTCCTTCAGAGAACCAGGGATGCCTGCTTCCTGCAAAAGAAAACCTCCCTGATGTTTCTCCTCCTCCTGCAGAGATGACTGGCAAAGGATAGTCTTGTTCTTTCTTCTCTTTTCTTTCTCTTCTCTCTCTCTTTGTTTCTTTTTCTTTCTTCTTTTTTCCTTCCTTTCTTTCTTTTCTTTCTCTCTCTCTTTCTTTCTTTCCTTCTTTCTCTTTCCTTCCTTCCTTCATCTCCTTCTTTCCCTCTATTTTTTTTCCTTTTTTTTTTTTTCAACTGGGGACTGCCCTGGCCACTGGAAGTTTTCTGTCCCCACACATGGTCTCACTCCCCAACCAGAGTTTATCCCAATTCTTGTGTACAGGAAGAATTTAATTCTTGTGAATTCAGAAATAGACTGAAAAATAGGTCCAGAAAAGCTGCAACTAAATTATCACTAACCCTTCAAATGGAAAGACCATCGCCCTAATCTAGCTGTTTCCCACATTTTGGGAGGGAGGGAAAGAATGCCCTGTCCAACATGGCTCCTGAAAGCTAGGGCCCTGGCTGTCCCCGTTGCTAAAAAGCCTCTTTTTGTTTTTCTTTTTTACTGAAAGAAAGCCTGCCTCAGAGGAAAGCACTGTGCATATCAATGAAGAAAAAGGAGAGCAGAGGTGATTGAAACTGAGGATTATTATTTTTTTTTTTGCCCTGTCATTTAAAGGGTTCTCAGAGAATCAAGCCCGCTTTGTGATTCCATTTTCAAAACACATTCTTTGCCAGCTCTGAGCCAGGAATCCTTAGTGATCTGTGCAGCTATCCTGGAGCCTGGCTCTGCGCTCGCCTGCAGGGTCCAGACACGCAAAGATTCAAGGGAGTCAGTCCTCTGCTGGCATCAGCAGAAGTTAAGGCTCAGGAGGAGGAGGGGAAGAGGGGAGGAGAGGAGACAATGCCCTGGCTTGGCTCACTGCTGAACAGAGCAGAACTGAAAACAGTAATCCTGGGAGCTTAAATTGGGGTGTTGGGGGCTATCATTACAGAGTCATAATAGGACAGTGAAAAGGAGAGAAATGAATATATTTATATAATCCCTTTAAGGTCTTTCTTACAATAACCTACCTGAAACCACATATGATTTTAAATTATAAACCTCTGACTTAAGAGAAATATTGTGACATTTGGTTTCAAGAAGTTTATCTTTCAGGAATATTTTAGAAGATAAAAATTATAAGACAACTGAAAAAAATCTGGTAGGCATTTAACAAATGTGTTTTAAAACAAAGATCTTACTTTAAAACATAGCACCATGGCTCAGTCGGTTGAGCGTCTGACTTCGGCTCGGGTCATGATCTCACAGGTCCTGGGTCCGAGCCGCATGATGGGCTCTGTGCTGACATTTCAGGGCCTGGAGCCTGCTTCAGATCCTGTGTCTCCCTCTCTCTCTGCCCCTCCACAGCTTACCCTCTTTCTCTCTCTCTCTCAAAAAAAAAAAAAAAAAATTTAAAAAAATAATAAAAAAATAAAAAATAAAAGGTAACACCAGATTAACCAGGAAAACAAAATGTATCAAAATAGTAAACCTTGAAATGAACACGTATAGCTTCTATACCAGAATGACTATCAATTAATCATTAACAAATGGGGACGCCTGGGTGGCTCAGTTGGTTAAATGTCCTACTTTGGCTCAAGTCATGATCTCAAAGTCTGCGGGCTCGAGCCCTGTATTGGGCTCTGTGCTGACAGCTCAGAGCCTGGAGCCTGTTTCAGGTTCTGTGTCTCCCTCTCTCTCTGCCCCTCCCCAGCTTGGGCTCGGTCTCAAAAATAAATAAATGTTAACAAAAATTTTTTAAATCATTAACAAATGTACTTTCTATATAAAGGATGTCTGCTTAAAAGCAGCTATATAAAACACATTTTTTTAAAATCAAGCTTAACATCATGTAACAGATGTTAAGTTTTCTCTTTTCTCTACCTCAAAGGGAATTGTAATACTGTTTGAGATGACACTTGTCAACTGTTGAATGTGAGTAATAAATTATAGAAGCGAAAATATATCATTGTCACTTAATAATCCATTTTAATAGTACTAATAGCATTTTAAATATCACGTGCACTTTGGTTCAGGTCATGATCTCACAGTTGATGAGATCAAACTCTTCACTGGGTTCTGTGCTGACAGCATGGAGCCTGCTTGGAATTCTCTCACTCCCTCTCTCTCTCTCTACCCTTCCCTCATTCATGCTCTCTCTTACTTTCTCTCTCTCTCAAAATAAATAAATAAACATTAAAGCGCGCACACACACACACACACACACACACACACACACACACACACACACTGTTTCCTGTACTGGTAGTCTAAATCTGTTAACCCTGACACTCATTTAGACCAGGGAATGCCCTTTGTTTTGAAATTAAACTGGATCTTGACTGTTGAGAAAGAAATTGCCTGTAAAGAAAATTATATTATTCTTTTTTCACAGCTGAGATACATATTTTCTGATTTAAAAGGCAACACTCATAGAAAGGAAGGTGCCTATGAGATGAGATTTTAATTTTGTTAGAAACAGAAAAGTAAGCTGAACGTACCAAGAACAATGCCAGAGTACTGGCTACAAATGATTAACAGTTATTAAAATCAATGTCAGAATACTCGGACACAAAATCGCATGCTAAAAGGCTCAAAGTAAATTTCTGGAGCCAAACGCCCCCGAAACAAATCACTGAACTTGTGCAATGTCCTGCTGGGAGGAGCATATGTGTAGAGCAGGACTTGATCCAGAACATACCCTGTGCAGAGGAAACAATGGCTAATAAGCAGAACAGGGCGGGGCATCGGCCCTCACTGTGGAATGATATATACAGAATCAAAGCATGTTCACCTTCATGACAAGTCCATATCTGAACAACAGTCAAAGTAACAGAGCAAGTAGAAAGTACCTAACTGACCTCTACTGCCTGACTTTCCATAGAATTCTAACAAGAATGAGAAGAGAAGGCATCCCCTGGTCTTGAATGTCTTAAATAAAGACAATTGAGAAGGATCCTTTCTCACTATTACAAGCACTCACAATGATAAGTACAGTTGTGCTTTCTAGCGGCCAATACTTGAGAGATAACCCCTTTCCAAAGCTGGATTTCAAATTAAATTTTATTGCCTATAATTTTATTTATCTTTTTAATGCTTTATTTATTTCTAAGAGAGACACAGCATGAGTGGGAGAGGGTCAGAGAGAGAAGGAGATACAAAATCCAAAACAGGTTCCAGGCTCTGAGCTGGCTGTCAGCATGGAGCCCAGCGCGGGGCTCAAACCCATGAACTGTGAGATCATGACCTGAGCCGAAGTCGGATGCTCAACCGACCAAGCCACCTAGGCGCCCCATGCCTATAATTTTATTTATGCCCAACAAGGAAAAAATTGAGAACAGTATCTTACAAGTGGGGAACCAATGTATTGAACAGGAAATACAGATACCCATATTTGGGATTATATATACACCTCTGTGTGTGTGTGTGTGTGTGTGTGTGTGTTATTTTAGAGACAGAGAGAGCACATTATATATATAATTATATATATGTATATACATAATTTTTATTTATTTCAGAGAGAGAGAGAGAGAGAAAGGAGAAAGAGCACACAAGCAGGGAACAGGGACAGAGGGAAAGAAAAAGAGAATCCCAAATAGGCTGCATGCTCAGTGCACAGCCCGACACAGGGCTCCATCCTATGTCGGATGTGAGACATAGGATGTGAGATCCTATAGCATGTGAGACCATGACCTGAGCCTAAATCAACAATTGGACACTTAACACTGAGCTACCCAGGTGCCCCCATGTTTGGATTATATTTACACAAATGGAATGCACAAATGTGCAGACATGGAATTAATCAAAGGAATCCACTTTTTTGGAATAGGACATTTGAAAACATCTTTGAGAGGATAAGGGCCTGGTGGTTACTTAATCAGAGCTTAACAAATGTACAGCTGGCAATATATATTTGATGCTTCTATGCAGAAAATCCGACACCAGGATAACATGGACAGAATGTCTAGAATGTTACATAAGCACAAGTTTCTTAAATATGCAAATCTGGAGACTCTTGTACACAAAAAGTAGGAAACACATTCTTGTATGTAGCTCATGTGGAAATAAGTATGTCTATATCTCGTGGCTACACATTTGGCTAAGAAAGACCGAAAAACGTCTATGCAGTTGATTTACTTGTCATTTTTTTAACTCATTGATATCTGGGAGTCTGAACAAATGAAGAATCCCGATCGGCGTTAGCGAGTACGGCACATGGCTCCCCAAAGTATGTGATCTATGGAGCCACAGACAGGAGTTCTTAAGAGTTTCTTGAACAGTGTGCAAAATACAGAGAGAAAGAAAACAGACCAAAGTTAAGAACCTGCCTCAGATGGTAACTAATCAGACAGCAGGGACTATCGTCAAAATGAAACAACAGAGAGACAACAGGAGCTGGCTTTGGCAAACTACATATCTGGCTTCTTTATTCTACTTGGCTTCTTTTTCTATTTCATTCAAAAGACCTTTGCCTAAGTCACTCTTCTACTGCTTCATACCATTGCCATGGTTCTTTTCCCTGGCTTTCATTCAATGTATGGATTGAATCCAAATTTTAATATTTCCATTTGAGCCACCTTTGCATGTTTTTTTTTTTTAATTTAAAGAAGCAGATCTTAGATATCACCTATTATAACAGCTTCATTTTGTCCAGACTTGGCACATAGAGGTTCAAGCCAGGGGCAGGGAGAGGCAGAGGCACACAGAGGATGCTATGCTGAACTCCACGGGCTACGAAACACTCTGAATGGAGGTTTCAGAAACAGAGTTTACGGCTACAGGAAATGGACAGAGCTTGTGGTTCCTTATTAGGTACTTAACCTTAAGAATCATGACTATTGGTCTTACATTAAGATAATTTCTGTGATAGGCAAGGGCAAGCAGTATGAACCGCTTTAGGGCATAAGAATTATGATTATCATAAACATTACATTCCCCAGTGAATATCATGTTTTGTTTATTTTTTAAAGTTTATTTCTTTATTTTGAGAGAGAGAGAGAAAGAGACTGCATGGTGGGGGGGAGGGACAGAGAGAGAGAGGGGGAATAAGGGAGAGAATCCCGAGCAGGCTCCTCACTGTCATTGCAGAGACCAGCCCAACGCAGGGCTCAAATTCACTCACATGAGATCATGCACGACCTGAACCGAAATCAAGAGTCAGACTGACGTTTAACCAACTGAGCCACCCAGGTGCCCTGAATATTTGAAGTTTTAAAATAAAATTAGCTTATAAAATAAAACAGAGGAAAAAATCAGCATAGAAAGTGTGAAGACTGTACTATAACAGTGAGCTTTCTTAGAATTATTATTGATGCCCATAGAAGAATTAAGCTGTCTTCCAACGCAATGAGTTTTCTACCACTGGAAATGTATTATACATGATTCTTATTTGTTCTTAAACTTTCGGTTTTACAGACCAGTAAAAACTATATTGTTGTACCAAACAAGATAAAGGATATCTGAGCCAAAGGAATAGTTAAAAATATTCACTTAATTTACTTTCTTCTCTACTTAATGTTGAGGATGCAGCCGAAAATCAAGGTGAGACAAACCTTGCAGCCATTCTGCAGAAGCAGAGGTTTAATGCAGCTGCCATTACCCATGTTGGCAGCAAAACAGCAAAACGAAGGGTCAGCTGACTCTGCAGCACTGCAAATAATTCAATGTTAACGTAAGTGTAATCTCATTTTCTTTTTGCGTAAATGTATTCCAATAAGTGACACAGTGACGCTGCTCAGATAAGAAGCGACCTTGTGCAGGCAATCAAGTGTCCTAGGGACTCAAGGGGATTAGATCAAGGCGGTTGCAGTTGCCAAATTTTCAAAGGTAGAGACAGCTGGTGTGTCTATCCCTCAAATACCTGAACACCTTGTGTCAATACTCCTACTTTAACTGTAGCTGTTTCACACCTGGTGATGTGTAATTTAGTTAAGAGGTTAGAAAAAAAAGTCCCTCAAATTTAAGTAAAGAGGAAAGGTATTTTTAGAATATATCATTCAGAACATGTTGAGTAATGAAAGGTCTTCATAAATTATATTCAAGAGCAAGGATACTGGGCATCTTTCCAGGGAATCCTGCTGCTTGGTGGCACTGAATTCTAATCATCATCATCATCATCATCATCATCATCATCATCATATAATAGGGACACCTGGGGGGCTCAGGCAGCTGAGCTTCTGATTCTGACTCTTGATTTCAGTTCAGGTCATGATCTCACAGTTGTTGAGACTAAGCCCTACTGGACTCCGCGCTGAGTGTGGAGCCTGCTTAGGATTCATTCTCTCTCTCTCTGTCTCTCTCTCTCTCAAAACAAATAAATAAACAACCATTAAAATTTTTAAAAAATAATAATGCCTTTAAATGGGGCATCCATTCCCTAGTTCCCCAAAGGCTTCATCCCTTTCTAGGATTTTATCTCCACTAACTCACAGTTTAAAATACCTGCCTGGCAACTGAGGACAGGGTGCTAACGATCTTTGGTCTGCATTTACACAAGATCTAACAGCCCCCACAACAAAATTGTTGAAGGTTAGTGTTTGCACATTCTGTTCTATTTTTCTAAGCAATATTTTTAAATAAAAAAAAAAAAATCTTGATTTAGGTACCATACATTTCCCCCACCATCTGGTTCCCTAGGCCTCCACCCCCAGCCGCACCCAGTGAATCAAGGATTACCCTGGGTGTGCAGGCCTGGCTCTGAAGGAGACTGTCCTGTGCGAGGAATGGCTCAGGCTGCCTAATTATCCGATCAAGTCTGCCCAGTCTGTGGCAAGAAGAAAATTATGTTTCAGGCTGTAGTTGGAAGCAATCTACTGAATTATTTCTTGCATTCTCGTTTTCACAGTTATATGCCTTAAAAGCAGCAGAATCAGTGTACTGCATTTGGAGCATCCTGATAGAGATGGAGACCTTGATGAAGCTGACTCTGCTCTCGAGTAGGAAAATTTGGTGACGCAGTATGCGGGCGATACGTCAATCAATTTCTCCAAAATTCCGATTTCCCGAATTTCCCTTTAGGCAAACACAAAGTTTGTTTACTATATTTTCCAGTTCACTCAATTTCTTTCTTTCCTGGTCTTATTCCTAATAATCCAGGTACTTCCTTGGACCAGATTGAGGCTACTATTTTACATGTCTACAGAGCAACTCTCTACTTCCAGAATGGCAACATAAGCAAAAATGTACCATGCTCTGTGCCCAGATTCTGAACATGGAATACTGAAAAGCTGGGGCACCTGGATGCTTCAGTCAGTTAAGCATCTGACTTAGGGTCAAGTCATGATCTCATGGTCCATGAGTTCGAGCCCTGCATCGGGCTCCATGCTGACAGCTGGGAGCCTGGAACCTGCTTCGGATTCTGTGTCTCCCCCTCTCTCTGTTCCTTCCCAACTCGTGCCACTGTCTCTCTCTCTCTCAAAAGTAAATAAACATCAAAAAGAATTTTAAAAAAGAATACTGAAAAGCTCTAAATACATTTAAATGAATCAACTTAATAATTGACAAAACAAACTTTTTAAAAACAGGATGGAAATCTTTGAAAATATATGGTCCAGTTTTAAGAGCTAAACAGAGAGCAGTCCTCTAAGTTAAGCAGCTGCTTTAAATATGTAGATCTTCCGCTCCAGTATCTTAACAGCTGGAAGAAATTACGGTCCAGAGAGACATGTGCATAATTTGAATTAAGCAGATGTGGGCTGTGAGGAAAATCAAACATCTCAGGGTAATAGATGCAAACAATATTACTGAAACTCCAAGGGATTTTTATTTGTTTTTTCTTCATAATGATGGCAAACGTTGCCATTCTTGCGATACGAACTACCTATACCAGTTAAAATAGTGACTCTTCCCCAGTCCCCCCCCCCCCCCGCTCCTTTCAAAAGTCCAAAAGAAAACATGCCAACTTCTACAGCACAGGGTCATCTCTGGACTCCGCCATTTTGCAACACCCTTTTGAGACGCCATATTGATTCAGTGCTTACTGTGCACAGTATGCCAAATCAATCATGTTGTCACATACTGGGGGCTGGGGGTGAGGGAGGGTACAGGACAGAGGAAGGGTGACAAATGACAAAGAGGTTAAGAGAAGTATGTGTTCTGTAGAAATGGAGTAACTGAAATGTTGTCTTCCGATTCAGAATGTGTCTGAGCCACTTTGGTGACCACAGGCGTGCATTTAAAGGCCCAAGTTGCTAAGCACTTAGGGCCAGATGGTGCCCTTTGTAATGAAAGCACTCTTGAACGGAGTGGGCCAGGGAACCTCAGTGGGCCCTGACCGTAATAGCATTTCCACCGGAGTATCCCCTTTACGTGTACGACTTTCTGTTTGCAGCTCCATTTATGAAAGTGTTTACGGATCTTCAATTTAGAAACTGAAAGAGTTAGTATTCACACACCAGGTAGTCTGAACCCAAAGTAAGAAAGTGACAATTACATTTTATACTTTGCCCCCTTAATACTAGACTTCGCAGTGCTTTGTGATCTCTTGATCATTGATATGAAACAAACTAAATGTGAATATCAATAGGCACTTGGAAAATAGTCTGGCAGTTCCTCGGACAGTTAAAGGTATGTGACCATATGTCCCTGCTGGACCCAGTAATTCTGTCCTAGAGGCATCCTGAAGGCAAACAAAAATGTATGCCCATAGGCACAAATAGCCATAGCAGCATTATTTATAATGTATGAATGCATATATTATTTATATGATGCAGGCATTTTTTATAATAACTAAAATAAATTAAAATTTAAAATAATAGCTAAAATTGAGCATGAGAAACTTAAGCATTTTATATGTATTTGTTCAGCCTTTACAAAAATACAAGGAGAGGGGCGCCTGGGTGGTTCAGTTGGTTGAGTGTCCAACTTTGGCTCAGGTCATGATCTCATGGTTTGTGGGTTCCAGCCCCGCGTTGGGCTCTGTGCTGACAGCTCCGAGCCTGGAGCCTGCTTCAGATTCTGTCTCTCCCTTGCTCTCTGCCCCACCCCCTCTTGTGCTCTATCTGTCTCCCAAATAAATAAACATTAATTAAAAAAAAAAAATACAAGGAGGTTACGTAGATAAGCCAATGTATAAGAATTCCACAGTTATTATTCTCATTTTACAGATGAGGAAACTGAGGCACAGAAAAATTGAGCAAGTCCCTCAGTTGCATAGCCAGCAAGTGGGACAGTTAGGAGTTGAATGCAGGCAGTCGGGCCCCGGAAGTCCAGCTCTTAACCTTGGAACGCCACACCCCAAGGGCACTGCCACAGTGTCCCAGTGTGTGACAGACCACCTTTGGGAGGTGAAGTGACAGGTGATTTTCATTTTCCTGTTTTTGTCATTTTCAAAGCTCCTTATATAAACAACTATGTCCTATATGAGACTGAGACAGACAGAGACAGAGGAGAGGGAGAGAAATGACTATTTTGCACAATAAGAAATATCTGTTTATTGCCTTCCTAATTTTGGAAAATTGCAGGAAATTATAGCATAGAGCATTATAGCGCGGGGTCAAAATTTTAGGGATAAATTTAAATCACACTGAATCCCTCATCTTTTATTAGTTAGTAGGTTGTGGTGGCGAGACAGTGCCCCCTTGGAATGGTTTCCAGTTAGAAAACTTAGATCCACGGGTCCCAAGCTGAGTATGTCCCTGTCACCTGGAGGGTCACCTGAGGAGTCTGTCCATGACCTTCATGCAACTGCCAGAGACTCAGGTAGATTTGGGGAGGTCCCTCCATTCCCTGCACATCTCAAACACCTGCTATTAATTTTTTTATTTTTTAATATTTATTTATTTTTGAGAGACAGACAGAGACAGAGCATGAGAAGGGGAGGGGCAGAGAGAGAGAGGGAGACACAGGATCCGAAACAGGCTGCAGGCTCTGAACTGTCAGCACAGAGCCTGACACGGGGCTTGAACTTGAACTTGCAAGCAGTAAGGTCATGACCTGAGCTGAAGTTGGACGTTCAGTCAACCGAGCCACCCAGCCGCCCCATCAAACACCTGCATTTATAACAACCTTCCCTGCCTCTACTCCAGGAGGTTCTGATAAAGGGAGCCTATGCCAAATAGTTTGAGGGAAAAAAATACAGTACCATTATTTTTTAAAAGAAAACAACCAAAGACACTATGTTAAAATGTAGGGGACATTAAACAGAATAAACCTCTGTAGCTTTGACTCATAAAAGTATCAGCAAAATTAACACCCACTAAGAGATAAGTAGAAGAAAATGGGGCTACTTTAATAGTCTTAACTTTTTAGCACTTTTCTAGAGCTGGACAAATCTGGGATGCCTAATCCTCTACCTGTGTACCCTTCTTTTCTGTTATTAAATTTGAAAAACGAGAGCTGCAAAATTAAACCAAATGATGTGATCAAACTCAAGTTAAAAGTGAGGTCAAATGCACTTCTTCAGTCCCAATAAAAACTAGCATCCCTCCCACACTCCTTGCCAGGACACGCTTGCCAGCAAGAGCCCACCACCAGCGTCCTTACAGCCTATCCTGACGGCCAGAGGATCTGCTTAATACACCTCCAGGTAATTGCTAATAACGTAGGAAGGACACTCACTTGGCAAATTCATTACACACAATGTGTGATTAATGACAAGCTATATATTAGGAAGGAAGGAAGAAGCGTTTGAGAGCCTGACTTGTGCCAGGCGCCGTGAGAGGCGCTCCACAAACGCTATTTCATTTAACTCTGACAACAACTGCAAGGTCAATATTATCATCCCCGTCTTCTCAGGTAAAGAAACAAAGCTGTATGGACACGAACTGACTTGCTTGCAGGTACTGTCCCAGGTGTGTGTCGTTATCTGTGAAATAATAAGATATGTAAATATTGACCAGGTAAATGATGATACCAGGTCAGACACTAGAAAGTTATCAAATGCATTTGATTTACTCTATACAAAGGATCCTCAAAGACCTCAGTTAATATATTTCACATTTAAATGTTCTTGAAATTCAGGGCACCTGGGTGGCTCAGTCGTTTAAGCATCTGACTTCAGCTCAGATCATGATCTCGTGGTTTGTGAGTTCAAGCCCCACATCAGGCTCTGTGCTGACAGCAGAGCCTGGAGCCTGCTTCAGATTCTGTATCCCTCTCTCTCTCTGTCCCTCCCCTGAACACGTTCTCTCTCTCTCTCTCTCTCTCTCTCTCTCTCTCAAAAATAAACATTTAAAAAATTTTTTTAAGTTCATGACCCTCATTAGAGTCTCTAGTATGCCTTGATAACAAGCAAACCTGGATCCAAAATTTCATTACCTTTTCAAACATATTCCCTAAAGAGGAATAACTAAAATCAATTTGGCATCTGACAAGCATGGAAGCATAAAGGATTTTGATTATTAATTTTCGAGCAGAACTCTTCACATTCTACCTGACTAACCTTCAGTCCCAAAAATACAGATTGAGACACAAATCCAATCACAAGTTAGCAAAATATTACATATTCTACCTAAGACGACAAATAGCCAGAGGACCTTTTCTAAAGAACACACACAGTATTATTCTTGGTGATTTAGGCAATATCATAACTAATTACATCATATTCATATTTGAAAAAAATTCATGAAAAATGTTTCAGCTTACAGTCCTGTTTTTTCTTCATATACTTATTTACACAGTCCGCTAATTCTCAGTAAAATGGATTAATCTCAAAATATGGCCAAAATAAAAAAGTTGGGTTGCATAAGAAAGCTGTAATATAATATCATTTATTTAAAGTTTAAAACATGCAAATTACTGGCATTCAATTTTACTAATGCAATGGTAGATGTGCACATAAAGAGGGTATTAAAACCACGGGTGAATTCACGGGTGACAATGGCAAATTCCAAAATTCAGGATAAAAGTTAGGTCTGGGCATATGAGGAGAAGAGAGTCAGAGAGAAGTATATGCAGGGTGTCAATTTCCTTGTAATTTTTTTTTTCTTAAGGCGAATAGTGGGTATATTGGTGTTTGTTATATTATCCCCATACTCTTCTGCATTCCTGAAGTACTTTAGAATAACAATTACAAATGCATAACCCACCGAATTTTATACGATGGTTTATATATAAACCACTCATTCATCTTCGACTTGTAATGGAAATTTGACTTGTAAAGGAAATCAATATTGCTAATGTCAGGCATCACAAAAGAACAAGCATACTAATCAAATTCCAAGCCACTGATATGATTTCCATGTATTTCCATTACAGTTCTCTATTTAGATTCTACATCCAACTTCATCTGGACTGGGAGGTATACGCATATATTCCCAAACTTTATTTGAAGAATGTGTCGCACTCTTATATTATTTGCAGGCACAGCATGTCCAACACCAAGTCTCAGATTTATACTTCTGTTCTGTCCCCTTAAAAGACTCATATAACCAAACTCCCTCTGGATATCTCCACTTTAAAGTTATTTGAAACCTTAACCCCCTCAAATGACATTTATTTGAAGCCCCTCCCCCAGTGACATTCCTCTTGTTTCTCTGCTCTTCCCGTTCTTGTTCCTGATGGCATTAACATTGATCATGTGTTCAAACCAAACACCTGTGTGTTATATTGAACTCTCCCCTTTCTCTCATAGCCCGCAATCAGTTACAGTTATAGAAACAACCTCTAACACATCACAAATCTGTATACTTGGGGGCTGTTTCAACTTCTAGCTCTCTAGGTGAGTCCCGCTGTGTCTCCCCACAACAAATACACCAGCCTCCAAACTAACCTCCTTGCCTCCATCACATTCCAGCCACATTTTCCTTCTTTGTGGCCCTAAATGGGCTTCACTAACCCCCTAGCTGCTCCCTCTGGAATGCTTCCCTCCAGATGTTTCCAGGGCTGGCTCCTTCAGATCTCAGCTCAGGTATCAGCACCGAAGAGAAGCTTTTCCTAAATTTCTTAAATATAAAGTAGTATCAGCGGTCTTGAGCTCATTTTCTTTTTTCCTAAGCACTTACAATTATCTTATTGCACTCTTATTAGTTTAACAGTTAGGATTGAGTTTAGTCGCATGTAGCAAAATACTGCCCATGGAAGCATAACCAAATTGGGATTTCTTTTTCATAGGTAAAGAGAAGTCTAGACAGTAGCTGTCCAGGACTGGTCCTGGGACTCTGTGACGTCATCAGGCACCAGGTCCCTTGTATCTTTCTTCTCTGCTCCTTTTAGCATGGACTTTTCATCTCCACAATGTTCTGACAAAAAGCTTTAATGGCTTCTTACTGCTCACAGAACGGAGGCTCCACGCAGACAGAGACCTTGCCTGTCTCGTCCACCGTTGGAAGAATCTCAAGTAGCATGCTAACAGCTCACTCCGTATTTGTATAATTGTTATAAACCAATGAACCAGGAATCCAGAAGTCCTCATTTAGGGGTCATCCTTCACCATGGGAGGTCACACACAGCAGCCATATTTCCCCCTTCACCAACCCTGCAGTGGTCTCCTAAGTGCCTGGGCACCCACTTCTCACACACCTCCCCCAACTATATCATACCCTCCACACAAACTCATCATATAACTCCCTAAATAAAACACTCCCTGGGAGTAGGGGCCGAGCTGCCCTGTTTCCCACAGTTCTCCAGGGACTGTGACCAGGAGCACGTGCTGTAGACACCCAGGGGACATTTGTTAAAACAATCAGAGATATCTAAGCCTCTGGGCACCATGTTCCAGGCCCCTTAGCACTTGGCCCTGCCCACCCTCATCATGACACTGCCTTCCCTGTTCTTTCCTTTACACCGCAGTTAGTCATAGGAAATAACTACACTTCTAAACTGTTTCACACCTTGAAGTCTCCTCATGCTTTATTATATCTGCATAAAATGTCTTTCTCCCTTTTTAATACAGGACACTTTTACAGATCTCTCTTAAGTCTCAGCTTCTGATTCTCCCCAGCTTAGCCACCTTCCCCGACGCCTCCGGGCCCAGTAGACTGTTCTGTCCACCAAGGGGCACTTTAATGATATTGATGACAATGACGACAATGGTAAAATCACACCAGCAGCAGCTGACAGTAGAGAGAATGTACAAATTCATGTAATATTCATGGCAACCCTCTGATGTAGGCAATGTCTCTTTTCTCATTTTAGGGGAAGAAACGGAGCCATGGGGAGGTCAGCTAGTGCTCTGAAGTTGGCAAAGTTGATAAATGACAGAGCCTGCCTTCAAGTCCACATAGTCAGCTTCTATAATCTATGCACTGTGACCTACACACATATTTGTCACCAGGTGGTAAGGCTGTTGGAAGCAGGGTCCATATCTTATTTTGTGCCACATGTGGGTTCATAATAAAATAACATTACATGAATTGAATTAATAATAAAAACAGTTGTACAGTTGCAGAATGAGAAAACTGGCTCAACTGTAGAATAGTGAAGAAGAGAGGGGTCTAATATTGACTGTGCAACCATAGAAGCCACCTCACTGGTCCTATGAGAAAGTACGGGGCCATGTGACTAGCATACCATACTAAGGGACACGCAGTTACTTGGTCCAGCACGGATCAGGCCAGTTCCAGAGTGTAGTGCCCTCTCTACTATTCAAAAATGGCCAATGGAACTTGACCAAAGATGGAGGTAAAATAAAATGGGAGTGAAGACAAAGGAAAAAAAATTCCAGGCATATCAATTATCTCCAAACATTTGACAAGCTTTTGTGAACAGAGCTTTCTTCTGATTAAAAAGGGCATAAGAAGCCCAAAGGTGAAAGGTACAGAGACAAGGGACTCGGCGTTGTGCTGAGCCAGCCCATACCCACACCTAACAACAGATTCTGAGTACCTTTCCCAGTTCTGCCTTCAGTGTTCTCACACCAGTGCTGTGAAAAAGATCGGTCAGGGTGGGTGAGTTTACACCACAGCAACACCAGAGCTACCATGGGACTTCTGGATTCTGGAGACCCAGTTTGCCAGCAGACCACTGCACGTAACCCTTTAGTGTGGCTGGAAAAACTGAGGGCAGTGCCTTGTGGAGGGTGGGCAGGGATTAGGCATGGTGTAGGCGACAAGGTATGGACACTGTAAGCAGAATTTAAATCATGAATGTGCACACACATTTCATGAGAGGCCAGAATGGGGTACGGAAACGGCTGTCAATCTTTTGTACTTTTTAAAAAATTTTTCTGGTATCCATAAAAACACTATTCATAGAAAAAACTCAATCATTCAAAGAAACCGCTTCAATTTTAGCATTCTCCCATCAGTGTCTTATGTCAAAAATAAATAAATAAAACCAAAATAATACAGGACCTAAAAGAGTCTAGTACTTTTGAATAGGAGATAGTCAGTGCACCCTTCTTCCAACTGAGGCAGAAGTTAAAAATACCAAGTCAAGGAGGATTAGGAGGAGCTTAACAGAGGACCAAGGGGGAGAAGAAGGGCGGAAATGGTGGGGGAAAGGGGGAGAGGCAAACCATGAGAGACTCTTGAATGCTGACAAAAACTGAGGTCTGGTGGATGTGGGGGGGAGGAGGGGTGGGCATGGAGGAGGGCACTTGTGGGGATGAGCACTGGGTGTTATGTGGAAACTAATTTGACAATAAACTATTTGTAAAAAAAAAAAAAAAAAAAAAAAAAAAGCTTCTGCACAGCCAAGGAAACAACCCAGAAAATTAATAGGCAACCAACGGAATGGGAAAAGATAGTTGCAAATGACATATCAGATAAAGGGTTGATATCCAGAATCTACAAGGAACTCACCAAACTACACGCCAAAAAAAAAAAAAAAAATACCAAGTCAACCAGCAAATCCCAACAGACTATCAAAGAAACACTGTATTTTTCAAAATCATAAAAAATCTAGAGGTGTATTTTCTAGTTAACTCAAGGTTTAGAAGTAATTAGTGAATTTATTGCTATTGACAAACAGTAATATCCCTTGATGTTTGTTTTCTATAGCTTCAAAATTACTTAACTTTCAGTGGTACATTTTTATTTTATTTTGTTTTATTTTATTTATTTTATTTTATTTATTTTATTTATTTTATTTTATTTAAATGTTTTATTTATTTTTGAGAGAGAGATAGAGACAGCCTGAGCAGGGGAGGGTCAAAGAGAGAGGGAGACACAGAATCTGAAGACAGGCTCTGAGCTAGCTGTCAGCACAGAGCCCGATGCAGGGCTCGAACCCAAGAACCCTGAGATCATGACCTGAGCCGAAGTCGGGCGCTTTACCGACTGAGCCACGCAGGCACCCCCAATGGTACATTTTTAATAAACTAAAATCAATCACAGGAAGAATCTCCCCCTTTATTGTAACTAATTTAGTCTTCTAAAAGCTCATATACTCTTTTACAGAAAGTGGGGCAAGTTATTTTAAAACCTGCTTACTATCAGTGATTAGGACTGAAAAACTGATATACAATTGTTTAATGGAGAGACACTCATGTTCTTTATTTTATTTCTTAAAAATTGCTAATTTTTTTTTTTGAGAGAAAGAGAGGGACAGAGCATGAGTGGGGGTGGGGCAGAGAAAGAGGCAGACAGAATCTGTAGCAGGCTCCAGGCTCTGAGCTTCTAAGCTGTCAGCACAGAGCCTGATGCAGGGCTTGAACTCAAGAACCATGAGATCATGACCTGAGATGAAGTCAGACGCTTAACCGACTGAGCCACCCAGGCACCCCATATACAATTTTTTATGTATATATTTTGTATATATATGTAAAGGTACAGGACAGAGATGAACTCAGCAGTCAGATACAACATTATATGGTATAAGCAATATATGAAGACTGACACAGAAGAAATCACCCTTTTCCTTTTAAAGCCCTCAAAAAAAAAGATACCAACACAAAAAGATACTAATTTAATCGGCAAGGCAAGAGCCATACCACTACCTTTTTAAATGGACTTCAGAATAATAGATTATGTAAATTTAGCATTTCATTTCTGCTTTTGAATTGCAGAGGTGACAAATGAGTCACTTAAGTAGGTCATATGATGTGTTTTCTCTTTAGAGTGCCTCCTAACCCTCTTGTCCTCTATTTTAAATTCGAGTGACTCACAAACTCTTAGGAACAATCTCAAATAAATGATTTTGAATAGTAAGTACTCTTGTAAAATTGCTTACAGAATAAAATGGTGTGTCCAGATATATTCAGCACACTAAAGAAAAAGGTAAACTCCATTAGAATAAGATCTGCTATAACATAAAAATTGGCCTTAAGATTTAAATCAAAGGAGCTCCCACAAGTAAGACATAACTGAGGTCAGCCACTCTGAGGTTAGCCTGAGTATGAAATAGGAAATTCCAGATGGGGTAAATTTGTTCTTTTTGGGATATTTAAAAAAATGTTTTTAATGTTTATTTACTTCTGGGAGAGACAGAGACAGAGAATGAGCAGGGGGAGGGGAGAGATTGAGGGAGACAAAGAATCTGAAGCAGCTCCAGGTTCTGAGCTGTCAGCACAGAGTCTGATGTGGGACATGAACTCATGAATGGTGAGATCATGACCTGAGTCTGACTCGGACACTTAACCTACTGAGCCACCCAAGCGTCCCCGCCCCCACTTTTTAATGTTTATTTTTGAGAGTGAGAGTTTAAAACTTTTCTAATGTTTATTTATTTTTGAGAGAGAGAGTCTTTAGGGATATTTTAAAATAAATTTCAGGATGAATCTATTGCACATTGGAAATAGAAGGT
Source organism: Proteles cristata cristata (assembly GCA_017311185.1). Lineage (NCBI taxonomy): Eukaryota > Metazoa > Chordata > Mammalia > Carnivora > Hyaenidae > Proteles > Proteles cristata. Next base: position 800,172 of record JAESUZ010004109.1, on the reverse strand, counting down.
TCTTCTTTTGTGAATTATTCATCAAATGAAGTTAATAATATTTACAGTTTTGCTTATGCATCAAAGGTCTAATTTTATTTAAAACTCAAAATGACCTCATTGAAATACAGGCATTATTACTGTTTCCATTTTGTAGATGAGAAAAATACAGGCTGAAAAATGTAAACATCTTACCCATCCCAGAAAGTCAGACTTTGAGAATGATTCATATCTACTTCATTATAATTGTGTACTGGAAAGTCAAGTGGAAATCTAACTAAATGACTCCACCTAGCAAGTGACATTCTTGAAGTCTTAAGTTCTGTTATATATGGCAATAAGCGTATGTCGGAGACGACATCATAAAAACCTCCTGTAATTATATATATAATATATTACATATATTAATTATTATATATAATCATAATATAATAGAATTTTACATTATATATGTCATATATATACCTATATAGATCAGTCATTTAGACTTCTACAGAAAGCATGCATCTCAATTTTGCTCAAAATGAGAAAAATTAATTGAGGTGCAAAACAGGTAAATGTAGGGAGCAGGCGTTATCTAATTTTGCAGGCTCTGAAGTTCTTAGTGTCCAACTTTTAAATAACAATAGAAATATCTTAGTAAGTTTTTGTTTTTATTTCCACTCCTTTCCGAACAATGTTTTGATGAATTATACATAAATAGAATGCAAACACACAGATCCATTTCCTTTTGAAATACTTAAGGATGTAAAAATGAACAGAAAATATCCTTGGCAACACCGGTACTGAGCTTTCAAAAGCCCACACATTTGAACGGAAGTTTGTGATGTACTCCAAAACACAGACATCAGTCGTTCTCACATTCCTCACTTCTCTCTCTAATGTCAGAATGTTTTATCAGTTTAAAAGGCACAGTTCTATGCCATTAATTAGGCTACATATTAAATGACACAGGAGTGGCACTTCCAAATGCCAACTGACCAGATCCAACAGAGGGTAGGAGACATTCGAAGCAAAATAAAGTCCAAAGACAGAATAAAACCCTCAGTTAAATACCTTTACACAAATGCACAAAATTTATACCTTTCTGCCCAAGAACTGCGTTTCCCAAATGAACATGTACTTGTTTGTCTAAAGACACATATGCACGCAAGGCTGTATTTTAAAAATCCACAATCATTGAGAAGATAGCACTACTGGCATTAAGTTTATAATCATGAACTTGGACCACAAATAGGGATACTTGAGGTTTTGCTTCCATTCAAATGAGGCTGTGTGTCCTCTCTTTTAGCTCATGGCCACAGAATGTGTTAGCACATCCTTCAGGGATTCAGCAAGGCCAGCGTGACAACACCCACTTATCCAAAGGAAATTACATTTAATCCCATGTCTACTGCTAAGTGGTGTATGAGCATTGTGCTCTTATCAATATGAAACCTAATAATTGGAGGGAAAGGGGCATCTGGGTGGCTCAGTCAGTTGAGCACCCAGCTTCAGCTCAGGTCATGATCTCACAGTCTGTGGGTTTGAGACCCATGTCGGGCTCTGTGCTGACAGCTCAGAGCCTGGAGCCTGTTTCAGATTCTGTGTCTCCCTCTCTCTTTCTGCCCCTGTCCTGCTCATGCTCTGTCTCTCTCTGTCCCTCTTTCAAAACTAAAAATAAACATCAAAAAATAAATTATGGAAACTTCAAAAAATAATTGGAGGGACAAAGTTAATATAACATATTTACAACAAGAAAGTAAAACTCTCCTGGTCCCATTTAATGTTGTTTCCTCTTTCTTATGGCATCGCTGAAATTCTAACTAAAATCAATTCTTTTATTACGCGTTTATCATCCATTTAACTCATACTTAAAGAAAATAAAAGGGAGCAGAGGAAATGCTGACCAATGTTCGTCTATAAATTAGTGAAAGCTATGGCTCCAGCACACCCACAAACAGAAAAAGCATATTTCCGTGTTTATCAGTCATAAGTGAGTTTGGTCTATAAGCTCTAAAGGGCTTTTTTCATATAAAATTTTTCATTGTTGTCTGACAATAATCCCAAACTTGTTCCAATTACTTGGTAAGAGGGAAGAAGGAAAGAGAAGAAATGGGGTGAGCAATATTTTGGTTTAAGGTGAACAGTATAGACAAAAATTGTAATTTCTTGACTTCGCTAAAGGATAATGGCCATATCACATCAAATCTTAAACACAGTCAGGTCAACTGCATGATGGAATCTGAATCCAATAACAGAGACAACAGAATAGACTATTTGAAATGAGGACTTCTGTGAATAGTAATAAATTTCACATTGTGTAATCATTCTTCCACTTGTCAAGTTTCTTATGAGACAGGCTTTTCCCCTAGATACTCTAATAAAATGCATCCTATCTTAAGATTTAGGGGATTGGTTTGCTCCAGAGTCTTACTCCCTCACACATTGTCTACTTTGGAAAAATGAGCACAATCAGGATAATGGAAACATCTTTGAAAGACAGAGCCTATTAAGTAAACCCGCAGACAGTATCTTCAGCCTTTTATAAGCTAAAAGAATCTCAACTTTTTATTTTCTTCAAGTCTGTGTTTATTCATGGCAATCCTCAGACATTTTATAAGTCCACAGGGACACACAAATGTCAAGACTTCCTTTCAAAAGAAAGATAACATTTCTGAGGGTTACTGAGTTATGCAAAAAAGAAAATGTAATTCAGAGATTCTTTCCAAATGACACATATAAACATCAGACACAAGCAAATTAAAAAAGGGACTTCGGGAAGTGAGCACTTGCTGTGAACACATTACCATCCTCTGATTCCATATTCTGACACTTTGTGGTACTGACCGGCTGCCATAATGCCCCAGTACTCTTAAGTAGCTCGACATGGTATCTACGTTTACCTAAATGAATGAGGCCAGCAGTAAGCTCCACTAGCAAGTCAACTCTTTGAAAAACATGTTTGCATTATTCCTGAACTGTTCAGAGGTCTCCTACAACTGTACTTTTGCCTTCAAAGAAATCACTGCTTTATGCTTCCTTCTGTCTTACAATCAGAGGGAAAAAAATAAATTTCAAATAAAACACATTGGCCATTTCCATTGTCACTTGCAGAATCCTTCTTTTATATACAAACAAAAACAGGAAGACAGTTATATATATATATATGTGTGTGTGTGTGTGTGTGTGTGTGTGTATACATATACATATATACACATATACATATATACACACATACATATACATATATACATACATACAAACCAAAAAATCAGGGTGGAACTACATTCTCTGATTGAATTTAATCTAGCCTCTGTCATGTAGTCAAGAAAGTAAAATAAAATAAATAAACAAATCTAGTTTACAGATGAAATCATTTCATCCCTAAATTCCTTCTATTACATAAATGTATAGTACCAATAAAAGAGGAACAATTTTTCTAAGTGAATGTTTTCTGTAACATTAAAACCCAATGGTTACATAAGATGTTCATTTATTTCCTAAAACTGTAGTGCCTGTCTCTCAAATCAGTTTGGAAAACACATACAGCTAGAGGACACAATTGTTAAGAACTGTTTATTTTTATCTTAATATTCGGTAAAGGCTTTATGAATAAATACTAACCATGTTCATTTAGACTTATAAGGTGCTAAACACTCTAAGAATCCAGGAAAGGCGGCTTAATATTTCTATAAGTATTACCTTCTATTGGCCTTACATGTGTAGTGTGAACTAGTCTTTAAATGTCTCTGAGAATTCGTTATTTTCTAAGAAATACTGTCCCCTTAAAATATATGCAAATAACAAGCTTATTTGTTTTCTGTAGGAAGAGATAGTTTCTATCCCTTTGTGGAAGATGGCAGAAATTGTGTTTGGTTTTGTTGTAACTAAACTTCATCTCAGGATACGTATAGGTTCATGTCTTTGTAAGAAATAATGCAGAGAGATCCTAGGTTTCCTTCCCCGAGTTTCCCAAGGGTAGCATGTTGCAAAGCCATAATTCATCACAATAGTACCATCAGCGGTCAGGATGCAGAACTTCCATCAACCCCGAGGGGCCCCCTGCCCTCCTGTTGTGGTTTTCCTGCCAAATACTCTTCCCTCCTCCCCCGCTCCCACCCCCCCAACACCTCATAACCACTCCTCTCTCCTCCATTTCTATAATTTCATCATTTCATCACTGTCATACAAATGGAATCATTCGGCATGTGACCTTTGAGTTGTGGCATTTTTCCACTCCATGCAATTTCCTTGAGATCCATTCAAAATGTCGTATCAATAGTTTGTTCTTTCTTATTGTTGAGTAGGATATGGATGTACCGTGGTTCGTTTAATCATTCACCACTGAGGGACATAAGTGTTATTTCCAGTCTTTCCCTAATGTGAAGGCAGCTGCTGTAAACATTCACGAACCAGGTTTTGTGTGACCACAAGTCTTCATTCCTCTGCGATAAATAACCGGAAGTGTGACTCCTGTGTTGTACGGTAAAGCATATGTTTCGTTTTTAAGAAACTGCCATACTCTTCTGCAGCATGACTGGTGAGTGTACCAATTTTAGGGGATTGCCACTCCGCCTCCTCCTTCAGCAACCACCACTCCATCAGTCAGCAGCCCTCAACATGGACGCTAGACCCTTCATGAGCAAACAGATGATGACTCCCTGAAAACTCAGATAATGGTTGGCAGTTTTTAGCAGTAAAGTATTATTAAATCCAAGTATGTATATTGGGTTTCTTTTAGACATAATGCTATTGCACACCTAATAGACTACAGTATAGTGCAGACTTAACTTTATATGCAGTGGGAAACCAAAAAAAATCATTTGACTTTATTATCATATCTGCATTATCGTGGTGGCCTGGAAAAGACCCTGCAATATCTCTGGGGTATACCTGTACATTTCCTCTAGCTGCTTTCAAATGTTTTCCTTGCCATTAGTTTTTAGAAGTTTAATTATAATGTTTTTATCACTTTGATTTTTTGTATTGTTTTGAATGTCAACATTCTGGATTCTCTCAGCTTCATGAATCTGCAGCTCTATGTTGCTTAGAGAATTTGAGAAGTTTTTACCCATTATTTCTTTGAGCATTTTTAGTCTTGCTTTCTTTTATCTTCTTCCAGGACTCTGATGACACAATTTTTAAACGTTTTTTTATAGACCCACATATTTCTGTGGCTCACTTCCTTCCTTCCATCCCTCCTTGTCTCCTTCCTTCCTTCCTCCCTCCCTTCCCTGTTGTCTGCCTTCCTTCCTTCCTTCCTTGTTTTGTCTATATTCTGTGCTCAAATTGTGCAATTTCTATTATTCCATCTTCTAGTTCACTGATTTTTCCCACTATCCCCTCCATTCTTCAGTTGATCCCATTTGATGAGTTTTATTATTCTTATTTGTATTTTTCAATTCTATAATTTCCATCTATTCTTCTTCATATATTTTCTATCTTTCCTTGGACTTATTTTTCTCATTTATTTCAAGCACATCTGTCTTTGTTAAAGTCTTTTATCATGGTTGTTTCAAATATCTGATAATTCTAACATCTTTGTCATCTCAACATCAGCAACAACTGATAGTCTCTTCATACAATTTGAGATCTTGCTGATTCTTGATGGTTTTCCTCTGAAACCTGGGAATTTTTATTGTGTTGTGAGACTCTGAATCATATTGAAACCTTCTGCTTTAGCTGGCTTTTTTTCTGACACTATTCCAGCAGGGAAAGGGGATCACTACCTCATTACTGCCGATGGAAGCAGAAGTCCAGGCTCCCCACTCATTATCTGTTGAAATGGGGACTCCTCATTATTGCTGGGTGGGAGTGGTGTCCTGGTATCACACGTGATCTCCACTGGCACTATAGTTGGAGTGGCGTTGTGACCACTTGGCAACAGTGAAAAATCCCAGCTTACCTCCAGGGTACTTCTGTTGCCATGCCAGCAGGGAGAGAGCAGGCCTGCCAAGAGAGCAGGTGTGTAAGGCATTCATTATAGATTCATTAGAGCCTCATAAGGGAGGTAATCTAGGCTTTCCATCAGCCTTTGTTACTGTCGGTGGGGATGAGTGTGGAGCCACAGTTTTCCTGTGATGTATAGCTGGAAAAGTACGACTATTGTCTAAAAGTTTTCTATGTTGCTAGGCTACTCCATCCCTGGTCTTTTGGATAGAAAAGGATATTCTGGGTTTTTTGTTTTTGTTTTTGTTTTTCTGTCTGCACGTGTTGGCATTTCTAGATTTGTTTCATCAGCACCAAGTCTAGAATATACTTGTTAAAAAGAAAGGCTACGTAACTCACACCGGTATTGTACCTTGTGTCCTGAGGTCCTTAACTAGTCTGCATTCTCAGCATCCTCATGTTTGCATTATATGTAATACCCAGAATTTTAGTGTGGTCAGCAGGAGGAGTAAGTGGAAGTCTATCTATTCCATCTTCCCAGAAACAAAGTCTATGACAGACCACCCATTTTTGCCATCTTTATTTTATCCATTTTTCTTTAATTCTTTAAAGCTCTTAGAATCTTGCAAATAACAAGAAAGAACAGGTTAATGTATAAAGAAAATGATCGTACTCTAACAATACTTCTCAAACATAACTGTGGATATATCCTCCAGGAACTGAGAATTCTATGAAATTGTTTAAGATTTTGATAACAATTAGGTTCTAATCTTTAAAATGTATTTTACAAGTTAAATAGATAAAGCTACTTTTTACTATAAAAATTTTTACAAGGTGCTCCTGTCCTGGAATGATTATTAACAGAGCCCTCCTTGATTCTCAAAATCATCGAATTTTATATGAGAAGCCATAATGGTCACATTACTTATGATCATTATGAAAAGAAAGAAAAAAAAGAAACACAAATAAAAACAAAAGTGAACCCCCCCCAGTACTCCTGACACTCATCTTCTCTTCAGCATACCGCCGTGTTTATTCAGTATTTGTTAGTGGAAATATGAAGTAGCTCACGTGCATGGTTTATTTTCTTTTTCTCCATAGTAATTTCTCATTCCACATTTCATATTTAGACTGAAAAGCATAACATCTATAGTGATAAAGGGTAACAATAGTTGTAAACATGTGTTTGGCTGTGTATATGAATATTGATGAATGCTAATCTTCTGCCAATGGCACACGTTAATAAAACAAACTTGCAAATCAATGTGCCTGGTCTTTACAGTGAAACTATCATGCAAAAACAAATTACCAATCTCTCAATATCTAAATCACTAACTATGATCTAATAAAAGTTCAGAAATATCAAGTTTGCTTTTTTGATATCTGCAGGTATACATGGACTCATTATTTGGGTATAATATAAAACAACATGGACACAATTAAAGGAAAAATTTTAACATTAGAAGTAAAAACACACTTATTACCATATAAAGAAAGAATCATTGTTAATTACTAAAATGATATGAGTTATAGGGGACTGCTGGTACATTTTTCCCTGTCATTTGATTTTTTATAACTATCATATTAATTCAAATCAGAAAATATGTCCTAAGTATATTAACAGGGAAATGATAATGAGGGAAAAAATAAAAGAACAGTAAGGAATCACCAACTTCCAAGAATTTAGTTAAATAATATTTACTTATGTTAGAGGTGGCTCAAGGGGCATACAGAGTATTCACAACATTACTGTACAGTTTTTAAAGTTTCAGAATTTAGCAAGCTAACTAGAGATACGATCAAAGCAATCTATAATACTTCTGAAAAATCTTACATAAATTCAAAACCCTGAATTCTTTCACCATTGGATATGGTTTACCTTGTCAGTTAACATGGGTTTTCATACTCAAAAAAATTTGAAACATACATAGTGCATGTCACTAAAAATATAGTCAATTAGACAATCCGGCTTCTCAGTGTCATTTACTTGTCTTTGATACTTAAAACCTAAACTAGTCAAGTCTAATGTCTTTGGTCTTCCAAAATCAGATCATGTCGTATCATGAAGCTTTAGAAGAAAGGAGTAATAAACTGATGCCTTTTAATATTTACCATATGAATAATCTCATTTACGAAATGATCATCTCCAAATGTGTATGCACAATTTAAATATCATAAAACTGAATAATTTTAAAGGAATTTATGAACATTCAATTGGATGAATTATTTTATAAAGCAAATGTTTCTATGTAAAGTACACATTTTATTTTCTATTTTGTGATTCTTGCTAATTATTATTAAGAGAATGCAAACAGAATATCTTTTCTATAATATTAATTAAATATAACAAAGCTTCTCACTTCCTGGCTCTGATGCTTAATTTTATAAGTCAACTTGACTGGGCTACAGGATGCCCAGGCATTTGGTCAAACATAAGTCTTCGTGTGTACATGAGTATGTTTGGGGATGAGATTAATATCTGAATTTGTAGATTAAGTAATCTACAAATATGTAGTAATCTCCCTAATATGGGTGGGCTCCATCCAATCAGGAGAAGGCCGGGGATGGGGGAAGGAAGACGGACTTTCCTATGAGTAAGAAGGAATTTCTCCTTCCCAATAGCCCTTTAACAGGGCCACTGTTTGGGGGTTTGGAGGTTTGGTTTTGTTTTGTTTTTCCTGCCTTTGTACTTGACCGAAATGTTGGCTCTTACTGTGTCTCAAGCCTGTCAGCCTTAGACTGAAACTACATCATCCTCTCTCCTCATTTCCAGTTCTTCAGATTGATACTGGAACTGAGGTTGCTGACTGCCAATCTTAGGACTTGTAAACCTTCATGCCTATGTGAGTCAATTCCTGATAATAAATCTATGTATCTATCCATCAATCTATCCATTCTATCTAGACAGACATTCTATCTGGATGGATGGATGGATGGATGGATGGACAGATCAACAGATTGATATTACTGGTTCAGTTTCTTTGGAGAACGCTAATACACTGGGTAATACACCCACACTGATATTAATAGTATTAATACAGCTCTTGTGAATACAATGAATTCTGCTCAAACAAAATCTTAGATAAATTCTCAAGTCCCTTGTCACTGTAGGGCAATCTAATTACAAAGTTCATAAGTTTTGGTATATACAACTGCTTTAGAATGTTATTTTCCATGTACAATTCTGAATACTAAATTCAAAAATATGTAGAGGAGATTTCAGAGATTTTTGATATGTAGCATTTTAGACCTGGCAGATGGGAGAAGGGGAGACACATCGTCTGATTGGGCCCTGAATACTCTGTTACAAAAGCTAACAAGAATTCTTTATAAAGAAAAAAATATCAAGCCATTGTGAATGATAAGTCAGAGATGACTTTTATGGTGCACACATGTAGGTATAAGGAAAATAATAAAAGCCTGCACAGAAACATTATTTATGAAGTAGGAAAAAACGGCACAACTCTTTTCGATTTGCTTTCAATAAACAAAGTGTGTGGCAGATAATCACTTCACAGAAATACATTTTAGAAGCAATAATACCATGATGAATCTTTGCTGGACACGACAGCTGCAGCTTTCTATTTTTACCAAATTTGTTTAGAGGAAGTATAAAGTCGTTTTCAGCTTGCCAAGTTCAAATTCTACTATTCTTAAACAATCCTTTTTTTAAAAAATTTTTAACTTTTATTTATTATTGAGAGACAGAGCATAACCAGGAGAGAGGCAGAGAGAGAGAAGGAGACACAGAACCCGAAGCAGGCTCCTGGCTCTGAACTGTCAGCACAGAGCCTTGATGTGGGTCTTGAACCCATCAACCGCGAGATCATGACCTGAGCTGAAGTTGGATGCTTAACCGACTGAGCCACTCAGGCACCACTCAAATTCTACTATTCTTAAGGTAAGTAAAACTTGTACATGTAAGGGACAAAAATTTATTTCTCAACGCCACAGAGTTCTTTTTACTTAACTAAAATTTCATTGAACTAAAATTATATATTTTAGTTAAAATGTATATATACTACATGCATGTACATCCATACATCCACACACAAACATATAGATATATTTGCCTCAGTCAAGTATGTATCTGATTGTCATTCCTTAACTCTTTATTATTTTTAATGTTTATTTATTTTTGAATGAGAGAGACAGAGCAAGTGGGAGAGGAGCAGAGAGAGAGAGGGAAAGACAGAATCTCAAGCAGGTTTTGCACTGTCAGCGCAGAGACCAATGAGGGGCTTGAACCCACGAACTGCGAGACCACAACCTGAAATGAAGTCAGATACTTAACCAACTGAGCCATCCAGGCGCCCCATGCTCTAACTCTTTAATTCACTGCAGACGTACTCATCATAATTCATGACGGAAAATAGTCTTGTGTTATTTAAGGTGATCTCTTAGATTCTGAAATGGTCACCTAATAACGGTGATGACAATCATGATGAGGAAGATGCTAACAAATGCTAGCATTTATGTAGCATTTACTGTATGTCCTACTCTGTTCTAACAGCTTCACACAAATTCGCTAACTTAGTCCTCACAAAATTCTAATGAGACAAGTATTAGCATTATTCCTGTTTCAAGAATGAGCAAACTTCAGCACAGGCCACATTCTCTAAGAATTTAAGGTACATTTAAAAAATTGTTTTGCCTTAATTTGTAATATTATAACTAGATATTCTCTAAATATTTAGGGGTTATATTAGGATATAAACACTCCACAGAGTATAATCCATATATTTAGAAATGAAGATTATATAACAATCTGGAAAAGCTTACAATATAATATTAAGTGAAAAACAGTCAGAATATAAAACTGAAAAAAAAAAGTTGCATGTCACGCTGATCACAACTATACAGAAATCAGTCATGGGGAGCCACCTGGGTGGCTCAGTCGTTGAGCATCCGATTTTGGCTCAGGTCATGATCTCCTAGTTCATGGGTTTGAACCCCGTGTCAGGCTCTGTGCGGACAGCTTGGAGCCCAGAGCCTGCTTCGCATTCGGTGTCTCCCTCTCTCTCTACCCCTCCCCACTTGTGTTGTTTCTCTCTCTCATAAATAAACTTTTAAAAAAAAATTAAAAAAGAGAGAAATCAATCATGCACACTGCCAAGGGCTAGCAAACACGCAACACAGTGTAGGGCCCACCGCTCCTCCAAGAACTGCCCCTGACTCTCCTTCCTCTCTCTGCGAGCCGAGCCTGTGCCTTACACAGTCCCCAGCTCATGCTGAACCCGCACAGTCTGGCTTTCACCAACCATGATCTTGGACCGGAGTCCCCACTATGGGTCACCAAGTCCAAAGGCTCTTTTCTTCTCATCCTCCACCATCTTTGCAGAGCACATACACTTTGTTACCAACAATTTCCTTTTTCAAAATATTCTCAGAAGCACCAGTTGGATGGATGAGGCCTCCTTCGCTGTTCCCTCCCCTCACTACCTAAAAGACTTGCTCACGTCTCTGACGTCTGTCCCTTGGCAATTGCATCTAATCCAACAGCTGCAATATTTACTGCTATGTAACCAGCCCTTAAATAAAGTGAGCCCCTAAGCAACACAGCTAAGTTCTCAAATGCCTACCAGACAGCTCCACAGAGATTCCCCTGGGATCCACTAGTTATGGTCAGTTCCTCATCCTTCCCACAACCAAACTGGGTCTCCAGCCTCCCATTTCTCTCCACAGCAACCTACTTTCCCCTAGCTCTCCAAGCACGAAGCCTCACTGCCATGTCCTCCAACGCTCTGTAAAACACCGCTCCCTCCTGCCCGGTCTTCACCATCTCTCCAGGCTTCTAGAGGAACAGGAACCCATGATTTCCCACAAGCACACCCACCATGCTCCTGCCCCATCTATGGAATCTTACTTGGGTTTCAATTCATCCACAAAGTCATTCCTGGTGACTTACACTCAGATGTGTTTTTCCACCTTTAAAACCTCGTAACACTTACCTTTCCGTCTTCACGTTGCAGTTCTCGTGTTTGATGTTCTTAGGTTGAACCACATAAAACTGTTGATAGTTTTAATACACGCCATAGGGTTCAACCTGATACTTCTGCTGCTTTGAGAGCCCACTCCCCCCAATAAAGAGCAGTGGCCACAAAAGCAGGGATGAGTTTTGCCTTTTTTTCTGAGCCTCTGGGAAGCCCAGAATCTTGGGAGTATTTGTCAAAATGAGAAGACTCCCCAGCATTATATACATCCTATATATTTGTAAAATAAATCCTCTGTAACAATTAGTCTAACCCATCAGCTCTAACAGTAGAGGCAAAGCGCTTTAGAACCTGAAACCCCAAAACTCCTGGTGACCTAAAATGTTTTGGTTCAAGAAACTGTTTTAAAATCATTTATTTGTGAAGGGAACATTCTTGGATTGAGAGGTTGGCAGGTACAGTAAAAGGCTTTTAGGTGACTGAAATAAAAAAAAAAAAAAACACTCAAAACACTTTTAAGCACAGGCACTACCCTTATAAAAACAAACTGCCAAAAGCGAAGTATGGCAGTTTGTGCACAAAGAGACGGGTGCCTCTGGCCACCAGCAAAGAGGCACTGGAGCCTGAGAAGAATGATTTGCATTTCTATGGCTCCTTTTGTATACCCACATTCCCAGAGCGCTGCTAACATCTTTAGCTGAAGACAGCAGTGGGTGGACATCAATACCAGAGGGGATCCAGGTCCCTGGACACAGCAGCGACCCCCACCCCCCGGGAAAGCTGTAAACATGAGTGCAATTAATTGGTGCTGGCTCAGACAGACTGGGGAGAAATGTGTCTGAAGGGTCCTCAGGCATCACCTACCCCCCGCAGGAGGCATCTGTCTTTCCTGTTTTCACGAAGAGTGATTTCACTCCCTGGGGAACGGTATTTGCCGGCGTCCCCAGCCCCCTTCTAGGTGAGGGCACCGTTCATCACGGAGTTTGCCAGCTCTGCCCTCCGACGCAAGTCACCCCGGGGAAAGGAACACCCAGATGAGAAGGCCAGGAGGCTCCCCAGCTCTGGCAGCGGTGCGGCCGCGGACACAGGACACTGCTCGCTGGCGGCCCACGTGTGACATGTGAGCGGCCTGCTCCCGGGAACGTTTCACTGCAGCTTAGAGCAGTGAAATGCGGAGGTGGGCCTCGGCCGTGCTCTGTCCTCCCGCCCCACCAGCGTGGAAACGGATTTTGATGGGGGCGGGGAGCTTGGGGAGCTCGGGTGGGAATGGGGGCCCTGAGCCCCAAGCCTCCTCTGGGACCCGCAGCCGCAGACTTGGGTCTATCCTGCAGGGGTCAGAATTGGGTTACAAATCCCTCGCAGCGCAGTGACTGAGCAGCCTGATTGGGAACAATTTATTCGAATCCTTCTTCATTAAGATTCAAATGGAATAAGTAAGGTAGAAATTGAAAAGACACAGAAATTGTGCCTTCCTGCTCCTGTAGTCAGTAAACATTTATTCGCTAAGCCCGGGCTGTGTGTTCTCTCTCACTTGCTCACTCACTGTTATTCTTCCAACCCTTCCTGCTCGCTGTTTTAATGCATAATTAAGAAGGTCAGAATTAATGAAGCGGTGTGGAGTAAAGTTCAAGGAATCCCCAGACACTATTTATTCTATTAGATCTCAGGCATGAATGTCAGCTTGGCAGAGTGAGCGGCATTAGCAGTGGGGCTGGCTGCATCCCAGGAACGACCAGCAAGGGACACTCACCTGCACTGTCAAGTCATTCCTGAGCTCCTTCCCAGCGAAAATCACACGCAACTGGTCAGCTGGAACCCCCTGTCGCTTAGCAACCACCTCCTTGAGCCGGAAGATGCTGGTGTCGGAATCAACCTCCACAGGGAAGCCATGGCTGGAGTTGAACCTGACCAACACTGACCAAAACATTGGAAAAGAGGGGGCGGGGGGAAAGAGAACATTACTCAAAGCTCTGACATGGCAAGGGCGACATTTCTGAACTGAGTTATCTCTCACCCACCCCTGTGAGGAACGGCATACATTTTCTCTCACTTATAACATCAAAATGCAGTGGAGCAACACTTGAAGAAAAATGGAGTTTCCCTGTGGGATTTCCCTTTCATATATTAGTCTGTGACCCTCAAACACAATCACCTGCTTCCTTTGACATCCATCCTGGAAAACAAAGGACTCACACAGAACACTTGCTAGATAGGAATTGTGAGATTCCCAAGAGTTTATGGAGGAGATTCACCTCTGACAGCCTGTATGACCATGCATTCCCTCCATGGTGTGCCCGTCATAAACATCAGAAGTGTTACCTTAGCACTCACAGTACAGCGGTGGAAATAATTCAAGCCACGTTTCAGACTAGAGTGAAGACCCGCCGGAGGTCTACGAGCCCTTGGCTTTAGGGGTCCCTCCCAAAAGATTCCACTGGATCATATGGAGGTGCTTGCCTTTTCTTTTGAAACTACCTAGACCATCTTTTTTTTTTTCAAGTTTATTTATTTTTTGAGGTGGTGGGGGAAGAGAGGAAGAAGGGCAGAGAGAGTAGGAGAGAGAATCCCACTAACAGTGTGGAGCCTGACACAGGGCTTGAACTCATGAACCATGAGAACCTGACCTGAGCCAAAATCAAGAGTCAGATGTTTAACTAACTGAGTCACCCAGGTGCCCTGAGACCATCTTTCTTATTGACGCCTCTACCCCGTCACAAACAAGACTGGGACCCGCTGTCTCGGCACGCCCTCTTGTCACTGTCTGCCGCCATCCCAAACCCATCAATGTCGCCCACACCTGTCCTTTCCTGTCCATGCTTTCTGTCACTACTCTCAGTCAATCTTTTCTAGATTCCAGCACTAGCCTCCCAACTGGAGTCTTGATATATATACTCTCTTCACTTCCAAAATGTCCTGCACCGGTCTGTAAAGTAAGCCTTATCAATCCAGAGTCTGACCAAGGCATAGCACTCGAATCTGTTGAAGTCTCCCCCTGCTGGGGAGAAAAATCCAAGGTCCCTCTCATCTGACACAAACCTATATCCCAGCAGCTCCTCCATGAGTCACCGCACGCACACTGCTAAGCTGAATGCTCTAGAAAACTTCTGCATCCAGATCTTGCCTTTATTCCTGCCAGTCTCTTCTTTGCCACTGCCTGTTGAAAGCTGGTTCGCTACATGATCTGTCTCAGATGATCCTCTCCCAAGAGGTCTCTCACAATCAGCCCAGTCAAGACTGAGCCCTCCTCTTCCATGATGCGGTGGATTTACCACATGCATCTTACACCATTCCACATTCTCTCATGGAAGTAGCAGAGCACTGAGGTTATAAGGACACTCTTCAGAGTGGGGAGGGCTCCCATTAGTTCTCTTACCAGCTTAGCAGATGCAGAGAATATATTATTCCCATTGCTTCAACTCTCAGTTCCCTAATCGTCACAATAAGTAAACCACGGAGATGTCCTGTGAGGTGTTAAGTAATATTTATAGTGTTTAACACTATCACATAATTATCTTCAAAAATAATGAATGTTTGTATGTATTACATGTTTTTGGTATATATTTCACCTTCTCGAAAAGATTATCAACACCTTAAGGCTAAAGCCAGTCACTATAGCTTCTTTTTTACTTCATCTCCTATAAATGTAGCATTATCACTCACCAGTTCTCAATTCAAATATGCGATGGCCCACCTAATAATAATTATAATAAAATGATAATTACATTGCCAATAATAGAGCATATACTATGTGGCAGAAGTTGAACCTCACATAGGCTATTTTTAAGCTTTCCAATGATCTGGTAAGGTCAGCATTATTATCCTTATCTAATAGAATAGTAAATGGAGTCCTGGAGAATTGTAATCACTTTTCTAAGGACATTGGCTGCTTTGTAATGGAATCACAACTCAAATTCAGCTCAATCAAACTCTAAACTCCATTCCATTTCTACTATAACAGGCTGCCTAAAATATCCTCAGAAGAAAAGTCCACATTCCTTTTCCTTAGGGCAAAAAAAGACAAACAGCAACAGCAAAGAGGCTTTATAACATAATTCAGATAGTCCCTGTACATATTAGCAGTAGGAAATGGGATTAAAAAATAAAAGCTCCCACGAAGAGCGAAGAGGCAAGAATAATGTACAACGGTTATAAGACACAATAAGATCAAAATGGCACCGAAGTGAGAACAGGTGCCATAGATGATACACAAGAACAAAAACCTGACAGTTTACCCAGCACAGAAAACTAGTTAGAAAAAGTATGGTCTGGATGTGACAAAAGTGTTCCAAATTTAAAACAAAAAAACTGATAAAAAAAAAAAATTACAGAGGAAAAGGTGCTTCTGATAAACTTTTAAGTAGATGTCATGTGACATCGTTGAAGTAGAGGAGGGGAAATAAAAATGTCTTGGAAGCCCTTGAGGTATATTCACAGCGTCCTCAGATCAGGGACCATAAGGCAACCAATTCATCAGAAAAGATAGGAGACAAGTGAGGGGCAGGAGGAGACAAAAGGTATAATCCCAGTTCCAAGCATGATTTTATAGGAGTGTGAATAGATTTTTTTTTTTTAAAGCATAACACTGCAGGGGGATATGGGAAGAAGCAACCAGGAACTACACAAAAGCTACTAAAATTAAAAAAAAGGAATAAAACTTCCAGGATATCTTGAGTTGATGAATTTTCTCCACGGCTTCTAATCATGGGGATTCATCCTAAAAACAAGAATCACACAAAAAGCAAACAAGCAAAACTAAAGGGCAAAAAAGCTGTAAAAAAAAAAAAAACCACATGCTGGATAATTCTGTACCACAACTCCAATGATTAGTGTCTAAAGGCTTTAAAACATATATTTTTTACACTTATTTATTTTTGAGAAACAGAGAGAGCGCGAGAGGGGGAGGGGCAGAGAGAGAGGGAGACAGAATTTGAAGCAAGGCCACCCACGCATCCCTAAAGGCTTTTTTTTTTTTAATTCTGAACTAGAAGAGCTAAATGAACTTACTTACTGATTTGTTTATTTGTTTGTTTATAATTTTAAGTAGGCTCCATGCCCACCCTGGGGTTTGAACTCAGGACCCTGAAATCAAGAGTAGCATGCTCAGTTGAATGAGCCAGCCAGATGCTCCAAGGCCTTTTTTTATTCCGTATAAATAGAAAAATTATAGTTTTTGAACTTAAATTCGATTTGGTTAAATCATGTCAATGCTTTAGAAATGAATAGTTTTGAACAGCAGTTCAGACATCCAGGATGAATTTACCATAGAAGGACTGATCAAATGAACTGCAGGTATTAGGCAAACTAAGGTATTGTCATCGACAAGAACAGACACTTTAAAACGACCCAGTCATCAGTAATTAAGTGCCATTAAGAGGGAAATGGCTAGGGCTTAACAGCAGTGGTGTAATTTGTGGCGGGTCTCCATCTTCCAGCACATGCAGCATGTCCTGTCTGTTCTGGTCCTGGAACCCCAGGATTCCCAAAGGAGAGGAGAGGAGAAGAGGAACACACCAATCCCCTCCCTCTGCTCCTTCTTGAAAAGTCACAGGAAGAATATCTTTAGAGCCAGGAAAGGAGAAACCAGAATCCTGGTTGTGCCACTTGCTAACACTATGACTTAGGACAGATTACCTGGTCACCTTCTCTTAGCTTCCTTATCTGCTAAATGAAGATAATGTCTGCACCTTAAATGCCCATTGCAAAAGATTTGTTGCAATTATGGATGCATTAGGAAATTCTGGGCAGAGTCCTTGGTACACACCCTGCACTCTTAGTGCAGGACAGGCTTGTACTCCAAAACTGTTCCCTAATTTCAGTCACCTAGAGGAGGCAGTGCTAATTAAAGCAGCATCCATTCTTTATATTGTAATGAAGACATTAAATAGGATGGGGGTATTTTTCTGATTTCTGCTGCTCTTCATGACGGGCAGAGAACTGCCAGGATCAAAGAGACCATGACAAAGAATTCAGCAGGTCTCCTTTTCTGAGATCTAATTATAAATTAAAAGTCTGGGAATGGATTGTTTTAATGACACCTATAATAGCATCAGAAATAAATACTCTATCAATGAACACTGTCAATAATGTGTATTATTAATAAACACCATAACACACTCCCAAGGAAAAGATGAGACACATCCACACACATTTTGATGCCTTCCCTAACCACAGTCAGAAGATCCAGAGGATAAGAAAGTAACTAAGCAGAAAAAGGGGAAGGAGTCATTGGGTGATGGGTGCTTTTGTTTCTCTCCTTCTCCTTGTCATAGTGATTGGCTCAAGGATGGGCAGAAATTAGTCAGTGCCTGGCTTCCCCTTTGTCACAGTGATTGATTCCCTGGGGATCTTGGAAGGGATGATCTAAGGTGGACAAATCAAAGAGAAATCCAGATTTGTCAAGGGCATGGTGAACAAATGGTTTTAGCCAGCATGGAACATCATGGGAGGCCCAGAGTCTTCTGCTAAGACAATCAAATGAAAACAGAGCCCAAGATAGACCATTGTCATCTGTATAAAAGTAGGCTCAGTGCTTTGGGGGCAAGATAAGTCTTTCTCAAGAGAAAATGCCCCAAGCCTTGCAGGATGCATAGTTCCAGTCACAGTCCAATAAACACCAGGAACACTTTCTGGCAATTGTGGCAACCAAAAAGTCACCCTACATGTCTCTAAATATCCCTTGTGGAGGTAGTTTCATTTTTACCTTGGACAAGTATCAGTAAGTCTAGTATCTCAGATGGATAAACCGTGTCCTCACATCCCCTCCAGGCACTGCCCCCCTTCTCCTCTGCATGGAAAACCTTACCGTGAATTTCTTACACTCCTGCTCTCCACTGATTTGCTTTGCATGCTTTTGTGAACCCACTCTTGAAGACCATTCTTGGTAAAGCAATAACCTCCATGTTTCTAATTCAATTGTTTCATTTCTATTCTCCCACTTGAGCATTCAGAGACTTCAGTAGACTCTTCTTCTTACAACACTGTTTCTCCTGGCATCGGTTACTGCACCATCCTGGTTTCCCACTACAACACAGGCCATGCTTTCTCAGCTTCATCTACCGGGTTCTCTTCCGTTGCTGTGCCTACTGATTTTAGAGTGCCCAGGGGGTCTGCTTAGACTCTCTTTTGTATCTGAGTTTTCTCCCAGGGTTGTATTATCCAAGCTGCATGCAACATAATTCATGTGCAATTCAATACATTTCCATAGGAAATTTTCACTCAACATGTTCTTTATGTTATATTCTTATTCTAAAATCCAACTCCCCCACAACCTTCTACCCCAGCCCATCCCCAGAACCATGTGAGTTCATGGAGTTATTTACCTCTTAGGACCAATTCCTACATCCCTCAAGCTATAGAGTGATATAAAGTTTCAGGTGGAGCTTAAAACACATACAGATATCACAAGTATGACAGCTGTAGCACACAGGATAGGGGATGAATATGGACCTATTAGGCTGTAAACATTCTACATTTTCAGGGGAAAGTGGTGCAATATCAACAATAAACAGACTGTAAAAATGTAAGAATATACATTACAATTCTTAGAGTAAAAATCAAAGTGAATAAAAATGTTGAGTTAGAAAGTAAATGAAAATTACAATGGTATTCTAAAAGATACAGAATCTCCAAAAGGGCAGGAAAAGAGAAACAGAAGAATAAAAACAGGAGAAAATAGAAATAATATAATGAAATGGTAGAATCAAATTCAACCATATCAATAAGTACATTAAATTTTAATGGAATAAGCACTGTAATTAAAAGGCAGAGACTCAGGATGGGTAGAACAAAGTATATCCAAATACATACTCTCTAAAAAAGCTCCATTTTAAATATAAAGACACAAATAGTTTGAAAGTAAACGAATTTTTAAAAAGCCCGAGCAAAATAATTCTAGGATGGCGGGAATGGCAGTATTAATATCACACAGATTCAAAGGCAAATTTATTATGAAACATAAAAGTGTATCAGACTATGTTGCCATCACTTGAGATGAGATGGAAGTCCATTCATAAACCGCATTCTGTGCTCTCCTATTCCTTCCTCTCTTTGAAATGGGAGAGGTGACCTGTACCTCATTTAGCCAGGCTTGGAGTGTGTGGGTCTCCCTCTGCTCCCAGACTCCTACGATAGACAGGAGGGTGAGTCTTTCGTACCCTCCTCACTGGGTAAGAGACCAGGAGGCCAAGTCAACAGCAACTGTCGAAATGTTGGCCTTGAGGCAACCACTGTGATTCTTTGACAAAGGAGTACCCACTGGACTTCCCCACTGGTCCTTTCTCTCTCTCTCTTCCCCCTGTCAAATACTCTTTTCTTCATTGATTCCTTCTTCAATTTTCTTTTTAATTATTTAGCAGAAGTCATATTATGGGAATTGGAGAATGGGAGCTAGGAAAAATGCAATTAGGAATGTATATAACCAGAGCTGTGTGTTCTGGCTAAGACCACGCACTATGGAAACACCTGCTAGGGTTCAAAGCCTTGATCTGTCCCTTACCGACTGTGCAACTAAGTCACACAGTTTCCGGTTCTTTTATGCTCTATAAAATAAAAAGGTAATAATAGTGCCTGCCTCGTGAAGGTGTTGTGAGAATTACATGAATTGACATATGGAATGCAGAAAGTGCCTACTACGTGGTAAGTTTCAACAATTAGTAGCTCTTACCTAAGGCCCAATGTATGGCTTACAGTTGTGATTACTATGTCAATTGGACAATATTAATATTTGGGTAACAAAAAAAATCTATCCGTTATTCCCTTTTAATAAGAATAGTTTCTCTGATGGAGTTCTGTTTCACAATGCTTTCTAGTACACTATAATTGATCTAAAGTGATTTTAGGATGCAGATAAAGATATCTTCTGTTTAGAGAGACCTCTCAGTTTTTGAAATGCTTTTACAGACATTATCCCAGTTAATCTTCACAATAGCTCTGAAAGATAATTGCAGCAGCATTTACTATTCCAACTTTTAAAATAATAGATAGATGTACAAGAAGGAAAAGTGGTTTAAAATTTATAAGGGAAATTTATAAGGGAAAAAGCAGGAGCTAGAAACTGTGTCTTACATCCGTCCTCGTTAGGTCAGTGACTTTCACACAGGGCTATGTACTACCCTGGGGGTCTAAGAGGGTAATCTTTCCTATTCCTTACATACACTACTATACCTTGCATACCTTACATACACGCATTCCTTACATACATACCGTATGTACCTTCCTTCAAAATGATATGTCTAAAAACATCATTATGACTGAGGTATCAAAATAATCCTTTGTCCCACCCTCATTCAAAATCAACATATTCTCATTTTACAGAAGAAATGTATATCGTGTACCCTTCCTTAATTTCACTCTGGTCCATTACCACAGGGCATCCACAAAGGATAACCTGAATTACTGGTGACCGAGAGGCATTTTTAACCCCAGGAGAGGTTTCCCATTAACCTTCAGAGGAGCTTCACTTCTTGCAGAGCAGGGCAAAGGCTGACATGGGGAGCAGTGGACTCTTACCCATGTCAGGTGAGGTCAGCACCACATGGGTTGCATGGGGCTAACCTAGCCCAACATGGGTTGCACTGAGTGGTTAGGAATTCAGATATACAGCAAAGAGGGATGAGAGGAATGACAATGTTCATTTAACTATCAGCTCTTCTCCCTCCTCAATATTGCCAAAGAAGTAATTCCTCCTTAGGAAAGTCTCAGAATAGTTGAGTTAGGATTATTGTCTGTAACATGGAAGGAGAGAGTCCATTTATTTCATTTAGGAAATGAATTACTGTCAAAAGTTTCATTCCTTACCAATTACTTACCCTTCTATCCATCCATCCATCCCTCTCTCCATCCATCCTCCATCCCTCCATCCATCCCTCCATCCATCCATCCCTCTTTCCATCCATACTACATCCCTCCATCCCTCAATCCACCCTCCATCCCTCCATCCTCCATCCCCTCGGTCACCTACCCACTCAGTCATTCAGCCAGCTAGCTAGACAGCTGGTTACACAACCAGGCAGCCACACACCTGTTGTAGTATAAGAATTCAATTATAACAAGATGACTTGTGTGAGCCCATTTTTGTTCTGACAAGCTAATTCTTATTGGCTGACTGATCTGATAAAGAGGGCTAGCTTTACCAAACATGTCAGAAAGTAGGAATTTCTCATAAATAGAATAACTTATATACAGCTCCAAGGCCGTGATAAAAACATATTTAAAGATAAAAACACTAAATCATAAATATTGCATTAGCAAAGTTGCATTTAAATTAATATTTTAATTTTCCCATCATTTTGTAAATGTATCAGATTGAACAAAATCCTTCTCAATGAAAGACAGCAGTTAAATTAAAAATGATCCAAAAAATCATGGTTATATTCTATTTTATACTCTTCCCAGAAACTGAAAAAGTGAATGACTCTATATGATTATTTTCCCAGTAAGTATGTAATTGCAAATTCTTTGCTTTCAACAAAATTAAAGATGGACTCGGTTGGGTCATAAACTGATAAATCACTGAAATAACTATAATGAAGGCTTACTAAGTATTTTTCTCATATTATAATTTTGAATGCATTAAAAAATGAAGTAATAACATTATAATAAAATTCCTTCTATTCCCATATGCTTTTTTATTAGAACAACTATAAAAATGAAAAGAATGATGCTGAACTTATTTCGTTCTAGGAATAAGTAAAATTCATCCACAGGCACATGTTATCAGTTAGAAAAATAACCCAGTCCACCCCAAGAGATGTGTTTCCAATATAACTTTATGTTTAATAGTTATTTGTCAAAAACACCAACAAATTATTCATCCAAATATATATTTATACTGTTTACACTTTTAAACTGAGGGGCGCCTGGGTGGCTTAGTCGGTTAAGCGTCCGACTTTCGCTTAGGTCATGATCTCGCGGTTCGTGGGTTCGAGCCCCGCGTCGGGCTCTGTGCTGACTGCCAGCTCAGAGCCTGGAGCCTGTTTCAGTCTGTGACTCCCTCTCTCTCTGACCCTCCCCTGCTCATGCTGTCTCTCTCTCTCTCTCCTAGAAATAAATATTAAAAAAAAAATAAACTGAAAAAGATTACAATATCATAATCCAAGTAGAAATAATTAATATCAAGGCTTTGTGATACCAGGGAATTAAAACATACATCTTAAATTTCATGTCTTAATTTTTATTTTAATTCCAATTAGTTAACATACAGTGTTATATTAGTACCAAGTATCCAGTATAGTGAGTGAACAATTCTGTATCAGCTGGTGTGCTCAGGACAAGTGCACTCCTTAATCCCCATCACCTGTTTCACCCATCCCCCCAGGGCCATCCCCTTCTGCTAACCACCACTGTGATCTCTATAGATACAAGGTTGTATCTTGGTTTGTCTCTGGCTTTCTTTCTTCCCCCCTTTGCTCATTTGTTTTCTTTCCAAAATTTCACATGTAAATGAAATCATATGATATTGGTTTTTCTCTGGCTGACTTATTTCATTTAGCATTATATTCTCCAGCTCTATCCATGTTGTTGCAAACAGCAAGATTTCACTCCTTTTTATGGCTGAATAATATTCCATTGTGTGTATCTGTGTGTATACACATATACAAGCCACATTATATATTATATATATAATGTATAATTATATATAATATATAAGTTAATTAAATATTATATATTAATATGATTGTATATTAATTATATTTTATACAAATATATAAATTATATATATTATGAAATATATAAATTATATATTATATTTACATATGATATGTAATGTGGTATATGTATATACACACAGACACACATATATTATATAATTTTATATATATACATATATATGTATGTGTGTATATATATATATAAACGACATGTATGTATGTGTGTGTATATATATATATATATAAACCACATCTCCATTTATTAATCAGTTTGTGTGTGTGTGTGTGTGTGTATAAACACATCTCTATCCATTCATTAATCAGTGGACACTTGGGCTGTTTCCATATCTTGGCCATTATAAATAATGCTGCTAAAAATATCAGGGTGCAATTGCTGGGTCATAGGGTAGTTTTATTTTTAACTTATTGAGGAGCCTCCATACTGTTTTCCACAGTGGTTGCACCAGTTTGCATTCCCACCAACAGTCAAGAGGGTTCTTGTTCTCCACATCCTTGCCAATACCTGTCCTTTCCTGTGTTGTTGATTTTAGCCATTCTGACAAATGGGAGATGATACCTCAATGGAGTTTTGATTTGCATTTCTCTAATGGTAAATGATAAAGAGCCTCTTTCCATTTGTCTGTCGGCCATCTGGATGTCTTCTTTGGAAAAATGCCTGTTCAATGTCTTCTGCCCAGTTTTTAATTGGATTATTTGTTTTTAGGTGTTGAGTGGTGAAAATGGACATCTCTGTCTTATTCGTGATAAAAGAAAAGCTCTCCATTTTTCCCCATTGAGGATGATATCAGCTGTGATTCTTTTTCCTATATTACCTTTATTATGTGGTGGTATGTTCCCTCTACACCTACTTTGTTGAGGGTTTTTATAATGAATGGATGCTATACTTTGTCAAATGCTTTTTCTGTATCTTTTGAAATAATCTTATGGTTCTTATCCTTTCTCTAATTGCTGTGATGTATCGCATTAATTGATTTGCAAATATTGAACCAGTCTTGCAACACAGTAATAAATCTCACTCAATCCTGGTGAATGATTTTTCTTTTTAATGTTTTGTTAGAATTGGTATGCAAGTATTTTGTTAGGAATGCTTGCATCTATGTTCACTAGGAATATTGGCCTGTATTTCTCTTTGTTTTTAGTGATGTCTTTATCCGGTTTTTGTATCAGGGTAATGCTGGCCTCACAGAATGAATTTGGAAATTTTCCTCTTTTTTTTTTTTTTTTTTTGAATAGTTGAGAAGTATAGGTATTAGCTCTTCTTTAAATATTTGGTATAATTTGCCTATGAAGCCATCTGGTCCTGGACTTTTGTTTGTTGAATGTTTTTCGATTGCTCATTGAATTTCTTCACTTGTAATCAGTCTGCTCAAATTTTCTATTTCTTCCTATAGAACTTTTGGTTGGCTATGTTTCTAGGAATATATTTTTTCCCTCTAGGTTGTCCAATTTGTTGGCATACAGTTCTTCATGATATTCTCTTACAATTATTTGTATTTCTGTGGTGTTGACTGTTATTTTCTCTCTCTTGTTTGGGATTTTAATCTCTTTTCTCTTTCTCTTTTTTTCTTGATGAGTCTGGCTAGAGGTTTATCAATTTTATTGATCTTTCCAAAAAATCTGCCCCTGGTTTCACTTATTTATTCTGTTTCTTTGTTTGTGTTTTAGTATCTATATCATTTGTTTCTACTCCAGTCTTTATCATTTCCTTATTTCTGCTTGTTTTAGGTTTTGGTTGTATTTCTTTTTCTAGCTCCTTTAAGAGTAAGGTTAGGTGTTTTGTTTTGTTTTCTTAGATTTTTCTTGCTTCTTGATGTAGGCCCATATTGCTATAAACTTACCTCTTAGAATCACTTTCCAACAAGAAGAGATACTATTGTGAATATTTAAGTACCCTACATAAAAGCACCCAAATAAATAAAACAGTAAGAAATGTAAAGGAACTAAACAATAATAATACAATAATAGTAAGGAACTTTAACACTACTCACATCACTGAGCAGATGATCTAACAGAAAATCAACAAGGAAACAATGGCTTTGAATGATACACTAGACCAGATGGATTTAACAGGTATATTTAAAACATTCCAACCTAAAAGAGCAGAATACAAATTCTTTTCAAGTGCATATGAAACATTCTCCATAATAGATCATATATTAGGCAACAAAACAAGCCTCAACAAATTTAGAAAGATGGAAGTTGTATGATTTTTTTTTTTTTTTTGATCACAATGCTTTGAAACTAGAAGTCAACCACAAGACAAAATCAAGAAAGACCACAAGTACATGCAGGTTAAATACCATGCTACTAAACAATGAATGAGTCAACCAAGAAATAAAAGAGGAAATAACACATGGAAGCAAATGAAAATGAATCACAATAGTATCTCTTTTTGTTGGATTATCCCCTTATATAGTATCCTTGTCTCTTGTTATACTATTGGTCTTAAAGTGTAGTTTGCCTGTTATAAAAGTATTGCTATAGCTGCTTTTTAAAAATGTTTATATTTGAGAAAGAGAGAGAGAGAGAATAAGCAAGGGAGGGGCAGAGACAGGGAGACAGAGAATCTGAAACAGGCTCTGCACTATGGGTGCAGAGTCCAATATGGTGCTTGAACTCAGGAACTGTGAGATAGTGAGATCATGAGCTGAACTGAAGTTGGATGCTTAACTGAATGAGCCACCTATGCCCCTCAGCTTTTGTTTTTTTACATCCATTTACATGACGAATGTTTTTCCATCTCCTCACTTTTAATCTTTTAGTGTCTTTAGATCTAAAATGACTCTCTTGTAAGCATACAGGGTCTTTTTCTGTTTTTTATGTTTGTTCGTTTTTTTTAATCCATTCTATCACCCTATGTCTTGGATTGAAGCATTTAGCCCATTTCCATTCAAAGTAATTATTGATAGATATGTACTTACTGTCATTTTATTGCTTGTTTTGTGGCAGTTTCTGAAGATTTTGTCCGATCCTTTCTTGCCTTTCTCTCTTTTGGGGTTTGCTGGTTTTCTTTAAGTGATATATTTGGATTTCTTTCTCTTTATTCTTTATTAGTGGGTTTTGACTTGCAGCTACCATTAGATTCATATATAACATCTTCTGTGTTTAGCAGTCTATGTTATGTTGATGGTCATTTATGTTTGGATCCATTATTTATTCCTCCTCTCCCCATGTTTTAGGTGTCATATGCTACATCTTTTTATTTTGTGAGTTCCTGGGCTGTTTTACAAAAATATTCATTTTTACTGCTTTTGTGTTTCCTACCTTCATATTGTCATAGTCGATCTTTCCTTTCCACTCAGAGTCCACTTTAGTATTTCTTGCAGGGTTGGTTTAGTGGCCATGAACTTATTTAGTTCTTATTTGCTTGGGGAACTCTTTATCCCTCCTTCTATTCTCAATGACAGCCTCACTGGATAGAGTATTCTTGGCTGCAGATTTTTCTCATTCAGCACTTTGAATATATCAGGCCACTGCCTTCTGGCTTGGGAAATTTCTGCTGAAAAATCCCATGATAACCTTGTAGAGTTTCCTTTGTATGTAACTGTCTTATTTTGTCCTGTTGTTTTTCAAATACTTTATCACTGTATTTTGCCATTTCCATTACCATGTGTTTTGGAGTGAATCTGCTTTTGTTGATTTTGTTGCAGGTTCTCTGTTCTTCCTGGATCTGGATATGTTTCCTTCCCCAAAGTAGGGAAGTTTTCAGCTATTATTTCTTTAAATAAATTTTCTGCTCCTTTTTTATTCTCCTTATCTTCTGGCACTCCTACAATGTGAATGTTATTACATGTGATGGAGTCACTGAGTTCCCTAAGTCTATTCTTGTTTTGCATAATTTTTTTTTTCTCTTTGGTTGAGCTTGATTACTTCCCATTACTCTGTTTTCTAGGTCATTAATTCATTCCTCTGCTTCTTCCAGACATGTGCTCCTCCTTTCATTTACTGAGCCCTTTATCTCTGCTATGTTATTCCTTATCTCTGTGTTAAGGGTCTCACTCCTGTCTTCCACTCTTTTCTCAAGTCCACTGAGTATCTTTATGATCATTACTCTATTAGGCATGTTCCTTATACCTGTTTCACTTAGATCTCTGGCCATGGCCTTCTCTTGTTCTTTCATTTGGGGCAAATTCCTCTTTTTGTTCATTTTGGCTAAGTCTCTGTGTCAGCTTCTATCTATTAGGAAAATCAGTTACTTCTGTTCTTGAGGATAATGGCCTTATGAAGAACCCCAGGGACAGAAGACTCAGTGTGGGCAAAGGTTTGTGCTAGTCTTCTGGGGGACAGGGACTATTACAATGGGATTGAGGTAAGTATGACAGGGAAGGTGGTCCCACTGAGACTCAGGGGGATGCGGCTTAGTGTAAGCACGTTAGGTAGTGAGCATCAGCGCTGTGCTGGATCCTGCAGGTGGTCCCGTGTTTATGCTAAAGGGTGGGGGTGGGAAATGGTGCCTGCCAGTTCCGTTCTTCCGGGAGGGCCTCTCCATGAATATTGCCTCTGTGGGACACACTTCAAGATGAGCAAACAACCTCCCTGCTGCATCCTGCAGGCACTCTTCAGATTGCTCTTTCCACACGGTTCTGTCTTCTCTCCACAAGCAGCCCCAATGTCTGCTGCGCTCTCCCTGCGACAAGTCTTCTGACCTTTAAACTCCTGACTTTAAGCCCTGCTGGTTGCAACAGCTCATGAAATTTGGCCCCTCTTCCTTTTCAATCCAGGTGCTATGGGGCTTCTCTTTTTCTGTGCGCTCTCCTGCGTGTTAATCTGTGTCTCACCCTTCTCTGTGACCGCGGCTTCCTCCACATCATGGCGGCCAGGAGCCACTTCTCTCACAAACTGCATCCTCACGCTTTCTACCTTCTTCAGTGTGGCCTCTTCTCTACCTTCAGCTGTAGAGTTTGTTCTGCCAGTCTTCAGGTCAATTTCTGGGGCATTTAGGATGATTTGACAGTTGTCTACTTCTATTTGTGTGATAAAGCGAGCCTAGGGTCCTCCTCCTGTGCTGCTATCTTCCCTGGTCTCTCTCTTAAATTTCAATTTTTATACATGTTTTTCTTGGAGGAATGTATTTCAGGTGATGCATAAATCTCTTTTAAGTCATTTTTTGTTGTTTGTGATAGTTCAGTTAAATGAAATTACCACAAACACCAAATTCACAAAAACAGAGCCACTTTGCTCCCAGGAAATAAAGTTAGGTTCCTGTGAGTCTCTCATCACAACATTTTCAGGACCCAGTCAGCACATAACTTTGCTGTATGTGTCTGTTTTTGTTTAAAGACACCTTATTTTATATTCTTAGTCGATTTATATATTTTTTAATGTTTATTTATTATTGAGAGAGAGACCAAGCATGAATGAGGGAGGGGGGAGAGAGGGGGGAGAGAGAGAGAGAGAGAGAGAACAGAAAGTAGGCTCCAGGCTCTGAGCTGTCAGCACAGAGCCTGACGTGGACCTCAACTCACGAACCGCAAGATCATGACCCGAGCCGAAGTTGGACACATAACCAAGCCACCCAGGTGCCCCTATTTTTAGTTGATTTATTAACATTTAACTCGTAGCAAACAGTGATCCAAACTCACACCTGAACAAAGCTTCCCTAACACACGTATTTTCCCCATTAGGAACATCATAGTGTTCTTGTGGTTAGAAATACCAGTGCACACTTCAGCTCTATGCTTGGGGGTCACTGTAAACAATGAAATTACCAATGAAATACCCCAAAAATGCTAATAGATAGCACTAAATAGACCACAATAAGGACACTTGTTCACAGTATGAGAGTTAAAACAAGAAAGCAGATGCCTAGTTTGGCCCCAGCTGAAGTCTGCCCATGCAATGCCTCGAATTTCTCGAATTTCTCACAAGTCTGTGTACATCAGTGAAACACCAAGAAAGTGCCACAAGTATTGATTTTGTGGTTACAAGTACTTTGTAATGTGTAGATAAATTAAATATGGGATCCATGAATAATAAGATCATCATTACTATAGTATACTACATTAAGTTCTGTGAGAAAATAATATAGGAAAACAAGTTTGAAAAAATTATATACCTATAAAATTTCTGACTGTTGGGGCGCCAGGGTGGCTCAGTCGGTTAAGTGTCCAACTTCGGCTCAGGACATGATCTCACGGTTTGTGGGTTTGAGCCCCACGTCAAGCTCTGTGCTGACAGCTCAGAGCCTGGAGCCTGTTTCCAATTCTGTGTCTCCCTCTCTCTCTGACCTTCCCCTGCTCATGCTGTCTCCCTCTCTCTCCCTCTATCTCTCTCTCTCTTTCTCCTTTTTCTGAGGAACAAAAAAGACAGTTCCTCAGAAGTACTGTTTTAAGGAAAAGCTACTATTGTAAAAAATATATTCTGATGTTAAATGTTAACAATTTATGTCTTTCCCTCCCAGAAATGGAGCAGCTTGCTAGATGTAGGATTAAAATTAATTAGCCTTGTATTTTTTTTAATGGAAACTTAGAGACTTTAGCTCTATTTTTTTTTTGCTATAAATCTTCCATGTGACACTAAGATAAATATATTTCACTAACTTTTAAGATGAGAAAAATGAATATAATTATTTGTATTAGGTAAAGAAAAGAAGCAAATGTTTTCACTGTGAGCTAAAATAAATTATTGATTCATGCATTGAAAATATATAAACTAATATATTCCAAAGTCAGCCCTACATAACTATTGAGTTATATACAAGAAAGATTTGGAAGAGAGTCTTGCACAGAGTAAACACTCATCAAATGACAACAAACACTCATACAGCAAACACGGACTAACATCCGCATAAGAAATTAACACCCTGATGTTTTTCTTTTTTTTTTGTTTGTTTAAAGATTTTTATTTATTTCTAGGAGAGAGAGAGAAAGACAACGTGAGCAGGGGAGGGTCAGAGAGAGAGGGAGTCACAGACCGAAACAGGCTCCAGGCTCTGAGCTGGCAGTCAGCACAGAGCCCGACGCGGGGCTCGAACCCACGAACCGCGAGATCATGACCTAAGCGAAAGTCGGACGCTTAACCGACTAAGCCACCCAGGCGCCCCCACCCTGATGTTTTTCTATTGACTTAGCATAAATCATAATTAATGGTCAAGTAAATGGTCAGTTGGTCCATGAACTGAAGTCTTTGTCGAATAGATCAAACTCACACGACAATTTTATCCCTATATTTTAAACACAAAATTCACTTTCAAATGTATTTGCTAACTTTACCGGGAAAATTTAAAGCAGTGGCATGTGCCCCTCACACTTCCTGTTGAGTATAAGCTCTCATAGTCTCCAGCCAGATGCATGGGGCCAATCACTTCTCAGATTTCTTGATATGTCACTTAACCTTTCTAGATTTTAATATCCTCAAAAGTAAGAATAACATTCATACCTGTCTTGTAAGGTCGTTACAATTGTTACAAGCCGGCTGAAAACATGTAAAATTCTCAGATTAATGCATAGTATATTGCACTCGGTAAATGTTAGCAGCTATTACTAACCAAGAAAACTTAACTTCTTCCAAAATAAATTGGAAAAGAGCTTTCTGACAGTCATCTAAACTATCATACATTCTTTTTTTTTTCAATTTTTTTTTAATGTTTTATTTATTTCTAGGAGAGAGAGAGAGAGAGAGAGACAGCGTGAGCAGGGGTGGGTCAGAGAGAGAGGGAGTCACAGACTGAAACAGGCTCCAGGCTCTGAGCTGGCAGTCAGCACAGAGCCCGACGCGGGGCTCGAACCCACGAACCGCGAGATCATGACCTAAGCGAAAGTCGGACGCTTAACCGACTAAGCCACCCAGGCGCCCCATAAACTATCATACATTCTTAAGCTCCATCTGAAAATATCTGTTAAATCTCTTAACATCCCTACACATGTAGAGGAATTGGAATCTCACACAATGCTGGTGGGAATGTAAGAGAGGGAAGCCACTTTTGGAAAACAGTTTGGTGGCTCCTCCGACAATTATACATTGTTACCACATACCCAGAAATTGCACTCCCAGGTATCTACACAAGAGAAATGAAAACATATGTTCATACAAACACCTCTGCATGAATGCTCATGTCAGCATTACTAATGGTCACCAAAAGGTAGAGCGATTGATAAATGGATGTATGCATACATGTGATACATACATACAATGAAATATTTTGTGGTGATTAATAGGGTGAAGTACTGACTCATACTACAGTGTGAATAAAACAAATGCTAAGAAAGAGAAGCCAGTTATAAAAGGCCACAAATTGCATTATTCCATTTGCATTCAATGTTCAGAATAGGCAAATCTATTTGCCTATCCATGGTGAGTATTTTTTTTTTTTTTTTTTTTTTTTTTTTAATTTACTTTTGAGAGAGAGATAGAGACAGCATGAACAGGGGAGGGTCAAAGAGAGAGAGAGACACAGAATCTGAAGACAGGCTCCAGGTTCTGAGCTAGCTGTCAGAGCCCAACACGGAGCTCGAACCTATGGACCGTGAGATCATAACCTGAGTGGAAGTCAGATGCTTAACCGACTTAGCCACCCAGGCATCCCCGTGGGTAACTCATGAGAGAAAAGTGACTTACTGCTAATGGGTATGGAGTTTCTCTTGGGGGTAATAAAAATCTTCTAAAATCGATTGTGGTGATAAATATACAGCTCTGTGAATATATTAAAATCCACTGGACTAAATGGGTGAATTTTATACTATCTGAACACTGTAAATTGTCTCCCCCAGCATCTTTCCCAAAAGTTTCTGTGTATCCACCATTTATTAAAATACTTGGCAAAGACAGTTACTAGGTACTTCTGAAATAAACAAATAATGAATGTATGTTCACTTCATTTTAAATGTTTTTCTTTACTAGTTTAATCCAAACAGAAGCCTCCAATTATGGAAAGAAACTTAAGAAATTTGTAAACATCACCTTTTGTATTTAGTTGCACGTTTTTATACTGTGGTAAAGTTTTGTTGTTAAATATCCCACAGTTGCTGTACCTAGAAGTGCTTTAAGGACTTAGAATAGTGGTGATGTGTGAAAAAAAAAAAAAAAAAGGAGACATATATTTCAACATTTAATATAGAAAATCTAATTTGCTCAAATTACTCACACTGTTCTAATTTCCATATGCTCTAAAGTATGAATAAGATTTAGACCAAATTGCTGGTGACATTAAAATTCATTCATTCGTACTTTCAACAAATATTTACTGAATAAGTAACTATGTGCTAGGCACACTGCTAGAAACTGACGTTACAGAAATGAATAACACAGCCTGGGGCAGAGATGTTAAAACAGAATAATGCATTACAATGTGATGTGTTATATTAGGGTTTCTACCATGTGCGATATACTGAATGCTCTAAGAACAGAGAAGAGGGCATGGCTAAAAGTTGGAGGCATTCAAAAATATTGCAGACATTAAGGAGAATGTATGGTAGATATAGAAAAATGAGTGAAGGATTTCCAGGCAGAGATGTTTTGTGTGTGATAATTGAACGTCATAGCTTAATCATTACTCTTTTAGGGGAAAAAACCAACAAGATGTTTTCATAGTCATAAGGATACCATTAGTATAGGATGATATTGTTTGCAGTAATGAGCAGATAGTAGCAAGGGTCTCAAATAATTTTGAGAACTCTGGAAGTATTCCTTGAAACTTTGAACAGGCTAAGTTTTCTACTGCACAAAAGGATAAAGTAAATAACTCCTCTTTCAAAATTCAGACAACATGTCAACTAACCAAAAATATCCCAGATATCACATATTTCAAAAGGAAAATGTCAAAATATCTACATGTTTATATTCTGAATTGTAAGATATTCTAAACATTGTTTCATGCTTATGAGCTACACACCTGAGGCCAACATTTGGTTTACAAATGTGTACTGTTAATTAAATTGGGCACCAAATGTATGATTGTACATGATTTCTCACAAAGGCGTCTATAGTTTAACTCTGTACATTGATGTAATTATCACAAACATCACACCTCAATTTGGCTTTTGTGACCCATCTTTTATGACTTTCATCACACACACACACACAGCATCTTTTCATGTAAATTTTAAAGGTTAAGCTAATGCGTATCTTGCCTTCTCACTATACACAGTTCTACAGATTGTAATAACAACTAAGGGCTCTGATAGATGGCCGAGTACTTCCCGAATATTCACACTGAATGAAAATATCATAGATCCACCAGGTCATTTTAAAGCTAAACACCTGAAGTACAAGATTAGGAAATCTAGTAAAAACTTTATTTTGTCCAGTAAGTTTAAAACTCATCTTCGAATATATTAGGACTAACTTTGATACTAAGTCCCTGTATGAGTCTGTATTAGATCACTTAACTCTCCATTATAAAATGCTCCTAACCTATTTCTAATGATTGCTCTTTAGGAAAATACAACAAATACTATGGTAAAGATTATTCAAGAGGGTTTTCCATTAAATCCCGGTAATTTTAACATTAGACGATAAAAATAATTTAACTTAAATAGGTTTCCACTGGATTTTTTGTGTTTCTGCAATCTTGCCTCACTACGCTCTGGGCTGGACTATCTTCTCATGGACATCTGTATAGCAAACATCCTTGGAAGCCAGAGAGGATCTCTTTCTGGAGCACAGAGCAGGTAAATGTACTGGGTTATAAAGGATTCAAGTCCCCTGAGCTCTGAGTTCCTGTCTTTAAGCTACCCGCACTGTGTGTGTCACCTGGCCCTACTCACATGCTCTGTGGGGAGGGCGGCCTGGAGAGTGCTGGTAATTTGGATATTGCCGTTGCTGTAATAAACATTTGCCCTGGCTCCAGAGTCTCATGTCTTCTACCAACTTCCATGAAACTGTGGCACTATAACTTGTCAGCTTTCAAGGAGAGTGAATCTCACAGCCTTCACAGTTCTGACACTGCCTATCAGCCCCTTGCCTTAGGCCTTACACTTCTTCGTTTTTATTTTTTTGGCACTCCATAAAGCACATTTAGAAAAGAAAAATAAACTCTCAGCTGAAATTAAATACAAGTCTTTATTTCAATCAAGGACTTAGCTATGTTTTTTTGAGATGGAATCATGGGGTAATATTTAAAAGTTTGAAACTGCTTCTATGAACAAGCACTTTGAACGGAAACGATTGTAACAGTTCTGGCACGTTACATGCCAACTTAGAAAAATGAAATAGTTGTCTTTTCACTTTGAAAACCTGCTAATGTTAATTCAAAAGGTTACTACTTTTTTTTTTTTTTTTTGGCTTTTTTCACTCTGTCTTTAATCTAGATTGAATTGCATCTCTGTTAGTGGGAATCAGGGATCCAATATTATGTAGATATATTGATATACTGAATAGCTAAAAAAAACCTTAAAAGCTACAAAAAGTCTGCAGATGACTTGCAGTTAAGTGGCAAATCATTTCACTCACCTTTTCCAGGATTTTAATCATTTATCGTGAAACTTGAATGTTCTTAAAGGAAAACTGAACTTTGATTTTAAAAATCTATTATTTTTCCGAAATAATATAGCACTGAGATGTGCAAGTAGAGAAAACTTTCAAAGTCAGAATTAGAAATTGATCTACAAATGAGTGTTTAAAAATTCCACTAGCCCTTCTTAATAAGTGCGAACATCTTTGTCATTCCACTGAACACACTGAGGAAACCAAAAGTTGGGTCTTGGGGCCAGGAGTTCAGGGCATGCAGTGATATTCACATTGACCTTGGTTCTTCATCTGTGTAATACACCTATATTCTGTGTCCCTCAGCCCAATCAAAAGGATGCTTGCCTAAACACACCCACCACTTGTGAAAATCTTTCCCCAAGACTGTTTGATCACAGAGTTCTTTGCAATATTAAGCTACCTTCCCAGATATCATGTCTATAAATAAAGGAAAGAAAAAACAGTGGAGGAGTCAGATGGTCTCTGTCCAAGCTCCCATGCAAATCCAAGAAGTGGGCTAGTGTATCTCTCATCTAGTCCTTCTCTGATACCATTACACTTATCACCTGATTTTTGTTGCTGTTTATAGAATTACACTGTGTTCCTTCAGTTTTAGACCTCCCAACACTTTGCGGATGACCTAGAAGATGAATTTCAAGGTTTACCATGTTTTTATCTGCCATAATAACACTTCTACACCTGCCTTTGAAGAAAGCTTCCAGAAATGTCATTATGTGTTTCCTTGTATTACAACAACATGAGTTCACAGTGTTAATTGACAGAAACTTCTAAGTTTCTTACAGAATGAAGACAGATTGATTTCTTTTTAATTGAAATATAATTCATATACTATAGCACTCACCCTTTTTAAGTGCACAATTTAGTTGTTTTTAGTATTTTTACAGAGTTCTATGACCATTCTACTTGTTTACCACTATCTAGTTCCAAAATATTTTTGTTATCCTCCCTCAAATAAGCCCCTGGCATTAGCTGTCACTCCCTGTTCTCTCCTTCCCCCCGTCCCTGACAAGTATGAATCTATTTTCTCTCTTTCTCTAGAATTGTCTATTATTCTAGGGGTGCCTGGGTGGCTCAGTCAGTTGAACACCCAGCTCCAGCTCAGGTCATGATCTCACAGTCTGTGGGTTCGAGACCCGTGTCGGGCTCTGTGCTGACAGCTCAGAGTCTGGAGCTGCTTCAGACTCTGTGTCTCCCTCTCTCTCTGCCCCTCCCCTGCTTGTGCTCTGTCTCTCTCTCTCTCAAAAATAAACAAACATTTAAAAAAAAGAAAAGAATTGTCTATTCTGGGCATTTCCTAAAAGTGGATTCCTACAATATGTGGCCTTTTGTGTCTGTCTTCCTTCACTTAGCACCATGTTTTCAAGATTCATCCACTTTACAGAGTCAGCACTTCATTACCTAACTTATTGAGATATATCTGACATATGACATTAATGGCTGAGTACATTGCATAGAGAAATCACATGTATCCATTTATCACTTGATAGACATTTGGGTTGATTTTACAATTTTGGCTGCTCTAAGCAATGCTGTTCTGAGTATCTGTATGCAAGTTTTCCTGTGGATGTATGTTGTCACTTTTCTTGACTGTATACCAGCAGGATCATATGATAACATACTATGCTTGACTGAGAACAGCCAAATCTTGATTGGATATCAACTGAGCTGCAAAACTGTAGTTTCAAACAATGTTGCTCAAGCAAGGTTGTTTCCAACTAGCAACATCAACTCAATTCACTTGCATTTCCATGATGCAGACTCATTTTAAATATGTATCAAAGTATCTGTCACCATTTTTGGAAGTATGACTGCTACTTACTGATGCTGGTTACTAATGGTTATGGCAATGCTAATCTTTACTTTGAGAATTCCTTATAATGAGAAATTTAAGAAAAAAATATTATGGTCATAATTTTTAATTATTTCCCTGCTAAATGTCTTTGATTAGTTTCTGTGTTTTTAACTAGTTCCACAATTAAGCTTCACATTTCCTCTTTTAACCACAAATTTGGGTTCCTACTTAAAAATATAACTTTAAAAATATTTACATTTTGGGGCACCTGGGTAGTTCTGTCAATTGAGCATTTGACTCTTTTTTAATTTTTTTTTTTTATGTCTTTTAAAAGAATTATCTTTGAGAGAGACAGAGTGTGAGCTTGGGAGGGGAGGGGGGGAGGGTCACAAAAGCAGGTTCCAGGCTGTCAGCACAGAGTCAGACGCGGGACTCCAACTCCCAAACCGTGAGATCATGACCTGAGCTGAAGTCAGACCCTTAACCGACTGAGCCACCCAGGCGCCCTGAGCATCTGACTCTTGATGTAGGCTCAGGTTATGATCTCATGGTTCCCAGGATCCAGCCCCGTGTCAAGATCCATGCTGACATAGGGGAGTCTGCTTGGGATTCTCTCTTTCTCCCTCTCTCTCTGCCCTTCCCCCTCCCTCTTCCTCCTTCTCTCTCTCTCTCTCAAAATAAATACATAAACATTTTAAAAATATTTACATGTTTAAAAGTTGAAGAATGATGGTAAACTCACTAAACACCAAATTTTGGGTAATTAAAAATAAATCCAAAAGCACAGTGCTTCAGATTTACACAGTGCAAAATGAAACTATGCTAGCATTAAAGTTACTTTGTTTCAGGAGCGCCTGGGTGGCTTAGTCGGTTAAGCGTCCGACTTTTGCTTAGGTTATGATCTCGTGGTTCGTGGGTTCGAGCCCTGCGTTGGGCTCTGTGCTGACAGCTCAGAGCCTGGAGTCTGTTTCAGTCTGTGACTCCCTCTCTCTCTGACCCTCCCCTGCTCACGCTGTCTCTCTCTCTCTTCTAGAAATAAATAAAAATAAAATAAATTATAAAATTACTTTGTCCCCTACAAAAAATAAATTAAAGAAAATTTATTTCCTGATAACAGCAGTGGGCAGGGGGTGCTAGGAGGGTCAGACAGCATTCACTAAATGGAGCAAAAATTATTCAATTTTTTTTAAGAGAGAAAGGAGGAGACAGAGAAGGAGAGCGAGAGAGCGAGAGCGAGAGAGCGAGAGCGAGAGCGAGAGAGAGAGAGAATCCCAAGCAGGCTCCATGCCACCAGTACAGAGCCTAACACAGGGTTAAACCTCACAAACCAGAAGACCGGGACCTGAGCTGGAATGAAGGGTGAGACACTTAACTGACTAAGCCACACAAAGATCCCTCTTGTATTTTTGATACTAGTCATTCTAACACAAGTGAGGTGACATTTCATTGTGGTTTGGATTTGCATTTTCATGATTAGTGATGTTGAGTGTCTTTTCCTGCACCTGTTGGCTATTAGTATCTCTTCTTCAGAATAATGTCTACTCAGATCCTCTGCCTATTTTTTAAATCAGTTTTTTGTTTGTTTTGTTTTGTTTTTGCTACTGAGTTGTAGGAGTTCTTTATATATTTTGTATATTAACCCCTCATCAGATACATGATTTGCAAGTATTTTCTCCCATTCAGTAGTCTGCCTTTTCATTTCATTGATGGTTTCTTTTGCTGTGCAGAAGCTTTTTAGTTTAATGTAATCCCACTTGCTCCTTCTGTTTTTGTTGCCTTTGCTTTGAGTGTCAAACCCCAAAAAATCATCATCAAGACCTATGTCAAGGAGCTTAATGCCTATGTTTTCTTCTGGGAGTTAATATGGTTTCCGGTCTTATGTTCAAGTCTTTAATCCAGAGTTGGCTCAGGAAAAGACCTGAAAATTCTATGGGAATGAATCTGAATTAAGGATTCAGTCTTGGCACCTAAAACTGTAACAGTATTATATGATGATTATATCTAAAAAATTCATCTGTTGTATGTGGGGTGGTGTGATATGTGCCAATTTTATGGCAGTAAAAACGCAGACTACTTAACACAAAACAGGTGAAAAGCCATCTTTAAAAGAGGGAGAATTTGAAGTGGGAATATAAAAGCCATGTTTATGAAGAAGCAAAAATCAGTGTGATTTCGGTGTGAGAAGGCAGGCCACTCCATATACCTTAATGGATCTATAGTAAATAAAGACAGAGAGATAATAGATAGATAGATAGATAGATAGATACATAGATACATAGATACATAGATACATAGATACATAGATAGATACGTACATACATACATACATAGATGATAGGTAGATGATAGATAAATCGATAGATAGATACATACATACATAGATGATAGGTAGATAAATGAGTAGAGATGGTAGGTAGGTAGGTAGGTAGGTAGGTAGATAGATAGATAAGTAGGTAGGTAGATAGACAGACAGATAGGTAGTCAGTCCTTCAGCACAGGGCGCACAGCAAACCAGATGCCCTTAGGGATGACTGTATATGCATGGAAATACCAGCAGTGACAGGCTGGGGCTGTATGGCTATCCTGGGTTGGGACTTAGTGAAACTACTACAAGAGAGCTGAACCTTATAACAAGGTAAAAATCATTCTGAATGTAAAGGCACCAAAATGACCCTGTCGATGATCGGACTTGGCTCCTTCTCCAACCTGGGTCTGTGAAGGTCAAGGAGATTACAGAGGATTTCATTTTCTTTCCTCCACTCTTCTGTCTGTTTTGTTATGCCTTTCCAGTGGGGAAAAGGCCTCCACATAAACTTCATCTTAAACTCAAGAAACAAATGACTTCATTTCCTGATAATAGCAAAAAAATGAATTCACTAAATGAAACAAAAATTCTATGATCCCTTATTTTTATGGTAAAATCACACAAACAGGAGGCTGGCTGACTAGGACAAGGACTCTTGTTCCGGCTTGATCATGTGTGTGGCAGAGCGTCTTGCACAATGTCCAAATAGTATATAATTCATGGTCTCTTTAGGTTTTTTGTAAGGATCAGAGCAGAGAGAAAGGGCTGGAAGAGAGAAATAAGAGGGGAGAATGGAAAAGGAGGAAATATTTCAATAAACTTTTTTTTAAAAATTAGTCTTTATTTTTTGAAGGAGAGAGAGAGAGAGAGAGAGCAGTGGAGGGGCAGAGAGAGAGGGAGACACAGAATCTGAAGCAGCTCCAGGCTCTGAGCTGTCAATGCAGGGTCTGACATGGGGCTCAAGCCCACGAACTGCGAGATAATGACCTGAGTGTAGAC
Source organism: Proteles cristata cristata (assembly GCA_017311185.1). Taxonomy (NCBI): domain Eukaryota; kingdom Metazoa; phylum Chordata; class Mammalia; order Carnivora; family Hyaenidae; genus Proteles; species Proteles cristata. Next base: position 760,200 of record JAESUZ010004109.1, on the reverse strand, counting down.
TGATGCTTAACCAACTGAGCCACCCAGATGCCCCACAATAAAATTTTCTTAAAACAAAAAAGGTAATATCTAGGAAACCAAGTAAAAGGTAAAATGGGCAAATCGTGACTGGTACCACAGGTGTGGAGGGAATGTGGCTTGTGTGGCTGTGTTTATATGAGCTGAGGAGGAAATGGGGAGACAGGAGTGAAAGTGGATACTTAGAATAGCCCGCTTTGTAATGTTGTGTGACTTTCCAATTTCTCCACTTCACCACACATGATGACTACAGACATGTATTTTACTAATTTATTATTTCTTATAAATTCTTAGGTCCAATGTGATTTAAAAGCAGTGAGGGAAATGGATTTGTTAGGATTCTATTTTTCTGGACTTTTCTCCATATAAAGGAATGATCACTCATTTCAATATAGAGTACAGATCCATGGCACTTAATACAGAGAATACTATTTTCAAGCTGAAATATGGTCTGCTACATTTTCAGGTTTGGCATAAATAATACCAATCAAAGTGGTGACCCAAAAATTGAATTCTAACATTATGTTAGAAGAAGCAGATTAAACAAATGACCTCCATGTTCTAAAGACAGCAAAATTCAAGAGAATTTCTTCTGGAGGTATTATTTAGCTAAATGGTGGGATTACTTGGCAAAATTCAAGAGAGAGCAATATTAATGTTATATTAATTATCTAAATGATGGAAAATACTAATGGCTAGTAAACAAAAAGAACACTGACTTCACCTGCACATATTGTTAGGTGTTTGTCACCATACAGCATATTATATGAAAATTTAATCATTACTAAATTCTATGATAAGTTTTATGTGCCCCTGAAAATCCACTAACATTGAGTTAAGAGGAGGGTAGATGATGATATTTATGAATTTAACAAAGCGATCACAAGAACATGATGCTCAAGTTTTATTCTCACATCCTCCCAACCTGCAATCCCTGGATATATGGTAACTAATATATCTTAATGTATTTCTGTATATCAACATTTGTATTAGGTTATTTCTTAAGATGACAGCTCCAAATAATAACTAGTATTGAAAGAAAATACCAGAACCACCAATATTTTTCTTTTCTTGACATACTTGCAGATATATATTTTTATGCTTATAACAGAAGTTAATAAAGAAACATGCCCGGCTTATTATTTCTGGATTGATTACAGAAATAGCTACTACCCTTTTTGATGATGTGGAAGTTTATACATGTATTGATGAAGCAACAGCTGTGATAAATTACTTCAAGAAAAAGAACACCCCTCATTGCTTTTCTCTTTTTCCAGTACAACTTGCGTTATGACATGAAACGTGACTGGACTTGTCTTCAGGGAGGTAGAAGTGATCATTTGCAGAACAGGCTGCGTGTGCTAACATTTAATATTCACCTACGCCCAAGGTATTCTATTATTGTTAACTTTCAATAAAGTTGACACCTCACTTTTTTAAATGCTTCTCCTGCAGAATAAAACAGATGTCACTATTCTCTTTGTTTTTTCATTCATTTTTTCCTTTTTAACACTATCATTTTATTTAAAGGGGAGGTATATTCGGGTAATTTCTCATTGCTTAAGTAAGCTAACTAAGAACCCCTTTGTGTGTGTTGCATTTAATGGTTTGTGTAGGATAAATGAATACTATAACACACACATGAGGTGTGGTGGGTATGCATTAGGGCACTTACCACACTTTATCTTAAGTTATTGGTCATCACCGACCCCCTCTACCCTATCTGTTCCTCCTCCAGTCTTCACTAAGTGGCATCATCAATGAATGACTTATGCCAAAAACATGGAAGTCAGCATCAATGTATCTCTTTCCTTTATCCTTCTCATCATTATGCCCTTGGTTCTATCTCCACAATATTATCTTGCGTTTTTCTACTTCTATCTATCTCTGCTGTCTCCACCATCAACTCTCTCTTGAAGTAAGAGCAATACTCTTGTAACAGATCTTTCTTATTTACACTTGTCCCTAGCAAGAGCAGTCAAGTGAATCTCTTGACACAGAATAAAAGCACGTCACTCCCTACTTGAAATTCTTCAATGACTTTTTGTTGCTCTCAAATGAAAGTCCATATTCCATACTACAACCTGCAGGGCTGTACGACCCGATTCCTATCTCTCCTCCAACTTTATCTGATGCCCAGCTACACTGCTCCCACTATACTGGTTTCTCCTTTGTGTTTCTGGAATAAGCCAAACTCTTTCTGCATTTGGCACCTGCCATTCCTGCTGCCTAATCATGACTTCATAAGGCTCATACTCATCCTTTGGATAGTACCTCAGATGTCATCTTCGCATATGGTCTTCCCATGACTGCCTTAAGTACGGGGCCTCCCCCATCACTCTTTCATCTCCTTATTACTGATACCATTCATATTACCAGCTAGCTGTTTACATGCTATTTAGTAGAATGGAAGGGCTTAACAGAGCAAGGGCTCTGCCTCTTTGTATCTGGACTAAACAAATGTCTGGCATAGAGAAACTGCTCCATACATAGCAACTGAATCAATAAATAAAACATTCTCCTCGCCAGAATCCGCACATCTCATTTTTGTAATTCCGTTCCCTGGCAGATAAGAGCACACTACAAATGCTGAATGAAGTGAATGAGAAACCTTAAATCTTTTATTCCTATCATGAGTGACACCTAGGAAAAAACCAAACAAACTTTGTTCATAAAGATTTGCGTACAATAACTAGACTGAAAGAAAATGTCAAAATCACTCAACTGGCATTTACTCACTGTCCATCAAGCACTGGAAAGAGCATAGGGCCATTCACGTTGTGAGTGCAGAGGAGAGAATACCACATCTTAGCCTTTTCATAATCCAATCAATGTAGGACACACACACATTGCACCAAGGCATTTGCCAATATCCGTAATTATATCCTTGTTTCCGACGTATAGAAATATGGGTAGAAGAGCAGTCTCGCTAACGGATCTGCTGTTACACAGTGCATAGATGAAGAGCTCTACACTAAGAGTGCTGAGCACGTTCAACAGCTAATTCAGTGCAGTAAGTACTCGCAACTGCTCCTGCCAGCCAGGTACTGAGCTGGGCGCCAGAAGAATAAAATCATTATTTGTAGCCTCTTACCTCGAAGGGTATGATTTTCAGCAACTAATCACAAATCTATACCATGTACAAGTGACACCATTTAAAAATGAATACATTAGACAAATATATAGAGAGTGTACTTCTAGCAAGATCATATGAAAATCGAAGGAAAAGAAAACACATACAATAAGTTAAGATCCAAGAGCTAGAGACTGTCTAAAAGACTGGGATGAATTGTTTGAACGAAATTTAACTCAGGAGTGTCTGGGTGACTCAGTTGGTAGAGTGTCTGACTCCTGATTTTGACTCAGGTCATGATCTCACGGTTCATGAGATGAAGCCCCACATCAGACTCTGCTGAGCATGAAGCCTGCTTAGGATTCTCTTTCTCCCTCTCTCTCTGCCCCTCCCTCGCTTGTTTGTCTGTCTGTCTGTCTGTCTGTTTCTCTCTCTCTCTCCCCCCCCTCAACATAAACATGAAAAAAAATAAATTTAATTCAGATAAATATAAGATCCTACTTTTAAGGTCAAAATACCAGCCATGTATTGACAAAATAGGAGTTATAAGGGATATACTCACAAAACTTGCATAGAAATATTAATTCACAGTATGCTTTGTAAAAATTGATTGTGATACAGCTAACAGTGGAAACTAGTGTGGTCTTCTGGTCCATTTACAAGGGATTCATTAGCACTGTGCCCGTGAGACTATACTCAGACTATTATATTCAGAAGAGGGCACCACACTATCAGACAACATGCAAAGGAGTCAGCCAAGATGATGAGAATTCTGGCTGCTACAGCACTTGGAATTGCTAAAGGACTATTGAAGAATCTGCACAGAAGGCTGAGGTACATTGAGAAAGGGTGGGTGAATGGTAGGCTAAGAGGGAGCTGATAACTATCTTTAGATACCTTATATATGGCACCAGGGCCAAGAACTAACTAGGAAACTACAGAAGGAGAGATTTTGATCCACTATATTAAAGGCCAACTAACAACAGCTCTGTCCCGAGAAACCCTGAATCATCGCACAAGGAAATGAGATCTCCACCAAAAGCAGGTCTCCTATGAATGCCGGAATACCGGGATATCTTCTTCACAAAGGTATCATACTGAGGATTTGAACACTGAATAAGCGAGGGATTAGAAAAGATATCTACAAAAAAAAAAAAAAAAAGATATCTATACCCTAAGATTTTTATAGTCTGTGATATAATGAAAAGAGATATAAAAAATTAGGAAGGGTAGAGTTTCATTCATTCATTCATTCATTCACTCACTCACTCACCTAATACTTGATATTGTTAGACACTGCCATTGGTGCCCCCGATACAGCAGTGAATTTAAATAGGCAATATTCCAACCCTTAAGGAGAATGCATCATGGATGGATGAGAACAATAAGTCTACTCAGTGCTCGTATGAGGCAAAGCTGGGCTTGAGCCACTCATGCATTTTTTTTAAGTTGGAAGATATTATGGATATAGCCATTTGCATAAGTTATAGTAACTACTGCTCTAGCACCTTCTGCCTTTTTCACTGCTATATCTTCTACCTTCCTCTCTAATCTATTGCTTTGCTCTTCACCACTGCAGGACAACAATTTATAATTACTTGTTCATACTTTGCAATTATTAATAAACTATATTTTTCTACTTACTACAGTATTAGGTATTAATGTGCTTTCTTGGGTCTGAGTCCCAAGACATTACAATTTTCCACTATTAAAATTACAGAATAAATATAAAGTTCACTATTAAACATTTTAAATTAGAGATAAGCATACAAATTAAAAGACGTAAATATTTCTGATCTTTGAATAGCATGAACTATGCATATATACAAATACAGATTCAGACATATTATTCCAAATCTGGTAGCACTTCTGTGGCTTTGTATTTTATTGCATTATTGAGTGCATTAGAACTCTAGTCTTTCTGGACCTGACTTAACAAATCCCTTTGTTAGAACTGCAGCCATTTATCATCACCCTTGTGGGCTATCTATAGATTTAAGAAGATGTAATAAGCTATCGTCATCAAATGACACTTGAAAAGCATACTCTGTCAAATACATGGTACATTTCCATATTTAGTTAGATCAACTGATCCACAGCAAGTCAATGGTAACAGAGAATGTTCAAGAATAAGATGACTGCCTTCTTCATAATAGCAGAAAACACTCTAAAAACATATACTTAACAATTTCTTATTGATATAAACATACCTGGAACTCATTTCTACCTTGAACCTCTGTCAATTGATGGACTAAGACTTTGTAAACTTTAAATCTTCTGAATAACTTAGGAGAATTTGAGAAAATATCCCAAAGCTCTTCAGAACAAAGAATTCAACATGATGGAAACTTGTGTGAACCCTTATTTCAGTTTGAAAACTAAACAATAACCCCAGTATAAAAGGACTGTGTTTGTAAGGCAGCCCCACAGTATGTAGCTGGACACTGTTATCAGCCACTCCAGAAACCTATAGCTATAGTGTTTTGGATTTTGGTGAGTTGGCCCACGGTTATTCAATTGAGAGATAAATAAGTTCTTATATTTATTTCCTATCAGTCCTTCCTACTCAAGCCCCAGAAAGAAAGCACTAATATCCCTAAATCTATCATCTGCCTTTCATAATTGCTTAATTTTATCTCTTTAAACCCAGGGTGCCCTAACTTTTTCACATAGGTTGCCATAAAATACAAATGCCTTGGACACTTTCTCTCCCTTGAAACTCTTAAGCCTTTCTCCGTCTTTTTTAGGGTGCTTACCAGAATTGGATGTTTCATAGAGGGAAAACAAAGTTACAGAAAAGTAACACATTTACTTTTACAGTCTGAATCAGTTTCCCACAATGGGAATCTGAATTGTTACTCTGCATTCGCCAACTTGAAGCTTGATATTAGACGTCATGATTCTTCAACAGATAAACATAAGGGGTGTGAACACACCCACTTCATCTTCCTCGTGTGTAGAATAGTGCTGCCCAACAGAAGCATAAAGCAAGCCACAGCAGTGAGCAACCGATGTAATTTTTAGTTTTCTGGTGGCCAAATTAAAACAGTGAAAAGAAGCAAACAAAATTAATTTTAATATCTTATGTATACCCAAAAGATTATTAAGTCCAACACTTAATCAACACTGAAAGTATTAACAGAATATGGTACATTGTGTTTTTTATACCAAGGCTTTGAAATGTGCTGCGTATTCTACAATCACATCACAATTCAATTTAGGCTAGCCAGGTGTGGTGATGGCCACCATCCTGGAAGGCACAGTTCTAGAGCCAAGCTGTCAAACCATCTGTTGACAGAAAGTTTAGAGAGTGCACAATTTACATTCTCAACTTACTATGTTACCAAGACTCTCTACTCTGTGTACACCGAATATAAATTAATCTCTTAAAAGTGTCACCATAATTATGGATTTGTTTTTGTTTTAAAATGATGTGGGGGAAAAAAGTTGGTTTCCCACTAGCCCCAACAACCATTACCATAATGAAGTAAATTCCTAATGTTTTCAGTAAGTTTAATTAAAATGTGTCATTTTGAAGATAATATAAATGACTCCAGGACTGCCAATATATTTGTCTTACTAGTAACAGAAAGGCCTTTTCCCACTTATATGAAGCTAGAACAGTATAATTCAAATGATTTAATATACTTGGAAGAACAAAGCACAGGAATATTTACATAACACCACAGGTTGAAATATTTGTCTTGACCTAATGCTAAGAATGACAAAGGGGAGATAATCCAGCATAATACATCTTATTTATTTTCCAATAATACAGCTGGGACAGTCCATAAACCTAACTGCTTTAACCTGTCAGGAAGGGTAACCTATCTGTATTTAATTTTCCTTGCACATATTCAATGAATAAATTGTGAGAATATGTTTGAGCACTTCTTTTAGAAACAATTATATTTCTTTAGGTTGTTTTTTAGTGAGAAACCACTAAATCACATTTCAACTAAAAAACAGTTAAATAATTAAAGAAAAAAAAAAGAAGATTGGGGAGACGGTGTACTTACCAGTGTTACAAACATGATCTTCAAGCTGAGAGTGTTAATTCACAGTTTTTAGGAAATCACAGGAAAGTCAATGTAAAAGGTATTATATTTTTCACCAAAAAACCCTATTTGTTTTCAAATATTCTATTAAATCTGGGGCACCTGGGTGGCTCAATTTGTTAAGCATCTGACTTTTCGTTTTAGCTCAGGTCATGATCTCATGGTTCACATTGTAGTCTTGCTCTCCCCCTCTCTCTGCTTCTCCTCTGCTCTCTCTCTCTCTCAAAAATAAATAAAATTAAAAAAAATAAAAACAAAATATTCTAGAGGCACCTGGTTGGCTCAGTTGGTTAAGCGTCTGACTTCAACTCAGGTCATGATCTCACAGTTTGTGGGTTTCATCCCTGCATCAGGCTCTGTGCTGACAGCTCAGAGCCTGAAGTCTGCTTCAGGTTTTGCATCTCCCTCTCTCTCTGCCCTTCCCCCACTCATGTTCTGTCTCTCTCTCAGAAATGAAATAAATATAAAATTTAAAATAAAATAAAATATTCTATTAAATCTAAATGTTGAGAGCAATATTAATAACCGACTGCTATGTTCAAAGGAAGCTTTCAGGGCAAGCATAAAGCAAGTTATTCCAGGAATCATGTACAAGATCCAAAGATTAGAATTTGCTAGACCGAGGAAGTGATGCCTGATCCCATGTACACAGGCTGACCAGGGTGGAGGTCAGAGATGAGCTAGGACAAAAAGGACTATGTAGCACGCAGGGCTCTCCACACGAGGGACACTGGGCAAGAGGCTTCAAGCACAGGTTCTGCCGAGGTGGCCTGACGATCATGATCAGAAAACCTGAATGGATCTCGGGAGATCAGGAAGCGAGGCAGGAATGAACCACCAGAGTCGGGGAACTTCCTACGCAGGGCCAGAGCTGGGTTTCACGGTGTGGGCAGACCTGACACCCAAGCCCACCCTAGAGAAAGCAACATGAGAAGGGATCAAGGGCAGAGAAGATACTGGGACGGCTGTCAAAATAAAATTTAAAATGAAGTAGTCTTTTTAATTATAAAAATTCCTGTGAGAATCCCTCATTTCCCCTCTAGAAAAAAGTAAATTGAAGGCGAGGAATCCTCCTTACTTTACATGCTTCACATACCGTTTGCCACTTTTTATCAACAACGTTACAAACAATTATCTGAGGAGTTGCTTTCACTCCGGACTCCCAAAGAGCAGGCCAAAAAAATTAAAAAAAAAAAAAAAAAAAAAAAAAAAAAAACAACCTCTTTACTGTTGAAAGAAAGAAGAAAGAAAGAAAGAAAGAAAGAAAGAAAGAAAGAAAGAAAGAAAGAAAGAAAGAAAGAAAGAAAAAGGCTCTGGGAATGCACAGTCAAATGGTCTAAGGCACTCATTCAATGAGTGTTTCCTAGGGGCTCACTGAATGCACAGGCACCTAGGGGTTACTGGATTCTAGGGTGATGGATCAAGAGTATTCAAGTAGAGCAGCGCTGTAACTTCAAAGTCTAGCCTAGTAGATCCAAGGTTGAGGCGGATGGGAGAAGTAATATTGGAAGAGGAAATAAGGGAGAGGGGAGGGGTCAAAGCAGGACAGGAACAAGCAAGCAGCAGATCCATGGTTAGTGGACCAGACCAGAAATGCAAAAAGAAGACATAAAAACGGTGTGTGCGCATGCGTGTTCGCGGACGGGCAGGCACAGGTCTGCCTGCATCGAGTCTCTGAAAGTGTAAGTCATCGCTCTCTGTAGGGGCCGAGTTCACAGCCACGTACATGTAAAATTCTTAGCCTCGAGGCTTCTCTAAGGTGGTAAACAATAAGACTGCAGACTCATAAATTACATAAGTTCCTACGAAAGTTAGTAAATCTTATTAAGCACGTAATGAACAGGATATCTTTCTCGAGCAAGACAAGTGGGTGAAATAAACGATCAGCTTGCTAACTGTAAGAGCAAACAGTGTACAACATGGAAAAGCCCAGCACAGGGAAACGTGACGGGTCAGAACGATACCCATACTACAAGAGGCAGCTCTTTAAATTCTCTGCCGCTAAGCCTCCCAAACAAGGAAAAGTTAGCACACATGATAACCCTGGCCATGATAATGACGATGATGAAGATGATTACAATTCTATTTTTATATTCATGCACGAGCCCCATGCAGAGTACTTTTGAATCATTATTCACAGGAAGGCCACAAACCCAGGTTTGTCACTCTCACTGTATACATAAGCAAATAGAAGATACAGAGACTCCCCAGTATAGCCATGATTATATAGCAATAAAAGCAGGAGATAAGGATTAAGTCCAAATGTAACCGGTCCCTCACCTATGTTGGTCTCTAACCTGAGACGGAAATCACAACAGCTCTGAGTGAAAGACAGGTGGTGATTCCACCTCTAATCTAACAATTGGTAAAGAGGCAAATTGTACTGGACTCTTCGAGAGGGTCAGAAAAATTAAAATAGGGGCGCCTGGGTGGCTCAGTTGGTTAAACGTCTGACTTCAGCTCAGGTCATAATCTCACAGTTCGTGGGTTCGAGCCCTGCGTCAGGCTCTGTGCTGACAGCTCAGAGCCTAGAGCCTGCTTCAGATTCTGTGTCTACCTCTCTCTGACCTCCTGCTCTCTCTCTCAGAAATAAATTTAAAAAAAAAATTAAAAAACTAAAAAAAAAAAAAAGAAATTAAAATAAAACAAAGCAATAATATAAACTAGGGAAAAAAATCTCATGTCTGTTTCCTGAAAACTCATTTAGGAGCACAATCTATCTCCTTGCTGTTTCTATCATGCTGATCTATGGTATTTCCTTAAGTCCTACCAATATCCAGTATGTACCTAATACCTACCAGGCAGCCTTCAAACAAACTCAGGCTTCAAACAAACTGTCCTTGCTCAGGATGCTCCTGTAGGCAGTTACAAAATGAAGTCTGATGAGTATGTTACCTCCCAGGACTTTCAAGCATATGAATATACACACTAATGCATGAATTTACACAGGCATTTTGCGTCTATAATCCTATATGCATATCAATAGAATGTTTCCAGAAACACTGGCTTACCAAAGTCGCTATGCAATTGCCAGGCAGATGTTAACACCTCACTTGTCTTGTTCAACAGCGTCTGCAGAAGCCCTGTTCACTAAGGATGACATCTGAAGTCCTTTGTTAGGGACCTAAAGTCCTTCAGTTTCCTTCCTCACCCTGTTTCCCACATACTTTCCCCTCCTACATCCACTCTTACCACCTTTCTATTGGCCACAGCCTCTCCCTTGGTCTCAAACACCAGCCACCTGAGCTGTGTCCAGACCATGCTTTATATCCTCCTTCCACTAGGATTTCTTTGTTCACACTGCATTTTCTCTGGAAACACCTTCCCATCCCAGTTTTTCTAACAGTGAAGAGGCTAATTTTTGGAATCTATTTCTAAATTACACCCCTCTTATAAGCCTCCCTATGTCATCCTCTGCTGTCTTACTATACCCTTTACTATAGAACCTTCACGTAGACTGGCCTCAGGTTTCTGAGCTTGTGTGTGTGTGTGTGTACTAGAGTGCAGATTCCTAGATTATCCTACAGGCTGAATAGGCTGTTTACTCACTGTTAGATCTTCTTCCCATACCACCTTCCACTGTCTCTATATACCAGGGACTGATGCATCATGGCTTAAATGCATTTATATTGGCCTGTGATTGAATATTATCTTTCTTCCCTTGAATATCACCTCCCTGATTCAGCTTCTAGATTAGGTTTCCCTAAAGAAAAAGGAAAATTATTTGTGTTGAAAGTGATGGGGCAATGATGTCAGTGAGGTGCTTTCTAATGTTGCCAGCGCCTGAAATTCCACTTGAGGTCAAACATTAAGGAGAACTTCAAGCCTGGAGGGGCCATGCGTCTGTTCATTAAAACACACAAAGACCTGGGAATACACCCTTCACAAAGGGTCCTGGCGCAAAGTCTGGGATAGCGCTTGCCCTCTGCACACCCCAGGGACACACTGAGGGCTCCGCAGGGAGACTAGAGGAGGAACGAGCAGATACAGAGACATTTGTGACCCCTGAGTAACCAACTGGGAGACTACAAGGGAAGTATTTGAGTGGTCTGGGCCACGCTGACCACAGAGACGATGGCAACGCTGAAGGACGCATGATGCCAACACTGACCCAGAAGGTGGGGTGCCCAGTTGGCTCAGTCAGTGGAGTGTCCGACTCTTGTTTTGGCTCAGGTCATGATTTCGGGTTCATGGGATTGAGCCCCGTGTTGGGCTCTGCACTGCCAGCACGGAGCCTGCTTGGGGTTCTCTCTCTCCCTCTCTCTCTGCTCTTCCCGCCACTCAGTCCCCCAGGGGTGAGCACGACTACAGCATGCTGTAGAAGCCACTGGAGACCACACACGAGGTGCCAGGGAGCATGAGGTGTGGGCCATCTGGGTCAGGCCCACCACCCACCCCATGTATAAGGGCTTCCCTGACACATCACAATAACTAAAATGCATAAAATGATGCCAGAGAATCACCAAGAAAATATTAAATGGTATTTAGTACTTCCGGGTAAGGTGGCTGGGATGATACTGTACATTTAAACTGATTTTTTGAGCTTTACATGGGGTTCCTGGGTGGCTAAGTTGGTTAAACGTCCAACTACAGCTCAGGTCATGATCTCGTCAGTTCGAGCCCCACCTCGGGCTCCATGCTGACAGCTCAGACAGAGCCTGGAGCCTGCTTCTGATTCTGTGTCTCCCTCTCTTTGTGCCCCTCCCCTGATCACACTCTGTCTCTCTCTCTCTCAAAAATAAATAAATATTAAACTGATCTTTTGGCTTATTGGAAATAAAATGTAAAGTTGTAACTTAAAGGATTAAACAGTCAGCCACACTCAAAAATAATCGGGGGCATCTGAGTGTCTCAGTCAGTTGAGCATTGACTTTTGATTTCTGCACAGGCCATGATCTCATGGTTTGTGGGTTCAAACTCCGCATCAGGCTCTGCACTGATAGCATGGAGCCTGTTTGGGATTCTCTCTCTCCCTCTCTCTCTCTGCCTCTCCCTCCTCTCAAAATAAATAAATAAACTTAAAAATATATATGTCAATTCTCTATTGATCTAGTCAGCTTCAGATTTATAAGAGCAAATGAGTTACCAAATTATATTAAGACCCCAAACTCCTGCCTGTAGGTGTCTTATGTATATTACCAGCTGCATCGTTCTAATATCCAAAAAGGGCTAAACTTAACATCTCTTCAAAGTCTGTAAATATGATCTAATTTCTTGAAACTAGTATTGATATACTTTAAGGCTTCCCTTTTGACACATTAACACTATTAATAAGAAAAAAAATTAAAAAACAAAAACAAAAACAAAAAAACAAGGGGCGCCTGAGTGGCTCAGTCAGCTGAGCATCTGACTTCGGCTTAGGTTATGATCTCGTGGGTTTGAGCTCTGTGTTGTGCTCTATGCGGACAGTTCGGAGCCTGGAGCCTGCTTCAGATTCTGTGCCTCCCTCTCTCTCTGCTTCTCCCCCAGTTGCGCTCTGTCTCTGTGTCTCTCTCAAAAATAAACAAACATTAAAAAAATTTTTTTAAACAAATCTATTTTTTTTAACCTATAGTTTTTCCAGTGAGTAGAAAATCAATGGTAGGCAGACTTTGAGAATGTGTGTTTCATATTCAAATTAACTAGCATGGTATTTGGCAACTCACTGGGATGCAAAGGGGTATATTTGCTGCCTTGCACCATTAATGCCAGCAACATTTTTTTTATCATATGAAAAGAGCAGCTCCATTAACCTATTATTTCCTATGTCCTTTTAGATTATAGCTTTGATTAACTAAAACAATTCTTTCTGAAATGAGGAAGGGCACAATAGGCTAATGACTAGCGAGCTACCTTAAAGGTCAAGGAAATGTGAATTATGGACCAATCAGGTTACAATTTTCTATCAAAAAACCTAATACATTCTTGTGTATGCGTGTGTCCTTTATATGGGTCAATATAAGTTGTTTCTGGTATTTCTAGAAGTATCTGGATTTTCCAGCCACATAAAATCCTTAGACTAAAATTATGAAAACATGTAGTTAAGGCTGAAAAATATAAAAGGTGTAATAATCATCAGTAAGGTGGCACGTTATGGTACTCCCTGCATAATTTTTGCCCTTTCTTGTTCTTCTTTGGGTCTTACTTTTTCATCATGTTTAAACTTATTGTCCTGTAAACCCATGGCGATACTCACTGCCCCGGAAAGATACGTTTACTCCAATGGTGAAAAGCGGTGTGATAATCTTTTCTCTTAAGACAAAGAAGTTAAATCCCAAAACCTGAGTGCCCTAAAGATCCTTTTCAGATCTCTCCACATTGTATACAGGGACTGATTTTACTACAAGTATATTTCAGAGGTCGTGTGCACAGGCTTTCTGCTACTTTTATCATTCCATAACTTTTTATGTTCATCTGGTACCCAAAAAGTTAATTTTCTACAATATTTGGACCAATATTCCATCACATAAATATTCCATCTTTCACCCAAAGAAGTGCACTTGAAGAAAATCCAGCTGAAAGCATAAAAGCACTGTTCTGGTTACCCGGGAAACCTATCAGGACGAGTTATGTGTATGTCAAAGCACATGACACAACAACTTCATAAAGCCTGTGACTGAGTGCACCAATGTAACAAAAACGAGCAACAGCTGCCACAGTAATCTTCATAACGTGAGATCAAAAGTAATTATTTGTGGCATCTAGCATTCATTGCTTATCTGTAATTTTAAAAGTGCTTCATATCAAATGAAAATAAATATATATATTATTGGGTTCACTAGATAAAATGAATAAATGAAAGCAAAGACAAGTATTTCATGAGGATAAAAAGCTACTCCAAAACTCAGCTCTAGGAGGAGATGGACTGGCTTTTAGAATCACAAAATCTCTGCAGCCTCCTAGTAGATTGGTACTTACAGATCAACTTGTCCAATCCACATTCAAACGTAGAAAGTTCTTATGCACCATTCCTGGTACCAAATTCATGCAATTCCAGATGATGTACTCTTGGGATGAGAACATCCATAGATTTCATTGTTGGACAGCTTTACTTGTTAGGGTTCAACCTTTAACTGATGCTTCAGATGTGAAGATGTGAAGAGCCCAAAATGAAAGATTATAACTCATTGTAATCACTCTACTCTCCACAAATATTATGCTCTTCAAAATGTAAAAAGTCATGTCACCAGGAGACAAACACAGTGAGATCTCCTATCTCAAAGATGTTTTACTTGCCACATACATTAAACCCAGTTCCACGACATATTAGTCTGGGTCCTCTGAGAAACACACCACTGTCTGATTAGATCTATGGGGAATTTATTGGGGGAAACACTTGTGAAGGAAAATAGCAATGGGTTCTTTGAGGAGTTGGAATTGTTCTGCATCCCATGTGTGGTAGAAGTTCATAGAATCTATACATGTATAAAAACTCACCGAACTGGGCACCAAAAAAGGGAATGTAACTGTATGTAAACTTCAGAAACTTAAAAATATATATTTAAAAATTAGGAGGAAGGTTTAAAAGTCTGGGAGTCATATAACTGTAATGCAGATCCAACTCTGTGAAGAAGAAAAAGGAGGAAGGAAGGAAGGAAAGAAAGAAGGAAGGAAGGAAGGAAGGAAGGAAGGAAGGAAGGATATGAGGGAGGAAGGGTGGTAGGGAGGGAGGAAGGGAGGAAGGGAAGGCAGGCAGGCAATCTTAGATTTCTGTGTAGTTCTAAGACTGTTGGGCAAGGCCAATGGACATCCTTGAACCATAGTCACGTCAGAAGTGTCCTGAGTCTCCCTGGAAGAGTCCTGCTGTAGGGTTCCCACACTGCCTGCACACTGGCTGGGAAGGACAATGCTCAGCCTTTGTGTGTACACAGGTCTTCTACCACCTCTTACCTAGGTATTTATATACGGGAAGGCTGCTGAATTTCTACAAATTATTTTTTTTCCAAGAATTCATACTGAATTCTCTTATTGCTTGTATTAGTGTTTGGCCTAATGTCATCTGTAAATAATGAAAATGTCACTGAATTGGTTTGAATTTTCACATATATAGTTACTTTCTTTTGTCTAACTGCATTGGCTAGTATTTTCAAAACAATGTCAAATAATACTCTGATGGTGGACAGTCTCACCAATGATGTTCAAGAGAGCCCTTGTAGATTTTCCACACTGAACTTTAACCATAATGGATGGTCGGTGGGAAAGTCTTGTTACATGAGACTCTGATACAGAGGACTTTGAGGATGATTTGTCTGCAGCCATGAGAAGCTAGAAGGTCACCTACCACATCATCAGTGATGGAAAGGCCCCGGGGAAGAAAAGAGGTATTCTCTCAAGAAGGGTCATCAGGGATCAAGCTTTCAGTTAGAGCACAAGGTGAAAGGGTTATTTGTTTACTTATTTAACCCATCAAATTGTTAAAGATCAAAAAGTGTGATGACACACTATGCTGGAAACGACGTAGAGAAACAACCTTATATGTTGCTGGAAGGATGGCATCATTGCCAAGAAGGATACGGCCGTGTCTATGAAAATCACAAGAGCATATAGTATTAGGTCCAGTAATTCTGCTTCCAGCTATTTACACTACAGAGACACGTAGACATATGCAAGAGGATATATACATAGGGCTTCTAATGATATCACTTTTAAGAACAGAATAAATGGGAAAATTCACATAAATGTCAATAACAGAATTAAGTTAAATAGCTTATGTTCCATTCACATAAGGGAATATTACACACTCCTGAAAAATGTGGATTTCCTATGCACTGATAGGGGGACATCTCCACTGACTGAAACAGTTTAGATAATCCATTATTTGTATTAAAGTGAGAGGTATTGTACACATATATGTACTTTTATTGTATATGCATAAAGTACAACTGAAAATATTCACAAAAGTGTGTTGATAAGGATGACTCTTAATAGCGGAGCTGTCTGGGAAAAAGGGCAAGCAGGAAGTGTTTCATTCGATATTTTACAGATTAATTTTGAATAGTGTGAATATATTACCTATTTTTAAAAAGAAGACTCAATTTTAATTAAGATGAAAAAGATCACTGTATATGTTAGATGAAGACTATGGCATTTTGGAGGTTAAGAGTAAACATGGAGAGAATCTTCTGGAATGTGGAATAGCAGGTGGAATAGAAATTTATTTATTTATTTTGAAAAAGAGAGAGAAATGGGGAGAGATAGAATCCCAAACAGCTTCTGCACCACCAGCATGGAGTCTGACATGAGGCCTAAACCCACAAACTGTGAGATCATGGCCTGAGCTGAAGTCGGACATTCAAATAAGTGGGCCACCCAGGTGCCCCTCTTATTGATTTGAAGAAACTGTTTGTATAGTATAGGAAGTTAGCCCTTTTATCATATATATTAAAAGGATTTTTTTTCAACTTCTTAAACTTTTATTAAGTATATTGCTCTTACATTGTTTATATCATTTTTCTTAGAGGAATTTTCAATTTTTATGTAATCATATTTATCAGTTTTTCTGTCTTCAGGCATATATTCCCTTCACAATTAGGAAAAAAAGTTATTTAAAGATAAATCTCATTATTAATTATTAACATCAATGTAAATTCTACAGCAAGGAAGATAAGCTGTATATGATTTCAGAGGGTTTCAACAACTAGGCAGGTTTTGAGGCATAAATCTGTCATCTGTGTAGTTAAACCAGTGAAACACCTTTTATAAAGTTATAGTACTGCTTTATTCCTCAAGAAAAATTGGATATTTAGGGATACTTTCCACTTCAAAGCCCATGATGAATCAAGTATTCCTTAGAGGAATGCTAGGTATTATTTTTTGCGACTGCATTACAACTCAGCTAGAGATCATTGTTGACTTAGCATATTTTAAAGCATGTTGGCACAGTGATTTTCTTCAATTATTGTTTTTTTAATTTTTAAATGTTTATTTATTTTTGAGAGACAGAGACAGAGCACAAGCAGGGGAGGGACAGAGAGACAGGAAGACACAGAATCTGAAGCAGGCTGCAGGCTCCGAGCTAGCAGCACAGAGCCCGATGCGGGGCTCAAACTCACAAACCATGAGATCATGACTTGAGCCAAAGTTGGATGCTTAACTGACTAAGCCACCTAGGTGCCCCTCTTCAGTTGTTTTTAAAAGTACCAGAATACTCTAAGAGACACTGTTATTTTTTAAATGTGACTCAGTACAGCTAACGATTTTATAAAATAGGCAATTATTTCCTTTGAAGTCAGAAGTAGACTTAATGTTAGAGTGAAAAACCAAAATAGAGGTACCTGGGTGGCTCAGTCGGTTGAGCGTCTGACTTTGGCTCAGGTCATGATCTCACAGTTCGTGGTTTGGAGCCCTGCGTCAGGCTCTGTGCTGGCGGCTGGCTCAGAGCCCGGAGCCTGTCTTCAGATTCTGTGTCTCCCTCTCTCTCTGACCCTACTCTGCTCATTCTCTCTCTCTCTCTTTCTCTCCCTCTCTCTCAAAAATAAATATTTTTTTTAAATTAAAGAAAAAAAAGAAAAACCAAAATAAATGTGATTGGCTTTTCTCAAAATAGTAAATTAGCACTTGACTCCCACCTGCACACTGGTGTTCATCTTTGTCGCTGGAGCTAGTAATTAATTTGATGCAGTGGCAGGGTTCAGAGATGCCACTCGCTGTTTAACTCACCAAGGAAACAGCTGCTTTGTATCGGCATCCACTATACGGCTCTTTAGGCCCAACAACATTTACGTTAATTTGGGCTGGCGACCTGCTGAAGCAACCTGCCCAACCTCAGTTAGTGCCGTCAGTCAGTTGTGTATTGGATGTGAGCGGCCACAAAATGATTGGTGTCTGAGGAAACCAATCAGTCACGGACTGATAAAAATGGAATCTCACACGCTAGGTCTACAGGCTTGCTGGAAGACCCAAAAGAACAATAATCTTCTATTATATCTGCAAAGCATGTCTTCCTTCAAATGATTTTCAGTAGCTGTTACAGTCCATTCACACAAATCTCTAACGAATTAGTATCTGACATTAGAGAGAGCTTTACTTCAGTCTTCTGTTCAATATTTGTTTTTTCTTAAATGAGGAATGCATTGCTTTTCAGTTTTTTAAGTGCATAAATTTTAAAAATGAAAGCTCCTCCCCTCCTTACCAACACCTCCTCATGACACTCTCCAGAAGTTAGTGCTATTAACATTTGGGTGTGCCTCTGTCCAGAGCCTTTAATGTTGGCATTATTATGCATACATGCATGCAACGTATGTGTATATTTATGTAACATATATATGCACGTACATAAACATATCAGTCTATACTTCTGTTTGAACAAAAATGGCATAATACTAAAAGTTGTACTGTTCTACTTTGTACTCAATAATGCATCACAAAACACCTACCACTGAAGAGCCTATAGTTCTGCTCCATTCTTTCTTTGGTTGTGACGCGTACCATAGTACACATGCATCAGAATTTATGTAAACATTCTTCCTCCAGGGGATATGGCCATTACCTCTGGGTTCCATGATTAAAAATAGTTCTGGGGGCACCTGGGTGCCTCGTTGGTTTAGTGTCCATCTTCGGCTCAGGTCATGATCTCACACTCGTGAGTTCAAGCTCCATGTCAGGCTCTATGCTGACAGCTCAGAGCCTGAAGCCTGCTTTGGATTCCATCTCTCTCTCTCTCTCTCTCTCTTTCTCTCTCTGCCCCTTCACTCCCTAAAATAAATAAACATAATAAAAATAATTTGAAAAATAATTCTGTAATAAAGACATACCACTGTATCCTTGCTCACTTATTTCTGTGGGACAGAATATGAGAGGTGAACAAAACATGCATTAGAAGATATGTGTATTTCAATTTTTGATAGGGATTATCAAAATGCCTGTCCAAATGGTTGCTGTACTTTACACTTTCACCAACATGAAAAAAATTTTAAAGACTACATATTCAAAAGTTATTTTAAAAATCTAGTGATGTGCACTATGCTATATGTGACATATCAGAAGATAAATATGTTAGCACCCATTTAAAAGTACATTTCAAGGAAAACCACATGATGACTTACTACAAACATGTAAAAAACATGATTGACTTAGAGGGATGCGAAGGGGAAGAAATGTTTTCAGCCAACAAATGCCACCAACTCTGGTGATAGCCCACTCAGCCCAGAGAATTTATGGCAATCACCCAATTTTGAAAAGCCTAATAAAATATGAATGCTAATTCCTTGACCACCAGCAAAGAAAGCTTTATTCCACCAGGTCAACTCTGTTTTGGAAAAGGACACTTCCCAATGGAATGGTTATAGGTTGTTTTTGCCATGTCTCTGTCTACACTGCCATGTTCACATGAAGCTTATGAGACATTTTGTAAGAAGAAAAAAGGAAAGGGGCGCCTGGGTGGCTTAGTCGGTTGGGCGTCCGACTTTCGCTTAGGTCATGATCTCGTGGTTCGTGGGCTCAGGCCCCGCGTCGGGCTCTGTGCTGATTGCCAGCTCAGAGCCTGAAGCCTGTTTCAGTCTGTGACTCCCTCTCTCTCTGACCCTCCCCTGCTCACGCTGTCTCTCTCTCTCTCCTAGAAATAAATAAAACATTAAAAAAAAAAAAGAAGAAGAAAAAAGAAAAGAGAAAACAAGAAAGCATGGCTTCAATTTCTTCTTACAGAAAGGTTAAGCATTTTCAATGTTTTTATTTTCCTTGAGAGAGAGAGAGAGAGAGAGAGAGCAAGCAAACACTACTTCTACTGTGGCAGAGTCTGTCGCACAACAGAGCCTGGTCAGGCAGCAGGGAGCACCCCAGGACAGCTGTCCACTTTGCACTCTGTCCTTATGTGCCACACTACTTTCACACTTTCTCACTGATTCCATTCCCTTAGCAGGGAAATCAGCACGTATAGGTTGGGAAAAACAAACAAATCTAACTACATGAATCTATATAAAAACTTCCCAAAAAAAGAGAAAGAAAAGGGGTGGGGGGGGCTCCTGGGTGGCTCAGTTGCTTAAGTGTCCAACTTTGGCTCAGGTCACGATCTCAAGGTTTGTGGGTTTGAGTCCCGTGTCAGGCTCTGTGCTGACAGCTCAGAGTCTGGAGCCTGCTTCACATTCTGCGTCTCCCTCTCTCTGTCCCTTCCCCAGCTCACACTCTGTCTCTATCTCCTTCAAAAATAAATAAACATTAAAATTTTTTTAAAAAGAAAAAAAAAGTTTTCACTGACTTAAAATTCTTAGGATCAGTGGTTCCCAGATTTGGGAATTTCATGAAACAGAAAAGGAAAAGGAAAGTGGGAAGTTCAACATGGGATCACTGATTATTTATTCTTTCAAGCATCTATGTTTAAAAAAATGAAAACTCAGCCAAAAAACTAGAATCTAACAGCAAAAAACCTATTGTTGTATAAATTAATGGCTATTTTAACACTGAGAAGAGAGTTTGCATACACAACCTCCCAGCACATAAGTAAGCCTCCCGTTTCCTTTTCGCATCTTTAGGCAGAAGATAAATACTCAGTGACATACACTGGAACCAGTGCTTTGCAATATTGCACACATTCCAATAAATGCCAGATTTCCAAAAGTTTAAGTATTTCAAAAATCACAGTGCTGTGTGTGCTACAAGAACAAACAGAACTACGGGCCAATATCTCTGATGAACATACATGCAAAAATCCTCAACAAACTGGATTTAGCAAACTGAATCCAATAATACATTAAAAATAACATTCATCACAACCAAGTGGGATTTATTCCTGGGATGCAAGTGTGGTTCCATATTCACAAAACAACACGATACATCACATCAAGAGAAAGGATAAAAACTACATGATCATTTCAACAGACACAGAAAAAGCATTTGACAAAGGATAACATCCATTCGTGATATAAAAAACCCTCAATAAAGTAGGTTTAGAGACAAAATACCTCAACATAATACAGGATATATATGAAAACGCCATAGCTAATATCCTCAATGAGGAAAAACTGAGAGTCTTTTCTCAAAGGTCAGGAACAATAGAACTTTGTCCACTTTTAACACTTTTATTCAACATAGTACTAGAAGTCCTACCCTCCGCAATCAGATAAGAAAAAGAATTAAAAGGCATCCAAATTGGTAAGGAAGAAGTAAAATTTCACTATTTGCAAATGGCATGATATTATATATAGAAAACTCAACCAAAAAAATATTAGAATTGATAAATCAATTCAGTAAAGCCACAGGCTATAACATCAATCTAACAGAAATTCATTTCATTTATGTGCACTAATAATAAAGTTGTAGAAAGAGAAATTAAGAAAACTATCCCATTTACAATTGTACCTAAAATAGTAAAATATCAGATTTGGGCCAACACGGCGAGAAGTAGGGGGTTCCGTACCTCCCGCGTCTCTCACACAAGGAAGGGCCGAAGCCATGGAACCCAAGAGTCTGGGAGGAAAAGAGGGGAGTCTACTAGGAAGACAGCCTCCTAGGTGGGTGATTGCGAACTGGGGGAGATAAAACGGGCCGCAGAGACACGGAGGGGAGGGATCCCCTTCTGCAGAGAGACAAAGGGAAGAGAAAGAGCGGCTGAGAAACAGAGGACTGTGTCTGGACAAGAGGAAAACCTCAGCCCGGGCGGAGACGGATCGATGATCCCATCTCTAACCGCAGGGCTTTCTTCGGAATGGGGCCGGCTGCCCTGTTTCACACCCAGGGAGGGGGACTCCTCTCCGGGTTCGGTGGTGGCCAGGGGTGCAGTGTGCAGCAGGAGACCCCGGGCCCCGGCCCTGAAGTGCTGTGGCATGGCCGCAGGAGAAAATATAGGAGGGCCATGTTGATGCACACGGAGCTGGAGTTTAAAACCCAGCTACCTGTGGGACACAGGAGATGGTGGAGTGAGACAGCTGCCTCGTCTGCACACCCCCTCCCCACCCCCTCCCCGCAAAGGAAGGATGGATCCAAGGAGTGATTTGGGACACCGGGCCATTTCTTACACCGTACACAAACATAAACTCAAAACGGCTTAAGGACCTAAATATGAAACTTGAAACCAGGAAAATCCTAGAAGAGAGCACAGGCCCTCTGACATTGACCAAATGAACATTTTTCTAGACTTGTCTCCCGAGGCAAGGGAAATTAAAACAAAAATAAACTATTGGGACTATATCAAAATAAAAGTATTCTGAACAGCAAAGAAAACAATCAACAGAACTAAAAGACAACCTACTGAATGGGAGAACATATTTGCAAATGACATAGCTAATAAAGGCTTAGTATTTAACATACAGAAAAGATGTATATAACTCAACATCTAAAAAACAAATAATCCAATTTAAAAATGGGCAGAGGACATGAACAGACAATTCTCCAAATGTGATACATAGATGGGCAACAGACATGAAAGGATGCACAACATCACTCATCATCAGGGAAACACAAATCAAAACTACAGTGAGATATCGCCTCACACCAGCCAGAATGGCTAACATCAAAAACACAAGAAACAACAAGCGTTGGCAGGAATGTGGAGAAAAAATAACTTTCTGGCACTGTTGATGGGAATGCAAACTGGTGGAGCCACTCCACACTGGAAAACAGTGTGGAGGTTCTTCAAAACATTGAAAATAGCACAACCCTACGATCCAGGAATCAAACCCCTGAGTATACCCAAAGAATACAAAACCACTAATTTGAAAAGGTATGTACAGCCTTATGTTTACTGCATCATTACTTACAATAGCCAAATTACAGAAGCAGCCCACGTGTCCACTGACAGATGAATAGACAGAGAAGATGTGGGATAGACATACATACAGGTATGTAGATAGATAGAAAGAGATACAAACAATGGAATATTTCTGAGACATAAAAAGGAATGAAATGTTTGATTTGCAGCAATCTAGATGAACCTAGAGGGTATGATGCTAAGGAAAAATAAGTCAATCACGAAAAGACAATTACCATATGACTTCGCTCATATGTAGATTTTACGAAATAAAATAAAGGAAGAAAAAAAGACAAACCAAAAAACAGACTCTTAACTAGAGAACAAACTGATGGTTACCAACGGGGAGGTGGGTGGAAGGATGCGTGAAAGATGTGAAGGGGATTGATAGGACATTTATCGGGATTAACACTAAGAAATGTATAGAATTGCTGAGTCACTATATTGTACACCTGAAACAAATATAACAGTGCATGTTAACTATATGAGAACGAATGAATGAACAAAATAGAAATATCATAGAGGAAAAAAATCACAGTGCCGCCTATATAATGAAGAATCCCTGTTAATTTTAGCTGAATATTTCTGACAATTATTTGCCTTTCATTCTTTGCCTTATTAAACCAATGAGAATACCCAGGTATGCATACTTCACATCAAATTAAAGAAACACCCCATGCCTCATTTCAAATTTTCCATCTTTACCTCCATTTATCCCAGAAATGAAATTATCGAAAAGTGTCAACAGTATGGGTGGATGGGCTCCCTGAACCATTTGTCACTGGCGTGTGCTTTCCTAGAGCCACTAAGTGTGGGCCCTTTTCTTCTCCAGCCCACGTGCTAGCAGATCATCAGAGCTGAGGCTGAGTATTTTTATTACTCCTTTAGTGCCTTCTAGAAATATTTACTCACAGGCAATCCAGTATAATATGCAAGAGCAAAGGCTGTGGAGGTAGACAGCCAGCATGAACGCCAGCCCGCTGTTTATGAAGTCTGTCACCCTTGACAGGTGACTTACCTCTCGAAGCTTCATTTTCCTCCTCTAAAAGTGGGAACAGTAACACCCGGCTGGTAAGGTTGTGCGACGATGACATGAGGGAGTCCACATAGAGTGTTAGGCGCGTAGTAAACACATAGGAAGCACACAGTAGTTTTGACAGCTGTGACCAGCCCTGTGCCCAGCCCTAGACATTGTGAATTACTGAGCATTAAAAGGTCCTGGCCCGATGGTGCTGACATTCTAATAGCAAAGGCAGGTATTAAATAAACATGCAAACATGTGACACTAAGAGGCAGGTGAAGGGGTTATTGAAGCCGGTGGTGTTTCCGCAGCCTGCAGGGGTATTTCTCTCTAAGATCTGAAGGAGTAGGAGCTAACAATCAGACACAGAAGAAACAGAGTTCCAGGGAGAAAAAACTCCCCCTTCCTTTCTTTTTTTTTTTTTCTTTTAACCTCCTGTACTATAAATGTCAGCTACGCTAAACAAGGAAGTATCTTCAAGAACAGCCTGGTAATCTCTGCACTGGTATAAGCCTTAAATAAAATTTGAATTTACTCGAAGGCAATGTTTTCGAGAACAGCCTAGTAATCTCTGCATTGGTATAAGCCTTAAACAAAGTTAGAATTTACTCCAATGCACGTAAAGCCCATTAATCTCTACGAAGCAATCAATGATGGCATTATATTCTAGAATCCTTCTGCTGGCTTCCCTCCAAAGCCGCAGCCGCAGAGGAAGAGCTGAAACAGCACTCATTCAGCTTGTCTCGCAGAAGAATACTTTTCTAGAGTGCACCAAGGAAGACATTCAGAAGGCGTTCAGCACAGAATATTAAAACTCTGTATTTTTCAACTACTGCATTGAGCAAAGATAGAAAATTTACCCGTGAAAAATAGAGTTTGGACCAGATCAGTTTTCAGTCTAAGACTGATGAATCAATCTTTGTTTTGAGTCCGTATTTTTAGGCAAGGCCATATTTTGTCCTATAGGATGGCCTAACTCATGAAATAAACACTTCAAACCCCAAATTTCAAAGGACCCATAAGTATGTCTGGGGAAGCAATCTTGAAATTACTCTCCCAACCCCTGTCACTCCCTATTTGTAAGAAAACGATTTCTAATTTGCTTATTGCCTTGGACCCTTCTGGCAGCTCAGATGTCATAGCTCATGTTCTGTGTGTCTGCCTATACCCACACCAAACACCCCAGCTGACCGCCTCCACTTCCCGGCAGGTAACGATCTCTCGGCCTCCAGTAATTTTTCTCCATATTCAAGAGCCCAGCTCTTCCTCAGGAACCACTTCTAATTCCATGAGGCAAATTTCTAAGTTCATAACTGAAATCCCCATTTCTTTTTAAAGCAATAAAACACTGGCAGGAAAACAGATGCAAATAAGTTTATACATCTAAAGCAATGAAACATAATTCCTTTACAAATGGAGATGAATGTCTTTGTCACCATGGTGGGTATACTCTCTTCAGGCTCCCTACAGAATGCTGAGACCTCTGCTTGCCCCCAGAGGCAACAGTAGTGTCTAGTACCACCTACATGGCGGGGGGTGGAGAAAGAGAGAGAGAGAGAGAAGGAGGGAGGGAGGAGGAGGAGAGGGAAGGAAGGAAAGAAGGAAGGAAGGATGGAAGGAAGGATGGAAGGAAGGAAGGAAGGAAGGAAGGAAGGAAGGAAGGAAGGAAGGAAGGAAAGAAGGAAGGAAGGAAAGAAGGAAGGAAAAGAGGAAGGGGAAGGGGAAGGGAAGGGAAGGGAAGGGAGAAGGAAAAAAAAAAAAGAAGAAGAAAAGCAAGCAAGTTGATTTCATAGAAACAGAATAGAGTGGTGGCAGCCAGGGGCTGGGAAGAGAGGAAGTGGGGAGATTTAGGTCAAAGGATAGAAATGCCCTTTGTAACAAAGGTCATAAGTAGTTCTGAGGATCTAACGTTCAGCATGGCAACCATGGCTAATAATATGGAATTGTATACTTGAAAGTTTCTAACAGATCTTACATGTTCTCAGCACATACACGCACGCACACACACAGTGAATATGTGAGGTATGGATGTGTTAATGATCTTGATCTTGGTAATAACTCTGCAGTATGTACATTGAATCAGCACAGTAATACACTTTAAACATATTTAGTTATGTTTGTCAAATTTTCCTCAATAAATACAGGGATTTTTTTTTTAAACAAAAGAAGAGGGAAAGGATAGGAAATCGTACAAGCTCAGCCTCTACACCTTAGTACTTTCTGGATGATTCTTCACGATGAACAAAAAATTAATGTGCTTTTGTTTTTATAGTCTACCTCTTTGTGACATAGGAAGCAAAATTTACTACTCCCAAACTACCAAGAAAAGAAAGAAAAACAACTAACATTAAACTTCATCGAGAAAACAGACATTTCACTAGGTGTTACAGCTTTGTTTGTTTATGATCCGTAAGATCATAAATACAGTCATCTACACTTTTCCTAGTCATTGCGATAAAAACTGACATCTAGATGGCAACAACGGATTCCAGAACCAGGACTTTTTAGCTCACATTTTTCTGTAACCCCTGAAAATCTGCAGATAGCCCATCATTTTTTCTTGAACCAAACAAAGCTAACTTGATCATTATCTGATGTTCCTAATAAGGTTGTAACATGACAGGTAAAGCCAAAAAGGATGCTAGTCTACATTAACTTAAAAAAAAAAAAAATTCTACCACAATCCTATGTGGAGTGGTCAAGTTTTATTCATCCGTTCTCTCCCTTCCTACCAACTCCAAATGCAAGGGTACAAGATTCAGTGACAGCTTATAGAGGACTTATTCAAGCCTTAAAATCGCCCTCACTGACATTTAAAAGGCCCCAGAAGATGACGCCAGGGACCAGTTTGATGGGGAGTATGAACAGCAAATTGCCGGGTGTAAGTAGCAGTGCAAGTACTGAGTAAAGGACAACTTGAGGGCCAAGGACTGTGTGTAATGATGTCACCCCACAAACCTGGCCGCCTCACGTGAGCCATCGGCACAGCAGCCGGTCCCGCAGCCACCACAGCATAGCACGGCTCACCGCCGTCCCTTCCCACCCTGAGCCGCATCTGCCGCCAGCTCCTGTGATGTACACAGGGACCGGCCCAGCCATCTGGCACATGCACATACCTGGGTGGGCAGGCTGTTGACCCCACAGTGTCACTCTGACCCAGGAGAGTGAGAACCAGACTCTCAGGGAGCCATCTCTGAGGTCTGCTTGGCACAGCTCCTCAGAGGCTCACAGGTGGAAGCCAGATGCTGATGGTGGAGACCAACCTCACAGCGCGTCAGGGTCAGGGGCGGGGGCGGGGTCAGACTGACTTTCCCTCCTTCCCTGGGTCCTCTCCCAGCAGCTGCTTCTGTCCTAGGAGTATCTGGCAAGGTAAAGTTTCTAGAAGGAAGCCTTGACTGTGGGCTCTGCTTGTGGGGCGAGAATCCAGCCTAAGGAAAAACATAAAGACTAAAAGGGGTGCAGAAGGTAGATTCTGCAAGACCTCATCCATTCAGGTAGAGGACACACCTCAATTGTGATCATTCGCCCTGCACTTTCCACCCCTCTTGTCACCGTATCCCAAAAGGCTCATCTTCTACCGCTTCGGTCACTTCAGCGTCTGGCCTTTGTTAGTTCAGGCTAGGTGTAAGAGGCTCCGGAAGCACAGAAGAGAACAGAATGGCAGGTGGCGGACGGGCTGCAGGGTCGAGGTGAAGGCCTGGCCTGGGGGAACCACCACGGTGTCCTCTGTGGGGCACGACAGCTACAGTCATGCTTTGAAACCCAGATGACCCAGAAACAGCGCTGGGAAAGCAAGACATTTATTCCACGGCTCCTGGCAAAGAGTTGGCCCTCCCGTAGGCCTTTATCCAGAGCAGCTTCTCCATAGCAGTGCAGGCCCAAGAACACGAGTTCGGCTGACTGATACTTTGGCTCACAAATGGTCTAGGAACTGACACGCTATCAAGTGGCCAGCCAAGTCCTCCAGTCCCTGGTTCCTCTCCCCTTGGCTCATCCAAGAAGGAGAGAAGAGCTCAAGAAACATGAGGCTTCCGATGGTCCTGTGGGCCTAGCCCAGGGGTGGGGCCCCAGAAGCTGAGCCTGGGACGTGCTGAGCCCCACCTCCGTCACCGCTCCAGTGTCCCTTCTCTGGGCTGAGGCCCTTTACCGGAGGAAAGAGATGTTCTGTGCAGCCCTCGCACATGCTTTGGAAGTCAGGAAGCAGAACATGTTGCCACGAAATACCATCATTTTGTGTTTTCTGGTCTTCTCCTCACACCCCTGGGAAGGGAAAGGAGTTAACAGGGGAAATGGATCTTACTCTTACGAGCTTGATTGTTTTTATGCCATCCTATCTCTGACCCCTCACTCAGCCAGCAATGTCAGGTCAATAACATGCTTTTGTCCCAGACCTGCTGCTGCAGGGACCACCCACCCTTTCTGGAGAGAGAGGGAGAGGCAATGTGCAATGGAAAGGGAAGAATATGTGAAGACACAGGGTCAAAGATTACTTTTCCCTTTTTCTTTCTTGATGGCTGGAAGCTGGAAAAAGTAAAAAAAAAAAAAATCTGCCAGATCTGTAGGGGGAAAAGAATAAAATGCACTTGGAAAACAACTTGCAGACGGACTTGGTTCCGAGAAGAATGAAAATCAGGCAGGGATGTGCGAAGGACCTTTAGAAATGATGTGAATACTGCTTAACTCCACAAGTAGGTATTGGGTGACTATAAGGTACTTAGAGAAGAGGTTCATACTTTATTTAATTTTTTTTTATAGTTTATTTATTTTTGAGACAGAGAGAGACAGAGCATGAGTGGGGGACGGGCAGAGAGAGAGGGAGACACAGAATCTGAAACAGGCTCCAGGCTCTGAGCTGCCTGCACAGAGCCTGTTGCGGGGCTCGAACCCATGAACCATGAGATCTGACCTAAGCCGAAGTTGGACGATTAACTGACTGAGCCACCCAAGAGCCCCAAAAGTTTCATACTTTAGATATGATCTCTTGGATCTAAGAAACTGCATACATTAGAGAGAAGAAAGAATAATCAGCTTACAACTAAGAAGACAGACATTATGAGATAAATGGGGAATGCTGCCAAGTCCTTTTGAATTTGAAGTTTACCCTAGTGATAAGTAAATAATGAAAGAATTACCTTAGTTCACCCTTTGACTCAAGAGTCAGTGCATGAAAGCACCATCCCTTTGGTAATCAAACTGAGACCACACTATGTCCAGATTAGCCACCGATCTGGGAGCACAGTGAGAAACGAAGAAGAAGGGTCTCTGGACCTCTCACCAGTTCACCTCACCCAGGGTCTTTGGGAAAATTACTTCACCTCTTGCCTTTGTCTGGGCTGCATAACACAGTACCACAGACGAAGGGTGCTTATAAACCACAGACACGTATTTTTCACACTTCTGGAGGCCAGGCAGTCCACAATCAAGGCACCAGGAGGTTTGGTGCCTGGTGAGGCCCTGCACCCTGGTTTATAGAGGGCCTTCTTCTTGCTGCATCCACGCTTAGGCCCCTTCTTACAGGGCTAAGGGCTCTGCTCTCATGACCCAATCACCTCCCAAAGGTCCTCCTCCTCCTCCCACTTCCAAATACCATCCCATTGATGGGTAAGACTATTCATTCGGGGGGACATAAACATTCAGTCTAGAATGTCTCTTAAATTTTGACTAGACTTTGTCATTTGTGAAGAGGGAAAAGACTCATTGAGATATCTATGGCCCCTTCCACTCTGAAATGTGGCCAATGAAAGGGATGATGAACTGCCCATACTGAATACATTTCTTACTTTAAGACTTCCCCTCAAAGTCTTCTTCTTACTAGCTGTGGACATTTTGCAAATGGTTGGTTGCCCTATACCGCCCAGAATCCATCCCCCAATGTCTCTGGCTGGGTAGGCCACAGAGAGATTACTTAGGTAGGAGGGAAGTAGTAGCCACATCATTGTCCATCAGCTGCCTCTTGGTGTTGGCATGAGGCATCAGGTAGGTCTGAAACTACCCTGCCTTCTCCCGGTCCTTCTTCAGCGTCTCTGACTCCTGGGTCAGCTGTGTTTGCTCGGCTCTTTAATGGAAGGGTCCTGGCTTCTTCAGGACATCATCAAGCCCAGAGGAGTGAAAAGCGTTCTAGACTGTGCTTGAGATTTCCAGCTTGTCCTTGCTCTCTCCCACTTCATTTCCATCTCATTCTCCAGAGCCTGCCCAGTGAACTCAAAGCTCCAGCCTGGGGTGCAATGACAGTGGCCATACTGAGACTATTTGCCCAGCCCCCTAAAGTCACATTCCTATACCAGATCCAGCTATATATATATATATTCAAACACACATGGACTGGAGTCTCTAATCTATCATTTATTAGCTATATGACTCTGGGAAAATAACTTACTTTTCTAAACTTCTTAAATAGGCATTATAATTATGACTGTGTTGTAGGATCACAAATGAGATAGTGAATGTAAAGTTGGCACAAAATGCCCCACAAATATCATCATTACTGATGAACTAAAAATCCCAATTACACTGCAAAAGAAATCTTCTCATTATTTGACTGCTATAGACTAATAGCAGTGTGCATCTTGCTCCTGCCCTATCAGAGACGGAGCTAATAGAGCTTTGGCTCCACAGAAAGGCCCCAAGAGTATATTATCCTGTTTTTAGGACAGAACAGAACAGAGAAGCTAACTTATGTAAGCATTAACGTCTACCTCCAAGGAAGTGATGGCCAAGCCAGAAAGAATTGATTATATTAAGATATTTGAATGGCATTTAATGAAGATATAATTTTAACGGAAGACTTTGATAACTATATTAAAAAATAGTTAATTGTAAGACATCACACAATGGGGTCGTTCCAGTAAATGGAATGCTTTGGTTGAAAGCCTAAGGAAATGATCTTTTCTTTTTTCAGCTCTTAATAATGAAAAAAAAAAAAATTCAAAGAACTATTTGAGATGGACTTAAATATAAGAACTGTACTTCTTACTTATTTAAATCACTTATATCTTGTTCAAGAAAGATCCAAGCATATGAAACTTTTTTTCTTTAGTGAATTAAAATTTAAGCCCATCAAAGAATCTCAGTATTTCTTATATGTAAGGCGGCTTTCTTCTCTATCTTTATTTCAGCTTTCGGACATTGAAAAGTGAGGCTGAACAGTTCCCTGTCGGCCTGTGGTTATGCAGTAGATCATTAGAGTGGGGGGTGGGGGGTGGAGGGTCCTGTAGGTCATGAGGCCACGGAACCCTGTTCTTGCTCTTCTCCGCCCTGACTCATCTCAACTTGTTTCACGTTGCCAACCACCTTGGGACACACACATTTCGATCAAGTATCACCACTAAGCTTGGAGCCACAAGCCTTTCCCAAAGTCCAAGTCCATTATGTAGCCACCCTCCTCACTGAGACCTCTCCACACACACACTCTTCAACACCTGCTCTGCCCATCGCTCCTGTGCCCCCTCCATACACTCACCTGCTGCTTACCACCACCCCAGTGCCCTGCTCTGAAACTGACAATGCCATCTTTTCTAGAGAAACCCTTATGCTTCCTAGTTCCTGGATATAATCTAAATGCTACCAATTAAGACAAAATATTTCAACCAAAACTACTTTTAGGTCCTGAGCAGCCACCCAGTTTGGATGGCCACCATCGCTGGAAGACACTACAATACAATGCTTAAATGTTCGAATTCAGATAGATGTTCGTTTGAATTTTCACTGTGCCCCTGAATAACTATGTGACTTCACTCAACTTTATTTTCCTGATATGACAAACTGGGTTAATTTAGTGCCTCATAAAGTTATCATAATTAAATGACATCATGCAGGTAAAAATGCTTAGCAGGAGAAAGGCTGAGTGACTGGCAGCTGTTAGGAAAATCTAGTGCAGCCCCCTCAGGCTTTCTCTTCCCTGCCCCCCACACAGGGCTGACGACAGAGGGCTTCTGTGGAGGGCCAGGACTCTGGCCTCAGCAAAGCCACAGGCTCAGGGAACTGCCCCAACGCACTTCCAAATGTGGACAAATCCTGAATCCTGCAGTTGAAATTCATCTCTCACATCAACTTAGTTTCTCTGAAACACAAAATGGAAGGACACGTCATTAATTAGGGGTACTACTCACTTAGGGCAGGGCTAATCAGGATCTTAATTCATATGAATTTTTCTCTATTTTTTTAAGTTTATTTATTTTTGAGATAAAGAGAGGAAGAGAGAGAATCTCAAGCAGGCTCCATGCTGACAGGGGTTTGAATCCACAAACCGTGAGATCGTGACCTGAGCCAAAATGGCTCAAAAGTCAGACACTTAACCAACTGAGCCAGAGATCATATGGATTTTTCAACAAGGACTGCTAATTTAAAAACTGCAAAATAGGTTCGAATTAAGGAGTTTTCTTAAAACATGCTTAATGGGTTCAAATTCTCTTAATGTGGGTGAAGGCCCCTTGAAAAAATTTAGGTCACAACAATACAGATTAAAATGATAAACTGTAGAGAATTCTGCTGGTAGAAAAGTAAATTTATACTTGCTTGCATGAGTAACTTCTACATTCTTTGTAATGGATTTTACATAATAGGAGCCTGTATTTTGTGACAATAATAGGCCCACTCAAGCAGCTGGGTAGAGCTAACTCTTTATCACTGTCAGGGTTGAAATAAAACTTGGTTTACTTCTTACATGGAAAAAAGTCCCGCCTTTCCAAAATACCAAATATATAAACTTCATTTCATTTAGAATAGTTTACTCCTCCAGTAGACAATAAATGTCTCACTCAGAACAAATCTCTCTTTACACACACACACACAAACATTCACACACACACACACACACACACACACACACACACACACACACACACACACACACACAATGGGAAAGAATCAGGCACACACAGGTTCTAATGCTAACTTGGCTCAATGATCTGGCACATCACTTTCATTTCAGCCTCTGGCTTTCTTTTGCAAAATAGAAATAATAACTATCTGATAGACTGTCAAGAAGATTAAATTAAATACTGTATCTGGGGGGTGCCTGGGTGGCTCAGTCGGTTAAGCGTCCGATCTCAGCTCACATCATGATCTCACGGTTCATGAGTTTGAGCCATGTGTCGGGCTCTGTGCTGACAGCTCAGAGCTTGGAGCCTCCTTTGGATTCAGTGTCTCCTCCTCTTTCTCTCTCTCCTTCTCTCCCCTCCAGGCACCTCCTGCTTTGTCTCTCTCTCTCTCAAAAATCAACATTAAAATTTTTTTTTTAAATACTGTATCTTAAAGTATCATATGCAGAGTATGTGGCATTATGAAAGCACCTGACACTCTGTAGTTATAATTGTGTCTACGAAACATTAGAGAATGTTAATCTTTTTCATGTTGTTTATTCCTTCAAGCTATATTTTTATGACAACTATCTTTAAAGCTTTATCTGTTGCTGTTTTGGTTTACAGTAAAATCATCTTATAATGAAGACCTTGACATTTTGCTAACCCTTCTGTAGATGGACTCCAATAGGAAATAGTTTGTATGTACAAATATACATATTATTATTTTACATGTAACAGTATGTTTCTAGGCTGATGTCATTAATGTTGTAATGGTTGACTTGGATAAATTCCAAATCATCCTCACTTTTCTTTTAACCCAGTTAATGTATCAGCTCTTCAGTAAATGGGGATCACAATTACATATTGTGGCATTACTCATTAACCTGCCTTTATGCTCATGTAATTCGACAGCAATCCATGTTGCAATATTGCTACCGCTTTATACATAGTATATGCTCGATAAATATTCAATAAGGGTAAATTTGCAGAGGAGTCAAGAGAAAAGTTTCTTTTAGGTAAATAAAAACCTAACATACTTCCAGAAATAGGTAAAAGAGCAACTGATGACACAAAGTTTCAGGTGTTATAAATCTAGAAAACATAATCCTCCAGGCTCTCAATGTTCAAGTGTGAGTCCAAAAATAATGCTCCTGACTCCTCATCTTAGCAAACTGGCTATACAATTTTTAAAAGAGAACTGTGGTGCTTCACTGTTCAACTACAATGGCCTTTCCAGTGTAGTTTCATTGATACAAAACACTTGGAACCACTTTGTAGAGCAGGTCATTTTGTGAAGTGTAGGGGCGCCATGAACAACATCTGAGTTATCCTCTGAAGAAGGCTGTATTATGTTTAGCTTTCTTTTAGCCAAATGAACTTGCATGACTCTATGTCTTATACACCGTGTACATCCCACAACTTAAAAATAATAGCCAGATGCTCATCACATTCCATTATTTGTAAGCAAGCCATGAAGAGAATTTGTGCATTCTTTTTTATTACTAGCATCCTTTAAATCAGCTGTGATCACTTTTTCCTTGGATGTCACACAGCATGATCTGTACTTACTGATACTTCCCCAACCCTATCTGGGGTTCTGAACACCTGTGTAGGGTTACTTGTGTGCACACGACATCCACACACCCCGCCCTCTAAGTTGTAAGCTCCCTGAAGATGGAGCTCTATGCTGTCCTTTCCAGGACAGGCAGCCCTTGCCATGTGATGTCCAGTTCGTGTACCTTCCTCTTGTAGCACACTCTTGCTAGATCGGTTCGCAACTACTGCCTTACAATGCCTGAATCCTGTAAATAAGTGCTAAGATGCCCAACAGATATCTGTGAAGCTATTACAGAAAATGGCATGTAATATAAGAAATAAGTTGCAGTATTCTAAAAAGAAAAATAATGTTTACCAAGTCCAGGCTATTGTTCAGAACAGTAACCTTTCACTGTTGTTATATGATTTATCAGCATCCTCCATGTGGAGACATGATATTACCTACAATGCTTATCACGAGGATGTGATTAAAAACATAACTGTGTTCATTCATTCTTTCATTCATTCACTCATTCATTTAAATAAATATTTTAATCATTTCAACAGTTTAGATTTATGACTGCAACAGAGAAATTTGATTTGAACATGCCCAACTTAAAATACTTCATTCAATGGCTACCTAGTGTGTCTGGGGCAAGTCAAGTCTTCTAGGTCTTACATGAGTGCCTTTATGACCTGACCCCTCCCTGACTCCCAGTCTCATTTCGCTCTCCCCCCATTTACAACCTTTATTTTGGTCATACTGCTTCATGCCCTCCATACCTCTTCTGGGGATCTTTTCTCTGCAGGGAAGATTCCTCTCCTTGCTCCAATGCTCCAATGCCTGTGTGACCTTAATGACTTACCTGACGCAACTCCTTGCCCTAGGAAGTCCTCCATATTATCCCATCTTATACGTTCAGCTCTGGATGAGCTGTCCCTCCTATGGGTACCCTCATCATTTGGTGCTATTCTTTGTCATATTATTCATCACACCCCTTCCAATCTGTTCCTTTCTCTCTCTTATGCACTAGACTGTGACAGGAAGGATGGTACAATGCTTACTACAGTGCTTGTAGTCAGAGCAGTAAAGAGCAGACCCCCATACACATTTACTGAGGCAATAAATGCCGTTAGTTATGTGGAAAAAAAAAAAAAAGTAAAGACTGGGGCAACCATGACAAAGAGAAGAGACAACTAACTAGAATTCAAGAGGCCCAGACCCTGTTGTCAAGGCTGAAAGACCTCTGGATAATTATTTAATCTTTTCCGTGACTCTTGGACTAAGCTAGCATGGTCTCCAAAGTCCTCCTTAGCTCCTTGGCTGAGCAGCATTTTCCAAAAGTGACAAAGTCTAGTGTGCCTCTAGCCTCGGGGAACAGTTGGCAACTTCAAAGAAGATTATTTGTTTGCTTTGGGAGACATTCTCTATCTTAATTCCAGATTGCTTATGACAGGTCTCTGATAAAATGTGTAAGGTGTCAAATACATCATCTTTTCCAACAGATTTTAATCAAAATAAAATCTTACATAAAAGATTGCCCTTGACAATATATCTATAAATAGTATCTTATTTTCTCTCCCAGTTAAAGATGTTATCTAGTATGAGGCTTCACGACGGCAATGGCAAAGCCTACGCAGTGGGTCATATCCCGAATATTTGCAAAGACGGGCAGTGTTATTTTCCATTCCTCTCCTGCCCTCTTCCCTTCAGATATAGATCTCTTCCTTGTCAGCCCAAACAGTTATCAGTAGACCCTTCTGGGTATCGAGTGCCGCTACACTCTATCTCTCAGAAAGGCATAAGGAATGACTATTCTCAACAGATTTTCACATACTGTAAAACCTTAGCAAGTTGAATCACAGAAGAATTATGGAATCAGTCCAGGGTCTGTTTCCTTAAAAAGGCTTGAATGCTTTCAAACACAAAGAATTAAATAAGGTTTGCCAACAAGTAAATTTGCCATTGAAGTCTTATCTTTTTCTTAACGAACAATGTGCAATTAATATACTAATTATCTAATGTATCTAATTTGAACATATTGAAATAAGGGCCTTAAAAGTACTTAAAAAGTCTGCCTTTCCAGATTTATTTAATACTGTTTAAATATTGTTAATATTTTTACTTTACTTAGTAAAGTTTTTTTCAAAAAAAAACACTTTTCCCCCAAACTCCAAAGGATAAATTCCAAATTAGTGGAGGCTGAATTCGTGAGGCTTTCATGGAATTTAAAAACGTTTCAAACATATTATAATGGAACATTTCCATGTAGCCCCTCCACTTCAAGTTGAACCTCATGAACTCACCATCTTGAAGCTTAATTAAGTCCTCAAACTCTTAACGATGAATTGGGAAATATGTCTACATGAAAGTGCAAGATGGATGACCCACGTGCCATCTCAGAGTGATACCAGGAGACAGAACCAAGACTTGTATTAATAAAATTGTTGGGGCAGAGACTGTATTGTCAGAATGTCACCCTTTGAAGATAAGAAATAATTGACAGCTGGCACTAAGAATTCGCCCATAGGTACTGCAGATAAATGTTCAGCAGCCCTCTCCCAGATCAACTTGTCTGGGGACTGAGATGCATTACAGTGTAGGGAAAAAAGGACTAGAGGAGGTTTAGAAACTTTTTAAGTGGACCAAATCACTAGAAAGAATAGTGAGGACAGGGGCCATGGGCGAGTGTGCGCCATTTTGTTTTTCAAGCAGCAAATTAACTGGGCCCCTCAAAATATGTTGACTGTTGTCCGGATTAAGCAAACTTGATGACAGAATATTTGAGACGGCTGAAACTTATGAACAGTACCCTCTGAGACGAAGAATTCATGCATGGGCTTCACCAAAGTGTAGCATTCCAAGGGGGAGATATTCATACAATAGGTCTGCTGCAAATAAGCAAGTCTAATAATTTTTCTTTTAGTTGAATAATTATCATTTAATTATAGCACATTTCTTTTCATTAATATTTCTATCTAAAACTATAAGATGATTTAAATAAAGTTTACTGACTTCTAAGTGAAAATAACGTACATTTTCAGGAAAGGGATGATCACATCTTTTTATAGAATTGGAAAATACCTGGGTAATGATTAAATCCAATTTCCTTAGATCACAAATACAAAAGACACTCAAGGAGTTAAATAATTATTCTGTCTTATCCAAGTTCCTTGTTCCTAGACTCCCAATCCAGTGCTCTTTCCAGCAAAATATTCTATATTGCATAACTTTATATATTTTTAATAAGCTACATTTAAAATTAAAGGCTTCTATGTAGAAAAATACAGTTTTGTATAGTACCTTTCTTGATAGAAACATAAAATAAACTAATCTTTTATAATATTTAATAGAAAACTTTCCTGAAGAATATTATTTCTTCTCAGTGCAGAATTTCATATCTTATAGAGAATATATATTATTTTATTTCAGTGAAACATTTATAATGATCAAATGTGTATTTGATCCCATAGAAAAGTCTTTATTAAATTAAAGCAGTAAAATATTAATATAGGGGATAGATAAGAGATCAGTGGAGTGGAATTCAAAATCTGACATGGATATGACATTTTAGTGTATGGAGGATATAGCATTAAATATTAGGAGAGAAGGAGAGACTTTCCTATAAATGAAGCCTAAATGTGAAAAATGAGATGCCAACATCTTAGAGAGAAATATAGTGGAATGCCTTCATAATGTGAGCATGGGAAAGGTTTTTATGTAAATAGGTCATGAAATAGACGGCTGAAATATTTGTCTTCACTAAATTCAAAACATCTGTATATTCAAATAAACAATCATCCCAGTGAAGTCGAACTGAAACCTTGAGGAAGACACCACTGATAAAGCATCAATGATCCAGAATACATAAGGCAGTCCTAGAAATCAACATGGAAAGTAAAACAAAGCCCAGTAGAAAGACTGAGGAGGGACAGACCCAGGCAGGGCACAAGGGCATACAGAGAATAACCACCAACCAACAAGACGCTCTACCTCACGAGTGATCTGGAAAACATTATACACCCATCTTACTGGCAATAATAATAATAATAATAATAATAATAATAATAATCTGAAGATAGTGAGGGTGAAAATGAGGAGCAGTGAGAGTTTTTGTAAACTGTGGATAGGACAATGGGAATATATATACACAAGGAGCTTGGAGAGAAATTTGAAAATATCCATGAAGTTTAGCATTCATATTCTATCAGACCCAGCAATTCCACACCAAGGAATATGTTCTTTTCATGTGTGCAAGTAGACACACCTGAGGATGTTTATTGAGGAGTGTGTGTTGTATAATTGCAAATATTTGGTAACACACAAAATATTTATCAATGGGACAATAATTGCATAAATTGTAGAAACGTCCTAAAACGGCTTGCCAAGCCATTGGTAAGATGAGCTTCCTGGAGCAGTGTTTCTCAAAGTGTGGGCAGGGTCAGGCAGCAGTAGAGTGCAAGCCAGTGGGACCCACCCCACATCTACTGAATTTCTGCAGGGATGGAGAAGCCCGTGCCTGGTCCCAAAGTCCCTTCTGTTCCAGCTTGAAAACTGCTCTGCCAAAGTGTCATGTGTCCAGACAGGACACATGTGTTAAAGACTAAATCGAAGTAAAAAAAAAAAGGGCGGGGCAATGGGGTGGGGGAGGGTGTAATACACTATAGTTAATATAAATCTTAAGAACACAGACAACCAGAATATACACTGACTGGAGGAGGGAAGGAGGGTGGCAAGAACAGAGAGGAATGGATTTCAAATGCACCTGTAATATTTTCCTTGACCAAAGGATTTGAAGTAAATTTGGAAAAAATATGTTAATATTTGGCCAAGCCTGGGTAATGGAAGGATGTTTGTTACATCACTCTCTGTACTTTTCAGGTCATTGTAAATATTTCACAAGTATAGTGACAGGATCCAAGTCTGTGCTTTTGGAGAGGTGAGCAGGTGCAGAGAAAGGCAGAAGAGGGGAGGCTCTTGGGCAAGCGGACCAGCGAGTTAACACACGGCTTCAGGGACCCAGCCATGTGAGACTGCTTCAACGACGGGAGAGGTAAGAGACTCACTAGAAAACGATGTCAGGCAACAAATACATAGGAATTGATGGCCTGTTATATACTGGATGTGAAGGGGCAGAGAAGATTCCAGAATGTATACTCTGCTTTCATGACTAGCGCATGGAGACTGGGAATGAAGTCTCTACCTGGAACTGAAAAATAATACAGTTCTTTTGGCAACGTATACAACAGGAAATCTCGGCTAGAGAGAAAGAAGCGTCGTTACTGTTTAGTTAATGATGACATAGGTGTAGTGAACTGTGTAAAGCAATAAGAAAAGGGCACTGAGGACATAATTCTGGGGGAAATCCAGAGAAAACAAACAAAAAAACAAAGAAGTGCCTTTCATGGAGGACGAGGAACAAAAGCCAAACAATTGCTACTAAGATCAAGGAAGTTGTCCAATGAGAAGAATCACGTGGCAGGGTTGTCTAGAAAGAAGAGAAACGTGACCGAGGGTCATCAGAAAGTCCCTCTCCTGTATCTAGACGCACACCCCTCATTAGAAGGGTTGCAGACACAGTCATTACAACGCCTAGGAA
Organism: Proteles cristata cristata; assembly: GCA_017311185.1. Taxonomy (NCBI): domain Eukaryota; kingdom Metazoa; phylum Chordata; class Mammalia; order Carnivora; family Hyaenidae; genus Proteles; species Proteles cristata. The sequence goes on along the minus strand of JAESUZ010004109.1, from coordinate 720,435 downwards.
ATCTCATGTGTGACATGGAACTGGCAACGACAAGTGTGTCCTTAGCTCTTAAGATGCTCCAAGGCAAAAATATAAGGAAAGAAGGTGATAATGGATAGCTTAAAGTTTAGGAGGAGGGGAAATAAAATGGAATCATGAGCCAAAGGGAAAGGGTTAGATTTGGAAAAGATGAGGGAGTCCTTCCCTAAGAGGAGGCAGAGGTAAGGAAGGGTTAAAATACAGATAAACTGGGAGTAGGTAGAGACAAGTTTAAAAAGTTCAATGGGAACATAAATTTCACTCAATATGAACTTGGAGGCAAGATCATATAACAAGTGCTGAAATGAAGTTAGGGGTTGAGGAGAAGTAAGGTAGAGACCGTGGCCACGGACAATGGAAAATGGAATTGATCAAGGACAGTGGTCTGAAAACTGCCACCTGCCATTTTTAGGGGAACAAAGACAAAATACATATTTCCCATAATGAGTCCAATGAGCATCGTTATGTGACTCTTGAAAATAGCTTGATAGCAGAATAGCAAAGAGGTTAAAATAAAAATTTCTATACGATTGAAGATTGACAAGTACTCCAATATTTGTATCCAAACAGCCAATGATCTGAAAGATGAGCTAGAGCCACCTCCAAAATATATTGAATTCCATCCATTCTTTTCCAGAACAGTACAGATCAGCAACTAGCCTCTCTTCTACTATCCTACCATCCAGAGAAAGCTTCACACTGTCCTTACAGTTAACTCCCAAGATTGACCTCGGGATGCAAGAAAGGCAACAGGGCGACCTCTCATGAAGGGGAGGGGAGGGGAGGGGTCGGAGAGGGGAGGAAGGAAGGAAGGAAGGAAGGAAGGAAGGAAGGAAGGGAGGGAGGAAGGAAGGGAAGAAGGAAGAAGGAAGGGAGGGAGATTTTTAAAAACTTAAAAATTAAAAATATATAGATCTAGTTCATTCCTTTTTCCAGCAACATATAGACAGCCTCAAATTCTATTCAATGATTTTAAAGAATAAATGTATTTATAAAACTTAAGTAGGCATAACACCTACTAGACAAATAATAATTACTGCTAAAGGTAGATTAGTTAAATTAACTGACTAACAAAAATGCATGCACATAGTAAGTCCAAGATTTATGAAAACATACATTCTACTTTTTTTTTTCTAAAGGACCTACTTTGTAATCATATGTTTGAATGATTATTTGATTAATATCTTTCTTCCTTGTTAGACCATCTTTATCCTGTAGCACCTGTCCAGAGTTTAGCACAGCCTGAGCATGCTTCTGGTGCTCAATAAACACTGACTGTATTACTGAATATGTATCTAATTCCTGTTGACTGAATTACCAGAAACACTAATGAGTAGAATAGAAAACACTTGGGCTGGGACCCAGGTAGAATGGGGGTGGGGAGGGACACTTTACCTTCCTAAGCCTTGGTTGTCACATTTGTCAAGTGACATAAAATTATCTGTATTCTAAGTGAATTAAAATGCTGCAGAGTCCCATTATCACAAACTGAGATAACAAGCTGTCACATGAAACACTGTGAGAGTCCGTTTGCCTTCTGACACTAAAAGTCCTGAAGATTTGAACATGCATTCATGTGCCACTCCATTTCCTGACAGGTGTCCTTCATAAAGCCTATGACGGCAGCAGGGAGCCATGGCTTCAAAGACCAGAGCTCTCAGGGTCAAGATTCTTACAAAACCTACACATTTTCTCTTTAAGGTGCTTCAAGTCTAAAACTGTCACCTAGAAGAATCTCAGAATCCTATGAGTAGAACCAGAGGTAAAAGGCAAACTGTACTTTCTTTATAAAAATGAGGCAGAGAAGACTTCACAGGGACATGTGAGGGCTCGGAGGAGAGAGATATCACATTTTCCATGGCCTCAAAATCACTATTACAAAATTAAAAATGAGGAAAAGCCACTAACCTTCAATGATGAGTCACTGCTCTTCAAATAAATCCTCAAGACACTTTGCAAATATCATTGGTAGGGACAATAATACATTTACTGTTTATTTTTATTGATTTATTTTTAAGTTTATTTTTCAGAGAGAACATGAATGGGAGAAGAGCAGGGAGAGAGAGGGAGACACAGAATCTGAAATCAGCTCCAGGGTCCAAGGGGTCAGCACAGAGCCTGACATGGAGCTCGAACCCACAAACTGTGAGATCATGATTTGAGCCAAAATAGGACACTTAACCGACTGAGCCACCCAGGCATCCCCACTTATTATTTATAAAAACAAATAGTAGTTTTAACAGCATGGTCCTTCTATTTATTTTTTAATGGGCATTTGTATGAACTAACCCATTAAACCTCTTACAAATATACAGTAACCTGCATTCACTTCAAAATTTAAAATACAATTTTAAAACATTTATTGCCATTGTAGACCTATTCCTTTACAACCAGACACCTACTTTCCATAAAGTTCCCTCTCAGTTTACTTGGGCACAGAATCCTTTTTACATGCATTGGTTAAGTTTTACTGAATATTTCTCATAGGTAATTCAATATAGATCTGTTTATATTATTTCACCATTTTCCTGACTACTCAAATACAAAGGATCAATGACAAGAATTTGATAAAATGTCCACATGCTAAATTTAGTGGATATTAAAAATAAGTTTATCTTAGGGCACTCTCTCTGGTAAATCATGCAAAATTCATAGATTTTTTTTCTTGAAACATTTTTATATACATATCCATTTACCTCAAGTCATTAAAAATACATTATGTTGAAACAGTTAATAGTAAAATATGATCCCATGATGGAAAAAATACTCAGAGAGCAAATGTCTTAACATCAAAAAGGATGTGCCTTTGCTGTCCCTTGGGCAGTATTTTACATAGGCGATGCTGTATTTAAAAAGGCATTAGTTGTCTTATTATACAGGTCTATTTATTTATTTTTAATAAAAGTGGTGTAAATCACGGATTACTTTGGATTTGAAAAGTATCAAATGGCAAGCCCATACTCCCGCAAGAACGTAGCTGGGACGCACAGTCCCACTGGACCAGGTTGCAGGGATTATTCCTCTCAGTAAGTCACACGACTCTTGAACACACAAGAGAAAACAAGTCCCATTTGGCACATCATTCTTTTACGCCCAAGACCTCATTTCACACGCAACAAATCCCTACCAACATATTGAAAGGAACCTCTGTACAATGAAGGAACGAAGGAACATGGAGATTTAGGTCAGCCCCGAAAGCCTTTGATTTTTTCCACGAAGAGTGTTTTCATAGAAAGGATTTTCTCCCACATAACATTAAAGCCTGGAATCTGCCAAAACAACAGTCAGAACCAAACGCTGCAGCATCATATGTTCAATAAATAGACATTTTTGTTTACTCAATTCGAACACACAGTGGTCCAAGCACTCAGATAAATTTCAGCATTCTTTTTTTTTTTTTCCTTTTCTTAAACTGTAGTTGAAATTCTGTTGCTTGAATTAACGATTGGAACATGCCTTTCCTATGAATGGATCCGTGCCACAGAACCTGTTTAGGATTTGGAATACATTTTCCATGTGAGGATGGCAGATGCTCTCTCACAAGCAGGAGGGAGGTGTTGACTCACGGGCTAGTAACTGTCAAATCTCTGTCTTTTCGTAAAGCAGCCACTTGGCTGGGTCGCCTGGGTGGCTCAGCTGGTTAAGTGTCAGACCTCGACTCAGGTCATGATCTCATAGTTCATGAGTTTGAGCCCCACATTGGGCTCTCTGCTGTCAGCACAGAGCCTACTTTGGATCCTCTGTCCCCCCACCCCCCCATCCCTCTCTCTCTCTGCACCTCCCCTGCTCATGTGCTCTCTCTCAAAAACAAACAAACAAACAAACAAATAAATAAAAAGGCAGGCACTCTGGCCAGACCAAATGCTCCTCAGGCAAGCTGCAATGGGGAGACAAGGGTGGCCACCCTCTGGAGAGGCAAATGAAGACACCCAGCTTCTGACTTCCCCCTTGCTCATGCATACTTGAAAACGGCAATGCTGAGTCTTTTGCTGCCTCCTTAAAACATATTTACATCAAATACTGAAATGTTCCATCATCTTGCAGAGAGAGTAGGTTCACAAAGGGGATTTTAACGTAACTACTTTTCATAAAGACCAATAGCTACACTATTTTCCACTAATAATTTTTTGATGATTTTACCTTTGAAGTTTTCCCATAGAAAGAAACAGCAATTTTACATGTTAATGTTTTTTAATTTTTTTAAACTTTTATTTTTGAGAGACAGAGCATGAATGGGGAAGGAACTGAGAGAGAGGGAGACACAGAATCGGAAGCAGGCTCCAGGCTCTGAGCTAGCAGCACAGAGTCCGATGTGGGGCTTGAACTCAAGAACCACAAGATCATGACAGTAAGCTGAAGTCCGCTGCTTAACCAGCTGAGCCAACCAGGCACCCCATTCACATTTTAATTATTCACTTTTATGCATTTTCTTTTTTTGCTCACCTTATTTAATATTACTCTTTGTTTTCTTTTCAGGCCTGGAATCTACCACTCTTTGGTATTACTAAATATGAAGACTAAATACTTATGTCTCCATAAGTATTTGTGTTTCAAATACTTATGGAGACAGGTGAGCACCAATTCAAACGGCAGCACAACACATAATTGTGTCTAGTTACGCACATCCTATGTGTGTGCCATATTCCCAGTATGGGCAGTTTATGTTTTTAATGTTTTTTTTTTTTAAATTTATTTTCGAGAGAGAGAGAGACAGTACAAACTGGGGAGAGGCAAAGAGAGAGGGAGACACAGAATTCAAAGCAGGCTCCAGGCTCTGATCTGCCAGCACAGAGCCTGACGTGGGTTTCAAACCCACACACCATTAGATCATGACCTGAGCTGAAGCCGGAGGCTTAACTGACTGAGCCACTCAGGTGCCCCAGTTTCTTTATTTTATCTGCTAAAAGCATTGTGATGCCAGAGTTGCAGACACATACATGGACAATATGCACCATGTCACCAAAGTCCAAGATACAATCTGTTCCCCTTTCACAAGGTGTCAGGCGATATAGACATTAAAGACGTTACATACAGATTTTTTAAATTTTTAATGTTTTATTTATTTCTGAGAGAGGGAGAGAGACGGCGTGAGCAGGGGAGGGCCAGAGAGAGAAAGGGAGACACAGAATCCGAAACAGGCTCCAGGCTCTGAGCTGTCAGCACAGAGCCCGATAAGGGGCTCGAAACCACGAACTGTGAGATCATGACCTGAGCTGAAGTCGGACACCCAACTGACTAAGCCACCCAGTCACCCCAATACAGATTTTACAAATGAAGATAATCCAGGGATGCCTGGGTGGCTCAGTCAGTTAAGCGTCTAACTTTGGCTCAGGTCATGATCTCACGGTTCATGGGTTCGAGCTCCGCATGGGGCTCTGTGCTGACAGCTCAGAGCCTGGAGCCTGTTTCAGATTCTGTGTCTCCCTCTCTCTCTGACCCGACCCTCCCCTGTTCTCTCTCTCTCTCTCTCTCTCTCTCTCTCTCTCTCTCTCTCTCAGAAATAAATAAAACATTTTTAAAAATGAAGGTAATCTAGACTGAATAGAAAATCGGGCTCTAAGCCGCTGTTAAGGTTCTCCATGCTGCTGATGGACCGATGCATGCATATGATGAAAGAGGTGATGCAGACGAAGCCCATAAGGTTTGGTATATAAAAGAGTCATCATTCACCCCAGAGCACCCTAGAGACCACCGTCCCTCCCATCTAGCCTCGAATGAGTGGTCCCATAGCCGAAGCTAACCAGCCTTTGGCACTATCTAACCCACAGATCTGCGCGGAGAAAACAACATACCTGCAGCTAGTGCTGTCTCCTGGACACTGCACGTCACAGAAGGAGACGGAATCTGGAATCACTGAAAGGTAACGGAGATTACACAGAACACAATGATGTCTCCGTGAGAACAAGCCTCCGCTAATGCGAGGTACATTTGAGCGGAGACTTATTTGAAGGAACCACCTTCTATTTACGCTGTGTTAGGGAAATAGAACAGAAAGGCTGAGAACTCAGTTCCATGTCAATATGCTAAACATCACAGGAAGTGTGTAAATGGATTAGGGTTCTTAGATGAATCTCTCCAGCACAGCAATATGGAACAAATTAAAGTGGAAGCATGAAAATGTCACTATCATCACTTTTCTTGCAGCTTCCCTTACAAAAAATGGGTTATGTCACGTCTTATTACAACCCAAGTTTTCCTACATGAGAATAGTGTTAATATGGTAGGGGGAGGGATGGAAATCAAATGTAAACATAAGAGGTTACTTGCACAAAGTATAACTTTTTTTTTTAAGCAGGAAACATTTCAGCTTGAAGATTTCTTAATACTTATGGCACACTGCTGATTACATATTCTAGAGATAATTAGTGCTAGTCTCAATTACCAATGTGCAATTCACAGTTTCAGCTAACTCACTACCTGATAGGACAACAGAAGAGAATTTCCCTCAAAACATTCAGAGGAACTCGTACTCGTATAAGCAGCAGAGCACACAATGCTCTTTGCAGCCATTGTCACATCTATTGTCATGATAGGTATTAATAAGGGTGCTGAGCATAAATGGTGACATTGCTACGAAAGTGACAAGGTGCAGACCCAGGAAACAGGAAGCAATCTAAGTACAGTTGACTCCTCCTAGGCTTTCCACCATATTCCTTTGTATTTGTTCGCTTGTTTGTTCCTGGCCAGTTCTCATTAACATATAAAGGTTGGTTTAACAATTACAGGCTAACACTTCACATTTAGATTATACTCTCCATGTATTTATCTTTTCCCAGAAAAGTGGGGAACAGTCCTCTTATTCAGTTCTAGTCGTGAAAGATTAGGCCAGCTTACTGCTCTACGCACAGGGGTTTGAAGCACTGGGAAGGCACTATTTTTGCCCATGATGTACTTATGGTCTGAAAGGAGTTGCCAGACACACTAAATTTATAGATTTGCTTCTTACTTCAAGCCACAGTGTCATGATGAGTCTGCAGGGAAAGGTGGAAATGATATTCTCATCAGAGGAAGCAGCATGACCAAAGCAGGGCAGCCCTGAAGAGCATTCTGTGGGAGGGAAGATGCTTCTGGTTTTTGATGAGGGAAACAAAGGCAAGAGGAACATAGTTTAAAGTAAATCTCCTTACAGCTCGCAGCCCACCGACTGGTGCCGACTGAGTGCCTGAAACTTGCCCAGCGTGGCCTTTCTCAAGCAACTCATGGCTGCCTTACTTCCCTAATGGTTTTGTTTTATTACAGACTAAAAGTCACTTTATCGTAACAGTAGCTCGCCCCTCATGGTCCTGGGGGTGTGCTTTCAAATTCCTTAGAGACTTAGGCTCTCCCTAACTCCCACCAACTTCAAAGTATATAATCAGTCACTCCTCACAACCCCAGCACAGCTCCTTCCGCCCACGGGTCTTGTCCCCGAGCTTTAATAAAATCACCTTTGTGCACCAAAAACGTCTCGAGAATTCTTTCTTAGCCATGGGCTCAAGAACCCCTCAGTTTTCATTACTATTAAAATTCAAGACCGGGATTGATAAGGTCAAGCGGCACATCAACAGGATGCAGATGACGAGCAACGGTTATGAAACAAGAGATAAGGCAAACGCTTATGGTTTTTAGGCATTAGGTGGGGGGACCGTTCTTATTCTTTTGAAATCTAACCTAAAACTTAATATACCAGAAAAGAGAACAATCATATTTATCATAATCCTCCAAACTGATTTTAAAAGAATTTTTAAGTGGCAAAACAAAATATAAAAATAAGTAAAAGAAGAGGGCTAAATGTTCTCAGGTTACCCTGAACACAGTACAAAAAGATCAATGTCAGGATAGTATCAGAGGAGAATCTAGAGAGGGGTGCCTGGTGCCTCAGCCGGTTAAGAGACTGACTTCAGCTCCGGTCATGATCTCACAGTTCACGAGTTCCAGAGCCATGTTGGGCCCTGTGCTGACAGCTCAGAGCCAGAAGCCTATTTCAGATGCCATGTCTCCCTCTTTCTCTGCCCCTCCTTCTCTCTCTCTCTCAAAAAAAAAAAAAAAAAAGAAGTAAAAAATGTTCAATTTTTTAAAAAAAACAGTAGAATCCAGAGAATCATGATTTTCAGTTATAAGGACTAAAACTACTAAAATTTAGAGAGATAAAATACTTTTTAATTTTTTTTATGTTATTTTATTTATTTCTGAAAGAGAGAGAGAGACAGAGACAGAGACAGAGAGAGTGCATGAGCAGGGGAGGGTCAGAGAGAGAGGGAGACACAGACTCTAAGGCAGGCTCCAGGCTCTGACGTGTAAGCATAGAACTTGATGCAGGGCTCGAACCCACAAACTGTGAGACCATGATCTGAGCCAAAGTCAGAAGCTTAACCAACTGAGCCACCCAGGTGCCCCAAAATATTTTTTCGTTAAATCTGTTTATGAAATATATATGGTGAATATAATGCATTTCCAATTTGCAATATAGTATCGTAGACATATTTGCTAGACTGATTTCATTTACCAAACAAAATTGAAGGGTGATATGTAAGGGCAGGGGAGAAGAAAGAAAAAAGAAAGAAAAGAAAGAAAGAGAGAGAGAGAGAGAGAAAGAAAGAAAGAAAGAAAGAAAGAAAGAAAGAAAGAAAGAAAGAAAGAAAGAAAGAAAGAGAAAGAAAGAAAGAACGCATGCACAAGAAACAATAAGTGTTGGTGAGAATTTGCAGGAAAATGAACCCTCATGTACTGCTGGTGGGAATGCAAATTAGTGCAGTCACTGTGGAAAACTCAAGAAGTTAAAAATAAAATTATCACACAATCCAGTGATTCCACTATTGTGTATTTACCCAAAGAAAACAAAAACACTAATTTGAAAAGATACATACACCCCTGTGTTTATTTCAGTGTTATATACAATAACCAAGATACAGAAGCAACCCAAGTGTCCATCCACACATGACATATATGTGTGTGTGCGTGTGTATACATATATATACATATATATATGTGTGTATGTGTATATACCCCCCAATACACACAATGGACTATTACTCAGCCATAAAAAAGAATGAAATCTCACCATTTGTAACATAGATGGACCTAGAAGGTATAATGCTTAGTGAAATAAATCAGAGAAAGACAAATACCACATTTCACTCATATGTGGCATTTAAGAGACAATACAAATGAACAAATAAAGATAAAAGAGACAAACAAAAAAACGGACTCTTAAGTACATATGACGAAGTGGTGGTTGCCAGAGGGGACGAGGGATGGGGAAACAGGTGAAGGGGATGAGCACCGGGAAATGTACAGCACTGCTGAATCGTTATACCATACACCTGAAAACTAATAAAACAATATATGTTATTTATGCTTAGATAATAAATTTTTAAAGCTAAAAAGAACTTATTCAAAATAAACAAATAAAAACAGCATGGGATTAAACAACCTATTCAGGATGCTTTGACAATTTATATTTTGCTTCTAATGGCTTTGGAGAGCCCCAGTACTCTCAGTGTTAAAGGAATTAAAACCCACATATACTTCCCTAGTCATAATAATACACTTATAACATGTGAAGAAATAAAGTAACATATAAGTAACAGTAAAGCAAATTACTAACTTCAGTGCGAAGAGAAACCAATATGCTTTGGGGTGAACTGATTAAGAGATAAGTTATGGGTTCTAGTCATCCAAATATTTTAATGATTAAATATTATTATTGTTGTTGTTGTTGTTATTATTAGTTTAATCAACTTTCTCTTCCTATGACCATCTCCAATTTTTAGTCTTCAAACAAACTCCCTGAATCCCCTTGACCTTAGGGAATAAGTGAATTTAAGGAGTTCTGCTTTCTGCCTAAAAAAGACTCCAACAAGCCCTAGATGATAGGAGCTGTCTGTCCCCACTGAGGTTGCCCTGAGAACAGGCTGAGCCCCCTGACGGTCAGAAGGGTTCCCGGGAGGGAGGCCCAGTGATATTCTAAATTACTGGTTAAAATGCAGCCGTTTGTTGCCACTTGTTCCAACTTAGGATGGAAGCTACTTCCTCCCCCAATAATCTACCTCCTTGTGCTAACAGAGTTGAAAATTATGCCTTCTGTCCCCATCACGGATTCCCCTTATATCTGCTTGCACGGTTCCCTGATCCTCCTCAGCTCTTGACATCTGATTACTCTGCCCAGACTTCTGGCTGTGGTCCCTTGACTCAGAGTAACCCTCTGTGAGACTGCAACATCTGCAGCCACAGCCAGTGTCAACTTATCACAGTACGTGTGAACTCCCAGCCCCTTGTGGCCCCAGATGCTGCACCCTACATTTGCACACGTACCCAAGGATGAAGTCCCTGTCACCTCCACTGAATACAATAGAAGCTTAACTGGATTCCTACATCACTCTTCAAAGTGATGTTATTTGAAAACATTTCTTACCGAAACATTGCTCACTCAGTCAGTTACACTGATTTGGTGTCAAATATGTACCAGAAACTCTACCAAGAACAAGAGTTGAAGAAATTGATCAGACAGAGGAGTAAGACTGAGACACACATGAAAATAAGTGGATAGAAGAGCACGTCACAGAGAGGAATTGCGTATGAGATTACAGTGGAGAAATGAGTCAGTTCCTCCTGATGACCAGGGTGAGGTAAGAGAGGTGCTAAAAAAAGGCTTTAGAGGTATATTTTAATTCCTAGCTGCATCAATAGTTCCCAAATGCGTGTTAGAATCTTGTGGGGAGTTTTAAAACTCCTGATGCTCAGGCTGTAGCCCAAAGCAATTAAACCAGAATCTCTAGAGGTATAGAACCCAGACATTAATACATTTTTTAAAATTCCCCAAACAATTTCAATATGCAGCAAAGTCTGAGAACCAGTGAACTAGATCATTGCCTCCTTAATCAGATAATCTTACACTAATTTTAACTGTAGAGATCCTGGCATAACACAATGCCCACCGTAGGTTCCTAACGCGGATTTGGTAGTGGACTCCATAACGAAGGAACAACTATACTAAGCTAAGAAGGACACAAACCAGTATTTTATGCTATCTGAGAAACTGTTTATATCTTCAGATATATTAACTAGTAATCTTTCAGGCTTTAAAATCTGAAGCTATATTTATGAAGAAATATATGTACATCAGGAGAAAGATTAACAACAGCAAAATTTTACCAAATTCCTATGTGATCATTTTAAACAAACCTATTTACTTTACATGTATACAAACAGTAACGGTAAGCAAACGAGATGTATGCTCAGCTATGTAAACTGCTTGCTGATTGGTTCAAAACATGGTTTCATTTGCCAGAGCCCTCTAAGATAGTCTCAGTGAAACAAACTATTTATCAGTTTGGGAAGATGAATCAATACATTTATAGAATGACTGCACGGTAAACTAATCAGCCAACCATCTCACTCTATATAAATTAATAGAATCTTCATTAACAAATTCTAGAAAATGATCATTTAACATTAGTGTAAATGCTTATGTTTACATTGTATACATAATACTCATCTATGATGCATGTTAATATATATAACACACAGTTGTATATACACATGCATACATACACCTCAGTGCAGTGAGTGCTAAAAATTATTTCAGAGCAGGTTAACAAAATTAAATAATAAAAAAATAATGATTCACTCTTTATTAGTTAACTATTTCATTTAACATGGATTTTGTTCTAACTTTAACAGATTTAGTACATTAGAAAACACATCTAACATAGTCTGAACATTTCACAACGGTTCATCACAAGAAAAGAGAAACCAAATAATTCTGCCACCACACGATAGGCTTTTGACGACCACATATCCCTCCTGGGAATAAGAGAGACGTGATATTTGTAATGTGGCTCATTTCCAGTACAGATTAATGTGAACTGCCATGTAACAGGCAATGTACCCCATTGTGGACACAGGTAAATCAGGTTTGATGGCCCTGGTCACCTCCCAAGTTCCAAAGGTAGCTTACGCATATGACCTTAGGCTTCTCAGTTCCTTACTTTGTAAACTCAATCGAATTTTCATGGCTCTAGAATAGTTAAGACTGTAAGTCTATCTATGTGAGGGGCTTTGCATATGTTTATTTTTTGTTTTGTATAGTCAGAATGTGATACTTCTCATTTTTTTACATCTGCTGCTGAAAAAGAGGCCCACTTCTCAACTTTCTTAACTACATTTCTCTGATATGTCCGTGCCTTTCCTCTTCTGACGGATGCTTAGGTGAAATGATAATATATGCACATATAATATATATATGCATATATATTACATATATATGTATATATATACTTCCAGTCCAGACTGACATGATACTAACTTTCCTCTGAGGTGATAGAATTATATATAGGCTGACATATAACAAATCTAATTTATGTATTCTATTCTCCAGTGAAAAAACAGGGATTTAATATAAATGCATTTATTTTTAATAGAGCTGTTGCTTAATCCATACTAAATATACTCAAGAAATAAACTGCCTTCCTTGGGTAAGAAGAAGAGTTCCTATGTTTTATATTGTTCTTTGTTGCCATCTAATATATGAAGGAAATCGTCATATATCAACTATATTGTACTTCTGTGAATCAATAAAATAATTAAAGATATCAAAGCACATTCACTCATAAAAAAAATATGGCTGAGGGCAGAACAACCCATTTTTGGAGTTACAAATCAATTAAAGGAAGCCATCTATCATTTACCTTCCCAAGAAGAATTCAGGTTTTCTAAGATATCTGCACTGCGATATACCTTACTGGATACTATTTTGGTTAAACAAAATGTAAATTCCATTATATTAGCTGATATCTTTAATATAGACAAGAAACAATTGCTTTAAAAATTAGCCATTTAGGGACGCCTGGATGGCTCAGTCGGTTAAGCGTCCGACTTTGGCTCAGGTCATGATCTCGTAGTTTGTGGGTTCGAGCCCTGCCTCGGGCTCTGTGGTGACTGCCAGCTCAGAGCCTGGAGCCTGTTTTAGATTCTGTATCTCCTTCTCTCTCTGCCCCTCCCCTGCTCATGCTCTGTCTCTCTCTCAAAAATAAATAAAACATTAAAAAATTTTTAATTAGCTGTTATAAAAACAATAAGCATTATATAAGTGCCAATCACCTCCAACTTAAATTTTTTAAATTTATTTTTGAGAGAGAGAGAAAGAGAGAGAGGCGGGGAGTAGCAGAGAGAAAGGGAGGCAGAGGATCCAAAGCAGGCTCTGCACTGACAGCAGAGATCCCCATGCGGGCCTCAAACCCACAAACCGTGAGATCATGACCTGGGCAGACGTCAGACGCTTAACTCACTGAGCCACCCAGGAGCCCCTAATCACCTCCAAATTAATAACAAATATAATACTGAAATTCAGAGAGGCCAAGACTTGACCTAATTTAGCAGTGAGGTCCATTAATAAAATATCTTTATTTTGCCTTTGTTTGTACTTCAGATCTCCTTCCCACCTCCTTTCTGTCCACCAGTTCCTGGATCGTCCCCTCCACGTGCTAGTGATCATTTAACCTATGAAATCGATTCTCTATATACAACTGGCTTCCCGATTACTATTTTTGTATCTCTTGTCAAACTAATACATTTAAAAACTTTGTTCAAAAACACACAAAAAAGGATAGAGTGCATTTTCTTCAATTCCTGCTATGTTCCTTGATTAAAATTTAGTGTATTTTTTCCCCTGGGCACAAATTTGCTCTTTACTGCACTATTTCTAGCAAATTACTTACTCAATTTTGTCATTCACATTTGTAAATGGAAAGAAAACGTCTAAGGCTCTTAGTCAAAGAGGAAGATTAAGAGTGTCAGAATTATTCTGATCCTATGACTTTAGCTAAGCAAATCTTTTTAAAACAGTGCAAATAGTATGAGCATTTTACAAATGAGCTTTAAACATCCTTAATCTACATTGCTCTTAACTTCTGAATACCTAGCAAACTACTATTTGCAACTTGAATATAAACATTCATGCCAGACTAATACAGAAAAATCTAGGGCAAATCCATGATTAATATTTTTTTTGCAGTCTGTAGTATTTAGCTCTGGTTAAGAAAGGGTTCTAATGAATGTTACTATAATCATTTAAATATGAAGCTGATTCCATTTTTCCATCATCACTGTCATTTCCATCAGAATTGTCATTATCACTTACATCTTCTATTCATTATTTCCACTTCTATCTATACTCATTTCACAAAGGAAAACTACATCATTAAACTTATCGCATTTTCCAAAACTGTAAGTAAGCATATGAAATCCTCTTTGCGAAGAATTACGAACATGAAGGGCAAACTGGCTAGCAAATGGATCAAATCTATCCTTATAAGTTACAGCTACACTTAAATTTAATTGTCCATAAGCTAAGGGGCACTTTTCTCCCTCTAGATAACCTTAAATTTTTCAGCATAGTTCATTCAAACTCTTGTGAAAATTTTAAGGTGTACACTTCATGATTACATCCATTTTTGTCTTTAGAAGGAAAATTAGTAGGACTTAAATGTATTATAGTCACGTCTCAGACCCTATAATGTTAAAACTCAGTTTCAGAAAAAAAAGATATTTCAAATCTACACACACACACACACACACACCATATGGCAATTATATATATTTATATTATAGTTATATTATGTATGTATGGTTGTCAACCAAATACTTCTAGTTTAAGGAATATGACTCAAGTATAAAATACAATATGGTTCAAAGTAAAAAAAAATCACCTTGGTTAACAAAAGATTAAGAAAATTTAAGCAAATTGATTATAAGTGTTAGAGACAGGAAAGAATAAATAGAATTTTAACATCTCATTAACTAAGTATGCACTTTTTTCTCCAACTCATAGGAGATTTGGTGAAATGGAGTATAAAACTGTAAATTTATAAGAAACATTTTGTGACATTCTTTAGAAAGATGTTCAGTTTTTCCAGTTAAAGTCCCAAGTTAATGCTCATTATCCTCAACTTGACAATTTTATTTGAATAAGAATTATTTAGCACTAGAATATTAATGCTTTTATAATCAATTACAATTTTATTTTGAAGAGATTCATCAACAATAAAGAAAGCAATGGCTATTAGCCTATATCATCATGAAGAAGCATGTTAGGAAGAGTATTTGGCTTTTTTCTTGCTAAACTGCTTTCTAAATAAGCAAGTCTTAGAGCCACGTGACCCAAACAGTTCACTGATGGGCTGTTGACAGCTTGGAACTCACTGAACAGGGCAGGCCAACAAAGTGCCCCCAAAGCATGGGGACTAGTCACACCCCTGCAAGTGGGTTTTCTTCACTTGAACTGAAAAGCTTTCAAACAACTAAGCAGAAATAGCACACCCATAATGCAATAATCAGCTCTTTCTACCATAATATTGCCACTCAGAACATCTGATCAGCAAAAATATTAATTTTTATAGTTATAATTTTAGGGGAAAAAAAGGAGGCATTTTAGTTGGATCATATTGCCTTGAAAAATATAAATGATTGGGGCACTTGGGTGGCTCAGTCAGTTAAGCATTCAACTTTGGCTAAGGTCAGGATCTCACCATCTATAAGTTTGATTCCTGCATGGGCTCTGTGCTGACAGCTCAGAGCCTGGAGCCGGCTTTAGATTCTGTGTCTCCCTCTCTCTCTGACCCTCCCCTGTTCACGCCGTCTGTCTTTCTCTTTCTTTCTCTCTTTCTCTCTCTCTCTCTCTCTCTCTCTCTCTCTCTCTCTCCCCTCTGTCTCTGTCTCTGTCTCCCTCCCTCTCTCTCTCAAAAAATAAATAAACTTGGGGTGCCTGGGTGGCTTAGTCGGTTAAGCGTCCGACTTTCGCTTAGGTCATGATCTCGCGGTTCGTGGGTTCGAGCCCCGCGTCGGGCTCTGTGCTGACTGCCAGCTCAGAGCCTGGAGCCTGTTTCAGTCTGTGACTCCCTCTCTCTCTGACCCACCCCTGCTCACGCTGTCTCTCTCTCTCCTAGAAATAAATAAAAAAAAAACATTAAAAAAAAATTTAAAAAATAAATAAATAAATAAACTTAAAAAAATGTAAATGAGTTATCTTTCAGCCTTGACCCAGTCTCCAACACATCAACCCAATATCTTTCTCTGTCTCCTCAAACTTTCCTTCTTCTTCCCTTTGCTGTTCATTCAGTCACCAGAGTCAAAATCTTGAAGTCATCCCTCACACTTTACTGGGACACAACAGGTACATCATAGTTCAGATTTCCACCCTCTCCATTCCTGATGGCAGCCACCTAGGGCGTTAGAAAGTGGCCAGTGGGGCAATTTGAAGTTAATCAAGTTAGGAACGGCTCTTGATGATTAAAATGCAGGCAGTGGAGGGAAACCAAGGGACAGGGGACGAGTTAGGGGCTTGTTGAAGATATTCAGGCATGAGGAGCTGAAGGTCTCAATGGAAGCTATAGCAAGTAGAAATAGTATGAAAGAAGATGAGAAAATTAAAATCCAATGCAGATCGGTTTATGGGGTAAAAAATACTGTGGAGTTAAACATTATGAGAATAATGAAAGAGAAAACAAAAGATAGTGTCTGTGTGGAATGAGCACCAATAGTCATATTTCATAGCAAATTCCAGAACATTGGCTGTGTGGGTAGATGTGTGACTTCAGGGAAGTTATTCCACCCTTCAGTGCCCTAGTTATACCGCAGCTGTAAAATTAGTATGTTAACAATAACTATACCCTACATTTTTTTGAGGTTCAAATGAAAAATAGGTATGCATGGAATGTACCAAAAGCACAAAAATAATAAATTACAAAATCTCTTTCAGCTCAAGTTTAATTTTCTACCTAGTAGTTTAATAGCAATAGCAATCCTGGATATTTCTAACTCCCATACTTTATGTTACAGTGTGTCCAAAGCACCATGTTTCTATGTGACTATACCAAATAAATATTCAACAAGTATTTGGAATTTTATTTCTAATAAATGTCTCTATGTGTATGAGAGGAAGAGGGGTGGGGAGGAGGCATTCTTATCATTTAGAAGAGTCACCTATTTTTTGGTCTTAAAATTTTCTTTGGGCTATGGGTAGCTCTGACTTTGGTAGTATTCTGGGGTAACCAAATTGTTCAAGGGTTAATAGTGACCTGTCATGGTAAGAACAGTCTGTGAATTCTATAAAATATAATGCCTAGAACTTGGTCTAGAGAAGAGCAATTTACTTTGGGGAATATTATCAATAATTCTCTTTTCCTGAGCTACTTTCATTTTGATATGAATTCTTTTCAAAGTCAGGAACAACTGATGCATTGTCTTTGCCGCACATAATTCATTTACAAAAATCTACACCATGGGCTGGGGTGATTTATAGAGCTGCCTTAGCAAGGCTAACTAGTGTGAAGTGAGTTCACAACCTAGAACAATAATAATCCTTTTGTAATATTGCATCAAATGCTTCTTTCCAAATTTTTAGTAGAACAAATTCTCTTTAAGGGAACAACAGAATCAACTTAGGAAGGTTTTTACGTCCTCTAAATAACTAGCATGTTCCAACCTAGCACAAAGTTGTAATAGGGTTGAAGTTAAGAGGATGTGTGATGAATGCTAGCCCCTGCCTTTTCAATTCTCAGTATGACTTATTCTTCACAACGGAGGCAAACTAAATTAAAATTAAGATAACTGACTTCTCAAAGAATTTCAGAAACCTATGTGTTTTACTAATCTCTATGATGTAAAGATGAGCCAAGTGAGAAATAAATTGTCAGCCACTTAAACCAAGGATAAAAACAGAGTCAGAAGACCCAGGCTCTAAGCCTGGGCTCCAACATATAGTAGCTGATGTGGTTCTAATATACTGGCTGCAAAGCACTGAGGGGACCATGGCCATTCTCACGGTTTGTTCTGTCTCTCTGTAAAACCGGAACGCTCACATCCTCATCCCATTGCTGTCTGGCTTCATCTCCAACCACGTTCCCTTTAGCCCCTATATTCTAAGAGCACTGGCCTGTCTGTTCTTCAGCCCCCACCCCAGGCTCCTGCTGGAACCTTCTGTGCTTGCCTTTTCTCCTCCAGAAATGCTTTGTCCTGCCATGGCTGCAAGGCTCAGCTCACTGGCCCAGAAAGGTAGGCTTCATTCAAACATCACCTGCTCAGTGACGGCTCACCTTATTTAAAATCACAAATTAACCCCACTCCCTCTCTGGTCCCTTCCGAGTTTCCTAGACACCTTTTTTGCTTTATGTCTCTCCTCAATACTTAGCACCAATATGATGCATCTTTAACTTCTCTTTTCTGCTTATTTTCTTCCTTTCTTACTTAAATGCAAGCTCCATGAATGAGAGACCTTAGTCAATGTCGTTCAAATCTGTACTTTTTCAGGTTTTAGAATAATATCCGCAATGAGGTAGGTGCTTCAAGAATATCTGTAGAATCCATGGATGAATGTCACTTCCCCACAAGGTTGTCACATTCAAATGAGATGCCATAGGTAGAGTTTACCGAATTGTAAAACAGAGGATTCATGATTTTAATTTATTCTAACATTCTGTCAAAATCGTAAATGTATATTACAAATAAAGTACAAAAGTCAATATAAAAAACGAGTTATATGAACTTTTAAGAAGTATTTACTGTCTTGGGGCGCCTGGGTGGCTTAGTCGGTTAAGCGTCCGACTTTCGCTTAGGTCATGATCTCGCGGTTCGTGGGTTCGAGCCCCACGTCAGGCTCGGTGCTGACTGCCAGCTCAGAGCCTGGAGCCTGTTTCAGTCTGTGACTCCCTCTCTCTCTGACCCTCCCCTGCTCACGCTGTTTCTCTCTCTCTCTCCTAGAAATAAATAAAATATTTAAAAAAAAAAAAAAAGAAATATTTACTGTCTTTAGAAGTAAGAAAATAAGGAAGAATTAATAAAAAGATTTCAAAAAACAAATGAAAGCTTAAACATATACCAAAAATATAAATACCCCAGGTTTGTGGGTTAAACCAGAGCTGTGACCTTTGGTCTAAAGCATTAAACATGTGGCCTATAGCCCGGTACAGGAAAGCCAGCTGAGTGAAAAAAAAATTTTTTTCTGTAAAAGAATAACAGGTCTGGAGACAGAGAGGAGGAAAACAAGAAAAGAGGAGCGAAAAAGCTCTGGAGACTTAAGTACCACTCAGCAAACACACTTATAGAAGATTAGATTTTCAGATGCTGTTGACTTAAGCAATAAAAAGTCCATTAAAGTGTACCCTGTTGATGAATGTCACGTAACTAATCATTCCTAGGTTAGCCCTTTTAGGCACATTGAAAGATTGGTCATTCCCTAAGTATGACACAATGAAATGAAACTGTGTATAAACGATCAAGTCCCAAGGGGACTAACCTGGTTTTTGGCTTGAGCTTTTCCCAGGAAAGAAAACAAAACAAACAAGTAAAACACAAACTGACAAAATTCACCCCACACAACCGAGTTCACATCTGCATCTATAAGGGGCATGCTTCTCTGTTTAGCTCTATGTAGGAGGAGTAAGTGACAAAGATGTAGAGAGGATGATGGGTTTCTCCCTGGGACCTTCAGCTTGGATTCTAAGGGTATAGTTGCAAGCAATGCTGAGCACTATTTCTGATCTGAAAATGGGATAAAATGTAGCTGGGTACCCCACAGCTCAGAGAAAGATTGCCGAGCAGAGCAGGATGCATAGTTCCAGTAAGCAGATAATGGAGCTAACCAGTTAAATTGGAGTTAATATTTTATCATGGACTAACATTTTAAATTTTTCTAGAATTCTGTCTTAGAAGGGATACAAAATCATTCTCACAAAGAGGAACATTCGAAATAAGGAAATCACGTGATTTTATTTTCAGAAAAAATAATTACAGAAGTCACATAAAAAGTATCTACCTGAAAACGACTTCATGGCGGAATTATAGATTTCCACTATTTTGGTAAATAAAATTAATAAGGTTTATTAATATAGAATTACCAACATATACAGCTCTGGTTTCATGCATTAAATCTCACTGTAAGATGTGTAATTCTCTAACATAACTGAGCTATGTATAAAGACCAATCCCCTAGGATCAGCTAAAACTGATCAACTCAAACATAGAAATAGTTCCAAGTAGCTCCTAAAGACTATATTTAACAAAGCATTAGGCTTTGCTTATTTATATAGAGGGTATATACATTTTATTTCCTTTTTAACTGAAGTAATGGTTGACATACAATTTTATATCAGTTTCAAGGGAACAACACAGCGATTCCACGATACTTGAATTTTTTAAAGAGAGGGAATAGCGGGAAAAAGCAACACAAGCCTCGTGGGTATCTTCTTCTTGTCAAGCACACACATATGGACTTATTTTGGTCTCACAGGCCCCCGGGGAAGCAGAATTGGGACACCCGAGGAGAGCGGAGCAGCCTACCCAAGGCGCACTAACAAGTGCCAATGGCTGATGCAGCTGAATCCAAACTCATACTCTTTCCTCCGCACCAGTCCCAGAGGTGGGGGCCCACACGCACAGCTTCCCATCATAAAACAACTGACCAAACTTGGTCAATCCAAACAGGAACTACAAGGCTGGGCCCAGGGGAAGTTATAATAAAAGCTAAGATCATGAAGGAAAGTGGATTCATAATTCACAGAATGTCATTATTAGCCACGCTCAAGTGCTGGTGTGGTCAGGCTAGCAAGTTCCATTCACAGACTAGTTTAACTTCTCCTGAAAGGTTACTGTTGTGTCTTTCGTATAAATTTAAAGTACTATATGAACAACAGAAAATAACATAGAGACTGTAAAGTCCGGGGGCTAAGATACTGTTTATTAAATTTTAACGTTTCCGTGCCAAGAGGCAGTAGCAGTGACATAAGGGGGTAGAATAATCTGGAAGAGAGGAGCATCATCATATTCAGCTGTTTCAGTGACACTTTTATACTGACAGGTTCCATTCTCACTTAATGAAAATAAAATTAGGCCCTGGAAATGAATGTATGGAAATACCACTCTGCTCAGTCGTCAGTGATTATTCATCACATTTAAAATACTCTTACATAGGGATGCCTGGGTGGCTTAGTTGGTTAAGCGTACGACTTTCGCTTAGGTCATAATCTCGCGGTTCGTGGGTTTGAGCCCCGCATCGGGCTCTGTGCTGACTGCCAGCTCAGAGCCTGGAGCCTGTTTCAGTCTGTGACTCCCTCTCTCTCTGACCCTCCCCTGCTCACGCTGTCTCTCTCTCTATCTCCTAGAAATAAATAAAACATTTAAAGAAAATACTCTTACACATAAGGGAACTAAAAATGCATGGATATGGGGCTCAGTCAGCTGAGCATCTGACTTTGGCTCAGGTCATGATCTCACAGTTTGTCAGTTTGAGCCCTGCATAGGGCTCTGCGCTGACAGCTCAGAGCCTCGAGCCTGCTTCGGATCTGTGTCTCCCTCTCTCTCTCTGCTCCTCCTCTGCTTGTATTCTGTCTCTTTCTCTCTCTCTCAAAATAAATAAATGTTGAACATTTTAAATATAAATAAAGATGCATGGATATACACTCTAAATGCTCTCTTTCACCTCTACTCTCTACAAATCCCACCCCCCCAAAGAGCAGAACACAGATATCACAATGGAAAACTATAAAGGTGGTATACTGAGATGGTTCTTAATTTTCATGCATTCTGTTGAGTTCCTTAAAATCTGCAGAATGATGACCCGGACACCCAGAGAGAAAACAGAAAGTACAAGAACAATCTGCTGGGAAGTGGCTTGGGGTGAAGCAGACACAGACCCTCATTCACCTGCTGGGGGGATGCTGTGTGCACACTTCTGGTGGGCAGCTGGGGGCTCAGGTCAGCCTGGGAAGACAGAGTAGAGCTCGATTCAGAGAACCATGGCTCGCTGGCTTAGGACAGTACTCGGAGCCATGTTGAAATTGCAGGCACTACCACAGAATGGCATGGCCTCATGGAAAAGGCAAAGAATTTTGAGCTAGAGATTCCAGGAAAAAAGTCTGTGTTGGTGGTATGGTGGTTAACAGAGCTGCCTTCCAGGTGAGAGTCTCAGACCTCCACTTATTAGTCATGTTCTTGGGTGATTCTTTTAACTCTCCAACCCCACGTTCCTCTTCCATAAAATGGAGAGGATACCCTATTTCGTCCCACCACTTAAGGTTGCCATGGGTATGCAATGAGAAGATCTCTTGGAAAGGACTAAGAAGTCCAATGCATGTGTGGATGATTTTATTAGTAGTATTTTTAACGGAGTATGTTTTATATGCAAAGCACAAAGACATCCTAAAATTTAAAGAAAAATAAATATATAAAAAGGTGTATAACCGCCAGTTACGAGCAGTTGAAAAACAAGAAGTAACAGAAGAAAACACAAAAGGACATTTAAAAAGTTTTAAGATTACTGATTTTCTGTCTAGTCACTCAAAATTTCCTGGAAAAAAAATTAAAAATATGCTAGATAGACTTTTTTGACCATATTTTTCTAAAACTTATAATAATCTTTATAATGGGACCAGCTAACAACTTGTCATCACAATCAACTGCATCT
Source organism: Proteles cristata cristata (assembly GCA_017311185.1). Taxonomy (NCBI): domain Eukaryota; kingdom Metazoa; phylum Chordata; class Mammalia; order Carnivora; family Hyaenidae; genus Proteles; species Proteles cristata. The sequence continues at coordinate 697,982 of JAESUZ010004109.1, read as the reverse complement.
CCACTTTGAGGATACCACAAAATATATATTCCTTGTTTGCCCAAATTGGAGATGTTTCCCTGATGCATACTTTTGTTGAGGTCTGTTACCTCGACTACTCTCTTTCACCAGACAATACAATGGCTGTAATCCCTAAGTGAACCTTTATAACACAAAACCAAGCCTGTCTCTAGATTCTCAATAGCTGTTTTTATAGACATACAAAACTAGCAACCTAGCTTTCCACAAACACCTTTACTGCCATTAGTGAAAATATGTGATTATTATATATGCACGCACGCAGCATATTGCTGTCATCTTCCAGAACTGAGCCTATATCATGGAGACCAGAGCACACATTTCATAACACGTATCACTCACACGTGCCCCCAGGGGCTGATGGGCAGGGGCTTGGTTTGATCTTTCCTCCATCCCCTTGCACGGTTAAGAGTCCCTTGGGTAGTATCTTCTGTGTGCTCAAGTTTGATATTTCTAACACAGCCTCTACAATTTCTGACCTAAAGCTGGCTTGAGTGTGATCTCCTCAAGGGGGTCATGTCTTTTTCTCTGTGTCCCAGCACCTGGCCCCACTGTGGTAGGGACTGGGCTTCCTAAGGATGTTGCAGGAATTGACTTGGTCTGAGTTAACAAGAGATGTAAACCACTTGTGGTAAAAGGTAACTTCCTCTTTCGCACAAAAGGTCAGTCTAAATCTGGATTCAAAACATAAAGTGGATTTAACAGATTTCTTATCTGTATCAGAATTCAAACTCAGGATGGTATTCTCTACATAGCACCAAGGACACAGCTACACCTTTCTACTGTAGATGTCACTTAAAAGCCCGTGTTTCTCTCCCTCAGGCCTGAGAGACTCTTCAGAGTCAGAACTCCGAAGCCAGAGCTCTGTACCGTTGTCAGAAGCCAAAATTGGAAGCCAACCTTCCAAGCCTGCTTTAATAAAGCAGAAAAGATGAAAGAATATCTTAATAATGTCAGGTCCCCAACAGTGACAACGTAAACTATGTCTTCTGGCTTCAGGTGCTTATTAGCTCCACTGATGCACTTCACATTTATAATGTTGATAAAATGTGGAAACAATCTTTCAGCTTTCAAATTCTAATATTAGCCGATTCTGGCTCTGTGTTATTGTAAACAGTAGCAAAGGGCAAGGGCAGTATCTCAAGATGGGACACTCATGTTTTACCCACTTACAATCCCATTTTTCATTGGATGAATCAGTTTTAAAGTAAATATATTTCACAACTCATTCATTCATTCATTCATGCATTCATTCATTTATTCGTTTATGCATTTATCCAATAAATAAGCATTGGCTAACCATCTTTAATAGAGGTAATATGATACATGGGAAAGAGTCTTAGTCAAAACAGACTGGAGGTAAATCCTGGATTTATGCTTTACTAGTTTAATGGCCTTCCACAAAATACTGAGTCTGTGTGAGTACCTATTTCCTCTCTTGCAAAAAGGGATCTGGAGGAGGAATAATAAGTAATGTATCTAAAGTATTTGACATAACGCATAGGACCACTGTGTTTTTGTTTCCTTTCTCTTCCTTGCAAGACAGTGGGTAGAAAGATGAGTAAAATGTGTGTCTGCCATTTAAGAACCCTGAGTATAGTGGGACTTGTAGACAGCCACCAACAGACAAATTAATTATACTTAGGATGATAAGTGATAAAATTCAGGCATGAATTTACTACTGCTATTAGGGAGCAGTATCACTATAATAGGGATCACTATTAAGTGATCAAGACAGTGATCTTGACAAAAAGAGCCAGGGCAACCTTATGAGACAAGTTGCCAGAACTGACCACAATAAAAAGTAAAGAGCTTCAGAGATAAGGCAGTAGACGTTATATAACTCATGCTCTCAGATGAAACCACGTCATCAGTTCCTCTAATGTTGGGCATACATTCTCTGCCCAAATCCTTGAATATCTGGGATGCTCAGAACAAAGTAAAACAAAACAATGAGTTGCCGACTGGATAAAAGGCAAATTCATGGACCTGAAGATCTTTCAGATCTTATGTGATTCCTCCCCAGCCTACCCCACTACCCCAGCAGGTCTGTGCTCACCTCTCCCCAGCAGTGAGACTCTAGCTAACCTGGAGCCTTATTCTTGAGCAGTGTTTCCTGTCTTCCTCCTTGGCCACCTTTCCCCTGCCGGGGTCTCTGCCTCCTTCCCTCAGGACTCCGTCTGCCATAAAGCTCTCTTGGGTCCACTGAGAAGTTACTGTTTTTCTTCTTGGAACATCCAAAGCATGTTGTGCCTCTTTTCATGGCAGTTCTTTTACAACTTGTCACCTTGCTTTCCAAAATACTCACTTGATTGCAAGTTTCATCTTCATTAGATTGCACGCTCCTTGAAGCTTATTGGAGTTTATTTTTTCCACAAACTGAAAATACTTTAAAATTTTAGAATTCTCTAGCAGTTCAATCAGCCAAAGGCATTTTAGTATAGTTTCTTAAACATACTGATTTACTAATATAGTCTGTCTCCAGTCTTGAACAATTGACACTCAGGTCACCCATTTCCCCATGTCGTTTTCTGATTATCTGCTAAACAAGTTCCCACCAGCTCTGTTCCTTATACAGCCCACAAACTCCTCCACAGAGACCAAGTGGAAACTAGCCTTGTAAACTGCACCAGGAGAGCTCTCACTGTGTTTTCTTAGTCTCCTGGCTGAAAAGTGGAGAAGGTTTCTGCCAGTTACTAGGTGAGAGCCCAATATCAAGCTCTGCCTGGGACTGCCATCTTGATTTCCCCCATGGTCTTATCCCAGCCTTCTGTAAGGAATCACGAGAGCATTTGTATTTAAGGATACCACCTGTCAGATTACTATCCTCCCTTTCCCAGTTTAAATTTCTGCAGATACAAAAAAATACTCAAAACAAGTACTGGAGCAAAGGGAAGTCTAGGCTTTCCGCCATCTTTATAAGAGAGGTTCCCTCACACTAGTGCTTGTCAGAGTCAGCTGCATTCACGTGCCTTAACTTACCACTTGCTCACATTTCTACACGCCAGGAAAAACAGCTAGACTACCAATGCCAATGCATGCTCCTTCAGGGTCCAGTCTCCCCATCTGCCCCCCTGTATCTGCCTTGATACTTTGTATTTCAGGGAACTTTTCTCTTTTGATAACTCAGTTCCTAAGCTATTCTATGATATCTGACAATTTGACTAATATCTGTGTACATTGTATATATACACATATGTATATATACACATATGTTCATACACACACACACACATATATACATGTTATCTCCATTATATATATAAACATACATACGTATAACGACCTTGTGTAAGATAATTTGTAGTACTCATTTCCTATATAGATAACAGATTTACACACAGACATGCATATATACATATATATGGCTCCTTTCTCTATGTCATACACCAAAATCCATATTCATGAATAGTATTTCTCTAGCACTCCAGAATCAAAGATAAATCTGGCTCAGGCCTGAAGTGTGTTGGTCTGATGCGTTGAAAACCATTCCCTAAAGTCATCTCTACCACAACCAATAGGTACCTCATCAACACAGGACTAAAGCAAGACACATCAGTGAGGATTACAATACCTGACTCTACCATGAAGACGGTAGAGGATTTTTTTCAAAGCATTCTACTTATAACTTGAGGCCAGAACAAAGGGCTGTGTTTCTTCTACAGAACGATACAAAGCTCTCAGGTTATTTCCACTCATGTCACTTCACTCAAGAACTATAATCAACATTGTAAACTGTGTAATATAATTCATTTGACCTCCACTACTGTTGAAAATCTAAGTATTCAGATGCATGAAATGGACAAACAGGAAGCATTATTTTGTATTCTAACTGTTCAAAAACAAAAGAATGGCCTTTGCTTGTGATTATAGAAGTACTCGGCACAGTCCTGTGTAAGGGTGTACCTCCCAATCTTTCAGCTCCTTTGGGTACCTGGTGTCACTTTGGCTTTCACTTATGTATTCAACTGACACTGGTTTTTTTTTTGCTTTTTTTTTAGTAAAGACAATAGATGACCTTGGTAAAAAAAAAAAAAAAAAAGTGACGTATATTGCCACATGTCTTTCAAGTGGTCCCCCTTCTCAACATGTATGTAGGGATTCCACTCTGCTACCACATCGCACCTCTCCTACTTCCTCGACCCAGTGCACTGATGCCACAGTGCTGGCAAATTCCTTTATGTCTAGGCCTTATTATGAGTGAGTTTTTTCCTTAACACTAAAGCTCTCTGCTGCCTAAGCAGAAGAACTTGGGTCAGCTTGAAGCTCTGCGTGGTCCTTGACAATCATTTGGTTTGGAATTTCCCTTTGTAGAAGTCTTCGTGTTCTTTAATCATATTCTCAGAACTGGTGTGATTTGGAGACATTCTATGCGATGCAAAATTAATTGAAATATGACTTATGTTTCTAGAACTTCAAATGTGACATGTAAGAAAGTGCTTTTTTGCTGAAAAATGTTAACTAATTCTAAGAAAAAGTCACATTATTTAAACTAATGTCAGAATTCTTGCCCTACAGTAAATGACATTGGATATGCCCTATCATTTACATTAAAGATGTATTCATTCATTGTGTAATGTCTGAGTTTTCTTCTGAAGAAAATGCAAGGATTATTTTAAAAAAACACTTTTTTGAAACCTATTTCCAATTACAGCAATCCATAGTTTCTGTAGAAAAAAATTAAAGTGTAACACAATGTGCAAGACTGCATTGATTCTTTTTTCTCCAAATTCAATGGAGTACATATATATGCAAGGATCACACGTATATGCACTTACACAAAGTTTAAGTATCACATAGCTGTGCAGCAATGAAAATTGCATGTTGGTTTTTTCAGAGTTTTCTATCAATTGTATTCTCTACTTCATCACTTCTAAAAAACCACTTCAAAAAAATTTCTCATAATTCTCCCCCAAAAGTTCTAATAGTTTCAAGCTGTAATTGCTTGAACTAATTATACCGAAGGATTTGGTTAGAGCAGTTTCTAACCCTGGCTGTACATTAGATTCACCTGGGGAGCTTTTAAAACTATTAAATAGCAAACTATCTGGCACATGGTAGCCAATCAATACATGTAAATATCTTTCTCTATTATCCTTTCCAGTCTATCTGCAATTCTGCATTTCCCCCATGCCTAGAGTATAATCTGACATCTCACTAGCCCCTCATTCAGTACACCCCAAAACTTCCTATAAATGTTACCACATATTCTGTCTTCATACCCAGTAAGTCACCAAGACTATTGACTTTACCTACGGGATATTTTGTATCTGTCCCTCTTCACATAACCTCTTGCTCATCCGGTTGTCTTGAACTGTCTCCCAATTTAAACCCACAATTGCCTACTCTCAGGTCTTATTACCTTTCCATCATGCAGGCACGATCAAGTTCACGTTCACTATCTCCTCCAAAGCCCCCAACCATCAGGAATCCCTTAGCTTTGTACCTTTATCTTCATATTCCCCTTTCCAGGACCCTGTATGCCACCAAACAGAACCCTTCATGGAATGAGGCAGAATGTCTGACACAGATGCTCCCCCATTTTTCCACATCCCTATTTCTACGTCTCCCTGCCCTTAGTGCTTTGTCTTTGCTCATCTCCTGCTCTCTATGGGAGATGTCCAGCTCTGAGTCAACCCTTCTTTTCCTCTGTCCCCATTCCATATAATATGTCACCTGCATATTATATGGAATGGTTTAACATTTAGAGGGAGTACTTATGTAATCAGAAAAAAAAAAAAACAAAAAAAACCAACATCATAAAGGATCACTGCATTCTTTATTACAGGCTGTGCCTTTTGGTTTTGGTTATGTCTACATTTGTGGATATTCTTCATAAAATGTATCATACCCAGTGGGTGGCTACTAGAGTGTTCTTCAGATACTGTTAGAAATATTGTAATCTTCGGGGCGCCTGGGTGGCTTAGTCGGTTAAGCGTCCGACTTTCGCTTAGGTCATGATCTCGCGGTTCGTGGGTTCGAGCCCGCGTCGGGCTCTGTGCTGACTGCCAGCTCAGAGCCTGGAGCCTGTTTCAGTCTGTGACTCCCTCTCTCTCTGACCCTCCCCTGCTCACACTGTCTCTGTCTCTCCTAGAATAAAAAAAAAAAAAGAAATATTGTAATCTTCACAAACTAATATATCCCTTCCATAACAGTTCATTGAGTAATAACCAAATAAATTTCAAAAATCAAAGCCAGATATACCTAAATACCCGAGGCCAACACAACTTAAAAATCATCAGTACACATCCAACTAAAATCACAAGTCTTAAGGAAACAGTGGCATAAAGTATGGTGAGCTGTGAGGAGTGGAAATGCATCTCACAGTCAGGACTTGGCAGAAAGAGCCTATGCTTTTGTATTTCATTACAGCTAAAAATATTTATCTAGACAGAATCTAGGAGAAAATGACAACATGTGGGAAGCCGACCTATTTAACTTGAGATCAGCTGACCTTGGAGTATGTACATGACTTTCTTGTAAAAAACTGGGAAAAAAAAACAAAAAACAATCCCATGATTGTGTTGGATTGCAACAACACTTTCCCCAGCATGAAGGGCCTTTACAGGAGATAAAGCACTGATTGTTTTTAGTCCCTTTTCTCTGCTAGGGAGAAGGCACATTAAAAAGACAGCTATCTACTGCAGTGTGCTTGCCTGGCAACATGGATATTACTTACTGATAAAAAGCGCATGACAGTGATTTTAAAATGGGACTCGTACTGTCAGTCAAACTGGAGAGGCGGGATATCCTGTCCTAGTGATTACTGTCTGGGCTGTAGTGTGGCGAACTGCCAGGTCAATTACAGCAGGCCAGGGAGGAAATATGAAGACAGATAGGCTTAATTCTAAACAGGAGCATCAGTAAAATAGAAACCTAGGGACACATTAATGCAATTGTCAATTACTTAAAAGCGTGGCTTTGGCCAGAGCTGCAAAAGTGTATTTCTGTTGAGTCTTCCTATAGGTAAGGAATTTTCTTATTAATAAGAATGGACATATAAGGAATTTTAAAAGTAGCATTTGTATATTTCTGAAGGAAAACATTTCTCACGAGAAAATTAGGATTCTGTAATTCTCTTCTTGCCTAGAAGCTTAGAAACATGGGTAAATTAATATTTGGGGAAACTGGCCAATGATAGTTCATAATTGTTCATGTCACTGATAGGTCAATTTTCCTTCCATTTTTCCTTACCAAGATTGATTTCAGATCTAATTTCTCCTAGTCAAATCTCTCCTGTCTATTGCACCTACAGCTTATTTGTCTAAAGGAAAAAATATTAAGAGATCAGCAGCGTCAATTTGAGGATTCATATCACAGAATACCTGTAAACAGGGAAATATTTCCTTTGTTTCAGACTCAGATTCCAGGAGTCTCATGGAAACACATTAAACATCATCTGACTTGCCGGGGGTGGGGTGGGTGGGGGAGGGAGAATGCAAATTGTTTGAATCATATCTTAATTGCTTGTGAACTAGATTCTTCTATTCCTCCAATAACAAGAAAATCCCTGTCAACATCTATGTGAACGAAATACGGGGCTGCTGACACTGAATTTTGCAGCTATGCTATTTTTAATGGTGATTAGTAAGCTCTCAAATCGTTAAAGATTTTAAAGAGCACACAAAAAGAGATAAATTAAAACAAAAATATCAGAAATACTATCATAATTTCCCACCAACCTAAAGAGATGTTTCTCAAAAAAAAATTGTGGGGAATTTACATAAATTGTAGGACACAACGTTCCTTAAAACCTCAATAATATAGGTAGGTAGTAGTATACGCTGCTGTAAATGGTGCCGAAAGCTGATCTGGTAGAAATCAAATCCAGCCCCCCAAGCTAATATTATAATAGGAGATTACTGATACTTAATTACAGAAATGAAAATACACAATATTTTATCTATTTCTGTGTATTATTTAAATGGGTAAGAAGGTGCATAAAAATCTTTCAATGACACAAGTCAACTAGTGACTTAATCACATTCTAAACTATATAATAAAAGAATCTTTAAGATTTAAAATGAAAAAAAGAATCCTAGAAATTCGGGGCGTATCTGTCCAGATATGTGTCACATATCATTAGAACTACCTCTAGAACGATCTCTAAAGTTGTCGGTATCTATGTGCCTAAATTTTTTCACCATTTTTAATGTATCATAATAATTAGAAATTAGTGTAAGTGAGAAATGTAGGATTAGAATCAAAGAGCTCTTCAGAGACCTTTGCTCGTTCAAATACTGAGGATCTACGAGGCACCAGGCCTTGGACTTGGCTCTTGTGCTACAACAATGCACCAAAGAGCAGAAAGTCTTGCCCTCGTGTGGGTAAACAGACACGAGGTAAATGACCTATGCAGGCAGAGAACATGGGTCAGTGGGGGGGAAGGCAACAATTTTACAGAGAGCAGTCGGCGGGGAGGGGGGGAGGGGGGGCGGGGGGCGCTCAGCGGGAAGGTGAAATTTCAAGGAAGACTTAAGGGGAGGTGGGCAGGGGGTGAGGGGTGTTGGCTCTCAAGGTTGGAATATAAAAAGCATCTTTTGGGATGACTGTTAAGTACAAATTGCTAGCCTTGCCCAACAGAAGGGATAATTTCTTTAAAACTTTTTTTTTTTTTAATGTTTACTTATTTTTGAGGGAGGTGGAGGGGCAGAGAGAGAGAGGGAGACACAAGACCCAAAGCAGGCTCCAGGCTCTGAGCTGTCAGCACAGAGCCCAAAGCAGGGGCTCAAACCCATGAACTGTGAGATCATAACCTGAGCCCAAGTCGGATGCTTAACGGATTGAGCCACCCAGGCGCCCCTAGAAGGGAAAAATTCTAATTTAGTAGGTTTGAGGCCCAGGAACTGGCATTGCTTTAGTTCCCAGGCAATTCAGCTGAGGTTGGTCTACAGACCGCTTGGAGAAGCACAGCTCTGAATCCCTGACAGTCTCCTCTGTCAGCTGGCCACCACACGGAGAGGCCATCATGGGTTCAGCTGTGTGGGTGAAACACCTGGCACAGGAAAGGCACAAAGAATACCTTACACAGAAGCGTTAGAAAAGGAACTCTCCGTTTTTCACTTAGCAAGAGAGTGAAGTCCCAATAGCTACTGAGATACGTTGACACTCTGGCTGGTGAGTGATGGGCAAACTGAAGAATTATATGAGTACTGATGAGTACTGACAATCTTAGGACTATTCTGGTGGTTGATTTAACTAATGATTCCCGTGCCCATGGGGCTTGCTAGCTCAGAAGGTTGGTGTGTTTGGTGAGTTTGTTAAAGTGAGGGTCATGTCAGACATTTGCTGACTCTTTATCTCATATGACAGCTCTCCCCAGGTTGTAGGAAGCCAAAGAAATGCAGTTAACAGGTGCAACAGGTGTGAGCATGAGCCTGATGGTGCTACATTTTTCCAGTACAGGAATTCCTAGGGATATCACTTCATACTTTGTCACTGCTCTCTTACTGTGCCCGTATGGGGGATATACATGATCTGCTACGGAAATAAAAACCACGGATATTAGTGCTTCCTCTGTACGTGATCTTACTTAATCCTCAAAACAGCCCTGTGAGGGAAATGCCATGCAGGTGAACCGAAGCCCAGAGAAGTAACTTGCCCAAGGGTCACACAGCTAGTAAGAGGCAGAATTGAGATTTTTAACCTATGTCTGATTAATCCGATGCCCCATTAAAATATAGGACTTCCTAAATCTATTTTTTTTAATGCTTGATGTAAATGTTTACTATGTGGCATTTCAACATGAGAGGTTAATCCGGAGGTGCTGGTTCATTCTCAGAGGCAACATGATGATGGGGAAGGTGAGCTTTGGAGGGAAGCACAGCAGGGATTGAATACTGATTTGACACTTGTCACCACTTCACACACCTGAGCATTGGTTCCTTCCTTCATGAGAACAGGATAGGAGGCCTCTCAAATTCCAGTGTGGCAGAATGTGCACTGCACAAAACACATGATGTGCAGCACAGAGAGCCATGCCCTCCCCGACTTGGAAGGAAACCTTGACAGGCACCCAAACACCGTCTGCTCTGTGCACAGAGCACTGGCACAAACTCCCTGACAGAGGGTCACCTGAGCCGTGCTGGGACATCTCTTGAGGTAGACCAGGGGCTCTCATCCAGGCACCATCAGCTCTGGTCACTCAGGATGTTCCTCCTACTGACCTGATGGCCACCGCCACGAGGATTGCTTCCCTGGGCAACAGTGACTCAACCAGCACCTCTTTCCAGGTGACAGTGCCACAGGTGATGGAAGACAGTCACACCCCTGGTCTCTGCTTCTCTGAATTAAGAAAGCACCAATTCCAACAGCGCCTGGGTGGCTTAGCCAGTTAAGTGTCAGACTCTTGGTTTCAGCTCAGGACATGATCTCATGGTTCATGGGATCGAGCCACGTGTGCAGCTCCACACTGCCTGTGCAGAACCTTGGTGTTCTCTCTCTCTCTCTGCCCCTCCCTCCCTCTTTCAAAAATGAATAAATAAACTTAAAAAAAAAAAAAAACACTAGTTCCTGGTCAGATCCCTCCCCCCTGACCCCACTCTTCCGTCCCCTCCAAGGCCCTGCCTCTGCCTCTCCCCCACCTGCTGCAGGAACAACTCCACCAGCCCAACCCCAAACCTAGGAAGCCTCTGTTCTTCTAGGTTTCTCCCCTCCCCAGCCAGCTGGGCAAAGCAGCCCTCTTCAGTAGACAGAGGAAGAGAGAATTATGTAATACCTTTAAGGCTTTGGATGCCGCCATCCTTCCCCTGACCCAGAGAAAGTCTGGGAGTGCACCTGCACGCCACTTCCTGCTGCTGGGCCTCGCTGAGCCTGCGGTCAGTCTCCAGTGGGAGAACTTCTATCACCTCCACGTTTGTGCAGGTGCTCGTCCTCGGGCCTGTGACTGCACATCACCATGTTCTTCAAAGCTCAACTCAAATCTTTAATTTCATCCCCAATAAGTTCAATTCCAGTTTCACCTTATTGTTCCAGTTTGATGCAATCTTTTGATTCTTTTTTTTTTTTTAATTCTGTTTCTCCTGTAATAGTTCACCCTCCCAGATTTGTACCATCTGTAAATATGGTGGGACTTCCGGATCTGTACGTGAATCATCGGAAAAAGCGTTGGGAAGAGAAAAGCATCCGAGAAGGGAAAGTTTGATATATTTAGAAATACACAAGAGCTTATGAAACAGGCACATACCTAACACATTGTACAAAAGAACACAACCCGAATGACAGAGATCCCAGTTAATGTCAGAGCACTGAGTATATCAGCTTCAGCACTCCTATGCAGACAAAACCGATGCAAAATCATGCCTTTTAGGAGCCTAGAGATGCTAATAGCATAGAATTAAAGACAGATTCTAAGTTATTTGAGAGGGGCATCAGAGGAGAGAGGGAGAGGGTGGATGTTTTGTGATTTAACTGACAATAAAAGTTATCTTAATTACAGACCCCAGTGGAATAGAAAAGCTTTGTTTGAAGTCACGCCTTTTTAGTGACAGCAGCACAGCTGGACGTATTAGAATGCCATTCATCTCAGTGTCCTCTGTTTCCTTTGTCCAATAAGTAGTGATCTTTCCTATTCACTGTCTTTTCACTTTGAATGTTACTTGCAAAGGATTTTCTCCCATGCTAGCTCAAATTCATGTTAAAATCTGGTTTGTCCTGATGTTCCGATGCCTGCTCAAGTTGTCTAGAAAAGATACTGCTCTTGACATCCTTGGACTGCTAGCACCGGAGTTTGCTTTCTCCCCCTAAAAGGGCAAACCAAAGGGACAGGAATTCTCAGGGGTCTGGTAAGTCATTTGCTACAATGGCCATGGTTTTTGCCCATTGCCCCTCTGGCTTCTTGGATTTTGAGTGTGCTTAATATAGGAATCATATTAACCTTTTTCTTATGCATGAGGAAAACATTTCAGGTTATAATGACATTGATGTCATTCTAATACAGATCATTTTTTAAAAACCTTACATAATCACATCTACTACTTGAATGTATAGGGTAGGCAATTAATGTCTCATGACTCTGAAATAGTCACCTTTGAATTAATCACAGCTTATGTCATTCTGTTCTTTTCAACTTTTTAAAACAGATTTGATAAGTATAAGCTACAGATGAAAAAATAGAGAAAGGGAGTCCAGAATTTTCTCCTCAGAATTAGTAATAAGAACAACAGATGTGAGCAGACAGTAAGCAAATGAATATACTGCTTGAAGACTGAGGAATTTAGGTGATAATAGCATATGTGTTAGTTCAGGACCATTATGAGAAGTCAGAAGTTTAAACAGAATTTAAAAGTCACTATACTGTCCATTCATCAGTATGAATATCTTCAACAGCACACAAATATTCATTCTCAGTTAACTGAATTTTAAAAAACATCTTTAAAAAGTTAAGTCTAAGCCAACAGTAATTCTCATGTAAAAGTATATACAGCTTTGATTCTGTAAGTAGGTGAAGGAAATTGAGCCATTTAAAAGCATCTTTTTTCTTATATTAATTCAATGTCCTCGTTTACGAAACAGGAGCAAGATATGTGCCTAACTGAAATATACTGAATATGACTACCAGATAAAAACAAACAAACAAGCAAGCAAACAAACAAACCAAAAAACCCCCAAATAACCAAGGCACTGATTAGGAAAATATCACTTTTCCCTTGGTCTTGACTTCCTTCCTCACATGCCTTCTGTTTGCATTATTCATAGGTTTTATCAGAGTTTTATTTCATTGGGTTAATGATAATACATTTTCCATTTGTTTCTACCAAGGGGCTTGCTATTCCATTATTGCTCAGTGCTGTCAGTGCCTCAATATGACAAATGCCAAACATATACCAATCAAAACATTGAGCTGATAGCATATGCTGAATTTCCCAGATGCTGAAGTTCAATAAGGAACTTTTTGGTTTAATGAGTCTTCCCTATTATGTTTCTCTACACATCATTATAGAATCGCTCCCATCTTCTGGAAGGAACCAGCACAAACCAGAAAACAAAACAAAGGAGAACAAACTATGACTCCCATGTCATGTGACAAAATTAGTTACGCCGGCAGTAAATTTACCGAGAGTCCTGCTGGGTTTGCTAAGACTATTCTCATACTGCAGACAAATTTTATCAGAGATGCAAATAAATTTTATATCCATGTAGTCCTTTATCCTATTCATTTCAAAGGACTTTTGGGACCATTACCTAATCAGGTATTTACAAAAACCATCTAACTGAAGTAGGCAGGAATTCTGGGTTTTTTTACTGTTTTAAAAGAAGGGATCAATGAAGCCCAGAGAAAATAAGTGGCATCTCCAAAGTCATAGCTTATCATTAAAAGGACCAAGACTAGACCAGAACTAGTCTTTAACTCCACACCTGGGATCCTCCCACTTATGCTTGTCTCCAAGGACAGAGTTGACACTCGATGGGCTGAAACATTATCAACCTTCCTCCTCTGACCGAAAAGCAGCCCTAGTGACATCAAACACTAAGTTCAGTCTTAAACGAGCCAAGAACATAAATCTCCCTAGTTAAGTGAATAACTCCATTTCAACCTCTAAATCCCACTGACGTTGAAATAATGCTTTGCTTCTTTTGTAAATACTAGTTAGGTGGATTCTAAAACAATCCACAGAGAGGGACTATTACAATTATGGATTTCTTTGGAAAGGATAGCTGTCCTTCCTACTTAAGTAAAAGATATCTTAATTTGCAAGCTACTTGAGCTTCGCTGTTAATGAACTCAGGTACTCAAGTGCAAATTTCTATATGAACAAAGCTAATAATAACTCCAAATTTCATAAAGACCAAGAGCTCATTCAGAGGTTATTTCATGTGGCAATCATTTCAAGTTAAATAACCTGACATTTTAAATTTGGCATTTGGTAAACAGCTCTCAGGTGCATTTGATGAGCCTTCTCACTTTCTTGGCCTTCTTGCTGTCGAAGAAAGGTAAATGATATTCCTTGACAAGAGGTGGGTGAGTTTTTGTCCTTTGAAATAAAGAGGGTGCCTATCAAATCGTCCCCATGTGAGGTTTTCATCAAATCTGTTGCAAGAAATAGAGAAAAGATTGATACTTCTGCTGTTGGTTATTTCTCAGGTGCTATAAAAATCATGTCAATAGTAGCCTCAAGATGTTATCTGATGTGCTCATGTAATTAGGCATTTATTTATTTAATTTTAAACACTAACCACTGGTTTCTACACAGACTTACAAAAATGAATAAAGCCTGAGTCTTGTCAATGAAAGAAGAGCAGCCTAGCTGGGAAAATAGAATTAACAGTAATATAATGTGAAAATTTCTTTAATAGAAATTAATGTAAAATCAAAAGATAAAGGAGCACAGATGACAATTAGACTAAATGTGCCTTGCCATATGTCTGATGTTCCGTCAAGGTGGTGAAGTTTCAGTTGATGGCTCCCAACAACATTGTCATAAACAGAAGATAAAAAAAGATTAATGTGTAGGTAGATTAAGGTTATTTAAGTCATCAAGGGGTTTTAAGGATACAATAAGAGCTATAATAATATAGACTTGGTAGTTAAAAGTCAAAGGATTACACTATTACCCCCCTAAGTTCAACCTCTAATATAAAGAAGACTGACTTAGGCTGGATTCCCTAGAAGCAGACCCTAAGTGGAAGTGATTTATTAGAAAGTGTCCTAAGGGAGACATTACTAGGGAGCAAAGGAGTGAGAAAGGAAAGGGAAGTAAGCCCAACAAACAGCATGTCCTCAGATAAACTCTAGTGGAGGGAAAATCTGACTCATTCCCAAGGAGAAATTTGGTCCCCCCCACCCAAATTGCCCTGATTGAGGAAGAAGTAGAGAATAAGTAGGAGATAGAAGGAGCTAGAGTAGATATCCCTGCCCTTATCATTGGTAAAAGATTGCTCTCAGATGATGAAATTTCCAGGCTCACCCTGGGGGTTTCTACTTCCACATGGTAAAGTTTCTGAGCAACATAAACTCTGCTCCAGGACAGTTACTGTGGAGTGCATTTCATTAATATCGAAGTATATATTAAGTCATAAAATAGAAGGCTTCAAGTGTCTGGTAGATATACAAGAACATAAGACCATATTCAAGTTCTTACAAAGATGCAGAAGAAGTGGGTTTCAGAAGTTTTCTGGAGACTAGAATCGCTTTCCTGCATATCATATTGAAAGAATCCCCTGCCAAGCAGCCAGGTGGAATGATACATAACGATGGAGCTGACTTCAGACCTCAGAGAGCAAGTAGAACATGGTTACCAGCAATGCCTTGGGTTGACTGGTTTCTGCTCATACCTCACTCCTGCCCACTTGGGAAATCTCTGGGACTAAAACTGACAGGATATACGAAAACAAGCATGATAACAAATTCTCCTATATATGGAAGTTCAAGACTCTTCTTACTATTTCCCTTAATGATCTACCGATCGGATGCTTGTGATAAGATAAGCATTAGTAAATGTTCCCGTCTTCATAAACGGAACACATACAGATGAGACTCTATTAAGATTTAGGTCTCCAAGGTGAAATAGTCCAAGTTGAAAATGTGATAGAGAATATGCACATGAGAATACAAATTGTGAAACTATGTTCTAATTCTCCAAGGTATAAACATCACTGGTCAGACCAATGGCTGAAAACGATATCCAATTTCTCATCTATAACAAGCTAAATGGAATTTCAGGAAGTTCATTAAAGCATAAGAAACTTGTAAAATAAGAACTACAAAGACATATCACGAACAAAAGAAGAATGAGAATGAACAGTGATTTTCCCCCTAAATACACAGTTATTCAGATAGCATTTTTCTTTAAAAACAAGATTATCAGTCCTCTTGATTATAGAAAATAAGTTCTCACTGCAGAAAATTGGGCAGGTAATTCTTGGCGTTTTCCCCTCTTCCTTTTTTTTCTTTTGTATATAAGTATTTTTTTATTGAAGTACAAGCATATACAGAAAGGTACACAAGTTATAAGTGCAGGGCTCAATTTTTATAAAGTGAAGACACCTCTGTTACAACTACCCAGAAGATGACTCTGTCTTTGTTGAGGATGCAGCAAGCTCGCAGGAAAGCCCACGGGTGGTCATTGTAACACATATTTGTGACCCACTTGAAGAAACGGGTCATTACTTTTATTTTCCACAATCCTTGAATATTTATTTGTTGTAGAGATTGGCAGATGATGTCATTCATTCATTTAGATGAATTTGATGCCTCATATATGTGTTCAGCAGCAGCTGTGTGACGATGGAATTTGTAGTCTAATAGAAGATAATGTAGAAGTGGATACACTAATAAGTATAAAACATGAAATGCCATGAAGGAAAATATTGCCAGAGGCAAGACTATCAGGGCACCCTACCTAGAAAGAGTGACTAAGGAAGTAAACAACAGATGAGTTGTACACGGAAACTTGAGTAGGCACAACCAGCTATGGAAAGAGAGAAACAAAGAGCACTACATACAAAGGGAACATCCACCAGTAGATGCCTGAAATGCGCATTGTACCAAACCCTATGTATAGACTATGTTACTTCCTACATGCACATAACTATGATCAGCTTACTTTATAAACTAGATGCAGTAAGAGATGAACAAACATAACTAGTATTAAAACAATTAGAACTAGGGGCACCTGGGTGGCTCAGTCGGTTAAGCATCCTGCTTCGGCTCAGGTCATGATCTCAGTTTGTGGGTTCAAGCCCTGCATCAGGCTCTATGCTGACAGCCAGCTCAGAGCCTGGAGGCTGTTTCTGATTCTGTGTCTCCTCTCTCTGACCCTCCCCTACTCACGTAGTCTGTCTGTCTGTCTCTCTCTCTCTCTCTCAAAAAAAAAAAAAAAAACATTAAAAAAAATAAAACAATTAGAACTATCAACTGTAATAAAAGTCACAGGAACGTGGTCTCTGTGTATCTCACAATATCTTACTGTACTATACTCAGTCTTCTTGCAGTGCTGTGAGAAGATCAAATACCTGTACCACAAGATGATGTAAGGGTGACGGCGCGGTTGCTGTGACAGAGCAGTAGGCTACTGTTGGGATTCAGACGCTACAGCAGGAAGAGGATCATGGACTTCTAGACCACAATTGACCACACGTAACTGAAACTGTGGAAGGTGAAACAGTGAAACTGATAATTACTATTACCCAAGGCTGGATCGTTCCAACAACCGACAACCAGATGACCCGACTGCAGTGAGCACAGGCCGCGGCTGGAGAACAAGTGCAGAGGCCAGTCCAAGCGTGTCCACGCAGCCCAAGAGGAGTGACGGAAGACACTAAGTGACTGGAAAGGTAGTAACACAGGGTTTTTAGATGGGAAGTAAAGAGATCCAATTTAAGTTTTAATATGATGACTCTGGCCACTATATTAGTGGGTGGCAATAAGATGATCATGGTAACAAGAGCAATACAAGGCATACACTGATGGTAAGTCAACCATTTTGTGAACGGATTGGATGTGGGGGTGGTGAGGGGGCAGAATAAAAACTCAATCAGGGTTTTTATTTCAGCAATCAGATAGAATGAGGTGTCATTTACTGAGGTGGAGAAGATTTGTGGAGAAATAGGTTTCTATGGGAAAAAGCAAGAGTTTAGTTTTGTATATATTAAGTTTGAGGTGTTTGAGAAACATCCATGTGGGGTTGTCAAGTAAGTAATTTGGATAAATGAGAAAGAAGCACTGAGGGGAGATCGGGTTAGAGATATAAATTTGGGAGTTATTAGCATATAGATGGTTTTTAGAGCCATGGGAATGTAACCACAGAAAGAGAAGATAAAGAGAACTGAGTGCCAAGCTATGAGGAACTTCAATATTTAGAAGTTGATCAGATTTGAGCCAGAAAAGACAGCTAAGAGAAAAGAACCAGAGAAGTAGAAGGAAAATCAAGTTCTCAGAAGAAAGAAAGGAGAGAGTGTCCAAAAGGAAGGGATGATCAGCCATGTAAATGTTGGTAAGGGGTGAAGAGAGATGAAAAGAGAAAAACACTGAATGGGCAAAAACACACAATGTCCAAAGTAACTGGTGACCTTGGTAAGGGTCTCAGGAGTAAATGGGAAGACAGAGATGGGGCAACAGGTAGAGAAATAACTGGGGGTCAAGTAAGATTTCTAGAAGGTAGACGCTACTATGATATGACTGTCTACAGAGAAAAAAGAAAGAGGGAAATGTCTCTATGGGGAGGTGGCTAACTGGAGTAGCAACGTCTTCGATAAGGCTGAGAGCTGGGGGTCCAGAACAGGAGAGATATTATGTTTCTGAAGAAACAGGTGGGACGTAGGATGAAGAGTTCTCTGCACCATCTTCTTAAATCTTAGGGAAGTGGCTTGGCAAAATCATCAACCAACAGGGAAGAGGTAGAGCAGGGACGGAAGGGGTATCAGGCCCAAGAACCACCACCAAGGTATAACATGGGGCTTGTATAAAGTATGGGAACTTATGCTTGCTCTGGAAGTCCTGGAAATATTAACAAGAATTGATGAAGCATCTGCTCATTATGATCTTATAATGTCCTCTGTTTACCCAAATGCTATTCACTACAAAACAACAAATTCTGAATTCCTCATGAAAACAAAAATAGAAAAGATGGATTATCAAAGTCATGTGAAGCTATGCATTGGTTCAGAAAGTGCAATAAAAAAGAGATTGGAAAGAGCAGCTGAAGGACACTGAATGGAAAGGACCCTGGAATCTGGGCTGGAGGAAGCAGGAGGAAGGAGGAAGGGAGACGAGGAGACAGCAAGGAGACTCAGTGAGGTGAGAATAATTGTCTCTGTGAGCATCAGTGGAGTAAGAGCTCTGTGGACAAAGAGGTATTGGCAGAGACTGGAATGTTTGAAGTTGTAACTTGGAGAAGAACAGAAGTTTCTGCTGATGAAAAAATCTAATCTGAAGCTTGACACCTTGAGAGTGTTTCTTTGGAACCGATCAGAAAAGCTCATTGGAGATGAGCGGATCAATGAACTAAGACTGAGGTTACAGAGTGGATCATTCAGTGAGCAATGGCTTCCCAAGAAAATGGACAGAAGTTCAAACGGAGAACACAGGGGAAGTGATAAAATCCTCAGTGACTGGGGATACCCTTTTCCTTAGGAGAGGAACAAGAAGGTTAAGAGAAGACAGTAGCAACGTGAAGGAGAACCTGATGGAGACAAATGGCCTGAACCCAGGAGTTCTTACAAGAAGGAAGGGAATACCAGTCTGGTTGGGACTGTGGAGAAAGCACATCATGACCTCCTACCCAAATGTGAGGTGTGCGCATGTGAGATTATACAGCCTCACCTCAGAAAGGCTTCAAGAGAAATGGAGAGCTCTAGTTAAGGTCAAATGAAAGTAGAAATGTTCTAAAATGATGATCGGGAATTTCACAGCACAGTTGGCTGCTCATATAAGAAGAATTCCAAAAGCAAAATAGATAAATTATCAAGGGAAATGATAGAATGCCATTATCTGGGGGCTGTGTAGCAAGAAGGAAGTCTCAGCCACACCTATATCCAATTCAAAAATACACAGAAATATCCAACTCACAGTCAGCTATATCCAACTCAAAAATCATTTAATTGCCTTCTTTTACATGCAAGGGGCCATGTTTTTAAGAGGCTTGTCAGCCATGAGCAGCAAAGAACCAAAGAGGAAAGGCACAGAGGCTGATGTGGTTGTATATATGCGAAATGATTTGCCAAAGTCAATAATCATTACAGATATTTATGTAAAAAGGAATTTAAAATGGCCTCTAGAGTAATATAGATGCTTTAAATCCATTCTGATGGTATTATTTTGAAGTACATCAAATAAAATTAATTCCCTTCTAATCCAATCACTAAAATATTCTTTAAAGCAAGACTTTACTGGGATGTCAAATTTAAAAATTAAAAAAAAATCCCAGCTTTTCAAGTCATTTTATTCATCAAATCCTTCCCTAATGGAGACCAGACAGCAATGTACACTAATTAACCGGGTAAAGAAAAACTGTTAGACAATCTCCAATTATAAGCTTTCTTTTCTACTAGCTTCTCACCAGTAATAGGTGTCAAGTACATTTGATAAAGCCACTGTTGTTAAGATAGCTCACTTTTGGCTTTCCAAATATACTCCAGATACTTCATCTTTCCATGAATGATGTTAGTGTCGTACAATTAGTCGAAAATACAAGTAAACATAAATTTTTGCTGTTTTATTTATAAGCCTTATTCCATTGAAATTTCACACAGTTTCCTAAAGCTGAATTCAAAACTAAAACGAAGGTAACAAAAGGCTAAAGTATTTTTTTTAGGGTAAGTAAGAAAGATTACTAGTCTGCTAAGAATTCTATGTGTTTATGCCAAAGGTTTCCTAGTTATGAAAAGGGCAAGTTTCTCTATCTCTTTTTTTTTTTTTAATTTAGTGTATCAATACAGTTTATAACTGGGATAATATGTGTATGGTGTTAAGCCAGTAAGTTTGTGATGATTTGCTACACCACAATAGGTAAGTAATACATGTAATAAACTGGGGAAGAAAAAAAAAAGTTCAGACCCATTGCACACTAGGTTATTTATTTACTATTACAAGTCCATGGTGAAATGTCTTGGAAACTCAAGTTGGAAGCAGTTTTGATCCAGAGGCAAGTGAGAGCAGGGAGAGGAAATGAAGCAATAATCACTCAAATTTCCTGTGTGCACGTTTTCCAGTTCAGCACAGGCTCTTTTTTCTTTCCTGCAGTGTACCAGGTTGGAAGCACAGCTTTCAAAAAGCCAACCAGGCATGGTCATTACCTCGAACAGCAGGTGTGAGGGACACTGAGGCCCCCGCAAGGGGTTGAGCAGCATAGCGTGGGAGTCATTCTCTGACACCACCTTCCTGGGGGAGAGGACAAAGAAAGGTGAGCATCTTTCCCATTTGAGGAAATGGAGTAGATGAGAAGAGGCTACATGTAACCAAGAAGATGTGTGTATGTGTGTGGGTGTGTGTGTTTGATATCCAAACAATACTGTTTGATACCCAAGCAATACTGTTCAGAAGGGGCAGTGTCTTGGGGCACCGGAGTGGCTCAGTTGGTTAAGCATCTGCCTTTGGCTCAGGTCATGATCTCACGGTTCATGAGTTCAAGCCCCCAACGGGTTCTCTGCTGTCAGCAAAGAGCCTGCTTCAGATCCTCTGTCCCCTTCTCTCTCTGCCCCTCCTCCCAGCATCTTTGCCTTATGGGTAGAATGTATATATTACTGCCATACTCAAGAAAACCCTTGACGTTGCCTGGAACAGAAGTCAGGCCAGCAAGACAGCAAGCAATTTCTCTTGCTCAGTGTGAACATCTTCAGCAAGGCTCCAGCTGGTGAGAATTCTACAGACCTCTACAGTGAATGACAAACGCTGTGGCTGCCTCCCTGCATCCCTTCTGTTCTGAGGGTACCAGCTGCTACCTGCATTCAGCACAGCACTGCCGGGGAACAAACCTGCCCCGGTTTGTTCAGAGGGTCAAGGCTCCCCCTCTGCCTGTGAACCTGCCGGGCTCAAGGCTCTCCCTCTGTCTGAGCTTCAGGCTGCAGCCATGCTAAGTGAACCTGGCCGGTCCCCCCACAAGAATACCTTGAACCCAGCCGGTTCAGTGCGGGGGTAACTCCTGGCTAGAAAGCACCCTGAGTGATGGTGCTGCTTGACAACAGCATGCCTTCTGACCCCCCAAAAGCTGCTGCTGGCACAACTTGTGGCCAAATATTCTCCTCTTACCAGAGCTTCAACTCAGGAGGTAATCTGGAATGAGATCTTAAAGGGAGCTTCAAGAGCAGCAGAATTTGTCATTATCACCTAGCTATCTTCCAAGAAAACAAGAGTTGTGACTCTTAGGCATCACAATACTGAAACTCTATATTACACAAGCATCTAAACATATCCTTTTAAATACACTTGTTAGATCATCATTTCTTACCGGAAAGGTTTCGTTTGGTGGTCTGATGACTACAAAGCATTCTTTACTGTGAATATTATGTCCTCATCTTTACTAACCAGTTTATTACATGGCATCTCGGAGAAAATATCGCTTATGACACAGCCTTCGCTACTTCAAACGGTTCAGGATACCCCATATTATTTTACATATTTCCACTGTTTTTGAAGCAAACTATTCAATTTTCCTATTCTTTTTTGTTTTCTTAAATAGTTTATTGTCAAGTTGGTTTCCATATAACACCCAGTGCTTATCTCCACAAGTGTCCTCCTCCATGCCCATCACCCCCCTTCCCCTCTCCCATACCCATCAGTCCTCAGTTTGTTCTCAGCATTCAAGAGTCTCTCATGGTTTGCCTCCCTCCCTCTCCCCAACTATTTTTCCCCTTCCCTTCCCCCATAGTCCTCCGTTACGTTTCTCCAAAGCCACCTATACGTATGGTATCTGTCCTCTGCATGACTTATTTCGCTCAGCATAACACCCTCTAGTTCCATCCATGTTGCTACAAATGGCCAGATTTCATTCTTTCTCATTGCCATGTAGTATTCCATTGTATAGACAAACCACATCAATTCCATTGTATCTATAAAGTCCCATTGTATCTATACAATCCCATTGTATCTATACAATCCTAGTGTATAGATAAACCACATCAATTTTCCTATTCTTAAAGATCAGTGGAATTCCCAGTGGAAAAATACATGATTTGAAAGTTTTCTACATTAAAAGGCAATTGGTAAATTATAGAATACGATGAACTCCACAATGTTTGTGTTACCAGGACATTTCCACAGAGGGAGGATGAAAAGTATTAATATTTGTAAATAAAACATGTGACACAAACTGGGACAGGCCAGGAAGCTGATTTGTGGAAAAACTTATTTTGTTTTTGTTTAATTAAAACCTTAAAAAGTACACAGATGGACACACACACACACACACACACACACACACACAGCTTTCCCCATCCCTCTTACCCTATGATGTAACAGACATCCAGGAAGATGTAGCATGGTCATCCTATATAGGCCCTCCTCGCCCTTAGAATGGCATCACAGAAAGAAACTGAAAAGCTTTCTCCAAGAATGCTCCAGGACACTAGTGAGAGGCCCTGGCTCACCCCAGCTAAGACACTTTGATTATTCTGGAACCACTAGTAAAAGAGGGAAGCCTCATCCCTTAAGGCCTTTCGGTCACTGAGGTACTAGAAAAGGTAATGGCCACTAAAAAGCTTACAAATAAAACTGCACATTTTGTGCCTCTCACTCATTAGCAATTATCTTTTAAAAACATTTGCACCTGCATCTCAGCCCCATATTCCTTGCCAATGTCCCTTACCAATCAGCAACATACATCCCAATGACATTTTGTCATCAGACACTTTGTCATTAGAGATGGGACATAAGTGGGAGACCAACACTTTCCCATATGTGAGAAAGCAAGGGTAGGGAATGAAAGCAATGTCCCTGACGACCTGGGCTTGTCAAACTATTGTGACCCGGGGTGTCACCATGACTAACTTTTCCAGCCTCCACTTTCTTCCATACAGAATGAGTTGTCTATGCAACAGCAACGGAGAGATCATAAGGAACAAATTCAATTAACATTTGAGACCATAATTATTAAACTTTTATTTATATTTATACATATTTCATTTCCAATTAATAGGATGACAGAAAAGGACAGACATACTTGTCAACTACATTAGCAGTGAATGGCTTTCCCCTACCACAGTCGTTAATGAAGGTTTATAATTAGGTTCCAAAGATAGCATTTCATTAAGTGAAGGACCATGAGATTATTCTTTGTTTCTGAGTGGAATAAGAACCTTAAGAAAGTGTTTGCTTGACTGTGTTAGCTTCATAACTACAAATAACATATTTTTAGTAACATATTATGAACATAATACATAACATATTACGAACTTGGGTTAAAAATCATCATCAACAATATATTCACGATGACTGCAAATGAGCAGTCATTTGAATGATTATGTAAATTCATAAAGGGTTAATACACAGCAATCCCCAACTGGAAACAAAATTATCAAAGTATCAAGCAGTGCAGTATAATAAATGTCCAGAAGACGAAAAACCTGGAGACTAAACAGATCCTCTGGGTTGTCCCTGAACCATGCATTGTGCTTCACAAAATGAGTATCAAGGTCCTCAGAATTCAAGTGATTTTTTTTAATAAGGTCATACGTCCAATGTATTAAAAATCATGAATTAGAACCAATCTCATGACTCCCTCCTAGCGGTGTTTTGGTTTTTTTTTTTTTCATTAAAATGTCCTGCCTTGTTATTTTTTACATTTGGCATTTCTCTGCAGTA
Source organism: Proteles cristata cristata (assembly GCA_017311185.1). Classification (NCBI taxonomy): domain Eukaryota; kingdom Metazoa; phylum Chordata; class Mammalia; order Carnivora; family Hyaenidae; genus Proteles; species Proteles cristata. The sequence continues at coordinate 673,729 of JAESUZ010004109.1, read as the reverse complement.
CAAATTACAGATTCTATTCATGCATTATCCCCAAAATTGGCATAAATATCAATTGCCAATACTTACTCATTTAATTTGATCAGGGTGTATTTACTAAATGCCTCCTCTTTTTCAGAACCTTCACTAAGATGAATAAGCTGCCCTCAAAGTGCAGAGGGAGAGGCAAACAGACAAACAGATAATTATAAAACATTAGAGTCTGTGCAAAGATAGAGATGCCCACTGGGTACGAAGGCACCAGAATGGAATGATAGTGAGGATGATAACAAAGGGTACTTTCAGGTACCAGAAAAGACTTTGTAAGAGGGGCATACCTGATCTGAGCCTTACCTGGTGGGTAGGGGACTGTCAGGTGCTCAGCACAGGAGATCACAGGAGCAGGACTTCAGGGTGAGAAGCAGCACAGGGTGTGTGCGACTAAATCAGTTAGGTGTTGATAACACTGGAGTCCCCAGAGCTTGGAGTAATCAAGTGAGAGCCCTGCAGGAGGCAGGTCGGACTACGCAAGGCCTCACACATTAAAGGGCTTGTGCTCTATTCTTTCTGCAATGGTGACTATTAGACAGATGGAAGTATAGGAATGCCACTGTCATATTTTTCACTTTATAAGTAAATTTTTATAACCAGTGGAGTAGATCTTTAAGAGGAAGACTGAAGGCAGATATCTAGCAGCTAACTAGTTTCCTTTAAAAAAAAAAAAAATGTTTTATTTATTTCTGAGAGAGAGAGAGAGAGAGAGAGAGAGAATGAGCAGGGAAGGGTAAGAAAGACAGGGAGACACAGAATCCAAAGCAGGCTCCAGGCTCTGAGATAGCTGTCAGCACAGATCAAGATGCAGGGCTTGAACCCACAAACTGTGAGATCATGACCTGAGCCGAAGTCGGATGCTTAACTGACTGAGCCACCCAGGTGCCCCATCTAGCAGCTAACTAGTTTAAAAGACTCTAGTTAAAAGATGATATAGGACCAGATTAGGGTCAATGGTAGAGCAAAAAGAAGAAGAAGAAAAAAAGCTTGAAAAACTTTGAGTAGATAAAATTTGTGATTGGTTAAGTGCAGGTGAGAAGGTTAAGATTTGGAAAACCCAGTATGGAGGTTTGGGTAGATGTGGCCTTGACAAATAAGAAAGCAGTAACAGACCAAGGGACAAAGATGATGATTTTAACTGAATTTGAAGTGTCTGGGGGATATCCCGGTGGAGGTGCCCTGCAGGCAAGTATATGAGCTGGCACCTGGGAGAATCCTTGCATCAGCTAAGACTCAGAAAGCATCGGCAATGTGCTAAAATGTGGTTGTGGCTGAAATCACCTAGGATACAGATGCCAAACGAGGAAGAAGATGCCAGAAAGGCACGTGGGATAAACAGCAAGAGAGGCGTGAAGCGAACGAGCAGAGCAGATGAGTACTCACTGAGAACTATCAATAACATATTCGACCATAAATGTGAGACTGCCCTAATGCCATCTTAGACCATTAAGTTCAAAAGGTCCTATAACAACAAGTCTAATAATAAAAGTACAGACTTGCTTTGACAAATTAAAAAGAAAGGAAGGGAGGGCGGAAGAACAAACAAATAGCCATTCTGGATACAAACCAAGGATTCGACATTTGGAGTCTCTTAACCATCCATCACCTCCCTGCCCAATCAGAGTGAGGAAGTAATCAGAATGAGTATCTCCACCCTCTGTGATGTCAAAAAGCCCAGAAGATAAAGCAAGCATTCAGGGTCTTGCTCTGAGAGCCTTCTGATCATCCCAGAAATTTCCTCCAGTGCAGTCAGTGCGGGGCCCCAGGAGAAGGCCCTGAACGTGCAGAGGTCTGGACACAGCCCAGTCGATTTGAGGACAGCACCTCAGCCCCTGTTCCTGCCCCAGAGGGATGCCAAAGCCACCTGTGAGATCCTGCCCATCTCTGGGGCTAAAAGGAAGCAGAAGAGATACCAGGGTTTTCTCTCAAATGACACCCCATTATCATAGGAAAAGAGAGGATAAAACAGACAGTGAGGGAAAGGTCAGGACCTAAGGTCCCTGGGTGGGGAAAAATACACAGTTGGAACAATGCAGGGAGCGTCCGAGCGCATCAAACCCCCTCCGGTGTAAGGGTCCTCTTAAGCCTGTAACAGACCCCCTCCGACTCCCCCTCAGGTTTCCCTCAGGAATTTGACAAAAGGCATAAGTATGGCCCTAGACCACTCCTCATACAGTGGAGATGAGCCAGTCAGGAATGGACAACCCAGCACCCAGAGCTGTCCAGGCAATAGGTGTCAGACCCTGGGAAGGAACAAGGGAAATGGGAAGGGAGACAGCTGACCAGACCCTCAGAAAACAAGGACCCTTGCCCGAAGTCCTCAGGAATGCACTTCCGAATGCCCCCTCTCTGTAAAGAGAGCTTTCCTATTACTCTTACTTTCAAATCATATATTTTAATAAACTTGCCTTCTTCTCATTTTGTATCCAACTCTTCATTCTTTGAAGCAGCGAGACAACAAATCCTGGGTACTGAGGTAAAAAAAAAAATTCTTGCAACACTTTAAAGTATGTTTTCTGTTTAAAGCCTGGGTGCCAGAATGCCTAATATAGATAGTCCACCTAGGCTGAGGAGAAAATCAGGAGCAGAACCGGCTGTTACGCACGCATTTTCTCAGCCCATACTGGACAAAACCTGTGTGACTCAGGGGGTAAGAAGTAGTCTCGGCACTACTTCCTACAAGGTAGCTTGGTTCCCCTCCCAGCTTCAGCACTTGAGTGACCTTGAGAAGACGGTCTGGGGGCACAGTGTCATCATCTAGAAAATGGTCAAAGCAAAGCTCCCTACAGAAGGATGATGAACAAGCTATGATTGTTAGGTGATGATGCTACTCAATTTGTTTACTGAGAAGATCTTGTTGAGAACAAAAAGCCAAAATCCCTAGCAGTCATCCTTGACTCTCACTTTGCCTCCCACACCTAAACAGCCAGCAGGCCACTTAACCCGCCCACCTCCCCTGCCCCCAGTAGGCCTTAAATTCATCTTTTCTGTCCATCTCTGTAGCTCCCATTCAGCCAAAGGCATCATCATCTGCCCTGACCTTCTGAGGCAGCTATTCGTCATTCTCAGTTAATCCTCCACACAGGGACTGGGGAGATCTTTACATTTTTAATTCAGATTATACCGTATCCCTTAAAATCCTTCAGCTGCATTCCACTGCCCCAAGACTGAACACCAACACCTCCCCAAAGTCTCAGGGTCATGAAGGTTCTGGGCCCTGACTTCATGTCATCGACAGCCTCCTCCTCACTATGTCCAGCTAGGCTGGCTTTCTTTCTTTTCATAACAACCTGCCTCAAGGGCTCCATGTAGTCTTCCCACCTCCCTAAGATACTGTGGCTCCCATCTCCCTGTCATTCAGATATAGAGACATTTCCTCTGTGAAGCCCACTCTGATCTGATCAAACTATCTAAATTCATACTATACCAAATGTCCTCTTACCTATCACACTGCCCTGTTCTCTCCACGACACTTATTTTAATCAATGTTTCTTACTTATTTGTTGTTCTGTTCATTATCTTCACCATTCCCCATCTGTCCCTAATCTCAACAAGAGCAGCAATCTCTATTTCCAGGGCTTGGTTCTAGTAGGCATCAGGATGTTGGCCAAATGGAACCCTATGTGGCTATGCTTCAGATTACAGATGAGGCCCCTTCCCAAGCATTTGTAAAAACAAGCACAGTGATGATATAGAGACATTGTATGAAGCTTTGTCCCAGATACTTTTATTATTTTGGTCTGTCCCTACAGGTTTTAGGTAAAGAGTCAACAGAAAAAAAGACTAATTAAATGAAGACCAATAGCAGCCAGGTAGCAACATGCAGTTCAAATTCCCCAGGATTTCTTCTTGGGGCCCATGTCATAGGTGCGCAATCCTCAAGAAATACATCTGCAGTCTAGATTAACTTGCACAGACTGAAGGATAACTCATTTAAATCTGTAAGCTGCCAATCTAACCAAGTCAGGCCTCAAAATGCCTCTTGCTTCCACTTTACTGGGAAAACAGAGGTTGTTGGAATATAGGTGCCCTTGAATGTCCACGTGGGTTGCAGAGAAGGTCAGAACATAACCGAGGCCTTCAGTGTGCAATGCTGAAGTTGTATTTCCAGGGAAATCCACATCATGCACTGTCCCTTACTATGATCTCTTACATAAAATTCACACAGGCTTTACTGTATGTATTTATAGATTACTGCAGAATAAACACTTAAGACTCACAGGAAAGAATCTCTGGCTATGTAAAACATATCCAACTAAGCTCTGACATTAACTTGCTTTGTGATCCAGGATGAGCCACGTAATCTCTTCTTGCTTCAACACTGTCGTCTGTAGAATGAGGATAACAGAACGACACACTTGTGAAAGCATCCAAATTACTACCTTGATGAGCCATGTGTAGACAGACATCTTTAACTGTGTCCCCAGGTAGAGTAACTGCAACATCTACATTAGGAGAAATATCAGGTTTTCTAGGATCAGGGGCACTGCAATATTCCTTTCTGTGTTTCCTTACTTAACTACAAAATGCCCTACCTGGAAAGAAAACCATTATTTAATTAATTCTATTGGAAAGAAAGCATTAATGGAATCTCACCAGGTCTTTCCATAAAGTCAATCAGGAAATCATGAATTAAATATTCGTTACATAGACATAGATTGCCCATCCATTTATTTTAAAAACAGGGAAAACCTGCTCCATTGCAGTGGCTGTGCTACTGGCCTCACCAAATCGTGTGACAAGACAAAACAACACAACACATGGTGCTGTCGTCCCTGCCCCCGATATTTGTCCTTGGCATTTGTTACCTGTACGTCAACCCTCTTTATTAATAGAGCTATGCCCTTTCCATAAAGGGTAATGTCATTGAAATCTGAGCTGTCAGACATAAAAGGTATGGAAGGTCTCACACATTGTCCTTTCGTTGCCTGCCTTTCTCAAAATCATCTCAAAATATTTCTTTTGTCTTCTGGTTGCTTCATAGTCCATGTGTATACTGTTTTATGAATACCGGCAGATTCCAAAACAGAGAGTGAGTACAGAGCCACAGGGCTCTGAATCGCCCATCCACACGAGAGGTTCTGCGAAAAGAAATGCAGCCTACCGTAACGTCACGCCCCGGACACCATCACTCTTGCGCCTGCACGCTTCTCCCCCGGGCTCTCCAGTGAGGACCCTGCTTCTCGGGTCTAGCAAGGTCCCGTGACAATCACAGGACCCAGAGCCGAACTGGAGATCTTTCCAGCTTTTCTGACAGTCTGTGGACCTCCAGCCTGCCTCACTTAGAGATCTGTCTCCTTCCTTGAGAGTCAAACTCCATTCCAATGTGTCTGCCTCTTCAAATTCCTCATTGTGATACCTTCCAACTAGCCCCAGCTCACTCCTATTAGGTCTGTTATTCTGCTACTTGTTGTTATAATGTTTTTATTCTTTTTCTTTAAATCTCAGTGATTTGAATTAAATGAGCTATACATGTTTTCAGTACTAATTCAAGTGATCCCAATGTTTCCACATTTTAATAGAGTAAAATCCCCTGCTCTATAAATTCAATTCCCATTGCCCCCACTGAGTATGAGCGTGTGTGTGTGTGTGTGTGTGTGTGTGTGTGTGTGTGTAATATCTGTCCATAATCTGGGCCTTCCAGACCCATAATACTCTCCACTCGGCTCCATTCAGTTTTGCACACCACAGCCATAAAACAATGAATCTTGACTGTGCCTCTTCCTTTGGTAAAAGCCTTTCTTGGTTCCACTGCCTCTATAATGAAGTTCAGCCTCCCTATCGGCTTTATGAGACCATGAATCACTTGGACCTCACTTGCTTCTTCGGCCTCAGTCCTTACTTTGTATTTTTCATCCTCTCTGCAGTAACCATATCCTACTTTGCAGTTTCCGCATAGAGCGATCTCCCTCATCCGTGCCCTTCTGCCTGTGAGGACCCTCTGTGCACTAGCTCTTACAAGACAATAGGAAAGAGAGATCAGGCTGGAAATCCTTGGAGAGTGACACAGAATCATTAATAAAACTCAAATCTAAATGAGCATGCTATCCAAAAACACTGAAAAATAAGCATGGAAACTAGACATGAGGAAGACAAAAGCTGATCTGTACGATAGATACATATCCACTCAGGTGGATAAAGGTAAAGCTATGTAGATAGAGAATCAAAATTACTAAATGATAAACATCCACATTAAATTTCAAACCTCACAGACTTTCCTAGATAATAATTTATTTCCATTAAAAAAGAGACAACTGATTGTATATTTTGAATGAGAGGAGAGTTTAGACCGAGAATTTGATAGCCCTCTGGGTACCTCACTAGCTGAAGATTTACCATCAGTTTGTGAGCTCGGTCTCTTGCTTCCAAGTAAAGCAAAAGTGGCAAAAATAAATGCCTTTCATTTCTAAGCATGACCTTAAAGATAAAACATAGAAGAAAAAAATAACAGATGTGACTACCTAAATCTTTAAAATTTCAGTAAGCCAACACACAAACAAACCCATCTATACAAATAAAAAGGTATATCACCAAGTAAAAAAAGCCAGCCGAAAAGACAGAGTTATAGCGTGAATCCAGAAAAGGCTTTGATAAACTAACATGGAAAATAAACACCCAAAAAAATAACTACCAACATACAACCCTAGAAAAATAGATGACCGATAATTTGGAGAAAAATTCAGTCAGATCACTTGGACCTGTTAAACTGGCAAAGACTTGCACCTGGGTGGCTCCGCCGGGTAAGCATCTCACTCCTGGTCTTGGATCAGGTCATGATTTCACAGTTCACGGTTTCGGGCCCGTGCTGGGCTCTGCTTTGGCAGTGTGGAGACTGCTTGGGGTTCTCTCTCTCCCTCTCTCTCTGCCCGTCCCCACTCATACTGTCTCTCTCTCTCTCAAATGAATAAACCTAAAAAACTACAAATAAAATTAGTAAAAAAGAAACAAATATCAGTGTTGATGAGGGTCTGCAAATATGCACTCCCAGATACTGCTGGTAGGATATACTCCGTTCATAATTATGTGTTCTCTAAACTAGCAATTTAATTCAGAAGCATTTACCCAGGGGAAATACTTAGTCAACAGAATACTATTTAGCCATTAAAAATAGTTATCTAAAACCCAGTTAATGTTATTAAGTGAAAAACATCTACAAAACAGTATACAGACATAGTTTTTGGGGTTTTTTTTAATTTTATTTCTAGGAGAGAGAGACACAGAGTGAGCAGGGGAGGGTCAGAGAGAGAGGGAGACACAGACTCCGAAATAGGCTGCAGGCTCTGAGCTGGCAGTCAGCACAGAGCCCGACGCGGGGCTCGAACCCATGAACCGCGAGATCATGACCTAAGTGAAAGTCGGATGCTTAACCGACTAAGCCACCCAGGCGCCCCCAGACATAGTTTAAGACGGTCATATAAAAGGGGCGTGTGTGTGTGTGTGTGTGTGTGTGTGTGTGTGTGTGTGTATGCCTACAGGTTCACACCTAAAATGGTCTAGAGAGCTCTTCAACAAAAGTTTAACACTAGCTATTTCCTGTATGTAGACATAAGTGTGGTCTTTGTTATTCTTTTAAAATTCTCCAATTTTAGGGGAGCCTAAGTGGCTCAGTCATTTGAGCCTCTGACTCTTGATTTCAGCTAAGAAACAGATTTCATGATTCGTGGGATTGAGCCCTGCATCAGGCTCTGTGTTAATTGTGCAGAGTCTGCTTGGGATTCTTTCTGTCCCTCTCTCTGGCCCTCCTTCCCTTGTGCACATTCTCTTCTCTCTCTCTCCCCAAATAAATAAACTTAAAAAAAAAAAAACTTTCTATATTTCGTATACATTTAAAGAAAGTATAAATATTTTTAAAATAATCAACACTATTACAACTTTGCTTTGAGGACAATGTATTTAGGAAAGTTGTATGTAGAATGAGAAAGTAATATATCCATGGAAAAGAGAGACATCAGTTTTAAATTACAAAACCTGATCACATATTCTATTTGTTCATCATTCAAAATATTTTTTTTTCAAATGGTTTCAATATAACAGAGGCTTAAATGTTTTGCTCTAAGCATTCTTGATTTGATTTTTCACACAAAGTGTAGTTTAAGGGCTGTTCATTTGATTATATTTCATTCATGTAAACTCATCTCATCAAAATGCAAAGTTTCGAAGAGCCATCTTATCTCCAAAAAAAAAAAAAAAAAAAACCACACATTTACTTCTAATTTATATTCTATTTTTCTTAGGAAATGGAAAACAAATTTTACTAAAAGTAAATGAAGTTAAGCTCCAAAAGTTCAAGACTAACACAGAAGTAAGTTAAGCACCATGAGACTAAAAAGGATCCTTGTCTTCCATTCTTATTCAAAAAGTCTATTTACCCACATATGATCTTGCGATTAGCACACTAGACAACAACTTCTCCTGTCTCTTAGAATCATATGTGCCATATTCTGCTTTAGAACCACATTCTTCTTCACATAGCAAATGCAGTGACCCTTCTCCTAGGAAACAGGCCATAAACCTATGACCGATCTCAGCCCTGACCCCAACTACACTATTTCCTCCTTCTATGGATCTGGTGCTCTAGAATGGTCTCTTTGGGGTCGCTCCTTCATCAGGATCCTGCCGTCTGACCTTCAGCTTGAGGACCTGCACAGTAGATTCTGACCCTGCTTGTCATAACTCTGACAGCATCTCCACAGTGAGCCGTGCTCCGCGGCAGACTCCAAACCGACCATTCTCCGCGATTCTTCCATTTCATGAGTGCTTTGTCCGGAAGCTCTGGCGTCTTACACTGGGAACCACACTATCCTCCCAGGCCACTTCCCTCTCTCTCTTTCTCCAAACCTGTGATCTCAATTCTATCAAATCTCTCACTCAGTTTCAAGAGTCTGATGCTAAATGTGCTAATTCCTCTACCTAGGAATGTCCTTTGGAATCTTCTGTCTACCTTGCTTAGCAAATGCTTAGTTGTCCTTCAGGATCCAGTTTAATCATCACTCCCCCAGAGATTTCTAGTCCCTGCAATGGAATATGTCATATTTTCTTCTCTGGGAAAACCCTCCACACACACACGTTCAAACACATACTCATAGGTGTGTCCACATACACATAGATGTGCACACACACACACACACACACAGTTACTTGGCTTAGGTTATAATTATTTGCATGGTACTTTGGAAAATTGGGGAATAAAAAAATTGGGAGAAGCTGAGCCTTGAGGGCAATTGAGCTATTACCAAATCCAGCCTGGGGTGACAAAGTTCTAATAGTAGGATGGTGACAACAGCAGACAAAGACAAGAAAAGTCTCTAGGATGCCCCACAGTACACGTCAGGAAAAGCATGTGTTAGGCAATAAATAAAGGTAACAAAGTGGGGGGGGGGGGAGGTCGGGGGGGGGTGGCTTTTCCATAGCAACTTTGGGCAGTACTGTTTCTATTTGGAAGCATACAAATGGCAAAGAGAAAGTTACCTTATCTCAGCAAGTTGATAAATCTGAGACTCAGATTAGCACTACATCTGCTCCGGACTGCTGAGGGCTTGCTGAGTGAGAGCTTTTCCTGTTTCTTCGGAGTGCCCCCCACCACAAAGTCTGAGACACATCCCAGTTACATGCACTAAAGACACACGTGCCAAACGAAGGAAATGCTAATATTCCATGCTCCTTGAGTACAAAGCTGAAGTCAACCCCAGCAACAGCTCTTCTCAGAGAGAGCCAAGGAGCCAAGGCAGGTCTAATAAAGGTGCAAGCTAAGTTAAGACACTGTCACAAAGGCTAATATGAAGATTAAGTGTATTAATAAGAGGAGTGAAGCTAATATAAATCTGATTTTCTTTCCCCAAAAGAATACCAAGCATTTGAGATACAAGAGGTTAAGTGAAAGGCAAAAGAGATGGTTAGATTCATTTATAAGTGATTTACTTTCAAAGAGAGATTTTGAAAGAGTATTTAGCTTAGAATGAACCATACGACATTCAAGGGGCTTTTATGGTAATTAACGAAAAAGTGGAAACGCATAGTAAATTCCGAACTCACCAGTGTCTTGAATCAAACAAGAAAAGGAAGCAGATCTCCAATTTTGCTGAGGAACTTCTTATATGATATTTCATACATCGTCATAAAGAAAGATAATTCTTATACTTGAATTTCAAGAGGGTTTTGCAACAGATAGAAGGCGGTAAAATCAAGGAAATGAGTTTAACTGAACTATGCGTGCCTTTTCATCCAATTTACATTTGGAATACATTTATGAAAGGGGAGCCAAAAAAGTCAGAGGGGAAAATCATGTTTTTCAGTGCTTGGCAGATGACCTCACTCACAAAGGTTGTAAAAACAAAAAGTTTCAACAGACATAAATAAAATTTTGAATCATTTATTTCTAAACACAGAGTGCTAACCACTATAGCCAAGTCATTTAAATTCCCTGTGGTTAAATCTCTTACCTGTAAAACATAAATAAACATATAAAACTCTCTGATGGCATTATTAAGCATTTCACACAGTATGTATCAATCTGTGAGGAGAGCACTGAAGCACAGAACTTCAAAATTACTTCTGAAAACTGGCCTTGTAACAGGAAGTCTTGTCCTTCTACCAAGTTCTAACAGCTTTCAGATACTAAAACTTGTAAAAATCGGCCTTAATGTTTTAAAACGAAATACACTGGAATAAAAATGCATATTCATATGACTTCAAACACATCAAAGCTGACTACATTTTCTGTATCATCTAGTTACTCTAGTTTCAGAAATTAAGAATTCTGAGGATAACAAATCCTGATTATGGCTCCTGGATTTTTGTTTTCACCTGGTTTATCATGTTATATAGAGAGTCCAAGGATCCCTGAAAGGAAAGATGAGTTATGAATAAAGATCCATTTCCAGGACTAGGTTCAAGTTCAAATTTACACGCCGATGTCTGCAGCGCTTTATGCTCTCAAAACAAGAGTCACAAGCTTGTATACTCTGTTTTCTTTGCATTTTGTTAAAGAGTCTGACTTTACGGTTACATGGTTTGTGTTTAGCTTAAGCTTTTGAAATCCCACACAAACCTTATCACAAGGTTGGGTGTACCATGGGTCTCCAAAAACTTTTAGTTGACTTTAAAACAGTACCTTACATGTCTGCCAACGATATTAAATTCAGCAGCAAGAGCAATAATAACATGGCAAAAGCAATAATCCTTTAAGTTATTGTTTTGCTATACATTGTAGCTATATGTAAAGATAAAATATGTGAAAATGCAGCCATTCTATGTGGCAAAAGCTAGAGAGAGCTTCAGAGTTTCATCAGCCTCTGAGGTAAATGGCAGGGATAGGTACCGTATCACAAAACTGTAAGGAATTCTTTGTGGATGATTGATTCCTAGCTCCCAGAATCCCTTTCCCACCCCCACAAAGAAATAAACAAATAAAAACCCCATCTGTGAAAGAATATAGCACTTTTCCACCCAAAAGAGTTGACTACTGGTAGAACGAGGTTATTCCCAAAGGCTTTCCTTAAGTGGCATAATCATTTTTCACTTACAAATCCAACAATTATTCCTGAGATTGATGTGTGGATTTAGTAATGCTCTATCACTCAGAATCTCTGTTTATGCTTTCCCTCTCCCAGAGGGCAGCCGTTCTAAAGAGTTATCCCTCTCACAAGCAGTAAGACCCATAAACTCCCTGTGAACACAAAGAAGGGCTTCCACCATTCATTCCAGTGGAAAGGAATAACAATTAAGCTAGCTATCCTATAAAGCAAAGAATTTTTTAATAAATAAAAGTAAACCTCAGGAAAGTCATGCAAACATTATCCCCCACCGATATCCTAAAATCTTTAGAAATCTCCACTGATTGAAGTATTTGGAGCCCTAATGCAGTTTTGTTGCTAAAACTGAGTATTTATGCCCACCTGGGCAGAGAACACAGAATACCTCCTGTACACACAGTCCCTTTACCCTGTTAACTAGTGAATGAACAAAGTCAGCTGCTGATGTATCACTGCGTGGACTGCTTTCCTTCCCCTATAGAGTTTAACCGTAGTTGTTACTGATCAGGAACAGTATTTGTGAAAATCCTACCAAGCAAAAATATTTTTAGAATACCATTGCTTCTGGGTCCAGGAGAAAGAATGTAAATCGTAAGTAAAAAAATGTAATTAATTTAAATTTTAATATGATGTAGTCAGCTTCATAAATGACTGGGAAAAAGCAAGCCAGGGGAGCCTGGGTGGCTCAGCTGGTTAAGCGTCCGACTTCGGCTCTGGTCATGATCTCACGATTTGTGGGTTCAAGCCTCGCTTTGGGCTCTGTGCTAATAGCTCAGAACTTGGAGCCTGCTTCAGATTCCGTGTCTTCCCCTCTCTCTGCCCCTCCCAACCTCATGCTCTGTCTCTCTCTGTCATTCAATAATAAATAAACACTAAAAAGAAAAAAAAAGCCAGCCATATGACAAATTTTGAGCATTTGCTATAAAAGTATCGCCAGATTATTTTCTGAGTTATTTATCTTTTTGAGACCCACCAAATAAACGCCTTTCTTAATCTGTAGTAAAAATTATATTCCCTTTTTAGCAGATAATAATTATATAACCACTTTTAGCCCAGGTGATCCTCTGAAGTAAAATTAATATTCAGTCACAATAAATAGGTCAGCACACCTAAAACTGACATCTGACTTGCGTCCTCCACCAAATGAATCCATTTCCTTCTTGCACCCAGTCTCTACCATCGCCAGGTAGCTAAGGTTGCATTGAAGTCTTCTGTGATCTACACACCAATCCCACATTCCTAAAACTTCTCTAGTTCCATTCGTTTGTTCCCTTGATATATACTCAGTCTCCCAAGAATCATGTAGTGTGCTGTGCACTGGTATCCACAAAATTATTTTTCAACCAATCCAGACTCCATTCTACTCATATCCTATTGCCAAGTTTTTAAGTTTGCAAATACAAATAATAATAAGATGTAACAGTAAATGCTCAATAAATGTTAGTTGTTTCTGTAGCTTCATTCCAGGGGAAATACACTTACTACTTCATTAGCTTTGTTATTTAATGATCATGTCCACCTTCTACTCTCAGTATTAACATCTCCAATATTACAGAAGTAGAGAGAGAGGTTAAGTAACTAACTCAATGTCACATAGGGACCAAACAGAGCAGCCAAGACTCACAATTAGTTGGCCTGACTCTTCATCCACTGGGTGATGAGGGAGAGAACCGTATAGCAGTTCAGAAGACAAAATTAAGAAGATGTGTATTTTGGGAATGTCATAATAATGCAAAGAATCACTTTAGTGATGAATCATTTTAAGTAACTCATATTTGATAATATTCTGATATCAATATCTCAGAAGTTATTGCTTTTCACTAGTCAACATGTTAAAAGGAGATGGTTCTGTTTCAAAATAAAAATAAAATTTAAATATATCTACTAATTCAATCTGTGAGAAACCATGGTATGTTCTGACTGTAAGAAATCTGTTTTTAGATGTTCATGCAGGGGGCAAAGGTATTATGACAGAGAATACTGGTCTTTTATTGTAAACTTTAAAAAAAAATTTTTTTAATGTTTTATTTATTTCTAGAAGAGAGAGAGAGAGACAGCGTGAGCAGGGGAGGGTCAGAGAGAGAGGGAGTCACAGACTGAAACAGGCTGCAGGCTCTGAGCTGGCAGTCAGCACAGAGCCCGACACGGGGCTCAAACCCACGAACTGCGAGATCATGACCTAAGCAAAAGTCGGACACTTAACCGACTAAGCCACCCAGGCGCCCCTAAAATAATTTTTTAATGTTTATTTATTTTTGAGAGACAGAGAGAGTGTGTGTAAGCGGGAGAGGGCCAGAGAGAGACGGAGATACAGAATCCGAAGCAGGCTTCAGGCTGTGAGCTGTCAGCACAGAGTCCAACGCAGGGCTTGAACCCATGAACTGTGAGATCATGACCTGAGCCAAAGTTGGACGCCTAACCAACTGAGCCACCCAGGTGCCCCAGTCCTTGTCCTCTAAAATGTTAAATCTAGGGACACCCCTGACCTGAGTAACATAGTCACCCCATTGCCATGTCTAATTGATGAGTGAGTATTGTGAGAGTCTAAGAAAAGGGAAGACCCCTGTGAGACACCTCCAGTGTGATCATGCGTTAGAGCAGGGGAAAGTCACAGCTATCAGGACTGGAAATCACCATAAGGGGCTAGGAGGTAAGCTTTAATTTTATAGCTTCTGCATATCAAATCTAGTATCAAGAGGCAAACAGGATTTCTAATCAAGTAAATGAATGACTGTTTTTCCTGACACAGAAAGAGAAGTTCTGTAAAAGTTAAATGCCCTTGAAGGAGAGAGGAAGAAAGAAAGACACAGAGAGACAGAGAAACAGAGAGAGGAGTGGGGGGCAGGGAGGGGGAGTAGGCCAAAAATATCTGGAATGCTAAAGCTTGCAGTGAAAAGAGGTGCTCTTGATTATTTATAGAATTAAGTTTCGTTCAATAAGCACTTGCTGAGTGCCTTATATTCATGGCATAGGCACTGCGGTAGATCCCAGTGATGCAGACATAATCCTGATATCAACATTCTAGTAATCTAACAGTCATATATAAATATAACTTGTGCCGTGTGATATACGCACTAAGCAACTACATCCAAGTGGAAGAAGGATATGACTTATTCATTTTGCCATCTTAGTAAAGAGGGACATTTTAATAGAAACATAAAGTAAACATACAGTGGCATCCATTAAACTCCGAGGTTACAGTTGTCACTGGCATAAAGATTAGGATTGCTTACAGATCAGTGTCAACTATCAAAAATGCAAGCATGGAATGGTAGCCCTTCCACCTTGAGGAATAATGACAATATACTGATGACAATCAGAGTAACTTTACATTATTTTATCATCATGGAAAGAATGGATTAACCTGTTCATTATTATATATGTATCATACATAATTAAATATAAGCATAATGGGTTAGCAATCAGATTACAGCAATTTGCCTTTAAGAATTTCAAAATAAACCTCCTTGACAATTACAAAACAATCTGCCTCAGACAGGCCCAGAAAGACAGCAGTTCTGATGAGCAAAATGAAGCCCTTAGTCACTTGAATTATCATGCAGATCAAAAAGGAGGAAGATTGTAATTATCTATGTTGCAAGGAGATTAAACATCCCTCTTATAACTTGGGCTCTCAATACCACAAATAAATAGAAACTTTTCTTATTTCCTCTGGAAAAAAAAATATGTAGCAAAACGAGTTTATTCAAACTAAATGAGTTTTGCTGGGATAAAGGCCAAGTCATGTTCTTGATCTGGAAAGTGAATAAGACAATAACCTTAACCTATGGGTGAAGGATGGGAATCCCAGTAGTAAGGACCAGGATGATTGAACTGGTCCTCACATGAACCGCGAAAGTAACAAGCAATATCAGACTAGGATGTTTGAAAGCAACCGAGCACCCCAGGATAATGGGCACTTCGTGACACTGTCCAGGCAGGCGGGCACTGGACTCAGGTGCTCCCCTGTGCTCCACCCCGGCCTCTGCCTCATGAGTGTGGAGCTCAGCTTTCTCTAGATAACACCGCGATGAGAAATCAAGCACCTGGCATGGCCCTGGGCATGTGGTGGGTGCTCAGTCAGCTGTAGCCGTCATTATCAGGTGTGGGGACGGGATAGAGAGACTGTCGTCACCAATCCTCAACAAGTGTCCCTGCACTGCCGTGTCTAAGTGCTCTGTCTTTATCACTCTGGCTCATCGGTCTGATCCTGTTAGGCCCCAGCTACAATCCCGGATTCGGTCACAACAGGGTGACTGGGAAGCTACATTCTATTCCCAAGGTCTCTGTATAGTCTCTTAAGCCATGAGGCAGCACCAACAGTATACCATCACTCCCCCTCCCTTTATGGAGGTATTTTACATGGGGTCAGACCTGTGCAGGCTTTCACAATACCACCTCTATATTGTTTTGGCTTCTTCTCCGTTACTTCATTGTAAATATCTTGCATCCTGGTTGTGTTTGTCTTCTCTCTTTAGACTCACAGTTGGAGTGGAAACTGCTCGAAGCACTTTCTTCTGTGCTGCCTGACAGCCCAGAGGGTAAGCCTTCCGGACAAGCTCCATCAGAGGCACCAGCCGCCCCCTAATCCCCGCTGGGCTTGTTTTAGCACAATGGTGTTTTTTCCAAAAACATAAAATAAAATACAACTTATTTATATTTTTTCCTTTAGGAAAGTATCAGATGCTTATTTTGGAATAATTTGAAAATACGAAAATAGACGAAAACTTTCATATATAAAGCCTGTAGTATCTAAAACCACAGACTTGACATTTTGAATTTTCTCCTCCGGTCTCCCCCGCCCCCCACCCCATTCTTGCCCCCGGAGAGGGTGGAGGGGCGAGCAGGGGCTAGGATGATTGGGAGTTTAAACAGCTGCACTAAGTAGGTAAGTACACGTGTTTTTGTTTTGCCTTTGAAAATTTAACATTTTAAGTGTTTTGTTTTGTTTTTTCCTGCTTGAAATGTTTGCAATATACGTTTCAAAGCAGCTGTTTTCATGGTGCAACTGAAAAACAATGATGGTACCTCCAAGCTCTTCTAGATCCGCATCAGGGCAAAGATGCATATTAAAGGTAAGCTCTGGTTTACTATTGGTATTTGAACTTGTATTTAATACTTTCAGCCATTACCTGAAACCTGGTCTTCCTTGCTCTTGATTTTCTTCCATTCACACGTGGCTGGTTGTTATGGACACACATTTAACAACTGGCTATTTTACTGTTTTATTGCTTTTGTTTTTGTCCCAGTAATATTGTAATTTATCTTCCTATCTTGAACACCACCCAGCATAGGCCCAGAGGCACAACAAATAAACACCTGTCCTAGTCAATGAACGCTTTTTAAATTGGACCCACTTTGAGATATTTCAATTATGAGGGATAACTCATTAGAGATTAAATAATTTATCAATAAAATATCAAATAAATGTATTAGTTACTTTCTGCCTTGATCAAATTTTGCTGTCTGCGAAGCCATCTCAAAGAATCCAAGATGGTTGTATTAAAAAAATTTTTTTAAGGTTTCTTTATTTTTCATAGAGAGAGAGACAGAGTACGAGCTGGGGCGGGGCAGAGAGAGAGGGAGACACAGAATCCAAAGCATCTCCAGGCTCTGAGCCATCGGCATAAACCTTGGGGGGGAGGGGGCTCAAACTCAGTAGGGAGCCTTGAGATACTGAGCTGAGCTGAGATGGGATGCTCAACTCAGTAAGCCACCCAGGTGCCCCAGGATGGTTTTACCTTAGAGTAATTATCTTTCTGTCTTTTTCTCTAAAATAAAATTTATACTTTTTTCATTATTCACAAAGTAATGAATGCCCATTATGGAGTTTTTCCTACATATGGAGAAAAAAGATCTCTTCATTGCTCGTGAGTAACAAACAGTAACATAGCCTCGGAAGAGTATTAATCTTCTGAAACCAGAGAATTACTATCCAGGTTATTTTTCCAGAAGGAAAGAAAATATCTTGCAGAAAATTTCAAAATACCTGCTGATACATATACTAAATGAAAGTGAAAGTAATAATCTTAATTCCAACTTTATATCAACTTTAATTTATCTGTAAAGTTAGCCACCTTTCCTTTTGTATTAAGAAAGTGAACCGAGTACAACACATTGAAAGCCTCCATCGAGCTTCCAAGCTTTCTTGCCACTTTCCATCTGAATCTTCTGTCCACCAGTCTTGGACGGGATTACAACCTAAATCAGTTTCACGGAAGCACACGCCACGAACGAATCCCTGGCTCCAATCTTAATGAAGAGTAATGAAAACAGTGAAAGTCATAATGGAAACTCTAAAGAGCACTGACATACCCTACAGACTGATCAAGCTTTAATCAGTGCTCTTGAGAACTTTTTTATTATGACTAAATCGGTAAACAAAAACAACATCGCCAACCACCTGCACAGCACAGCTTCAACGTGCCTCGTGGGAGCACACCTTCCGGGCACACGCTAGCCTGATGATGATCATTCTGGACATCTGGGAACGGCTGGCCCCTTGTACTTCCTAACCCACGGCGCACGTAAACTAATCTCTCGGTTTAGGAGCTGGCTAGTTCCAAAGTCACCATATTGGATGACTTCTCAGACACGACAGCCTGGAGGACATTTCTCTGGGTGGAACACAGGCCTCACTCGGAATGGCCTGGCTCCTACATCAGGCTGCGCTAAAGAGGATTCCTGTCACACTTACTATATAATTGTCAAAACTGTGATCCTTCATTGGCAACTGAAATTGCTGCTAAATTAGCTTAACTAAATTTTAACTTACATCTATAATGTATTAAGTACCTCAAGGTAAACACCTTCCTCCCATATTATGAAAAAAAAAACTTATATTTTAGGTGTCATTTACTATTAAGATTTAAGGGTACATAGAAAAGATAAATATGAATTCAGTAAAATATTCCTTTTGGTCATTTGTATTCTCACAATAATTCTTTTAAAATAGCATCATTCTACATGTGTATGTCCAGCCATATGTCCCTCTCTGTGGCCCTTGCCATTTCTAATTATTTCTTTTTTTTCTAAGTTTATTTATTTATTTTGAAAGAGACAGCAGGGGAGAGAGGAAGAGGGAGAGGGAGAGAGAGAATCCCAAGCAGGCTCCACAATGTCAGCACAGACCCCGTCCTAGGGCTCAGACCCACAAACTTTGATGTCATATCCTGAGCCAAAATCAAGAGTTGGAGGCTTAACTGACTGAGCCACCCAGGAGCCCCTCTAATGCTTTCTTAAGGATCATTTGGAGCTGGAAGCCTCATTGCAGTCTGACATCCTCTTTGGTGAAGCCTCAGGCCATTCAGAGTATGGCCTGTGCCCCACCCAGAGAAGTGCCCCCCAGGCTACCGTGTCTGAGGAGTCATCAAACATGGTGACTTTGGAACTAGGGAATAATATTGGAAATGCTATGCCAATAATAGCAAATATATGCATAGAAGCTTCATAGTTTACAAGGAATTGCCCTAACAAGGATCTCCTCTGGTTCGCCTAACAGCTCTGCAGTGGAGGTAAGCTGCTATTACTCTCATTGGACACATCTATCCATGTATTCACCAAGCACATTTCCTGAAGAGGTGTTTCAAGAATGTATCTTCTGCAAACTACCTAGGATTCTGCTCTGTAAAAATATTTGGTTCCTTGTTCATGTTTCTGTTCCTGTGGGAGTTTTTAGAGTTGAGTAACATGCTGATAGGGTGGGATCCAGCCATAATCATTTTGGCCCAACAGAGATATATTTTGGAAGTTTAAGGACTGATCACCACCTGCCCATTTACTCATCATCTGTCTGTTTCCAAATACCACTGCTTCAGCATCTACAAGAAATAAAATAGACATTGCCAAAAAAAAAATGTGATTTGCTTTTCTGCCCTGGAGATTAGACTAACACAAACTGGATATATGATTACTTGATAAGGAAAGAAAACCAAGCAAATATGTTGCTTCTCTTCAACATAACTCACAGTTTTATGTGCAGTAGGACAAAAGTAAAATACATACCCGTTCAGAAGGATTAAAGGAGTGGGATGTGAAGAGAGAAAACTTCAACATAATGAAAAATCACTTTCCATTTGTTTATTTTTAATGTGTGTGTGTGTGTTTGTTTGTTTATTTATTTATTTATTTATTTTGAGTGAGAGAGAGAGAGAGAGAGAGAAAGAGGGAGAGAGGGAATCCCAAGCAGGCTTCACACTGTCAGCGCAGAGCCTGACATGGGGCTCAAACTCACAAACCATAAGATCATGACCTGAACTAAAATCAAGACTTGGACACTTGACCGACTGAGCCACCCAGCAGCCCCTCCATTTGATTATTATAAGATGAAAGTGATTCTCTGGACTGAGAAAGTTCTAAGAGGGTGAACTCCAATTCAATCTCAGAATGCATGGAAAGAAACTTCAGGAGTCAGCTAAAACATGGCCATTACAAAACTCACAGAACACAAGCTTTGAGCCCTCTCTGCATACATGTGCAACCTAGGACCCCTTAGGGAAGGGGTGCAGTGTGGCAACTGAGGAGGGGAGGAGCTTCTGGAAGCCATCCCCGCCAATGATGAACCCTGCCAGCATCCGAGTATGTAAAGCGAGTATGTACAAACAGATATAAAGGTTAATTATGAAGTACAAGAGAAGAGTGCAGGGATACAGAGGTAACGTCAGAAAGACCCAGAGAAAACCACAGCCAGCCAAACCTATCATGGGCAAATCCATGGTTTTTAGAACCACTAGTTGCATACAAAAGAAAAGAAAAGGTAAGTTCACTAATAAGTAACATAGCGAAACCAATACTGGATTGCACATGATCAGAAGGCACGCCCATCTCATGCTTTTGGAAAAAGGCTGAGCAGCACTTGGTAGAATGCTGCATATCTGGCAAACAATCTAGCAATTACAACTTACAAACTGTACTTATAGATTCCCCATGTGAAACAATGGTGCCGTCTCTGGACTTCCCATAGCTGGTAAACGTGTGAGGTTCCATACAGTTCTGAGGAGTTGGGCAGATGCTTGCACAGGCCCTCCTTTGTTCATGAACTGGGTCTCTACCTTCCAGTAGCTTCCTTGGGACCAGGCATGCACACAGATAACGAGGCTAGAAAGAGTGCACACTGGGATCCTGGGAGTCAAGGGGAAGGGCAACTGGTTCAATTTCAAGGGTGGTCACAACCACTGGAAATTCACAGTCAGTTGGGGCAGATCCACAGGCAGCAGGGGTGGGAACAGCTTTCAGCACAAAAAGGAAAGTTCTGGTAAATACTCAAAAGGTTTGACGTTGATTGTTTCCAGATTGTTTCTCTAGAACAATCAAGTGATTAAAGAACCTTCAAAGCAACCGTTTTCAACCTTTTGCCCCAAATACTTCCTAAAACAATTCTGAGATTTCTGAGAAACATGTGTGCCTTTTGCATATTTTGAATAGGCAGCTATGATTATTTATCTGAAGAGTAAATAATTTCAAAAAATGTTGTCTTGATTCGATGCAAAGGCTGAAAATTCTAAATAAATTTGTTACAATCTCTTAAGTAGATCTAGTGGTATCTCAGTACACAATGATATGATACGGTTATTCAATTTTTAAAGACATACAAAAGTCCCTTTACAGTTGGAAATTTTATACCCTTCCTTTCTCTTTGAAGTCTACTTCTACAGGATTTTATCCGAATACAATGTATTTTATCCTTCAAAGTCTTATTGATCACACTGTATAGTCTCTATAACAAAAAATATGTATGTTCATTTCCATGGTAACCAAATGACACAGACGAGTCCACAAACTAGGCTAGTGATGTAGTTCAGTCAGCATAAAATAAATGAGTCATCCAAGCTCACCTACTCAGTTATAAAATGTCTAGCTCTCTTACCATAAAATTACTTTTAAGAAACAGAAATGCATCCTGATGTTACCGAACATGACATATTTAGGATGTCGTGTACGACCACTTCCTTCTCTTTTTCCCGTGGTTGAGTATTCCAGGGTCAAGAAATTGTTTTCAATGTTTAAGACCCTTTCAGGAAAGTGCATGAATTATACCTGCAATATACCCCACAAAAATAACAAAAAGTTGTTCATAATTAAATGATCCCAAAACGCTGACTTTATTTAAAACATGATAATAACTTTATTTTTTTCTTAGGGTTTGACTATAATCATTATGTTTTCTATATATCTTTGCAAAGACTCTAATTGAATATTAAAAACAGTCATTTTGAAGTATAAAGAATATTTTCAATGTTGTACCAAAGTTAAATAGATCATTTTTTAAAAAGATAAAAAGAAAGGGAGTTAAGGCTGGACATTTGCTTGTATCAAGGTAGAGTCTGTTGACCTACCAAGGTCTTGCCACTTTTAAAGAAGAGGATCCGCTTGAATTGCAGATGCTGGTGTTAACAAAAAAAAGAAAAGAAAGAAAAAGTTTGCAAATAGATTTATATTTCCCAGTAAAGAAAAAGAGCACATTTGCTAATGTTTATCTAGCAATGCCTTAATCAAGTTCTAAAATGTCTAACTTTTCACTTAACCCAAAATACCATAATGAATTCTGAGAAATACTCAGATACAGTTGAGGAAAAAAAATGTGAATGTAATTGCCTTGGATAGCTTGGAATAATTCGACTATTATCAAGACTGTAGAAGTCTCAACAAAAGAGAAAAATACATATTAAAATATTTTGAAACAATTTGTAGAATTTTAACTGCTTTAACTTGTAGTCATAAAAGACAAGCATGTCCACTCCTTCTCCATGAAACTGTCAAAGCCATAGAATTGTTTTATCAATTTTTCTTTTTCTTGTTTGTATTTTCCACAAGTCACTCAGTGACTCATAAATGTTTCACAACTATGCTTCAATATTTCAAAGGCAGGCTGCAACTATAAAATATTTCGCTGTTAGTTTTCTTGCTAATCATGTTTATTGAATAATGATATTAAAATATGGCATTTCCTATTTTATATTTACCATAATTTAGTAAGCAGTAGATCACACTGTATTTCAAATATCTCCATAAAATGTGCAATGTAGAAACTCAGGAGGAAAAAAAATTAAAAAGCAATAACTTCCTACAGGCTGAAGTAAAGCAATTAAGTATCTTCTCCGGCATAACTCATTCTTTGCAGAAACTAAAGCAGAAAACTGATCAATGTTAAGGTTGATGTCTTACGGATTTTCTACCATAAAAGAGAATATACGCTTTATTTAAACGGTAGAAACCAGGTCACTGGGTATACCAGAATTGCTACACAAAGCTATCTTCAAACATTCGGTCTTCACTATAGTCACATTGGGAGGCATGATTTTTTTTTTTTAAATATATATTTTTTTTATTATTTCTAGGAGAGAGAGAGAGAGACAGCATGAGCAGGGGAGGGTCGGAGAGAGAGGGAGTGACAGACTCTGAAACAGGCTCCAGGCTCCGAGCAGGCAGTCAGCACAGAGCCCGATGCGGGGCTCAAACCCACGAACCGCAAGATCATGACCCAAGCGAAAGTCGGACGCTTAACCGACTAAGCCACCCAGGCGCCCCTGGGAGGCATGATTTTTAAACGAGGACGACAGAGGGGTGCCTGGGGGGCTCAGTCACTTAAGCGTTCGACTTTAGTTCTGGTCATGATCTCATGGTCCAGAAGTTCAAGCCCCGCATGGGACTCTGTGCTGACAGCTCAGAGCCTGGAGCCTGTTTCAGATTCTGTGTCTCCCTCTCTCTCTGCCCCTCCCCCACTCATGCTCTCTCTCTCTCTCTCTCTCTCTCTCTCTCTCTCAAAAATAAACATCAATTTTTTTTTTTTTAATGAGGACAATAGAGGAAACTTCATTCTCCTGGGGCAAGCAAGGGGAGGGGGGGCTCTCTATCAGGAGACTGGCAAAGGGTCTGACTCCTACAGAAAGGAAGATGCTTGAATAGAGAATCCCCTTCTTGCCGACCTACAGAAAAGAGAATCACAGGCTATTAATGTAGAAAGACCGTTAATTCCAGGTACCAGACACATGAGGAACACAGTGTCCTTTCCGAATCTGAGCAGTTATCATAAATCTAAATTTAGGGAATATTAATGAACTGATTCTAACAACTAACAAATTTACTACTAAGGTATACTTCTTTTTTTAAGTGTATTTATTTTATTTTACTTTATTTCATTTATTTTTATTTGAATTCGAGTTAGTTAACATACAATGTAGACTTGGCTTCAGGAGTAGAACCCAGTGATTTATCACCTACATATGACACCCAGCGCTCATCCCAGAAAGTGTCCTCCTTGATGTCCATCCACCATTTAGCCCAACTCTCCACCCACCTCCCTCCAGCAACCCTCAGTTTGTTCTCTGTATTTAAGAGCTTCTTATGGTTATTTCTTTTATGCAACTATATTACTTGTTAGTGTCAGTCTAGTTCTCCCTTTTAACCTATAGAAATAGAAAAAAGAAACAATGCTTCCTCATATTTCTGTAAAATGTTAAGAGATGGACAAGGGAGTAAGACAATGTCTCCTCTATTTTTTTAGCAGATATGAAAACAATTAAAATGGCTCTAAGCATTCTCTCCTAGAACAAACCTGTCAAGGATCCTATTTTCCTGTTCTCCAGGACCACTGAATAGACCTTTGCATTCTTCCACTATTTCAGCATGTAGTTAGCATGTGGAATCAAAACTGAGCATTAAATAGCACAATCTATTTCATATTCTTGCATAGTTTTTGCCACTTTTTCTATGAACTGCTTGCACATGCAATGATGGTTTGATTCACAGGGCTGATTCTGCTTCAATTATATCTCTGCAAAGCGTTTCTTATTCTGTGTGTGCGTTATGAATTGTGCCTAAGAACACTATCTTCTCCTTGTTGTGTGGCTTACGTTTCTGATGTATAGTTTATCTGCTTTGAATGCATGCTCTAGTTTTGATTCCCACCCCCAAAGCATCTTGAGACTGAACCTGTGTCATCTACCATTTTACTGTGCACAGTCTTGACAACTAATGAGTAATGCTTGACAAGGGGAACCACAGAACCATGACTGGGGCTGGCACCGCAGGATGCCTTCTACTAGTGCCTTTCAGGTCAAAAAGGGGCTGGCATGACCCCATGAGGATGGGTAAAAAATAATGGGCAACAGAATAGTCCAGTCACAGTTGAATGCTGGTATTGTTTTACAACTGTTTCTTTCATCTATATATAGTATGAATACAGAATTATGATATTCAATATATAATATTTTCATGCTATTTTATAAATTTATCTTTGTCTATTTATTATCTATTTATCTGAATTAAAACAGAACAAAATGGAAACTAACTCACTTCACTATGAATCAGCAAATATCACAATAGTGGTCAAAATCACTTTGTGTTGCACAAAGAAATGGAGTAACTGAGTAACTGTTCAATGGCATTTTTATTTTTAACCACTGTCTCAGTTTCTTAGAAATTGTTATTACAACATGGAAACTTACTACTTAATAAATATATGGGGCTCTTTAGAAAAAAAGGTCTAACATGCAATCTTTTTAATTTTTTAATCTACTGAGAGGGAACATCTTGATTTTCTTATGATTTCATTCATTTATTTATTATTCCAACCAATCATTCAATAATATTTAATAATACTTAATGGTCTACTGTGTGCTAGGTGCTCACTGCTATGGATACAGACAAGTTCCTTCTCCATGGATCTAACATTCTACAGACATGAGAAGAAGAATGAGAAAGGGAAGGAGAGGGTTGGGAAGGAAGATGGACTGGGGGGAGGGAGAAAGGGGGAGGTGGGGACAAGAAGAAGAAACATACCAATAATAAAAATAGAGAAGAAAATAATGATTAAGAATTAATTCTATAGGTAACGCAATATGAAGCCCTAAACTAAGAAGAAATTCACGAAACTGAAAGGAGAAACAGTTCTAAAGTGACTAAATACAGGTCTACAGACAAATCATACACCCTGTCCGCAAGACAGATGACAGGGGTGTTCACAAATGAAGATGTCACTTGTTCCCTGGTACCTCTGCACTGGGAAACCTTAGCAAGGTTGATACATGTTAGTTCTCTTAAATGTTTATTTACTTTTTGGAGGGAGAAGTGCCGAGGGAGAGGGAGACAGAGGACCTGAAACGGGCTCTCTAGAGCCCAACGCGAGTCCCAAACTCAGGAACTATAAGATCACAACCTGAGCCAAAGTCAGACACTTAACAGACTGAGCCACCCAGGCACCCCAATATACATTATTTTTATGAGGTGCCATGCACATCTTGAGAAATGCAAAATGTTTTTCCACCTCCCCTTTCTGGGTGTATGATGAACCAAATAAACTGCAATCCCTCTTGCTACCGAAAGCCAGAAATGCTGGTTGCAAAATAATAAAAGTCTTTTCAAAGGCCACAGTCATGTAGGGAAATCCCAGCGTGAACAGAGAATGAGGGCTACTTCAGCAAGTCACTGCCCCCAAGGATGCCAGGCCTGCTAACGCAATGACACTGGAAACCAGTGTCATCCAAGGCTGTGTCTCTGCCTGGGATGTGGGTGAGGAAAGCCTCTCTCTAGAGAGCACATGGAGTTTCCGACTTACAAGAGACGACAATGTTAGAAAGTGGCCTCAATACTCAGCGAGGTATGCTCCCACCAGAAGCGAACTCGAAGTCATTCTGGGGAAACATCCTCTGGACGAAAGCTATCCAGCGACGAAACCCAGATAAAGATGAGCTGGCACATAAAATGTCAGTCTTCACCACAGCACACAGCCATTCTGATACAACCGGGACTCTGTCAGTCCAGTGTTAACATGAGAAATTAGTCAGGCTCACTGTCTTGTGCCTAATTTCAACCCTTATCGATAACAACAATAACAACAAAATATGGGAAGTCTCCTAGAACACTTAAAAAATGTGCTTTCTTAGTTTTTAGGTGTGAAATCTGAAGGGCTCTAAAATTATCATTCAGTTAGTGAACTAATCCTTCAAGAAACCAGGGAAAGAAATAGCAGAACAGATAATCACAACTAACTGTTCTGTTTTTAATATGGGTATAATTTCTACACAGTAAAATGTACAAATCCCAAATGTGTGACTCACTAACCTTTTACACAGGGCTATGCCCATGACATCCCGGCCCAGATCAGGATTAAGAATGCCTACCGCCCAGAAGGCTTCCTCGCACCCCTTCCGGGTCTGGCCCTGGCCGGCTGTCAGCAGGAACCGATCTCCCTACCGCTGTCACCACAAATTAGTGTCACCTGCTCTTCACCTGCACACACATGGAACCACAGTGTACATGTTTGTGTTCGCCTCTTTTATCCAAACTTCTTTTTAAAATTTAACAATATTATTATATATGTCAGTACTTTCTTTTATTTTTTAATTACAGGATAATGATTCCTTCTATGATTATGCCACAGGAGTTTAATTCATACTTCAGCTGACAGGCATATGGCACATTTAGAGTTTGGGGCCATCATAAATAAGGCAACTATGAACATTCTGGTAGAAGTTTTTTTGTGGCATATACACTCATTTCTCATAGGTATATACCTAAGAGTACCCAGTCAGTCTCCTTATCCCAAAGTACTTATTTTACTTTTTACCACAGATGGACTTTGCTTATTCTAGAGACTCACATATAAGGAATTAGAAAGTATATTATCTTTATATAAGGTTCCTTTCACTCAGAATGGCAACGTCTGAGATGCATCCATTGTGGGATGACTACTTAGAAAACAGAGCACTCTTAGATTTTCCTATATGGTTTGCAAGTTTACCAGACTTTTAGAGAGTAAGTGAGATTTCACCTGTGTGATTTATAAATGTATCGGGTCTTTAATCAGCTGCTAAGTCTGCTAGGTTCAATGAAGCAATGTTCTCATCTACCTACCATGCGTATTCTCACTTGGAGGCAAACTGACTCAACAAATACCTACTGAATATCTGTTTTGTGCCAAAGGCTGGGAATACATGAAACCCAACACCTCGTTCAGTACTGGGGTTGTGCGGGAGATACCGCTAACAGCACATGCGCCCTGGGATGGGCGCAAATGCTGGAACACAGCTCCTCACCCAGCCCAGGCGCCTGGTAAGACTTCATGGGGGAAGAACTCCTGACATCAGCCTGGGGCTTTAAGGACTTAGGCAGATGAAGAGGCACCTCAGGGAGGGAGGGGACTAGACACTGGGGAGCAGGGGACAGAGGGCTCAGCGTGGTCTAGGCAAATAGATCCTGGTCACTGAAGAGCTGGGAAGCCAGGGAAAGTATGACGCTCAGTACTACTGGAGGGGAGGATTTAAGGTAGGAGGAAAGGAGGTGAGGCTGGGGACAGGCAGAGGAAGGAAGACTCAGGCTGGTGCACGAGGTCCCAGGGAATTAGGATGTGACTGTGAAGGCTCCCAGGAGCCGTGCAGCAGCTGCGGCAGGAATGGAGCTGGCCTCAGAGCGTCTGGGGGTCATAATGCTCACTCCGGTGTGCACACAGGCAGGTGCAGGATAAACCAGACGTGAGGGGGGGCTTCTGGGTGGCTCCGTCTGTTAAGTGTCTGCCTTCGACTCAGGTCATGATCTCATGGTTTGTGAGCTCGAGCCCCACATCGGGGCTCTGCGCTGATCGTGTGGAGCCTGCCCGGGGTTCTCTCTCTCCCTCTCTGTGTCCCTTTCCCACGTGATCTCCCTCAAAATAAATAAATAAACATTTAAATTAAAAAAAAAAAAATAGCACTGAGGAGATGAGAGGGAGACTGCCGTGGCCTCTGGACTAGAGGAGCCGCAGGTCCTGAACTGAGCTGAGTGATGGCTGGAGAAGCAGACCAGAGGCCGCAGAAACAGAACCTGCCCTTCACCTATCACAATAGTCACAGGAAAAGTACAGAGAAGCTCAAATGTATCCAATCATAACCAAATCGAATGAGCTCTCCTCAAAGTTAAAATATCAGTCCTAAAGCAATGATGGGTCTCCAGAGTAGAGAGTGGTCTCCTAGAAAGCAAGGGGGAAAAGCAAACTGGAGGTCTCAGCCCGTCACTGCACAAAGTCAAAGGCTGTAGGGCTCCTGCCACCACATCTGCGGGCATCCCTGGCCTCCTGAGATTCACAGCTGACATCACCTACTGTGACATCTTCGCCCAACCTCCAAGCTCTGGTTGTGTTCCTCAACACCTGATTTTGACAAGCGAGTTCTCCCTGAAGCCCTAGGATGTGCTGCTATTATGTCAAATTTTAGTTCTCACACATGACAAAGTATTTGCTCTTTTGGCTAGCGGGGTTTTTCTCACGAGCGGAAGTAACTCGGGGGCAATTTTCCTGTCTGTGTAAATAACCGCTGAGTGAGGGATTTCTCAACTGTGAATTATTAAGGTTGTGGAGAATCATGTAAAAGTGGCAGGTAACACCTAGAAGGTGATGGTTGGGGAATTTCTACATATTCTGCTACTAAATGACATCAGCTGCACCACAGCCCTCCAGTCCTTAATCTCTGAAAAATCTGAATCAAATACACACTCATTTTACCCTCAGCTTTTCCTCTAAGTCAATGGTTGGCAAACTACAGCCCGCAAAGCAAGTCCAGCTGACTCCCAGGTTTGTGGTTAAAGTTTTATTGGCACCTGTCCCTGCCCACTTGTTTACACAGCATCTCTGACAGTTTTCACATTCCAACAGCTGAGGTAGGTAGCTGGGACAGAGACTTTAAGGCCCTCAAAGCCAAAAATATATACCATGTGGCCCATACAAAAAAAGTTTTGCAGACTCCTGCCCTAAGCAAAGCCAAAACAAAGGTTAAAAAACAAACAAACAAACAAAAAAAAAGTTAAAATATCTTTTCCAAACTTATTGAAAGGATAAAAATGAAAAGACCCTGAAATCACTAAAGATGGTGGGATGTTTAAAATCTTCCCATGGGGCGCCTGGGTGGCTCAGTCGGTTGAGCATCCGACTTCGGCTCAGGTCATGATCTCAGAGTTCTTAGGTTTGAGTCCTGTGTGCTGACAGCTCAGAGCCTGGAACCTGCTTCAGATTCTGTCTCCCTCTCTCTGTGCCTCTCCCCTGCTCACGCTGCTTCTCTCTCTCTCTTTTCAGAAATAAATAAAACATTATAAAAAAATAAATAAAATCTCCCCAAAGCTAGGTACTCAGATGCACCAAAGACATGAACGGCTCAAGTGCAGCATATTGGAACCCCCCTCGCAGGACCCCAGCCATAGGAGGACCTGTCACAGCTCTGAACTAGATCAGAAGGAGGCTGATTAACCTGGTAGGAAACCATTTCAGGGACACCTGCCGACCCCCAGGGACACACTCAGATCTCAGAAGACAGAGGTACTGGGGGGAGTGTTTCCTGAGGTATTTAAAAGAAAAAGGTGAGATCCTTAACCCTGTGAGGTTGCCAAGTAGAGGTCCCCACATGGCAGGGGAGTATGTGGAGTCCATTAACGAAGTCCACACCTGCCCCCCACGCTGACCCGACCTGATGACAGGTGTCCAAGCGGCCAGAGGGCAGCGCTGTACCTGCAGCATGGGGCTGACCAGAGTAGCCTTTCTTGTCTAATGGGAAAGCTTCAGTGCCCTTCCTTGAACATGAAGGGCACCTGCTTTATAAATCAGGATCTGAAATGGCAAATCTATCTTCATTTCCACCCCAGAACGAATCGTCCGGTACTGTTTTAAATGTACCCCAGCACGGTCTCCTTGTGTATTCCCCGAGGTGCCGTGGCTATTCCCGCTTGTTTCACAGCATGTACAAAATAAAACCCAAGTCAAATGCCTTGCTTTCCCCATAATCTCCTCCACCCCTCTGCTTGCCTTCCAAGGCCAGCCTAACATGAAACACAGAATACTGATTAACAAAGCACTACAGGACCCTGAACAGCCGTACATTATCATCTGCCATACACTTTATTTCCCATATATAATAATAAACACAATTGATTTGTAAGTGTTGGAGCACAGTGCCCGCAGTTACTAAAATGCAATCTTTTTGGGGAAATGTCTTACTCCCTTCCCTCACCCCAAGTACAAAGTCTGGAGTGTGAGCTCCTGTGTGAGGGATGGGTAAGGGCACTTTCCCCATAGGCCATAGTTCTCTCCCCTCCATTTTTCCATAGACTCTGCCATTCATTTTTACCTCTGACAGTAAAAACCCCAGGACAAGATTGTCACAAAAGGGATTATCTTTCAGATCAATGGTGAAATTGATTCCAACCACCAGGATTTATCAGCCCACAGCAGAAGTGCAGCTGGTTAGGAAATATATCCTCACACTCAGCTTACCCAGGCAGCGCTGAGCTTCATTTTACATGAATGCAATATCTGACGCTTTATCCAAATACTCCTAATCATAAAGCATGTATCACTGGCCAAAGTGATCTTTTCAATATTCTTTTGTAGGTAATACGGGTGCCTTCACTTTTGGCTTAATACATTTATGATACACCAGGTACAGATTATTTTTTCAGTTAAACTTTCTAACCCTAAAAATAGAGGCTAAAATATAGACTAAATGGCTTCAGGTCCAACAGGAATAGACAAGATTAGTTATCCCATTTCTTGACAGATTTTGGTCTTCCACATCTCCCCCTGTCTCTAATTGTTGTACATCAAAACCCAAGGGAGGGCTTACTAAAATTCCTGACAGCTTTACTGATCTAAGTGTTCTTTTAACCATGGAATTAAATAGCGTTGGAATTTTATGAACATCAACCTGCTTTTATAGGAGCAGAAAACCTAGGAATTCGATTCTTTGGTATAATTTAAATAACTCTAGCTTACTTTATCAGTAACTAAAAACACCCTATCTAGAAGCTTCAAATCCTCAAGTAGACTCTTTAACTGACTCATAACAGGTCAATGTTATTCACTGAAAAATGAATTACCACAGGCAGAAGTTACTTTAAAGAAATAGTATTTAAAAAAGGGGGGGAAGGAATATTTATCTATATACTTACATACACATAAATATGGAGTACCAGATCAATGATTTATTATTCTCAAACAGCAAATAAACAGCTAGAAAGAAAACAAATATGCCAAAATGATATATTCATATCATACTACCTTGTACAAGCATTTAACATCTAGTGTAGACATTTTAAGTTATTTAAATCAGAAAGAAAGATTGACCCAAACTTGCCAATGGCTTGTATTTTAAACATTCAAATTTATGCCAATTATTTAGACTCTAAAATGTCTTTTCTCATCAAACATGATTATATACAGTGAGAAAAACTTTATATAACTGAAATACCACTGAAATCAAAGTTACAGATTCAAAGTTTACTGTGAATCTTACATGATAAGGCCATCCAGCAAAACCTTTTTATCTCAGATCAGATTTGCATTTAGAAAGATCAATTATCCTACAATGAACAGAATGTTTGGAGAAGAATCAGAATAAATACAGATAAGCCAGCTGGTGGACTCATCAGTTTACCATCTACTGCCACTACTTGAAATAGTCAAGAAAACATGGTTGACTGAACTAGGGATGGTCATGTATAAGACAGAGAGACTCAGAAATAAAAGGTAAAATTAACAAGACTTGGTGATGCTAAGAGAGACAGCTGAGGTCAGGAGAAGTTGAAATACAGATCTCCACGTAAATGGTTGAAGAGGATAGACATTTACTGAAACAGAAACACTGGCAGAATACCCAGCTTGGAGCGGGGGCAGGTGGGAGTGGGTCCTGAATTTAGTTTTTGACATGTGGGATTTGAGGTGCCTTTGGGATATCTAAGTGTAGAAGTCACAAAGGCAAATGGATATATGGGTACAGACAGGCATAACTGACATACAAAAGAGATCAGCTTTTGTGTCACTGGAATATAGCTAGATCATGACACCACAGACATGAATAACACCAAGAGAGATCTCACATCTTGTGATCTGCTAAGAATACAGAAAAAGAAGCATCCAGAAAGGTAGGGGAACTTGCGTCACAAAGCATAAACAAAAGGAAGATGCTGAATGTTGCTAAAATGACCTGGTAACCTTGGTAAGAGCTAACACTGTACAGAGATGGGATGGAAAGCATGTGAATATAACATCAAGGAAGTCAAGGTATAAGTCAAGGTATAAGCTATGAGTATAAGTCAAAGAAGGCCATGGTGAAACCTAACCCATTCCAGAAATTTGACTGTCAAGGAGAGAAAAGAAAATGGTTTTCAGAGGGTATGAATAATTAAATGAAGTTTATTTATTTATTTATTTTAATGGAAGAAACTTAGGTCTGTTGAAACAAGAGATTGAGTACAAAAGAAAAACAAGGATTTCCTATATGGTTAGGTTCTTGATAAGCTGGGAGTGATGGCATCCAAAGCTCCAGAGGTTCGCCTTTCAAAGCAAGAAAGCTTGGATGGATTAGGAAGGTTTATTTGTTTGGTATTAGGAGGCAAGGTTTCCATATGATTCTTTTCATTTCCTTTGTAAAACAGAAGAGATCATCTACCAAGCCTGAGCAGGAAGCTGGATAAACAGAATGGAGGAGGCATGACTGGTTGTTGTAAGGACGGCAAAAACATGGGTGATCAGAGAAGCTTAGCAAACACTAGACACACAGTGCTGAGAGCCCTCTTGAAGCTGGTCCAAACATGAGAGTCAAACCAATTGGTCCTCTTACGTGTCTCCTCCAACATCCTGTGGCTACACAGGAGGAGACTTTAAAAAACAAATTGGTGGGTTTATTCAAGGTTAATTTCTACAGAAGATGGCCATGCAAAGACTGAAGAGCATGGGTGTGGTAGAGACCTATTCCAACGTGGAGCATAAACAGTAGTGTGATTGAAGCTATGTGTGGGGAATAAGCTTAGGAATTCCCTGGGCTGACACCAATGGGTTGACAAGGGATTAAGAAGTGCAAAGCCATGGGATGCTCTCACTGTTGTTTGGGTAAACAAGGTTAGCACTCCAGAATAGGGAGGTGCAAAGGTACTCCAGAATAAAGAGGGGATGCAGAGCCCTCAGAATAGAGAGGGAGGGGCAAAGGCCCCATAATAGACAGTGGTGCAAAGGCACCCAATGCACGGGTATATGACGTAAGCAACATTAGACATTCAGGGCAAAGCGCTCCCCAACTTAGTACTATTGACCACAGTACTGCAATGTGGGTGATGCTCCCCAGAGCGGAGCTGATTTACAAAAGAAAACATACTTTGTTAACCTTGAAGTGTTCTGCCCTATCTGTCTTCTCCCGTAGGCTAGCTAAGATAAACAGACATGGCACCTCCTGTCTGCCGTTAACAACCATTCTGCCCATCTGCCTGGCAACAGGACTTTGTTTTATACTGGCCCAAACCCCAAATACCGTATATCTTCAAAACCCCCTTTCCCTCATGCCCTGAGTTAGTGTTCACTGATTCATTATCTCTTTGTGCATGCCCCTTATTTTTGTAAACCTTCTGATCTTAATAAATACGAGGCAAAGACCCTTATTCGGAGTTCCTGTCTTTTCCTGGACATTAGCCATCTCTCTCCTATTTTCATCCTGCGTCCACTCTCTCGCTGGCTGAGAGAGAACTTTAGACTTAGAGTCTATGACAGGTATGAAACAGAGAGTCAGCTTGAGGAGAGAAAAAGGGAGGACTGATACATTGGGAAAGAATAAGGGAGGCAATAGATGAGAGATCCTGATATGGTCCAAAAACAGTCATGGGGAGAGGCATTAAAGGAAGAAGCTAGAAGGTGAGGGCATCTATGCAGATAGCAGAGCACTTCCCCTGGTGATCTGGAGGTGGAACAGGTAAATGTGTTGACAGTCAAAATGTTGCTTGTGAGAACATGTAACTGATACAGAGAAGGCAAGAGAGGTGCTAAGTTTCCCAGGACAGTACGGGCTGGAGCATAAAGGAAGACCACAAGTGAGGTGTCAATCTTCCACACATGATGAAGGCAGTGGTGGATGACAGAGGATGACACAGCTGAAGGACATAAGACTCAAGGAACCATGTTGCGAGAAAGGTTAAAGAATCAACCGTCAAGAAGCAGAAATGTGGAGTAAAAGTCACCAATCCCAATTCCTGGCCCTGAGGTGAATCTCCTGGGAATGTAAATATTCATAACTTGAGGGTGCTCCCAGGATGAACACCACGATTTGGTTAGCTGAGAATACAGGGGCCTGTGCTGGGCATGCAGTGGAAGTCCATGTGGGCAAATGGCTAAAACATGGGCAGGTGGTCTGAAGAAGGATGCACCCAACAGTTGAGAAATGGAGGTGCGGCAGGCGGCGCTGGGAGGAGGTGAGCAGTGGCCCTGCCCCCGCAGTGAGGTTTTCTGTCTGATGTAGTTAGACCACTTAGAACAGCCCCAAGCAAAGGGCAGCATGGACAAGAATGTGGCAGCTTTTGAGGTGCTTACCACTGGGAACACACATGGATTCTACACCCATCATCTTAGCTCCCTCTTAGAGTGGAGAACCAGCTTCCGGAAGAAAGAGAAATAGTAGAAGCCAAAATGAAATGTAAAGGTAATCTAATCAAACTCCTTTAGTTAGTTGTGTGTTTTTTTGTTTGTTTGCTTATCTATTTATTTTTTAGAGAGAGAACACATGCTAGTGGTGGGCGGATGGGAGTGGGGGAGTGGGGGGTGGGGGAAGAATCCCAATCAGGCTCTGTGCTATCAGCGCAGAGCCTGACGTGGGGCCAAACCTACAAACTGTGAGGTCATGACCTGAGCCGAAATCAAGAATCAGATGCTAAACGGACTGAGCCACCCAGGTGCCCCTTGAATTCCTTTATTTTAACTAACTTTGCAGGGCTGTATGTTTAGGAAAAGTGTAGAACGGCTGGCTCATTTAAGCCCAGACATGCTGGTCCACAAGACCACAGAGGTCTCTCATATTCCAGATATCCCGCCTTGCTTTGACTGGTCCTCTGAAGACTTGAAGAAGCAGTCCATGAACGTGCGGCTTAAAATGGACATTTGAGGGGTCCCTGGGTGGCTCAGTTGGTTAAGCGTCTGATTTTAGCCAGGTCATGATCTCACAGCTTGTGAGTTCGAGCCCCGTGTCGGGCTCTGTGCTGACGGTTCAGAGTCTGGAGTCTGCTTCACATTCTGTGTGTCCCTGTCTCTCTGCCCCTCCCCCATTCATACTCAGCCTCTCCCCCCCCCAAAAAATGATTAAACATTAAAAACAATTAAAATGGACATGTGATTCCAAAATATTTTTATAAATAAGAAATGAAACAGAAAAAGAAATTTACCTTCTTCTTACAAGACCATATCCATATAGGTTTTAATCTGAATGAGAGAAGTTTGAGAAATTGAAGTAAAACAGGCTGATTTCACTTATGGTATTAAGTTCACTCCCATGGCTATGATTTCTCTTTCTCTTCAAAGATAAATACCACTAACACTAATAGGATGTGGGTTGTGCTTTGGCCTCAAACTACCTTTCCAGTAATCCTTCACCATTACAGGAAAAGAAACCCAACATTTTAGCCAAACTTCAATGTGAACTTTGGAAATATCTGAATTTCATTTTTTCTTTGCTTATGTGTGTCATCCCTAAACCAATTACCTTAAAAAAATTACATCATTTATGAGAAGCAGTAATACAACTTTATCAGTTTAAACAGAACTAACATACTACATTTTAATTGCTAAAAGAAACCTTATTTATCTTTGTGCAATCTATCCACTAGATTAGTATCAGGCATGTTGGTAATACTGTAAAACAGAATAAATGGCAGAAGTCATAACATACCAAAGCTCAGCAGTTTTAAATTCATAAACACAGACATTTAATAAAACCAAAATTAGATCTATTATAATTACATGGATATTATTAGAAATAAAAGTGATTGAAATTCTGTATTCCATGGTAGCAACTTTGAATATTCTTACCATTCTACTTATTTCCTGAAAATATTTGACAGATGAAACAAGGATAAGTAAGGGGGCCGTTACAACAGCAGAAACAATACCAAGAAGGCCACTATGTACATAGTATGGATCCTGTTACCCTGGTAGGAGCTGTTATAAGTGCTTTACAAAGACGTGGAGCAAAGTGGGCCCTTGTACACAGTCAGTGGGAATGTAAACTGATATAGCCACTATGGGAAAAAAGTACGGAGGTTTCATAAAAACTAAAATCGGAACTACCCTATGATCCCACAATCCCACTTCTGGGTACATATCCACAGGAATGGAAACCAGGACCTTGAAGAGATATCCATACTCCCATGTTCACTGCAGAATTAGTCATAATAGCCAGGACATAGAAGCACCCTAAATGTCCATCAGAGGATGAATGGATAAAGAAAATATGATATGATACATATATAAATATATAGATTATAGAACTTATAGAAGCAGTAGAATGGTGGTCATTAGGGGCTGGGGGAATGGGAAATGGAAAGGTATTAGTCAAAACATATAAAACTTATATAAGATAAACAAGTTCTACGGATGTACCGTACAACCTAGTAACTACAGTTAACAGTACTGTATTATATACTTCATTCGCTAAAAGGTTTGATCTCTTTTTTTTTAAGTTTATTTATTTTGAGAGAGAGAGAGAGAGTGAGTGTGCATGAGCAGGGGAGGCACAGAGAGAGAGGGGGAGAGAGAATTCCAAGCAGGGTCTGTGCTCAGTGCAGAGCCCGATGAGGGGCTAGATCCCACAAACCATGAGATCATAACCTGAGCCAACATCAAGTGACTGAGCCCCCTACATGTCCCAAGAGGTTTGATCATGTGCTGTATGTGTATTACTATCACTACTAATTAATAATAATAATGAGAGTGGGAGGAAAAAATTAGTGCTTTGCAAAAACGAACCTATTTATGGAACACCTCACCACAACGCTGTGAGCCATGCACTTGCTGTCAGCCCCATTTAGTGATGGTACAATGGAGACAGAAACATAAGCGGGTCAGTGCAGAGGCAGGATCCGAATGCAGGCAGCTTGCTCTGGAAACCAGGTCTTAACCGCGATACCACAGTTCTGCCATGTGCAGGATTCTATTTGTAAGAACAGCCCCAGCAATCTCGGTCACTAATAAATTATTAATAATGAGTATGCCGCTACACTGCTGAAATATCACTACTGCATGGAGGCCGACCTGCATGGAGGTGTCGTCCTATATAATTCCTCAGCATGTTCACAGACTCTAGAATATTAGCAAATAACTTTAAGCTATGAAACAATTTATACAAAGATGAAGGATTGTCTGTGGTATAACAGTAACCATAGCAACAGAGTAAGATAGGTTTGCAAAGTGAAAAGTATCCTAAGGTATTTGATGCCCTCAAAAAAGCCTTCTCTCGGGGCGCCTGGGTGGCTTAGTCGGTTAAGCGTCCGACTTTCACTCAGGTCATGATCTCGCGGTTCGTGGGTTCAAGCCCCGCGTCGGGCTCTGTGCTGACTGCCAGCTCAGAGCCTGGAGCCTGTTTCAGTCTGTGACTCCCTCTCTCTCTGACCCTCCCCTGCTCACGCTGTCTCTCTCTCTCTCTAGAAATAAATAAAACATTAAAAAAAAAAAAAAAGCCTTCTCTCAATTTACAATAAGGACATAACCTGCGGCAGCAAAATCACAGTAAATTTTCATAATGGATTATATTACTATCCAGATGAGCAATATTTCATCTTAGCATTTTTATTTCCAAAAGAACAAGGGTGATATTCAGATCTATCCAATTTACATCTCAATAATAGGAATGGTTAATTCTCTCAACAATTTATACTAAATCTTGAATAAGGTAACATTTTAAATAAATCATGATATGGACATAAGTTCCATGGGGAAAATACAGAATTAGAATATGGTTCTAACAATAGCATATGCATTCCGTGTAAGTATAAAGTGCAGATGGACAGTCAGTATACAGCACAGTCATAATTAACTAGATATATTTCCTTAGAAATAGATTTGTTTTGCTTGGTTTTGTTTCTGTAGGTCAAAACTTACTGTGAGAGTAGGCCTCACTGGAAAAATAATGTGGCAAATCCATTTATAAGACCTATTGGCAAAAGAACTATAAGATTGCTTAAGTAAATAAATATTATTTAAAGACCGCCAGTACCGTATATAGGATTAATAAAGAGGAATAGTAAACAATGCTCGCTTTTGCCACAGGGGCATGTATAACCCTGTTCTCTTCAACTGTATCAATAGCAAGGATATAAATTAAAGCAGGTTATTGCTTTTCAAATATTTGGATGAGAGAATAAGAATGCAAAATTCAGATCGTTGGGTATAATGTGCTGATCTTATCAAGCTGAACTTTAATAGAAATAACTGTGCTAGAATTCTAAAAAAAAAAACAGCTTTCCAAGTAGAAGGACTAAGGAGATTAGGTATTAACAGACAACAGCTCTCACATAAATCCACAATGCATGACCATCAGAACAGTCAATATTATCTTAGGTGTGTAGAGGCTGTACAACACTCAGAATAAATGAGAGGATCACCTGTGTGCTATCACAGCACACTTCAAGTACGATGGCATTGCATTTCAACAAGGACACATGAACCAAAAGACACTTAGAGGAAAACAGCCAGAATAATGATGGAATGTTAAAATCATGTCTCATGAGGAGTCTGTCACATGGAAGCAAAGTTACCCAAGGTCAAGGGCTGACCACACCTTAGTTTTGTCACCTTGTCACCAATACTGTGTATACAGTAGGGGCAGAGTAGATGTATAAATGAAAAGTTAGTGTATCTAAATGTGTAGAAAAGAATACTCAGGCATGACGAGATGGAAAATCTTCAAATATCTGAAGGAGTATATATAAGGATACAAGTTATTCCATTCAAGAGTGGAACCAGGACCAAAGTATGGAAGTCACAGGAATGCAAATTTCAATTCAACTAAAGGAAGACTGCAGTGCTATTTAGAGTCCAGGATGGAATGCTCAGGGTGCTTAGCCTAGAAGGGAACAGACCACGAGGGAGTTTAGACGTGTTGACAACAGAGACACAGGTCCCTGCAACAGAGGCAGAGACATGGCAGCTCTGAACTGGACACCACCTCTCAAGTGAAGATGTTGACTTCCTGACACTGAGTTAGGTTCAAGGTGCCAGTGCTTAGAAACATTCCCTAAATCAGATCCTTTCTATAAGTTCTTCCAGAATGATGGCAGAAGGCT
This sequence comes from Proteles cristata cristata, assembly GCA_017311185.1. Lineage (NCBI taxonomy): Eukaryota > Metazoa > Chordata > Mammalia > Carnivora > Hyaenidae > Proteles > Proteles cristata. Next base: position 634,124 of record JAESUZ010004109.1, on the reverse strand, counting down.
GAGGTGTGAAATGACTACAGTGTAGCAGGGGTGGGGCTTTCCAGATCCAGCCCTGAGAGGTGCAGACAGGTGCTCATCTGGGAGGGACTGGCAAGAAGGTCCAGGAGATAAGGAGATGGACTGTGGCCACCCAAGGAGGGCCACCATGCTGCTTACATGCTTTCCTAGTGGAGAATTAAGTTGTAAGTTTGTGTGTGGCCTCTCTCTACCAACCTGCAAATCCCTGAAGGTAAAATGTTTAGGGTTCTTTCTAACCCTGGAATTTTGTTACTATCAAAATAGAAGTCACAAAGGCTAAGATGGGGGCACCTGGGTGGCTAAGTCAGTTGAGTATCTGATTCCTTTATTTAATTTTTTAAAAATGTTTATTTCTTGAAAGACAGAGAAAAGAGAGAAAAAGAGAGAGACAGAGACAGAGTGCAAGCAGGGAAAGACAGAGAGTGAGGGAGACCTAGAATCCGAAGCAGTCTCCAGGCTCCGTGCTATCAGCACAGAGCCTGACATGGGGCTTGAACTCACATGCTGTGAGATCATGACCTGAGCCAAAACCAGATGCTCAACCAATTAAGCCACCAAAGCGCCCCAGAGTATTAAAAGATACGTTAAGAGAACCCCTTTAAGGAAAAAAAAAAGAAAAAATGTATAAATTATAAAAGTCATCCTTCCCAAGAAGATATGCCATTGTGCAGAAGGATGACAGAGGAAAATGCCTTAGAGATAAAAATGTAAGATGACGGAGCATAACGATTTGATTAAAGAAATGCCAGGTGTGACAGAACTCAAAATACCATGTGACATTACAGTCATTACCTGGGAAGTAAATCTCTGTGGGTTACTTAGCACATTCCATTGAACAGTACAAACATAAAGGTCAAGATCTTAAAAGAATAGGTGGTCATGATTGAGAAGGTTCAGGGAAGTATACAAATCATGTGGAGAAACAGACTGCTGCCCTTAGGTCTGGAGGTAGCAGGCTGGTGAAATAAATAAATGGAAAGTATTGAAGAGTGCTTATTTTATATTTTGTAAAATACTTTTTGCATCGCAGTATGTATGTCCGGTATACAGGAGAGTCAGAAGATGCTGAAAGTACACTCTGTCTTCTCATATAGGGATTTTCTAATCATAGTTTAACATCCCCTAGGACATGTAAGCTGTATCTGAATTTTATAGAGTGATTAACTAAATAGCCTGAGAATTCCGGAGAAAGGAGAGTTACCTGAATGTGTGGAGCTTTAGTGGCCAACGGTGATGAGAGAGGGAAGTCATGAAAGTATGTCCCTCAGAAAAATAGAAAGAAGACTGCATGATCAGTGTAGAAATGGCTCTTGCACGCACATCCAAGTGCCATGGGGAAATCCTAAACCAGCATTGACACTGATGGGGAAAATGAGGCAGTAAGTGCAGTTCCTGCCTCAGGGAAAGGCCCTAAGTGCCAAATCTGGCAAAGGGTTATGTTTGGTGCTTTACAAACCATTTTAGTGTCTCTTTCAAAAATATTTTAATGGTCCTTCCAAAATGGTTTACATCATATATATTAATTTCTATATATACTTTAATATATGTATGCATAACATTTAAAAGTATCTAGAACCCTGAATATATTTAAATTGTGCCTTTCAATTTGTATTTACACATCAAATATATAAATGTCAAATACATACATAAAATTTCTAAACATAAAAGTATTTTTAAGGATGATCCCCTGGTTTAATAGCAGAAGGGGAACTCTCCTATACATGAAATCAATGCTCATGAAGAGAAGGTCAGACACTAAACTTCACTGAAAAAAGGACATGTGTCTGAGCTTTGAATATCAAGTTTTGAATCTACAAAGACAGTTCATCTATTTTTCAGATTTGTGAACTGTGAGTGATGAAATCTAATGCTTGCATCCCCAAAATGGAAAGATGTCTAGCATAAAAAGAGACGTACGGATGCTTCAGGTGGTTTTGCTATTGTTTACATGAAAAGAAAAGCAAATGAACCCAGTAAGGATCTCAGGCAATGCTCCACAAATGTAATTAACAATTACTCTGTGTCTGCTCCATTTCTATGCAATGAGAATATAGTCAAGATATGTCCATGGTGGCTTTTTGCTTTATTCTCACCAATTAAAAGACTATTGGATATGACAGTAATTAGACACCTCAGCTGGAAGAAGATCATTATGTCTTAATGAGATGATTAAGAACAACAAAAAAAGTGTGCTTCTTGCAAAATATTAGCATGTACTTCAAGTAACAATAGCACAATTTATTTTGTCTCCTCATTGTGCTTTGTCAGCCCATATTAAAAAAATAAAATCTGCAATCAAAATATGCCTTAGAAAATTATACTATCTAAGCATATAATAACAGATTTAATGAATCAACTGTAAGTTTTGGATATATTTATTTTGAGAATGTTCACTCATGCTTCCCTGACAAGTTACAGTCACCACATAATATTATAAATATTACAGTGGTACAATTCACATTCAACAAAAACTTGTTTCTGTGCTGTTAAGTAATTCAGGCCACCTCCCATCATTTAGCTTATTCAATACCCATTAGGTGGATTTGGGTCCAGATTTAGGTCTGGACCCAAATCTAACTATAAACACAAATGCGGAGTGAGGATACAGACCAGGCAAGGCATCCGAGGAATGCAAACCCCACCCCAGCTAAGGCCAGAGATCTCCCAGCATAGCTTTCTTTGGGTTAAAATTTTGTTACCCTGAAGCTGATGTTTCATTGCATATGTCATGTGGAAAGGATAAGAACTAACACCTCCCCACAAGGCCTCATGAATTAATTATCAAATATGCTGGAAGAAGGTGTGGCTTGGAGGAACTGGAAAATACAAGACAGAATCAGCACAGGAAAGGAGAGCAAGAATGAACTAGAAAGCCCTGCTAGTCAAGGGGCATCTAAGTGAAAAGGTTTGTTCATTCATTCATCCAGTCTAAGTGGCTCATTAGTCATTCATTCATGAATGAAGGAGTCATTCATTACTGCTAGTTAGTAATGGAAATCAAACTTTACCCCCTGCAAGTCTGCCCTTGTGTATTTCAAACGAGAAGCCATCACTCAGGAGCACCACCACTTACTGCTGTACAATCTACAAATATGATTGCACGTGAACTTGTCCTTCTGTCCTTCCTTTCTAAGATAGTACAAAAGGCGTTCCCCCCCACCTTTTTTTTAATGTAAAGCCTATATACCTACAGTCTCTGGATGCCACCCCCACTGCCTTCTGAAGACCTTCCTCTGCAGATTATCCCACAGCAACTGGCATATGGTAGAGTAAATCCCTACTTATGTGTCTTATGGAAAGCCCACTTAGGCATTGTTATCACTTACTTTATTCATATTTGTTACTCTAGTACCTAAGATACTTTGGTTCATAATGTTCAGTCAATGAATACAGTGAATAAGTGGACTTAGCAATGTCTGCAACTTCTGCCCCATTCCTGCTACTACCATTGCTATTAACTCATCGAATACCACATATATATTATTTATAAAAAGGATAAATGTACACTGCAATCCTGTGATGAGCACATAATTGTTCCAAGACACTCTACACATTTATACTCCCCCCCCCGTGAAACACTCACTAGTTTTTAAACTGTAACTGTACCTTTCTTATACTACAGAGATGAAATGGTGTAGAGTCAAGCATATCTGAGCAACAATATGGCTTTTTCCTGTATCTTCTATCAATCAATTTACTTGTATAGCACAAAATTGCTACTACTCTGAATTGAAGCAACAGAAAGCCTTACATAATATTACAGTATTTTGATATACCTTGACATATGCATTATGTAACAGCATTTTCCTTTCCTATACTTTGCAATATAATAGAGGAATGCTTTTTTTTACAGTCAGCAACATCAGCAGGAATAAGACTTTTAAATGAATCTCCTAGGAAGATAGAGCTCTTACATTTAAAGACCAAGAGTTTTTCTATAACAATTACATATCTTTTCCCTGGAATTATTAAGTTGCAATGATCAGGTTATTGCATTTTTAAGCAATAAAAAAAAAAATACAGGAGACACCTACCTAGAACATTTGGCTGCTTTTTAACTTTTTTAATGTAATGACATTATAAGTTACATTTTTAATATAAAAATGAATTTCTGTTACTGTGGTGCTATGATAAGATAGAAAACCATAATGACAAAGAAGTGATAATATGACCAGGAGTAATAATACAAACAAAAACTTACAAGCACTTAACAGTAATGGAAGTGTCCTAAATACTTGCTATGGATTAGTGCATCTCAACCTCAGAGCAGCCCAATGACCCAGGGACGATCATTATCAATATTTATTAAACACAAAGAATCTGAGACGCAGAAAACTGAAGGCATTACTCTGTATAGCACCTGATTAGCCGTAGATCCTTCCCTGCTCACACTGTCTCTCTCTCTCTCTCAGAAAGAAATAAAAAAAAATAAAACATTAAAAAATAAATAAAGCAGGGGTTAATTTAAAGTTGATCAGACCATAGAAAATTTAAATGTCTATTACTTGCAATTATAAGTTAGAAATAATAGAAGAGCAAAAAATAAAATATCAATGCCAAACATCAGGAGGTGGCGTAGGACAGAAGAAAGAAACTGGTGTTAAGTACCCTTCCTTCTTCATTTGCCATAGTAGACAAATGAAATGCACTGTGCAGAGTGGATAAGTCAAGGGATGGTATGTTATTTAAAACATAACATAAAGTTATAAAGGTACATATCATAATCAATGTGCAACCATTACCTTCATATTTGGAAAAAGTATAAAATTTGAGAAAAAAATACCCTCGATATTTATTAAATATTATGTAGAACATATATAAAATAGAAGCTATACACTCATTAGAATGAATGAGGACTGTATGAAGAATGACCATATCGCTTTGTGTAGTGAAAAAGGCAGCTGTAGAATGAATATAGAGGAACCATTTTTTTTAAACATGCTTTAATCTCCTTGCCTGCCTGCCCGCCCTGCCTTGGCTGGAAAGAGAGAGAACAAAGACAGAGAGAGAGAGAGAGAGAGAGAGAGAGAGAGAGAGAGTGTGTGTGTGTGTGTGTGTGTGTGTGTGTTTATGGATGGACAACGCAAGAGATAAGTAACAATTCTGTGTTGTTACTTTCCACATCCGGATCCAGGTAGTTTTGTCATCCATCCAATCTAACAGTGGGATTAAGACTCCTGTTAAAGTTATAATCTTCCTTTTTAATGTTAATCGTTAGCAAAGGGATTTATTTTCCAACATCTTAGTTCCTCTGGATGGTTGATTCTAAAAGTCTACGTTCCTGAGGCTATTTACGTAATTTCCATTTACTCCAGCTCTCTGGACGACGAGATCTTCCTGTTACTGCATAGCATCTAAAGCAGCATATGCACTTTCTCTAAAGTTATTTTGTCCGTGTTCTTCTAAAATAATTATTTCCTAGCCACGCTGACCATCGGAACCTTTACTGTACCTGCTGTTTTGCTCATGCTGGTGGCCTCACACTTTTTAGACACAACTTCATAAGAGGGGATATCGAAAAATGTCTGAGATGGCAGTCATTATCCACCTTCACAGTAAACATTTAATTTGTCCCTATGATGTTAACATTTTACAACAATATATCAAGGGGTGAGAGAAGAAAAACGTCGTAACTTTTATAGTGCCTCACAGTAAGAAATCCATTTTACATCACAATGTAGCATGCCTGTGTATATGTTTACTTGACAGAAAAGTTTCCGAAAATGATATATGCTCTTACCAAATGTAAATTTCTGATAGTTTCTATTTCATTTTATTTATTTATTTTAAACTCATTAATGTGTCACGACTTATAGTTTGAAAAATACTGGACCAGATATGAAGAAGGTCCATTTGGTCTGAAGCTTCATTTAATTCCAGGAGGTCTACAAGAATGTCACCTTCATTTCGAAATTTGTTTTGTAAAAAATATATGTTGCAGTCAGGCATGTTGCAGTGAATTAGGCCTTATTGGTATGATGACATCTAAATGTATTCAATGTTTTAATATTGTGATATGGGGGATCCTATACTTTTTAAGACCTTGGGATGATCTGGCTATTCGTTCCTAGGAGCTTTCTAATGCTCTGAGACAGTTTGGCTTTCTTATCGCAAATACATTTTGGACACAATGTATTGCTGGAGTATTGGTTTTTTTCCCCACATGTAATATCCCCAAAGCCTAAAGCAAGATGTTTATCTTTTTGATAGACAAGCAATTAACTTTCGGAGGGAATTTGAAGGCTGTAAAGCACATCTGTTAGGACATTGGAAATAAACAGGAATTTCTGACAGGCAAACATTATAGCTTTGCATTTGTTAGGCTGTAGCTAAGGCTATGTCAGCATTTTTATTATAAACCTCAGGGATTATCAGTCTGCAATAAAACTCTTTTTGGAGTGAGGCTTATTTAGATTCAGAGCTTACTCATGAAGAACCTTTGCTTTCCTGAACACAGGAGAGTAGATATGCTTCTGGTTGCCTCTCTAGGAAAGCAATGTGTCTAGACTTACCATAGAATTATAGAAGTATTTAAAATATTTGATTTATCATAAAATGACTCATAGATTATTCAAGTGTATTATTTAATATAAAGAAAATGTAGAAACTGGTTTGGCAGCCCAGTTGTTAGTAGTGTTGAAATAGTTGTTTATTTCTGACTCAGTCATAGGGTAGTAGGGTTTTGGCAGTTGTCAGAGAATTCGCCATTATCCGTGTGTGGGTAAGACTAAATAAACACTTCGTAAGATCCTCTCCTTAAGATATTGAAACTTGAGTGGCTGATAATTTCTGTCATCCCTCTGCTGAAATGTGCTCCAAACAGTTGAGAAGTATTCCAGTTTGATTTATTTTTTTGTTTTTTAACGTTTTTTTAAATTTTTTTATTTTTGAGAGGCTGAGAGAGACAGAGCATGAGCAGGGAAGGGGCAGAGAGAGAGGGAGATACAGAATCTGAAGCAGGCTCCAGGCTCTGAGCAGCTGTCAGCACAGAGCTGGATGCGGGGCTCAAAGCCACAAACTGTGAGATCATGACCTCAGCCAAAGTCAGACGCTTAACCAACTGAGCCACCCAAGCACCCCTAATTAACCCCTGATTCAAAGAAAGATGAAAAAGCACTGCACATAGACTTCCTTCTACATGCCCTGGGCCCTAGCTCCTTTCATTATTGCTGGCTATGTTATTTTTATGACACTGAGACAATAATTCGGTCTCCAATGCTTTGATTGTACAGTTTGCTTGTGTACAATGTTTTGTATACAAATTAAAATCCAATGTAAGCAACAGTCTAGCACTCTGCCTATTTGAATGCCCTTCAATACAGAATCAAGTAGTATGGTTAGACCATTATCTTTGCAGATAATCTTGTTTTATTCTCATAGGAAGACTGTAGCATTTTCTTCATCATGAGAATTTTGAAATTTCACCAAGATATGTCCACCTATAGTTCATTTTATCCATCCTGCTTGTCAGAGTGTTTAATCTGATACTGAATGTCTCTGGCATATTTACCGCAGCGAGGGCCCAAGTTCTGCATATGCCAGTCCAAACACAAGTGCTTTGGTTCTCTGGAATGGGCCAGAGAGTAATTTTCTTTGGCCCATGGGATATCAGCAAAAAGAAGCAAGCAGAGCCTTGAAAGGGCCCTGTGCATTAGAAATTACACTTTTGCCGCCCCTAGGAATCCTACTGCTCAGAGAACAAGCCAAAGTTAGCAGGATTAAGGGGTAAGTGGCTCTGTGTCTCCTGTCTACACAGCCAACAGCCAGTCATGGAAGTGAGGTCATCTCACATTGGCTAATCCCAAGCCAGTCTTCCAACTGACCAGGGTCCCATGAACCAGCCCAGGTGAGAAAGCCACACCTTGCCCACATGCAAAGATGCAACCAGCCAAATCTCAGCAATGTCAGCTAAACAAATGGCTGCCATTTTAGGCTACTCAGTTTGGTGGTGATGTGCCGCAGACCCACAGTTTACCTGCCACATAGAATTTCCTCAGCTTATAAAAATATGCTTTCATGACTGTACTCTCTGCCCTTCACTGTCTTATTCTTTTATATTCATGAGGTGTTGGCTGTATTGACTCTACCCTCTATTTTCGTTAACAATTTTTATGTTCCATTTCCTTGTCTTTCCCTTGTAACTGCTGGGAGTTAATCTGCAATTTAACCGGAAGATAAAAACTAGCCCAAGCTTCTATCAGTTGGTCCAATAAAGTTTTAATTTGGTAATCATAATTTTCATTTCCTAGAAATTTCTTGTTTGCTGTTTCTTTTTCACAACAGCCTGTTACAGATATAATATCCTCTCAAGTTCTGTTGAGGATACTAATTAGACTCCTTTTTAAAGTCTCCTGTGTTCCCTGAATTATACCTAAAGCTTGTGGTATCGGTTACTCTTTATTCATCCAAATATAGTTCTTCCTTAAATATCAAATGATCCTTGATTGTCAGCTTATTTTCCTAAAGGAAAAATGATGTCAAGTAATATGGGTAGCTCACACTGTTTCATCTACAGTGTGAAATACCTCATCCCAAAAGGTCTCTGCTTGGACTGGAAAGGATGTCGACAGTAAGAATGTTCTGCAGAACGGCAGGTAGGCAAGGCGGAGACTTTCACAATGGACAAGCCATGTTCCATTTTATGTGAGAAATGTTTTATGAATTTCATGACAGAACTCATTTTCTACTTTTTCTCTAATGTTCAATGTAGGATTTCATTGTGGGGGGGAAAAAAAATCTGCTTCATGATTTTAATGCTCCCTTAGGAGAAAAGAGAATTAGGCTAGTATGCAGGTTGATCTGTTGATTTAAACCAGCTCACAACAATTACCTTCATTCAACCTTTTTTCAGGTTCTTGTAAATTAGCTTCCTTGAGTCATAAATGCCTGATGCTGAAAACAGAATTACTTAAAAAAATTTGTTTTAATGTTTACATATTTTTGAGCAACAAAGAGACAGAGTGTGAGAATGGGGAGGGGCAGAGGTAGGGAGACACAGAATCCGAAGCAGCTCCAGGCTCTGAGCTGTCAGTCAGCACAGAGCCCGACGCGGGCCTCAAACCCACGAACCGTGAGATCATGACCTGAGCTGAAGTCGGACACTTAACCAACTGACCCACACAGGTGCCCCAAGAACAGAATTATTTTTGAAGGAATACATTTTGAGAGTGATATATGTTTAAAAAAAAAAAAAAAAAAAGAATATATTTACATGAGTAAAGTTTCTAATAAAGTGACTTTGTAAGAAAAACTTGGCTTTTCTCTAAAATTCAAAAAAATATATACATTATGACCATTTCCAAAGGATTTCTGAAAGCAGCAAGTATGTAGATGAAAGGCTTATTCTTTACAAACATTGCTGCACTAAACACTCCAGAATTTAAAGTTCATTTAAGCTTTCTGACACTAAATAATATTTCTTTTTTATGTGTCCAAACTTACAAAAGCAACCTAGGCCCAAAAGAAAAGCAGTATATTAAAAGAAAATAAGGTTCTCTTCCAATGGCAATGGAGATAAATCATTTCCCAAGGAGAGTTCATCAAGGCTGGAGACTGGCAGAAAAATAGTAGCCCTCACCTTCAAAGATCAAGCTAATCTTAAAACACACCCTATCTCTTGTGTGGTTGTGATGTATTAATATGCTCGTTTGTCTTAAATCTCAAGGCTAGTGTCCCAACAGATTATGGCAGCCAAAAGAATTTTCTTATATAAAAATGTGTATCTAGTAAGACTCACTCTGTTTTTATTTTAGAACAATGAGGCTCCTTTAGAACAGGAGGCACAAAAGCCTCCTGACTTAGCCTCCTGGTCTGAAGCCACAGCAAGGACACCACCTTTTCCTCAAAAGACCATGAAATTCAATCTTTTCTTATATGAAGGGGAAAGAAAGATGATGATGTCACAGTTTTAATTATTGATATAAATATCTTTTTCATAAATATTCACTGAAAGCAATTAAGTGAAATATTTCGCCAAGTCACTAGGTAAACACCTCTGTGTAAGCAAATGGTACAAGGTACCTAAGGCATAGGAGGCAGAGTACCTAACCCCCCGGTGTCCAAATATGAATCACAGCTGAAGCTAAAGCCATATTGTGTGGTGCTCAATTCCACAGCAGACCAGCTTAGGCTGGAGTATTTCAGCAGATGAACTGTGGATGGAAAAGGAAAGATGTTCCTTAACTGCATCTTCAAAGATCACTGACATTCATGCAGACCAGAGAAGCAAGAGAAGAAGGGAAGCAGCAGGGTGGTAGGCAAACAGACTTCGGCGAAGAGGACTCATGGGCTCATTGCAGATGTGGTGACGAGAGGGCACCTGCACAATGACGCGGAAAATGGTGCAGATCGGAGTTCGAAGGGAGAGATAATTAAATAGCTATGTGCGGGAAATACAATTAGTATTTAAACCATTTGCTGCCACTTCCTGCTGTGCCTGGCCCTCTGGGAGGGCCACATTTCCCTTCTCCACTCAGGACAAATAGCTTGCTCCGGTGACGAAACGGAAGTAGAAGGGATGGCCGTGACCTCCCTTCCCACCCTCCCTTACGTGACCACGTAAGGGTGGACGTGGTCCAGATAGGACCAGCTCGGTCAGCCTCTATCCTGGAGTAAATACAGCAAAAGCCACACCACTGCCCACCCCCAGTGAATACGTAAATGAGCAAATAAGAAATCAACTCTGGTAAAGTCCCAGGATCTGTTATTACTGCAGCATAGACTATACTGATACAACAGGCTGGAAGCAGATTAAGAATGATGTCAAAGAGAGGACTTTTTGTCAGGCAGAGTAAGCATCTGGTGTGGATTTATAAACAGTTTTCATTTGCAAACATCCCCTTTCATTCAGTGATTTTAACCCAAGGATGAGTGATGCTGAGCTCCATTTTGGCGAGTCTTGATTCGACATGGCAGCATGGCTGCTGACATTCAGGTCCAGCCCTCCAGAAATCAAAGATGAGAAGAAACATGTCTTCCTTTCAGTTTTTGCTCAAAACTGCCTCTCTTCGTGAGGGCTCACAGCCTCCTTTAAAATTTTAATCTAGCCCCATCCTCATCTTCCATATTCTGCCTCTCCCTCCCTTGCTGTCATGTTCTCCATAGTTCTTCATCACCATTTTTGTATGTGTATAAATATATAAACTCTCTATATACATATACATGCATAATTTATATATTTAATATAAAAATGTTTACCTTTATAAATATAAATATAAATGCACAAAACCTGAAAATCACTACACGATTCACAGTATCTTCCTAAGAAATTATAATCTCTGTAGCCTCAAGAAGACGACAAGTGATCATTCCCTTTCTTTACAGATTGAAATAGGGTGGGAAGACAAAGCACTTGGGAATTTGTGCCAGTTGCTTTGTTATATAAAAGGCAAGAAGGACTTCAGCCTGTCTTCCCTAACAGATGAAGTATATCATAGTTGAGGCAGATCTTGACCTGTACTGGCTTGATATATCTTGACTAATGGATGACTTATTTACAACTGAGTAGGTGTTGGGAAAACCCATGTCTCCATTCATTCTGCCAAGACACTGAGTGTTACCTGTGACCAAAGTTAGAATACACAACTTGTTGTTTTGTTTTTGTTTCTGTTTTCTTCCCCCGATCAAAAGGTTATTAGGTGTAGTGAAATCATTGATAAGTGAGATATTTCTGATATATTAAGGTAATCTGTATTTTTTAAAGTTGAAATCATTTTCATGGTTTTTTAATTTTGTTTAGTTTTTTATTTTTGTTTTGTTTCTTAATGGCAAAACTAATATATTAAACAAAACAACTTTTAATGTACTTTTAGAATGCTACCACTTGGAATGCACAGAATGACAATACTTTCTCACAGACCTCTCACAATACAAGACCTCTCACAGAACAGGATTGTTTTTGTTGTTTCCAAAAAAAGCTTTCCATCTCTAAGTAAGACACTAGGACTTTGAGAATAATTCTCAAGCTAATCATGGAGAAAGAACTTTTGCTTATACATTTCTGCTCTTATTACTTCACAGATGAAAGAAATCTAAAGTAGAACATTCTATAGATATCCTAAAGTATTACGTAAGCATGGAATGATTAAAATATAGGACCTTCACATGTCTTTAACTGCATTACATTCTATAAAACATTTATTTTTTTAATTGTTTAATGTTTATTAACAAGCACAGGAGAGGCATGGGGAGAGGGAGATACAGACTCAGAAGCAGGCCCCAGGCTCTGAGCTGTCAGCACAGAGCCCAATGCAGAGCTGGAACTCACAAACTGTGACATTATGACCTGAGCAGAAGTTGTACACAACCAACTGAGCCACCCAGGTGCCTCTACACATTTATCCTTAAATTTAAAAAAAAAATGAAAATAACTCACATTCACAGTTTGAACACACACACAAAAAAATGTTTGAATATCTGATAATTACCAACACCTTTAACTGTGCTGTGTCCTAGAAGGGAATTGGCATCACAGTAAATAGGGTAAAGTCTCTGCCTGATGGCACTCACAGTATCTACAGATATTAAAACACAAACACATAATTACATGATCTTAAGCTGACTCAGGAGTTTATAGAAAGTCCCATGAGATATTCAAGAAGGACATAACTATGTCTTAAATATGAAAGACAATTCGAAGGAACTGACATTTGAACACTGTTTGAAGGATGTATAGAAGTGTATCAGGGAAGAAGTTCCTTCCTTATAAGAAGCCTAGCATGTACAATGGTGCAGAGGTGTTAAAAAGAAAAAAAGAAAAAAAACACTCAGAAAAGAGATTGGGGCTGCTGTATCCAAAATAGCAAGTATTCAGTAAATTTCAAGTTTTGACAGGTTATGTAAACAATCACTATCAACTAAATGTTTGTTATAGAAAATAATTTTGGTAGAAATAATGTCCTGGGATTGTGAAGAGCTTTACACTATATGCTATGCATTTTGAAATTTATTTTGTAGGTAATAAGAAATTATCTGTGATTCTCCACCAGGGGAGTGATGTGACCAATTTATTTTTCTTTATTTATGTAAAGTATCTGGAGCTGATAGTGACAGGGGGAGACTGGTGACCAAGAGATTAGTTAATAAGCAACTGTAATGACTAAAGTGAGTTAGGCAGAATGAATGGAGACGAATAGACAGATCTAAGAGAATTTATCTCTAATCACAATGGCAGGATGACACATATAGGTAGAAATTCCCATTTAATTTATTTTAACTTTAAGAATTAAAAAGTTATGGAACTGTTTGGGGCAAGTAAACTTTTAGACAAGTGACAGGCAATAAATATGACCAGTGGGCAGTTCCAAATAATGGAATCAGGCTAGGAAAGGCATCAGCTGGAGAGATGGTAGTTGAAGTCAGCTCAAGAGACTACGATACCACCCTATGAGATACCCCCACAAAAGAAAACAGAGGAAAACAAAGGGCCTGGGAAAGCAAGATCAGAGACATAGGACAACAAAATAGAGAGGCATACTCCAGATATGAAGGGACAACAGCTTCGAGGAGTAGAATCTAATAATGTCCTAAGGTCAACAGAAACAAACATATGAGAACTATAAAAGTCCTCAGATATATCAATAAGGATGTCCTTAGTAAGGAAAATTTGAGAAAATAGGAGAACTTAGATAATCCTGAAATCCAGAATGAGTCACAGGTAAGGTGGAAAAACAAAGACCACCCTTTCTGAAAGTTTTGGTGATAAAAAGATAAAGAAAACAAGAACATGCACCTGAGTGCAAAGAAGAGTTTAAAATTCAGACAGAGAGAACAGCAACATAACTGCACAGAGGACAGTGAAGGAGACACTGAAGACAGACACATCTGAGACATCAAAGAGAGAAGATACAATTGTACGGCACATTGATACAGAAATAACCTTGGGGACAAAGGAGGGAGACCATGCTTTCCTAAGTATTCAGTGCGAGCCAGGTGTTTTACTCTACACTTTCATGTGTATTACCTTAATTAGGCAAACGCTACTGACGGGGTATTGTTAGCTCTAATGTGCAGTCACTAAATGATGGCCAAGAGAGGTTTATATCTCAGAAGTGATGATGTCTCTATGAAATAGGAAACAAGGTCTTCTGTTTCAACAGCATGAGGAATCGGGTTATGGAAATGGAAAAGCCCCTATACTGAATGGAGAAAGGGATTCATGGAGAAAGGGATTCCTGGAGAAAGGAAGTGAAAGGAACAGGAAGGAAATAAACAGATAGTGTAGTAATTATTAGATAGTAACAAAAATTCATCTGAAATGATTTAATTTTTCCAAGCACTAGCTCAGGAAAAATACACCCATATGAATAAGGTCCAATGGATGCCTTAATGAACAATGACCTTTAGTTTTGCAAAGAAGACAGGAATATGGTTCAAACTCATGTTACCAAATCAATCCCCTCTAATAATTAATCTTAAATCAGCAGAGGTATTTTTATAAGGCAATTGTGCTAAAATAATGACTCTGTGCTATTTCACAAGTGAAATGTGAAACTCCATGTGAAAACTCCATGCTGGGAATAACTATCAAATGACTAAAACTAACTATTTCATCATCGACCTGGATAATGATCCACAATAAATGGAAAAAGAATAATCCAATATGTCAGGGCTTTCCTATTTCTGCAAATCAGATATAGATAGATAGATAGATAGATAGATAGATAGATAGATAGATAGATGATAGATAGAGAGGAAAACACTTTTGTTACATTCTTTATTTAGACTAAAATATGGCCTAAAATAACCCCACAGTGTTGACATACTTACAAATTCTGTTTCAGCTCATCATAGAATGCAATGGATAAATGAAAATTTTAATACTGACTGAGTTAAGGAAAGCTCAATTTTATAACACTGTTTTAATTTTGTTATGGGCAAAACACTAATACATATCGCTTAACCATGTGGTCTTGGAGTCCTTTTGCTGATCACCCACAAATCACCGCATAAGTAGCATCTCACAGCTGCTACTTATTATCTCCCCCAAAGACTTATTCTTCTTTTTTAAATTTTTTAACATTTATTTGTTATTGAGAGACAGAGCATGAGCAGGGTAGGAGCAGAGAGAGGGGGAAACACAGAATCCAAAGCAGGCTCCAGGCTCTGAGCTGTCACCACAGAGCCTGACCCGGGGCTCGAACTCAGAAACCACACAATTATGACCTGAGTGAAAGTCAGACGCTGAACCTTGAGCCACCCAGGCGCCCCAACTCTTATTCCTCTTATCACATCTTTTTGTTTTAACTATTGTCAAAGAACATTTCCGCCTTTAATAGCATCTATTACACAACCCAATAAACACAAGTGTGTGCATGCACACACACACACACACACACACACACACAAAGAATGATGCTTTACATTTAATGTTAAGTATTTGATAAAAGCTTCAGCAAACCAAAATATTGCAATAGTTTTATTTTAGTCAACATTTTAAAATCCTTCATTAAAGTCTGGCAGCCTGGAGAAATGTGGCAAGCAGGCATTACCATGTTGGAATAACAGTCTGTGATATAGAAAGCAATTAGCTCTTTTAAAAATGATCTATTTTATGTAAGTTACATTTAATTTGGGACATCTGCTTTAAACAATGTTAGAATTAAATTTGAGTTTTGTCATATAATAAATCTAAAATAACTATTAATTTCTTTTAAGTGCAAGCAGTTGGATAGCATAGCAGAGAAAATGATATAAAATTAAAACTGAAGTATTTAAATCCTAATAAAACCCTTGCTTCTATCCTTCCCAGAGAATCTGATATGTTCTATCTTTTTTCCAATTGGATATACTATCTAGCCCTACAGCAAATTCCTGCTGGGTCAGGATTATGACTGATTCATCACATGCATCAACCAACTGCAAATGGCTTGCACCAGTAGGTGCTAAAAGTATTTGTTGAAATACAAGATCCATACCTGTCAACTCCAACAAGTGTCTCACTCTTACAGTAAATGTACTGATTTGTTAACATGTTAGTCTTACAGCAATAGTGTATAAGAAGCCAAAAAAATTACTAAATATATCAAATAATTCATTGAAATCCTAAAGGCCCTTTTAACAAACAAATGTGAATTCTTCCCTAAGCTTTATACAATCCTGCCAAGCTAACAGATTTTCATCTTTAATACTGCACAGATCTTCAGAAAGTTAACATCAATTACTTTGATTTCCCAGGCTGCCTAAACTACTAATGGAACTTAGTAATTAAAGTTCTTTTAAAACAATCCCAAATCTGAACATCTTCCCATTCTGCCTGATTAGGAACTGCTATCAACATTAACATCAATCGTTGACAATGTAATATACATTTGATGTGGCAGAGGTAATCATTATCTACAAATCCTTTCCCTAAGATGTGTCTTCTCTCCAGGAAGAACATGTAATGGGGAATTAAGATATTTCTATTTCCAATAACTGATTCCACCATGAATCTTGTATGAAGCCTCCACATTCAGAGCAAAGATCTCTTTACTTCTAATATTCCCAGTTTCATTCACAGTAAATGCCCTCAAATTCCACCAGCATTTTAAAAGGCCACTTTGTCCATTTCCTCCTTTTCATCAAAAAGTGCAATCAGATATCAATATGTTGTGCGGTGTCTTATATATGTAATTGGAAAGAGGTCCCCAAATTAATGATCAGTATCGGGGGGGGAGAGGGAAGCATTTTCTAATCAGAATTGCTAACTTGTTAAAGCAAAAAATCAATAGGATACAAAATGAGTCTGAAAAAGAAAGGAAAAAAAGAAAACATTTTTTATAATCACTTGGACACAGTTTAAAAGGACTCTGATCCAACGGATTAGCATAACTAAGTTATTACTCTTTATGTCCTTCTGGTAAAATCCTCATCTGTTTCCCAAAGCTTCATTGAAACATAAGAGACCCCAAGGCCTCCCAGCTACCATGTGATGATCTGACAACCATTCTGGAATGTGAGGAGCACAGTGATGGACTCTTCACAAGGTTTCCAGAAAAAAATAAGAGCTTTACAACAGAGTCACTCGTGTTAGGCTTCAACGAGAGGTCAGGCCACCTGAGGAACGACGTCTCAATAAAGTTGTAAATCAGATGTACTAAGTAAGTAGTCCATCAATTTAATGCCAAAATTAAATTGCAACTATCAACAATCACAGACAGACAAATGATTATCTTTATCACTTCTGTTACAATCCAGCCTTTCCAACAAGGAACTGTAATATTAACTCTGTAGCCTTCCTGGGAGTTCCTTATAAGAAGAATGCTTTAAGAATTGATTTTGTGTAACTGGAATAAAAAAGAGAAATCGGTAGACGAGACAGAAGCAAAAACTGAAATGAAAGGTAAAAAATGCCCAAGACAAAAATCTAGTTTGTCATTAAAATATAGCATAGTAAAAACAGAAGAAACTAGTCTCATGAAATAGTGGGTCTAGTCTAATATAATAAAACTAATCAGGCTAACATTTTAATAATATGTAATATAATAAATATAATAAAATATATTTTATAAATATAAATTATAATCATCTTTAATGATCATTTTATAATCATCTTTACTCATACTTTTAATAATATATGATTCATATAATAAAATATATATTTTATAAAAAAAAATATTTTTGTAAAATATAAATTTTATATTTTTTTAATTTTTAATCTATTTTATAATTTTATAAAAGTATAAAATATTTTATATGAAAATATACATTTTATAAAAATATATTTTTTATAATTATCTTCTTTCAGGAAAACATGAAATTCAGATTCAAAGGATTTGACAGGTAGAATCTTATGTGAGGATTTTTCATTTAAAACATTAAGTAGTGTTGGGGCACCTGAGTGACTCAGTAGGTTAAGAGTCTGACTCTGGATTTCAGCTCAGGTCATGATCTCACTGCTGTGAATCGAGACCCACATCAGGGTCAGTGTGGAGCACAGAGCCCACTTGGGATTGTCTCTCTCTGTAACCTCCCCAAACCCCTCCTCGTGTGTGTGTGTGTGTGTGTGTGTGTGTGTGTGTGTGTGTGTGTGTGTGTCTGTGTCTGTGCACACGCACGCACATGTGCACTCTCTCTCTCAAAATAAATAAATTTTAAATAAATTAAATTAAATTAAAGTGGTGCTAACTTTCAATATTTGTCATATTTAATGTATACTTTATGTGTATATGAATTTTCAATGTATCTTTAATATCCATCTTTTAGTATTCACTGCCATTCTTCTCAGCACCTATACAGCTCGGGTGAGCAAAACTATTTCATGGTATAAAATTATCAGTCTAAAAAAAAAAATGACATGAAATGCAACAAAAAAAATGAAACGAGACAAAACCAAACAAAACAAAACCACCAGGCTCAACCTTTAAGTAAATTTATCTACTGAGTCCTTGGGAAGGAGAGATTATAACTCCTAAGATTCCAGTTTCTTGAGAAGTTCAATCAAGTTGTAATGACAGATTCACAGAACTTCATACATTCAGCTGTTTTTTGTTTTGTTTTGTTTTGTTTTTACTTGGGAAATCACATGAATTTGTACAGACCGGAAGTCATATATTGCCTTAGTTCTGTACCCACTCCCTGAATGTAGGTGTCCAATGAGCCCCATCATTATGCTGCCAGCCTGGTCTCTCTCCCCCTTGGACCCTGATCAGTGTCCTTGGGATGACAGGAATTTGATGGAGGGAAGCAGTCAGCTTGTGCCAAGATGAACTAAACAAGAAAATACAGACGGAAAACAAATTTCCATCATTGCCCCAAATGTCCTAGGTAGGAGTGGCGGATAAACAGTGTTTAACCGAACATTAACACTTCTGAGTAGTTAGGAATGGAAAATGTTAAATGAGGAGCTGGACAGTCACAGAGAAAACCAACTGCAGGGAAACACCACATACAGCATCACGGCAAGAGAACTAACTGGCATTTGCCTTAGGCTCCAGTGATGATCATGTTCCCTCAAAGTCATAGTCCCAGAGCAGTGGGGGTGCAATCACATTTATGCTTGACTTGGGCTGTTCTCTAAGGGTAGAATGCGGGTGGCACATCCTGGGGGCTCAGACCACTGCCTCTGGGAAGCCTCCCCTCTGCCAATTCTAGGACGGCCGTGATCACTTCCCATGGTGACAACACACTCACGTGACTACACTCCCTGTAGATCCCGCACCTCTCACAACAAAAGGTTTTATGGCTTATTCAGCTTTTATCACCAGCAATGGCTGACACACACAGTGACGGACAAATCCTATTTTTAAGATAAACACTCCAATTTTTCCATCTGTGATACTGAAGTTTTGTGTTCCTTTTTAACCTCTGCAACTGTATAATTTCATTTTTTTTTAACAAACTCAAGTAAAACTCTTCCCTCAGCCACTTAAAATACAGTAAGTGTCAGTCTTCATTTTGCATATGTCAAAGAACAGAGCATCGTTTGAAATTTACCCTGATTTCTCTCCCTTTCATGTAAGCCAGCCCTGGGTCCTCACAGGGGCAAGTCTTACACACAACAGTTAACAGAAGAGCCTCGTGCATAGTTTTTATATGTAGGGACTGAGCACCGATACGGGTCTTGAGAAGGGTAGTCAACTGCACTTATGAACATTGCAAGCCACACATTCAGTTTACAAATTAAGAAATTTCCTTTGTCTTTAGGTCTCCCTGCCCCCTTCCCTTTCCCTCTCCTCTTCTCCACCACCCCACCTTTTCCTTTCTTCCTCTCTTTCTGTTTCTTGGTCATCAAAATAAAAGCTGTGCAAGGAAAGGCCTGACGTTTAGCATAAAGTCACCAATGTGATGATTATGAGACGCACATACTCAAAAGGCTCAAATTGGACTTTGCTTGACTCTGCACAAGGCCATGTCTGTTACTGGTATCATTTTTACCCAACATTTCAGCTACTCTCTGAGAGTGGAGCTCTGTAAAATTACCTCACCTTATTATTAAAGTTTTCTTATTTTTTAAAATAATACTCTTAATTTTCATCTCTCTTCTAAGGAATTGTGTATTTCCTAATTTCCCTGACAATAAGATTTTTCAACTGTCATTATGATTTAAGAGTTTGCTGATTCTAAATGGTAATCATATTAAAAATTTAAAAAAAAAAAACTGTTCCAAGGAACACAGTTTTGTGATGCTTAATCGTATCTGATGATTCCACTAATTATTCTTCCCAGGCAAATCTGTTACATGGCACATGAATACCTCAATCACATGACTAATTTCAGGATTGGAGCTTATGGAATGTGGTCTATTTTGTATGGCACAACTAGCTGAAATCTAAGAATTATAGCTTATTCTTTCTATCACTACAGATCTCAATTCTTTGTGTTCACTCAGCAGTAGCAACACTAGCTCTAAAGTGTAAGGGCATCAGGCACGTTTGAAAAAAAACCTGCCTCCCAAATTAAAACAACCAGTTACAAAGTATTCTGGGTACAAAGCATTCCATAAGAATCAAAATGGCTCTGTTTTCTTGAGTGCTGTGACTGAAAAGTAATGGAAATCATAATAAAATTATACAACTAAAATTATTTGACATTTGGCCAAATCTCACTAACTATGAATGCTTAAGGAGTAATATAATTCACACAAAAAAGTTAATGATAAATTGCTCTAATTTTTCAAATACTCCTAATTCAATTATTGGACAGTACTTTTTTTAAACTATAGAAACAAATTACTAGGAAAAATAGAACTCAGCGACACAGATTTATTGTACAAGTGCGATATGAAATAAATCCTTACCATAAATACATGGGAAGAACACCATGTTTGGCGAAATGGCTTTGAAATTGTTGAACCATTTACACCTACTATGGAACAATTCAGGAAAGAAGCCAACAAATAAGGTCTAGCTCTGTTCCTAACCTTTCTGTTTTATCAATGAGGAAATATGGGCAAAGAAGTATGTGTTAAAGAAATTTTAGTGGCACAGAATGGATATATATTAAAATAAATCAAGAAAGAACCCATAGAGAAGTTAAACAAACAGGAACACCCATGGTTAGACTGAGACTGCAGGGGATCCAAGGTGCAAACATACACGTGCTCACGTGCACGCGCTCTACAGAGTCCAAATAATGAGGAGAGATGAGAGCCTCATGTAAGAGCTTCTGGATAAAGCCAACAAGGTGAGGAGAGACTCACACAGGACCAGCTCTTGGACTTGCACCTTCCCTGTGCCTTGAGTCCCACAGAAATTCCTTCAATCCAGACAGAACTTCTAGCTTGAAGTCAGGAAGAAATAAAAGCCAGTGCCTCATAATTGCCTTTCGTACTCTTGTCTTCCCTAGTAACTCTGCCTATCATAAAACTTAAGTCACTTATTCCTAAATTTACTTCATCAATATTGATTTTCACACATTCATCTCTAACTAGGGTTGAATAATTAAAGAAACACAATAATTTTTTTTTTCTGCACAAAACTATGGTTCTTTAATCCAGTGGGAAGAATGACTGAAAATGTCTGAAGAGAGCACTGAACTCAACTCTAAGTCTTAGAAGATAATCAAGGCACACGGTATTTCACAGATCCCTTCAGTTCCCTTCATGATTAGTTTTAAAAAGAAAAGAAATAATGAAATATGAAATTCTTTCTCAACTTCTGATGTGTCCTAATAGACACTGTATTGCACTATGTAAAGAGTTCCACATTTTTTCTGTTCCTCTGTGCCTAACTATAAGATGAAGACAGCTATATTATTCCCAAAAGGTTGTTACTACTCTCCACCTCTGTGAGGCATGGAATGAATGATGATCACCTTTCAAACCATCTCCTTTATAATGAGTTGATACAGAACAAGTGTAGACAGACTAGGGGAAAAATGTTTTAGGACAACCAAAAATAAAATTCTTTATATTAAGAAAGCAGAAAAGGATATGTATTGTCTATGCCCACACATGCCATTACACAACGGACTTGAAATCAGTTAAGAACAAAACTGGTGGACGACTATAACTCTGACTTTGTCTCCCTGGTGAAAGAAGCCTATAGTTGTGATACAGAAACACAAAGGTTTTGCCAAAGTATCTAAAGTCTAATGATCTAACTTTTCATATCTGTCCTCTTGCCTGCCACCCACCCACCCACCCATCTATCCATCCATCCATCCACCCATCCATCCACCCACCCACCCACCCATCCATCCATCCATCCATCCATCCATCCATCCATCCATCCATCCATCCGTCTATCCATTCATCCCACGACTTTTCCCAGGTCTGGAACAATGGCCTCCATTCCAGTTTCCCCTCTTTTCAAGTCATCTCACTAATCTCAGTTGAATCTTTCTGAATTCTTAGGTCTAGAATTATTCCAATGAAAAGCATTCACTGGGTCCCCAAACACGACAACAGCCACCCACCCTATCCTGTATATACCTCTGTCCACACCTCTTTGATTCTCGTCACTATGCAAGGTCAAGTTTGCCAGCCCTCTCTTACGTCTTAATCTTTCCCACTGCTATAAATATTCTTAAACAAAGAGTTGTTGGAATTAAACATTTCCAAAACAGGGTATGTGGTTTTTCTCCCATCACCTCATACTTGTCCCTGACCTCTTATTCCTAAGGGGTCTACATCTGGGAAAATGGCATCGTCACTCTCTCCCAGTTGCTCAGGCCTGGTAAAGTACAATTTCCAAAAAGGTAAAATCATGACTTGTATGTAAATGCAAAACAAACATGTGTCATAGATTTTATATACAGAGCACTTAATGAGGAAGCCATTAAGATGTTAAAACCAGTCAAAACGAAAATTTGAAGAGCTATGTGTTTAAAGGCAATTTTAAAAAGTAGTGTTAGGGTAAGATTGCTAGATTGGACACCAAATGAGTTAATTTCCAGTAGGCCGGTAACCCAAGATTTTTAAACCACCTTTTCTAGCAGGCAGAAATTATCTGTAGACCCACAAGAAAAAAATCCTAAGTTAACTTCTTCTACCACAAACTTATACAATAATCAAGAAAACAAAAATAAAGGTAAAAGTCATCACTGAACTGAAGGAATACCCAGTAATCTCTGCACAGATCTGTTTCATAATTTTTTTCCTAATATTCTCACCCTTTGATAAAAATACAATCCCCAGAGATTGTTCTTTCAAAAAAGGCTAGCCTCATTAGGTTTGGCCTAATTATTCACAGAACTGCAATGCCAATAGGCCCTAATTAAACAAGCAGGCTTTCTTGAGTTTGCTCGGCAAAATGTGGCCTCACAGTCCTGAGCAAGAATGAATGACTAAGAATTAACTTCTGTCTGGACGCTTCACTGAAGATCTTGGATTAGATTTTTTTCTAATTTTTATTTTTTAGATTAGATTTTTAAATCCTCAATTATTATTATTACTATTATTATTATTATTATTATTAATGTATCTAAGAAGACCAAGCCCAAGAAACTTTGGCCAACATTTTCAGTACCTTTAAATTGGGGCTAATTCCTCTTTTTTCAGGGCTCCAAATTCTCTCAGATCTTTGACCAGGCAGGAGACCATAACATTTCTGAGGCTGGTACCCTGTATGCCAAGGGTCTTGGGAAGACTTTGTAATCATTGAATGCACCTTAAATAGTCACATGTATAAGCTTCTAAGGAAGTACTTATTCTCTGATACTAGTACTATTCATGACTATGAAGCTATTCATAACTGATTAAGTGACAATCACTCTCAAATGTGATATTGGTTGCACAACCGATTTTTTCCACATCTATTCTGATAAAAAGAGAGCAAGGTTCTTACTGGGTCTATCCAAATAACTATATTGCCAAGTAAATAATGAAACTCAGTAAAATAGTCACTTCTGATTTCTAAAGGATGAGTACAGAAACCATTAAAAATGTTTATTTCAGTTTACCAAACTAAAGTCTACGAAACAGAGACTCAGAGATAGCTCAAGAAATAGAAAAGTTCTCCTCATATAACAGTAAAAAAATAGTCAAATAGTACCAACAATATCCAAAGCAATAACCACAATTAAAAGTCCCCTTATCAATCCAGTCAATCCTTGGTGAGTAGGTCTTGTTGCATAGATTTGCTTTTTATTAAGTAGGTCTGCGGCTGGACTGAGGAAAGACCTGGACTGCCTCAGCCCTGGGATAGTCGGAAAGGTGTGTAACAGCTGTCAGCTTGGAAGCCTGTACGCAAGCCTATTCCCTGAACTGGCAGCAGCTCAGATGCCGGTACAGTCCTGTGCACAGGCTCTGACAGTCTGCTGTGCTAAAGGCACAAATTACAGCCTGCAGCCTACCTCAGAGTTTGTCAGGCAAGCATTGCAGAGAAGAACACTGCTTAATAAAGAGACTCATGACTGTGGTTTAACTAATCATGGTAACCAGTAACATCACAATGAAGAGTAAGATTCTCTCTTGGGATACAACAAACAACTCTTTCATAAGGGTTTCCCCATAGAGTAAAAATACAGCAGGGACAGCAGACGCACTGATATATGTCCAGGGCTTTTTCAAAATGTGTACAACCTACAAAATATGAATATAAATTATGAATATTTTGCTTATACAAATTTAACCTATTGAATGAAGTTTAACCATCTTTTTCAGATTGAACAACGTTCCCCATACAGCTCTTAAAATAGTTTGAGTTGGGGTGCCTGGGTAGCTCAGTCGGTTAAGTGTCCGACTTCAGTTCAGGTCATGATCTCAGGGATCACAGGTTCAAGCCCGCATCAGGCTCCTTGGTGACAGCTCAGAGCCTGGAGACTGCTTCAGATTCTGTGTCTCCCTTCCTCTCTCCCCTTCCCTGCTCATGCTCATGCTCTGTCTCTCAAAAGTAAATAAACGTTAAAAAATTTTTTTAAATAGTTTGAGTTAATTCAAAACATGGAAACTACCAAACAAATCTTATTATTTCTAGTATCTTTCTACTTGTAAAATGAAATAACAATCTTCATGATTTTCCAGAAGTCCTCTGGAAAAAATATAGTTTTAGGCATGAAAGACACCCCAATTTTTTTTTCTAAATTTCTAATCAAATCTGGGGAAGGCAAAATCAAGAGTTGAAAAGATTTTCTGGCTTAATTAAGACAGGATCATGGGAAGATGCAAACACTGGCTACCTATTACATCAAAATGGTACACAGACAGTACCTAAGTATAAGGAAACTCCACTGTTTACAAATGAAGGAATGATAAGGCATTGATTTTGTTTGTTTGCATTTGTTTCTTTTGTTTTTATAAATAATGACATGATAAATTCAACACAAAGCTGAGAAAATTATTCAGTTAACAGCATCCCTGACACTTGGGCAGTTTACTCTCAGGTAAAAAATGACTTTTACCACCCTTTGTTAACTCTGACACCAATTTATCACATTAACTGAGAGAGTCGTTTTCTAATTTTGTATCAATACAATGTTTGGCAGTAAAAAATCTCCTGAGCAACAGTTATTTCCTTAAATTGTCTTGAGAACAATTCTATCAAAACTGAGCAAACTTTACTAAAGATTTAATACATTTCATTATCTCTTAACAGATTCAGATACTATAAAACAACACAATTGACAATAAACAATAAATAAATAAATTCAAAAATAAAAAAAACAAACAAACAAGGCAAATGAAATTTCCCTCCCTTGAACACACTACCACTTGCTCTATACACTCTCTCTTTCCCCGTTCTCTTCCTATGCTGAAACTAATACTTCACGTTAGGACAAAACAAGTCTCTCTCTCTCTTTTTTTTTTTTCTTGAAAATCAAAAGCCCTTACCCAGCTGCATTCCTCTGATGCTCTTTCTCCTAATGATAACATTAGTTATGACTTTTAGCAAATATAATAACTCCTACATGGTAGAGAAAACTGAGAGGTAGATAATTGAGAACTGTCAGTTACTCACAGCATTTTAGCAGGCGGGCAGCGCTCATAAATACACATTACACAATTTTCTATAGCCACATTCATCCCTCTTACATCCTCCTCAAATGGCAAATTCACTGATGTGATCCATTAAAAGAACAAAGATATAGAAAATTTTAAATATACTTAGCATTAATTTAGGATTTTCTCTTGCTTAGAAATTATTCAGGTATCCAAAATATCATTTATTAATTAGCTCGATTTAATATTAATGCAAGTTTTGAAGTTTCGTTAGGCCCTGAAATTATATTTGAGCTGACATTTTATAAAGCATAATTACTGTTGTAAAATCAATGAACAAAGTTATGATTACATATATTTGAGAATATTTCATAATGTCAAGTATCATATAAGAGCAATGTTAACTTGTTTGATTAGTAAAGCAATGTAAAAAGTTTAGAAACTTCAGATTCTTTAGTTGTTTTAAGAGAAAAACCTAAACTTATTTAAAAATAATGTACACGCATATACTTAAATCTGGAAAATCAAAGTTATATAATTCCTTTTCTTCTTAAAGGAAAATTATAAAATCAATCTAATGTTTGGTTGAATCAAAGATTCACTTTCATTTTGTGCATCTGTAGTCTTCAATGTTTCTTAGTAGTTTCTGTAAGACGGCTAAAATAGTCTTTTTTTTTTTTTTTTTTAAGCCTAACACAGTATGGGAAGTTCGGTTTTCATATTTTTGTGAATCTGGGGAATACCAGATCTATGGAAGTACTTATTTATCTCTATAAACTAATTAGGAAAAGCATCTTTAAAATCCATAATCATCTAATATGCCCATACCTAAAAGGAGCAGGATCATATGGCCCACTCACACAATGACACATGCAAGCTCTGCTGAATTATAGACACACCAAGGCACAGACACACGGAGAGCCTATTCAGTTCCCCAGCTTGAGGGAAAGGTCAACTAAACCACAAGCACAAGAAGCACTAGAGCAGCTCTCAAAGAAATTCTCTCCTTTCCAGTGGGTATAAAATATTTTTTTAAACTGATTTGAGTGCACAGGAAAAGAAAAGACTAAAAACTTGGGTTCTCTATTACTTCTCACAGATCAAAAAACAGGCAAAGCATTAACCCGAATCTCCAATCATCACCACCACCAATGAGCTTACTGGAGAGAGTCCTATGCATTTCATTTCTATTTCCGTTCTAGAGCCTTGGGTGAATTCATCACGTGAAATAGGCAGCCATGATATTTACTGACTTACTTTGCAAGACATAGGAGATTAAAAAATATTGGATAAACTAGACTGCGAAGTTTAAGAACATAGATTTTTAAAGTTTTACCTTTTTCTACCTAGTTTATTTCTAATACTCAAAAACTGATAAACCGACTTTATAACTACTCCAAAATAAAAGCTGACATAGAAAGCCAAGGAATACTAAGTGCCATGTGAAAGAAAAAGCAGATTCTCCCTTTCATTGTTTAAAATGAGCTGTCAAATCTTAAATTTACCTAAAAATTAGACTTCTTGTAGACACATCTAACAGGAAGGCAAAACAAGAAACCACGAACACTTGCCATTAACTTTAACACTCCCTGTTAAAGAAGTGGACGTGTCTGAGACTTCCATCTGGTCATCTTAAGTACTAGTCAAACAAAACTAGTCATTATATGAGTTTATACAGAATAATATTGATTTCATGTTTATTTGCAGTCTGTGAATATAGTATTTTCATGAACATGCAGTGCATTTTTTTTTTTTTGGTTTCTAAAGCAAAGGTTTTGATCCAGAAATTTCCTTAACTTTTTATGCTTTCTGAAGTGTACTAAATTTTCTATTGAATAATTTAGTTCAATTAATACTTATTTTCCTTGATGTGTAGCAATGAATTATTCAACTTATTAATGCCCTCTGGGCTTCCACAATTTTTCAAATTAGAGCTAGCACAAACTGTCTGCAGTAGATTATTACGAAGAAAAATCATCTGCGTGCACATATATATCCTATGCGTTTTACCACTTAGATACAACTTCATGTTTTGCTTAACAGCATAGATAAGGAAAAGGTACTATGCACGAAAAATGTAGGTTTCTACCCTAAAACTACTCACTAAACCTTATAGAATTAAAATATATTTCCAATTAGCTTCACATTCATAAAAAACACCGTGGAAGATAATAATTATTTTATTCAATTTTTAATGGAAAAAAAATATATAGTTTATGTCACTGATGCTAAAAGGTGACATTGAAAATGACATTCTTTAAATTAGATTCAACTCTGTTTTTAAAGAAACAACAAAAGTTAACACTGAGAACTATAAGACTAAAAGGTTTTAAATCAAAAGTTGAATTCTTCTGTTAACGCTTAGAGTTGAATTCAACTCCAAGTATTTATAACTGGCTTGGACTCTCAACACTTCTCATAGTAATAATCTGGAAAGAAATAAACACCGCTTCCTGATCATTACTCCAGTCCTTACTCTTGAATACACCCCCGTCTATGGTTCCTGTTGAATTGGGATACACAGCCATATAACTTATTGCCCAAACCAAAAATACTTTTTAGGATAATAGAAGGTGTAAGGCCCAGCCAGGACTGTCACAGCCAAACTGGAGTGTATTTATATGAGTGAAAGATGAAATAAGACAAAATGAACAAGACAATAATATATCCCATCCTATATTACTCTTTGTGACAACTAATTATAGTTATTACAATTTTCCAAAATGGAAATGATGACTCTCCCACGTAATTCTATAATAAATAGCACTCAGACAACAGAATTGGTACAGGAAAAGGACATTTACCTCAAAAAAAAAAAATGTGAAATCATAAAAGGTTTCCTATCTCTCGGGAATCATAAACGCTTGCCCGTCTCTCTGCTCCCCAGCTCCCTGCCTGCCCTCCTTCTTCCCACTGTCTCCCAGCCATGGCATCAGGTCCTGATGCTCTGAAGAAGCCTTTTACCGAAGCCTAAGCCTTACACCCAAAATATAGTTAGCTCCTTTCAGAAATACAGACATTCCCTAAGAAGGACACCAAAATTCTCAGAAAATACAGTGATGCAGCCCCAGTTGGCTTTAGAGAAGCCTATCTCTTAGTTAACTTGTGGCTAGCTAAGTCCCACTTGCCAATGCCTACTTGATGTCATTTACAAAAAATAAATAGCAAACGTAAACAATGTGTATATGTGTATATGTGTTTAAAAACCAAAACTAACAAAAAGCACGGTATGGTATACTACAAAGAGTATGGGTTTTGAAATCCTATAGAACTGGCTAGGGACCTGATCCTGGTGCTAAATAGCTGTACGTTCTTGAAAAACTAATGGACACTCTCCAAGGCATAGAAACATCAACTCTGCAAGTCATATTCAGGATAAATGATGTGGTGCCTGTGGAGGATTTAGCATAGTTCCTGGAGTGTAATAATAGTTACAATTTATTGAGCAATTTCTATCAATATTATTGAACACTTTCAGTGTATTCAATTTTTCTTTCAATGCCTTATTTATACAGTGTCTACCTAACAACACATTCAATTCTACATCTTGATTTTTCATATTAGAATATATGTATTGTCATGTTGAAACTGCCTTCTTACTATTTTATTGACTACTATTCCATTGAATACTGCCAGTTATTTCAATTTTATGAGGGCCTTTCATCCTTTCTATCTTCCTAATTATTAGGATCCTAGGTAGCAAATCATACAAAATATCAAGGAGGGAAAGAAGGGCAAGGAGAGGGAGGAAGAAAGGAAGGCTGGGGGTGGTGGGGAAGGAAAAATTGTAATATTCATGGAAGATGTAAGGGGTTGAGAGTGCTACCTCACTAACCACCCACAGGACGGAATCCCCAACACCAGAACTGATTTTCGTGCATCTGCGAGGAAACAGCTGGC
The DNA here is from genome assembly GCA_017311185.1 of Proteles cristata cristata. NCBI lineage: Eukaryota > Metazoa > Chordata > Mammalia > Carnivora > Hyaenidae > Proteles > Proteles cristata. The sequence goes on along the minus strand of JAESUZ010004109.1, from coordinate 604,408 downwards.
TCAGTTATGCATCTCAGCTACTGCAGACTTCACCTGTCTTAAAGAAGATGGCTGAGAGCTACAATAAGAGATCTATTACACCTCTTCTTTTTAGTTTTCTCTTTCACAGCATAAAATACAGAGTCAGCGAGGGGTTGTCCGGATGGCTCAGTCAGAAGAGCTTGTGACTCATGATCATGGGGTTGTAAGTATGAGGCCCAGGTCGGGTATAGGGAATACTTAAATAAACAAACTTTCTAAAAAAAGAATCATGGATTCTTTAATTATTTCTTTGATACCTAGGATTGTATGATGGTATATGTGTTTAGCTATATGGGTGGCTAAACGGGATACTAAGGAAAACGTTGGGGGAAAGTGCTCTCTTACAGTACCTTGCTGTTAGGAACTAAATCATGTTGACCAAAACAATGCATTCATAGAGAAGGGGTAATTAACCATCAAATATAACTAAGGAGATTATTTTACAACAGGCTTATTCTCAAGTGTCTCCTCAAAGGATTCTTACAAAACCTGCTCTATTTTGGGAATGAGGCAAAATTATGGCCCACAACAGTTATTTACTAACTTTCTAGGGAGGTCCCAGTTTTCCTAGGTAAAATCTTACAGAGATGCCAAATGTACGAAATAAATAAAAGCTGTTTTTGTTTAAAATAGCATTTACTAATTTTTAAAAATGAAGTATTATAAGAAATAAAACAAAAATGGCTCAAAACTCCTTGGTCAACAGTAATTTAAAAAACACAAATAAAATAAACTTAATAAGGAAATTAAAACAGCTATAGAAAGGCACAAAACAAAAAGTCAAAACTTCTTCCCCTGCCACTCTGAGCCATCTCCTCAAAGGTTAACCGCAGTATCAAGCTCTCATTCATTCTAGAATAATTTTTTTTTAATGTTTTATTTATTTCTAGGAGAGAGAGAGACAGCGTGAGCAGGGAGGTCAGAGAGAGAGGGAGTCACAGACTGAAACAGGCTCCAGGCTCTGAGCTGGCAGTCAGCACAGGGCCCGACGCGGGGCTCGAACCCACGAACCGCGAGATCATGACCCAAGCGAAAGTCGGACGCTTAACCGACTAAGCCACCCAGGCGCCCCCATTCTAGAATACTTTTTACACATTCATTCCAATATATGTATCCTAAAGGTAACATTTTGCCAAAAGAATTTATAAATTTCATCTTTATTTACAATAAAGTAAATCAATGAAAATGAATAGTCTGTTTTTTGAGCAAAAGCAGAAAGAGTCAGAAGTTATAGAAGACAGTTGGAGCCTCCACAACTCCTAACTCTCAATTTATTTGGGTGTTTTAATTTGGTTACTTAATATTATAAAACTGTGTTTAAACACATGAGCAGTTACACGATGAGCAGTTTTTAATAGCCTTAAAATCTCAAATACAGAAATTCGAGAAATAATAACAAAGCTTGCTTTCAAACTTGAACTGCTAATAATATATAGAAGTTGGTTGAGTTCTTTATTCATGAATGTAAGTCAAACAAAAAATATCGGGACCTTGCAGGGAGCAGTAAGCTAATATTTCACATTCACTTTTTGTCGTGCAACCAGGAAGGCATGCTGGAAACTGGGCAACCCTCCAGGATGCTCAGTTAAGGAAGTAGAAAATGTGCTTCTGTGCTCAGCACGATCATCATCTCATGATTTTCAAAACTTTCTCTTCCTTTTCTTGCCTCTTTCCTCCGTCAACTACTTTATTGATCAAGCCTCTGCTACAAACAATGAGGTATGGGGAAATACCTTCAGTTCCTGGCTACATAATGCCATGTTAGAGTTCTCAGTTCTGGAAATTAGAGCCAGGTCTCCACTCCCATAGCACATGGGCATGTGCGCTCGCTCGAGCGCGCGTGCGCGCGCGCACACACACACACACACACACACACACACACACACACACACACAAATGATTTTTGGTGCATGATTTGTTGAACACTAGAGTTTCTCTAGATATTTCCCTAGATTACCCACTCTTTCACTATTTTGAGAAAGGTCATAGAATTTCTAATATGAAATCAAGAAAGTTCTGGATAGGAATACAAAGGAGATTAGAGATGTAAAATGACACTGCATCGTGTGACTCAAGGCTAGAACAGCAAACATCCTATGTCTCTACCTGACAAGAGAAAGGCAGCTTCCTCCTCCAAGTTTCAAAATGCTCTGCCTTCAGAATATATTTTATGAGCCACCTGGGTGGCTCAGTTGGTTGGGCATCCAACTCTTTATTTCAGCTCAGTGCATGATCCCAGGGTTGTATGAAGCCCCAAGTCAGGCTCCATGTGGGAGCCTGCTTTAGATTCCCTCTCTCTGACTCTCTCCCTTACTGGCAACCCCCCCCCCCTCAGCTGCTCGCTCTCTCTCTCCCTCTCTCTCTCTCTAATAAAAAAAGAATATATTTTATATGACATCTTCATAATACATATCAGGGTCCCAAGATTTTACATTATGCTAAATGAGATTTCCATGGTTAATCTCTATGTATGTAAAAGCATGGTGGCATGGCATTTGTTCCATATGCAACTTTTCTGGGAAAAATTAAAGACTTGATGATCTCTTCTTTACTCTAAAATATCACATTTATAATTTTTGAGTAAGCTTCTTTTACCAATAAGCATTTATCTCTTGACTTGGCTCAGCAAGGCGATGGGAGGAGTATGGACAAACGTAGGGCCATATCCTAGTTAATTTGATGTGAGAACTTGGCTAAACTGTGGTACCAGTTGTTTAATCATTCATCTATACACTGCTGTGAAGGTTATTTTGTAGTTTTGATCAAAATTTACAATCAGCTGGGTGCCTGGGTGGCTCAGTTGGTGAAGCATATAACTTGGGCTCAGGTCATGATCTCATGGTACATGGGTTCGAGCCCCATATTCGGCTCTCTACTGCCAGCACAGAGCCTGCTTCAGATCCTCTGCCCCTCTCTCTACCCTTCCCCCCTCTAAAAAATAAATAAAAAGCATCTAAAAAAATAAAAATAAAAAACAAAATAATTTTTTTTAATTTACAATCAGTTGAGTTTATGTAAAGAAGACTACCCTGCACAAGGTGGGTGGGCTTCCTGTCATTAGTTGAAGACATCACAAACAGAAAAACTTGCAGTTTTCTGGAGAATAAGGAATTCTTCCTCAAGACTAAGACTGAATTTCTGCCTGAGTTTCTAGCCTGCCAGCCTGCCCTACAAGATTCAAATCTGCCAGTCCCCACAGTCATGCAAGTAAATTCTTTAAAATGAATCTTTCTATATCTACCTACCTACCTACCTATCACCTCCTACTGGTTCTTTTTCTCTGGCGAACCCTGACTGATAACACATAGCAAATCTCTGCCAAATACAATATTCAAAAAATATTTATTGAGGGCACTTATGTGCCAGATACTTTTCCAAGTGCTGGTGATACGACGATAAATAAAATAGTCAAAAATCTCTACTTTCATAGAGCTTATATTTTAATGGTACTATGATGACTAGCAAATTTTTAAGTAAGGTGATCATAAAATTTATCACACAATACAGCACACTTTCAGGGTGAAATGGGAAAAAACCAGTAATTACACCAGGACAGGATGCCTAAGCCAGAACTATTCTGGACAAACCAGGATGATATAGATCACCTTAATCTTTAGTGTAACTCGAGCCCATCTGGTAATTACAGAAACCCGAAAGGGTATATAATTTATCAAGGTGGAGAGTGAGACCTAGAAGTTCCTAGAAGATGTAAACCTAGACCTTAGAATCAGGGTGCTTTGGGTTCAAATTCCAGTTATAACCTACTCAGGTACACATTATACAAACTTTTCAACTTTTATGAGTGTCAATCATGCCAATTAGAAATCTATACATTTATGAGAACTAATGAGATAAATACGTAAAGCATATACAGAAGCAATGGGACATAAAAAGCATTCAATAAAATGTATTATAAAAATAGATCACTAAGTTGAACAAGAGTGGGGATGAGTGGTTAAAGGTTTAAAAGTTTTTTTATAAGTCTTTCCTTATTACTTGATTTTTTAAGCCATGTGAATGTATTTTATTCATTTTAAAATTTTTAGAAGAGAAATGTAAGAATCTGCCTTGGAATGAGGCATTTTATTAAATGGAATAGTGCTAATAAAATTACAGCAATACTGTATATAACAATCATGTGCATGGGCACACATCACTCGCAAAATCTGCCATTTGTCATCTTTAATAATGTCAGCAGTCACTCTGCATTTGTATTTGTTTTTTTATTCATTAAACTGAATTCTACACCAATATGTACTGAAGGAGAAGCTGACTTAAAAGATCAGCCAATTCTCCAGCCCAGTTGGAAGCTTCAGCCACGGAAACAATGATGAAGAGATTTTCTCAAAGGTGTGCCCACCCAGAGCAGTAAAAGCCACAATGTTTGGAACTGGCTTGATAATGCTTCACTCATGGCTAAAACCTCAGAGGTAATACTGGACCATACCCACTAGCTGTCTGCAAAGAATATAAATACCTGTGTATGATCTCAAGGGTGAGGAAAATCCTCCTTTGTCTGCAAACATTTCCCACCCCCCCCAACCCCCACCCCATTGGCTTATTCCAGGGCCCAAGTCTGTCTCCATTCCCTGAAAGTCCTCTCAAATGCACGAGAGAATGCACTGTGAAAATGACACATAAAATCTGAGAAAAGAGGAATGAGGTTACACACATGTAAAGACCGCTTCGGTATGGCAACTGTTTCAGAAAGTTAAGTCCTGAGTGACCTAAATTGTGTCTAGTGCCCTCTGCTGAGATGGAGAGAGTGTGGTTAGTGAAAGGGTGGAGGAGATCAAAGGAGAGGAAAGATAGGAAACACAGCCCTTTCTAGATGGCCCAGGGACATATAGGACTTCCTAGTGGGATTCATGAGGGGCCAAAGAAAGGATCATCTCCCAAGTAGAAAATTCTGTTGTCTACCAAGAGTTCAGAACTTAAATTTCAACCAATTTATAATCTTGCAAGGGTTAGCCTTAAGTGACAGTGACAACTATATTGCTTTTTTTGCCCAAATTGCTAAGAGATATACTGTCTCCTTCCAATTAGAAAGGGGAAGCTCATTAGGAACCTACATTCTCTTAGTAGGTAAGTTTTTCAAAAAAGAGAGAAAATAAAAGTCTGTCCAATGATATTACTACTGCTGTGTTTTGCCATACATCTTTAGACATCTCCTTTGTATGATTACTCACATACCCTTATATAGAACTGGGTGAGTCTAAGAGTAAGGCAGGTTCCCTCCACCATCAGAAATGACGTACCTTTTAGAAAAGGAGTCTCCACACAGTCTAATCTTCATTTAAACTGGGATATTACTAGATGCTCTCGCAATTGTTACATTCTGAACAACAAAAGTACAGTTTGAGAAAGATGCATTAACCTGAAATACTCTCAGGACAGAATTAGTCACTACTCCCCATGGTTATACCTTCCTGATCAGACATTAATTACTATAAATAAGCTTTTAAATATCTCTTTTAAAAAGCCTCACTGTAAGTGTTCACATTGACAGAATCATAAATACATACCTATTTGAAAAATGAAAAAAAAAAATAAGGTATCCCAGGGTTACATCAAAAAAAATTTTAAGATGCTTGAACTCAAGCAATTTGAGGTTGGGGCAATGTGGACAGATGTCAAGAATCTGGATAAAACTGTTTCATGATAATAAAAAAATATTTCTAAATTAAAATCTTATAATAATTGTGGCTTTAACTTAAAAATTAATTATCATGTGTAGATATCTGACTACTTCATCTTTATCCCTAAAACTTCATCTGGGTAATTAGGGCAATGAACTGATTTTAATATTCCTATTCAGATATTTAAGGATTACCTTACATCAGGATTTATCACCCTCGACATGACTGACATTTTGGGCCTGACAACTCTTTTGTTGTGTGTGAGGGGCTCTCCCGTGCAGAGGAGGGTGCTTGGCCATCTTTCTGACTTCTGCCTACTGGATGCCAGTAGCATCCCCTCAGTTGTGACAACCAGAAAACACCTCCAGACACTGTCAATGTCCGCAGGGGGTAAGATCACCCCTAGTTGAGAGCCACTGCTTTCTATTAAGGGGCATCCCTTATCTGGGTGTGTGCAGTGTATGTATTTTGTTCTTACGAAATTGGATCTTAAGGAAACAATTTTGTAACATACTTTTTCAACTGACCCATATAATTGTTTCCAATTTCTCAATATTGTAAAGGATGCCCCAGTGATTTTGTACCCAGATTCCTTTAAATATTTTCAATTAGTTCCTTATGTTTTAAGAATAACCATTTTAAAGATAATTGTCCAAGGAGAACTCATTTCCTTATTTATTTTATTAGTAACCTCTACACACAATATGGAGCTTGAACCCATGACCCCAAGATCAAGAGTTGCAAGCTCTTCCAACTGAGCCAGTCAGGCACCCCCAGAACTCATTTTAAATTTGAATAATTTAAATATACCTTAAGTCAAAAGACAAAAGAAAAATCAGGGAAACACAATAGAAAGTAAAAATTAAAAAAATAAACTTATGTTACATTATCTACGATTTTTGGTTTCTACACACATCACACTTCTATTAGAATAATTAAGAAGTAACATGCTATTATATGCTAACTTGTATGTAAATTTAAAAAAATTAAATAAAAAAAGAAGTAATGTGCTAATAAGATTTTTTAAAAATTATTTCTAAATGAATGTTTTTCATCACTATTTTGAGCATATTTTTCAAGCCATTAAAATAAACACTTCAGAGACTCATCACGTTTCAGAACTCCATTGCTTCAAGCATCTTTCCTTTAGAAACAGTATGTGGTATTTCAAAAAACAAACAAAATAATTCTTGTCACTCAGTGATTTGGAGATATTTTATTACCAGCTGTCATAAACCATATTAAGAAGCTTTGAGACTTTTGTTCTAGAGAATTCCAACTAATGAATTTGAAAGATTTTAAATATCAGTTATTACATTCATATATTGTTTATGAATGCAAGAAGGATATGCAGTTCACAACAGTGGGACTAAAGAGATCCAAAGCAACTTCAATTAATTACACCTATAAAGTTTAATTTTTTTCCTAAAGATTTTATTTCTTTTAAGGAATCTCTATAATGTGGGGCTTGAACTCACAACCTCGAGATCAAGAGTCCCATGCTCTGCCAACTGAGCCAGCAAAGCACCCCTAAACTCCAATTTCTTTTAAGCATTTTCTAGAACAAATGTGTCAGAACATTCAGATTTAATAATCCAGGGAGCTGGTGTACAGTGGAGATCATATACATTACTGCATAGTCTCTGAATTACCTTATAAATCTTTCACAACCTTTTTTTTTTTTAATCAAGTCATGATTTAACAGGAGGCTGCAGAATATTCTAAGAAATCTTATGAAATTTGTCTGGAATCACTTGTGTTTTTTCAGTAAATGAAATGAGTAAATAAGCATTGATTTTCTTAAGTTTTCTAAATTTGAAGTCTCAAGTGATGGGACTTGTTTCCCAGAGCCCTGGGATTGAGTCTCAGTCCCTTGCCCTCGCTCAGTATTATTTCTGTAATTGGGTAACTGTCCTGGTGCTGAGTTTCCTTGCCCAAAACAGACAAACCATGATGACATCTATTTCACAGCACTACTCTGAGAATCAAATGAGGAAATGTTCATGAAAACACCTTCTAAACTGTGAAGTGGCACTATACTAACTAGTTGCATTAAAGTATTTATATATTCTTCCTTGAGTTTTAAAAACAATTAAGAATTACAGTCTATTATTCCTCAATGTTAAGCATGGTCCCCTTTTATCTTAATGTCCCTAAGGTAATCTTATTAAACAACCACTTGTACAGATAATGGCAGAAACAACCCTTCCTTATTCTTCCTTATCCTTCAACAAGTACCTACTTATCTACATTCTTTTTGATGGCAGAGGACCTTGGTGCTTAGTATAAAGTAGGTGCTTTTTTGAAGGAAAATCTATATAAATGTTGAAACTCTCCATAGTATTTCATATCATACTGACCCAACAGTAACTCTCTGGTATAAGAAAGAAATCATTATATCCATTTTAGATATAAGAAAATAGGAATGTAGAACAATGACTTGCTTATTAAAGTAGTAGTTAGATCATGCCTAGTAGTTGAGCTCCCACATTTATTGTGAAATATCTTGTTATTATCATGGCTCTTCATTAGACCAGTTGTGGAAAGCCACATTAATAACCATCTTTTAAAACTCACCAAGTTCTAAATTAAGTAAGATCATCATTGGTACAATATAGAAAATACTTAATTTGCTGAGAAACACAGGGCCCAGAAAAGAATTAGAAGTATAACACTGTGATTAGGTATGTAGTATGTCAGGAGCTATGCTAAGCATTTCACATGGAAAACCAGAAGAGAATCCATTCTATGACATATATGCTAACAGTACAAAGGCAAACTGTGGATCAGAGGTTAAGTATTTTCTGTAAAATCAGACAGCTAAGCAAGTAACAGCAACAGAATTTAAACCCAAGTCAACATACCCTTGGAAAGCCCCAGTTCCTAACCATGACTTGTACCATACACAATTAACTAGTATTAGATAATATAGTTTTGTTTACTGTCTAAATGTAGGATTAATTTACCTTTTCTCTTGAAGACAAAAGATCATTCAGCAGTATCTTTTGATACTTACCCTTCAAAATTCCTCTTCAAATCTTGATTCACTCAAGACAAAACCAAGTTTTAATGTTTCCTTAATAAACAGAAACTCACATTCTTTCCATACAAAAAGAATGTGCTAGTCTTCTAACAATTAAGCCTAACCAATTGTGTGTGTAGAGTTAGACCAGTGTAAATTTAAATAATTAGAAAACTCTATTGATTTTTTTTAGTGAAATAAATTTGAAAGTCCTTTTCTTAAAAATTCACAGAAAATGATCCATAAGTAATTTAAAAAGATAAAGAATTATTAACATATGTAAATGACTTTATCAACCTTATCTACAACACACTTGTTCGGTCTTAAATATTTGATATTTTTATTGAATACAACTAGGCGCTACCTTCCAGGAATTGTTAAAAGATGACAAAGTTGAATAAATCCATGGATATTCAAGAATTTTAGTTGTTTGCTAATTAATGGTTTCATTCCAACATTTAAAAAACTAAACAACAGGGATTTTTGACTCCAGACATTTTACCTAGCAGTCTAGCCTGCATAGTCTTGGAGAAACAGTCATAGCTTCTTTATTATTTTTAGAGTATATATGCAACAAGAATATATACAAATTAATACTTATTAGCAAGTAAAGCAAAATATATTCTCTACCTAGCTATTATGAGTGTGTTCACATATAATTTGCTCCTAAAGAAAATTTACTCAGTTACAGCATTGTGTGAATTATTTTAATTTTATGGCTATAATAAGGGAAAAAAGGAATTACAATAAGCCCCTTTGGAATTCAATCATAGAAAGGAAAGATTCAATTACTTGGAAGGTCTTTGGCACTGTGCGATAGATATACAGAAAATGAGAGGCAGACTTGGTCATCATTAAACTGTAATCCCATATGGCATTTCCTCCTCTTAGCTTCTGCTGCAATCCATTTACATAGAATATGAGCTGCAAACCAATAATTACAAACAGACATACACCCACAAATGAGAGATAACTATGCTAAGTGAAATGTAAACCGACTTTTAATTATTCATTAATAGTAATTTAGAATATTAGCGACATGACACAATGCTCTCCTCAGGGTCTGTATATACCAGGAATTCACCTTAGAGATGAAAACCCCACTACTAAAAGGCCTATTAGGCTCAAGTTATATAAATTCTTCTTGGACAGGATGGGGTTCAATATCAACCCATATTATTCTAACTGCTAATCTACATTCAAGGTCAAATGGCATAAAGTAGACTGTATGCTTAGAAAAGTACCCAGCACATAGTTAACACTCACCATTAATAGCTATCATATATACATTCACCAGTTGACAATTTTTCAGCTCATGTGTCAGAGTTAAGAGCAATAAATAATTCAGGGTATATACAGGCACAACCCACTTTCAATACTTTTAAATTAAATAGGTGAACATAAAAAATTCTACTCCGAGCCAAATGATCCATCTCAATCAAAGGCCCTGGGCAGCCAACTACCAGTTGAATGGAGTTGGCAGATAAGGTGGAAGTTATCTGCCATGTATGATCTGTGACCTCATCTTCCCCCAGAAATCCAGATCGCAGTCATTGGCCGTATCATACTTCCCATGATGTAAGCTAAAGTTGGGTGTCATCCTCGAATCTCTTTCACATGTCCCCCATATTCAATCAACTGTTGAATTAGCTTCTAACTGTCAAACCTAGAGCGGCAACTTCACTTTGACCACTAGCACTTGAATATAAATTTGTACTTGCCTCCTATCATCTTACTTGTCCCCTGTAACTCTAGCTCCTAACTGCAACCAGAGCACGTGCTCTGAAGAGCCCATCTGGGTTTATAGCCACCACCATCCAAATCCAACCCTGAAAAGTTTGCATTCCTCTTCATCTCTAATATTGGCCTTTATCTCCAACAAGACCACATGATCTGGTCCATTCCAGTGGTCCATTCAGCTATGTCCCAGCCTCAGGCCCTACTCTCTTACCTCCCCCTTTACATTCCAGCCATATTCTCTTCAAGTCCCTGGGATTCAACCTCCAAGTACCCTCCCATCACAAAGCTCTGGACAGGCATTTTCCTCTCCACTTTGTTAAACACCTATTTTCCCTTTTGAGCTCTGCTATACTTCTAGTCTTTCAGGCCCCTTTCCCTCACTGGCCTTCTTTACAGATTCTCATGATACTATATACTTCCAATGGGGTTAATTTTATTGCTACTTGAAGGCAGGGGCTGTATTTCTGGTATGCTTGTTCACACCAGAACAAGTACCTTCTCCACAGTACCTAGGAGAGCCTCGCAATGGTAGATAGATGCTCCATAAACACTGTTTGAAAGTTAGAGTGAATGAGTAAATGAAAGACTGAATATAGATGTAATTATCCACAGTTGATGATTATATCCTTGACAGAGCCAGTATTACAGAAGATTTAGTTTCTCATTCAACAGAGACTTGTTTGGTGTGCATGGTATTCTGTTCATTTAATACTGCACATATTTGTTCAGTATTGCAAATAAATCACAAATAAAGCTGCAGTAATAATCACATGAGGGTATGATCAAAATTCCCAAATCTATACAAAATTCCCTAAACTTAAATGGTAGTAAATTTATACCAATTTCCAGTAAGTGTTTTCATTCTATTCATTTAATTATTCCATCTTAGAAAACTACAGGAAGCTATGCCACAAAATAGTTCTTTTAAAAATTTTCAGGGCAAAGCACACATGATGTTTATATGTGTACATGTCATGTCTACAAAGTAGCATGATGCTACACAGAAGTTTTCAAATTGTGTATACCAAAATTCCACATAATATAAGTTTCTTCTATAAGGATAATTCTGTTCATCCTTTTAGGGTAATTGAGAGTTAGCATCTATAAGTGAGTATGTAAAATTAGCATAACCACTAGTCTTAGGTGAGTATGGGAATGGGTACATCTTTTAGATAGATATGAAGATTACTAAGAAAGAACCCAAATCCTTAAAATGCATCCTAGTTGCTAGTGTTATTGTGTTTGAACTATTTTTTACACTTTCATTAGATTCACAATTGCTTATCATTAAATGTTTATTTAAATATTGCAATTTTATTGATTTCCACACTCCTATTTTCCATCTGAGGTCTTTGTCCCTTAAGTATTTTGCATATGTTCACCCTTATAAACAAGGTGTAGAATCTTTTGTAAGTGAGCAAGTGTTTACACTGCTAAGAGCACTCTGATTAATCAATATGGAAAGTGTTTCTTCATGCCCTATTCCAGAAATTAGCATCTCTTTTAGGGTCTGTGTGTGCATCTCAAATGCCCACTCAATATACAGGCCACCTACCAGAACACTATCCATTGAAAAAGTAAGAGATAATCAAGTTCAACCCTTGGCTTTAGAAGCAAAGTGAAACACAATCGTTATTAGTGTCCATGTTGACAGATCTAGAGTAAAACTCAAATCTAGAGGAAAATTCAAAACACTGAAATAATTATGAACCTCTAAACATAATTTTTGCATTTTAAATATTATACCAATAACATAAAATTATTGTTGGAAAAGAAAATATAGATGAGAAAAAACAAAACAAGGAGTGAAATAACATTAAACAGAGATAACTCTTGTTAACATTTTGGTCAGTATCCCTCAGAGACTTTCTTAAACAAACATATATCTTTAAAAATAGCTTATACACATACTATTTTTAATCTGGTGTTTGAATTTGTCAGTATAGTCAATATCTTTCCATGTCAACAAAAATTCAGATCTGTATCAACATCGGTAAAGCTGCACATGACTCCAACCTTAACCCTCTTAATCCCCTCTCCCATCATGGAGAGGCACGTCTTTATCCCCACGTGCCTTCTAATGGTCGTCTAGGGGACTTAGTCCAGAGTAAGGCTGCAATAGTAGTAGTATATTCCTCAACCCAAGGAGGAAATGCTCTTGCCAGAGAGGGCAAAATATACAAAGAATGTCTCTTGGTTGCTATTTCTATCCAATATGAAGGGAATACTGGGCTTACCATGGCTAACCCCAGTCTTCACTGAAATGCACAGTTAGAGCAACTGACTTGCTCAAGTTTTAATCCTTGAGCTGGAGAAGGGAAGGACTGCAGCAGTGCAAACATTTGACACCAATAATTCTTCTTAAATGTGTCTTTTAACTAATTGATCTATCTTTTAACATGTGATTATTTTATCACACAGTAACTTTCCTCCTATAAAAAAGTAAACTTTGAAGGACTTAAAAACTCACTCCATATTTCTTGTGTGCTCTCTCTTGGATCCCCTTGGATGTGTAGACAATTTTCCAGTGAGCGCTGGAGAGGGGAGAAGGGGACGCCACCCACGGAGCCAGTCTAGTCTGGAGGATTGCTACACACAGCACAGAAGCTGCCTCACCAGGAACCAAACAGACAAAGCTCACTGTTCACAAACCACCAAGGAGGGTCAGCTGGCAGAAATTTGGATCATGAGTGTCTTCTCTCTCATTTTTTTTTTTTTAAGTAGGCTTCATGCCCAGCATGGAGTCCAATGCAGGGCTTGAACTCAGGACCCTAAGCTCAAGACCTGAGCTGAGATCAAGAGTCAGAGATTTAACTTACCAAGCCACACAAGTGACTCTCTTCTCTCTCATTTTAAATGATGGCCCACCTTATGCCTATGCTATTTGTGTCTGAGGTTTATGCATCAAAACTAAACTTTCATGTACTACTTCATCAAAATACAAAACCGAATGTTAAAGCACATTCTCATTTTTTAACATGTTGGTTTCTAGTTTTGTAAACAATAAAAAAAATAACACATTTAAAGAAATGTCCATATGCTCCACAATATTAGGAAATAGAAGGCTTTTCAATTATTTACCTATTTTTGGTCAGTGTTACAGATTTAGTTCAAAGGCAACTTTAAATACGGTTGCCTGAACTTGTCCTAGGACTCCTTGTGCATTTGTGTACAAATACTGCCCATTTAAGTCACATCAAGTCAGAAATAAAGTGGATGAGCCTAAAATCTGCAATGTGTATTTCATAAAATATATGCCCACTGTATGTAACAGTCATCATCAAATCCCAAGAAAAGACAATCAATAATTAGCTATTTTTAAAGTAGGAGCAGTACAGGCAATGCAATCACTGAGTAGAGTCATAAAATATTATTTAGAGCTCACTCTTGGCCATGAATGCATTAGGTGACTTACAATGAAATGGTAGCTCACTTGGACCTGATTCTCAGACACTACGGTGAAGGGTTTGGCCTATGTGTAATCAAAAAGTCCCTGTGATGTTTATTTAGGATTCTAGATCTTGATACTTGTGATAGAATGTATTCCAGTGTCACCTGGAAAAGACTTCTAAGGATAGCTTTCCTTAGTGAGCAAAGAATGGTAAAGCAAGTTTTATTACTGCTTTCCTAATCAATGCTAAAAGACGCATATTCTTACCTTCCCCTAATGTGGCTACTTTAAGGAAATTCATTTTTATTAATTTTTTCTTCTCTTAAAAATATTTTTCTTACCTACCAAACTATTGGGATCAAATAATATATCTGATGAAATTATGATGTTACTACCATGTTATGGCTGAGAACTGAAATATGCAAATGAGGAAGTTCAAAGTTATGGCTTCCGCAGCAACTCTAGCCTAGCTTATTTGAAGCATATATGTAGTGTCTTCTTATTAGCAGATATGCAGTAAAATGCATGCCTTAATATATACTATGTATGCAGTTTATATGAATTATGTTTGCCAAGGGGATCATAAACTTTGAATGTTCTTTCAAAAACTTTAATTCTTAGTCATAATTTTGCATTAACATAAGGCTGGGGCCATTTTGTCAGGGTTGTTGACATTTCATCATATTTCTTTGGAGGAGACATAAAAACAGAATATAAAGTATAAAAAAACAGGAAACCGGAATATATTTATGCCAATTTATATTAAGGTATATGCATATGGTTATGTCTGAAAATTGTCCTAGGGTGCACATCAATGCGTTTTCCTGGTACAGAAAGAGAAACAGTGGTATTTTCTTGCTCGATATCAGTATTAAGCAATAAACACAGTATGAAGTTAAAACTTTAGCATGTGATTTTCTTTTCCATAAAAATCTTAGAGCTTCGTATTTTTTAAAAATTTCTAGATTACACATAAATACAAAAACGACGCCAGTCAGATAATAGAAATTAGTGCTTCATATACATGTCCCAGAGAGGTCTCATGCCAAACGTGCCTAATCATAGTATAAATACCCAATAACACATGCCTGGCCTGAAATCAAAAGTCCCATTGTAAGCCCATATGGAAAGGGCAAAAATTTTTAAAGGAAGATATTCTGTAAGGTTATGGAAAACTTTGTTGAAGTATCTGGCAAGTTAATCACTCCAGTGCCTGTGCTGCCAGAAATGCCCAACTATGAAGCAAAGTGCTACACAGTTGGAAATGGAAATGCACCCAGAGGTGGTTCCTCTGACTCAAAGTTCTCAGCAAATTATTAGCTTATAATTAGTAACATTATTCCCCTTAATGATCTTAATGAAGTGATGTCATGACTATCCACAAGCTAATTGCATGGGTTCTTTTAAACAGTTAAGAAATGAAAAGTATTCCGATTATTTGGGTTATAGGCTTCCTAAGTCTTGTTTTTATCATATTCACTATAACTGAAGAAATTAAACTTAGCAAATTCAAATGGCTGAAAGAAAATACCTACCCTATGTCTAGTGCAGAGAGGCCCACACCTCTGGATATAATATACAGTGGGAGACTCTTGGTATTATATGCAGACCTGAACATTCTTGTGATTCTTGACTGGGGCCATTTCATGATGTTTGGTTTTGGAACAGTACAAGGACATGAAGGTTCTGTGCCGAGCAAACACCAAATTACTGGGGAAAATTACCACCTGAGGACTTCAGTTTCTGCAACTCAAAATCTGAACTGTTATTAGTGTTTTCTGCCTTACATGATTGTGAGAAGGAGATGATGTACTTTGTAATACTTTAGAATTCTTAAAAAAATAATGTAAAATATCACGAGAACAATTTGTAGATTCTGAATTCATTTACAACAAGGAATACAACATATTGTCAACTCTTTGACAAAACCAACCCTTGTATAGTGTAACATCCCTAACTCTCACTGCGATTTAACCAGGTGAATTTAAAATTACTACATTATGCATTGGTTTCAGAGTCATTCCTATTCATTTCTTACAACATATTCTACTGGTCTTAAATAATAAGTTTTTAATGGGTAAGGACTATATCTATTCAACTTTCTCTCTGTAGGGTCTAGCTCTTTAAGCAAAGATCAACATAATAAAATCTTTGTGAAGAGCTAGATGATAATGAAGTAACATATACCCAAAATAAAACATAACTGAACATTCACCACTCATAGTCATGCAAACTTATAGTACTTTGAGATTTGAATTAAATTTTTTTTTACATTTATTTCTTACAGAGATACAGTGTGAACATGGGAGGGGCAGAGAGAGAAGGAGACACAGAATCTGAAGCAGGCTCCAGGCTCTGAGCTGTCAGCGCAGAGCCTGATGTGGGGCTTGAACCCACAAACCGTGAGATCATGACCTGAGCTGAAGTCAGAGGCTCAACCAAATGAGCCTCCCAGGCACTCCAAGATCTGAATTTAAATCTCCTACACATCCTATTCTTAACAAAGTTATTGATAATTAGGTATGTAAGACACCAATATCGTGTAAGCCACTGGGATTGCTAGTATAACTCGGACAAACTGAGCTTCAAGAATCTTCAAGAAGGATTTTTAAATGAATAAGTATGCTTAATTTTTTTTATGACAATTAAAACAAACCTAGGTCTGGGGCATCTGGGTCGTTCAGTCAGTTAAACATCCAACTTCTGCTCAGGTCATGATCTCACAGTTCTGTGAGTTCGAGCCCTATGTTGGGCTCTGTGCTGTCAGCATAGAGCCCACCTCAGATCCTCAGTCTCCCTCTCTCTGCCCTTCCCCCACTCATACATATGCACCCTCTCTCTCCTTGTCTCTCTCTCCCAAAAATAAACCTTAAAAAATAAATCAAAATTAAGTAAATAAAATAAAATAAAACAAACCTAGGTCTTACCACTTCTTGGTAAAAATAAGAAATAATATGTTCTATGGATATAGATGACTGATGGTGAGAGAGAGAGAGAAAGATGTATCTCTCAAATAGGTGGAAAGAATCAAGCTGTAAAAGCCTTGAAAACTCTGTACATAGGTGATCCTGACTCTAAAAGTATAACTTTGTATGAACTAATCATTTATCATCTTTCACAGCACTATAGTATGGTAAGGTTACATGTTACAATATCTTCCATAGTTGTGTGAGTTCAAAGGGCTGGTGTTCCACAATTGTAACTAAAATGCCTTCCTGGTCCTGCTTAATAATTATACGCTCTATGCCAATCCTCCTTTAACTCATATATATTGTTCAGTCAACATGCAGCTTTGTATTTATACTTTACACTGGACCAAGTTTCATTCCAGTTTGATTTGTGACATAGATAACACCATAAGCTACTTTTCTAAGGTGGTTTCTTAGAAGCCATTTCCATTCCTGCACAGTACACAGATTAAGAAAGTTACACATAATAAGCAATGTGCCACTATAATTTGAAAAATTCATCTTGTTCACGTTCTCCAGCTCCTACTAAAAGATTTATAACACCACTGAAACAGGAATTGATGAATTCATCACTGTCTGGGGCATTTTGATCATAATCAATAACATAATTTTACCCTTAAATAGGATTTCAATTAAAGCATATTTTTCAAAGTAATTTTACTTTAACATAAAAATGGTCTTCTGTACCATGAATCATTAACCCATTAGGTACCAAAAGAAAATTATCTCTCTATGAATTTCCACATCAAAAAATAACAGATGAAACTAAACTCTTTCTCTCTTGTATTTCACATTTCCCACAGGTACATTTCATTAAAAAAAAATACATTATTATATTTTCATCATCGAAAATGAAAAGTAATATACTTTCATAAAATAAGAGAACCATGAAAGGTTTATCAGATGAAAGTGATGATCCCCAAATATACCGCCTCTGCTTGGACAATGTGAATTTTATCTGCAAAGAAAACATTTTCGCCTAAACAAAATTACTTTGCCATATCATTATAAAACATCAAAAAAAATCCTTAAAAATCCTGTGAAATTTATACATGGTATAAAAAAATGCAATGTATTTTATGATAACCCTCCTATTCTAGCTATTGCACTTTTTCTGCTCTATTAGAGTGCCCAAAGAACACAAATTTCTCCCACAACACAATACCAAATTGCTTCCCTCAAAACTATAAATAGAAATTCAAAAATTATTTTAAATTGATGGCATACTCACTTCATTACAAGGAAGTCACTTTCATTTTTGTAACCTTTAGATATACAACCCATCCTGTTTAACCATTCACTTAGACATAAGCCTAAGTGTTTTACTCCTTGTTTCAATGACACTGAACTCATTATTTCTCAACGATTAAGCCCAATTCCTTACTGAGGCATACGGAAGAGGTTAGTTTCTTGCCTTTCTCTCTGCCATGGTCACTACTCCTGTCCACTAGAGACCTATTTCACCAATCCACAGTGCCTTGTATGCAATATCCTCTGCACTGTCTCCTCCTTCCACCCTGGACATACGAACTGATCCTTCAAACTCAAACACTGTTTTCTTGTGCAGCCTTCCCTGACATCCTTGGACAATTCCATCTCCATGATCCCAAGGCTGTTTATACAGAGTTCTAAGGCAGCACTCATTCTGCATTCTACTTACTCATTGTCTGTCTTTCCCACGTGCGTGGGAGACTCGTAAAAGGCTGAACTCTTATTCATCCTTGTATCAAGAAGACTTCTCAAGGCCCACTACACCGCAGCTACTCAACCAAGTTCAAGTAGATGAATGGGAGGAAGAGCTGCAATCTACATGCTCTGTTCATTGATCTTAAGATGGTCAACCCAGTTGGTATGGTCTTGCCAACGGATTTCTAAATGCCTATTTAATCTTTCTACTGTATTCAATTTGTGTATAAGTCTTCTTGGATTTGGTTCCCAGGTGCTTGACTTTCAAACTAAAGGGATGAAATTTCTGCCTAAGAATTCTGAGTGCTGAGCACCATTCAACTAAGAAAGAACAATGGTTAGGGAACACAAGCTTACACGGATTCCAGTTTCTCAAGTTGAGTCAGAAACTCAAAGAACAAGTTTCTGATGACATTTCTAGGAAAATTCTAATGCCTAAATAAAGCAGAATAAAATAAGATAGAAGCTAAAGAATAAAGAGAACTACATAATATTGGGAAGGCAAAAGGGCACCGACGCATAGTGTTCCTATGATGTCACTGTTAGTTTGGGTTGGTTAGGAGCCCAAGAGGTGGTGTGATCCAGCAGAGTAGAGAACCCTAAACACAGTGGTTTCTTTACTAGAAAGAATCAGAGGGGCTCTAAGCTTTACCTTTCCTGTGTCCTAAAAGTCTGGATTCATTAAACCAAACTTGTTGGCTTGTTAAAAACAGCAGGTTTATGGTGCACTTGGGTGGCTCAGTTGGTTAAGCATCCGACTCTTGACTTTGGTTCAGGTCATGATCTCAGGGTTAGTGAATTTGAGCCCTGCATCTAGCTCTCCACTAACAGTGGGGAGCCTGCTTGGGATCCTCTGTCTCTGCCCCTTCCCAACTTATGTTCTCTCTCTCTCTCTCATTATCTCTCTCTCAAAATAAATAAATAAACCTAAAAAAAATACAGCAGGGTTATGGCTGAAGTAATCAACTATACATATCTCTGTATTTGATATGTTCTCTAGCCCCTCACACTTCTTTCCAAAGCACAAAGAAAGGCTCAAGAGAAACAGTCAAATGCGAGGCAGGAAAGATTCAGAGACACTTGCAGAAAGTTTCTATTCCAAGGGCTGGGGCTGGGGGAAGGGAGGTAAGGGTTACTGAGGAGGAAGAGGAGGGATCAAAACCCTTAAAATGAAAGGAGATGAAGCTTCTTGCATTGGGAGAACCTAGGAACAGAGTGACCCAGTGTCCAGCTGTCCCCCATGTGCCACATCACACATGGTTGCTCATCACCTATGAGCAACCCGGGAGCCAGTGGGTCTATATTTCTTAAGAGCTAATCCTTAGCACGGGGTGCCTGGGTGGCTTAGTCGGTTAAGCATCCGACTTTCACTTGGATCATGATCTCGCGGTTCGTGGGTTCGAGCCCCGCGTCGGGCTCTGTGCTGACTGCCAGCTCAGAGCCTGGAGCCTGTTTCAGTTTGTGACTCCCTCTCTCTCTGACCCTCCCCTGCTCACGCTGTCTCTCTCTCTCTCTCCTAGAAATAAAATAAAACATTGAAAAAAAATTAATAAAAAAAAAAAAGAGCTAATCCTTAGTAAGAAAGAAGCCATTTGTGTGTCAGAATCAGTCAAAAACATTTCACCTATGTATTGATTCTTTCAATACTCACAATAACCCTCTGACAGAGGTACTATTACTATCCCCATTTAAAGTGTGTCCAAGGCCACAGTGATTAATATTCATCCTTGAGGAAGGCAGTGGGAACTTGATCACCTTGTGGGGGAAGGGGGGTACACAAAGGGGAGATTTCGCCATGCCCAAGAAGAAACTCAACAGAAGACACTGGGGATTTTCCTCTGAGTTGGGGCTTTTGCAGACATACCCGCACTGTGTCTGTTTAGTTAATACCATCTTGAGACTGTTGCATGTCCAACAATAAAAGCATTTAAAATTTTAACATATTTAAAAATTTAACATATTTAAAATATTTTAACATTTAAAAATTTTAACTGTTCTCTTTTACAGGTTGGTGGGGTGGGAAGAGGCCATGATTGGATTAAATCCTCCACTGCTTCCTTGTAGATGGAAGAGAAGTGTGTAAAAAGGACTTCTAAGAGGACTAAAGAAACATGTAAGGTTGGAAATAAAGCTTCCTCACTCAGAAAGAGACGATAGAGGGGCAAGATGGCGGAGAAGTAAGGAGCTCCGCGCATTGCACTCACCCCCATATCTCACACAGAAAGAGATGATAGAATTAAAAAATAAACAAACTGCTCTAACACCCCCATCCAGCTCAAGGTTACATGAGTCTAAGAAGACAGGACCAAACTTTGGATGGGAAAGATGTGGTTGAATTCAATGATTTGTTACAATGGAGACGACCTGCCAGGTCTTTGATCCTTCTCACCTTATTTACCTCTATTTCTAATTCAGTCCTAATGTATCTCTAGGAAAAAAAGGGGAGGTAACTTTTGCTTCTGCCATAATGAGATGCGTGCTTTTTTATTCTGTGATTAAAGTAAAGTAAGTTTGAAAAGACCTAGGACCATTAGAATACCAATAACATCTGTGAATCAGAAGCCTGGATTGTCCACTGATCGAGAGAAATAATGACATTGACAAAGGAGCTATTTAATTCCTTGAAAAACAGATGGGGACTTTCACATAATTTTTAAAAACGACATTGGCGTGTACACAGATGTTCTTGCCATTCCTTGTAAGAAACAAGTCACAGCACCCAAATTTTACATGTCCACACAGCACTTAAGTGATTAGTCCTAGTAAAGTCCTGGAAGGCCAGGAAAGCAGAGGAAATAACATAAACACATTCAGCAGGTGAATTACGCTGTTCACATGGAGTGCCATTCTTTAATGCTTTTATGTCACAAATAAATTTGGGATTAATCATTTTTCTGCCAAAGCTTTGTACAAATTCCAATTTCAAAATTATCTCAGGTTTAAAAATAGAAAACTCATTTTCAAGCTAAGTTGGTAATTATGTTAAAAGTATCAGAGTGCATCAGGAAAATAATTAATACAAAGCAGTTTCCTGGTACTAGGAGGTATCTGGTAACCATAACCTGTGTATTAAATTTTAACAAGTTAGCACTTGCATGAGATAAAATGTGGCATTTCAGAACAACCAAATCCAACTAATTCTTGTTTCCACTGTAAACAAACATTGAATTTACAGGTGGAACACAGATGACACTAAAATAAGGTTGCAAAGTATTTAGGATTATGAATTTCAACCTATATTAATAAGAAGAATGAATACATCAGGTTACTGCTAAACTCCATCTAATTACTTACAAATTAATCAAGGACAATAAAGAAAATTATCTAAAAGACACTCTAGACAGCACTACTAAGGAACTGTCAAGCCTCAGTTATCATGCTAATTAAGTGAACTGGCTAATCCTAAACAGTGGGTAATTTAACAATTCATTTTATTGGCACAGATTATATTTCTGTGTGTGACAGATTTACCTGAACATTTTGTTTTTCTCAATTCAGTAGTAAAAATAAGTCTTTCTTTCTTGCTAGATCAAAATGCTAAGCCAGTCAGGATTTTTTTTAAGGTTTAAAATGGTAAATTACGCATGTGGTATAGTATATAAAATCTGACTGCTGTTTAAAATCTTTTAGTAAAGCTTTCAAAATACATTTAATAAATGCTTGTGACAGTAAATGAATTGTGATAAAAATAAAAAGGTTAGCGTTTTTTCTATCACTTGTAAGTGTCTGAAATTTAATTTAAACCATATAGAGTACCTTGTGAGTCACCATTATTTCATTTTACAGATAAAAGCTATAACATCTTCAAGAAGTTACAAGTAGAGTTACATGCGGTAAGAAAAGAGGTGTCCTATTTTTAATGTTTTTTTTTTTGTTTTCTTTTTTTATTTCTAGGAGAAAGAGAGAGAGAGACAGCGTGAGCAGGGAGGGTCAGAGAGAGAGGGAGTCACAGACTGACAGGCTCCAGGCTCTGAGCTGGCAGTCAGCACAGAGCCCGACGCGGGGCTCGAACCCACGAACGGCGAGATCATGACCCGAGCGAAAGTCGGACACTTAACCGACTAAGCCACTCGGGCGCCCCGAGGTGTCCTATTTTGAACATTACTTTTAAAACCATCTATTAAGGAATGCCTGGGTGGCTCAGTCAGTTAAGCACTGACTCTTAATAGCAGCTCAGGGCATGATCTCCCAGTTGTGGGGTGGAGCCCCACATGCACTTCACTGTCAGTGCAGAGCCTGCTTGGGATTCTCTCTGTGTCTCGCTTTCTCTACCTCCCCACTCACACTGAGTCTTTACCTCAAAAAATAAACTTAAAAAAAATATCTATTACAAACATAGATCTTTTGAGTTTTTCCTCACTCACTCTTTTGCTCTCATTCATTCATTCTTTCAACAAATAAACTCTACCAATAAAATCTGATTAAATTAACTGTGTGCCAACAAAATTCGGTACCATCTGTGAGACAGACTCTGTCAGGCTCCTGAATCCTGGTCTGGATGGCCGGTGAGATTCTTACCTACAGCATTACTTACGAAAGCACCTCACAACAACACACAGCAGATGCAGGCAGTAAGAACATGCACACTCGAACTTGAATATCTAGGGTGGACGCACAGTTCCTTCCAACAGCTGTAGAAGAGGAGATAAATTATTTGAATGCTTAGTGCTTCCAATAATTCATCTAGAAACTGGGGACTGTACTTATGTCTTAGGGTTGTTGTGAAGATTAAATTAGATGATCCATGGAAAGGGAGGCACCCATAGCACATATGGTAAACTCTGGCACATACTAAATCTGGCACAGAGGAAATATTCACTTATTACAGCCAAGTATTTATTTTCAAACGCATCAGTCTTAGACAAAAGAAGGGGAAAAGCGCAGTTTTTTCTTTAACTATCATACATTTCCCACAGTATAAGCTCATAATGATGATTAAAACAATGACAAAATAAGGGGTACCTGGGTGGCTCAGTAGTTTAAGCATCACTACTTCGGCTCAGGTCATGAGCTCACAGTTCATGAGTTCAAGCTCCACGTTTTGCTCTGTGCTGACAGCTCAGAGCCTGGAGCCTGCTTCAGATTCTGTGTCTCCCTTACTCTCTGTTCCTCCCCCACTCATGCTTTTTCTCTTTCTCAAAGATGAATAAAGATTTAAAACAATTAAAAAAAAAAAACAAGGACAAAGTAATATATTTTCTTTGAACAATCACAGTTAAGGATTTTCAACTGGTGTTAAGGGTGGAAGGAAGAAGACACAGCTTTAGTAAAACTTATAATCTCAACACTTTAATAGAAAGTTAAATTTAGAAAGTGATAAAAGTTCATACTTGCAACATTATATACACATGGATTTATGCAGTTGAAAGATTTAAGGTCAGAAAAGCACATTATTACATGAGATTATACAGACTCAACATAGTTGGAAACATTAACACTTGTGTCTTCTTGAGTTGGAAATCCCATTTTACCATGTTTTGAATTTTTTTATGTTTTTATTTATTTCTGAGAGACAGAGAGAGAGAGAGAGTGAGCAGGGGAGGGTCAGAGGGAGAGGGAGACACAGAATTTGAAACAAGCTCCAGGCTCTGAGCTGTCAGCACAAAGCCAGACACGGGGCTTGAACCCACGAACCATGAGATCACAACCTGAGCCGAAGTCGGACCCTTAACCAACTGAGCCATCCAGGACCACCACCCCCCGCCCCATTTTACTGTGTTTTAAAAAGAGATCTGGGTGGAAAGATAAAATTTCAATTCAATTTTCAATTGAAAGAAATTTCAATTCAACTCTGTTACTTATGTAAGTTTCTACATTCTTTATAAGATCACTTCCTAATTCAGAAAGGGACCACACTCATTCACAAACTCAAAACATCCCAGTCTATGCCATTACAAGTCCCATACTTAGTGCCCACTTTTATGTAAACCAGTGAATTTCTGGATCGGTAAGTTTCACTTACCCAAAATTTTCACTCTTGAAAACATGAGTTGTCCTAGACTATTAAATTAGGAGTGCACTCTGGACCTAAGGTAAAAGGGATGAAGTAATTCCTTTGGTGTCTGCCCCTCAGGCGGCACCATAAAGGATCCTATATGTTCCAACACATAATCATCTTGTAAGGAATTATAGAGGTAGGGAATGGGGCACTGGGCATGGATCTACCTAGAATGTCTTCATTTTTTTCCAAATTGAGAAAGAGTGAATTCAAATATTATGCCTGGACAATAAATTAAGACACCACCAAGGAAAGAAAACACATGACTTGAGAAGCCCACCTACTATCTAGAACAAAATAATACGAGAACCAAACTGCCTTCCTTTGTGCGGCTA
This sequence comes from Proteles cristata cristata, assembly GCA_017311185.1. Lineage (NCBI taxonomy): Eukaryota > Metazoa > Chordata > Mammalia > Carnivora > Hyaenidae > Proteles > Proteles cristata. The sequence continues at coordinate 579,607 of JAESUZ010004109.1, read as the reverse complement.
CACATCTGCAGACCCTAAACATGTCCCTGGTGAAGTGGTTCATATACTTACAGAAATAAATATCATTTTCAGGTCGAGGTTGTTACATGTATGCAAGTACATACACACAACTCTATTTATCAACTTCAGACTGCGGTGAAAAGTGCTGAATTCCATTCTTTCGGGGGATTGAAAACATTTATAATAGCAACAGCCCCACAGCTACATCTTCTTGTAACTGGCTCTAAGAATGAAAAAAAAATCTTTATGACAATAACAAGAGAATGAATTTTCATTTTCAGAGGCAGTCTGAACCATCACCGGCTGGCCTGACACCTAGCTCTTCTGAAGGCATTCAGACCCTTCACTGCAATGTCTCAAAAATCAATAGCAATTTATTCTCTCTTTGGACCCCAAGCAACAAAAGTAAATAATACTGTCACCTCCAGTCTGCCTGCAGAACATGGTCACAAAACGGCCTTGCCACTAAAATACAACCTTATGCAGCTCTTTATCTATGCCGGTGCTGCCGATTGTATTGGCTTTCGTAGGGGACAAATACTTCAACAGAGCCACACAAAGAGGTCAAGCCTTCGAACCTTAGCCAGACAGGATGCTGGAGACTGAATTGAAAAGAAATCCTGACATCCACCTAAGCTTCCTGCTTCAATGTTGTGGGTTTTATGGGGGAAAAAATGGGAAAAAAATAGTTTTCAACACTGTTCAAGCTAAGGGGGAAAATATGCCATCAAGTATATATTTATAATTTTTCCCTATAGAATTTTTAAAAATCACCAGGCGTTCTGAAACTACTAGCTGAACCATAACATTTGGCAGCTAAAATCTGTAAGTAATTTTTGTATTATCCGAATGATATAAACATCTATCTATAAATAAACCAAGATTTAAAAACAAAAGTTCTATTCTGATTATGCTCAATAGAGCAGTTGATATCATCATCACTTAATGGTATAGGATACTACACACACTTCAGAATATTTAAGGTGGTATTTCAAAGCAATAGGAGGAATTTTAGGAATAATCTAAGTATAATCCTATCCATCTCCAGATAAAGGAAATAAGGCCCTATACTTAACACCAGAAAGCTAGGTAATGGGAAACACAGGAGCTAAATCCAGTTCTGACATCCTTTCCACTGTACTTCTTATTTATGAGAAATTACTTAAAGGCATACTAAAGAAGAGCCAAGTCATTTTGATGAGAACATATAATAAGCCAGGATCCTTCAGGATTATAAATTATTCTTTTAAAGAAAAATCAAGGGCTTTGGAATCTTCAAGCAGTAATTAAAAATTCCAAATCATAGAAGAATGTTGTGGAATGTGTTGGAAATATTTACTGAATATATGTTGTATACATATCACTGGCAGGGTCTAAGAAAAAATATATACAAATTTAAGAACTATTTAAAAAAAAATAGAAAGTAACCAAATATCAAACTGTGTTGTTGAAGAATTATCAGAGATTGGGCCAAGAGCAGGCAAGAAGGGAGGAAGGTTGGGTGAAGGAGAGGTTCATCCAATCAGACGCTGGAAGGCAGGCACACCGAGGGCTGGAAGGTTCCACGTGGGAGTGTGCACTGCTGTCCAGCAGTGGTAACTGTGGAGTGAAGCGTAGAAGTAGGGCAGGGCCAGATGTTGGCAGAAAAGATGTAAATTTGACATGGTGGAGGCACCAAACAATGTAAAGTTAAGCATTTTACTTGGGAAAATCACTATGGTCATAATTTCACTCAGTCCTAAGTCAAAACAAAACAAAAAATACTTTAAAGGTATGGTCTAACTGGTCAGAAAAACAGGACTTAAAAGTATTACTTAATTTTCTAAACCCAAACATCGTTGCTTTGAAATTTCAATAAAGAACCAAAAACATAACATTGTGAAGAAACTGACTCAAGACGTACAATAGTAGCTTTCTGGTAAAATTAATATCATTAAACTAAGATAAGGGAGAAAAATCTCTGGATCCCTCATTTTTATTTTGTGACATTATTAACCACTTGGCAAAGAAAAATGAAAACTGGGATTGGACATTTTGATAAATCAGGTTTAAAATTTGTACATTAAAGAAGCTATGTCAAATTGATACACACTCTATTGTCTATAAAATTACAAAGCATCTTAAGTTATTTATCAAAACTAATTCGACATTAAACTTAGAAACAAATGCCCTTTTCCATTTTTTTTCAAATTTTGGAAAGTTTAGAAAGCCTGTAGAAAACCTACATTCATTTTTTTCTAATTTTATGCACTTGTTATATAAAGTTTGGGAAAATATACATGTCTATAAAACACAAAAATACAAAGAAACACGTAAAAGCCTGCCCACCAGAGATGTCTACTGTAACATTTGCTGTATGTTTCTTTCTGATTTAAAAACAATCTACAGTGGAGATAGAAACATTTTACCTACAATTTGACAATGCATATCAAATGTCTTGAAATTACTGCAATCAAAGAATACAGTAACTCCACTCATGAGAATTTACCTAAAACAAAACAAAACAAATCCAAAAAACTGTAGATGTGGACAGCAGTCTAGCAACAGGAATGTTCCATGCAATACTGTTAGAAAAAGTGAAAACTGGAAACAATCTCAGCCAAGAGGAGGACATTCAATAATTACTTTGTAAATGTATGAACACTGTCACTATGATTTTTTTACACCTACTGAATATCATCAGTGCTTATCCATTTTTCCTACTGTCCTAATTTTTGAGGAAATGTTCCCAGAAGGTTTACAAAACAACTTGTAAACACTGAATGATGGTGACTAAACCCATCCTATCATTAAATGCCTTTGAGGCAGGAACCATGTGTGTCCTGTGTGCCCTTGTGGATGTCACAGAAAAAGTGAGAGAGGAATGGGGACATGAAAGAGAAGTCAGAGTGCACCATGACAGGGAAAGCGGTATTGGAAAGCCACTTCAGGCAGACTCAATGGCAGAAATGAAGAAACGGAGTCTTGGAAGCAAACAAGATTCAGGTAGTGGTTGAAGAAGAGTGATGTGATGATGCTGGAGAAGTGTGACATGAAGCAAATGGTCATAGGATGTTAGGGTCAGTGTTTGAAGAATCTCGTGTGGGAGGCATGATATTTGGAATTCATCAGATAAGCAAAGAAAATAAACTTGGGCCAATAATGACATTAGTGTTCTAGATACTAGAATTATTACAGAAGACAGATCAGCTTTAGAAGAGAGAGAGACTAGAGGAGTCCCTTGGTGGCTTAGTCGGTTAAGCGTCCGACTTTCACTTAGGTCATGATCTCGCAGTTCGTGGGTTCGAGCCCTGCGTCGGGCTCTGTGCTGACTGCCAGCTCAGAGCCTGCAGCCTGTTTCAGAGTCTGTGTCTCCCTCTCTCTCTGACCCTCCCCTGCTCACGCTGTCTCTCTCTCTCTCCTGGAAATAAATAAAACATTTAAAAAATAAAAAAAAAAAGAAGAGAGAGAGACTAGAGACTAAAGCACAAGTAGAGAAGTCACCACAACAGTCTCAGCCAACAAATAATACTGAATAGAACACAACAGGACAATGAGGCTGGACAGAAGAAGACACACGAAATACTGTGGGGGCAAAATCAAAAGAACTGGAATACAGGGCAGAGGGTTTCATAGTTTTGATCCTATATGGCCAAGGCAGTGATAAAATAAATTAAAGGAGGTAACACAAAGGAGGGCGATTTGTGTTGGCAGAGAAAGGAAAGTTTGTTTTTAAATACACTGAATTTGAGGTCGCTCGGGAACACAAGGGGGTGAGGTTCAACGGAGACATGGAAAACAAGCACTGGAGCTAAGAATGCAGATTTTGGAAGAACTCAACATATAGGATTGGGTGAAAATCACATGCAGACAGCATTTAAAGTCAGGAGGAAACCACAGCGATACCACTCATACTATCAAGAAAAAGTATTTTTATTTAGATATTTAATATCTAAAATAAAAACTGAGCAGGACCCAGTTGAAGAGAATGGCGAGCCCCAGTAGGCACAGATGGAAACAGTTCACTCAGTAGATACTGCGTGTCTGTGTGGGGAGAATTACTTGGTTAAAGTCATCCATTCTCTAATTAAAGTGTAGATTTAATGCAATCCTAATTAAATCTGCAATATAATTTGGGGAAGCTTAATGAAGCTATTCTAAAGTCATCTGGAAGGAGTATCTGAGAATAACTACATTTAAAAGAGGAAGAAACAAAGGACAACCCAACCGAGAAGACATTAAGACATATCACAGGGGCGCCTGGGTGGCTTAGTCGGTTAAGCGTCCGACTTTCGCTTAGGTCATGATCTCTCAGTTCGTGGGTTCAAGCCCCGCGTCGGGCTCTGTGCTGACTGCCAGCTCAGAGCCTGGAGCCTGTTTCAGTCTGTGACTCCGTCTCTGTCTGACCCTCCCCTGCTCACACCGTCTCTCTCTCTCTCTCTCTCTCTCTCTCTCTCTCTCTCCTAGAAATATTAAAAAATAAATAAATAAAATAATGAAACATATCACAGACACACAGCGATATACTGACCCATAAACAGCAAGATTACTAGATTAGAAAGTCCAGAAACAGACACAAGGACATGTAATTATTTAAATTAGGAAAACCTAGAATTTCAGATCGGCAAGGGAAGAGATGACTGAATGAGAAGCAACATATAGGGAAAGGTTTTCTTCTGAACTGGTTTGGGGAGGATGGAGAGAGTCTGAGCTTCTCAGACATGGAGAGGAAGGCATCAGGGGCGGAACTGACAGAAGAGAAGGTTCGCTTACTGCAAAGTTACCGAAGTCAGGGAGCTGTGGATTCTAGTCAATGTTTAATGTGGGAAGAACCAAAACATGAAACCACTGCCTGTAATGAAATGAAGCCTTTATAAAGGGAAATGTCAAGAGGGCTTATTTGACTCCGATGACAAGGACAGCTCTGGGGAAGAGACTCGAGGAGGTAGGATATCTGACTTACTGAAAATGAAAGAATAGCAGAGGTAAAAAAAATAATAATAATAACAATAAAATTTTATTGTCAGGGAGTGGGCTTGCCAAGTTTAAGATTTCTGAGTTGTCAGTTCTGAGAAATGGCATCATAAATCAGACTGCAGCAGTAGAAATGTCTGGCCAGGATTCTGACAGGTCAGTAATGCAGGCTCTGAAGCTCCCAGGGACGTGTCCGGGAATCAAGACAAGAGAGGATGGCCAGTGAGGGGATGAAGCCTTGCAGTGCTGTGGAGGATGGGCCCCGTGATAAATAGATGAAAAGAAAGGAAAGGAGGTAACTTAAATATATTTTGAGCTTTGACTAAGGTAGAAAGTCCCTGACAGCCAGATAGCGAGGCAGATGTGTAATTCATCCTTCCACAGCGCCTCGCACACAGCATACATTTCAAAAAGATGACTTGAGAATCCGGGAATGCTGCAGAGTGTGTGGGAAGAAATACGGAAAACAAGGCGGCCCCACGACCTGACCGCTGGCTGAGAGATAAGGCTGAATGAACGGCAGCCACATGAGAGCACACAGATGCTAGTGCTGTCACCAAAACAAAGTCAAGCTCAGCCAGAGAGGAGAGAGGCAGAAAGGCTTCCTTCTGAAGCAGGTCAATGGGAGAGGGACAGTTCAAGGACACCAGCAGCTGATGTCCGGATGGGGGGCTTTCCTTTGCGCCTTTGGAATGAAGTTACGTCATGATCACTGCAAAGGTTCACTTCTGACTACTCACTGGCTGTGGCCCTGCCAGCCTCTACACAAGGGTACTGCGGAGAATAAAAGCAACAACCAAAAGTACCCTCTGTGCCTGAAACGGTCAGAAAAGTCAACGTTTTGGAAAGGTGGGCGTGGCAGACTCCCGGTCTCTTTGTGGAGCAGAGAAGAAGAAATACTTAACAATCACTGCTTATTTCTGAATTTCATAGTTTGTTCTCTCAACTACACTGGTCTGGAACTCGGTCAGCCAGCGTTGGCGGCATTCAGACTCACAGGACTGATTTAAACTAGAAAGGCAGTGTGGCAATTCCTGTGTGAAAAGCAATTGTCAGGCAGTCCCGCCTCTGCACCTGCATCAACTCAGGAAGGACTGAGCAGCTTGCAAATTTCTTTGAAAAGAGGCTTATCTAGACACCTGGGTAAGCAGACTAAAAGGACTATGTATTGTTAAAAGCTTTATTAGGAAGTATAGTAGACATACATTTAACAGCACATATTTAAACTATACAATTTGCTATCTTGGGGCATAGTTAGGTACACATGACATCATTACCACAATTGAGATAAGAAATTAACCCAAAAGAATCCTCCTGCCCCTTTGAAATCCATCTACGCACTCCCCTACCAGACCTGCTCTCCTCCCTTCTCCCCTGTCCCCAGATATCACTCATTTGTTCTGTTTCTATAGTCTGTATTGGGGGGGGATTTTTACAAATAAAATTATATAGTTTATATGTTTTTTTTAGACTTCCACCTTTGTTATACCATTTGCTGTTATCCAGCTTACTTAGAGCCACAATCTTTTTCATATGTTTGCATCATATAAAAAGAGGATATCTTAAGAATTTGCACACTTACAAACAAGTTTTCTTCATGGAAATTATACACATTGGAAAATTAAAGTCAGATAGTTAATCAAATATGTCCACTACTATTTATAATACGGGACTACTTTTTATAATATGAGTATAATATTATACTCTTTTGTCTGGTTTCTTTCATTCCGCATAAAATTTTGGAAGTCAATCATATTTTTGCGTGTAGCAATAGTTCACTCCTTTTTAACTGTTGAATAGTATTCAATTGTATAGATATATACAAAATGTGTTTATCCATCTGTTGACAGTTATTTGGATTATTTTCAGTTTTTACCTATTATAAATAAAGCTAGTACAGACATTTGTATGCAAGTCCTCGCATGGATATATGCTTTCATTCTTCTCAGGTAAATGTTTAGGAATGGAATGGTTAGATCTCATATGGTAATAGTATATTTAACTATTTAGGAACCTGCCACATTGTTTTTCTCCAAAGTGGTTTTTCCATTTCCAGCCGTGGTGTATGAGATTTCCAGTTGTTCCACATCCTCACCAATACTCAGTACAACCCGTCTCTTAAATTTCACACATCCTAGTACGTATCTGATGGCTTTCCATGCAGCTTGAATTTGGCTTTCCCTAACAACTTAAAATGTTGGGCATCTTTTCATGTGCTTATTTGCTAGGTGGGTATCATCTTTGGTGAAGTATATGTTCAAGTCATTTACCTACATTTTATTTGTTTTCTTATTTATTGAGTTTTGAGAGTTCTTTATTCTAAATATATAAATTATTCTTCATTATCAGAAAAGTAATCTGCAAATACATTTTTTCCCAGTCTTGCCTTATCTTTTCATTATTTTCACAGTGTCTTTTGAGGAGCAGAAGTTCCTATTGTTGATGAAGTTCTGTTTATTATTATGTTTTTCCTGTTAAGAATCATGCACTCATGTTGTGTCTAAGAAATCCGCGTATTTCAAGGTCACCAAGAGTGTCTACTCTGTTCTCTCGAAGTTTTAGTTTTAAGTTTTACATGTAGGTATATGATCCATTTTTAAATTATTGCATATGCTGTGAGGTACAGATTGAGGTTCAATAACTCTTTTGTATCTGAAGGTGATCTTAAAAGATCTCCCAATTTGACTCTGATTAGTAGATATTACCTACAATACCAGAAAGTGACATTACTGATGTGCCTAAAGATATATACCAACAAAGCAGATTTGAGACCTAAATTCCTATCTGAAGACTGAATCTAAAGCCTATAGTATCACCTGTATACCCTCAGGGCAGCCTGGTTACAAAAAAAGTAAAAAAAAAAAAAAATCCTGCAAGTACAACACATATTAACCTAAAAAGTGACTTTTACATGGTTATATTATCTATCACCAAAGTGTATGTATGAAAATATACTTAATAAAAAGTAAAAAGAAAAATTTATGGGGAAAAAAAAGATTTTTTAAAGCATGTCTCTCCTGAAAGAGGTAAGCACCCACACTTGTTGGTGAAGTGGCAGCACCCATGTCTCTACCACCTAAAGGGCAAATGCTTGGCTCCAGTGTCAATGTCAAGTAGGCAAAAACTATGATGTAAGAGTGATGCTCCCAGGTTGTACTGCCTATTTTGCCTGTGACTCAGGACGCCTCAAAAATGATGGTTCTAAGCTGGAACATCCTCGTGAGGTCAGAGCCATGGGTTAAGGCCTTGAGCTCAGCAGTCAGAGGGTCTACATTTTAACTCCTCCATCGATGTAACTTCCTTGGCCTCTGGGTATAGTTCTTTCTTCCACCTAGATTTTATCTTTCTCGTTTCTTATCCTATCTCTTTTCGTATGAAAATATTATTTTCTGATTTCCCGAAATTATCATATTCATACAAGTAGCTTTCTCTCCTCTGCCTCAAATAATATTAAGACAAATACAAGTTATTATTAAAAAGTAGGTAAAATATAGGAAATCTCTAACTGGCATCCTCACATGTTTCTGAACATTTCTAAAAATAATTGATTCCTCTTTGCTTTAACAGCACAAAACAGCACATGAGACTCTCTTATTTCCCTTCCTTCCATCAAGAAAATAATATAAAGTGGAAGAAAAAAGTAATATATCGGCAGACAATGCAGAACTTTACCAAGGACAAATTCTGTTGTAAATTTCTAACTCTTCAAGATAACTATAACTTAGGAAAATGTTATCATGAACTAAAATTGTCATGACAGAGGGGTGCCTGGGTGGCTTAGTCAGTTAAGCGTCCGACTTTCACTTAGGTCATGATCTCGCGGTTCGTGGGTTCGAGCCCCACGTCGGGCTCTGTGCTGACTGCCAGCTCAGAGCCTGGAGCCTGTTTCAGTCTGTGACTCCCTCTCTCTCTGACCCTCCCCTGCTCACGCTGTCTCTCTCTCTCTTCTATAAATAAATAAAAACATTAAAAAAAAATTTTTTTAATTGTCATGACAGAAATTTTAAAAATAAATAAATAAATAAGCTTAAAATCTCCATTGGATGCCCAGTGTTGATATTGGGTGTACTTTTTTTTTTAAATTTTTTTTTAATGTTTTATTTATTTCTAGGAGAGAGAGAGAGAGAGAGAGAGACAGCGTGAGCAGGAGAGGGTCAGAGAGAGAGGGAGACACAGACTGAAACAGGCTCCAGGCTCTGAGCTGGCAGTCAGCACAGAGCCCGACGTGGGGCTCGAACCCACGAACCGCGAGATCATGACCTAAGTGAAAGTCGGACGCTTAACCGACTAAGCCACCCAGGCGCCCCGATATTGGGTGTACTTTTATATGTGACAAAACTTTAGAAAAATAATCTGTCTATACACGTACATCAGCCTTAAAATGTTTGTAGCCTTTGACCCATTAAATTCCATTTCTCCAAATCTACTGAAAATTCTCAAAAACTAATCCTAAATTTTAAAAAAGCTTCACACAGGGGCACCTGGGTGGCTCAGTCAGCTAAGCGTCAGACTTAGGCTCAGGTCATAATCTCACAGTTCGTGGGTTCAAGCCCCAAATTGGGTATCTGTGCTGACAGCTCAGAGCCTGGAGCCTGTTTCAGATTGTGTGTCTCCTCTCTCTGCCCCTCGGCCACTCGTGCTCTGTCTCTCTCGAACTCAAAAAAATATATATATATACATTAAAAAAGCTTTACACACAAAGATGCACATACCAGGGTGATGTATAACAGCAACATACTGAAAAATATCCTAACTATCCAAAAACAGGGAATTGATACATTCACCTGGTGAATCATTATGCACACATTAAATTACATTTGCAAACAAAATGTGATGATCCTGTGATATTAAATAAAATTTCCAGATAAACAACTGTACAAAGATAATTACAGTTATGTTAAAAACAACTTGTAGAATCAAAACCGCTGTGAAAAAATCCACTATCACTAAAACCTTGAATAAGAGTTTTACTGGGGCAAAGAGAGTACAAGAATTTTTATTTTACTTTCTTATATTTTACAAATGTTATTCAATGAGCATATATTATTTTAAAATGTAAAATATTTGATATTTTTAAGAGAGCCAGGAAATATAAATGTGCTCATGCTTCTCCAACAGTGAAGGAGAGTGGCAAGTCTTATGCTAAGCCAGTGCTGTCCAAAACAGCAGACGACTATTTAAATTTGCATTAATTAAAATGAAATAAAACTAAAATTTAGTTCCTTGATCACACCTAATACAGTGCAAGTGCTCAATAGTCGTATGTGGCTAGTGGCTACTATATGACAGCAGGGAAAACAGTTCCATCAACCCAGAAGATTCTGTTGGAAAGGGCTGCTCTAGAAAATTGGCACAAGTTCTTAGAGGACAGGAAGCCCACAGAGAGAACGATGGATGAGTTAGTCCCTGCTGAACCAGCAATTCTCTTACAGGACAGGATATGCTGTACAAATGAGTGGCTCTGGGGCACCGGGGTGGCTCAGCAGGATAAGCCTCCAACTTGGGTTCAGGTCATGAGCTCACAGTTTGTGGGTTCAAGCCCCACATCGGGCTCTGTGCTGACAGCTCAGGGCCTGGAGCTGCTTTGGATTCTGTGTCTCCCTCTCTCTCTGCCCCTCCCCCACTTGTTCTCTGTCTCTCTGTCTCTCAAAAATAAATAAATGTAAAAAAGTAAAATTTAAAAAAATGAGTGGCTCTGGGCCAATAGCAAACTATCAAACATTATCTTACATATTTTAACTGGTTTCCGGGGATGCCATTCCTGATATCAAATGAATTCATACAAATAGCATGTCTCTTGGAGGTTTACAAACTTGAAAAATCTAGAACTCATGCTATCTTGGAATAATTCCACAAACAGGCAGCCTCCATAGAAATTAAACCCTGTGTCTTTATATTGTAACCTTAGCTCATCTCGGAGAAGCAGAAACACGGGAAAGAGAGAATTTTGGCAAAAATATTTTTCAAACATTTTCCCGTTTAAAATTTCTAGAAAAGGAGGCAAAAATGAAGAAATTCTTCCAAAAACCAGTACCACTTTGTAGTATCAAAATCACTGAAGTAGATAAATATTTAATAGCAGAAAAACATACACCTTTCTTTGAGAAAGTAGTTTAAAAGCGGTAAGAATACAATTCACTGTTTGTCATTAATGCGAGTTTCACCTACTGCAATATTTCATGTAGCTGCTGGTCCATTCCATATTATGCATTTCCCATTAGAATGTTTATTTAATTTTCTTGATTTTTCCCTCATCGTTGTATAAAGATGTTCCAATCAATTTTAAATTAATAGGCTGCCTTCATTTCAAATATGCAGACTGCATTTTACTGACATATTGTGAACAGTACAAAAGCCTGATTATCTTTGCTGGAGTATGCCAAGATCCTCTGATTTTTCAGCGTCTTTCCACCCTTGAGATTTAAAACTAAACTCTTTGGCCAAGAAAATCAAGGCAGCATAAACTACAACTATTAAGACTTAAGTTGCATTGAAAGTGTTTTAATTCCCCACAGCTTTCTATACAATTCCGAAATCATGTATATTTTTAAAGATTACTCAATGTTCCTTAGAGGTGGGAATTTTATCCCCACAGCAATTTATATCAGTGAATAATCCTTAATGTATAAGTGTAATGATTGCCTTTAAAATGTGTCTATTAAGAGAGGCAGAATAGTCGGGGAAAAAAATAACAGTATTTGGAGTCAGAAGGCTTGGATTTGATTGTCAATTCAGTTGAGTCTTTGACCTGTTTCCTTATCGGTAAAATGGGGCTGGTAGAAAGGCATAATTCAGAGGGGATGGTTGTGGTGGTGTTACAGGGCGTCACATAAGGGGCAGGATACTTATTTTAAATTCTGATCAATCAATGTTAATTAGGTAGATTACTTAAAACAAAAACACGCCAAAAATGGCTATGATTAAAAAACAAATCATAGAAGGATAAGCTCCCTTTAAATTTCTCTGATAATATGAATAAAGAGGTCTTGTGAAAATATAAATAAGCAAATAAGTATTCCTTTTAACCAAATATGCCATTAAAGAGATCTTTCTGGGACTTTTCAAATGTAACTTAAAAATAAACATATTTATAAAATAAAATTTAAAAGATCTACAATTTATATAAATTGCATCTGTCTTATTGTTAAGGCAGCAGGTTCTGACATCCTTCTGCCCACATTCAAATCAGCCCCACCACTGACCAGCTATGGACCTGGGACAACTTACACCTCCGAGCATTAATGCTTATCCATGAAACAAAGGGGATGGCACGAGCTTCGTACTGCTGGTGATATCTAACTTACAATGTTAGGAAGATACGGCACAGAAAATGTGTACTATGAAGAATCAACACATGTCTGCAGTAATCTGGACAGAACACACAAGTGTTCAACACACAGTTGCCAAAGTCCTCTGGTGTCTCTTCTTATAAGGGCACTAATCCCATGACTTCTAAGGGTCCCACCCCCATGACCTCAAGTAACCTAATTACCCTCCAAAGGCCCATCACACTAGGGGGTTGGGGCTTCCGTGGACGAAGCTGGGCCCCGTGGGACCCAAGTCAGTGTCCCCCACCAACTGACAGTGCATCGGGACTGACAAGGGGCAGTGCCCGGGAGCTGTTTCATAACCCTGACTAACTGGAGCTAATTTACCTTCATAAAAATAGGATGAACAGAAAAGAAGGATTTAAACAGCATTCCTGAGAACAAGGTGGGAGGAGCAGGTAAACATCTAAGGCTCTTTTCTGGGGGAAATAACAGCCTTTTACTTCTTCTCTGTGGGAAAGGGATGAAAGAACGCTGGACAAACTTAAGATACTGTTCATGTACTGTCATGACTCTTATTAGCGTAGCCATCGTACTGCAGAGGCTATCTACCTTAAAATGATGAAAAAGTAATCACACCATTGATTATGAACAATCCATATGAAGTATAAAAAAACTAACCTTCTGAGAAATTATAACAATTTGTTATTGAAGACATGTATGCAAATTTTTCCACCTGTATTATTATTTTTTTTTTATACAGGCTGAACTTAGCAGGAATCTCTAATTATCATGACAGTGGGAACCTCAACAAGGGTGTTGCTGGCCCACAAATGCAATTTGATTCTCAGCACGACTGCAAGAATGACAATTTACAACCTCCAGCAACAAGTAACTAGGAATATTAAGGTCTTATTAATGTACACAATGGAGAGCACATTGCTCCTAGATTAGTCAGAAGAACAGAAAAGGAGCATCTTGAGGACCCTTATATCAATACCACACTTATTAAACACTATGGTGGATTCTAACAGCTAGGGGGGGCACTTAGATATACCTCTGATCAATGTACCTGTTACAATCATGCGGCTCAAACCAGAGACGTAAGCAGCCTGAATTAGAAGTAAAGCCAGAAGGTAAATACCTGAGTTAAAAATAGTACTTGCTACCTTATATGTGGATGAATTTCACAGACAAAATGTAAACTGAAAGAATCCAGACATAAAAGAAAATACAATGTGTGATTCCATTTATATGAAGTTCAATAACAGAAAAAACGAGTCTTTGGGGATAGATGTCAGATGGCAGTTAATTTCAGTGGGGTTATTGATTGGGAGAGTACACAAGCGAGCCTTCATGAATGTTAGAAATATTCTTCATTTTAATCCGAGTGGTGATAACATGGATGTATGTATATAGGAAAATTCCTTGAGCTCTACACATAAGATTTGTGCATTTCACTGCCTGTATCATATACCTCAATTAAAATGAAAAAAAAAACCACAATAGATCTATAGTATAGCTAATAAAAATGAATAATAGATCAATAGTACTAGATGACTATCTAATAAATACACAATAGTGTTATCTTAGGTAAAACAAAATTTCCCACTGTAACTGTAGTAAGTACCAGGCATGTACCCACTTAGGATGTTTTAAAACCCATCTCCTACCAGCACAGTATTACACACTTTACATTTCAATGCGGCTACAAGTCCTAATCTTCCTACAAAGATTCCCACATAAGCCAGGCTATTGAGAAAACAATCGCTGCTCCTGTAAAGACTTTTATTTGCTCTCATTGCCTATCAGCTTAATACAAAGAAGAAAATATACTTGAAAAGGATCAAGTTCTATAAACAGGACTAAATGATTATGGAGTAGGCATCTTTATAATTGTGTTTTTACCTCTTTTCCCCCCCTCGAGTTGTTTCTCAAGGAGTACAGCTGAAATTGAACCATAAAGCTTAGCCTGACAGAAAGGTATTAGCCTACCCCACTAAACCACAAAGATAGGAGAGACAGTTATTTATGAAGAAACACTGTTTGCTATTATCCTTCTGAGATTCTACAAAAGGGCTAAATATTGATGCATTTCCAAGTCACCTTTCCCCTACTTCTTGTATTAACAAGCAGGCGTATGTTTTAGATGCTCCTAATTTGTCAAGATCAGGTGAGCAGAACTGCTGTACAGAGCACACTGCTCTCATTCCTACAAGGGCTCTGTAACCCAGCAGGTTATTAATAATTCATGGGTCTTTCTTAGTTCACAATAGGGGCATTACTCAGAGGGCATCACTCTTATTGAAAGAAGTTAACGGCAATGGGCAGACAAACAACACACAAGTCAAACAAGAAGAAGTCCCCTATGAATCTGTGGACATTTAAGAGCTGTTAAAGGGCTCCAATTACTGTAGCTCCCCTGTCCCTGCCAAATATAAAAAAAAAGGTACCCAGCATTCTTCACCTATATTTATACAGCCTGTTGGATTGAATCTACCATCTTTAGAATTTATATCAGTTGTATTAACACCACAATTCTTTTAAAATCATTTCACTGTATGTTGTAATAGCTAATGCTACTGGCTATACTTATTATGTTGTCTATTTATTGGCTTTGTTTCTACAAACTGACCTTCTTGGCAAGAATATGACATCCACCATAACACTGGAACTTTGGGGTCCCGTATTATTTATTCATCACAGAAATGCATGGAGGATCGCAATATCTTTATGATTGGAAACAAACAAGTATCCAGGAAAAAGAACCATCTTTTATGGTCCTCCTCAATATGTTTATTCCCCTGAGTAAAATGTAGACCCATACTCCATAAAATCCATCTAAAATAAAAGGAGTTATGGTCTCTGAAGCCTAAAGGGAGAATCAGGCTAGAGTTTAAGATAGTAGAACATGGCAAAGCCCACGGCCGGTGACTGCATGTCTGGTTTGAAGGCATCTTCAAAAAAAAAAAAAAAAGCAAAATATTGCTATGCCTAACATGCATACGGGATGTGGTCATGGACTTCAGACCCATAGCAAAAATTGGAAGAAGACTCAGAATAGGAAGTATTTCTTCCTCTACATGCAAGACATTCTTGTTGATCAAATCTTTCTTTTCTTGAAGATGTATTTGAGAAAATATTGATCTTATTTAGAAGTTTCAAGTAAAGTGTGAACTTTCTGACTATCAGTAAAAAGCAACCTTGCTCTAGCTCAAAAGAATAATACCTGAAATTTACTGACCACACTTACTCTGTGCCAGATACCACTGGAAGCACTTTGCGTATATTAACACATTCACACTGCTCACAACAACCCTGCAGGCTAGGTACTATCATTACCTCCATTTCACAGATAAGAAAACCAAGCAGCCGCAGAGTGGTTAAGTAATGTGAGCACAGACACACAGTCAGTGAATACTGGGGTTGCTATTCAAACCTAAGTCCTCCTTCCTTGGAGCCCGCACTCACACACCGATGCTGGCGCTTCTTCTGAAAGCACAATCACTGTGCTCCATGGTAAAGGATCAGCAAGGAAAAGAAGTCCCTTTCACTCATTAGGAAGATGGAATCAGCTTGGGGGAGGACACCTTATATTTGTTCCATACAAAATAAATAGAAATTCACCACTACCATCACTACATAAATGACAACCTGCTCAGCTATGAGGCATTGGAGTTCTAAGGACTAAGAAAGGAAAGGCTTTTACACAATCTGTAAATGAGTACAATTCTTGGTAATAAAAATTCATAGATATCAGATCAAATTGGAAAAAAAACTGATCCTATAAGCATATTCTGCTTTCATCCCTTATTTGAAATTGACATCTTTGGAGTCTGTGGCTCTTTAAGTTTCTAACTATGTCCAATCAGATGTTCATTTTTATTTCTTCTTTTACTAGTGAAATGCTCCAAGACAAAGTATAGAAATTAAGGGATCTTTGAAAAACCGTTATTTTGTTTTATTTTATTGATAATTACAGATTTTAAATTCTACTGATTTCATGGGTACAGAATAAAATTAAAAGACCTCTCTCTTAGCGCTGAACATTAAGCCTTCATACTGCAAGCAAGAAATAATTTTGGTCATGAGGGGTATGATGTCCTTAGAAAGTGCATCTTCAGTAGCAATAGTGTAATCATTTACCTGGGGTAGGTCCTTCCTAAGAACTTCTTTCAGAATAAACAGAACTTCACCAGAATCAAAGTGAGCACATTATTTATACTCCATATGTGATAAGCAGTAGATTATAAACCAGGAATCTTTTCACAGATAACAAAAAGCTTCTTTCAGTAAAAGCCCTTACTATATATAAAGATATAGTTATAAATGTAAAGCCAGAGCATTTCAATCAGGTAATTATAGAAGTAAAAGTATTTTTCTCAATGCACACAAATTTAAAATAAATATGAAATATTTTAGCACCAAATGCTTTTTTCAGTCAATTAAAAATACATGTGACTATCTCATAATAGGGACTGGTATACAGCATGTTGCATAACAGATCAGCTCCAGAAAATGTCAACTCCTTGCATAATTTCAGGAGAATGTCCCAAAGAAAATAAAATGTGTAGCCTCAAGATTTGAAGATAATAATAGTCAATACGATTGAATCCAGTAATCCTCCAAACAATTATCCTATTAGATAACCCAAGAAAAAAAGATTTTACAGTTAAAGAAGTTTGGATAACACTTAAAGAATCAAAGTGTTTTATCTTATTGAAGGCTCTGAGAAGTCCTGCTTTAAAAAAAGCTAATTCTCTTCAACCCATGTTTCTTAAGCTCATGCCAAACCATTAGAAGTTCTAGAAATTAGTGATTCACTGAACACATTTGGAGAAACACATTTAGTATTTTCCACTGAATAAAGTGCCTCTACATGCATTATTCTCATTTAAGTCTTAATTCAAAACAAGTATTTATCAGGAAAAAGGGTCTGCCAAATTACCAACAAGAAATGATCCCAACCTATATCACTGTAATCAACGCCACTGATAAGCACTGGAAAGGAAGGTAGCCCTATGTCCCTGAAGCCACAGTAGTCTTGGGTACCCTGAGAGGGGAGAGACAAACATGCCTGCTAATTCTTTGGACCTTCCTCATTTTCTACAGCTACACCCCCTCCTCGCTGGGCTCGTAAGTACACTGGCAGTAGCATTTTCATAAAAGGCCATGCGCGTCCATATGCACAAATAACAAAAATCTACTACTTCTACAGAGGTAGGTAAGTTACTGAGACAGCTATGAATACATTCTCAGAGACTGTTAGGGCTCCTTCACTATAAGTCAATCTCTTTGTCTGCTCCAGCTACAAATGCATTAACAGATTCTATACGGAAATCACATATGGGAACTGACAGCTGGAAGGGATGCATGCGCAAGCACTGTGTGACAAACATCAGTAGTGGGTACGGGAAGACTGGACACAGACACTGGTCAAAAAGACAGAGCCTATACATCTATTTTTTTTTAATATTTTTATTTTATTTCTAGGATAGAGAGAGACAGCGTGAACAGGGGAGGGGCAGAGAGAGAGGGAGACACAGACTCTGAAACAGGCTCTGAGCTGGCAGTCAGCACAGAGCCCGACGCGGGGCTCGAACCCACGAACCGCGAGATCATGACCTGAGCAAAAGTCGGACGCTTAACCGACTAAGCCACCCAGGCGCCCCAGAGCCTATACATCTAAACCAGTGGCCTTCAGCGTTGTTCTTCTTTCTTTTTGTTTTTATCATAAAACACAGTAAGAAGTGTATTTGACACCACAACCCAACAAACACATATACATTCTCAAGTAGTTAAGTGAAACTACAATTTCGTGAAACCATACAGATCATCCTAGATGAGTTCTCTCCTTGCTATTCTACTCCATTAAAATTTTTAAAGAAAATAACTAGTCATAACTTGCTAAATTAGTTTCTTGCACCACCATGAGCTTACTAGGCATACTTTGTACAGCTCCGTTCTGCAGGGCTTGTGAAAGCTGGCACAGCCAGAGTACCCAGCAGCAGAGGAATCAGTAACACCCCCAACACAGTGACAAGCTGTTTTGTGGCTCCCATCGCCTGCAGCAAACAGTGCCTCCATCCAGGCAAGGTCACAGGGGAGTATCTACGGGCTCAGACCTAAAAACAACCTTCCCTGCAGGCAACCTCATCCTTAGTTGTTATGTTCCAGGAGCTTCCTTACCCCAGGACCAGTGCAACTTTCTGTGACTGTGGAGTTACAAGCTGCAGGATATGCAGGGGACAATATGTCCAGACACGAACACACTCTTGTGGATGGACGACTGAAGAGGAAATCCAGAATTGGAGACTGATCTGTAAAGGCCTGCCCTCCCTCTCCTTTCCTCTGCCCCACTCCTCCCTGACACTGACGCCAGTTCTCCACCGTCACACACACGGGGCCAGGCTCACCGATGCCCCACCTGTTTGCACGGGCCACCGCAGGAAGCTCAGGATTCCCCTCACTCCTCATTCTCTGATTCAGTGAGGTGAGGCTCGTTCTCACTCCATACTTCCTGTCCCCCTTCCTGGATTTTATTTTTCTCCAAAAAATTATCAATATCTACCATATTGTGTATTTTATAATTTGATCCTATAAGCTCTTTGAGGGAAGGGATTTGTCTTTGTTTCCTTCACTTATATCTGTGCTTGGCACACTGCGGGCACATAGTGAATATCTCTTGAAAGAAAAGACAAAGAAGTGAGAGATAAAGCAAAGGAGGAAGAAGAAACAAAGAGAATGCTAATCTACCATCTTCAGTCCCCTTAAACTCATCCTGCCTGGCCTAAGCACTTACCTGAACTCTACTTCTACAGAATCAGAACAGGAATTAGTTTCCCAGAAATCTCCAGAAGCCATGCTAACAATCCCTTAGCGAAGCTATAAGGCCCATCCTGCAGAGAGCCATGGCTTCAATTAAGTTTGGGAATTCCTTAACCTTGCGCCCTCCCCACTTCAGTGGATTATAATCCTGAATACCGCAGGATTAGATTTCTATATGAAATGTTTGTTATTTACAAAACAGAAGCAGCCAAGCCAATATGGAAAATGCAAAGGAAAATTGAAGAAAAGAAGGTAATACTATGAAAAAGTGAAGAAACCTAATTTATGGAAGTGGTTTTCTCTAGGAATAAAATTACAAACTATTAGAGAAAGAAGAAGCCTCAGACATACTGTACATCATCACTCCTCTCACTTTACAAAACAGAAAACCAGGGCCTAGAGATTACAAATAGCGAATAACACCAAAACGAGCAACTGTACAGACGTTCTGAAGGATTCTTCCTCAAAGGCGCCAGTGAGTGGCAATGAAAGTACTTGCTCTGTCATCATCCTGAGAAGAAGAAGGTTGCTAAACAATGATGTTTGCTCTGCTCCTTGACCCTATCTTCCACTGCAACATCACTACAGCCTTTTGTTCTGTCCCATTCCGATTCAGGCTTCAGGTAGAGAGCAAAGAAGGATCCAAGAGCTCAGCTTAAGAAATTGAGTGTCCAGTTATGGAGATTTTATTGTTACTGGTTTCCTGGCACTGGAAGTCCAGACTGAGTCTACGAAGTATACTGCATCGGCCCCTATACCTGGGACTCTTCTTCCAACTATAGTCTGAGCCATGAGCTATGTGCCTATGTATCCAGTTTCCCAGGTTTCTATACTTCTATACGATCACTGCTGTTTGTTTTCAAGACCTCGTCCAGACAGTCCAACATGGATTTCACTTCTCTGTGTGTTAGCATAGATGTGTGCTGTGCTGTGTAACTTAGCAGGCCTGGGGTGTTCAAATACCGTATACTCTTAAATAAAGGACTAGTCCTTTACTTGCTCCTGGGACATAACCTCTAAGCTCTTTGAATATCTAAGTGTCTTTTAATACCTGAGCCTTGAGATGCACCTCACAGTTTATGCTAACAATGTGATTTACAGTAGGCATTCATTTCTGTTGACCTGGGGCCTGGGGCCCAGACCACACTATCAATTTGACCTCTGGAGGGCCTGGAGACAGAGCACCTATGGTCAGCCACACTGGTGGCCCCTGCATACAAAACTCCTGGACAGCAGACCCAGTCAGCCTGGTTAATAATAATCCACACACGTCACACATCCTTGCTGGGAAAATTAAGCGCTGCCCATAGAGCCCCACTGGGAGAAGACAACTGGAAGCTTGCATCTGGTTTCAACTGTACTCTGCCATATATTCCTTTTACCTTTGCTCCTTTTAATCTGTATTTGTCACCATAATAAACCATAACTGTGAGTATAACAGCTCTTCTGAGTTATTTGAGTACTTTAGGCAAATAATTAAAACAGAGGGTGGTCTTGGGGCTCCTTGGGTAGCTCAGTCAGTTAAGCATCCAACTCTTGGTTTTGGCTCAGGTTACGATCTCACAGTTTATGGGATCCAGCCCTGCACTGGGCTGTGTGCTAGAGCCTGCTTGAGATTCTCTCTCTTCTCTCTCTCCCCCTCCCCTCCTTGGCATGCCCGCCCGCTCGCTCACTCTGTCGCTCTCTTGCTCTCTCAAAATAAATAAATAAACTTAAAGGGTGCTCTTGGAGATTTCAGGCATGGACTAGATTCTCTTTTGCCACAAGTATTTCAATCCATCTTCTTATCCAATTCCTTGGCTGTGACCACTCTCTTAATTATAGGAACCAATATAAAATGGATGATTGAGACTGATTAACTGCAAACTAGATCATTTTGCAGCTTATTTACCTGATGACTATGTTTCAGGTAAGAGATTAATGTTCCTCATAGTTAAACCCTATAAGATTTCTATGCCCACAAGGTCCTGCCTAGAGCAGCCATCTTGTCTTTTTTTCAGCCCCATCTGGTCCCATTCATCACCTTACACCATCTTCCACTACAGCTGTGTTCTCAGTAGAGATAAGGTGCTGATCCACACAAACATTCTTCACAAAGGTGTAAGAATCAAAATGGCAGTTTTTAGTTCTGCTTTTGGGAATGAAGGATACTGAGAGTTTATCTTCAAGTTCTCCTCTTACTATGGTTTTAGGCTGACAGTAAGCAGCTCTACACAGAGCCGTATGAAATCGATGTGAGGGGCAGAACCGCACTGGGTGCAAACACCATCTCTGATGGTCCCTTCCCCAAATGTATCGAAGGGATTCAACTTGGAAAAGGAGAATTATCCAACCACTGGATCTCATTCCTCTATCACCAAAATATAAGATACCAAGAGCTGTTCTTGCTTCTAAGAAACTTTGGTTATTGACACACAAATCCATCAAAATATTCCAAATCAGCACCGTGGATCTCAGAGCTCTTGGTGCCTAATAAAGTTGAATTGCAGCTATTTTAAAAGAGCTGTTTGAAGAGGTGCACACTGACTGAAAGACTCCAACAAGGACCAGATACCAGGAATAAGTCAGACAATTCAAACTGCACGTGAATTTTAATACTACACAAATGCTACTGAATATAGCAGCCACCCTCACTCCCTCAAAAAAATGTGTCCATTGACCTTGTGCTGCTCCAGGGACAAATACTGCAGAAACCTGGTGTTTGTGGATGTAGTAGTTCTAGGAGGCATTTTTGTCAATAGCTGTAATCAGTAGGTTAATCCTGACAGATTCCCTCATTCTACAGGCCAGAGATAAGGGTGATAATCATGGCAATCAGCGGAACAAGAGGCCTTCAGACACAGAACTAAAGAGGAAGAATAAGCATGCTTGATGTACCTGTTTCACGGCGGCCTTGGAAACCTGCCTACTTGCACAAGTGTCCCCTAGACACAAAGTGAACAGATGGGCACCTCCAAGCTTATGGAATCCCTTAAAGTTCCTCAAAATTAAATTGTATCACTCCTAAGAGAACTCATAGTCCTGGAAGAATTCAGAGCCCTGTGAATAACCTAACAACATACTGGAAAATTATATATAACTCAAATTAAGTTAAATCTTTACCTTTCATCCTTTAAAAAAAATCAGCATCTGGTATAGAAATATTTAACTTGATTTGAATTTAACTCCACTTAATGATACCTTTTTTTGAAATGTTATGATAACATTACATGTTAAATGGTCTACGTTTTCCAAAACAGGCCCAAAGCAGGTTTCATGCTAAATGTGAAGTTTTAATCCGAATAGAATGGCCTTGATCTGGATGCTCTGTCAGGACTACCTTCACTTTTATAAATAACAAACAAAATTTAGTGCCACAATCGTGAAGTGAATAAAGTTGTCGCTGGATTCGTCAGTATGCTTTCTGGCTCTAAAGATTCGAAGTCAAAGGCTAGTAACTGTCAATATGCTCCGATCACGTCCACACCCAGCACCTGCACCACAAGTCAGTGTCATCTGCAGACAGAAATGAGAAGAAATTGAACATATTTTATGGCTGTTCTGCTTGAGGGAAGAAGAATAAGGTAAATCAATACTTCTTGTCATTTGCTGAAAATACTATATTCTCCAAGACATTTAGCCAGCATTTGCCCATTTAAGCAAGGACAAAAACATAAAAAGAAAGTTTTTAACTCAGAAAATTAGCACGTCAATATTTCTGGGTCACAGAAATTGAAGTCATATCAAGCATTACTTCAAAATCTAAGTTAAATACACTCTCAAGGTTGGTTGCTCTCGGTAATGGTAACTATCATTAGGAAAACCTAAAATTTCTGGAATGAAGAGTTATATTTAACATCTTGTTATTGCTACTGAAATATTACTAAATTTATAGCCCCATTTAAGAGTACCAGGACATGACTTTTTTATAAAATTAGATCTGCGAAAACATTCTATGTCTTACAGGGTATATTTTCCCCATTGACTGTCCCATCAATTCAACAGGAAATTTTTCACAAAATTCTACTTTTGTTATATATTATTTCTAACCTTGGAAGTGGGTATGTCTCAGTTACCTAGCCACATTATTTGTACATTTAAAGAGGACAATGTAGGGCCGCCTGGGTGGCTTAGTCGGTTAAGCCACCAACTTCAGCTCAGGTCATGATCTCATGGTTTGTAAGTTCAAGCCCCATGTCGGGTTCTGTGCTGACAGCTCAGAGCCTGGAGCCTGCTTCAGATTCTGTGTCTCCCTCTCTTTCTGTCCCTCCCCCACTCACGCTCTGTCTCTCTTCTACTCTCTCTCTCTCTCGAAAATAAACATTAAAAATTTTTTTAAAAATAAAGAGGACAATGTGAAAGCGGAGTTCAGAGAGACCCCCAATGATTTTCCATAACTTAGCAAATTAATTATGAATCTGAGAAAACTATAATTGGTCCTGGGTTGGAAAACATAAGTCACAGCTGTATAAATTAAAGAGGCTTCAAGCAATATTTAGACATACTAAAAACATTATAGTAACATACGGTCAAAATGGAAGGACCTGGAGTTTAGAGTTGGAGAAACTACAGTCCAAATCTTAGCTAACTTCCCACTGACCTCTGCTCTTCCAGCAGTTTTTGTTGTTGGTTTGTTTTTTTTTTTACTTTTTTTAATGTTTATTTTTGAGAGAAAGAGACAGCATGACTGTGGGAGGGGCAGAGAGAGAGGGAGACACAGAATCCGAAGCAGGCTCCAGACTCTGAGCTGTTAGCAGAGCCCAATGTGGGGCTCAAACCCAAGAACCATGAGATTATGACCTGAGCTGAAGTTGGACCCTCAACCAATGAGCCACCCAGGTGCCCAAGCAGTTTCTACCTCAGAGAGCCTAAGACTAGTGTTGACACAATGGGAATATGCAGAATGTATGGCTGCTTTGAAATTTAAATGAACATCTATCTACGTTCAATGTCTGACACAAGGTGTTCAGTAAATGTCATTTTCCTTCTTTTCTACAAATAAAGTGATTACAAAAAACACACTGAAGAGAGAGAAGGATAGGGGAGAAAGAGACTGGTGGAGAGCAAAAGTAAAATGAATATGAAGATATCCCAGTAGCAATGATGTAAACATTATGAAAATTAAAAATGGATAAGGAAAAAGAACACAAAGAGCTAGATCATTAAAATGTTCGTTTTTGAGGCCAAGAAGTTCAATTCTAAATCCTAAGGGAGATGTGGTCTGCAGACATGGGGGAAGGCCGTGCCCATGACAGAAGGAAGAGAAGCAAGTTCAAGCCCTGTTTAGACTGTGGGTTTCCTCATGAAACTTGATTTAAAAGTTGGAGGGCTTTTTCCTGTGCCCCTGACTAGACTTTAATGGATGTGAATAGAAAAGCCATTTGGAAAAGCATCCATTGGTTTGTGGGGAAATTAGGCACTGGATTCGCTGAACAGTTTATTCAAATAATTTGTCATAATACTTTAAGAGGGCAAATTTTAGGGGTGCCTGGGTGGCTCAGTTGGTTAAGTGCTGTCTTAGGCTCAGGTCATGATATCACAGTTCGTGGGCTCAAGCTCCATGTTGGGCTCTGTGCTGATAGATCAGAGCCTAGAGCCTGGAGCCTGTTTTGGATTCTGTGGGCCCCTCTCTCTCTGTCCCTCTCCTGTTCATGCTCTGTCTCTTGCTCTCAAAAATAAACATTAAAAAAAAATTTTAATAAAAAAAGCAAATTTTAAGCAAATCCATGAGATTCCATTGTTTCATCCATAAATATTTCAGAATGTATCTCTAAAAGGCAAGGATTCTTTTAAAAAATATGTAAAAATACCATTAACACACCAAAACTTAACAATATTTCCTCAATATCAAATTAGTATTCAAAATATGTTCTACTATCTCTTAATTTTTTTTAACAGATTGTTCAATTCAGAATCCATATGTTTGCTTCCAAAAAGGCTAGGTGTGGGGGACCGGGGGGCAGGCTGGGAGTCCAGACTGATGAGGTTAGAGTTGGGTGGGCAGCATGTGGGAGTTCATAACATTGTTTTCCCAATTTCCGCATAAGCTCCATGCTTTTGATAATAAAAATGTGTTACATTTTCTATAAGAGAACATTAAACACAGAGAAACAGCAACAACAGAAACAGAAAAATACAAGCAGCAGTGTTTTCTATGTATGCTACTGCAGCAAAAAGTTGGGAAGCATCTGTTCCAGCAATAGTTTAGGGTTTTGTTGAAGTTCAATGCAAACCTACTGAGAAACTTCACAAGCTACTAAAGTAGTTTACGAATCGATTTTGCATATCTATTTGTAGTAAATTGTCAATAATCTGATAATATTTCTTGAGGGAGGGATGCTTGTTAAAAATAAAAATTCCCAGTCCCTTTCCATTTCTTCCTATATTATTATTCTGTTGGATGAACGATGCTTTCACATCACCGCGTAGGAAGATGTGCACAGTTGAGAATGAGACGTCATCAAGAGTGGAGCCAAAAGAATGTAGAGATGACAGGTACATGCTTTCCTAAGCTGCTACACCTGTTTTTGGGGAACGGCAATCGTAGGCAACTCCAGGCATTGGTGTTCATGTTTCGATCCACACGTGTTAAGAAAAAGCCTGTGTTGACATATAAGGGATACTTTCCCTCCTCCCTGCTTGAACATCTAGGCAGATGTGATGATGGATTCCAGAAGAGGGTCAGCATATACAAAGCATCCATAACTCTGGCAAATCCTGCTGGTTGACTCGCTCCTCTCTTTTTTCCCTTTCTTCTTGCTAATAGAACCCCGATACCATCACTGGGCAGTGGGGAGAGGTGTGCCTAGACTTTTAAAGCTGTATTTTCCTGCCAATGTTGGCCATGGGACACAGTCCTTATTACTGAGATGTAAATGGAAGTCTCTGATAGGCCAAGGGGAAAGCCCCTTTTTAAGGGGCTAGATAAGCTGGTTTGCTACTTTTTGCGGCAAGCTCTTTGCTCCTCCTGGTCTTCTTGTCTATAATTCTACATGCTGGCAAAAGTTCAAGAACCATCACATGAGCATGACGAGTCCATCCATGCCCTAAAGACTGCAGCCACCAAAGCCAAAGGGCCTCACTTTTTTGACTCTCCTGGCAAGAAAGACTGTGAGTTTCTCCCCATGCACCCTGTGCAACTACAGGTCCCATACTTGGCCTTAAGCTAAATGCTTCTGAGACTGTGGAGGTGGGCCGGGGCGCCTGGAGGGCTCGGTCAGTTAAGCATTCATCTTTGGCTCAGGTCACGATCCCACGGTTCGTGGGTTTGAGCTCTTCGTTGGGCTCTGTGCTGACAGCTCAGAGCCCGGGTGCCTGCTTCCGATTCTGTCTCCTCTCTCTCTCCGCTCTCTCTCAAAACTAAATAAACATTAATTTTTTAATTAAAAAAAAAAGCCTCTGAGACTGGCACCTATTTCTATAGCCTTCTATCTCCCCTCCTCCAAGCCACTGTACACTAACCACCCGTCTTTATGCTTCTCTTTACTCTTCAGTGCTTCCAAGCAGCTATTTTTGTATTATGTCCAGGTTTTTCTGGCTGTTTTCTCTTAGGCAAAGGGAATTCCAGTAGAATTCCAGAGGGAATTTAGTCCCTCATAATTGGGAGGAAGCAGAATATCTTAAATTCTACTCCTACCTAAACCCAAAGGGACTGCTAGAATGTATACAATCTATAAGAGGTTTCTTGGTCAGAGTGGTACTCAGATCAGACCCAGTGATGGAAGTTCAGAAATAATGGTATTTCAACATTTTTTGAAGAGCTCTTCATTGTCCATTAAAAGAATTTGGTTAACCATTCTGCAATTATTATTAAGTTATTCCTATGAATGGTTTAGGATTACACAATGGTTGGTACTATCTATACATAACCACCAGATAGAAACAAGGCCTTACATGTCAATATGTTTCAGATGATTATTCACCAAATTCATATCTACTACCAAATGACAAAGCGTGGAGAAGATATTGAAATAGCCTTGCTTTTTTAGAATCTTACTGGAGGGGGCGGGGAGAGGGAAAGACCTACAATGAAGGAAAAATCAATTGAAATCAATATATAATCAAGTGTTGAAATATGGAGAAGAATATATGTCAAAAATCTGCCAAATCATGACAAGATACACAGGTTAAGATTACATAATTGAATCAACTCTTTCTAGCTACTGTGATGGAACCCTAACTAAGATCTACTAAGTTGTGGAACATGATCAGTGTATTCAGTACGAAGGAGATTACCAATAAGTTAGGCTTACAAGAGTAAGAGATAAATAAGAAAAGTATTTTAATGTATCATCTCTTCTATGTCTATAATTTCAAACTTTCATCATATATCAAATAAAAGCTAACTTTAGGAATATAAATTACTGTAATGTTTTAAGTCAGAGTGATTGGAAGAATGATAAAGTCATTAATAAAAAACAAGTTGGAAGAAACTGATCTGGGAAGAAGAAAAAGAGACAAGTTATGTTTCAAGCATGTTCGATTTGCAAAAACAGCAAACATTCACGGCTATGTCAGTACAGGTGAAATAGCAAAGACTCTGATGACACAGACTTGACTATTCATATCAGAACTCCACCCACTTCTTCACTCGGTGGCCTTCAGCAAGATTCTACAATTTGATTTCCTTGATTGTGAAATTAGGATCACAACATCAAAGTGCAGGATTATATTTTGAGAACAAATTGGCATAATTCAAATTAAATAAAGAAAATAGTAGGTATTAAATGTTAATACCATTCCCTTCCTTCTTCCTAGTCTTTCTGAAACCCACTTTAATTCTGTATGAGTCTCTACTTCATATTAACCCATTTCCTAACCACCCTTCAACATCAGTTACTCCCATTCTTTCCATTCCTCTCAATTTTACAAACGCTGTATATTTTTCAAGGCCAAGTCAAGACTCATCTTTTGATGAGTACATAATCACTCCGATCTGTACTGCTTTTTCCTTTGCTAAATGCCTCACGGCATACATTGCTAGTATTTATGTTGTATATTTATAACTTGTCTCTCCAGATAAACACAAGCTTCTAAACAGAAGAATGTGTATGTAAAATTGTTTGGGTTTGTAAACACTGGGACCTGGCCCTCCTCAGAGAGCCATAAAAGCTTGCTGAATAAAGAAATCAGCAAGGCTAACCATTAAAATTCAAGTACTAATATCAATTCAGATGTACCCAATAAAGTTAAATTATAAAATGTCATTTTTATTTAGTATCCATTGGTGAGCAAACCAAAACCAAATGTGGTTATAGTTGAAATAAACACGTAAAAAGCTATTGGTTTGGCCTAGAAAGCAATGCTTTAAAGTTCCTAAGAAGGAACTTTTGTAAAAGACCTTATACCACAATATTTACTTAACACATGCACATAAGGCAAAAATTAAAAAAGAAAATGGACTCTTGTCAGAATCTTGACAGAATCACAAATAAGAGATTTATGTAATGTAAAAGTAATTTTTTAAAAACTGAGTGTATTTTGTCTTTTTTTAAAATGGGCTCCACGCCCAATGCCTAATGTGGGGCTTGAACTCAGGACCCTGAGATCAAGAGTCAGATGCTCTACCAACTGAACCACCCAGGTGCCCTGAGATATATTTTTAAACACTGACTCACTGGGTCAGCACTAGAATTAAACCTACTCCAACCATAACTTACATAAACAAGTAATCTTTTAAATGTGACAAAAACCAATCAGCATATACAAAAGTCCAGCGCACCTACATAATTGACCTAGGACTTGAAACAATGTAAAAAGACAGCCTGGAAAGTCACAGATCAACAATTTTTTTCTTTTTTTTTTTTTTTTCAAGTTCAGTGTATAACCAGACTCCGTGTCAGTTCAAACGTCAATATCCGTTAAGACTTCATCACTGATATTTGGGGTTAGCAAAACTACAGCTTTAGAACCTTGTTCTTCTTTACTTCCAGACAGAAACACACACACACACACACACACACACACACACACACACCACAAAATAAACCAATAAGAAGCACATGACTATATGGGGGGAACTGTTTCACTTAACAACAATTTCCGTGTATCTTCCATTAAACAAAGTGGTTAAAAATCAAACCACATTACAATGTTTTGCAAAGCTAAGTATCTTCCATAAACTGATGTGTCTTTAAAAGGGCTGGACTGAAATTTTATACAATAACACTTATGTCTGCATATTAATGAACTTTGAGCACCACACATTTGGCAGAGTGTTGAAATCAATGTTTCCAAATACTTTCAATGATAGATTGATTCTCTGGTTATCTAAAATCATTCCTGTGCAAATAGCTTTAAGTAGTGAAGCAGCAAAATTCCTCTATTTAGAAAAAAATCCATATTCTAGTTCCGCCATAGATGGTCATTGTAAAGAAGTATAAACAAGTCAAAAAAAAAAAAGAAGAAGTATAAACAAGTCTAATTCTAGGCTGATGATACGCAGAGAGCAGATATATACCAAAGCTTCATTTAGATAAAACGACCAAGAAAACTACCATTTCCTGATTTTCTCCCTCAGTCCTCCCCACCCACCACCTTGATTCTGCAAATGGCAGAATAAATTAAAGCTCCTTTCTTCTACATCAACTCTTTTGTCCTCTCAAGGCTGCCTAATCATATTCATCTCTTAAAATGAAGTAAGAAACATTTCAAAAGCCGTATTCACATTAAATCAACTTTCTGATTCGTGCATTGCAGGAATAAAGCAGTGTAATCACATCTTAAATTGGTTTACAGCAGGCTGTCTACCTTATCCTAGTGCTCAGGACTGATGAAATGAATAGTTTTAAAATAGCACTTTTTGAAATGACTGAGAATTAATAGTGCATAATTATCTCGGTGTTGACAAGTGAGAGATGTTTAACTCCTTAAATGAGCTTTCCTAATGAATCAGTGTCAGAGAAAGGCTTCATTGCCTGTACATTGTTGATTGATATCTCAGGGGATTCATTTAACCATAAAGGCATGCTAAAAGCCAATTTTAAAAATCATTTCTGTAAAAACTAAATGACCCAACTTTCACTTAAGATTTTCCAGTAGGTTTCAACAGTATTCTACCCGCTGGACTACCAGGAAAACCTTCCTCCACATCTTCCCTGCCTACTAGGAACGAAATGTTCAACCTTTCTAGATAGTTTCTGCAAAACAGACTGCAGTATTACGATGCCAATTGTCTAGAAAGAAAAAGGTAAACATTAAACTACTGAATTTGAAAAACAGTATGGAGACTACATTTCTGAC
The DNA here is from genome assembly GCA_017311185.1 of Proteles cristata cristata. Classification (NCBI taxonomy): domain Eukaryota; kingdom Metazoa; phylum Chordata; class Mammalia; order Carnivora; family Hyaenidae; genus Proteles; species Proteles cristata. The sequence continues at coordinate 549,338 of JAESUZ010004109.1, read as the reverse complement.
CTTTATATTTAAGGATTATTTTTTTTATTTTTTTAATCTTTATTTATGAGAGAGAGAGAGAGAGAGAGAGAGAGAATCCAAAGCAGGCTCCAGGCTCTGAGCTGTCAGCACAGAGTCCAATGAGAGGCTCAAACCCACGAACCATGAGATCATGACCTGAGCCCAGTCGGATGCTTAACCAACTGAGCTACTCAGGTGCCCCCATATTTGAGGATTCTAATGCAAGACTACAATACAATGAATGTCTTTTTTCAATAAAAATATATATACATATTTCAAAAAATATATATGAAAAAATTATAAAAATATTCAAGTTTACCACATTGAACTTTAACATTTTATATTCAAACCTTGTCCTTAATTCATGTTAACTCATAACTACAGCATTCAATTCTGTGTCTTAAATCCTGTGGATAAAAACAAATTCATATTTCTAAATACCTGGAAGACAGAACCATTCAAAAGAAACATTTCCAGCAGCAGAGCCTTCCAGACGAACACAATACAGTCCAGCTCTAATTTACTCTTTATTTTTCTGTATCTTTCACATATGCCAACTGTCTAGCTTTGGGATGTGTCGGGCACTGGGCCAATAACTTTCTATGTAGTCGGTTAAGTATCCAACTCCTGATTTCAGCTCAGGTTACAATATTATGGTTCATGAGTTCAAGCCCTGAGTAGGGGTCCATGCTGCTTGGAATTCTCTCTCTTCCTCTCTCTGCCTATCCCCCACTTGTGGTCAGGCTTTCTCTCTCTTTCAAAATAAACTTCAAAAAAACGGGGCACCTCAGTCGGTTGGCTCAGTCAGTTAAGCATACGACTTCGGCTCAGGTCATGATCTCTCAGTTCATGAGTTCAAATCCCACGTCGGGCTCTGTGCTAACAGCTCAGAGCCTGGAGCCTGCTTCAGATTCTGTGTTTCCCCCTCTCTCTGCCCCTTCCCTGCTCACACTCTGTCTCTCTCTGCCTCTCAAAACTAAATAAACATTTTTAAAAAATAAAATAAAAATAAATAAAAAAATAAAAAAAGAAGAACTGGGGCACCTGGGTGGCTCAGTGGGTTAAGCGTCCGACTTTGGCTCAGGTCCTGATCTCTCACGGTTCTGTGAGTTTGAGCCCCGCATCAGGCTCTGTGCTGGCAGCTCAGAGTCTGGAACCTGTCTCAGATTCTGTGTCTCCCTCTCTGTGCTCCTCCTCCACTCATGTTCTGTCTCTCTCTCTCAAAAATAAATAAACTAAAAATTTTTTAAATAATAATAATAAAAATAAATAACTAAAATAAGAAAAACTTTCTATTTCATCTTCAAGACATCCAAGGAGGGAGAGAAACATTATCCCTGCTTTGCAGATGGAGGAGCTCACCACTTGCAGGGTCCCATCTGGGTCACATAAATGGCAGTGGGTGGAGCCGGAGCCGCTGAACCAAGGGGCCTGGAAAGTAGAATGCACACACGCTCTGGTAGCAAATATTTTCCACTTAGATTAGGACCCCGCTTACGTTAGCTGTCAGTAAAATGTGGAGGTGTTAGATCAAGTTCAGTTATTCCTTCATGGATTCATTGCCCCTGAGAGGCAATTCTAGCCAGCACTCTCACAGAGGCTGGGATGCAATGGCTCACAGCAGCACGGCCCTTCTGCCTGGAGGCCGGATAGCCCTGGGAGCAAGGGGAGCAAGGGGAGGTAGCTTTGTTATCACAGGCCTTATTTAAGAGAGCCTGGGGGGGGAGTAAAATTGGGATGCAGGCAGGCCTCCCTAACCTAGTATCCTTTCCTTAGCATCTGAGGGGAAGTCTGAAGAGCTTCACCCTGAGACTGAAACAGGGAGAACCAAGCGTGAAGACAATGTCAGCCCAGGCTCTGAGAACTAAGGCGCCAGCCCAGACTGGCGGGGCGCCCCCTTCCCCGGCACACGGTACCAGACACGAGTGGACGGCAGCAGGCTGTAACCAGAATGTCCACCCGGAGAGGTGCTCTGGAGAAACAAACTGCCCTGACTTTCCTCTAGGGAACCAAGGCCCATGGCCCTGCAATCTCCTCCCCAGGTACAAACGCTACCATTTCTCCCCCATGCCTCCACGGAACAGCAGGAATGAAGCTACATCTTCACCAGCCTAATTCCTACCTTCAGGCTTCCATCTGACGTTTCCAATCACATACTTCAGACACATGAAAACCTCAGACCATTGTAGACCCATTAGTCATATTTAAACTACGCATCAAAGCTCACTGGACCATTTTGCTAAACTGATACCTTAACATGTCTTTAGGAAAAATGCTTGTGCAGAGTTAAACATGACTTCTTAAAGCATAATCGGCTAAGAAACTGTTGTCAATGTTATTTTACAAATATTCATGAATAAACATACATGTGTACTAAATAGAAAAGATCGGACTTTCTCATCTACATATAGGGATTATGAGAACTATTTCTTGAGAATTATTAAATTAGTTACTGCATATGAATGGTAGAATCTAGCATCGGCAGGTGCTCAAAGATGGTCACATTTGAACTGTAAAGCAAAAGGACTTCATATTTTATTTATATTAAAAAAATGTACAAGAGAACATTAACCAACTTTAAATGATCCCCAATAATTTTACTGCATTTACCAAGTGCATAGAGATTTATATTGAAAAATAAAAACATACTGAGAACTGCAGTTTCAAAGGTAAAAATGTACTTTACATACTACTTTGTAAGTAATGCTTCTTTTTTGCTTTCAATTTGTTATCTTTAGCACAAAAAGGAAAATGTTAAAATATAGGCTGTTGTAAGAAGTTCTAATTTCTTAATGTTTGTGATGGTAGCCCTCCGTAAGCCAGCCAGAGGGCAGACAAGTACTAGTGGGGTGCTTACTGCGGGGTGCATGTGGAACACAGAAAGACCAGGATTTCAGGTCGGTTGCCGATGTAAACCATCTTCTCCCCTGCTCAGCCCTTCAAGTGATGCCTCTGAAGATATCTTTGCTCCCTCAGAGGAAGATTTTAGACACAACCGAATGGTGATACCCCTTGCGCTTGTAATTCTGTAGATGCACATCCAAGACTGCGGGCCCAGTCTAATCATTCTGGGCCTGAATCCCCACTGCTGACATCAGAAGAGGCCTTAATCAAGTGGAATCTGATGGCACTTCTTTAAGGGGACACATCCCCAGTATAGATACCCCATCTCTGAGTTGACATTTGACAAGTAATATCAGGCCTTTGGGAGTCAAAGAACTGGCCTTTTCAAACTCTTTCCTCAAAATAATGACATTTGGAGAACAGCTGTCAGTCATGGAAAGCCATCATCAAGCACTGTGGGATGACTTGAAACCTGGTTCTAAAAAGGAAATTAAAAATTAAAATAACACATTTAACAGTTTACAAGTTTCTGATCTGCTGGGAGACACAGAAAGAATCAAATTATTCCCTTGGCCAGGGAAAATCCAGGTTCCCTTTATAAGTCCTACTCTGTAACCCTGAGCCCGCCCTGTAGGAAGGTAATTATCTGGGCCAGAGGGATCATCCCTGCTGCTTCTCAGAAGTAAACGCAGGGAGCTAAATTAAGGTACTTAGAGGTAAGCTTGCAGCCTGTGCAGAGCTGAGTGGCTCGACTCCTGTGGATTCTAGAGCAGAGCACTAAAGGCTCCTGCTCATTCAGAGAGCAGGTACCGAATGGAGCAGCAGCAGAAAACGCAGCTTCTCAATCATCCCCTTCTGCTCCTGTTAATCAATGGAGTCCCGCAGCTAACAACCTCAAGCGATGGCCTTAAAATGCAAGTTTTCATGTTATTTCATCACAGAGTCCTGGTCCCAAAATGTCTTTATTATGTAGTTTCCAGTTTACCTGTATGTAAAAAAGGAAACAGGAGAGCACAGCAGGAAAGCTACTATTGTGAGAAAGAAGGACATAAAATTCAAGCAATGAATTAAAGAGGCAAATGAAGGAACTCTTTTCCTTTATTAGAAATGGAAGAAACAGATTGTGCTAATCTCCCGAGGGCCAACAGCCGCCCTGCGTGGCACTCAGCCAGCTCCAGTCACAAAGCTCACTTCGGAGTTCTGCTCTGTGAAAAGAGAAGCCAGATGGGCTGTTTACTTTCAACAAGATAATTCTGGAGGAAATTGTTATAAGTCACAGAAACTTTTTAGCTTCATCTGCTATTTTAGCCTCTAAGCTGGTGCAGAAGGTGGGGGGTGGGGGGAGCATGCTGTCAGGAAGGAGAGGAGAGGAAATCAAGGAAGAGAAGAGAGAGGATTAAGGAAAGTCCGGCCCAAAGCTCGGGCAGCAGTGCCCTCCAAGCACAGAGGCGCCCCACCCAGGCTGCACCCTCGCTCCACCAGCCGCTCCCATAACCCTGGACAAGCGAGCTGACAGCTCGGAGCTTCTGTTTCCTCCTGGGGATCATGGGCCCATACAGTGTCACAGGAGTTTGGGAAGATTATGCGGCATGGTGTGGGTACGGCGACTAAAACACAACACACAACATGAGCCCCCAAGCAACTCTGGGCACTATTTCTATCCCTGTTAAGTTTCTCTTCCATTTGCAAAATTAAAAGAGAATCCATCACTCATACACACACACAACTAAAATCTCCGGAGTACAGCAAGAGCTAAATGTTATATTAATCTACTGATCATACATGATGGAATTTATATGCATGGAAACAAGTTATTTTATTTTGTTATCACAGAGAAAAATAATCCAGAAAATTTTATCCTTGGATCAAGAATTTCAGAGAGACTTTTCTGCATAAAATTATTTCAAGAAAAACTGCTGTACAACTATACAAAGAAGTTCACTTATCAGAAGCTTCCAATAAACATAAAAAATGCTTCCTAACTAGGAAAGTCAAATTTTCCCTATCCACGTAAAAATGATGGCTACCAGGACAAAAGTCAAGATAATCCTTATACGCATATATGTAGAAAAGGCATCTAGTAGCCTTACTATTACGATGTACAGCACAAAAATATATTACTTATTAAACAAAACCGAAAGAATTCCAGTTAAGTTATGGGATCACTGGGTGTCCACATTAACCTACTTCTCTTTGTTTACACCTGTAATACCATTCAATGACAAGTAATGATTCTAAGAGAATGTAAGACACTCTCCAAATAAGGCAATATACAATAATGTTCAGTCCATGTGTTTACCATGTCAGGAGAAAGGAATGCATTTCTAGAAAGATTATTCCACATGAAGTACTAAAATAAAAATATTTGTTTTGCCTGGTTATCTCTGAATTTTGAGGAAAGTCACAAATATTTGCTTTCACTGTCACATAAAGAAACAGCATCACTATTTTTGGTAATACATTCTCTTTCTGAAAGGGAAGAAATCCCAAAGAAAGAATCAATTTAATTTTCAAAGTGTATTTATGGGTCCAGATAAGACAAAAACAAAAGCAAACACATATTTAAAAACCAGAAACTCTAGAAAAATATACTGCTATATTTAAGTTTTTACATTCTTGGTGACTCCATCCAGCTGTGCCCTAAGAAAATTGAGTAAGTGTATATGAACACTTGAGAAAGTATACACACACACACACACACGTATACACTAGAAACTTACAGGTTTTATGCCCTAATTAAGACCAGAAAACAAACTTAAAAGAGTCTGCAAGGAAGTATAAAAAAAATGGAAATCGTATCTTTAATTGTCCTTTGTAAAGTTAATATAAAATAAAATTTCCCTAAGTACTAGAGAAAAGCAAAGAACAAAGACAATTTTACATTTCAATAAAGTGGAAATGGGCAGGAGGGCTGATTTCCTTAGAAACAACCAAACAGGACTTTAAAACATTGTCTACACAGTGATGAAACATTACATTAAATATGAAATTGTCATCTTTCTCTCTACACTCAGAAGCAAGCATCCCAACTTTGAAAATATTTATCATTTCATCAACCCCAAAGCCCAACCTCCAATGGCCTTTGTCACGAGTCTAACCTCATTCTGGGCAGCTTCAGGACTAACAATGCCTGTCTGCTCTGATACACACCAAGGAGAAGCTGAAGAGTCCTATGCCCTGCTGGGAAAGCAGACTGCCCCAGGCCTCTTGCATCCTACATATCTTATAGAGCATGCCAACACTACAAGGGCCTGACTGCTGTTTCACCTGGGCCATGTCTCAGAATTGCTTTCGCAGATAAGGGGTAAGGCAACCTCTCCTCCTAGAGAAAGAGCAGGCTTGATTGCTGCTGGCTTATAGCAGTGAACTCCCCGAGCTCAGCTGCAACGCAGACTCACTGTGTACACAGCATCCATCTGGACCAGGGGATTTGGGAGCCGATATGCTGATACTCATGCAGCTGGTTTTACCTTAGCATTCACATCCTTTGTCTCTGACCCAGAAGTCTTATGTCTGTGCCAGCAACCATGGAAATAGTACTAGCTAAATTAATACTCTGTCAGTAGGGTAACCTCAAATCCCAGACCAGATACCTGGGGCAAAGGGAGACACATAGCTTTCTGAAAGAAGGAAAAGGACTCACGACATCAGTTTGGGGATATGAAAAAACTCCCTGGGATCTACAAGCAAATGCTCTCATCAAGGTGAAGGGGGACAGGAGGGAATAAGGATCCCCACTGTCCTGCCCATTAATGGGGCTGAGAAAAGAGAGGCGTGGTTGAGACAAGCTATAGCAACGGTACCTGCACCATTCACCTGTACGCACGGGTTCATCACGGCCTTGGGGCAGCAAGACCTTCAGCCTAGGAGAAAGGCAGTGTGTGTGTGGGTGCTGAGTCCAGGCTTCCTCAATGCCATACAAGGGTGTCTGTAATGATGACCTTGTGACGGATGGTCTCTGGGAGCACTAATGACATTACAAGTTCCTTTTGTTGATCACCAAGTGGGCAACTGCTTGGGACCAAAAGCAAGTGTGTCTTGTTTATTGACATGAAAGAGCTGTCTCCCTCTGCATTCCCTGATGCCTGCCTTGCCCCCTACTCTGACTTCAGGTGCTTTAAGGAGAAAGATGATTAGGGTGGATCCAAGGTCTTCCTGTCCCCAGAAGGTACTGAAGGCCATATAAACCAATCCTGGTAGATGGGGAAAACAAGGACCCAAACTGTACGGGTCTGTTGGATACAGGAACCCAAGCTCCACCCTACCTATTCCCATGGAGGGAAGGGCATCGAATCCAGCTAACAGGGTTTGACGCTTCTCAGTCAAGAAAGGAAGCTGAAATCACCTTGTGAAATGAACTTCTAGGCTAATTCACTGTGCTGTGGTGGTAGTTCCCATCTCTGACTGTGTAATCAGAATTGATGTGTTGCACATCTGTACTTCACAGTTCCCATGTCAGAGGGGGTTTCCATGTTCAGGAACTGTTGCCCACAGAGAGGTCATTTTCTAGTCATCGCCTTCTCAACGGAACCACAAATCCATCCTTTTACTTTTCTTAAACAAGTAGCTATTAACACACAGCTAAAGCTCTTGTCAAAAATGAACATCCAACATCTCACCGTCATTTGGTCTACCCGGACTCAGCAACCGATGAGATGGGAACGCCAGGCCTTGCCAGTTAAACAGAAATGGTACATTCAAGGGTAAAGCTGGTCTAGCCCTAGCACCATCTCATCTTTACATTAAAAAAACTGGTAGCTCCTCCTCTGAGGAGAACTAGGTTCCCTGCTCCACCACCTGAAACACGGCTACTGGTCCAACAGGGCTCACGCAGATCCCTGCAAGTTCACGGACAGGCCAGGTTCACTGACGGCTTAGCTAAGTTAAAAGTGCATGGTTCCTCTAAGCAGCAGCTATCCAGCCCCAACGAAAGGCCTGGAAGACCAGGTGCAGTCAGGACCAGTCACCGGCCACACAACAGTCTGAACAGAAAGCTATCCCGTTGTCTTAGACCATGCTCCTAAGGACCACGCATCTTACATTTCTACAGACTCTCAGGCAACTGCCAGTGGCCTAGATATCTGTCTTGTCTACCAACTGACAGACTACAGACTGGCAGATTAAGAAGCTTCTCTTTGTAGAGCCACATACTGTAGAAATAAATTATGGCTGCTGATCAGTCTGGGTCACTGATGTAGATGCTCAGGGTAAGGGTCTGTTCTCTGACAAGACCCACTGGAATCAAGCTGTTGTCCAAGCCTGTGCTGCTTAGATCATTGCCATCACTACTGGGATCCACCGTTATACTAGATATGGCAGCATACCCACCATCATGGACAAGCGGACAAGCACCAACTGAAGGTATTTCTGATGTAGAAGCTACCAGTGCAGGTCAGACTTGTGGCTCCTTCCCTAAGCTGGCCCATTTGTCTTGCAGAGAAGGAGGCCATGTCTGCCCTGTCCACTCCTAGTAAACTGACTGCATCAAACCTTTGGCTCCCATTTTAGGATAACCCTAATGCTTTACCATTGTCAACAGTTGGGTTTTTGGTTTGTTTGTTTTTAGTTTACTGTCCAATCAGCTGACTTTGATTATACCACTGTGGCTCCTGTAACTAAATGGCATCATGTTCTTAACTTTGCCATACTATCTTTAGTCTGACAATGGTGTGTCTTTTGCCATAAAGACCACCCAGTGGTGGGGGCAGTAGTGAAAGTGATCAATAGACATTTCATGACCTTTATCATCCTCAAGTTCCTGTCACTACTTAGAGGTAAAATGGACTTTAAAAATCAATTCAAAAAGATTTCTGATTCTACCTGTCTTATCACCTCCTGATTTACCCACCTCAATAAGGTAGTTTGGTCACTAGATCTAGCCATCTCCAGAAAGGGTAAGGAGTTACATAGACTTGGCAGTGAAAAACTGAGATTTCTCCCTGACCCTTCCTGAGCACGATGCATTTTTCTTTGCCTTAACAGAAACTCCAAACCAGTATAGCTGATACACCCTCCAAGTGGAAGCCCAATCAAAGGGGTCCTAGAAACTTCAAATATAAATTTGGTACAGCCACTGGATATATCTGTGTTGGAGTGGCACTGGTCCTAGATGGTAAAGATAATGTCCATTTGGGTTACTGAGTTCAGCACACTTTTCACCACAATGGGCAAAGTGGTGGGCGTGGTGAGTCTCTGTAAATTGTATAAAAAAGCCCTTATTCCATCTTCACTTGACCAAAAAAAGGTCTGACTGGAGAAAAGATAAAGTTACAGCTACTGGAAGGGACACAACCGATCCATGGCTGTGGAGGAATAGCAACAAATTTGGCAACCGGAAGGGATCACATCAAATCCCATGAGGTTTGAATGGATGTGACTAATACTCTCCTAATCCTCTATATAAAATGCATCAGCCTGGCAAAATAGTCCTGTGATCCACAGGAGTCAAGCAGCAGTGGTGACTGGTAATCTGACTCACTAAGACACTTCGAAGCCATCCACGGGCTACAGAAACAGGAAAAGTCCCATGGACACGGCTGTTCCTGAACAGTTCTGCTGTGCCTGATCACATCAACAGCAGCTCCAAAACACGGACCTCCCCTCATACCTGTGCAAACTCCCAGACTGGAACAATCTTGTTTCAAATGGATGGATACAAATTCATAGGCTTGTCCGGATTCCATGGCAGCCTTAGGTTGCCCTATGCATGGCAATCAAGGCTGCAGCTACTCAGAATACTGTCTATGTGGCTTAATTAAGCCAGCGGAAGTGATCCAAATCAAATTTCAAACTAGAGTGAATAGAGTGACCTGTGCTCTCTATGTGAGACAAAGTGGAATATGAAATAGCTCTGGGCATGAGGGTTACTTTCTGAACCATCTATTGCCCCTGTTATTATTATTGGCAATGTTTTTCAAACTTCCTTGTGTGGGTCATAAAAGATAATAGATTCGATAATAATTAAGACGTACTGGTCTCCCCTTGGGATTTGGTCACATTAAGCTGAGTCAGAGATCCTGACGGAGTGCGGACAGATAGAGGTAGAGTCAATATTGCAAGCTGGCTTCATCCTGCCACTTGGGATCCTATTGATCACAGCTTGAATTAAATGTTGTATGAGACAAGTTGAACAGATCTGGTCCAAGACTCTGTTGGCCCAATTAATCAGAGTGACCAAGGCATGGCATACTCATATGAAAATTCATCACAGGCCAAAAGAGTACATTAAAAGCTGTTCGGAATCGGAAGAAATCGTTTTCTTTGGACTCACACTCCCTTATGTGTCTTGTTCAGGGGACTTAGAATGTATGGTCTCAATTTCTCTTTTTACCTAGGCCATTTCTCAGGGTTGCTTCTGTATCCAATAACCTTAAGAAATAAGGTAATGTTTATCCCCAAAGAAAAGATTTGATTACTGCTTACTATAAAAGTGGCAGATGCTTCAAGCTCGAGAAATGGTCCTCATCTGCAATGCAAACCTACTGTATCCATGACATCCATATGGGCCAAAGCACAGCACACTCATGGGATTTGGAGGTAAAGGAAAGTAGTGTAAATATGAAAACATTTAAGCAATTTGCTGTGTCATGAGAAATACAGTCCTTCTTCTCTGACCTGTGAGTCTTGTGTTTTCTGACAGCGTCCATGATCTATTAGCAGGCTAGTTTTTAATTTGCAGGCAGAGTAAAAATCAATTCCCAGACCCAGTAAGCTTATTCCTGGCTCGAACCACCTGTGATACCTTATATAAAGCCCGGTGGAGGCTACCATTCCCATAGTTAATGTTCAAATATAAATTGACAGAGGTGTCCTAAAGTTGAAGACAACCTAGATTGTCTGATGAAAGAAAGGGAAAATCATTAATGTATGAAGGTAAAACTGGGCCTACTCTCTTATCTTCTAGAACCTAAAGCTATGGATTCTCCTACGGGGCCTCCACATAACACTGGAATTCTTCCCTTCAGTTCCAGTTCCCCCAGACCAAAATCTCTATGAAGGGGAACTGGTACTACCATTTTACTACATTATAGTGTGGAGAAGGGATATTGGGTATATGAGATATTGTCATATTATAGTTGAGGAAAAAGAGTGATTTTGAATATGGCCTGGACAGGGGAGGGAGTGAATATGGAGAGTTACTAGTCATGGACAAAATGCCAGTAGTCGGTCGGTCGATCGATCAATCAATCAATCAATCAACCAACCAAACAATAACCCTACCCCCATTGGGCAGAAAAATGGCAAAGAGACAATTGTTTATAAACTTAGGTCTCTGCCAAAAGGAAGGAAAAGCAGGAAAGCATGCAAGATTCAGGGAATGAAAAGAGTTGAGAAAGATAATTTTATTTCCCATTGTCAAAAATCCCAGAAATGCAAAGTATTTAGGATTCAAATTTACCTTCAGAAATGTAATAAACAGACTCAAATGTCATGGAGTGATTTGTGTATGAGTACTGCAAAAAATCTGTCTCTTTGTTATTATTCACTATTAAAAGCAAATTCAAAAAAAAGAACTTGAGAAAGAGGATGAAATAACAATTTAGAAGCAAAATTATAAAAGTCAGCATCCAACTCCCTCAGAGTTATGTCCAGACTTCAGGCTAAGTATCAAATGTGATCAGTAAACATTCCAGATTTACTGCTTTGTAATATATAAGATTATAACAGACTGTGCTAGAAATTAGGAAAATCCACAAGCTCAGAAAGTAATTTCGTATTCACTTGTCTCCATAATTCATTAAAAATAAAAATAAATGGCTTTTGAGAACAGCCGCAGACATGAATTTGATGGATGACCGTTTCTCTGCCCCTCGCCCCCCCAACCGTGAGCCACGAGGAAAAGGGAGCTATGTTTATTCATAACTTCCCGTAACCTCGTGGGTAAGGGACGCTGCCAGCGTGGGATTCCATTCCGTGCAGGCAGAAGAAAACACCTGACACGGAGACAGCTGGGGCTGGGCCTGCTTACTGCAAAGAAACACAGATATTTCAAACTCTATGTAATTTTTTTTAAAAAGGTTAAAATTTAAACCTATCTATGAATAACATGAAGGAACACCTTTGCAACAATTATGAAAAAAAAAAATTCTGCCTACAGGTCTTTGTTTCAGAGCTGGGGCCTTGGTATCCTCTAGGACCTGTGTGGAGCAGGGTGGAAGCGGAGCGGGCGCAGATCCCGGACAGAAAACTGCCTGGATGACATCAGAGCGGGTCAAACACTAAGAGCATGAAACCAAATCTATTTTTACCATTTAAAAAGAATCCCTCAGAATAATTAAAATGAATTCCTACCCAAATTAAATTGCCTTGAAGTTTTCTGAGCAAGGCTTCAGGCATTATAAACACTCCTTGACTTGGGCCTGCCAGGTTTTCTCAATCAATCATGCAGTAGCCTAAAATTAAATTGAAATGATTAGATCAAGGAAAATCAAATTTTTTGACATTTAGTTTCAGTAATGTGATTATGAAGCTTTTAGTGATATTGTAATTACTTTGAAGCTTTGAGCATATGTTTCTACTGAGAGTATTCCACGGAGAAAAGCCGCATTAGGGAAACAAGTAAATACAGACCCCAGTGAAACGCTGGGGTCTGTGTTTGTTGTAAAATTAAAAGCTAACAGTGGAAAAGAGACAATGCATCCATGTAGTTTACACTCTAAACATCCTGCAGAGAGTCACCACTTTAAAATCCCAGCTAATTCCAGAATTAAAATAATGGAACGGCTTCCCTCTAAGGGCAGCATTAGAGAAGCAATAAAGAGAAATAACAGTAAAGATTCAGAAAAAAAAAAAAGAACAAAGTCATCATTCTGTACTAGCTCCAATTTCTGCCCAGGAAAACGTGACTAAGATCTCTCTAAAATTAATAAATCTCTTCTCAGACTATGAAACATTTTAATATCTACTACTTTGTCTATGCCAAAATGAAACCATATAATTACTCACTTTTCTATTATTTCAACACTTACTGGGATTTGGCTGGTTTGGGGGTTACAAAGCAAATAAGATGAGGTCCCCCCCCCAAGCAAGTATCAGTAGAGACTGGATTCTTCAAAGGAGGTACTTCAACCTCAGGAATAGGAAGAGAGATTGGAGAAGACAAGAAAAGAGACAATGGTCTTTCCTTTGATTCACACTTCCACTCGTTCAACAATTACTTATTAAGTACAAGTATAGTACTTTCCCCAAGAATGAAACAGATAAGTAAACACACAATTTTAAGGTGAAATGAGCTTAAATCTTTAATCTTTGGCAGGAAGATCATTCTATCATAAAAATCTGAAATATACAAACCTTTTGAAGGATTTGTTGACTCTGATTATCAAAGCACAGCTAATTGTCCTAATAATTTAAAGATCATAACTAGGAAGCAGTGCAATAGACTCGGTGTTTACCTTAGATACTGCCAATTTTGTTTTTTCAATTCTCTTCTTACTCTCAGTCACAGACACCATCACTTCCTACTGTCTCAGAAGAGCTCCAATTCGTTAAGTTTTGTGCACCTGCAACTGACCACTGGATGTCAAGCTTGCTTCCCGCCCCAATGGGCCTTGGAACTTGACAGAGTCCATTTGTTGCAGATGCAAAGCTCTTCATTAAATCAGGAGAGACCAGATTAGGGCTTTTATAACTGCTGTTCCCCGAAAGTGAGTGAGTGCGATTTTACTTGGGCCCGCTGCCAAAGCTCTTCTTCTGAAACTAAATCTGACCGTTCTCCATTCCTAACAATTAGACCAAGTGGCTCCTCATGATTAGCCTCGCAAAACCTGCCCTCTCCAGCACAGCACAGAACACTGTCCCGAGCAGGTCTCTATCCTTCTTTGCCTGATCCCGCATCACTTCCTTCTCTGAGCTCCTTACGCTCTGAGCTCCCATCCACTACTCCTCCATCCCCAGCACAGCCTCTGCATTCAAGCCTTCACATCTTGCTCCATTAAAAATGCACTCTCTTTATTGGCCTGCTCGGGAGACTACTCATCCCCAAAGATCCAGCTCAAATGTCACCTCTTCTCTCAAGGTTCCCCTGGCCAAGTCAACACATGTCCATTAGAGCTTCCGTTATTTCTGATCATTATGTTGCAAGTGCACACAACACCTTCACTGAGCTGTGACTTCCTCTCTTGGATACTCAGACTTGTACCTGTACCAGGCCCTGTAACACAAGATCCCAAAAAATGTTTGTTGAATTTAACATTTATTTTCTAACTTCTTTTTGTCCAATAAAAATAAACCTTTTTTTCTTACAAATCCATTTCTACACCTATTTTAAAAATGTATCCCATGTTTCCCTTAGAGTTTCTCCCAACTGTACAATGAGTAATTGAGTATTTTTCTTCCAAATATTTCAGCTAAAACTGGCTCATGAAACCATATTCTATACTGACATCTTTCAAAAAAAAAAGTGAAGCAAAGTAAGCTACATAATTTTATTCTTTTTTGTCCTTTGTAATTTTACCAGAATTTATTTAAAACTTCTAACTGTGGGGCACCTGGGGGGCTCAGTCAATTAAGCGTCTGACTTCAGTGCAGGTCATGATCTCACAGTTTGTGACTTTGAGCCCCACATTGGACTCTCTGACGGTCAGTGTGAAGCCCACTTCAGATCCTGTCTTTCTCTCAAAAAAAAAAAAAATTTCATTTTTTTCATTCTTGAAAAAAATAAGTAAATAAAACTTCTAACTGTGTAATTTTCAACCAAGCCAGATTAGTTACTATTTAGGAAGGGCAGCACAATGTTAAATCATTCCACAGGAGCAGGAGGCGTCTAACATTCATAGTAAAATGGCAAATAAGAAATCAAAATGTACATGAAATGGTTATTTGCGCCTGCTTTCCTTGATCATGTGTTGTTGTGTGGAGTCATATTTCCTGTCAAAAGCATAACAAAGCTTCCCCTGCTCTACAGGATACAAATGAGCAACCTGGTACAGCAAATTACCCAGCTGTAAGTCACCATTTCAGTCCTGGAGTGTGGCCACATGTTCTCTCGCCACCTGAGAAAACTACCTTGAAAAGGGAGTTATGTCCTTGGCCAGACTCATCAACTAGTCCACAAAATAAATATTAGATTCCTCATGTGTGACATTACTACATGCCTCTAAATGACCTCAGGAAGGCAAAATCAAGTAGTATCACTGTCAACCCAGCCCAATGTCCTCTGTTATCCTTACTGTTCATAATAAGACACTTCAAACCCAGCTGTCAGATGGTGAAAGCCTTAATGGTAATGGTGTTAGCTGGAAAGGCCCGCCTCAAGATGGCCGAGTCCTAGTCCTTGAAACCTGGGAATGTGACCAGGTGGCCAAATGGACTTGGCAGATGCAGCTAAGTAAGGATCCTGAGAATGTAAGGATGTTGGAAGTGTAATCATGGTGTCCTTTTGAGAGGGGGACAGAGGACATCTGACCACAGAGAAGGAGAGGTGTTGTGGCTGCAGAAACCCAGACTGGAGAGAGGCAGCCAGGAGCCAGGAAAACACCTGCAGAAGCCCAAGGGGAGTCTTTGCCGGGGCTGTGGGAGGCTGCTCTGCTGACACCTGACTGTAGCCCCTTAAACCTCACGTTGGATTTGTGCCCTGCAGAACCGTAAGAGAATAAATCCGTGTGGCTTTAAGCCGCCAAACTTGTGATAATTTGCTGCAGTAGCAAACAGGAAATGAATACAATGACTGAGCCATGCCTCCAAAGTGTATAAAAGGTAGTGAAATGATGGTGCTAATCTCTGTCTTCTAGATAACACCACTTCTATGATCAGAACACGAGATGACTGGATGCTAAGACCAGTGCCTTATCTGACATGATTTGTCACAGAAATACAATCAGTTCTACATGTATTATAATGGTGATACATCTGTCCAATCCTTACACTGTGTTTATCACATTTATTGCATTTCTCTATTTGCAAAATATTACATCCTTAATGTTGACCATCCGAAAAACACAGAAAACCTGAATGGAAAAGAGTCCCACAGTCCAAAGACAATAATTTAGGGGAAATACTTTCGGAAATTGTTACACACAGAATGCTATCCAGTTTTCAGTTATGGTACCTAAGCTCTTACATTAATTTTTTTTAACCTTTCTGAACCATTAAAGAATTCACATATACTCATCAGGCTTAGGTCATAATGTAATCTTATCATCATCATTGCTTAAAGACAAAAAAAAAAAAAAAAAAAGTCACATCACCTCCAGAAATCGGACCTCAAATGGCATCACCTACTATTTTCTGAGAAACTTTACCAGCATAACTTGCATTCCGTTGGGCATAAAATGATAAAAATCCAGACAGGATTTTTAATAAATTAATACACAAAGAATTGTGATGACCATGACTGGACCCAACAGAGAAGTTCCTCATATGTTAGGCTCCAAATAAAAATTACTCCAGAAGTCTCCTCTCTCCCCCCAAAAACGATAGAGCTATATAACGTGGCGCCATGCTGCAGTGCCCAGCAGTAGCCAGGGTACACGGGCGAGCACATTTACTGGGCGTGAAATCATCAGACACTGAGAATCAGACTGCTTGGTGAATTCCGTGAAATCAAGCCAATGAAAGAAACACCAGTACATCTGACAGAAACCCTGGGTGTAGCAAGAAACTGCAGGTGCCATACACATACCTAAAAATGGACAGTGAAGAGAAAGCTCCAGAAAAGACCACAGTATGGGAAGAAACCCAACGGCTGAGCATGTCTCTAATTCCTAAATGTCAGACCTCGGCTACTTGTTCCTTCCTGTTTGTATTACCTAAGTATGTCTGCAGTGCATGGTAAAACATACACAATTCCTATCCAACATGAGGATCTCAGGTGTCGTCATTTGAAATCATGTTTCCATATCGTCACAGGTCATTATCCAGGTTCGGGGAAGGCCTACGGCTGGGCAGTCCCCAGGTGTCGGCGGGGGCCAGCCCCGATGAGCAGCAGCTTAGATGCTGCCTCGATTGTATTTAAATCTGCACCTGGCACCCCCCAAGGACACACCACAGAGCCAGCCGGGAAGGACTCCGTCTGGAACTCCCGCCGGAGTTCAAGTGCGGAAAGAAGCACGCTAGAGCGAGAATTTGTATTCAGCCTTTATTTCTCCAGGCCGTGCGCCCAACTGTGGCCCAACCCTGTGGCCTGCCTCAAGTTCTCCCTCCGCAAAGCTCTGGATCAAGGAATAAAACGGATCCAGGACCAGATCTCACAGAGAGCAAAGAACAGAAACGGGGCCTGTGTACTGCTGACAGCTCCCTGTGTATGGAGGGACCCGGGAGGTTCCCAGGCTCATCCTCACTGTGACCCTCCGAAACGCTTTGCCACCCAGTCCAGGCCTGTGAGACCCAGCAGCAAGCAGGGAAAGAGCTCCTCTCTTGATTATTCAGACAGCAGCTGCTCCTTCAAGCTGAAGAATGAAATGTTAAAATTCCAGCTTCTGAGAAACTCAGGGAACGCAGGGAGGGAAAATAATAAGACAGGGGAAAAAGGTGAAGAGTGCAGGGACCTGCTCCCGCAGCCCCACCCCTGCAAACTCACTCAGTCCTGCTTCTCAATGTCATTCATACAGAGCGAGCGAGGGACAGGTGTCTGTCTTACCTCCTCCCCCTGTTCTGGAAAATGCATCTACTCTGCACAAGATGCTTACAAAATCACTACAAAGTAGTTACAAAGTGCTTCATCTGTGGCCACCTGCTTTATGCACTGAAATTCCGGAACCATCTAACAAGAGGAGTAACTGGTACATCCGTGGATTAGGTTAATAACACAGCTGTCTCAACTGGAACACTGATATTAGCTCCCAAATTACTATCTTTTTCCTAATTATGTGACAAGGGTGGGAATAGGGGTTTGAGGGACAGGTAAGGTTGCTGTATATTGTACATAAAGCTTTTTCTCTCTTTTAATGGTAAGAGCTCTAATGTTAACCTTTATGAGGGACCCTGTGCAAGTCTTACAGGAAAAAGTAAATTGAAGAAATCATCAAGAACTTAGCAACACTATCAAAAATACAAACACTGGTCCAAGGACTGCCTCCACGCTGACCACGTGTCCAAGTTATGCAGATACTGAAAAGAAAGCAACAGCTTAGTGTGCAGTCTTCTAGGTCACTCGGGACCTCAGCTTTAGCAACAGTGTTCTCTCCATCTACAGAAGAAACTATACATAGAAATCTAAGCATTGGGTACCAAACATCAAAGAAGAACACAGAGTTTATTTTTGGAACACAAAAAATATTTTAAACTTAAGTAACATAAAAAAAAATTCCTGTCAAGGAGAGACATTTAATACAGTCTATGAAAATAAGAACAATTTTTATTTACAGAAATGGCCCTTTATCAGAGAGGAGTTGATGACATCAAAAATGGTGCCATCCTGACAAAAGATGTCTCCTACCCCACGGCCACCCTAGATCTCTCTTAGCGGAAGATGGTCTCCTGCTTGAGAGAAACAAAGCCATTAATGGTTCCCTGGGCTCGTGGGCACTAAGGCGCTGTACTACAGCTTTCCGTGACTGCCATGGACCTCTATCTAAAATATAATCTGTTCTTAACACTCTTCCATGTGCAGTGGCTCACTGACCCTCTGTCACCACAGGACAAAGCAGGCCTCCGTGACCCTTCTCACAGACCACGCCGCTCCAGTCTGGCCTCACTGCACGGGCTTCAGCCCGCTCTTCCCTCTCCCTGCCGTGCCTCAGCTCACGTCTGTCCTCCATCTAGCATGCCGCCTTTGTCTGATGAACTACACTTGTCCCTCAGTGCCTCTGGACACAGCGGATCCACCAGGCTGCCCTCTCCAGGGCCTCCCTGTGCAAAACCAGATCACAGCACCTGCAACCTAGAATTGCAAATCCTTTATCTTTCTGTACACCTTCGACACTGTGTGGTGACAAATAGTAGTTGCTAAAGTCTTGGTTGATTCTAAAGGAGGAGCTGATGGCTCCAGAGTCAGAAGTGTGAGGGTTGACACACAGGCGGGGATCTTAAGGGAAACTTCATATGAAGCTGGTGTCCTGTGAAACTTTCAGGATGCACAGATGCATTAGAGAGAGGATTAACGTTCAAAGACAAGAGACTAATAATATGGGCAAAAGAGATGAAAAACTGTGGCGCGATGCTGTGTGTGCCTGTGTGTAGCGTGTCTGTGTTAACATATACACATATCTTTGTAATTATTTGTAATTTTGTATCTCTTACAAATTAATTTGTAATTAAGTATCTCTGCTTCTGTTGGGGAGGGAGGGAATTGGTACCCCAAATACATGTCTTATCAGTCCAAGCAGATCACAAACTCGTCGGGGAAAAAGGTCTCCTATTTCCCTGTGTCCCTTCCCCGCAGGTAACACACACACATCCGCCCCCTCACCTGGACCTCCCGGGCACAGAACCACTGCATCTACTGCTTTAGAAAGAAATGACACTGAAATCATTACTATGAGTGGAAATACCTGTTAATCCACGGAAGAAAGGTTTCTATTTATTGACAATAGATACTGGAATAAACCTGGTAGAAGGCTCAGATAAATAGGACATACAGTACTGGGGGAAATATAATAATATTACCTCACTTCTTTTTAACCAAGATTCTCTCCTATAGGAGGAAGTAAATAAGCCAGGAAGATGAACTGTAACACAAATCAGCCAACTGTACGATAAATTTCTTTCTTTAATATTATAAAACTTAAGAGAGAAACCATTCAGGTTACCACAAAGAAATATTTAAAATGAGCTCATTAAATGCAAATTAAAACAGAAACACTGAATAATCGCTGGGCCACAATTAAAGGCTGAAGAAACAGCAGGTAAGAAACAATTCTCATTGATCAAAGAACTAAAAGCGAACAGAATATTCTGCATTGAAACTGCTTTCATGAATATGAAGCATTTCGAAGTAAGGAGATTTTTTTCCCCCTCATTTTTCAAAGAAGCTTTGGAGGTAGAAATGGATCTGCATATCTTAATACAAAGTACTTTCATTGTATCATTTTCAAGCAGTGAACCTATGAGGTTTCAAAAAAAAAAAAATGTGGACTTCAAAAAATCCTTAGAAATCATTCCAAAATTGAAAGGGGCAGAAGGACATCATTTCAGAGCCTTTGGACCCAAAGAAGAACTATACATAATTACACAGAATCATGTATGCAAAGATTCAGTAGAATTTCTTTTATGACACAATTGTACCTCATAGTAAATAGAAGGGTTCAGAGCCTATCTTGAGTACTTCGATGTAGGGTCACTTTTTAACTAAAAGTATTGAAAAGGCAAAGCAGGTAGCAGTGCACAGTACATTCAACTAGAAATATAAACTCTGAGGCTTTAAAACTCATCACACGTAAACTTCAAAACAAATATATAGATTTGTAGGCAAATAGTAAAGTTAGACTGTACATTCATGATAGAAAGGGCATTGTTTTCGTGGCGGGGAGTTTCCCTATTTTATTCACTCGTGTATCCCTGGCATCTGGAGCAGGGCACATAGTAGGTCCTCAATTACTGGAACTGCTTTCACGAAAATAAAACAATATAAAATGAGAAGAGAGAGCGTTTTGTTTTCTTACCAATTCGTTTTAAAAATTAAAATATACTGTTTTTCATTTATCAGAAAGGCAAAACTAAAAATATCTTATGGGACACAAGGGAGAAATGGGAATTCTTAGAAACACTGCCAGCAATGGCAGAGCCACAAAGAACAGTTGTACAGTTGTGCACTGCTCAAAAGTACTAAACTTGGGCAGGGAAGGAAAGAGATAGGGAGAGAGGAAAAACCCAGTAGGTGCTCTGCCGATGGAAGGTCAGTCATGGGGAGGCTGTCTTTTTGAAATTTTTCAGTTCTGAGGAGCAGGGCAACTTTTGCTTCCTTTGCACTATTAGATAGAAATGTAAAACAGGGTGACTTATTTCAGAACAATTTAGAAATACCTAGAAAAATTCAAACTCTGCTAATCCTTTGACTAGAAAATCCACTTGGAAATTGTAATAAGATTTCTACTTTACATATTTGCTTACATATGCAAATAAAAAGATATGAACACAAACATTTCTGATGATAGCAATCTGTAAGACTAATGAATGCTCATTTATTGAAGAGTATTTGCATAATTCGTGTACATCCACAAAATAAAAGAGTATCAGAAATTACTGCGGGGTGGAGTTGTACAGGCAGACAAGTATATTTTCTAAGAGATGTTAAGTTAAATAATGTGCAGATGTGCCTATGGTCCAATTATTATTTTTTAATCTTTTTAAAGAATAAGACACTGAATATGAATTTCAATACTGGCAACACTGCTGTATACATATGCATTCACTTTAAGAACTGATACTACTCAACTACCTAAATCCACTTCCATAGGAATTAGAATATGCCACAAATATCACTACTAAATTTCAATTTTAAACAAAAAGAATTGTTAATTTTTTAATTATTAAAAATATAGTTTTAATAATGATGCCAAAAATTACATTTTTCTAAATAGAATTTTCTTAGGCCTTTCAATTCTGCTCTAAATTATCTTGATGTCCTCCATACTGCTCAAAGTCATCAACACCAACTTCAGCTAAGCTGTTTCTACAGCTCTCTGGGTCAGGGCATTTAATGTATCAGTTGTAATCCAACTGAGAAAGTGAAGTGCTTTTGAAACACTCTCTGTGTCAGGAAAGAATCCTATTTTTAAGAATGTAAAACAAAGGTTAATTCTATTGGTAGTGAGGTAACAATCAATCTCCTTTATTCCTAATGTACTAAGTTACGTATTTTTGCTTTTCCTCAAAGTAAGCTAAGATTTAAATAAAGTGGAAGAGTACAATTTGCAGTAAAGAAGGTGTAGCAATTAAAGACAGCATAGGCAGGAAAGGGGCAAGTTGTGAGTAGAACAATGTCTTAAACAGAAAAAACAATCCCAGATGTAGACTGATGTATATGGTGGTTTTTTGGTTTTTTGTTTTGTTTTGTTTTGTTTTAAATTTTTTTTAATGTTTTATTTATTTCTAGGAGAGAGAGAGACAGCGTGAGCAGGGGAGGGTCAGAGAGAGAGGGAGTCACAGACCAAAACAGGCTCCAGGCTCTGAGCTGGCAGTTAGCACAGAGCCCGACACGGGGCCTGAACCCACGAACCGCAAGATCATGACCTAAGCGAAAGTCGGATGCTTAACCGACTAAGCCACCCAGGCGCCCCTAGACTGATGTATATTTTGATCTCCAGCTTATCATTGGGTATTAAAAGGCTCTAATGCCTTTCCTGAATCTAGAGTATGGTCACAGAAACAGAAAACTCATTAGTTCACAATATACTTTCAATTGCCTCCACTTTTACTTACCTTCCACACTCCAACACAACCAAGTCCAAAACTGGCAATTAAGATTTTTATTAAAATGTGCTCACCCACAAAATTAAGCAATGCAACTAATTGCATAAAATAATTTGCTGCACATTGTCCACATGGTTTTAACATGTGAGAGACTTTTCTTGGGAGGGGGCATGGAGTTCACTATTTATGTTTTGATACACATTTGTTTGCACTATGACAAACAGTATCTGTAATATGAGATAAGCATCTTCTAAAATCCACCTTATATTATCCATGTGATTACAAGTTATTATCAACTGTCTAATCATACAAAGATCATACTCTTCCTTCTGTATCCCTGAATCCCAAATAAACTAAACTGCCTAAACACAGCTCATCCTAGCAAAGTTTTTACATAGTCATCTATTAGATAATTTAGATTTAAATAATGATTTTTAGACCTTAAATTCCTGTCTTTATGTTGCTTTATTATAAATTTGTTTCTTTTAAAAGTATCCAAGTACTAGATTAAGTTGTATTAAAATAAGATTTGCACAATTGTCTTCAAAATGAAATATAGACTTTTTTCCCCCTGTAAAATGCTGACATGATGGATTTTGAAAATTTTCTTCTACTTGCTTTTCTGATTCAGTTTGGAGTTGTGTTTACAAGTAGATTTTATGTAATAGTCACCTAAAAAGGTTCAAAAAAGATTCATAAAACTGTATATGAAAAACTTATTTCTAAGGAAAATGTTTTCATTGGATGATTTTCAAAAGTGATTCACCAAAAGTCATACATGCTAGAAAGGTAAGAAAAGTTGGACAGCATCCTTAGGTTTTATCATTGCAGCAAAGACAACGTCGGTTAACTGGCATGGTTCTCCCAGCAAGCAGAATGTTTTACATTTTAACAGTTTCCTAAATAAAAGACTTAAGAATAGCTTATCAGTGCATACAAACTTACGTATCTTAAAAATCCACTTCTCATCTTTCTGGACAGACCACTTTTGACTTCAGATGTACTCGTTATAATCAAAAGTATTTTGTAAGTGGCGCTCATCAAAAATAATCCCCAAAGAAGCTCACCAAATAACACAATCCAGAGCAAGCCTCTGTCATAATAAAGCCCCAAATAGCAACGGTATCTAATCATACTGTGCATTAACACTAATTTCAGAGACCACTAAAAACCAAAACAAACAAACAAAACCCAAACCCACAACTTTTGGCTTCACAACCCTGGAAGGCAGAAACTTTGCTAATCTCATACATCACAGTGTTTCTAAACAGAAGAACCATTTCCAAAGCTTTCGTCACCAAAATGCACCTAGGTCATTTTGTGTTAAATAGTAAGAACAATCCATTCTGCAAAGAATTAATCCTTGTTGTTGTTTAGTCTTAATTCTTTCATCTCAGACCAACAATGAGAAATTTAAAAGGAAAACTCGGAGGGAGCAAGACCTTTAACTCCATCCGCAGGGATTTCTTTTGAGCCTAGAGCTTAATGCTAGGGCTTCCCCGTTGGGTCCTACAGCCGGTGGGTCCCAATGTGACCCGAACTGGAGGGCAGCGACCGAGGCGCCGGGACGGACGCACACAGCGGGCGCACGTGACGGGCCTGCACAGCGCCCCCTACAGGCCTGGCTGGGCAGTGCGCTCGCTGTGGGAGCGCGCGACCCCGCCTTCACCTGGGGAGGCGCAGAGCGCACCCCGGGGTCCCCGGAGAAGTTGTCTCCGGCGGGAAGCCTGTCAAACCTGGGGCGGGGTGGGGGCTTAGAACACACACACTGTTTCTCCTGGCCCACGGCGGGCACTGGGGAGCCCGCCGCGCGGGCAGCGCACGGGCGCACACGGCCGCCCCGCCGCTGACAGTTGACACCGGCGGACGCCCTGGGGGGTGGGGGGGTCCCCGTCCGCCGAGGCCCGGCGGGGCGGCGCAGAGACGCTGTACCTGGCAGGCACCCACGTACCTATCATGGTCACTGGGCAGGTGGAGACTGCTAGGCACACTGGCACCCGCCTGGGCGTCCCCCCAGTGCGGCTCCAGGGCTAAGTCTTCCGGCGCTCGCCTCCCCTGTGCCCGGCCTTCGGAGTGCGCACGCGCCGGCGGCGCGCAGCCAGGGGCCTTCTGGGAGTCGTAGTTTTACCCCGTAGTTGCTCCTCACCGCGCACCCCTCCCTCCGGCCTTCCGCCGCCAGTCGGGATTCAGGCCCAGGAAACGTACGTCCGCGGGAACCCGGCCATTCGGCCGCAGTGTTGACGCGTCGCTTAGCAACCGGGAGGCTTCCCTTTGGAAGCTTGTTGCAGCTCTCGCAGCGGTCCTTCGCTCTCCCCTCCCCTCCCCTCAATTCCCTTCACCTGGGAGCTGCCAAACATCTGGATCACCCTGGGCACCGCGAGGGGTTGAAGTTCTGCCAGGGTCGCGCCCTGTTACAGCCTTTCCCGAGCTCCTCCCATCCGTGAAACCCACTGCTGCTTTTACTACACGTTGTATGAGAACAGGACATTTTCTAGGAAGATGGTGGCAGAGAAAGAGACCCTGAGCTTAACCAAATGCCCAGACAAGATGCCGAAGAGGACCAAGCTGCTGGCACAGCAGCCGCTCCCCGCGCACCAGCCTCACCCCCTGGTTTCTGAGGGCTTCACAGTCAAAGCCATGATGAAAAACTCAGTCGTAAGTGATCTTCCTGCGTTGAATGCACTCGCTCCGAATCAGGGGACACCGGAGTGTAGATGCCGGCCGTCCCCGTGATGGATTCCGAAGCTCTGTCCTGGGCGGTCTGGCAGAAATGGCAATTTGTGTGCAGATGGTGCCCGCCGGAGTGCGGAGGCCCAGGCTAGGCCGGTAGAAGGGTCTCGGGCAAGTGAGGTACTAGACTCATTGATACGCACCTTCCTAATAACTAACGGTTTCTAGACCACCCGAAATTACTCTTAAACTATTTACACGAAAAAAAAAAAAAAATGACCCTCTTTACCTATTTGATTCCGAATCTGGCCCCACTCCTCAGCCAAGGACCTTCTAGAAAGCGAGTTCTTAGAAACCGTAAACTCGTGCAGAATTTGACATGTGCTGATGTACACCCAGCAACATAAGCTCATTAAATCATCTACAGTAAGAAATCTCATCAGTGCAACCTAAGAAATTTTAGAGTATCCCTACATTTACTCAAACAACCCTCTTACAAAATAATTTCAGCCTGAAAGAGTCCTGATAGGCAATATGAGTCTGTTTCCATATAGACCTTATAAGTGATAAATTTTAAACAATCCAAGCTTCAGTTCAAGTATTTGTATTACTACAATTCATATTTAATTTCTATAATTTGTGATAGTAAAAATATTCTCAATAGTATTAGGGGAGAAGAAAAGGTTTAAAATTCACACAAGTGAATTAGCTACATGCATGATAGGTTTTTTAAAAAAGTTTCATATTTGTTAACCAGCTTTAAATTTGGTATGCTAAACCAGGTTTTACTACTGACAGACTAAGCAAGCCCCTGTCTGGGAATGAGGTATTAATAATAAATGCAGCTTTCAAATTTGTGTAATTTACACTCAGGGAGCATCTGACTTATTATATAGCAGCTGATTATGTTAAATGAATAGTGTTGTTTTCCAGTATCACATTATTTCTTTTATATAAATGTTGTAAACCTAATACCTTATTCCTAACCTGCATCCTTAAAATACAGGAATGAAACAGATTACCTCTAGATTCCTAGGTCAGATTGCCATATTAGTACACAAAATGATATTTAGATTATTGTAATGTGTGTCACTTGATTTACAACAGTTAAAATTCGTGAAAGTAGACTAACTCCCTGCTTGTTGTAACCTGCAATCTTTTTTGCATGTTTTTCCCCATGACTATAGGTGGTCATGGGAGTCCAGAGGATTCATTTATCAGCAATATAAAATACCATCACCATTCAAGCTAATTATTTGTTTTTTCTTCTACACAGTATTTGCAATTATAATCTTGGTCATTTTTTCAATGTTATATTTTTTCACAGATGTGTAAAAAATTGGTCATATTCTCGATTTTTTCTAAATTTATATTTATAATCATATTTATTTTTTAACATAGTCTTATACCTAAAGTCATAGTTCCTGGAAAATTAAGTATTTCAGTGTTGCCAAATGTAGTAAATATGTTTACAAAACTAAAATAGCAAAAGAAAAATTGATTACTAAGACGCCTTCTTTGTAAACCACCTATATGAGCTAAATATCTTCCAATTTTTGTATTTTTAGAGAAAATCTCTTAATGTTATATCTATATTTCCATTAAGAACTTCAGAACAGGATGGGTCATTCTTTCACTTTATTTAGTGGGAAATTACAAGTCACAAATGCAGACAGTATCCACACAGTCACTCATTCATTCAACCAAAAACTCCATCTCTCTTACTATTTTTTGTCATGTTGTTAGCTAAGGTAAGAACATTTGGGATCAGCAAAACAAAGTCCCTGTCGTTCGTACTCCAAGGAAAACCAATAATAAAGGCTTGATCAAAGTAAGATGCCTTTTGTACAAATAACTTCAGGGGTGTAGGAAGTAAAACGTTTCCTCTTCATCGCCAGTGTTTACATTTCACCATTGCTGTCTTCAGCAGTGTGAACCTTTTATCATTAAAAACTCAGAACACCCCTTTCTCTTTCTTAAGTTTTATTTCTATTCAGAAAATAATATGTCAGTCTCCAGCTTTTCTTGACTATACCTGCTGTCCAAATGCGGACACCCATATCATTTTTCCAGCTTTGGGGATCACCTTCAATTACCTCTTTCAGAAACTTCCTAAATAAATGAGTCACCATTCCAGTGCTCTTCCACAAAAGACATAAGCAACTGTACCCGCAAAGAGGTCTATGAAGATTCCCCGTGTTTCTTTGAGAATGCATTAGTAACATAAATATATATATACTTGATCATAAACTGATTTGATCAGATGGGCTGTGGAAACAGAAATCCCTATTTAAACTGTAATAGTCTATATATATTAATAAAAAAATTAAAAAGTAATAATAAACATAAACGGCTAGTTTTTAAGACCCAATGTCAAGTAAGTTCCTTCCTTCACTTCCCTGAAATTATTATTGCATTCTGTGTGAAAACAAGCAATGACAAAATTCCTGAAGTCAGAGACTAATATTCAAATTCATCTTGTTATGTGTGCCTAAAAACAGTGGTAGGAGATACAGAATTTCAAGATTTCATGGTCCAGTTTCCCCGTAAAAGCCTTGTTTCATGGAATGTTAGAACCTACAATGAGAAACCAGTAGCTCAGTGTTGTATTGGTTTAATCTCAAATGACAGTAGATGCCTTCCGTGCTAATACCACTTTATCATAAAGCAAGTTAGGATATGCGCCCAAGGTTATGATGATACAGAAGTTGACTTCAACTTAAGCTTTGTACTGTAGCTTTCCTTTTCAGTGGACATATGTTTTATGTTCAAAGCTTAGGAGAATGGGGGAAATAATTCTTTAATATTACTTTACTTACATAGAGACTTTTATACTTATCTATCATATATTCATTCAACACATAGTGGTAATGGTCAATATTTATACGTTATATATTAAGATATTGATTTGGCTGCTTTAACAGAGACCAAATAACAATAGTTTAACTAAGATGGAAGTTGTTTCTGTTACATATAAAAGTCTAAGTTTGTTGGGCGCCGCTTGTATATTGCTTTGTATCCTGTAAGACGATGTCCAGGGTCAAGGTGGGATCACCACCACCAGAGTCAAATCCCTACCCTCAAAAAGAAAGAAAGAAGCAGCAATCCTCCTTTTAGAGGGCTGACCTAGGCACCACACCCCACATTCATTCACATCCCGCTGGCCAGAATTTGGTCATAGGCCTATATTTTCCCTTTTTACAAAAACCTATGAAAAATGGACCCTTGAAGCAACTCCCAGCACCCCACTCATCCCATCAGGAAAAGGGGTAAGAAAGTTATATATTTACAAAAGGACATAATCTCCAACACCTGCCTCAGGCATAGACAGAGAAAATTGGGTGAGGAGCATCTATAAGAAGAGGCAGGAGGAAATGGAGAGCAAGCAGCTTCATCAGAAATGCGTGTCCCAGAAGTTACACTCGTCACTTCTCCAATCCGTTGCCAAAACCACATCCAGTTGCAAGAGAGGCTGGGGAATGTAGTCTCTGACTGGTAGCTCTAGTCCAGCTGCAACTTGAGGCATTTTATTACTGTAATAAAGGGAAAATGGATAGTGGCCGTGGACGTGGTGATTAGAAGTGTCCACCGCCTTAACTCAGTCAGTTAAGCTTCTGACTCTTGATCTCGGCTCAGATGATGATCTCATGGTTTGTGGGTTCGAGGCCTGACTCAGGCTCTGTGCTGGTAGCTTGCTTGGGATTTTCTCCCTCTCTCTCTGCCCATCCCCCACTTGCGCCCTCTGTCTGTCTCTCTCTCAAAATAAATAAACTAAGAAAAAAAAAGTGTACACCACCAGTGATAAATATGCTATATTTCTAGTGAAGAAAAGGAAATAAGTTAAAAAATTACAGTACATATAAATACATGCCTGTCCTCCGTACAGCTTAGAAATATTTACTGAGCGCAGTGGAAGTACTAATGATGAAGGGACCTCATCACCTTTTGCCTGTTTTTTTTTGTTTTTGTTTTTGTTTTTGTTTTACAATATCATGGGAACTGGTGCCTCGTTTCCATCCGCCAATTGGTTGTTTACTTCAAGCATTTATCAGTATTATGACAGTCATCTTTCCAGCGCAAAGTTCCCTTCCTATCGCTGCTCGGAGAAAACTATGCTACCTTGACCAGACCAGCAAAGTCCTCTGTGATGTAACCCTAGTCCAAGGTTTAATTTCATCTCCTTCTATTCTCATTTCCTTCCACCAAATTAAACCTTAGCTTTTCATTTTTGTGATTTCACTAATACTGTACCTTCGGCTGGAATGCCCTCCTTCCTGCATATCTGGACAGGCACCTTCACTCACACATTATGTAACAGAAACTAGTGATCACTGACTGTACTGAATGCTGTTCAGGTGCTGGTAATTGAGCAGTCTAGAAAAAGCAAACCCATGCGACTGAGGAGCTTTTGGTTTTGTGGACAGCTAAAATGCCACCTGCTTCAAGAAGACTTCTCTAATTCTCCCTCTTTGTCAACCATCATAGAAAATTATCCTCTGCCCTTTGTTTTCTACTGCGCATTATGCTTATTTTGGCTCATGTTTTGTCTTCTGTAAATTTCTTTTGAGGGCAGAACCCATGACTAAGTAATTTTTTCATCCTAACCAGCACCTAGGAGTGTACTCACTAAGTATCTGATGGGAGAATGTAAGCAAATCTGCCCTTTTTGTTTCATCTCCCCCTCTTTCTTGTTGCCCTGATTGTTACATGGCTTTTTTTTTTAAAGCACTCTCCCCTAATTTAGGAGCTCAAAAGATCCCTTAAAACTCAGCCAGATCATGACATTTCTTATCTCAAACACTTCAATGGCTCCTCATCTCCAAGTGAAAGTTGAAGTTCTTCCCCTCTTGTAAGGTCCTAAGTAATCTGGCCCCTTGGCTTTTTTTTTTTTTTTAATGTTTATTCATTTTTGAGACACACACACACATAATCTCCTTTATCCATTCATCTGTCAATGGATTGTGCAAACAACAAATTGTTTCCATATCTTGGCTATTGTAAATAATGTAGCAATGAACATATGAGTATATATACCTCTTCAAATTATTTTTTAAATTTTTCTTTGGATAAATACCTAGAAGTGGAATTGCTGGATCATACAGTAGTTCCAATTTTAATTTTTTGAGAAATCTCCATATTGTTTTCCGTAGTGGCTGCACCAATTTACATTCCCAGCAATAGTTATGAGGGTTTCTGTTTCTTCAGATATTCCCCATACTTCTTATATTTTGTCTTTTCAAGAAGTGCTGATCTGACAGGTGTGAAGTGATCATCTCATTCTAGCTTTGACTTTCATGTCCCTGATGATTACATATTAAGCATAGGACATTGAACAGCTTTTAGTGTTCCTGTTGGCCGTCTATGTATCTTCTTTGAAAATATGTGCATTCAAGTCCTCTGCCCATTTTTTAGTTGGGTTTTGTTATTAGTTTTGATATGAAGTTGCTCAAGTTCTTTATATATTTGGGCTACTGATCCTCCTTATTTCATGTATGATTTGCAAATATCTTCTCCTAGTCATAGGTTGCCTTTTCATTTTGTTGATGATTTTCTTTGCTGTACAAAAGCTTCTTAGCTTAATGCAATTCCATTTGTTTAAAATTTTTTTTAATGTTTTAAATTTATTTTTGAGAGTCAGAGAGAGACAGCATGAGCAGGGGAGGGTCAGAGAGAGAGGGAGACACAGAATCTGAAGACAGGCTCCAGGCTCTGAGCTAGCTGTCAGCACAGAGCCCGACGCGGGGCTCGAACCCACAAACTGTGAGATCATGACCTGAGCTGAAGTCTGACGCTCAACCGACTGAGCCACCCAGGCGCCCCTCCATTTGTTTACTTTAGCTTTTGTTGCCTATACCTGAGAAGACTGGTCCAAAAACTATACGGAAAACCTATGTCAAAGGGCCTACTGCCTATGTTTTCTTTTAGTGGTTTTATGATTTCAGGTCTGACTTTCAAGTCCTTAATCCATTTTGAATTTATTTTTGTGTGCGGTAGAAGACAGTGGTCCAGTTTCATTCCTTTGCATGTACCTGTCTGGTTTTTCCAGCACCATTTATTGAAGAGACTGTATCGTCTCCATCGTATCTCTTTGCCTTATTTGGCCATATGTGTGTTCATTTGTTTCTGGGCTTTCCATTCTATTCCATTAATTTGTGTGTGTGTGTTTGTGCCAGTAGCATAGTGTTTTGGTTACTGTAGCTTTGTAGTATTGTTTAAATCAGGGAGCATGATACCTCTTGCTTTGTTCTTTCTCACGATTACTTTGGCTATTTGTGATATTTTGTGGTTTCATACAAATTTTTGTATTGTTTTTTCTAGTTTTGTGAAAAACTTCCATTGCTATTTTCATGGGTATTGCACTGAATCCATAGATTGCTTTGGATAGTGTGAGCATTTTAACAGTATTCTTCCAATTTATGAATGTCGTGTATCTTTCCATTTATTTGTGTCATCTTCAATTTGTTTTTTTCATCAGTGTCTTATAGTTTTCAAAGAATGTGTTTTTCACATTTTTGGTTAAATTTATTCCTGGATATTTTGTTTTATTTTTTTGAAGAGAAGTGCATACATAAGATTCTCTTTTAAATTTTTTTTAGTTTATTTAAAGTTTAGAGTGAGCAGGGGAGGGGAAGAGAGAGAGGGAATAAGAGAGAATCCTAAGCAGCTTCTGTGCCAAAACCACGGAGCCCAGTGTGGGGCTTGAACTCACAGACTGTTAAGATTGTGACCCCAGGAAAAACCAAGGGTTGACATCCCAACCAACGGAGCCACTCAGGCGCCCCTAGGTATTTTCTTCTTTTTGATGCAACTCTATATTAATTTCTCTTTTGGATGGCTTACTCTTAGTGTATAAAAACACTACTGAATTCTGTTAATTTTATATCTTGTGACTTTTTTGAGTTCATTTACTGGTTTTAATAGTTTTTTGGTGGAGTCTTTAGGATTTCCTATATATAGTATCATGTTGTCTGAAATTTCTTTTTCCTTATCAATTTAGATGTCTTTTATTTCTTTCTCTTGCCTAATTCCTCTGGCTAGGACTTCCAATAATCTGTTGACTAAAAATGGTGAAAAAATAAAGTGGACAATAAAGTTGTCTTGTTTGAGATCTTAATGGAAAGGCTTTCAGCTTGCCAGCGTTGAATATGGTGTTAGCTGTGGGTTTATCATATATATGGCTTCTGATTATGTTGGAGTACATTCCTTCTTGTCTTTGTTGAGAGTTTGTTTTTGTTTTTTTTTTTTATCATAAGTGGATGTTGAATTTTGCCAAATTCTTTTTCTGTATCTATTGAGATGACGATATGATTTTTGTTCTTTGATTCTTTTGTTAATGTGTTTTATTGCCATGATTAATTTGCAGATGACCCTACTTCATTGTGGTCTATGATCCTTTTAACACATTGCTGCATTCAGTTTGCTAATATTTTGTTGAGGATTTTTGCATCTATATTCACCAGGGATATTGGCCTAAAATTGTCTTTTTTGTGGTGTCTTTCTCTGGTTTTGGTATCAGAGTTATGCTGGTTTTGTAAAATGAGTCCGGAAGTATTCCTTTCTCCTTAATTTTTCTTTAAGTTTTATTTATTTATTTGAGAGAAAGTGAGAGAGCCTACATGAGCAGGGGAGGGGCAGAGAGAGGGGAAATCCCAAGCAGGTTCTGCAATGTCAGTGTAGAGCCCAAGGAGGGGCTCAAACTCACAAACTGTGAGGTCCTTCCTGACCTGAGCCAAAATCAGAAGTCAGGCACTTGAACCTGTCTGGTCCTGGACTTTTTCTTTTCTTTTCTTTTTTTTTTTTTTGAGAGTTTTTGAATTAATTATTCAATCATATTACTTGCTATTACTCTATTGATATTTTCTAAAATATTTTTCAATGTTTATTTAATTTTGAGAGAGAGAGAGACAGAGCACAAGTGGGGGAGGGGCAGAGAGAGAGGGAGACACGAAATCCAAAGCAGGCTCCCCACTCTGAGCTGTCAGCACAGAGTCCAAGGTGGGGCTCAAACCCACAAACTGCGAGATCATGACCTGAGTCAAAGTCAGATGCTTAACCGACTGAGCCACCCAGGCACCCTATTCTAGTAATATTTTCTATTTCTTCATGATTCAGTCTTGAAAGATTGTATGTTCTAGAAATTTATCTATTTCTTCTAGATTTTCCAGTATGTCAGTATAATTCCAATTTATTGTGATTCCTTTGTATTTCTGTCATGTCGATGGTAACTTCTTTTTTGCTTTTGATTTTATTTGGGCCCTCTTTTTTTATTGATGAGTCTGGTTCTAGGTTTATTAATTTTGTCTGTCTTTTCAAAGAACACAGCCATTAGTTTCATTGACCTTTTCTACTGTCCTTTTAGTCTCTTCTTTATTTATTTCCATTTTGATCTTTATTATTTCCTTTCTTCGACTAACTTACGGCCTTGTCCTTTTTCTGTTTCCTTTAAGTGTAAAAGTTAGGTTATTTGCTATTTTTATTGATTTCTTGAGCTAGTTTTTCTGTGTTGCTGGGAACTTTCCTCTTAGAACTGTTTTTGCTGCATCCCATGGATTTTAGAAAACTGTCTTTCCATTTTCATTTGTCTCAGGGTATTTTGTAATGTCGTCTTTGATTTCTTCATGAACCTATTGGTTGCATAATAGCATATTGGTTAGCCTTTGTGTGTGTGTGTGTGTTTTCCAGTTTTCTTCTTGTAATTGATTTCTAGTTTCATACCATTGTGTTCAGAAAAGATGCTCAATATAATTTCAGTCTTCTTCAATGTAATGAGACTGCATTGTGGTGCAACATGCAATCTGTTCTGAAGACTATTCCATGTACACTTGAAAAGAATGTGTAAAATCTCTAAAACCCCTCCATGATACATCTTAGAAACGAATGAAAACGTCTAATGCCATAGTTCTCAGGTTGCAAATTGGAATCAGCTGGGGGACTTAAAAAATACTGATTCCTCAGCCTCACCCTCCAAGATTCTGATATAATTTTTTTAAATTCTTCTGGGGTTGATTTGGTCTTTAATAATGGTTCAGAACATTTGGGAACATAATATTATTGAAAGATCTCAAAAAACTATTTTCCACATAACTTTTTCTGAAGCCATTTACGAAGCAATGTTCTTTTTCCCACTGATTGTATTATTCTTGTTAGTTCGTTTGTTTTTAATTATACAAAATGCCCAGATATTTTAGAGAAATGTTTAACCAATGTAACACAATTTTAAGTATGTTTAGAAACTTTTGAGTCTCATCTCTCCCATTAATTCAAATCCAAAATGTTGATTTTAATTTTTATCTTTCTACCAGTTTAATCTTCCTGAGAACATTTTAGTAATATGCAAAATTGAGTATAGAAAATACTCAAATAGGCATGTTGGGGCACCCGGGTGGCCCAGTCAGTTAAGCATCCAGCTCTTGGTTTCAGCTTAGTTCATGATTTCACAGTTAGTGGGATCAAGCTTGGAATTCTCTCTCTCTCTCTCTGCTCCTCCTGTCTGCTCTCCCTCTCTCATAAATAAGCATTTTAGAAATAAATAAAATAGGCATGTATTTATCTGGATTTAATAAATAACAGTGTTTTGTTATAACATCATATTTTTAAAATAAATTCATGACCTTATGTAAAAATAAACAAAACCTAATAGAAAAACTACATCCTCCTTCCTTTTGCATCTTTTTGTTCTTCCAGAAAATATATATATATATATATATATACTTCCAGAAATTATTTATATATATACCATTCCCAAATATATGTAGTGCATATATATGCATCCGTACATTTTGTGGCATTGTATATGTGTATATATATATCATTATATATAATTTGATATATCATATCAAATATCATTATATATATATATCATTATAAATATCATTATATATATATATATATATAATTAAAGTTTAGGAATTGTTCTTCAGGTTACCTTTATACCTGGGCTAGTCTGTTACAGTACGTATTTCTCTAATGCCTTTTAGCTCATATTCAATTCACAAACAGGGGAGTGATGTCAGTATAAGTAGGAGATTCATATATGTTTTTCTCCATGTTGTTAATATTTTATGCCACCAAGTAAGAGCAGCTGAGTGACAAGTATACAAGCACAATTGAATACAGCATAACAACAGAGTAATACAACATGATACACACAGTATTATTCCTCCTGTTCCATTTGCACACCTGCCCTTAGAAGTGTTGAAGTGTTATTCTACTTTGTAAATCTTTACAGCACCTCCTGTCATCACTTTCGTTAAAAGAATAGCACTATATTTACTGCAGTATTTCATTTCCAAAGTTTAAGAATTAACGCTGCTAATAACTTTTCATTAGAATGATTACTAAATGCTCTGGTTACAAAGTTGCATTGATTTTTATTGGCTTTTAAAAATTATGTTTCCCATAGACCTTATTATTTCTAGTGAGTGATTTTGCAGAACTGGTAGGTTTTTAGGAATGCATGTCCTGTGATGGCAGGAACACTTGGAGGAAAGTGTTGACCTTCTGTATCATATTCCCATTGCATGAATAAGCCAGTGTGTTTATTCATTCATTTATTGAGGGACTGTTAGGTTTCTGCATTACAGTACTAATTATTCTGTAGGGTTTCTTGTGCATCTGTGGCAAAGTTCACCTGACGTGGATTGCTGAATAATGACGTGTAACTTCAACTTTAATAGAGTTTGTCAATTTTCTTTCCAGAGCAATATATGCATATTTATATTGTGAGCAGCAGCTAATGAGAACTCTTGTTTCCTGAAGCCTAGTCATCATTTGGTGGTATCAGACAAAACTGTACTAATCCTAGGGGTATGAAATGTTACTTTGTTTTAATTTTGCATTTCCCTGATAAATAGTCATATTTTTTTCATAGTTTTTTAATCAGATAAGTTTCATCCTCTGTGATGTGCCTATTACTAGTGTTTGCCCATTTTTCTGTTGGGTTGTCCTTTTCTTATTATTGTAGAGATATTCTTTATAGTCGTATACTCTGGACATGAATATTTTCTGGATATGGACTCAAGATATTTTCTCCTAGTTTGTGACCTGTGTTTATAAAATCTGTTTTTCTTTGATGCATAGAAATTTTATGTTTCATTTTAAGTAATTATAGTTACCAAATTCTCTTTTTATGATTTGTATATTTCCTGACTAGTTTCAGAAATGTTTTTTTAATCCTGATATGTTAACTTTTCTTGACTATGTTTTCTTCTTATGATGTTCCACAGATTATTAATTATTCAGTCACTAATTCATTTTTTAAGATGAGAGGTAAGGCTTTAATTTGGTCTGTTTCATATGGAGAGCCACCCATTCAGTACCTTTTATAAATAGTAGCTGTAGACTGTCTATTCCTTTTTATTGGTCAATTTATCTACCTTTGAGCCAGTGTCATAGTGTATTAATTATTGTAGCTTTATGAATCTTGATATTTGGTAAGGTGAGTTTCACCAATTTGTTACCATCCTCTTTGGCATTCTTGATCTCTTACCATCTATAGGGATTTTAGGATAAGTTGTCAAGTTTCATGAAAATCTCTTTTTGGGATTTTGATTAGAATTATATTGAAAGCATAGGATACCTGGAGGACAAAGGCAATCTATTCTTAATTTGCTAAGGTTTATTTAAAATATAATTTAAAATATAATTGTTGAATTTTATCAAAGATATTTTCTGTATCTTTTGAAGTGATCATAAGGGTTTTCATAACTCTTTTAGTCTTAATTTAATGTTAATTATATGCATAGATGATATTTAATGTTACATAATCCTTACATTATTGTGTGTGATTTAATCATTGTGTGTTTAGTTTTTAAAAATGCTTTTAGTCATTATTGTCTCTTTTGCTTCAGGGAGCGAAGTTTTTCCCGGTGACCCACCAAGATCCTGTATCTAATCACCCCAAACTAAGTATTAATGTTAAGGTGGGATCTTAGTCCGCTCTAGCTGCTGTAACAAATTACCATAGACTGGGTGGCTTAAACAACAGAAATTTATTTCTCTGAGTTCTGGTTCCTGAGAAGTCCAAGATCAAGGTGCTGGCCAATTCAGTTCCTGGGCAGGGCTTCCTTCCTGGTTTGCAGATAACATTATTCATGGCTGTGTCCTCATACCCTTTCCTTATTCAGTGCAACAAACAGACTCTCTTACTCTTCATCGAAAACTGCTAATTCCAGGGCACCTGAGTGCTTCAGTTGGTTGAGTGTCCAACTTCAGCTCAGGTCATGATCTCTCAGTTCGTGGGTTCAAGCCCCCCAAAGGGCTCTGTGCTGACAGCTCAGGGCCTAGAGGCTGCTTGAGACTCTGTGTTTCCCTCTCTCTCTGTCCCTCCTCCACTTGTACACTCTTTCTCTCTCTCAAAAATAAACATTAAAAAAATTTTTTAACTGCTAATTCCATCCCAAAGGCCCTACCTACCCTCATGATCTCATCTACCCTAATTACCTCCCAAAGGCCTGAGCTCCAAAAACTGTCTCCTTTGAGGTTAGGGCTTCAACATACACATTTTGAAGGACACGAATATTCAATTCATAACAAGTGGGGAGATGGGATTGCAGAGTTTCGCTCCTCTTTGGGGACCGAAGAAGTCGCCCATCTTCTTGAAATTCTTTGCTGCTAGGACAAAATGATGTTTCTGTAAACTAAAGCTAGAATTTTCCTTTAGGAAAAAAAACTAAATATGTGTAGTATACTTGCATTCTACAAAAAATAATTAGATTTAATACTTTTCTTTTAATAATATGTTCCTGAATAATTATTTCAGTTACAAAAGGGAAAAATTCTTATGTAGTTTTAAGAAAATATCTAAAAAAGGAAAAAGAAAATAAATAAACCCTCTTTCACTAGAGTTAACCGCTCTTGAATTATTCTTAAAAAGCATGTCTGCATCCATTTCATGTAAGACTGGAGCCATATCATTCATACATAGTTAATGTATTTTAAGTATTGGTACCTGTTATTGTATTGTCATTGCTACTTTACTAATTGTTTTGATTTTATTTACTTATGATTTGTTTGGCTTTTTGTTTCTGTCTTCATATACTATCTCCTGAATTTATGTATAAATTCTTCTGGTTTTGATAATAGACTTCTTATTTCTGCTTTTACATAGTATTTTCTTTCTCTTATTTCCCCTTATTATTTTTTTTTTACTGAGGTTTTGTTGGAATATTTGACTTTTTTAAAATAAACATCTTTCGGGGCGCCTGGGTGGCTTAGTCGGTTAGGCGTCCGACTTTCGCTTAGGTCATGATCTCGCGGTTCGTGGGTTCGAGCCCCGCGTCGGGCTCTGTGCTGACTGCCAGCTCAGAGCCTGGAGCCTGTTTTGGAGTCTGTGACTCCTCTCTCAGACCCTCTCCTGCTCACGCTGTCTCTCTCTCTCCTAGAAATAAATAAAACATTAAAAAAATAAATAAATAAAATAAAATAAAATAAAATAAACGTCTTTCTTTTTAATACCCTTATTTTTATTTCTTCATTTTTTAATGTTTATGTTTTTAGTTTTGAGAGATAGAGTGTGAGTGGGGGAGGGGCAGAGAGAGAGGGAGACACAGAATCCAAAGCAGGCTCCAGGTTTGGAGCTGTCAGTAGAGCCCAAAGTGAGGCTCAATCCCACAAACCGCAAGATTATGATCTGAGTGAAAGTCAGATGCTTAACGGACAAAGCCATCCAGGTGCCCTGATACCTTTATTTTTAATAGACATTATTATTCTTATTATTAAAAAGTATGTAATTGTATTTTTGTTTTACTTTCATATGATTGTTTCTTCTGAGGAATTGTATTTCCCGTTGGTTGGGGCTTTATGATCATGTTTTGATAATGATTTTTTTTTAATAGGTTTGTTGCTTGATGGCTATGTAATTTGGTTTCTATAGTTTTAGTTGCTTAGAATTTATTAAAGTTATCTTTTTGGCCTAGAATGGGATCATTTTCTAGAAATGCTCTTTGGAAACTCAAAAAAAAATTTTTTTTGGTCCATAGCTATTCTGGATTATTAATTGCAGATAACTTATTTTAGTTGCAAATTATTACAGAAACCATCTATGTAAACATTTTTTTTACTATTTCCTAATATAAACCATGAATAATAATGATTAAGTCTCTTTTAAACAAATCTGGAGTAGGCAGATAAGATTTGGTTTTTCCTCCTGTCTTTTTTCTACATCCATATTTCATAGTCCATAAAACAGTAATTTCTCCTGGTTTATCTAAATGGGAGATTTAAAAACACAACTAATTGCTAAAAATCCACTTATTAAATATTCATGGCTCTTGTGATTTTTATAAGTCAGGAATGCAAAAGAATACAAGTTACAAACAAGAATTACAAAACAATGGAAAAACTACATCAAGATGTGTTCTTCTGCTTCTCTTTAACCTTACCAGGGAATTATCGTATTCCTGTTTTAGGAGTTCTGAAAATAACCTGCTGATAGCTAACAATCTTTACTCAGACTTACATATAGGACCCAGAATTCTAGAACTTGTCTATAGTAGTTCGTTTATTTTATTTTCTGGAAAAAAACATATATATTTTTTCAATGCATATATTTCATATTCCATTCCCTTAACATGAAAATTTTGAAAGAGAATTCAGGAAGACCTATTGATTTTACTTCTTCTTATTAAGAATTGACTTAAAGGGGCAGCTGGATGGCTCAGCTGGTTAACATCCAATTTTGGCTCAGTTCATGATCTCAGGGTTCGTGACTTTGGGCCCTTTGCCGGGCTCTGTGCTGACAGTGTGGAGCCTGCTTGGGATTGTCTCTCTCTCTGCCCCTTCCATACACTCTCTTGCTCTCTTGCTCTCTCTTAAAAACAAAAATCATCTGACACTTAGGGGGGTTGTGCAGACACATCATTGATCAGACACTGATCTAGTGTTGGTGAGAAGCACACCAAGGTATAATACATAAGGTGACCACTGATTTTGTCAGAGCTGAAGAGTAAGGCAAGAGAAGTTTGGGTTTGATTTTTAGCCCCCCAGAACTGAAATTCTAAAGCATCTGTAAGGTAATTAAGTTAGTCTGTGGTAGAGAAGTGTTATGTTCACAGAGAGATTATTTTTAAGCTTCCCATAAACATGTAAGAGTCATAGACTAAGAAAAATTTATGAATTTTATTACTTACCAAAGTCACTGCCGTTTAGGAGAAAGCATGTGAATTTATTATATTATAAAGA
Organism: Proteles cristata cristata; assembly: GCA_017311185.1. Classification (NCBI taxonomy): domain Eukaryota; kingdom Metazoa; phylum Chordata; class Mammalia; order Carnivora; family Hyaenidae; genus Proteles; species Proteles cristata. Next base: position 509,354 of record JAESUZ010004109.1, on the reverse strand, counting down.
GTAATTGTGCTGTATAAATAATAATTTATACTTTGGAATTATCCTCCAAAACCAATTCAAGTTAAAGTCATCAATGTAGCATAGGTTAGAGAAAGTAAGACTAGAAAAAATATGATTATATAATAAATGCCAAATAAAATAATGAGTAAAAGATAAATCATAGCTAACTACCTTCTTTTCTGGTTTTTGCTTAGAAGAGAATCCATGGAGAAATATATTTTACAGATTATCTATCCTAAATTAAAGTAGCTATGAATAAATAGTCCCTGAGACAAACAGTAAATCCTTTACCAAATCTACTGTGCTTTATATTAAGAAAAGTTATTTTACATGATAAAACTAACTTTATTTCAGAATTAAGCAGATGACACACTTAAATACTTTCATGTAAACATAAAGCAGTTTTGAATTTAAAAAATCATATTTACATATGCTTTAGAATTTATATAATGAGGGGTGCCTGTTGTGGCTCAGTCAGTTAAGCATCCGTCTTTGGCTCAGGTCATGATCTCACAGTTCATGGGTTCCAGCCCCACGTCGGGCTTTGTGCTGACAGCTCAGAGCCTGGAGCCTGCTTCATATTCTGTGTCCCCCTCTCTCTCTGACCCTCCCCTGCTCACGCTCTCTCACTCTCTTTCTCTTAGAAATAAATTTAAAAAATTAAAATTTTTTGAAAAAAAGAATTTGTATAATGATTATTGGAACAGAACAACAAATTGTATGAAATAAATATTAGCAATTTTAGGTAGTAATGAGGCAAGCCTTTGTGTATGATTTATATTCCTATGAAATTTCTTGAATAAATGATATACTTACTCATGATTATACTAGATTATACACACATTCATAGGGGCTTACATATATAAAATTATCTTCTGTCACTATTAGGAGTAAATAACGAAAATATTTTAGAAGTTCATCAAATATAGCTTTTATAATATAAAGTGTGAAGTGTATATGGCCAATGTCTTATAATTCTTTGTCTCTGTGTCCCCTCAACTCTTTGCACAGTGTTAGACATTGAGAAGGCTCCTTAGACATTGAGGAGGCTCAGTTGTATTTCTTGATTGTTTAATTCTAACTTAATTTGTAAAAGTAATTCATTCAACCATGAGTGTCCATCTACAGTGGTTATACATTTCTTTCAATTCATCACATAGAAAAAAGTATAGGTGATTGATTGATTAAGAACTTCCTTATGGATAGAAGACCCTTCTCTATATCATATTTGTCCTTCTATTTATGTAAGTAGAAGATAATTGGATTGATATAAAACTTGTCAACATTTGATACTTGGGTAGGAACCATAGGAACCGTGTTTTAGATGGGGACCTGGGAAACCAAAGCAAGCAAACAGCTTGGGAGGGTCTCAAAGGCATGAATCAGCACCAGTGTCTGAGGTATACTGGACACGATTGAAGCACCTCCAGTCACTTACATAGTACAAACACCAGGTTTACCCAGCGCTCATGCTGTAACACAAACCCAACCAGAGTGAGCTTGAGGTACGAGACCTGGGAGACAGTGGAGGAAAACGCATGAATCTAAACCTGTCACAAAGTTCTCAGGGTTCCAGTCAAAAAGATTAGTAACAAGAGGAAGAGGCTTCAAGGGACATAGGAGGCTGTTTGTAAGCCAAAGATATCAAAAAACCTCTAGTGTCCTGTTAAGAGAAGCACCGGGTAATATCACCCTCTGGGAAGGGTAGGGAACATTCTAGAGGGCTCTAGCCTTTTTAGAGCCCAAAAAGTTATATCTTCTGCCAGGCTTCTGTTGACAAGTTGAACTTGTTTCAACTGATTGTTCTGTAATATAAGTAGTTCAATTTGTTAATGTCACTCTGTTTTGTAATAGATCTTACCTGTATCCCTGGTCAGTTACCCACAAATAAGTGAAATTTTCTCTAAGGAAAATGAATTGGAGCAGATGCACTGTAATTCATTAAAATACTGGAAAATGAACTCAGAACATATTTGCAGTTTGTCATGGAGGACCCATATCATCTCCTTTTCACCATCAGTGGCTTTTCAAAGTGCCAGTGTGATAAGTGCACAGGTTGTGGCTTATCAGGCTTGATCAGAACCCACCCTGTGCCTGTTCCCCGCCCCCAGACCCCCATTCTTTCAGTTGTACCACTTGTAATTATTTCTTACTTTAAATCTGTAAATAATGTGCTTGTTTTACTAACCTTTCTAAATGAGCGTCATTGAGGTACCAAGAATAAACTATGTACATTAAAGTAGAGAACAGGGTAAGTTTTGGCATACACATACAGCTGTAAAGCCACCACATCAATCAAAATAATGAACATATCCCAAGTTTCCACATTTCCTTGTGCCCCTTGGTAATCCCTCTCACACTCCTTGCCTCATCTCTAGTCAACCAGTGGCCTGCTTTCCATCACTACAGAGGAGTTTGCATTTTCTAGAGTTTCATATAAATGGAATTACACAGACTATATTCCATTTTTTTCCTGTTTTTTTTTTTCAGTTCACATAATTATTTTGAGATACCTCCCTGTTGTTCTTGTGTCAATACTTCATTCCTTTTTATTGCTAGCAGTATTCCACTTGTATGAATGTAGCACGTGTGTTCAACCACTCACTGTTGGTGGACATTTAAGTTGCTTCCAGTTTGTGGCTGTTAAAAACAGCTGCTATGAACATTGGTGAACAGGTCTGTGTATGGATCTGACTTTATCTCTCTTGGTTAAATACCTAAGAGGGGACTAGTTGCATCAGCTGGGAAGAGGCTGAGAGAATCAAAACCACATCACGTCAGCCCTCCCCTCAGCTGGTTCGAAGTTAGTAATGGCAATGACAGGTTCATCCTTGTCATTTCTGACATATTCAAAAGATCCCACAGAGGCTGAGGGCTGATCTTGTAGGTCTATAATATGTAGAATAAAAGAAAAAAAATATTGTTCTTATTTTAATAAGTATAAACTATCACTGTGTACAGCACCATTACTGTAATCTGAAAACATCCATCACTGATTTATATATGGCATTAAACATAGTTATTATATGAGCTTATTGAAGTATTATCAATTAGATTATGTAAACAGTATAATTTTCTCCATTAAATATATTTATGTCTACATTCATTTTTTTCATTGTAGGTTACCCAACATATAGTAATGTTTAGAATTTCTTATTAAAAGCCATGATAGTTAGTACTTTAACATTTTACTTCATTTGTTGAGATTTATTTGTTCCGTCCATAAAACTCAATTTTATGTTGCCTTCATTTATTTTCTTTCAGAGATGTCTTAGGAATCCTTCACATTTTATAAGGAACCATAAATTTATTTCAGCCTAGGGCCAACAGCTAGCTTTCATGTTGACCTAGATGCATATATGCAATTTAGTCAGTGAGTTTTGAAAATTTGAGCGATAGTACATTAAACTAGAATAATGAGCCAATAAAAATTTTTATAGCACTTAGAAAAATTATTTCTCAGACATTTGCACTATCACTTTACTCATTAAAATTAGTCTAGTATCATAAGGTAGACCGTGTATGTATTCCCAAGGCTTGAAAAAAATCAACAGATCTTTTCTGGTGATCAGATGATTGACCTGAGTACATGATAATGAATTCTTGTTTGTGGAAAGCTGGACCAGCCATTTGTAACTAGATTATCCATCTTTAAATAATGGAGTAAAACGTTTGGAAAATCATATAATGTTTATAATGCTCCTCACATGTTAAATGCTATATATGGTTGGTCAATTAAAATTGTTATCTTCATATAGTCCTTGCCAGTGTGTACCATTGGGTTTAAACTTGCAAAGCCTCAAATTCGTCATCAGCAGATGGAAAAACTACTACAGCTTCAAAGGGTCTTCATGGAAATTAAATGAAACATTACAGTGAATCATAGGCACATGTTCAGAAGGATGGAAGTCAAATGTAGCAAATGCTCAAGGGACAGTGGTTTTATATTTTTCACAAAGCTGCTAACATGTAATTGGCCTGTCCTATAAACCAGACCTTGAAGGGTTTTATAGGATTTTAATCTCCCTGATGCGTTAGCCACTTGCGGTAGTGAGTTATGTGCTCAGGAAGGGACATTAATGCTTACGACTCACTAAGGCCCTGTTTCCTGTTTGCCTAATCACTTCATTGGCCTTTACCTTGTTTTACAAATGTACTTAATTCAATAAGGAAAAATGCTTCTCCTGAAGTTGTTAGAGTGGTGAAAGGTGTTTCCAAGCTAAACACTTCATATTATTTGGGGATGATGTGTATGATTCAAGCAATTTTTTAATATTTTGTTGGTTTTTTTTTTACTTTTGAAGGAAGCAGTTTAAAATAATGCTATATCTAACTATGTAGTTATTTCTGTTTTCCATTATGCTTAATGAGAATGACTTATGTTTTAAGTAAATAATAAACATCTGAGAAGGAAAAATTCACGTTTAAGTATTTTAGATTCCAATTTGGCAACTAAATACATTAATCTAAACACATAGAGATTATGGAGATAATTCATGTTCCCATTAGTCATTTAGACATTGGGGTGTAAATGTTACTTGTTTCTTCAATTCAGTTCAGCTGCTATAATTAAATGATATTATTCATCCAGCAGCAGTCCTGAAATCTTTTGTATTCTGGCAAAACACAGTAAAGAAAAAAAAGTTTTCTATAAAATCTGGTTTACCTTCAGTTAGAAATTTTTCTTTTAAGTTTTTAGTCCTTTTCTTAATTGTGACTAGGAAATAGAGCCTCTCAGATCAGCGATAAAGGCTAATTTCAAATTTTCTCTAAATCTACAGATACGCTCTTCATTTTCCTTAGTCTGGGCTTAAATTGCTCTGCTTGCATTTGTAATCAGAAATTGATTGGGTTGCTGTGGAAACTGGAAAAATGTGTTGCTCGTTGAAGACAAAATGCAGAAGTACTGTTATCATAATTGTCTGTCATCCTAAATGCCTATCAGTCTGAACAGTACATTGATAAAGTGTTCAAACTCCAACCCTAAAATGCTTCTCTTCAGAATACTACTTTGTGGTCAGTATTAATCCTCTAGATTGATTTTTGTAACAACTACCTCTGTTACATATTTAATTTGCTTCCACATTGAACTTCTTTTGTTATACAAAATGAAATTAGTTTCCATTTTATTCATACTTATAAGGCACATCATGGGAAAAAAAACATGAAACACAGTAAAATATTATTTACCCAGGAGCCAATCATCTGAAACATTTCAACTGCTAATCATGAAGACATAAAATAAGCGCAAAAAATCAGTTGAAGAATTTTTAACATCAGGTAATAAAGAGCAAGAGACTGTATCTTTAGCAATGAATTCTTAAAGCAGTGCGTTTAAGAAATGCAACATAGGTGAAAAGTATATATATATAGCAGTTTTCATATACTGTATATCCTGATGCACAGTTAAAATTGCTTTGACATATTAGATTCGTTGATAAATTAAGCAGAGGAGGGAAACATTTGTCTAGATATATGTACCATATTTTATATTTTTTATTTAAAAATCAGAAGGGCATACACTTAAAACTATTTCAATCCATTTCTCCCTTACAGAAGCAGACAGATATCTGTGTGTTTTACAGAGATATTTTATGCATTTTAAGCACATGTGTATGTATGCATTCATTATCGTCAGATTTCTTACTTTGAGCAACTCTGAGGGTTGTATAACTCTGAGGTTAAGCAACTCTTCATTTGTCTATTGGCCACTTTGTAAAGTGCCCATTGTTTTGCTTGCCCATTTTTCTATTAGTTGCCTTTGTTGTTTTTGTTTTATTACTGACTTGTGAGCACTCTATACACTATAGATCTTCAGATCTTTTATTGGCTGTATGGTTTGTAAATCTCTCTTCTTCTCTGGCTTGTCTTTTCACTCAATAGAGTCTTCAGATAAACAAAACGTATTAATCTTAATGTCAAATTTATCAATCTTTTTTTTTTTTTTACAATTAGTATCTTTTTGTATTGATTAAGAAGTCATTCCCTATCCTGAGGCTATAAAAATACCCATTGGGTGGCTCAGTCAGTTAAGCAACTGACTCTTGATTTCTGCTGAGGTCATGATCTTACAGTTCATGAGTTCAAGCCCCACATCAGGCTCTGTGCTGACAGTGCAGAGCCTGCTTGAGATTCTCTCTCCCTCTTTCTCTGCCCTTCCTGTACTCATTGGGGGAAATAAATAAATAAACTTTAAAAATACCCTTTTTACATTAAATGAATACTTTAAAAATACCCCTTTTACATTATATAAATAAACTAAATAAATAAATTAAATTAAAAATACCCTTTTTACATTTAGATCTACAGTCCACCTGGAATTCATTTTTGAGTAAACCGTGAGTTAGGATCATGTTTCATTTTGTCAGTCTGTGTATCTGATTGAGCAAGCACTGTTTTTTGAAAATGCCACAATTCCCCAAGGCTTCACAGTATGGCCTTTATCACAGATTATTTGTATAGATTTCTGGACTCACTCTTCTGTTTTACTGTCTTTTGTAACTTTACGTGGTATTTTGTTACCTGGAAAAGTAAGTCTTCCAAATTTTTGTCTCCTTCAGGAGTAACTTAGATAGTTCTAGGCCTTTTCATTTCTATATAAATTTTAAATTACCATGTAAGATTTGCCAAGTTACTAAAAAGGAGTTACATCTTTATTGGGATTGCAGTGATATGCATCTGTCAATGGTGAGACTTAGCATCTTTATTATATTGAACCTTCTAAACCACAAACATGGTATATCACTATAATTATTTAGGTCTCTGTTAATTTCTCTGTATAAAGTTTTATAATATTCTCTCTAAGAGTCTTGCATATAATTCTTGATATTTATTCCTTCATACATTTTTGTGCTAATGCATATAGTCTGGTTACTCAGATTTTTTTCTGATTTTGACGTACAAAATTATTTTTTAATATAGGAAACTTGTGACATTTGCCTATTAATTTTAATGCACATGTTGACATTTTGGATCTTTGGCATACATACGCTATCAACTGTGAGTAAAAATTTTGTATCTTCTTTTCCAGTCCATATAACATTTTTTCCTTGTCTTACTGAATGGGGTTGGTCTCCTGCTTCATTGTTAAATAGATAAATAATAGTGGGCATCCAATTTTACTTTGGATGACCTTTACAAGATTAATGCAATGTTCCTCTATTTCCAATATACCTAAAGTTTATATCTTACATGTTGCTTTTGTAAGTTTGTATCTATTGAGATGATCAATTTGGTTTGCTAACATTTTGTGTTTGAATTTTATATTCATGTTCACAAATGATACAGACCTATTATTTTCCATTTCACACTATCCTTTTTGTATATACCTGTATATATTGTGAAAAATTAAAAAAAAACCCTGCATTCGAACATTAAAAGGCATATAAGTAAAACATACAGTTCAATATATGAATATGACATGTTTACTATGTATAAATGAGACAGTAAGATACGGTGGCTTTATTTGTTTTGTTTTGAGAGAGAGAATATGTTGGGGAGAGGGGCAGTGGGAAAATGGGAGAATCTTAAACAGACTCCACACTTAGTGCACAGCCCGGTGCAAGACTCAATCCCACCTGGGATCATGACCTGAGCCAAAATCAAGAGTCAGGCACTCAGCCAGCCAGGTACCCACAAAGTACTCTAGTTTTATTTTTATTTTTCTCAACAAACAGCTGTGTACTATTTTGCACATCATTATTTTCCCTGATCTTGTACCTTCTTTGTAAAATTAGGCATTTAAAATGTATTATTTGTAAAGCCTCTTCCAGCTCTGCGTTCCTGTGATATGCAAACAGTTGATGCTTGTGCATGACTCTGAATATACATAAGCATATGTTAAGTTCATGTCTTTTCTCTTGACTATAGCGTATTTTCTGCCTATGTGTAGGATTTTAAAATCAATTTCTATCTGATCTTGAGTGGCTTAGTTTTAGCTCAAAACTAATTTTCACATGACTACTTAGTTCATTATTGATGATACAGAGCCATCGGCATGTGCACTATACTACAATCATTTTAATAACACAGACAGCAGAGTCAATCTGACTGGCTTGGAAATCCAAGCTATCCTATATGTTAAGTGCTGTTTTTCTCTCTCTCCCAGTTTTTTCACATATAAAAGATGATGATAAGATTATATGTTTCATAAGGATATGAGGACAAAATAAGTAAGACATTCAGAACACTAAGACCACTGCTTACTTAACATGTTTGCTATTTTTATTAGTATACATATTTATACCATGACTTGATAATAAGCTATTATTAGCCTTAACAAATAAAAATGATCATTTTTGTATAAAATTTATAAATCTGTTTCAAGAATATTTTTAAAATAAAAATAGTATAAATTAAGCATGAGTAGTATTGACATGTCTTTTTTTTTTTTTAATGTTTTATTTATTTCTAGGAGAGAGAGAGAGAGAGAGAGAGACAGCGTGAGCAGGGGAGGGTCAGAGAGAGAGGGAGTCACAGACTGAAACAGGCTCCAGGCTCTGAGCTGGCAGTCAGCACAGAGCCCGACGCGGGGCTTGAACCCACGAACCGTGAGATCATGACCTAAGCGAAAGTCGGACGCTTAACTGACTAAGCCACCCAGGCGCCCCTCACATGTGTTTCAATCAAAAGATAACAATGCTTTTGACCTGACATGTAGAAAAAGGCTAAGCTTTAGGGAAGTTCTTCTCTTTTTGGTGTTAAAATAAAAGTTTGTGTTTCTAGCCATTGAAGAAAACTTGGGCTACTTCTTCATAAATTGACATGGAATTTCCTTTATTATATGAATAGAATGGGTAGAGGAACATTCGTTGAATAAGGAAAAATAGTTCCCTAGAATAAAAAAATACTCAGATGATTTCCACTGATTACAATTGATCTTATTAAATTTCTAAAATCAGATTTCATTGAATAAAACAATTAATTGGTGCCACTGGGAGTAAGAATACTTTTGTTAGTCAAGGACATGGATGTGCCCTTCCGTTTTATACATTGTCTTCATGAGCATAGGTATTAGCCTAGGATTTTGGTACCTGATCTGGCTATGGCTTCTAAATTATGAGAGCCATGAAAAATTTCACATTATGTCATGTTTCTGAGAATATTTGGTCAGTGAGAAAATGTACAGAAATTAAAGCTGTGGATCCACATATAGCTCCCGTAAGGGTAAGATTGACCTGATACATAGGAAGAGAAATGGTAGGTATCATTCATTTAAAGTTTTTTAATGTTCACTGATTATTTTAAGAGAGAGAGAGAGAGAAAGCATAAGTGAGGGAGGAGCAGAGAGAACGAGACACAGAATATGAAGCAGGATCTGGGTTCTGAGCTGTCAGCACAGACCCCAATCTGGGGCTCAAACCCACAGACTGCAGACCGCAAGGTCATGACCTGAGCTGAAGTTGAATGGCAAAAACTGACTGTGCTACCCAGGTGCCCCAGTAGGTATTATTCATTTAAACAAACTTTATAATACACTTTCTCCATAATTTTATTTTCTTAGGACCTAACCCTAACCCTAACCCTTCCAGATTTACGAATAGTTATAGTAGCTAATGTTTTCCTCACCACTTTGACCTGGTCTAAATATACTTTGGGGGACAAAAGACATATATTTCTTTGTTTTACAGTGATAGTAAATCTACCACTCAAGAATCTTGGACAACTAAAATTGCTGAAAATGTACTTAATAGACTGTATGGTTACATAGGAGTTATTATTTTTGCCTACTGTAATACAAATGCAACTTCAAGTATATTATTTGTTTTTAACACAGAGCTTGTTCTAAAGATCCAATATTTGGATGATTTTTCTTGAAAATAAACCTTCAAATATGTATGTAAGTATGTGCCCTGATAGCCCAGAAGTAGAGCCTAAGGCAAGAATTCTCGTGCAAGTAATTTGTGAAGGGAGAGCTTTCAGGTGTCACCTGCAAGGAAATAAATGCAGCAGGAGAGGGAAGGAGGAAAACTAACCAAAAATGTGGCTTCAAGGGAAGTCTCACCTCAGCCTGATCCCATGAGGAATTTGCACCAAAAGTGCAACTTGAGACAAAGGAATGAAGCTTTTGTGCATGAGACCTCTTTATGTGCCCTGCCGCAGTCACCATGGCCACTGGCCAGGCTGTTCCAGGTGGGGGCCACGGCTCCCAGGCCCGTCTGAGCAAGACCACTACCACTCTGATTTCCCAAGAGCCGCTCTCCGGAGAAGGTTGCAGACAGGAGCCATCTGCCAACACAGGGTCCCTGGGGATCTGCATGGAGCACTAAAAGCCTACCGCAAGCAAAGGTGGGGCCTCCATGACTGGTTGATGGAGTCCAGACACTGGAGGGGAGATGCAGGCAGACTGAGGGTCAAGGACATACTTTCAGAGGCAGGAGTGAGTGTGGAATGTTGGAGGAACGCTGAGAATGAGGCATTGTCAGGGGGTGGTGGGGCCGGGGCAGCTACCAGAGAGCAGCTCAGGGAGACGGATGAGGAGCAGGGCACCAAAGTTTTGTGGGCCAAGGGAGGAGTTTAAGCATTGGTTTAAGCAACATGCAAAGCCAGTGGAGGCAGGGCATGGCGAGATGTGATGAGGAACCACAGAAGGCCAGAGTGGCTGGCGAGAGGGAACCAAGCAGGAAAGTTGAGATGATAGGACACAAGGTCAGAGAGTGGGAGTTTAGAATGTGCAGGGCTTCACAGGCCTCTGGAAGGCCTTGCTGTGCTGTGGCTTTTGGCTTTGGCCTTGGCATTTTCCCTGGGATGAGATGGGCCACCGAAGGATGGTGAGACAATAGGGATCCAGAGAAAAGATCACCATGGATGTTGTGTCCAAAACAGACCAGAGGGCGGTGTGATCAGAAAATGGGGAGACCTTGCAGTGCTTGGGCAAACATGTGATGGCGACTTAGATGTGGCAGTTGCATGGAGTTGTGGAGAGCTGAGCATACTCTGGGTAGATGCTCTGGCTGACGGCATTTGCTGCTGGCTTGGATGTGCAGGGCTGGGGACGCGGGTAAGGAAACACAAGAATGAAGTCCTCTGTGGCTTCCCTTCTGGTGGCTCATCTCCACAGGTGAGATACAGCCTCCCTATGTGGTTGATGGCCTTTGCTCTCGCTGCTCCTCTGAGGCTTAGACTTCTCTCCCACACGCTGTCCCTAGAAAGTCGAATTCCTGTACTTAACCCAAGAGGAACCATTTAGCTCCCTGCTTTGACTTATCCCTGGTTCTGCCTCGGCATATCCAAAGACTCATACTTTGTTTGCCCTGCTAAACTAAGCCAGTTATGGCCCCTTCTTACCCACTAGCAATACAGATGAGTTGGTAGAATCTTTTTTTTAAAATTATTTTTCTCTTCAGTACCATTAATTTTAAATACGAAGAAACAGGATCGAGATTTATTTCTCCACCAATTTGAAGTACTCTATTACCTGTACAAATATGGTATGTTTTGGTTTTGAAAATTTGGCACCCCACCCCACTATTAGTGCTAAGCACTGTATGAGTTACATAACTCATAATAGAACAGTTGCATGTATTAGATGTCAAATTCCGGATTTAGTAAGTGGTGAAATGGACTCACGAGGGTTAAGTAAGTTGTCTAAGATAAAAAGCTCGGTAAGGGAAATTTCAAAAGCCTATCTGACTGATTCTAAAATCATCTGCTTTGAGAGGCCTTTAAAAGATACAAGGACACAAATCTAGTAAGAAGCTCTGTGTGGGCAGGGAACTCTGCTGTCTTTTTTATTGCTACATTAACTGGCATTAGTAAGTTCTTAATAAATAATTGTTGAATTAATGAATGAATCAGTTTATAAGGCATTATCAATGAGATCCTGGAACTTTGGAGGAAGAGAAGCTAATTCTGACTGGAAACTTCCTAGTAGATGTGGTATCCTAAGGGGACTTTAACACTGAGAAGGATTTCAACAAGTTATAGTTTTACCCATAGCCAAGAAAATGCTGAAAAAAAGCCAAGGCATTATGTAAGGGCATAGTTCCTCTTCTGTGGAAACACCAAAAATTGAAAGTAGAAAGCTCATTCTTGGAGGATCACTTAGGACCTTGATCTTATGGTACTTGATTCATTCTCTTTCCACATCAGAGAACCTTCTGAGGGGATGTTAGGGAGTAGGAATCATGAGGGCCTTGGGATTCCTTCTCTTTATATTATTCATGAGGTTTTTTTTGTTTGTTTGTTTTGTTTTTTCTAGGAGAGAGAGAGAGACAGCATGAGCAGGGGAGGGTCAGAGAGAGAGGGAGTCACACACTGAAATAGGCTCCAGGCTCTGAGCCGGCAGTCAGCACAGAGCCAGACGCGGGGCTCGAACCCACGAACCGCGAGATCATGACCTAAGCGAAAGTCGGACGCTTAACCGACTAAGCCACCCGGACGCCCCTTATGAGTTTTAACTTAAAAGATCATAAGCGTATGAGTGTTTTTTAAAGACTTCTAAAAACTATACTTTTTTTTTTTTGCCATAACTGAGCTTAACATGGTAGAGATACCTACTTCAGACTATGTGTTCTTTTCATCGTGGATACTAATTTACATTATGTGAATAAGTTACTATTCGTATCTTGTTGCATGCTAAAGATATCAGATTTCAAAATCAATTTTACCTATACAGCAATGAGTAATCAATTTACAGGCAGATTCGTTTTACATTTTTCAAACACAACCTTTGCTTTTCATTCTGATGAGAACTCTACTCATTTGAGTATAAGATTATTTTACAGCAAAGTGTAACCTTGATTTACATCCTGATGTTAAGTATTTATACTAGTTTATCCTGTGTGTGCAGTATTTTATCTCTATAATTACACTAAATGGGCCAGGTTTGCTTTCTAATGACATTTAGGAATACACTTCACACAATATTCACTAAAATGCATGTGGGTTCTGATTTCAGGAAACCGCTTAATGATCCCGACAGGTTCTCTGTTTTTCTAAATTTTAGGACTTGTCTCACACAAATCAGCAGTATCCAGGCCTTCAAATTTATAAGATCCATTCAAACTTTAAATGCCCTTGATTAATAAAAATACATGTGACAGCAAAGTAGAACTCTGCTTTTAAGCTGTTAGAGAGAACATAAAATGATTATGGCTCGCAGTAAATGTTATTATGGTCCCAAGATGTTTCCTGAGGGATTCAGCAGTCTCCCACACTTTCCTTAAGACTGACCCTCTCTCCTTGAGAAGTAGCCAAGAGAGAGAGCTGTGGAGGCAAGCCCACGGTCGGATCACCTGCCATGGCGCTGACAAGCCTCTGATAGAAAACCTAATTTACAGTTTAAGAAGCACATCCATTATCCTTCCGATTTTAAAATAGAACATACATCAGCAAAATGATAAAAGAAAAGTGCTTAAGAATTATGAAAGTCAAGGACTATTTCATATCATAAAGTCACAACCCTTTTTGAATATTACTTTAAATTATAGCCAAGTCTAATGATATTCGTGTGTTCTGTTCTCTGAAAATTAGTATCACAGTATTCCAACCACTGAAAATCTAATAATCACAGATTAACTATCGACTTCCTTTTACATTTAGGTACATGATGTTGCCGGTATTTAGATACCTTTTTATGAAACAGATGTGCACCGGGACACTGTTAGGAACACTTAAATAATGAATATTTTTCTGTTTACTTACATGAAAAGTACACCGTTGTTTTATTTCTAGTCAAATGTCAGTTGGTAATTTTTACTACTTTCTTTCTCATTCCTTACTCTTGTCTTCAGTTATTCTCAAATAATGAATGATAGGTGAAAATATCCTGGTATCTTCTGAAAACTCTACTGCCCTCCTGACATCCAAATAAACTCTTTTAAAGTGTTCACACAGAAACTTTGGATTTTCTTTTAAAAAGGGGTGTTCTGTATTACTGTGATCATAAATTCCATGACAGTAATTGTGTTATAATAATTAGTGGTGTGGATTAGATCATTTGAATTTTTCTAGCATTCTCTTACTATGTGCTTATACTGGAAGCGATCCATAAACATATTTTTATAATAGGCTAATTTATTAGAATGAGATTTGAGATTTGACACTTTGGAAACAGAAATGTTGAAGAATTTGCTTTGTAGTCTATTCTAGTAAAATTCAGAGTTATCATTAAGTTACCCATTCCAGATTTAGAGAGAGAAGACGGAAACAGGCAGTAATTTATTCTGCCTCTTACCAATGTTTTCTATATTAACTATTTACTGGCTGTAAGATGAACTGTTTGCCCTAGCTCTTGTACACTTTAGTGGATGATGCTTAGCTTATCTCCTTCCTAATTTTACTTTAAATATGCATTAATAAAATTAATATACAAATAAGAACAAATATTAAAATATTGTTAGACTCAAAAATCCATGCTTTTATATTATGTTCACATATCTTCTACTTTCTTTCTATCCAACTACCTACCTTCCTTCCTACCTACCTACCTCTACCGACCTAAATATTAGATCTGTTTGTCCCTGCAAGGTGACGTACCTTTTAAATTGGGCTACTGGCTTTTTACCTCTCTGCTTATCTCATAATAAATTTTAGGCACATCTTCGGAGGCCCCGAATATTTCCAGTATTTCTCTACTCCTAATCCTCCTTGTAATCTCTTCCCCCAGCCCCAGGACCATCTAATTTCAGGATCCTTTTGCCTAGGACTCTCTCAAGAGTGAGATGACCCCCTCCATCAATGCCTGGCCTGTTCCCTGGGGAAAAATGGAACAGGGAGAGTTCACACTGTCTCCAGGTCACTCTCATGTTTATTCCACTGCAGTAAGTAATTAATCATCTGGTTGATCATCTGAGAGCTCATCTCTGTCTCTCTCGTAAATCATCAGAGTTCCTGATACATATGTAATATATATATTATATATACATACCAACACATAGATAGATAGATAGATAGATAGATAGATAGATAGATAGATAGATAGATAGATAGATAGATAGATTCATGAGAGAGATTGGCCTATTAGTTTCCTTCCTATTCCAACTCTTTGGTCTGATTTTGGTTTCTAAGTCAGAATGACTTCATAGAATTAGTTGGGGTGTATTCCAGGTTTTTCCTTTCTAGAAGAGTCTGTGTAATATTAGAATAATGTTTTTCACAAAATTTTGTAGAACATTTCAGGAACATTATTGGGATGGCTCCTTAAATAAATATAATTAATAAGTAACTTATTTAATACTTTCAATGCTGAGGGAGTATTTAATCTTGATATTTCTTCTTGAATCTGTTTTCTAAGTTATATTTTCTAGAAATTTTCTATTTATCTGAGTTTTCAAATTTATTGGCATAAATTGTTTATAATATATTCATATTTTTAATCCCTGATCTATGATTATAAAGACCCTTTCATTTATGTTATTATTTATTGTGCCCTCTGTTTTTATTCAGCAATCTCAAAAGATCAGTTGCTTTTATTAACCATCTTTTTGTTAATAACAAATATTTGAATTTATAGGACCAATTTTTTTTTTTACAAATAGTTTATCGTCAGGTTGATTTCCATATAACACCTAGCGCTCATCCCCGCAAGTGGCCTCCTCCATGCCCATTTCCCCCCCTCCCCCCCACACCTATGAGTCCTCCGTTTGTTCTCAGCATTCAAGAGTCTCTCGTGATTTCCCTCTCTCCCTCTACCCCATTATTTCTCCCCTTCTTCTCCCCCATGGTCCTCCATTAAGTTCCTCCTAATCCCCCTATACATGCAAACATAAGGTATCTGTCCTTCTCTGCCTGACTTATTTCGCTCAGCATAAACACCCTCAAGGTCCATCCATGTTGCTACACAGGCCAGATTTCATTGTTTCTCATTGCCATGTAGTATTCCATGGTATAGATTAACCACATCTTCTTGATCCATTCTCTCTCATGAGAACAGCATATAAGCTGGGTTTTATCTATCTCACCCACTCTGAGAGTTTGGGGAGAATTTAACCTTTTTTTTTTTTTTACATCTACTGTGATCATTGATCTATTTGGATTTATTTCTACCTTATTGAGTTTTGTTTTTCTCATTCTATGACCACATATCACTTATTATCATTTCAATTGATTATTTTGTCTCTTATTCTGTAGGTTATTTTTCTTTCTGGAGGATTTATACAAACTCTTTGTATTCTTCGCATTATTACCCTTGGGTTTTTGCCATTCATATTTGCCTTAATAAAATCTAAAATTAAGTTATTTCCACTTCTCGCTTTAAGATTGTAGGTTATGTTAGAATACTTCCATGTGATCACCACTCTCAGACTCATATTCTGGTTTTCTCCAGCATTTTGGTTTCTCTAACCCCACAAATCAGACATTATTTCTATTATTTTAAATAGGTTGTTAGATATGCATGTATGGTTAGTAGCATACTTGCTCACCATTCCTTTAGGATCGCAGACCATTCTCTTGAAATCATATTTCTTCTTCTTAAAGAACATACTTCACAGCCTCCTTTAATGAAAGTCTCTTGGTAGATTCTTTACGTTCAGGTAAATGTTTTACTCTCATTTCTGAAAGAGTTTTCAGGGAATGTAATAACAGAATAGTAGTGATCATCTCTCAGTACTTCAAAGGCATTACTCAATGTTCCTTTCATTTCTGTTGTTGAGAAGTCTATTGTTACTCTAATTATTGTTCATTTTTCAGTGATCTGCCTTTTTTCTCTGGATATTTTTATAATTTTTTCAGAGTGTTTTCAGTCAAACAGTTTTGCTTGGAGATTGAGGTATAGATTCCTTGTCATGTATTGTGCTCAGGACACCCTGGAAATAGTTTCTTAAATCTGGATTTGGAAAATCACAATTGTTTTCAAATATTATGTCTCCTACAGTCTTATGGGATAAATATCTGTTTTACTTTCTAATTCTCTGCTCCATCTCTCCTAATTCTTAAAATATTTCAGCCTCACGTCTCAGCCATATTTTCTATATCAGTGATTATCTTTTCATCCTAGAAAGATTAGATTGAGAGAAAAAATATGACCAAAGATTTTATGGGGTTTTTTTTTTCACTAAATTCCAAAATATCAATATAGAGTGGTTTTTCTCTCTCTAAAATGACTTTGTACTTCTTTATTTTCTTAAAGCAGTGAGATTTTCTAACTATAACTGCCTACATTTGATTGGCATTGCTCACTGTAGGTCAAATTCACAGGAGGATTTTTAATTCAGAAGTGAACTTCAACATTGATTTCTATGGGAAGCCTATCTTGACTACCTTTTGTGGCTGTTCTATATCTCCTCTGTCTTTTCTTATAGCATTCTGTACTTGATCAACAGGGGTTGATTTCAAGGTGATTTCTTACTGCTCCATGTCCTAACTTATCTTGGCTACCACAGTTAAGCTGAGGACAAACATTATTATTGCTATTTTACAAGCAAGAAAACATTGTTAGGCTAAATTAAGTGTCTTACCAAAGTCTAGATATTCTTAAGCATAGTTATCTGCTCTTTAAACCTTACTTTACAGTTTTTGTGCCTCCTCTGTGAGGAAAGTGGTTTCTGCTCCAAAGGAGATGCCATAATGATGGAGAGTCTATTGACAAGGTGCTTGTAGGAAGAAAGAGCCTATGTAAGTAAATGTTGGTGTAACATATCTAAGTGTTGATGGATTGCAAATCATGATCTTCACTTTAGCTCTGAATGTCTGGGTTTTACTTAGAGTTATTTGGTAAAGTAGATCTATATGGATTCAAACATTGTTTTAGTTCATTCAGGCTGCTGTAACAAAATACCACAGACCGAGTGACTTCTAAACAACAGGAATTCATTAATCACAATTCTAGAGACTGCTATAATAAAATGCTGTTGACTGGGTGACTGAAGCAACAGAAACTTATTTCTCACACTTCGGGAGGCTGAGAAATCCAAGATATGGTTGCGTTCTGGTCAGAACCCTTATCCTGGCTTACATATGGCCAACTTCTTGTTGTGTCCTCATATGGTGTTGCCTTAATCACCTACCAGAACCCTCATGTCCAAATACTATCATGTTGGGGATTAGGGCTTTGACATATAAATTTGGGAAAACCCAAGTATTCAGTCCATATCATAGACTTTTTTGTTTACTTTTTTCCCAACTTCCTTGTAGTTTGCTATTATTATAAACACAATCCGACTGTATTTCCTTTAAAGTTTATACACCTAAAATTTATCTGGTTAGTTAGTTGGAATTAATTGCCTTTATACAACTTGAGAACTTTGCTTCATTTGTTTCCTTTATTATCAGATACATCACAATACAATCTTTCTATTGTATATGAACTTCTCTCCTACTAGGGTACAGTTCCTTGGGGATAAGAGGTGTCCCCTATCTGTCTTTGTTTGGCTGGTTGTCAGCATATGTCCTGGGCATGTAGCAGGGGCTCAGGATTTACCTACCTATAATCAAGAGTTAATGTTTGACTTCTGTTCACCTATTACCAATGAGCAAACCATTTTAGGACTCTGACAAAGAGAATTTGTAAGTGTAGAGATATATGCTTATCTAATTTAATTTTGATCAATTTTATATAATTTACCATATAGATGTTATAATGTAGAGTATATAATATAATATATTATTATATTATTTATGTACAAATCACATATGATTTTCAAAAGACTTAATGCACTTGATAGCTATGTACTTGAGAATTAAAATTAATTACATAATTTATCTAAAATGCCTACAACAGATAATAGAAGAGGTTTAACCATAAGAGGCAAGAGTTTGTATAATGCATATACTTTTCAAATTATATGTACAGCAAATGTTGATATATTAAAAAATGTTTTTCAGTGTCTGTTATATCAGTGATATTTTATCCTCCTTACATTTTAGAATCATTTTAAAGCATATTTATGCATTAGCTTTGTCTTCCTTGCTTATTAAACTTTCTATGATGTAGTTAATTTGTCTAACCTAATACATATTATCATATATTGTAACATTGAAAAGGTGCTTAGGAATAATTTGGTCTAATCACAACTTTATTTTTAAATATGAGGAAACAGGTGTGGAGAAATTATAAGACTTGTATAAAATTACTACAAGTTTGTCCTGTGATCAAAAATGGATCTAGGCTTTTTTGAGCCTTGAAGCTTATATAGTTTGGGAAGCCCTTTTTGAGTAAAGGAATAACCAGTCAGAGAAGAAATTTAATGCTGACATAAAATGAGAAAATAAATTAAGAAGATGGCAAAAACAAGTATAATAAAATCCAGAAATTAACATTATTTGTATTAAACTATCTACAGACTCCACCATACTTTTCTCTCTCTGTTTGGTATGTATTCCTTGATCTTCTTTTCATGACAGTGATTACATAATGTCATCTTCTATAGAAAACAAAGGTAAACAGACTCTCCTATAGCATAGTTCATAAAAACTTGGTTTTTACTTGTAGATTTAGAGAAGCCTCTTTCAGCTTCAAAATTCCTTGATGCTATTGCCACATTTCTTACTTGCCCTCCATCTGCATGTTCTTCCTCTGGCTGTGGGAGCGCATGGGGAACCTCTTTTTATGTCCTTTAGCAAGGGATCTCCCCAGTATACTCAAGGCTCAAGAGAACATACAGATACAGAGAAGCAGGCTGATTCTGGGGCCACGAGGGCCACTAGGGACCTAGTACTAACTGCACACCGGCTTGCCTCAGCCCCGGGGTCAGAGTGTAGAGGTAACTTGGCTCCAGCCCCACAGGTGACTACATTTCCAGAAAAAGCCCATACAAGTGAGGGGCCCCACAGCCTAAGCTTCATTAATTCTATTATGTATCTGCCTCTGCCTGTGGCAAATCCTCTGCAATAATTGGAAAATTCTTTTCCTTTTTACTAAAAATTTAGAACATTCTAATTGACCTGCTAAGTAGTAAGGTAAAAATCAATGATGGTAAATATTAGGTTAAGGAGGAGTTTTGTGTTTAACCTGTGTGTCCTTGGGCCTCATCTCCCCAAGGTTGTGCAAAGTTAACATTAAATCAATCAAAAAGTATTTCTCTGGTTCATCGTTCTGTTGCACATTTGAGCAAACCCTGAATCCCTCTTTAAGAATCTCTTCTATGAGCAAGCTCTAGATAAAATTGGCAAAGTAAACCTCTATGGGTCCTTGGATTTAGGATTTGATGCATGTGTTTTACAAGGATATATTTTTTACTTTTGTTTGAGAGGTTGATTTCAAGTTTAATCTTAGCATATTCTGGAGCGTCTTGTGGGTGACTGTCTTAGAACTGAATCCTACCACAGGGTTCAAGCACATTATTTGAATCATCACATTCCCTGTGCTTGCCTTGAGCTAGTGGAAAGATAAGGAGGTTTCTTCCCTCCTTCCTTCCTTTCCTTCTACCACACATATATATTAGTGTTTCTTTTGGACCAAACACATTTAGGGCTATACACATATAGTTGTGAATCAAGCAGCCATTGTGCCAGGCAGCACCAAGCTCACAATGTCAGTATGTAAAATAGGTAATTAACTACAAGAGCATGGGGTCAGTTTTCTGTATAAATGAGGGGTTTTCAATAGTTTTAGGAGAGAAAGCAGGTGTGAGAACTGAGTTGTCACACAGTACATGAGACAGGGTTGTGCTAAATCTTTTTTTTTTTTTTTTTACAAATAGTTTATTGTGAAATTAGTTTCCACATAACACCCAGTGCTCATCCCCACAAGTGCCCTCCTCCATGCCCATCCCTCCTCCCCCCCACATCCATCAGTCCTCAGTTTTTGTCAGCATTCAAGAGTCTCTCATGGTTTGCCTCTCTCCCTTTCCCCCACCATTTCTGCCCTCCTTCTCCCCCTTGGTCCTCTGTTAAGTTCCTCCTAATCCTCCTATACGTGCACACATATGATATTTGTCCTTCTCTGTCTGACTTATTTCGCTCAGCATAACACCCTCAAGGTCCATCCATGTTGCTACACATGGCCAGATTTCATTGTTTCTCTTTGCCATGTAGTATTTCATGGTATAGATAAACCACATCATCTTGATCCATTCATCTGTTGATGGACACTTAGGCTCTTTCCATGTTTTAGCTATTGTGGAGAATGCTGCTATGAACATTGGGGTACATGTGCATCAGCATTTCTGTATCCCTTGGGTAAATTCCTAGCAGTGCTATTGCTGGGTTATAGGGGAGTTCTATTGTTAGTTTCCTTAGGAACCTCCACACTGTTTTCCAGAGGGGCTGTACCAGTTTACATTCCCACCAACAGTGTAGGAGGGTGCCCGTTTCTCCACATCCTCGCCAGCATCTAGAGTTCTCTGATTGGCTCATTTTAGCCACTCTGACTGGCGTGAGGTGGTATCTCAGTGTGGTTTTGATTTGTATTTCCCTGATGAGGAGGGATGCTGAGCATCGTTTCATGTGTCTGCTGGCCATCTGGATGTCCTCTTTGGAGAAGTGTCTGTTCATGTCTTCTGCCCATTTCTTCACTGGGTTGTTTGTTTTTCGGGCATGTAGTTTGGTGAGTTCCTTATAGATTCTTGATATTAACCCTTTATCTGATATGTCATTTGCAACTATCTTTTCCCATTCCGTTGGTTGCCTATTAATTTTCTGGGTTGTTTCCTTTGCTCTGCAGAAGCTTTTAATCTTGATGAGGTCCCAACAGTTTATTTTTGCTCTTGATTCCCTTGCTTTGGGGGATGTGTCAAGTAAGAAGTTGCTGCGGTGGAGGTCAAGGAGGTTGTTTCCTGCTTTCTCCTCTAGGGTGTTGATAGTTTCCTGTCTCACGTTCAGGTCCTTTATCTATTTTGAGTTTATTTTTGTGCATGGTGTGAGAAAATGATCTAGTTTCATTCTTCTGCATGTTGCTGTCCAGTTCTCCCAACACCATCTGTTAAAAAGGCTGTCTTTTTTCCATTGGATATTCTTTCCTGCTTTGTCAAAGATCAGTTGGCTGTATACTTTTGGGTCCACTTCTGAGTTCTCAATTCTGTTCCATTGGTCTATGTGTCTGTTTTTGTGCCAATACCATACTATCTTGATGATGACAGCTTTGTAGTAGAGGCTAAAGTCTGGGATGGTGATCCCTCCCATTTTGGTTTTATTTTTCAGGATTACTTTGGCTATTCAGGATCTTTTGTGGTTCCATACAAATTTTTGGATAGTTTGTTCTAGTTTTGAGAAGTATGCTGTGCAATTTTGATTGGAATTGCATTGAATGTGTAGAGTGCTTTAGGTAGTAATGACATCTTAACTATATTTATTCTTCCTATCCATGAGCATGGAATGTTTTTCCATTTCTTTGTGTCTTCTTCAATTTCCTTCATAAGTTTTCTATAGTTTTCATCATACAGATCTCTTGTATCCTTGGTTAGGTTTATTCCGAGGTATTTTATGGTTTTTTGTGCAATTGTGAATGGGATCAGTTTCTTGATTTCTCTTTCTGTTGCTTCACTGTTGGTGTATAAAAATGCAACCGATTTCTGTACGTTGATTTTGTACCCTGCAACTTGGCTGAATTCTTGGATCAGTTCTAGTAGGCTTCTGGTGGAGTCTGTCGGGTTTTTTATGTAGAGTATCATGTCATCTTCAAAGAGTGAAAGTATGACTTCCTCTTTGCCAATCTGATGCCTTTGATTTCCTTTTGGTGTCTGATGGCTGATTCTAGGACTTCCAGCACTATGTTAAACAACAGTGGTGAGAGTGGGCATCCCTGTCGTGTTCCTGATCTCAGGGGGAAAGCTCTGAGTATTTCCCCATTGAGGGTGATGTTAGCTGAGGGCTTCTCATAGATGGCTTTGATGATGTTTAAGTAGGTTCCTTCTATCCCAACTTTCTCGAGAGTCTTTATTAAGAAGGGATGCTGTAGTTTGTCAAATGCTTTTTCTGCATCTATTGACAGGATCATATGGTTTTTATCTTTTCTTTTATTGATATGATGTATCACATTGATTGATTTGCAAATGTTGAACCAGCCCTGTAACCCAGGAATGAATCCCACTTGATCTTGGTGGATGATTCTTTTATATGCTGCTGGATTCGATTTGCAAGGATCTTGTTGAGAATTTTTGCATCCGTATTCATCAAGGATATTGGCCTGTAGTTCTCTTTTTTTGCTGGATCTCTGTCTGGCTTGGGAATCAGAGTGATGCTGGCTTCATAAAATGAGTCTGGGAGTTTTCCTTCGATTTCTATTTTTGGAATAGCTTGAGAAGAATTGGGATTAATTCTGTTTTAAATGTCTGGTAGAATTCCCCAGGGAAAGGGCTGTGCTAAATCTTAAGAAAAAACAAGTCAGCACTGTATTCCAAGTCTGAGTTCTCATTCACCTTCAGTGCAACAACTTCTGTCTCACTAAAATAATGTCATGGGATGGAAAGGGGGATTTGTACTTTTTCTTGCTTAAATACATGATCCTGTACCTGCTTTGATTTTATGGTTGAGTAAGTGTTATCAGCCTAAAGAGCATTTACCTGGTGTTCATATGCTATATTTATTTTTTCTTATTTAGCAGACACTCACTAAGCACTTATACCTATCAGGCACTATATTAGGTGTTTTCCAAATATCAACTCACTTTATTTGCACATATTTTAGGCACATTGTGGATAAAAAGAATTCAGTACAAACTTGGAGGTCCAGCAGAATAAATGTTTTGCTTTCATGGAGTCACTCAAACTGGAAATACCCTTTTGAGGATGAAGTATGGTGAAAAGATAGAGAGAGATCAGAGGAAGTCTAAAGAGCAAATATTCCTTATTTTATTTTATTTATTTATTTATTTATTTTTAATTTCTGAGAGAGAGAGAGACAGCATGAACAGGGGAGGGTGTCAGAGAGAGAGGGAGACACAGAATCTGAAACAGGCTCCAGTCTCTGAGCTAGCTGTGAGCAGAGCCCGACCGTGGGGCTCGAATCCACGAACCATGAGATCATGACCTGAGCCAAAGTCGGACGCTTAACCGACTGAACCACCCAGGCTCCCCTAAGGAGCAAATTTTCTTTTTCTTTTTTTTTTTTTTAAATATTTTTTATTTATTTCCAGTAGAGAGAGAGAGACAGCGTGAGCAGGGGAGGGTCAGAGAGAGAGGGAGTCACAGACTGAAACAGGCTCAGGCTCTGAGCTGGCAGTCAGCACAGAGCCCAACGCGGGGCTCGAACCCACGAACCGCGAGATCATGACCTAAGCGAAAGTCAGACGCTTAACCGACTAAGCCACCCAGGCGCCCCAAGGAGCAAATTTTCTAATGCTTTGACTCTCCCCCAACAAAAAGCATTTTGTTTTCTTTGTTTCTGAAATAAGAGACTATCTGTTGATTTATTCTCAGGAAGCTTTATGTTTTCTAAAGCAAATGGTCACATGGAACAGGGTGCTCTAAGCTTGTTCCAAGCCTGGACCTGCCTCAACACAGAGGGAACCTGGCTTGGGCCGGCCTCTGAGGTTCTGACATGGCATGTTTTTTAAAAAAAGAGAAGCATGGGGCATCTGGGTGGCTCAGCCGGTTAAGCGTCTGACTTCGGCTCAGGTCATGATCTCACAGTTCGTGGGTTCAAGCCCCATGTCAGGCTCTGTGCTGACAGCCAGCTCAGAGCCTAGGGCCTGTTTCAGATTGTGTGTCTCCCTCTCTCTCTGACCCTCCCCTGCTCACGCTCTCTCGCTCTCTCTCAAAAATAAATAAAACATTTAAATTTTAAAAATTTTTTAAAAATTTAAAAAAATAAAAGAGGAGAAGCATTCTACTTCTTGAAAAGCATGGCCTTATTGACAGTGCTGAGTTGATCTGGTTACAAAGGATTCTACTGAAAGTATAGTAGTCATTCTCATTACAATATTGTGTGCCTGTCACACTTCAGGAAGCCAAGTATATATATAGGGGGAGAGAGAGAGCGAGCGAGAATGGAGAGAGAGACAGAGAGAGAGAACACTCACTGTGTGTCTTCTTTGGACTACCTGTTACCCCCTCCTCTTTCCCTGGCTTGTTATCAGCCTATTTCAAGCATTGTAACAGCTTCATCCAGAATTCAAAATTGTAAACCAGCTGAAAGAATGCCACAATACATAATTTGGAGGCCAAGGAAAAGATAAAGAATCATGAGCCAGATCCACCCTTTTCTCTTAAAACAAGTATCAAGAGTATTTATTTTCACATGCTATAACTCAATAATCAATAACAATATGATTTAAAAACAGTGTGTAGTCCTTTTTAGTCAAGAAGGAACTACAGGAACTGAACTTTTCCTCCTATTTGAAACAATCCAGACAAAATATATAAGCAATAACACTCAAAGCCGACTGGGCATCCAGAAGGGCAGTGACCCCTGAGAGATGAGAAACAAATGAGGAGAACTGTACAACGGCCACAGCTTACTGCCTAGAGAAAGGTTCTAGGAGGCTTGCTATAAACTGACTTGTGTCTTTCTGTAACCATGTGTTGAAGTCCTAACACCTAATGCTGAGACATAAAGCCTTTAGGAGATTAGGTTTAGATGAGTTGTGAAGGCAAGGCCCTCATGATGGGATTCGTGACCTTTTCGAAAGAGACACCAGAGACTTTGCTCTCTTTCTCTCTCTCTCTCTGCTATGTGAAGGTGCAACAAGAAGGTGACTGCCTACAAGCCAGGAAGAGTGATCTCATCAGAACTTGAACACTTTGCACTCTGATCTCAGACTTTCAACCTCCAGAACAGTGAGAAATTTCTATTGTTTAAGCCATCCAGTCTATGGCATTTTGTTATGGCACCTCAAGGTGCCTAATACAGGGTAGGAGCCTGGGCAAAGCTTAGCTGTCACGTCAAGTTCAAGAGACGGAGATGGAAACTCAAGGTAGTCAAATCAGCTAGAGTTCACAAGACAGGGTCTGAGAGAGGAAAGAGATGCATAGGGAGAACTCCTGAGATCTGTAGAGGTCCCCTTCAAGTGGTTTGCTGAGTATAGTTTAGTGCATTCTTGAAGAAACTGGTAGAAGCTTTGAAAGGACTGCCTGGAAGGATAAGATGAAATGTGGCCAAGGTTCACCAAGTGGGAAAACAGTTCCTGGTCCCAGCAGACAGAGCAGGAAAGCTTAACTAGTCAAGGGGCATTGGTTAGGGTACTGAGAGGGTCCTCCCACATTTAAATGAACCCTAGCAAAAATGATGACTATGGGACCACCTAACAAATCTTAAAGGTATCAAAGTGATCCCAAATATCTCAAATAAATTAACCATGTCAAGACAAATCTTAAGAATACTTATGGAATTTTCAGTATCCAAAATTCTCAGCATCCAAAAAGTTAATATCCAAAATGTCTAGCAACCAATAAAAAATTACCAGACATGCAAAGAAGCAGAAAAATACAGCACATAATAAGAAGAAAAATCAATCTGTCAAAACTGACCTGTAAATTACATAGAAGATAGAAGTAGGACATTAAAATAGTCCTTATGACTATATTCCATATATTTGAGGAGATAGAGGAAATATCTTACATGTTAGTAGAGACCCTGAAGATATAAAAAGATCCATATCCAACATTTATAGATGGAAGCTTAATGTATGAGTTGAAAAATACACTGGATGAGATTAAAGGCAGATTAGACATTACAGGAAAAATGATTACTGAATTTGAAGATAGGAATCAATAGAAACTAACTGTAATGAAACATGAGAGACGAAAGAGTTAAGAAAAAAGTGAAGAGACAATTAATGAGCTGTGAAATAGCTAGAAGTGGTCTAATATATATGTAATTGAAGTTGGTGAAAGGGAGAGACAAAATAATCAAAGAGACAATGGTTGAAAATTTTCGAAAGTTGGTTAAAACTATAAACCCACAGATCTAAGAAGTTCAGTAAAAGTCAAGCACAAGAAACATGAAGAGAACTTCACCAATCTTAACACAAGTAATAGGAAAAATTTAAGAAGTTATAGGGGGGGAAATGGCACATTATGGACAGAGGAAAGAAGATGTTTCATGTGGAAAAAAATCCAGGCTACAAAACAGTGGAGTAACATCTTTAAACAAACAAACAAACAAAGTCAACTTGTAATTCTTTACCCTGAGAAAATAATTTCAAAAACGAAAGTGAAATGCAGACATATGTAAGTTGAAAATTTTTTCATCAGCATTCACTACAAGAAATCCTTCAAACAGAAGGAAAATCAAACTAAAGAAAAACTGTATCTATGCAGAGGAATGGAGAAAACAGAAACAGAAGCTATAAGAGTAAATATACTTTATTTCTCTAATTATTTTAGATACTGTCTAATACTTTTACTATTTAAATCTTTACAGTCAATTCATTTAAGAAGTAACAATGTGGTTTAGGACTTGTAACATAAGTAGAAATAAAATCTGTGACTACAACGGCATAAAGGCCCAAAGAAGAGTAAAGGAAATACATGTTGGAAAGGTTTTACATACTATACATGATGTGTAGCATGTTATCACTTGAAAGTAGACAGGGATGAATTTCAAATATTTAGTTTAAACCCATAGAGAGACCACTAAAATAATAATAATAATACCTAAGAAGCCAAAAAGAGGATGTAAAACACAATAATTAAAATTTTTCAAGAATCCAAAGGCATTAATACATTTCCAGAAAATGAAAAGGAACAAAAATGAAACAGAAAAATAATAGTCATATGTGTATTTAAACCCATCAATATCAATAATCATATTAAATGCAAATGGCTTAAAAATCCCAATGAAAAGGCAATAATTGTCAGATTGGATTTAAAATCAAGCCCCAACTCTGTCCTGGCTACAAGAAACACGCCACAAATATAAAGACACACATAGAGTATGGTTTAAAAATATGGTAAAAGATATAGCATGCTAACACTAGTGAAAATAAAGCTGCAGTGACTAATATCAAACAAAATAAATATCAGAGCAGAGAATAATACCAGGAATTAAAAAGGTCATTAATTCATCAAGAAGGCAAGACAATCTTAAAAATTAAGCAAAAACTGAGAATTGTATGGAGAAATGCACAAATCCACAGTGATAGAGATTTCACTATCTCTTTCTCAGTAATGAATTAATTAATAGTAGCAAAGGTGACTCAAACAGTGCTGACAGTCAACTTGACCTAACTGACATTTATAAAGTATTCCACAAAACAGCACTAGAATACACATTCTTTTTGAGGGAATGTGCAGTACTTACCAAGATAGGCTGTATTCTGGGTCAAATTAATTGCTCATCAGCAGATGAATGATAAACAAAAAGGGTGCAAAAAACCAATAACATTAGGAGTGGAAAAGGTGATAAGCTAAAATAAAATATAAATAAAGAAATGAAAAAAGAGCAAAAAGGTCCAGTTATCATAACACACATTCACTATTGTAAAAGATTTGAAATATGTGTTGATTCAAACAATGTTTTCTGAATTGTGTTACCTCTAAGTGAGGTATAAATAATGCCATTTTTAGAGAGCAGAATTTAAGCAATACAAGTCAGCTAGCTATTACTCAGAGAATTTAAATTTCAAACTCTTTCTTTGTAAAACATAACACTTTCTCTAAAAGTCAGTTTTCCAATACCATATGCTTTAACAAGGTTAAAGTACAAGATTATCTTAGTAATAGTTTAATTGGCATTGTCTGTGCACATTTGTGCTTTACTTATATTATTTGGCTGCACAATTTTGCTAAATTGCCTAATTAATGGAGATTTCAGGTAAAAAAATATGTTTTGGAAAAATGGGCCATATCAATTTAATTCAAAGTTTTCTATTCCATAGTTTTATCCCAAAGTTTGTATAAAGCCAGAAATAATTTTTGTCACAAATGCTTCTATGGAAGAAAACTTTTAAGAAAAAATATTCTAAAAATTAATTTAAATGGAAATACTGAGAGCTTTTAAATATTTTATCTAATTTAATTCTTACAAGTTTGTGAGATAGGCATTATTATCTCAGTCAGTTTTACAGTTGAGTAAGCCCAAGCTCATATGGTTTAATAACCCTATTGGAAATCACACAATTACATAGCAGCAGATAGAAATCTCCTAAATCTATGTCCAATAATTTTTCCACTAACCTCATAATGAAAGTTAACACAAGATAAAAATTACCTCGACTGACACCCCCAAAATAACCACTTTCAACATTTAATACATCCAAGTTCTAGGCAACTATTGTCTGGGAAAATGAGGGATCTATTTAGACTATATAGAGGTTTACTCTTGATATTTATAAGCATGTTTCCTCAAGTTATCATTATTTTCTCTCTCCATCTTTCTCTATCCTCCATACATATACAAATATCCTATTAGTAATATGAAATAATACTACATATGCTGTTTGTCATTCATTACTAGATATTGGCACCTCTTTCTATGTGAATAATTAACTTTTAATTTTTAGTGGTTGTTTAGAATTCCACTTTACGGGAACAATTTACTTAATCAATCTCTACTTTAGGGACATTTCATAGTTCTTCTGTATTTTAAAATGTGATATGATTATAATACTTGTACTTGCATCTCAATGAACTTTCCAAATATCGAATTAGTATAAATTCTTAGAATTATAATTACTGGATATTTACATAATTTTGAGACCTATTATCAAACTTCCCTCTAGGATTGTACTTGATTTAGAGTCTCTAACAGAATATGATTGTAAATACTTCCTTTATAGTCTTGTCAACAATTGATATTATCAATAATGCGTTTCTGACAACTAGTGAAGAGGAAATGGCATCTCCTTGTCTTATATTAATGGAACATAAGAATGCTATCTTTTCATATGCTTTGTTATCATTTTTAATAATTTTCCTATAAGGTGTAAATGAGTGTGTTTTCTTATTTGAGAAATACTAGATATCTAGAGTTGAAGCTGGCAAACTAAGACCTATTGTTTATTTTATTTTTTTTGTCATTTTATTTTTTTTTCTCCATTATAAGTGTACTCTTTATCCTCATCCCTTATTTGCCCCATACCCTCACCCACTTACCCTCTGGTAACCAACAGCTTGTTCTCTGTAGTTAGGACCCTGTTTCTTGGTTTGTCTCTCTTGCTGTTTTTTTTTCCTTTGCTTGTGTGTTTTGTTTCTCATGTTCTACATATGACAGATTGTATGGTATTTGTCTTTCTCTGAACAACCTATTTCACTTAGCTTTATAGTCTGTAGCTCTATCCATGTTGTTAAAAGTAGCAAGATTTCATTCATATATATATTTCATTATCCATTCATCTATAAATGGACACTTGGGCTGTTTCCATAGTTAGGCTATTGTAAATAAACATCAGGGTGCATGTACCCTTTTGAATTAATGTTTTTGTATTTTGTGGATAATACCCAGTAGTAGGATTACTGGATCCTAGAGTAGTTCTGTTTTTAATTTTTTAAGGAAACTCTATACTATTTACCACAATGGCTTCACCAATTTGCATTCTCACCAAGAGTGCAAGAGGATTTCTTTTTATCCACATCCTCGCCAACATTTGTTGTTTCTTGTAATTTTTATTTTAACTATTCTGGTAAGTGTGAGATGATATCTCATTGTAGTTTTATTTTGCATTTCCCTGATGATGAGTGATGTTGATCATTTTTTCATGTGTGTGTTAGCTATCTGTATGTCTTCTTTGGACTATTCATGACTTCTTCCCATTTTTAATTGGATTATTTGTTTTTGGAGGTATGTATTGAGTTGTATCAGCTCTTTCTAGATTAGATATTAACCCTGTATTGGATATGTCATTTGCGAATATCTTCTCCCATTAAGCAAATTGCTTTTTAGTTTTGATGATTATTTCCTTCACTATGCAGCAAACTTTTATTTTCATGTAGTCCCAGGAGTTTTTGTTTGCTTTTATTTCCCTTGCCTTAGGAGATATGTCTCAAAAAATGTTATAGTCAATGTCAGAGAGATTACTACCTATGTGCTCTTCAAGAATTTTTATGATTTCAGGTCTCATACATAGATCTTTAATCCATTATATTTTTTAAAAAATTTTATAGTTTATTTATTTTTGAGACAGAGAGAGACAGAGCATGAGCAAGGGAGGGGCAGAGAGAGAGAGGGAGACACAGAATCTGAAGCAGGCTCTGTGCTGACAGCTCAAAGCAGGGCTTGAACCCACGAACCATGAGATCATGACCTGAGACAAGCTGGACACTCAACTGACTGAACCACCCAGGCGTCCCATTAATCCATTATATTTTTATATGGTGAAAGAAAGGGGCCAAATGTCATTCTTTTCCATGTGGCTGTCCAGTTTTCTCAACAAAATTTGTTGAAGAGACTGTCTTTTCTCATTGTATATTCATTCCTCCTTTGTCAAAGATTAATTGGCCATTTAATTGTGGGATTATTTCTGGGTTTTCTGTTTTATTCTATGGATCTTTGTGTCTACTTTTATACCAGTACCAGAATATCTTAATTACTACCACTTTGTAATATAACTTGAAATCTATAATTGTAATACCTCCAGTTTTGTTTTTCTTTCTTAAGATTGCATTGGCTATTTAAGATCTTTGTGGTTTTATACAAATTTTATGATTTTTTGTTCTAGTTCTGTGAAAAACGTTGGTATTTTGATAAATCTGTGTATTGCTTTGTATATTAGAGACATTTTAAAAACATTTGTCCTTCCACTACATGCCCATGGAATGCCTTTCCATTTCTTTGCATTGTTTTGAATTTCTTTCATCATTGTTTTATAGTTTTCAAAGTATGGGTCTTTCACCCCTTTGGTTAAGTTTATTCCTAGATATTTGATTGGTTTTGGTTTAATTTTTAATAAGATTGTTTTCTTAATTTCCCTTTCAGTACTCTGTTGATTGAAAGTGGTGAGAGTGGACATACTTGTCTTGTTTCTGAAATTAGGGGGAAAGTTCAACACACATTGCGTGTGTTGTTGGCTATGGGTTGGTTTTCCATATAAGGCCTTTACATGTTGAGGTATGTTCCCTCTAAACCTACTTTGCAAGGTTTTATTTTATCGTGAATGGATATTGTGCTTTGTTAAGTTGGTTTTTTGTTTTGTTTTTTTTGCATCTGTTGAAATGATCATATATGATTTTTATCTTTTCTCTGATTTATGTGATATATCATGTTGATTATTTTGTGAACATCGAGTCAGCCTTGCATCCTGGGAATAAGCCCCACTCTATTGTGGTGTATGATTTTTTAAAATATATTGTTGGATTCAATTTGCTAATATTTTGTTGAAGATTTTTGTATCTATGTTCATCAGAGACATTGGCCTGTGGGTTTTTTTGTTTTTTGTTTTTTTGTTTTTTGGGTTTTTTTAGTGTCTTTATACTGCAGGGTGATACTAGCCTCATAAAATGAATTTGGAAGTTTTCTTTCCTTTTGTATTTCTGGGAATAGTTTGAGAAGAATGGGTATTAACTCTTCTTTATTATTATTATTTATTTATTTATTTTTATTAACTTTTCTTTAAAAGTTTTGTAAAATTCACCTGTGAAGCCATATGGTTCTGAACTTTTGGGAAGTTTGTTGATTACTAATTCAATGTCACAGCTGGTGATTGGTCTGTTCAAATTTTCTATTTTTTCCTGTTTAAGTTCAGAGAAAGGTTATATGTTTCTAGGAATTTATCCACTTCTTTTAAGTTGTCCAATTTGTTGGCATATAGGGTTTCATAATATTCTGTTTGAATTGTTTGTATTTCTATGGTGAAAATTGTTATTTCTCCTCCTTCATTAGTAATTTTGTTAATTTGGATTCTCTCTCTGTCTCTCTCTCTCTCTAAATGAGTCTTGCTAGAGATTTATTAATTTTGTTGATCTTTTCAAAGAATCATTTTCTGGTTTCATTGACTGTTCCATTGGGGTTTTTTAAATTTGTTTTTTTTAATTTATTTTTTTAGTTTCTATATCATTTATTTTTGCTCTTATCTTTATTATTTCCTTTTGCTGGGTTTGAGTTTTATTCTTCTTTTTTCTGGCTGCTTTAGGTTAAAGTTAGGTTTTCTAATTTGAGATTTTTGTGGCCTCTTACAGAAGGCTTATGTTGCTATAAAAGTTACATCTTAGAACCACTTTTGCTGCAAACAAAGATTTTGGACCATTGTGCTTTTATTTCCATTTGTTTTCTAATGATTTCTGATTTCCTCTTTGATTTTTTTGGTTGACTCATTCATTGTTTAAGCATGTTATTTAACCTTTATGTATTTGTGCTCTTTTCAGATTTTTGTTTCTTCTGTTTGATTTCTAGTTTCATAGTGTTCTGGTCAGAAAAGCTGCATGGTATGATTTTGATATTTTTGAAATTGTTGAGACTTGTGTTTTTAGCCTAATGTGTGATCTATTCTGAAATATGTTCCAAGTGCACTTGAAAAGAATATATATCCCACTGCTTTAGGATAGACTGTTCTGAGTATGTCTGTTAAATCCATTTGGTTCAGTGTGTCATTCAAAGCCACTCTTTCCTTTCTGCTTTTCTGTTTAAATTATCTCTACATCAATGTAAATGGGGTGTTAAAGTCCCCTACTATTATTATATTACTATCAATTATTTTATATTTGTTAATAACTATTTTTGGTATTTGGATGCTTCGTGTTGGGTGCATAAATATTTAGAATTCTTATACCCTCTTGTTCAATTGCCCCCTTTATTATAATAATATAGTGTCCTTCTTTGTGTCTTGTTACAGCATTTGTTTTAAAGTCTATTTTGTCCTATATAAATCTTGCAACCCTGACTTTCTTGTGGCATCCATTTACATGACAGATGTTTCTCCATACTCTCAATTTAATTCTGCAGATGTCTTTAATCTGAAATGAGTCTCATAGGCAAAATATAGATGGGTCTGTTTTCCCCCATTCTGTTGCCCTATGTCTTTTAATTGGAATATTTAGTCCATTTACATTCAAAGTAATAGTTGATAGATATGTATTTATTGCTATTTTGTTACTTATTTTTGTGGCTGTGTTTAAGTATTTTCTTTGTTCCTATTTTCTATTGCTCTCTTTCACAGTTTGTTGGCTTTCTTGAATTATATATTTGGATCCCTTTCTCTTTATTCTTTGCATGTCTGTTACTGGTTTTGATTTGTATTTATGATTAAGTTTGTATGTAAAATCTTCTACATATAACAATCTATGTTAAGCTGATATCGCCCAAGTTTAAACCCCTTCTTAAAAGAGGAAAGAAAAGAAAAACAAAAAGCATTCTTTACACCTCTCCCTGCCAGGTTTTATGTATATGGTGTCATAATTAACATATTTTTATTTTATGAATCCCTGGACTGATTTTTACAGAAATATTTATTTTTACTGCCTTGGATTTTTTACTCTTCATACCTTGACTCATGGTCTTTCTTTTTAACCAGAGTCCCCCTTAATATTTCTTATAGAGCTGGTTTAGTGGTCATAAGCTCCTTTAGTTGTTACCTTTCTGAAAACCTTTTTATCTCTACTGTTCTGAAAAACAGAGTATTTTTCACTGAAGATTTTTCTTACTCAACATTTTGAATATATCGTGCCACTCCATTCTGCCCTGAAGAATCTCTGCTGAAAAATCAGCTGATAGCTTTATGGGGTTTCCCTTGTATGTAACTTTCTTCTTTTCTCTTGCTGCTTTTAATTTCTGTTTTTATATATTGCTGCTTTTTGTCTTTTTGATTACTGTGTGTTGGTGTGGACCTCCTTGGAGTGAATTTAGGAGGTGATCGCTATGACTCTTGGATCTGGATATCTGGTTTTGTTTTGTTTTTCCTGGATAAGGGAAGTTTTCAGCTACTGTTTCTTGAAATGAATTATCTATCCCTTTATCATTCACTTCTTCTGATATCCCTATAATATGGATGTTATTACACTTGATGGAGTCATTCGGTTTCCTAAGACTATTCTCAATTTGCATAATTTCTTTCTTTTCCTTTGCTGTTTGGTTATTTACATTATTCTATTTTACAGGTTATTAATTTCTTCCTCTGCTTCATCTAGCCTATTTATTCCAACAAGTGTATTTTTATTTTCATTTATAATGTTCTTCATCTCTTATTTGTTCCTTTTTCTCTCTGTGTTAATAGTCTCACTGATATCCTCCACTCTTACTATCTTTATGATCATTGCTTTAAATTCTCTATCAGGCATATTACTTATATCCATTTCAATTTGGTCTCTTGCTGTGGTTTGGTCCTGTTCTTCTATTTGGGAGTTGTTTCTCTGTCTCTTCATTTTGTCTGACTTTCTGACTTCTGTGTGTTAGGAACGTCAGCTATTTCTCTTGCTCTTAATGACAATAGTCTTATCTTAGTGATAAAAGTATTATAAAGAAGAGGTCGTGTAGTGCTCTGCAATGCAGTGTCCCCTGTTCTCCAGGGTCTGGAC
This sequence comes from Proteles cristata cristata, assembly GCA_017311185.1. Taxonomy (NCBI): domain Eukaryota; kingdom Metazoa; phylum Chordata; class Mammalia; order Carnivora; family Hyaenidae; genus Proteles; species Proteles cristata. The sequence goes on along the minus strand of JAESUZ010004109.1, from coordinate 474,153 downwards.
TTCAGGGAATGTCTCCTATGTGGGTTGCATGTCCTCTGCTGTTGAGTATTGACCTCTTTTTCCTTCAATCCAGGTGTCTGAAGAGTCTCTCTTTGCTTATTGTGGGTTAAAAGGTGTGTAGTGATATGCTTGTGAAATGAGACCTGCCCCTACCACTACCTGAACTGTGGTCCCACAAAACACACAGGTCAAGAGATGTGGTGTTGGCAGGGTTTGCTCTGGTCTTCTGCAGGAGGGGCCCACAACACTGAGATTTGATTTCAGGTAACTGAGAAGGCAGATGCTCTGAAGCACAAGGGGGCAGGTTACACCAAGGTAGGTAACAAGTGTCCATATGGTCTTGGTTCCTGTAGGTAGACATTGTTTAGGTAAGTGGGGGAGGGAAATGACACCTGCCAACTTGCTTGTTCCTTGAGTTGTCTCCCCATGATCTCTGTCTCCCCAGGCTATGCCCTGAGATGAGCAAATCACTCTCCTTCGCATCTGCTCCTGGTGTTTTTCAAACTGCTGGTTTTACAGCTGTATCTGCAGAAGGTGTTTGTCATGTTATCTCTTTAAGGGAAGACATTCTGCTTCCTAACACCATTCAGACTCTCACAGGGCAGTCTGCCTATTTTTTAACATTTTAAGCTTTAAGTGCTGCTGATTTTAAGAACTCACAAAATTGGCCCTTTCACTTTCAAAGACAAATTCTGTGGAGATTCATCCTCCCTGTTTGAGAGCTCCCCAGTGTGAAAGTCTTTTTCTGCCCTACTTGGTGCCACAGGCTCCCTCCCTACCAAGGATACCCATAGTCCATAGTCCATTTTGCTCCCAGATCCCATCTCTGCCTTACCCACCTTCTTCTATGTGGTCTCTTCCCTGCCTTTATTGGTAGAGTCAGTTCTGTCAGTCTTCAGGTCATTTTCTGTGTTACTTACGCAGATATGGGTGTTACCTAGTTGTATCTGCAGGACAAGGTGAGCTGAGGGTCCTTCTACTCCACCATCTTCCCAGTCAACCTCACTGCCATTCATATATCTTACTCTTTATTATAAATTTGAAATCATTTGATTAAGTTCATTAAGCATTTCATCAGTTGGATTATAGTTGTATTGACTTTACAGATTAATCAAATGAAAATAGCAAATAGAGATTATTGAGTCTTCCCACAGAAAAACAAGATTTGAATCTTTATTTTCTCAAGTCTTCATTTATATCTTTCAGTAGAGCTTTGTTGTTTTCATCATTCAACGATGTGTCAAAAACTCACTAAACCTCTTTCTTACCGACTGAGGTTAAGAAGGCCATGCAACTAAGGTCCTAATAAACACCACTTCTAGCCCTTGTTCTAAAAATCCCCACCCGTGGTCATCTTATCTTAGTTCCTCTGTCTCCTTGTCTGCAGACGAGATCGGGCACGTTCAGGGTGGTATGGCCGTAGACTCTCCTTGTCTGCATAGAAAGTACTATGAGGGGGTGCCTGGGTGGCTTAGTCGGTTAAGCGTCCGACTTTCGCTCAGGTCATGATCTCGCGGTTCGTGGGTTCGAGACCCGCGTCGGGCTCTGTGCTGACTGCCAGCTCAGATCCTGGAGCCTGTTTCAGTCTGTGGCTCCCACTCTCTCTGACCCTCCCCTGCTCACGCTGTCTCTCTCTCTCTCTCTCTCCTAAGAAATTAATAAAACATTAAAAAAAAGAAAGAAAGAAAGTACTATGAGGTCCTAGAGGAGACAAGACCCACAAGATGGGAGGGTTACGTTAAAGGCTACCCCTACCCACCAAGCAGGAGTAACCTACATTGGACTTTCTGGACTCAATAAATTAGATTTCATCATTTTAGGCCACTGAGATTTTTGTTTTGTTTTATTTCATTCTTTGTTACATGTGAGTGTGATAGAAAAATAGTATTTCTCTAATACATAAATCCAGAAGTTGGTTCTAGAGTAGAGTGATACCATAACAACAACAGCAAAAACTAAAAATATGTGTTGATGACTCAGTAACTGGGAAGCAGAGAAAAGTTATAGCACACGAAAGACTGAGCAATATTGGGATTCTGTGAAAAAACATTTAATATCAATTGTGGTAATTTGGAAGGCAGACTTAATACCTAGTGAGGCTGTGGCCCTGGGAAATAGCTTGCAAGGGCTCAGAATAATAGTTTATGTGGCTATTCTTGGCCTTCAGCAAAGTGTTATAAAAAAGAGATGAGATCAGGCATGAATTAGCTCATTTCCCAGAAGAGAAAAATGGCAATGGAGAAACTTCAGTGATCAAAATTCATACAGGTTTGTTAAATGCAACTGCTTCTTGATATCAAATAGTAATAAATGTGCTTGAGAAAGTTCTTAGATACAAAGGTTTGGTTAACCATCTCAATGGAACAATCTGATGGAGCCCATAGCCTAGATCAAATTACATATATGACTCTCCCAATGGGTTTTTCAGATAGCATTAGAGTAACCACGATCGTGTTAACATACACACACACACATGCACACACACACACACACACACACACACACACATACACACACGCGCATGCACATGGAGAGTGTCATGAGGGCAAGAAAGCAAGGAGATACATCAAGACTAAAGAAGTGGCAGTAGGAGAGCTCTTAAGCTGAGGTTATTAGCTGACTAGAAAGACACTGACTAGAAAGAAACCCATAAATCTGCAATATTTGGGATCGTATTGCCAATAAAACCATGAGGTAAGACTGAAAAAGTCTTAGCCTCTTAATTCCTTATAAAACACATAGATCCTTAAAGTTGCAAGCCAGAAAGCAAATTTTGAAAGCCATGTAGCTCCCAAAGAAGCTGTATCCCCAAGACTGATGTTGTACATCCAATATCTCATGTAGGATAACAAATACATAGGAAAATCCTCAGCGGTGAACCCAGGACCCATTGAGGAGAGTGTAGGACAGAGGTTCCTTCAGAGAGCAGGATTAGGTCCTAAACAAGGAATTTCTGTCACTACCATGACAGAGGGCTCTCACGATGCCTTCTTGGCAAGAACTGCTGTATCTCTATTTTCACTTTTCTCAATGGAAGTATTCATTGTGGCTAGCCTGTTCCACCATTGTATATAAGTGTACCAAGGAATAGGTAAGCTCCCATTTGGGTTCATATATGCCATGTTGTTCAAAGATCTTCAAATTTGAGCCTTATACCACGCTTGGGTGGGACATTGGGTTGTCTATGACCATAACCTATGGGTGAAAAGAAGAGAGAAGGGGAGATTTGGCAATGAAACTCATGGATTTTAGCAAAGCCTAGTTCAACTCTTACAAAACCTGTTTTCTCATGTTTCTGAGCACAGAGCTAGACTACATTTCTCAACCTCCCTGGTAGCTAGAGGTGCTATTATATTGAGTTTTGCCAATGGAATATATGTGGGAATAATGTATGTTGTTTCTAGTATGGTCTCTTGGAAACTTGCTTACGCAATCATTTATTCTCTCTCTCTCTCTCTCCTTCCCATCAGCTGCCTTAATGAAGAGAACTCCTAGGACTTGGAAAAGGGCAGAGTCACAATTAGAGGGAGCTGATTCCCAGAATGATCAAGTAGAAAGCAGGGATATATGCTTTGGACTTTGATCAGAAGAAACAAAATCTTAATGGGTTTCACACAATATAAGTTTATTGAGGGTTTTAATTATTATAGCACCAAGTATTTTTTGCACTGATGCAATGTTTGTTAAATTTCTCCCTCTCAAAAAAAAAAAAAAAAATTTCTCCCTCTCATTTTTGAATGATTTGAAATGGTTCAAGGATCCAGTATGAACAAAGTTCATAAAATTTGTCAATGGCATTGTATCACTTAGGTTAACTTAGACTTCATTAAAAAAGAAATCAAATGATTTATTAGTACAGAGTTATATTAAGTCAAATATAGTGCACAATGATCATAATTCCCAAATGACATTTTAAATGACATAAAAGAATAGCTGTTTTACAAGTAGAAATACTGAAAATTCTGCCATTGACTAATAGTTTATACTAGGAAGAAAAGTAACTATGTGATCTGCTCTTACTTCTGCATGATAGCAGAGAAGTGATTGATATTAGGTTATTCATTTATGGGTAGCTCATCTGTGTTTTATTCCTTGCCCTGTCAGACTGAGAAGACCTACCAATTTTATTAGAGCTGCTGATGTACTCTGTACTTAGAGTTTTATTACCTGGTGGAGAAGCTACAAAATATTGGCAGTCTTTAATAACGAGCACTTTATGTTTCCTTGTGTCAGCAAATTTCTTAGATTAATAACCTATGTTTGATTGATGGAATTGTACTGAGTTGTTTTTTTCTTTTAAGGTTCTAATTTCTCTAAACGCTTGTAAAGAAAAGCTAGCAAGAGACCTAACATGTATATATAGTCGTGTGTGTGTGTGTATGCACCTAGGAAAAGAGAGCATGTATGTCTGAGGCTTACATAAGTATTTGGCTATGATTATAAGTAATCAACATGCTGTTGTTCATGTTATTAGGTTTCTAAAATATTTCTGAGAAAACAAAACCACAAGATTTAGAAAGGAAATACAAACCGTAATGTCCTGGTGTTGGGAGGAATAAAGATGCTTGTTCTTTGTTTTGTAACTTATTATAGCTAGTTTGATGTCAGTGTTGGACAACTACCCTGAATTTTTAAAATTTTGAAATGAGAATTTTTTTAAAGATTAATTGAAGCAAATATTTAATCTTTTATTTTGTTGTAAAACAAGATATGTCGATTATTTGCAAGGAATCTAAAAGAATGAAAAACATATTTTTCCCCTCTTTTGATTATTGCATGAACAAGAGATAATTTCATAACTTTTAAAAGCTTAGGTCAATTTTCAGAATAATTGATCTCTGAGCTTTGCTATAATGATTCTTATAATACTTCTATCAAACAGTTGTTAGTTCCTCTAGCACTAGGTAACAAACAAAGTCTTGATGAAATGTCTAATTTTTAAAATTTAGTTTTGTAGCATAATTATGCTACACATAATACGTGAACAAGTTTATTTTTATAGAGGACTAGAAACTCAACTTTTGAAGGAAAAAATCAATGAAAATCACCATAAAAATTCATAATCATGTTGATTTTCAAGATACGAGCTTCACTAAGCTTGTTTTTCTTTATAGCGATAAAAAGGAATGCCTATTGTCTCAAATTATTCTTGGTTAAGTGAAAGGATGAGGTCTCTCACATCAAATTATGTTTAACTCTTTGAAGATTAAATAGCCTCATTTCAAATCATATGAATATCATGCATTAATTTACATAAAGGACTTTAATTATTTTTCAGTGCATCCTTAGATATTAATTGAGACCGTTCTCATAAGTCTCTTGGACCACCTTAATAGGAATAACTTCCTGTGAATTTGCACTAATAATTTCCTCTTATAGACAGGGTAAGATGACTATGCCTAAATGATTGACCAGAGAGAGTTCATGCTTATTTAGGTGCTCTTAAAAGTATCAAAGGAGAGCTTGATTATAATTTAGCATGATTTGAATCATGGCGTATATTTCTGTCTGCATATGGAGGAAAAACTTTACCATAACATGAGCCCTTAATATTGATTGTCTACTATTTCCCAATCCTAATATACTGATATTAGAACTAGATCTCGGGGTGCCTGGGTGGCTTAGCTGGTTAAGCATTCGGCTTCAGCTCAGGTCAAGATCTCACCATCTGTGAGTTCGAGCCCCACGTCGGGCTCTGTGCTGACAGCTCAGAGCCTGGAGCCTGCTTCAGATTCTGCCTCCCTCTCTCTCTGCCCCTCCCCTGCTCTCTCTCTCTTTCTCTCTCTCTCAATGATAAATATTTAAGAAAAAAGAACTAGATCTCATGTAGTAGACAAGTCTTCTGTTTTATCTGATTAGAGATTGTGCTTTTGTATGATTTTTTTTAAAGTAGCGAAATATATATAAATGATCTTTAAGTGATTTTGGATGTAACATAATTGGGAAAAAAATCTTTCTTCCCTTTGTATAACGTTGGCATGAACTAAATGTCCCTGAGTTGGCAATTATGTGTAACCACAGGGATTAAAAACGTGTATGTCATTAAACTGAATAATTCAGACGTGTACACTCCATAGACTTTCAGGCCCTTGTATAATTCCCCTTCTTCAGTCCAGTTTTACATTTCCTAATGGAGTGTTCTATTGTTTTATAACAAGTGAAATAATTTTCTCCTTTGTATATATGTCTTTTACTTAGTCATTCCATACGTAGTTAATTCTTTTAATCTTTCCTCATAAATCAATTTTCCTGGCTCATTAATCATCTGTACTGCCCTTTTTAAATCCTTTCCTCAATTTCTTGAGGAAAGATTTCTCTTTCCTCAATACCTTGTAAACCCGATTTTCCCTCTGCACAAAATTTATTATACATTCTTAAGTAGGCTAAAGATATAAATTGCTTTTTGGAAGAATGGCGCTTTAACATTAAAATGTCTCTTAGAGTCGTCTTATCTAGATCTGTGTTGATCCTACCGTGTATCAAAAGACAACTTAAAGCCAAAAGAGATCTGAAAAGTTCTTTTAAATTACTTTGCACTCCTAAAATACTGAGTTACATTTGATTAGATAGGTCTAATAAAATGACGAGACTTATCACTTACAGAGCCTTAGCCCTGTATTATTGTGTATTGTCCAGATAGTTTTCCTAAAGGAGAAACATACATATTTAGAGATGTAGCTGAATTTTTTATTAGTGTAAATGAACATATTGTTGCTTTCAACCTGTATATATGATCCTTATAATTTCACACTCTTTAAGACATTATTATATTATATAATGTATATGTTATATTATAACAATCATTATTCTATAGATACCTTGATTGTATATGTGTGTACTTGCAAGGATTAAAAACCACACTGAAAACATCTACTCTTTTTCTCCCTCTTTGACTCTTATTTGCTTTGTGCTTATGTTAACCGCCCTATTTCTGCAGGTCAGGACCCAGGTTTAAGATCTTACCATCACCTTTTGTAAGGCCACAAGTCGAAACATCTAAACCAAACTGACTCCATGACAGGCTTTAAGTTTCCCCTCTGAACTAGAAGGCCTGAGTTTCAGCTTCCCAGAAACTATGAGGCAGTTACACACTGCCGAAGGCAGGAGAAACCACCCTTGCAACACCCAATCAGGAAAGGCCAACGACCACCCTCCACATTACTAAGGGAGAGGCCTGGAGATAGAAACTATAGATAGGACCCTGTTACCTAGTGTTAAAGTTAACCTGTTAGTCACCGGACAAGACCCTAGGCTCGCTCTGTGATTGGTTGAATTTAAAGGTGCTCTAAATGTTGTAACTGAATCCCGCCAAAAGTAACGAATGCTCTAGACAATGTGTACGGTCAAACCCGCTGTCAATGATGTTGAATTATTATGATTGGATCACTGTTCCCATGTCACAACTTCTGTAACTCCCCCATCTCAAACCCCATAAAAACCCTACTCTGCCCTTGTTTGAGGCTCTCAGCACGGACCCATAAGCTGGTGAAGTCTGTGAGCCCGAGCTCGAGCCCGTAATAAAGCCCTTTGCCTCTGCATGCTGACTCGGTCTCCCCGGTGGTCTCTGGTCGGTGAGGATACTGCGATCTGGTTATAACACTTCGACTTGTTCCTCTTTTCTCCCCTACCTTACATATATTTTCAAATATGTCAGACCAATGCCCTCTAATATCTGCTCTTGTCTTACTTTAAACACACATTATCCATTGCTTGATCCTTTCATAATGATCTCCAGGAAAGTGGAGATCTTACCTGTCCTTTTCATTCCTAAATGCCTGGAATCGAGAAGAACAAATGCTGCAGAAACATGTGTTTCAGGAATTAAAGAATGTCAGTCGTATTTGTTTTCCCTTTCCTTCAGAATAGTCCCATCCTGGTGCTTTTTACCTCTATTTAAATTATTTAAGATAAATAGTATCCTTTTGAGTTAAATTTCATTATCCAGTACTCTGCTCTAGAAGAAAGATGGCTAAGGAGAACTAACATGCATAATTGAAGTCCTCAAAGAAGAAATTCAAAAGAATAGGGGGAAACACTTAAAATTTGTGGTTGAAAGAACCTTTCTGAAATGTAAATGTTATTTACCTGAAATATAGAGAGTACTAGCAAAATCTTACTGGAAAAAAAATCATCTCTGTGAAGCAGGGAAAAATAAAGTGAGTAAACAAACAAATAAACAAACCCAAAGACATAATAAACACGCTAGTGAATTTTTCAGAATGAAAAACTGAAAGATCCTTGTGTGAATAGTTAAAAAGATCAAGTCATTTGTTAGAATCAGGCTGACTTTATGTTTTCCCATTTTAATATTTCACGCCAGAAGACAATGTATCAACACCTGTAAGAGTCACAGGAAAGGGTAAGCCAAATTATATGGTCCCAGGAAAGCTTCCCTTCAAGTATAAAGTCTATAGGTAAACCATGTTTGAAACCTGTTGCTATATACCACTCTTGAAGAAACTCTTTGAAGAAAGATGGGCTTGCGATTCTTAAGACAGGACCATTGTTGATAATTCATATAAATAGCTATGGAAATTATAATTTAGATGGACTTTAGATGACAGTACAGAATATAAAAAATATATATTATATAAAAATGATACAACTAACATAAATTGGGAGAGGGACAGAAAGCCATGCCTATAGATTCTATTTACATCATTAATCGCAGGCATGCATCTAAAGTACACCATGGGTATGCAAGAATAAAAACTTCTGAATGTAGGGGCATCTGGGTGGCTCAGTCAGTTAAGCATCCTACTTCAGCTCAGGTCAGGATCTCCAGGTTTGTCGGTCCAAGCCCCGCAATGAGCTCTGTGCTAACAGCTCGGAGCCTGGAGTCTATTTCGGTTCCTGTGTCTCCCTTTCTCTACACCCCTCCCCCACTCATGCTGTGTCTCTGTCTGTCTCTAAAAATAAATAAACAGTAAAAAAAATTTAGTTCTGAATGTAAAGAAGGCTGTTGATAAATCTGGGTTGTGAACTGTGAAGGTCTAGTTGAAGTTGGTTAGACAAATGGCCAAATTGGCTTATTGTTAATAGAGAAGAGGTTATGAGTTTATTCTCCATGTGGACTAGTTGGTTTTTATTTTGGGCACAAGCTGGCTTACCTTCAGCTAGCAGTCACAGATGAAGATCGTGGCTCAGGAAAATTGCACTTTATTTATTGAAAAAAGTAAAAAAAAATACGTCTGAATAGTGAATGAAGCATTACTAACTTTACTTAAGATAGACTACTTAGGTACATTTTTGCTCCCTCTTCTCCTTTTACATCCTTTTTTTTTTTTTTAAGTTTATTTCTTTATTTTGAGAGAGAGAGAGAGAGAGAGAGAGTGAGAGACAGTTGGGGAGGAGCAGAGGAAGAGAGACAGACTCCCAAGCAGGCTCTACACTGTCTTCACAGACCTGAAGTGGGGCTCAAACCCAAGAACAGTGAGACCATGACCTGAGTGAAGAGTTGGTCACCGAACTGACTGAGCCACATAAGTGCCCTGTCTTCTTTTACATCTTAACATTTCTTTCCTGGTTGAATGAGCCATGATGGGAAAAAAAAAAAAAAAGCCCAGACCAATCAGACCCTCATCTTGTATTTATTGTGTTATCTTCCAGTTAAGTTGCAATGCGTGTGCTTTGTATGTGCAATAACATTCATGTTTTTGCACATTCTTTTCTTCCTTTATCTGTCCAGTAGAGTTTTTATCGCTTCTCGGCCTTTTGGCTAAGATCAAGTGTAGTGTCCAGTAGAGTTTATCATTTATAATCAGTGTATGCCGTATCTCTGTTGTAAATTGTATAAACTTTCAAATCAGCCAGTGGACTAATTTATATTTACCAATATAAATACCTTTCATTGTAGAGATTTCCAAATCATTTTTTCTATTAAACAGCAAGGTTTTTTTCCCAGAGAATATCAGTTTGGATCATTAGACACAAGGATTTTCAAATTTTCCACTAAAATATTCATGTTATGTAAGATGTGAATGGTCACAGTTTCTTCACATATATAAAAATAACATTTTTACTCCAATTATTCAGTAAGAAAGAACTGTTTTGCAAGACACAGAAGATATATGTTTAGGTATGAACTATTTACATGCTTTCAATGTTACAGGTATAGGGGGAATAGAATATATTTTCACTTCTTACCCATTTATATTCTCCTTTCACATTTAGCTCACTCATTTCTTTGGCCTTCGTGTTAAGTGTGACAGTGTATTAGCCAAGCTGTCTCCGTGATTCAGGCATTTTATCAGTTCTACAAGACAGATGCTAAACAGCATAGTCTAAATTGAAATCTCTGATGACTCTCTGGAGACGAGTTGATAGCAAGAATTGCACTCAAGCACTTAAATATGTGGCCTTTCCCCGTATTTAACTGCAAGAAGAGCACATCTTTTGAGTAAACTTTTTTAGCCTTCAACTGTCAAGATTTCTTTTCAATCATTTGATTATTGCATCTCATCTTGTTAGGAAAGGCTATCAATCTGCTTTTTCCCCTACAACAGAGAATTTAAAGAACCACCGATGCCTATTCCTCTAAACAAAACATTTAAGAGAAATAGTGTAGCCCAGCATTGCTTCCAGAACTATTTCAGACCCCAAAGACAACATTTTGAAATAATTCCCAGTGCCAAGTGGGTTCCAGTTTAGTTATAAATTTAAAATGACGTAACCATAATATTCTCAGCCGTCTTTGGGGCTTCCTGATTTCATACAGTTGTTGCAGAAGCATTTTTAAATCAAGTTATTAGGTCCGAGGTGGGGAGAAGCCTGGAATCTACAAAACTGAGGTCATTATAAAGGTGAGGGAGCTGAGAAAAATAAGCCCTGAAATGTAAATGGGGATGTATTTTTCATAGCCCCTGTGGATTTCAACAGGGAGTTCATGTGCCTTTTAAGATTCTGCTTAGCTCTACAGTTGGGTGAATTTTCTGATGATACTGTTTGTCCTCAGTATTTGTTGAATTAATAAATACACGTGTTAGGTTATAAAGGTGTAGAAAGGATCACCGAGGTCAGCCAACATCATTTTTTATTTTGACCCATGAGAAAGCTGAGACTCCAAATGGTTGAGTCACTTTCCCGTGATGTGCGTGCGGTAGCTCATCTATTCCATGCCTGTTTTCTTCTGTAGTGTGTGTATCTTCATGGGCTAGTTCCTTGTTCCCATGTTCCCAGATCCTTCTGGGATCTGGGAACAGGCAGGGCATGACTGACTGTCGAGAAGAAGAGTTAAGTCTAGTGCCAGAGTCTTCTAGATTGTTTAACTTGAAATATTTGTCATTTTATTCCATGTTACTCTCGTCATTAACACTGTCTCCCTCTCATTCTACTTATCTGAAAAACTACATTATAAGTTGCTTTTTTTCCCCTTTGGGATAATCATCATTTGACAATGCTAATTTAATTATAACTTATTGTAATATTCACAATACTCATTTAGCCTTTATTTATGCTAATCATATTGAAATAGTCTCTATAAGCATTTTAGACTAATGTAAGTTATTTCATTGTGTCACACAAGCCTTAGGTTTTAAGCAAAATTTTCTCATTTATACAAGTGAATTTTAAAATAGAAAATGTGGGTTTTAATGTGATAAGTTTTACATGAAAAGAAAATATGTATTGGTTGCATCAGTAGTGAATTTTTGGTTACAAAATTATGGTAATATCGATGATTACTTAAATCTAATAACTTAATATAAAATATAGGCAATTAATTCTGATTTAATCCTTAATAACTACAAAGGTTGTAATTATTACAAGTCTATGATACAGCAACCGTAATTTTCTGATAATTTTTTTCTAATTGAAACTATACCAAATTCAGGTTTATAGGAAATTGAAATATATTTCTGCCTGGTTCCATTGAAAAGTATAGGTGCATTGTTAAGACTAAATAACATTTTTAATGAAAAGAAACAAACTGAAATGTTTTATCGCCTGAGTGCACAGAATTCTATATATCTTTCTTGGGCATTTCTGTGGCATATCACATTCTTATTTCTATAAAAGATTCTGGAAGATATTCTCATCCCTTTTCCTAAATGATATATATCTTGAGGATAATATATTTGACTTACCTCTTTGTCCTCAATAATAACAGCCTAGTGACTTGGAAATATTATGTATTTAGTACATTTTTGAATAAATGAATGACATGGGTAGGAGCTATTTTAGAGAGAGTTTCTTCACTCTATTTCTAAGAAATATTTTAGTGTATGTGGCCACAAGTCCTTGAATTCAGATTTATGAGTTTCTAACACTGAAAAACCTGTATACCACAAGTTCCTCTGGCCATTTTAGATTAAGTATATTAGTTATAAATACATATTTTATTCTAAAATCTATTCCAGTTCCATAAGTGATTAAATAGTTTACAAATTCCAGTATTATGGCCCATTAATATTTTTTTCTTTCTCTGTTTCCAATCACCATTAACTTTGCCCTACCTTAACGATTATATCTAATGAGAAACTCACATTTTGACAATTCATGGGGCAGGATGTCTCCCTCAAAGTCTCCATCTGATTTTACTTTCAAATTGCTCATTCATCTCTCAATGTACTATATATAGTCTGGTTTCTATCCTATCATGCCAGTATAGCTTTTTAATTTTCAGAGAACTTTCAACTCTTTGCTTAATGGACCTGTTTGTGTCACTAAGACACTTGATCCTCTCATTCACGAATCTCTGTGATAACATCCCTTCCCCATTTTCCTGCCATGATTCTAATTATTCTTCCTCTTCTCCAGTAGAATCCACTTATTATTTAGTCTCCAGGAAATGTTTCAAGTTCTCAGCCTTTTTCTCACTGTATATTTACTTTCCCTTTGGGAAAATTTACCAGTTTCCAGTAGATTCAACCCACCACTTGACTACAGGCAATTTTTGTCAATAGCTTGATGTCCCTGATAATATGCATACAGATAGTGCTGGTGGCCTATGGTCACAGTTAGTTTGTCCCTCGGGCATTTCAGGTCTAATGTGAAGAAGAACTTAGTCCCACTCACAGGTAGGAATATGGTGTGTCAGGAACGGTTTCTTAGAATTAGTGAGGTTAGTGTTTAGTCATGAGGTGATTCATGGTTATTCAGAAGAAAAAGGAGGAGCAAAAAAAGAAATGAAGAGGTAAGGGAGAATAACAGGTTAGTGGGACTGGAAAATCATGAAAATTGAAGACGACAGGCCATATCTGAGAATGGCCAGTATATGGGGATAACTGGAGGAGCCTATGGAGGAGGGACCAGAGACATCACCGGTCAGCTTTTGAATGTCTGTACAGCATGTCAGTAGGAAATCCTCTGCGGATTTTAAGTCGATTAAGGATATGGTTCAATTAGCCGATATTCATTGTGCACAACACTCCCAGTGTCCTGATGGAGGAATGATATAAAGAAGCTCAAAGCTGGAGGCAAAAAGAACAAGTAAAGAAAAGACCAAGAAAATTTTCTGCAAGCTAAAAAAAAAAAATTAAAGCTTTTAAATGCTTAATAAGTAAAAATGGAAAACAAAGATGGTAAGGAGATATTTACAGTAAATACAACCAATAGTTATGGACTATGGTATTTTGGTCTAGCAGCCCAGCTAGACTAAGGCAGACGACCTGTTTTCCTGTTTAATCAACAAATAATTGTATCAACAATCATAAAATTATAAAGCTTGATTTTATTATCTCATGAATGACTCTGACCGAGGGCATAATATAAAATGGGGAAAATGTGATATGCTTGAGATGTTTGTAATAATGTGATTACAAAGACAAAAAAATCAGAGGTAATATAAATTTCAAATATAATTGTAAATAGTTGGTAGAATATTGCTTAGCTACAAAAAACAAAATCCTGTTATCCATAGCAACATCAGACATATTACACTAAGTGAAAGATTACACTAAATGGAAAGGACATAAAAATGAAAAATTATGGGAGATTTGATGGCTCAGTCAGTTAAGCATCTGACTTTGGCTCAGGTCATGATCTCGCAGTTCATGAGTTCAAGCCCCGTGTTGGGCTCCGTGCTGACGTGACAGAGCTTGGAGCCTGCTTCAGATTCTGTGTCCCTCTCCATGCCCCTTCCCCACTTGCGTTCTGTCTCTCTCTCTCAAAGATAAGTAAACCTTTAAAAAAATTTTAATGAAAAATTATAATATTTGTGCATACATTCTAGAAGGGAAAGCACAACTTAGTAATAGGTGCTAGAATTCTAAGTGATTTAATAAGATTTTCCTCCATCCTGTAATTTATTTTTTATGTAACTTAAACAAATAAATTATTTGCATCTTTTTAGCCAGAAGCCTATCTCATCTCTGCCTCTGATCTTCTTATTCAGTCATGTGCCCCAGATAACTGCCCTTTAGAGTTTTGCCCAAACCCAACCTTCTAGTATAGTGACTGAGGACGAGTCCTATAGAGTCCGGAGGATTGAGGGTCCCTTTCCTATACTTCCTAACTCTGTGATTTCTGTCAGGATACTGAAACTATTGAAGTTTTTATTTTCTTGTCCATAAGGATCATTTCATGTGGGTTCTGTCAAAAACTGAAACCAAAAATGCTTGTAAAACAATGAATACAATATTACGGGATTTTGTTGTTGTTATTGATGGCATCCAGATTTAAAGCCTTTGGCACTTCATGCCTGGACTACTGAGATAAAGTTCAGATGATCATCTTGACCCCACATTCTCCTGACTCCAGGCCATCCCATTAGATCTCGGCAGAATAAGCTTCCTGAATTAGGTTGCCCACATCACTCGGATGTTTTCCCTGCCACTCACTATTACCCGTAGGGCCTAAGGGTTAAGGACTCCACAATATGTCTATATACATTGAACATTTGTTGAAATATATAGATTTCACTACATAAGGCACTTGTTATCTTTTCTGGCTGTTCCTAACAAAAACATCACTATCATAATATTTTGTTATATTGTCAAGTTGATAAATTATGAAAAGTTTCTTAGGAAAACTTTACCTGATAATACGAGCTCGCTTTTGTTAATTATGAGGTATGCCATCTACCACTACAATCAGATTTGATCATTGTAATACTTTTGCAAGCATTTCCCTGGTCATTTGGTAACCTTAGGTAGTGCAAATTTCTCATGGGTTAGAATAACTATGTTGGCATGTGGGGTAGACACTGAATCGTAGTGCTACTTACTCAGAAATCGAGGTTAATGGCAACAAATTTGCCAGTCCTGGGGCTAATACGCAAGTGCCTGAGTAGCTCAGGGATAGTATAACTCTTGCCTAACTACAGTGCTTTCATCCAAGTTTTAGGTTAAAGCTGATGAAAATAGGAAATTAATGTCTTTGTATCATATTGCTTCGATGTTAGTAAGCTGGCTAAACGGACCAATTAGAATAACACAATATAGATATCCCAGCTTCCATTTATGCTGAAAAATAAACTATTTCAAACTATACGATGAAGAATTTTAGAGAGGCTTAAAATTCTTTCCTACTAATTGTTATTAGTTTTTGTGACCATATGACAGAGCCTATGATCTAAGTTCTCAATCCACACCAACACATTCACTAAGTGTAGGCATCTAAAGCACTCTGTCATTTATAGCTACTTCAAAGTGCATTCAAAAACTTGATTCTTAAGTACATTAGATTTTATTAAAAGCATTCTGCTGTGACACCCATTCTTTCTAATTGGTTTATGGACAGCCCCCACCATTCAGGCAAATCCTAATTTCATTTTCCCACAAATGTACTTTGATTTATGGTTCCTTATTCTGTATTACTTATAATGAATCAGGGTAAAGTTCTTATGACATTAAATAAAATTTACAGTAGTTCTTCTACAAATATGGGATGTACATAAAGATTCTTATTAGGGTTTTTTTTTTTGCTTATTTTTAAATGTAATTATTCAAATTACATTCATCTGTGTGATTTCCAGCAATAATATTTTTATTACCTTTCCTGAGATTATTATTTACTTGATTTTTCATGTACAGGTTTTTATAATTGCTTAGAATGTTGGGAAAGATTATGTGTGCAACATCAAAAATATATTCTTCTATTAGGTTTAATACATGTGTATTTGGAACAGAAAAAATATTATCTAGGGGCAATGACAGGGCATCTGCATAGAATTAGGTAATGCCCATGTTGTGCTAATGAATTTAACTGAAAATATTCTAGTGAGTCTTAGAATTACAACTTTTGAGATACCAAGAGTTGATTTGGAATGAATTTATAGCAGAATCCAAAAAAAAAAATAATGTTTTAAAATAAATAAGTGGCACAAATATAAAAACAATAATAATACTCAAGAAAGAATTTTCTCACTATTGAGTTATTGCATAATAGCAAACTAAGTAAAGACTCTCCATGGAATTATAGGCATGGAATCTTTTCTGTAGGGAGTCCATGAAAATTTATGGGGAGAAAGACAAACAGAAGTTGTCTGTACCCATTTGTAAAGCCTTCTAGGCTTCTTAGGAATGTGTTATTTCTTTCCAAAGTTTGGATGATTAGAATTTTGAATTCAGAATCAGAAGGAATGGGATATATTTAGAATAAGAGACAAAGAGAAAAAGAGAAATTAATTTTAAGATAAAAAAGGAAAGAGAGGAAGATAATCTCTAGCAAAATTTAGGTCAATTGAATAAATGGGAGGCTGGCTTCCAACAGCATAAATAATAACATCTAGAAAAATTGAAAAAGGTGATTAACAGGTGATGAGCAGGCAAATAATCTAAATATCCATTGTAGCTGAATGTTATAAATGAGGAACTGAGTCTTTCATCTCTACTGGAACAGTAAAGAGACCCTCAACACCCACAGTGTCCTTTGGAGACCACCTGGAAGTGATTTGGACTTTCACCCTAAGCAGCAGTAGTAACACTGCATCCCTTTCTGCTGGGTGCAGTCAGAGAATGCCTCCTAGGAGGACAGGAATTTCATCACTGACCAGAAGTAATGAGGCTACCGCTTCTGTGGTATCATATGGAGAGCAATAATGGGGCGCTCCCAATCCCCCCATCAGGGAGGGGTCAGTATATGCCTAGTGGTACTGGAGCCCCCACCTTCACCCCCTGTCAATGAGAAACTCCCTCTATGGAGTAGAGGCCAGGTGGGTACCAGGATTTCTACCCCCACCTGGCAGTAATTAGGTAGTACCCATAGCCACCTCTGTGCCAGAGAGAGGTTGGAATAAACCAGCTAAAACAGAAGGTTTAAGGTCTGGAGTCTCACAATACACCAGGGTGCAGGTTTCAAAAGAAAATCAATCATCACACCAAGAATCAAGAAAAGCAAAAAGCAAATGAAAAGAGACAATCAATAGATGTCACCCTTACCCTCTAGACCCTGGCAACCACCAATCTATTCTCTGTTTCTAGGAGCTCAGTTCTTTTAGATGCCACATGTAAGCGAGATCACACAGTATTCGTCTTTTTGTCTGACTTATTCACTTACTCACTTAGCATAATGGCCTCAGGCTTCATCCATCTTGTCACAAATGGTAAGATTTCCTTCTTTTATTATTGCTGAACATTCATATATATATATATATATATATATATATATATATATACACACACACACATATACATATATGCATATATCTGTATATATACACATACACACACATATACATATACATATAAAAATATGTGTATATATATATGGTTAAACATTCAAATATATATGTATTTGTATATTTATACATATGTATTTTCGTTATGTATTTAAATTTTAATTTACAAAACAAAAATGAGGTATTTGTTGACCAGCAACTAGTACTATACAATAATACAATGCACACAAACACACATGAGCACACATATACACTATTGCACTATAGCCTTCTATCAATATGCATGCTGGCTTAATATGGCTAAGTTTTCTTTCTTTGGATTATGTACACTACTTTTTAAGGGATGTTAAAATGGTGACATGATGGCAGATGGTAATCTTTTGTTGTTGTTGTTGTTGGTATGTAACTTGTCGGCAAAATTCAAGTTGTCAATTCTTTGTCAATTTCCAAAAATGTAATTCAAAATCGACCTCTCCATGAATTGCTAAAGTCCAGGAATGGCATCCCCACAGTTTCTGTTATACTAATGTAGCAGAGGATGTATATGTAGCATCCAGCTCAGAGTTCTGCACAAAGCTGTTGTCCTATACACATGGTTACTTAACAGATAAATTTGTCTGAAAACGGTGCCCAATAATTCTAATACCAGAACAAACTTCAAGTCTCTTATAAGTGAGAGGCAATCTTGCTTTGCCATAGTTACTTATGTAATTGTAAGTAATTGCATGCTGGGAATAATGTAGAATGTAGTGAAGAAAATTCTAAACTCTAATAAACTCTAACAAATGCCTTCATGTTACCTCACTCTTCAACTCCATTTCAGCATTTAATCTTCTTAATATTTTAATACCCTATTCAGTTTTTAGCATTAGTGTTTCTATATGCCACTCAAACTGTATTTGTCATATTTAGTATATTTATTATACTAGATATATTTTTACATACTTCTTTGTTAAAATTAAAAATTTTTACGTGAATATTAAAGATCAGCATTATATCAAGTAAGTTATATTACATAAATTATTTGCTATTTTGTTCATATTAAGAATTAACACACACATATGGGGCGCCTGGGTGGCTTAGTCGGTTAAGCGTCCGACTTTCGCTTAGGTCATGATCTCGCGTTCGTGGGTTCGAGCCCCGCGTCGGGCTCTGTGCTGACTGCCAGCTCGGAGCCTGGAGCCTGTTTCAGTCTGTGACTCCCTCTCTCTCTGACCCTCCCCTGTTCACGCTGTCTTCCTCTCTCCTAGAAATAAATAAAACATTAAAAAAAAAAAAGAATTAACACACACATAGAAAAAGAATTAACAAATTAATCATGTTTTTATTAAATTTATAAATAGGGACAGCTGGGATGGACTACTTGGTTAAGCATTTGATTCTTGGTCTCGACTCAGGTCATGATCTCATGGTCGTGGGACTGAGCCCCATGTCAGAGTCTGCACTGAAACTTTCAGAGAAAGATAATCAGTTGTCTGTAATTTTCTAAAGAGTTCACTAACCACTTTCAATTTTGTAATCTAATGAATTAGTTCATATGTAAATAATATAGCTTTAAAAATATTCTCAATGTGAATAACTCAATATGAAATGTTTCTTCTTTGAGAAAAATCTCAATTTGGGGGGATGAAAGATTCTCATGTAATCTAATGCTAATTCCTCATAATTCATAATATCAAATGTATGCTATACACATACATAGTAGATCACCAGTTTTCTTTATAATTTTCTTATTTATTATAATTTAATTGTATATAACATTTTCATAGTTTGTTGTAATATGAGAACATGTTTTACCATTTTATCTATATAGAAAGATTTAAAGGACATATTTTAAATTGATTCAGTATTCCATAAAGTATATCAGACCTGAGATTAGAATTAGCAATTACTGGAAATCTTAAAAGTTTTAACATTCTAAGTGGAACTTAGCTACCTCGTTAAAATATTTTTCCTAACAAAAGTTTAGGCTTTTTTCCCCTTATAACGTGATATTTTTAAGTGACTTTTTCTAGAATACTTTCTAACGTAACTTGAAGTAAAGTAAATTATTAATATTGATTATAAAATAATTCTCTTTAAACTTTTGTATTACTGAACTTGCTGTTGTCCATCATTAGACAATTAGGTCTTCATCTTCCAAAATATTTCACATGAACTAAAACTGAAGAAAAGTCTTTTTTCACTGTGCATTTTTCAGTGTATTTTAAAACCCGATTCCTACTTTTTGCTTTTCTTTGAAGGTGAGAGGCCCTCCCGCTGCAGGAGCGTTTAAAGAAAGACCCACGAAGCCCACAGTGTTTCGAAAATTTTATGAGCGAGGAGACTTCCCCATTGCCCTTGAGCATGATTCGAAGGGAAACAAAATCGCGTGGAAGGTAAGTCAGGGCACAGCTGGGGAAACCAGTGACCTCTCCCAACGCCGAACCAAGGTGGCTAACTAAATAAGCTGGAGTGATTTCTCAGAGCAGGGAAGATGATGGGTAAGCTCTTAGAGAAACCCCCCCATGTCAGCTGTCCACCTTGACTAACAATTAAATTACAGCCTGCAAAACAGAAAATGACAGAGTTGCCTTGCCTTAGAGAATTGTCCCCTGCCCAATTCATCTCTATTTTTATGAGAACCTGGCAGCCCAGCCTGTTTCAGGCAGTCCATCAAATGATGGAACTGGTGGCTGAATACGGAGAGCAGCAGCCATTTATCTCCCCCAAATTTCACCTTCCTGCAGGACACTTCCAAATGGAAGCTTTAATTACCTAAATGGATAGGTCAAGATTGTCTGCTCCCTGGAAATGCAGAGCGGAATACAAAAGAAGCCTGGTTCTCATTCTGCACTCTCCCTCTGTCTGCGGCACGTGTCGGCGGTGGTGGCTGTCATACGTGCCCGGTTAGAGGCTGACCTCCATGCTGAAACCATTACAGCACCGACATTTTTCTGACAAAAGGTTAATTGGCTTCAAAATAAATGTATTGCCTAATGACTCCATCGTAATGTGGCTGTGTTTCTTTCTAAAAGGCTCACTGATGTTATTTGTAAAAACTTGCCAATCTCTTAACTGGAGAAGGCTTTTACATTTAATTTGAAAAACGAAATGCTGATCTCTAAACAGCTTCTGCTATTTAATTATTTTGTGGTATCAAGGACTTTGCTTTGGGTGATATTTATCAGCTAAAAGGGTTTCTCGGGCTAAAGACAGAGTTGTGCATGCGTATCACATCAGGCTGAGGAACATGAAAGGTTTTTGCCAAATATCATCCAACTGAAGCAGTTGACCCATTTAACTAAAAAGCCCCACAGTAGTGTCTGAAGGTGAAGGTAGGAATTGTGCATAATTGGTACACATAGATTTACATTAAAAAAATAAAAAGACCAAAATAAAGAATTCCTCAAAGTAACTACATGGATTCATCAAATTTCCTTCCTTTATGGAAAAACTAATAAGAGAATTGTTTGTGCTGTTTTCAGTGTGTCTTTAAATGTTTTCTTATAATTATCAAGCATTTCTAAATCTTGAGAAGTCTTTTGGTATCCAAATATTGAACTTAGAATTACCACAAGTTATTTCGCGATAGAAATCCCCAAGGTGTCCCTGTTATTAAATTTTGTCATAATTGTTTTAGAAGGATGAAGGACATCACTATCTCTCGGTTTCAAACTTTCTTATTAAAATGTGAATTTGTTATGTGACAATGTGCATATAATGAGAAAGGATGTATAGCAAATACAAGTAATTTAGATATTTTAGTCTTAGCATGAGTATATATTCCCAAAACTTTACTGTCATTGTTGGGGTTGTTTATATTTGATGAGTTACATGGATTTCTTGCTTGTCTGTATACTAGTTCCACAGGGTAGTACACTGGAGTTTCTTAAAAACCTCATTCCTGTGGAGTAAAAGAATATGCTATAATTCTTTATAAAAAGTGAGTGGATTTTAGTGTCTTAAGCAATTATAGCACATAAAAATTATGTCAATAAAAATTTTAATAGATTTATTTTGACCTGTTCAAATAACCTTATGTGTAAGTTTTGGAAGTGTGAGGAGACAAAGAAAAACAAGTCATCTTGAAAATAATGAAAATGTAGGATGAATCATTTTGCTTTATCTTTGATAATCCAACAGTCAGAAGGGATATAAACTACTTTTGTTTTTTATAGCTATATTAATTCTTTTAAGTTACTGTTGACAATATTACTGATTCAGCAAGCCAAAAAGTCAGAATGAAAAGGAAGCAATTTATTCGCTGCCGTTGGTAGAATAATAGCATATATTTAAAGAAAGCATCTTATCCTATAACCTGTAGGCTCTGTCTCTTAAAGTCTCACCAACCACATTTCAGTTACACTACACTAATACTGAAAGTAAAGCCTTAAAATTCTTAAGCATGGGCTGTGGACAATCTCTCAATATATTCGTATTTATTCCTTTGCTGCACCTGCTGTGAAGACAGCCTGGTACCTGGGAGGGGCAGAGAGCTTCTTTAGGATGCCATACCTAAGGAAGGGGTCTTGAACGTTGGAGGAAACAGGGCTACCCTCCTGCACCCCACAAAATAAAAACAAAGACCAAAACATAAAACAACCTAGGACTCTGCACTCTACTTCCTTCCTGTGTGCCCCAGAGCCCAGGAGCCCAGGTCTTCATGTCACAGCTCACCCCCTGCTAACAGCTTCTGAGTAGCTCTGTTTCCCAGGAAAATAGTGGTCCTCTCTCCATACTCTTGCGACACCGCTGGGACGCCAAGGGGTTTGTGAGTGCCTGAAATGGTGTGCATGATTAAGTTGTAAGAAGTGGTAAATCTTTTATCAGAATTTCAAGAGGCACTGACTCGGAAATACTTAGGAGTCAATGTTCTGGAGCATGATGGAGGCTATCTGGCATCTGAGACACAGCTAATCTGTGAAGTCGCTGATCGTTCCTGCCCATGGCCCCAAGTTCCCCATTTGTTCCACGTTAACTGACCCCATCATCGCTACTAGAAATTAGCATGGATTCTTGAAATAGAGTGACTCTCTGGTAACTACGTATAAATGACCTAATTAAGTCGGAAAATAGAAGTAAAGGTTAGATGTCGGTGAATGTCTTTTGCACATTTAGATTTTTCATCCCGTATCCTGAGCTGCTGCCCTAGTTTAGTGCATATGAAACTGGTATTTGTTCCACATGCGAAAACAACAAGGCAGACCAACTGCCGGAATCTGTGCGGTTCGGTCTAGTCCGTATGGTATCCCTAAGAATCAGAGCACAGTCTGATACAACTTTCTGCAATGGTGGAAATGTTCTACATCTGCACTGTCTAATAATTACAAGTAGCCATATGTGGCCATTAACCGCTTGAAATGTCCCTAGTGAGACTGAGGAGCTAAATTTTTAATTTTAATTAATTTTAATTTAAATAGCCACATGGTTACCATATTAGACTGTGCTGTTCTACATTAAAAGAGTGGCAGTCAGAATAAATGCCTGAACCTGCTGGCCAGATAGAGACTATAGCTGTGTGCAAATTACCGCTAAAATGAAAAAGTAGGACTGATCCATGCATTTTTGCCATGGCTGTCTACACTAATCATACATTCCTTGGTAAACGTGAAAAAAGTTTTGCAAAATTTCTGTAGTGAAATTTTTCCCTATACTTACCAGTGGCAAGTGAATTACCTAGGAAAAAATGAATAGGTCTGATCTGTAATATGAAATCTACCAGGCGAGCTCCGGCTTACCTTTTATTTTTTTTATTTTTCTTTTTCTTTTTTTAAAAATGTTTTATTTATTTCTAGGAGAGAGAGAGACAGCATGAGCAGGGGAGGGTCAGAGAGAGAGGGAGTGACAGACTCTGAAACAAGCTCCAGGCTCTGAGCTGGGAGTCAGCACAGAGCCTGATGCGGGCCTCGAACCCACGAACCGCGAGGTCATGACCTGAGCGAAAGTCGGACGCTTAACCAACTAAGCCACCCAGGCGCCCCTTACCTTTTATTTTTAGATATGTGTTTTCTAAACATAGCTAAAGTAATTAAATTGTTAATTATTAATGGCTAAAGACTTTAAAAAACATGACAATGACGAAACAAAAACTTTCAAGCCTGTCTCTGTTTCTACCTTTCTCTTGACTCTACCAACATTCAGGGACATGACTTTATTCTGTGACCATTATCTTCAATATCCAGAGTTTAGGCAACAGGAGGGAGAAACAGCTCAACAGTCTGGATAAGTTGCCAAGCAGATACCCAGCATGAACAGCAGACGCTGTAAAATTGCGCTCGAATTTCCACATCTGAAATCTCCACCTGGGAATAGAAAAGTCTTCTGTGAACTGGGCTCTCACTTCTGCCTCCATCATCCACCCGGCCCCCACTGCCCACCCAGGAAGTCTCAGGAGCCTTCAGGCCTCCTGTGGGGCTGACCCCGCCTTCCCTCCCCTGCCCCCTCCAGGCTCCCTTCCGCCCCCTCCCCTCCCCTCCCCTCCCTGCTTCTCCTCCATCCTGTTCCTCCTTTTCCTACTCCTGTTCTACTTCCTCCTCTTCCTCCCCCTCCCTTCCTCCTTCCTCTCGTTTTTTTTTTTTTTTTTTTAGTTCTCTCAAGATCACTTTTGGAGAAGGAGCCCATCCTAGTTGTCTGTTTTGAACAGGAATCTGAAGTCACCAGGAGCAGTCATGGGAATGAATGTGAAATAATAATTATTTACACACTTAATGATGAGCAGAAATATAAATCCTAGGCAACCCATGAAATTCACCGTCTGATAAATTCTGGGAACAAGCCATTGTTTTAAAATGGCATGGGAATACAGGCTATTTAATTAATTAATTAATTAATTTATTAATTTTTATGTTTTTATTTTGTTTTTGAGAGAGACAGAGTGTGAGCAGCGGAGGGGCAGAGAGAGAGAGGGAGACACAGAAACTGAAACAGGCTCCAGGCTCTGAGCTCTCGAAGTCACACAGTTAACTGGCTGAGCCACCCAAGCCCCCCCCCGAAACACAGGTTATTTTAAAATAACTTTGATATAGACCTTGGCAGAAGGACTTGAAGAAAAATGTCAGAATCACCCTGGAGTTGTTTTAAATTAACAATATGGTATCATAAGCTATTCATTTAGTTGGGAAAGCTACAACTACACTAAGGTGTCTCTTAAGTCCTTTCACTTTATAGGCATTTTGATACAATAGAGACTGATAGAAATCACCTTTCTCCAGCTGTCCATGGTACCATGCTTCTTGACAAAATGTGACACACTAAGACTCTTGCTTTCACTAAATTTCTAATGAACATGCACAAAGGTGTCCCAGGTATTAGAAAGGTTTGAGTAGGAAATAGATACCCTATAAATGTCTAGCCAAATCAGGATATAATACTAACCCTACTACAAATGCAGTTCAGACAGCAAACATCCAGATTGTCTTATAAAGGGAAAAATCTCAAAATAGGTTTGTCGGCAATTTACAATCTCTCATCTGGCAAGGTTGTCACAGGCTTCGTCCAGAATAGCATCGCCGTGGGGGCATTTCTGCATTCTTCTTTTCTTGTCCGTTATTGAATATGTAAACGGTGTTAGTAACCTGTTCTACTGAAATAAAATTAACCAGGCCAGAACGGGTATGCATAGCCAGGTATGCATGAGAATGGACTCTAGCGAGCCTCACCTCACTGCCAAGAACATCATCTTCTTTACCAGCGTTTTGGATATGTATACAGTGTCATACCATAAACATACCTCCCCTGTGGTGAATGTATGCATCGTACAGTCACCTGTTGATTAAAACTTGGATCACAAAACTTTGTTTTTCTATTAAAAAGTGACTTCATAAATTAACATTAATCAGGTAACTAAAAACTACCTTTTCTAATTGTTAAACTAATGAATTACATAAATGTACTGATACGTTTATATAAAGAACTACAAAACACAGAAAGTTGGCATATAGTAAGAAAAATGAAAGAAAATGAAAACCAGATAGGGACCTACAATGGAGTCAATATCAAGGTTAAATAAAGGGACATATTCTAAGGTTTCTAAACAAGGGAATTTTGCATTTCTGGCTTGTTCACTCATGTATCGCAGTGCCTAGAGCAGTACGTGGCATGGAATGGGTTCCCTGTTGAATGATGGAAAGCATACTAGAGCAGATGGACTATCTTCGAGTTTTACTTCTCGAGGCCTTACCGTCTATCAGTCACCGTGTGCTAGGTGAAGGGGTGGAGTATTTTTAACTATGGGAGCTCTAAGAAGTTGTGTTTCATGGGGCGCCTGGGTGGCTCAGTCCATTGAACATCTGACTCTTGATTTCGACTCAGGTCATGAGCTTACTGTCCCTGAGTGTCTGTGCTGACAACACAGTGTTCATGGCTCTGTAATGAGAGCCTGCTTGGGATTCTCTCTCTCCCTTTCTCTCTGCTCCTCCCCTACTCACTCACTCACTCACTCGCACTGTTTTTAATGTTTAATAAATAAATATTAAAAAATAAATTTTGTTTCATAATTAGTAAAATAAGTATATTTTGAGATGTTCATGGAAAAGTTCAAGGGAGAAATATTGGTTAGAAATTCCAGTAAGTTTGAATGCACAGTCCAGAATTATATGCAATGGTTTCGGTGAGTTGGACTTTTGTTATGAAAATGTTCCTTTAATTATATGTAAACTGATTTTTTTAATTTCTTAAATTTCAAAATGGCAAGGTCACCCTGTCTAAATGACTAAATATCTATGTCCAGTTTGATTGTCCAAATAAAGAAACTGATGTGCATAAATTAATTGGATGCTTAAATTTAATTTTTTAATTAAAAAAATTTTTTAATGTTTTATTTATTTCTGGGAGAGAGAGAGACAGCATGAGTAGGGGAGGGTTAGAGAGGGAGGGAGACACAGAATTCGAAGCAGGCTCCAGGCTCTGAGTTAGCTGTCAGCACAGAGCCCGATGTGGGGCTCAAACCCGTGGACGGTGAGATCATGACCTGAGCCGAAGTCAGATGCTCAACCCACTGAGTCACCCAGGCACCCCTTATTTTAAAAATTTCTACTGACAGTGACTGTACCACACCCTCAATTCTGGGTTGACTCACAAGTTGCTAATACTCGTGCATGACTCTTCAGAATTTCTTCTCAGTTTGTTCTTTTTCTTGATTCTTTTCAGTTCTCAGCAGCATTGATATTCATGAACTATAAAAAGCTCTGTCAATGTGACTGTTTTCATTGACATAACTGATAATTTCCTACTAGGAAAAACAGTTATTGAATATAATTATTATTAAAATCATGTGCTAATTTTCTTACAATTAAAATTGGCCCCAAACTGTGGTAGCTCATTATCTGTAAATAGTATTGCGTTTAAAGTAAGTCACCTCGTGTTATGATACCTGATCCATTAGTCCTCATTATATTGTTCTCAAAATCCTACAGTTTTGATTAATCATTAGTCCTTTGGTACCTGCAATTTCTTAATGTTTCAGTTTCTTAAGAACGTAAAAAACTAATGTTGTATCTATACCCACCCCCTACCCCAGGTAAAACCAATATTGATTTCTGAAATCTTGTAGGCAAATTTATTTAAGAGTTGAATAATTTGTTTCACATGAAGAAGAATGTTCTCTTGGAATTGTCCAGGGTTTCTATTTCTTTTGATAATGGCCAAAGCTCGAGTTTGGAAAGCAAGCCTTAGTAGAATTTGTAAGGCAAATTTTACAAAAGAAGTGACAATTTACCTGATTTTTGTACGAGAGAGCTGCCACGTTTCCACCATTAATTCCTCCGTGATTAATTAATAGACAGGGCTTATTCTAGAAGTCTTAAAAAAAATTCCTCTGGCAATTACTGTGCCGTTCTGTGTTTTTTGGAGGAGGGGACTGCGTACGCAATTAAGTGCCATTCTTTTACTTGATGTAAATTGTGATGTTTTAAAAGTGTACAGCATGAAAACACGGCCATGTATCAGAAATAACTTTAATTTAAATCGGTTCGATGACCTCTGAAAGCTAGATGAGAGGTTTTCTGCTGAATGGGCTGGTGCTCTGCTGCCTCTATAATTTATGTGAGAAATTAGTGCGAATGGTTCACTTTTATGGAGCAGTACTGTTTGTAGCAAGCCTGCAGAAACAATTTTCCCCCAAGCCTCCATCTGTTCTTCAAACTAGGGCATATGCCATCTCATCGAGCTTGAAAGTCAACTGATTTATAACTCCTGGAAAGTTGCAGAGATTGAAAAGAAAGGTCGCCCGCCGCTCCGTGACAGTGATTTGGTAGGCCTCGGCTGAAGACAATCCACAGTCCCCGGGGCCCAAGGGGAGAGCAGTGCTGTAAGTTTCAGATCCCTGTGGACTGACAACCGGAAGGAAAACACATCACTCCTGCTTTCTCAGGGGAACGACCCCCTGTTGAAAAGTAGGAGCGGTCTTGGTAGTGTTAGGGTGTCACGGAGAAGACACTGTGTTGTCACTCGCCCGCCCTCGAAGATAGGGGCTTCCTGCCGCCCTGCCAGGGATCAATGCTGCCATCTCAGGAGTATCAGTACTCCAGTCTTCAAACTAAAAATGTGTGTCGCTGCTTGTTAGAAAGTTCCATTTGGGGACATGAACCGGACTTTGATGATTTTTCTGTATCTGCCTGGAGGGCGAATCTCCAGCTCTGTTCCAATTAGTAATTTAATGAGCGGATCCCACTCTGTCTTATCCCTTGTCACATATCCCTTTTCTTTATGGAAGCACTTTTGAGATCAAAAGTTCTTTGACAGATGACAAGTCGAATCGGATTGATGGTATGATAGTAAAGAAAAAAATCAATGTTTGTTTGATGCTTTTATTTAGAGTGGTCAAAGTGTCTCTACATTGGAGGCTTCTAGATATTGAGTGAATTTTCAACCCCCTGCCGTTGTATTAAAGTTTCTCCTTTTCTTTCAGGTAGAATCTAAATAAAGTGTTGATGGATACTGGTATCAATTTTAACCCATATTTGAGGCAGCAATTTTCAGAAATTACATTTTAGCTTTATCACAAAGGTTATCCTGACCTTGAACGTTCTATGTAAAAATTAGCACTGATGGGATAACCAGACAAATTCATGTAAAAAGAAAATTTATCCGTAGGGCGCCTGGGTGATTCAGTTGGTTGAGCATCCGACTTGGCTCAGGTCATGATTTCACAGTTCATAGGGTAGCCTGGTGTTGGGCTCAGTGCTGATAGCTCAGAGCCTGAAGCCTGCTTCAGACCTGCTTCAGATTCTGTGTCTCCCTCTCTCTCTGCCCCTCCCCACTCACACTCTGTCTCTCTCACTCTCAAAAATCAACAAACATTTAAAAAAAATGATTCCTTATCTTTACTTATAAAGTTATATTCTCAATATGAAATATATACATGTTTATATTATAAAATAAGCAAATATTGGAAAATAGAAGGAAAAAATAAATCACTCATCATTCCACCATTCACTGAATGCAGCTGTTTACATTTTTAAAAGTATTTCTGCCTGCATAATTGAGGTTATAGTGTATACAATACCTTGTAAAAACTATTTGTCATTCTATGGTATATAAAAATGGTATGAATCTATTCTTAGATTTTTCTGATTTTTTTTTCTAGTTTAAAAGTAATAGATGATTATTTTAGAAAATTTAGAAAGTAGATAAAAGAAAATGTATACGGAAGATAAGAAGACAACATTTATTCTGAGATAACTTTTAGTTACTGATGTGTTAGTTCAGTCTTTCTTCCACACGTATGTTTTTAACTTTGTCGAAATTGTGTTGCTGATTTTTAAGGGACTCAAGGGAACATTCAAGGACCTAATTAGGAGAGGAAATTCATAATGGACAACGGCCACAGGAGTATTAATAATTAATAGTTCTCTCCAGTTTGATAACAGCAACAACAAAAAAGACAATCAGAGCTTAATATGAATTTTTGACATTTTCCATGATCATTACTCAAGGTCTTTAGGAAAGATGCCTGCCAAACAGGTATGGCTTTGCTTTGGCAGTGACACACATGGCATCCCCTTTAGCAGGTCTGACCCTAAAGTGACCACCATTTTTGTTTGTGGTCATTTCACTGTGGTTGTTTCATTGTGAATATGTTAGTATATTTTTGGAGAACAGAAACAAATATTAAGAAAAGGTCATATTAAATATGAAACACATTTCTTGCTGTTAGGGAAAGTAGAAAAATGGATATAGATAGTTGACAAATCATTATAAAAAACCAACCTTTGCACCCCAATCTAAGGCATATCCATTATGACAAAAAAAAAAAGACTCCAGAATTTCCAAAATTGCATTTCAGCAATTTCAGCAATTTCAGGAAAACACATAAATACATAAAACTTGGAAACCCTAAATTTCCATTCTTTGAGTTCTTATTCAGACTTATTTTTCCTCTGTGATTATGTATATCTTTAGGCAATTTTATAAAAAGCAGGTCCATGGGTTGAATATTTCTGAATCCTTGAATATCTTAAAATATATTTTTTTCAACTTTCATACATGCAACACAGTTTGTGATTCATACCAACATGAAATTACCATTTCCCTCCGTGCCTCTGAAGAATGTAATGTCACTATATTCTAACATATATATAATTGTTGAGAAATTTAGACCAGTCTGATGTTTATTCCTTTGATCTGTTTTTGTTTGCTTCTTTGTGTATTTTGTTTGGCAGCCTGGGTAATTGCACTGGGTAATTGAAAGTTGCTTCCATGTGTATTTTTTGCCTTCACTGATTCTTTTTTTAATATAGTAAGCTTATTCTGCCTACTTACTTGAATTTTTTTCTCAAGTGAGGAAAGCCTTTTTTTTTTTCCTGTAATGTCATTGATGATTATTTTGTTACAACTTTTCTCTTTTCTTTCTTAGAACTAATACATGAAGTGTGTAAATAAATTCTATCCTGCCGTTTCTATCATTGTCTCCCTCAATACTTTCATCTCCTTATTGTCATTTTTTAAACTTCTACGAGAGCTTTCTTCTACTTTCTCTCTTCTTTAGTATCAATTTGTCTATCACCACCTCAAGTTCAAGATTTACTTCCACAACTATATTTAGTCCTACAAACTTTACATTGCTCATTTCTCCACTTATATCATTATACATATTAGCTTTAAAGTTATTGTACAAGCAAATTTATCATGAAAAATGTTATGATTTATTCACAATTCATAACCCAGATTGGAAAAAATAAAAAATATGGGTCAATTGGGGCGCCTGGGTGGCTTAGTCGGTTAAGCGTCCGACTTTCGCTTAGGTCATGATCTCGCGGTTCGTGGGTTCGAGCCCCGCGTCGGGCTCTGTGCTGACTGCCAGCTCAGAGCCTGGAGCCTGTTTCAGTCTGTGACTCCCTCTCTCTCTGACCCTCCCCTGCTCACGCTGTCTTTCTCTCTCCTAGAAATAAATAAAACATTAAAAAAAAAATTAAAAAAAATATATGGGTCAATCATAATCCCACAACCCCAGGATAGCCTTTATTAATCTGTTAGTGTGAACTTTTCAGACCTCTCTTCCTCTGCATTTGCAAATCTGTGTATGTATGCAAATTTTTAAAAACATTTTACTCCTTCATAACTTTTTTCAATTAATTACAAGTCATAACCATCTTTCCACATCAATAAATGTGCACTTTAAAAATCATTTTGGGAATCTCTCAAGTGCTTTACTATTTAACCAATTCCCTATTGTTGGATATTAACGTTTTTCTTAGATAGTAATGTTTTTCTTCCATCTTTTGTTAATTTAAGCAATACTATTATTGACATCATTGTGCATTTGTATATATTGTGTCTTGCAAACACGTTTGATTATTTCCTAAGGGTAAAATCTCATTTTATTTTTGCCTTGGCCTATTCACAACAAATGGATTTCTGCTTTTCTTCTATGAAGAGGTCTGGCTTTGTGAATCCTTGAGCATGCTCGTTTCTGAAAACCACTGATTTCTGCAGTAATGAATTTAAAGGGCCTCTTCATCCTCCAAATCTATAAGATGATATCCCATTTTATTTTTGTAAAATATTTATAAAGCCCATATATTACTGTTTATTCATCTTCAGTTTTACCTCAACCTAGAACTTGTGTTTGCTAAAACACTCACCCTGCCTGGGGTCGGGTGAGCTCTTCTTAGCAGCATTGCTTCGGTAGACTGCCTGGCTCCTAGCCAACATCCAGGGCCCAGTACAAATGTCCTTCATGTTGTCCTGTTTTGCTGGCCTTACAGGGACTCTCTGTGACTTCTGACACAAAGTTAGGTAGATCAGGCAAGCACATACAATCCAGAAAATGTACATGTGCCCAGCAGTGTCCCCCGCCCCTTACCTGCAACATTGTGCTGGTGGGGCAAGCCACAGTCCAAGATGCAGTGCAGTGTGCTACAGGGGGCTCTGTCCCCACTTCCTGTTCAGTTGGTTTCTGAGACATGGCTGTGAATGGACGTAGCAGTGATATCAACAATGATGAGAATGGAAGCAGATGGCTTTGTCTTTGTCTGAAAAAGCAGCTACTTCACAGCAGCAAGATGGTGGCTGAGTCCATGACCACCCCCACCTAAGCTTGTTCTGCCCTTACCTTCCTGGGGGAGAAAGTGTAGGAGGGATGAAAAAACCATCTAGCGACTTTCGGATGGGTACCTCTGGTTGCAAAACATGAGTTGACCATGAGTTGTTGTTTTTTAGTCCAGTTTCATTGGCCTCATCATATGTAGAAATTCCTTTTTTTCCTGGTTGTACATTCATTATTATGCCTGGTTTCAGTTGCATGTTGAGTTTTCCTCCTTGCCTGTATCTTCATAGGTAATTTTGTGACACGTTGGATGACATTGTGTCAGATACTCTTGTCCAGATGCTATTTAAAACAGCCGTCTCTGATTTAGTTCTGTCCATCATGGGGCTATATTCCATTACAGAGAAATAATGTGATCTCATCACTGCTTAGGCAACAGTAACTCATCTATTCATAAAAGAATTGAGTAACTCTAATGGGTAAGACTCAGTGGTGAGCTCTGTAGCCCAACTGATAAAGGTTCTGGTCTTGAGAAGCTTATTGACTAGAGTACATCACTGTTCAGTGAAGAAACTGAAAAGTACACAGAGAGCCCATATCGAATCTTAAACCAAATTGCTTGCTCTTGTATAGTTCATAAATTTTTACTCCTTTATTCAGTATGTGCTAAACGTTTGCTACTTGAATGACAAGGTTCAAATAATATCTGTAAACAAGTTTTTTAAATTGAGAGGCTCTACAAAATTTTTACTAGTTCATACATTTGTATATATGTATATTTTCTCCTGCCCCAGTCTGTTACTATGTAAACAAATAGAAAATTTTACTTATAAAATGAACATAAGGTGACCAACCCACATTCCTATATGTCTACATATTGTGGCAGTCCCAGGTCTCAATGACACATCACTAACTCCAAATTGCTACACTGTATTTTGAAACATACACTATTATTCATGCTTTTACCTAGGTGTGAATTTTAAAGATTTATCCTGTTTGAGATTCAATCTGATTTAAATTTGATGACTCTGGAGTCCCTATTAAATACAAATCAGACTTATTAGTTGTAACTTTCGTATCTCTTAATCTCTTTTTTTTCTAATTTCCATCTCTCTAATCCATTTGTTTCATTCTAGGATATTCCCTTAAATCTGCCTTCCAATTTAATAATTTACTTTCTTCAGTTGGATTTAATGTACTCCTTAACCTGTGTGTTGATTTTTTTAAAATTCATTTTCAGTGACTGTCAATTCCACAACTTCTTTTTGTTTCCTTCAAAGTCTGCCTGTTGTTTTTTTTTCTTTCATTATGTCTTTTTCTTACTTTGTGGTTTCTATCACTATCTTAATCAGGTTATATATTTTACACATAGTCATTTAAAATTTCCTTCATATTTATCTACTATCTGTAGTTCCTAGATGTGAATTTGAATCTGCCACTTCTTCTCATCTTTGTTTTCTTGTGCTTCCTGAGACTTTCCTGGGAGCTTTCCTTCCGTGGAGTGCACTTTCCTTGGGGCCCCTCGTGCTGGGATACAGACGGGCCCCTGCAGTGAGCTTCTAGGTGTTTCTCCACAGGTATGGGTTCTGATCTAACTTTTATGCAAATCACATCCCAGGTTTCCTCACCAGGCTCCTCTTCCTTGCTTGAGATTTGAGTTTTCTCTTCATTTCTGGGAACTTGTTATTTGCCTTTCTTATTTTTGAGAATGGCTATGTATTTTGTAATTTTTCACCCAGGATTTTTAGCTTTTTCAGCCATAGTAGCCAGGGGTCTTACCAAAGGATTGCTTTCTCAATTAGCTTACTATCTTGCCTTTGCTACAGAGAAAGAACCATCTCAAGAGGCAATCTTTTTTTATTGTACGACCAAAGCTAAAATTTTTCCTGTAAAGAAATGGATGAAATAAAATACTCTTTGTATTTCTCACAGAAGCCCTTGTATTTAAACAAATGTTAGCAGCTAATGTGTATCCCCTGATTTTATGTGCCTATGCGTGTGTATAATCACACACATATATATATTTGAAGGGATCAAAACTTGGGCTTGGAAAAATTATAGGGAAAAGACTTGTAAAAACTCTGTGCCAACCCCCGGTTTTCATGTTTATGTGTAATGTGAGCACGTGTAGATATCATCATCTTGTTCCTCTTCGGCATTGGAGTTAAGACTTCAATTTTCATTCTATAAAATTTAATCAACAAATTGAGGTGAGTGCAGTGACCCTAAGAAGACCTTTATCTCCTCACTATTCATATCTAGCAATAGTGAATTTCTTGAGAAGCATTAATCCACCAATTGGAAAAGATTTTGTAATGGCTTTCCATTTGCAGTAAGTTGTGTAAAATTTTACTAAACGTTATTAAGCATTTTTTTAATTAACTAAGTGTAACATATTGAGGAGAATTTAGGTTTTTATAAATCATTCCTTACAGACATTATCACTTTAGATTATTAATTTCATTTCTTTTTAAAAAAATTTGATGTTTATTTTTGAGAGAGTAAGGGACACACACACACACACACACACACACACACACACACACACACAGAATCTGAAGCAGGCTCCAACTTACAGGCTCCAGCCTGAGGTAGGGCTTGAACTCACAAACCATGAGATCATGACCCGAGCCAGTCAGCTGCTTAGCTGACTGAGCCACTCATGTGCCCCATAGATTTATTATTCATTTCTATTTTGGAAGAATTGCTTGGGTAATGAAATATTTGTATATGCACAGAAGAGATTGCTCTTTACATACCTTTTTCTTTTCTTTCTATTTTTTAAAATGCAATATGAGAGGTGCTAGTGTATTAGACTGGCAATATTAAAATCACAAGTCAAAAAATACAAGTTAAGATTTTTATAATTCTATTTGGGAATCTCTGCTTATTCTGCCTGTGTGGGTTATAATTTTAACACTTCATTTTTGTAACTTATTACATTTAATAAACCAACAATTGGGACTAGCTTCAAATCTCAAGCAGCAATTTAGCAGATGGTTCATTTCATGAAGAAGAAATGTAGACTCTCATGGTTAAGACCTCATGACTGGGGAGACGGAGAGAAGAATGAAGGTAAATGCATTGGTCAGTTGCAATATCCCCAGTAATTTTTTTGTCTGGTCCACAGTACTAGAATTTAGGTCAGTTTGCAGAAATAACGAGCTCTAAACCCAATGAATATATTCTCTATAGAATGTACTAGTATTGTAGGAAGCTTTTTTGTTATGGTATATTGCAGGTTGTTAATATAAAACATCACTATTTGCCTTCTTAAACAGTAACTTTGGTGTTTCTAATCATTTGGTGTTTCTAATCTAATCATTCTAATCTAAAGTCTTGTACTTTATAAATCATAAACCTTTGTACAGGCGGATTCCCAAACATGCCACCTTCTTTCTTGCCTCAGTTTTTATTCATGGTTTAGTACCCTTTCTGGGAAAACCAGCACACACCATTACTAGTCTTAAGCTGAGTAGGAAAGAAGTCTGTTTTCACGTCTCCTCATGTGAGGATGGATTCCAGAAAGACTGGGCCAGGTGTTACTTAACTTTCATCTACCGTAGCCCCGGATGTATCATGAATAAGTATTTTAAAGCTTATGTTTCAAGTCATTTATTAAGAATATTAGATATTCACCTTCTATATATTTTGTTTGCTTAATACAATAGCGATTTGAATTTTCATCTATTCCAGAGCCAAGAGTAAGGATGGTTACCTTAGACATACGTTTAATTTTGTTTTTAAAGCTCTGTGGATCTTTTGATAGCTGTTTCTTTTTATGATTCCTTATAGAATGTTTTTGTAGGGGCGCCTGGGTGGCTTAGTCCGTTAAGCGTCTGACTTTTGCTTAGGTCATTATCTTGCAGTTCGTGGATTCGAGCCCCATGTCAGGCTCTGTGCTGACTGCCAGCTCAGAGCCTGGAGCCTGTTTCAGTCTGTGACTCCCTCTCTCTCTGACCCTCCCCTGCTAACGCTGTCTCTCTCTCTCTCTCTATCTCCTAGAAATAAATAAAAAAATATTAAAAAAAAAAAGAATGTTTTTGTAGTCCTCTTAGGATCTCTGTAGGCTCTCCTCACCGAGTATCAGTTATTGCTGATAAATAGAATTAATGTTTTTAACCTCTAGTGGTCTGATCATACTGCAACTGTATTCTTATGTATGTGTTGGTTTTAACTGTACATCATCTTCTGATGTCCATGCAACTTAGTAAGAGGCAGCCATTTATTCAATAGACATCAGCTGATTGCTACTAGATTCTGAATATACAGCAGTGGAAGAAAACAAACTCCCTGTCCTCATGGTGTTTTCTTTATGGAAGGAAGAAAATAAACATTCAAATAAATAAATATAGAGACTGTTAACTGGTGGCATTACAAAGAAAAAATAAAACACGGTGATGCAGATATTCATGGCAGGACAGGCTACAGTTTTATGGGATAATCAGAGGAGACCCTTTAATAAAGTGACATTTAACCAGAAGTTATTTGGTTATATGGTCTAAAGTGTTTTAAAAAAAAACACCTTGATTCTTTCCCCTTTATAAAATGTAATGATATGAAAAAGAAGAAAGTGTTAAAGGGAAAATACAGTGAAAACAACCAAATAAATTATGTTCTTTTAGGACCCATTAATTACTGAAAATCAGTGTCAAAGTTATAACCCCACACTAATGAATTAACAAATTATATTTTAATTAAATTCTTATTCTACTTAAAGACTAATTAAGAGATCGTGAATGACTGTGTTTTGTGTATTTCAACATAAATATTTTATGAGCATATGCAAATATATATTTCCTTTATGAAAAGCACTTTTCACATTTCATATATAAACAGGCCTAAATAACCAAGCAAATCCACTTTTATGTCCCCTTTCTCTTTTCTTTTGAAAATAAAATCATCACTAGTAAGCAGATTTAGAAAAGATATGAGAAATGATGAGACCCACACAAGCAGACACATCTGGGTACAGAAATGTCATATCTGTATTGTCTTGACTTGCGTCACACAAAATACGAGCTTCCATTCCAGGCAAAGCCTGGCCTACAGGGAAGATGTGTTTATATGCTTTGGAGACACAATCTGATAAATTTATAGCATAATGTCCTTTTTTTTGTTGTATAAGCCTATCAGATACCTACTATGACAGTTACATAATATAATGTTACATCTCAGAAATTAATAGAATTAAACGAAAGGAGATTAAGTTGAGTATTACATACACGCACTCATCATTTGTTTGTTCTGAGCATCCCTTCATCTATCGTATGCTGGATGGTTGCAATTTATTAGGCGCAGCGGAAGTCATTGGTGATAGTTTTTTCTGCAGTGTGTGCAATTAGTCATAAGTAGAGTGAAGCAAAAAGTAACTCAAAATAGTGCAAAATTACCTGTGTTCTAGAAACCATAAATCTAAGTGCCTGCCCCACTCTGAACCATAAAGTTAGTAGAAGAAATGTGCTTGAGGGGCGCCTAGGTGGCTTAGTCGGTTAAGAGTCCGACTTTCGCTTAGGTCATGATCTCGAGGTTTGTGGGTTCAAGCCCCGCGTCGGGCTCTGTGCTGACTGCCAGCTCAGAGCCTGGAGCCTGTTTCAGTCTGTGACTCCCTCTCTCTCTGACCCTCCCCTGCTCACGCTGTCTCGCTCTCTCTCCTAGAAATAAATAAAACATTTAAAAAAAAAAAAAGAAATGTGCTTGAGAAATCGATTGGATATCAAAATTATTTTAACAAAAATCTGAATTGTGTGTAATTAATATACATATTTTATAACTTATTTTGCCTTATGAAATTATTTTCCCAGCACAAAAGTGTTCATCTGTTTCTTAATATAAATCTGTTGAGAGTTGGATAGCAGATGGAATGTCAATACATTGAAACTATTTTTTATTGTTAGAGTGATGGAATATTTAAAGGGTATTTAAATATATAACTTCAGCATATTTTTTAAAGAAATGCAAGCAAGCCCAGATTCTGACTGATAGGAAGCCGCCATTGTCACATTTTGGACCTTAGATTCTCCTGCATTTCCCCCACCCCCCGTTCTTATTTATTCAAATAGATCTTTCATACAAAATCAGTAGAGTATGTGATGCTAAAAAAATAAAGGCATGTCTGTGCGCCAGTGTTACTTCTGGGACAACAGTGAACAGAGTGGGAACGTGAGAACGTAATCTCCTTTCAGACGGTCGTCGTGGTTCATAGCTGTTGGATTTAACATCGGTCAGTCCCTTTATCATCTTCCCCCACCCTCTTGTCCCCATTCTTTACTGCATAGGAACACCAATACCTTTTTCTGGTTTGACTGGACTGCTTTCGATAGAATTAAGCCAAAAGCAAAATTAAAAGAGAAGAAACCAAGTTTGAGTGCCGGGATGATCCGGTATTAAAAATTTACATGTCCGTAGGTCCATAGGGAGACTACTGAGCTCCAGGTGGCAGGGTTGAAGCTTTTTATTTCACCATGATTCTTGCTGCATGTGACCCTGGCCTGTCCTTATTCATTCATCCATCTGGCTCCATGTACAGGCTTCCTCAATTTTCCAAGAACACAGACCCAGAGCCATGCTTGGCCTTCACCAGGAATGCTTTTTCGCAGGCTCTTGGTCAAGTTCCCTCATTCAGGCCTGCATCAAAAGCAGCCATCATTGGCCCTTCCGTATAAAATGGCAGCCGTCCAGGGCCATGGTATTTCTCCAGAGCTCCGTACCCTGCCTACCCCAGTCAAAACAGTGGATCAAGAAAGGCGTTTTTGTTTGTATATCTCAGTGCCGTCCAGTAGGGGCTCCACAGTTTTTTTTAAAGGAAGGATTAAAGAATGGTAATCTGGATGAAAGTGTGAGACCAGGGCGGGGGACAGGGGAATGTACAGTGTTTACTTATCAGGCACATAGTTTTGCTGCTGGCTTTGGTGGAAGGGAGCAGCTGAGGAGATGAGGCTGGGGAGAGAGAATCAAACCACTCAAAATATCTCTTCTCTCTGTTGCTTGACATCTTCTTAGTGTCCTTACTTCCGACTTACCCGTTATCAGCGCTTCTGTATTTGTTCATCAGTTTACTAGTTTATTCAAGAAATATTCATTGAGTACCTTTGTTACAGTCACTGGTTCCCATGATCGATTCCTTGTCTTATTTTTTAATCTGCTTATTGTGTCTTTTTCTACTAAAACTCACTGTTCTGTGTTAATTTCGTTAGAGGATTGCTTGTTTTTCCGGAGTAGATAAATACTGTTCATTGCTTCAGCCTAAAAGAGCATGACTTTAATGATGGTATTTGGGGCACAATGGCAGGTTGGTGGGGGTTAGAGAACAAAAGGAAAGGAGGGCCAGAGGGTCTGCAAATCGCAATTCCTTAAGACTGACACATATGCTACTACTTTTTCCATCCAAGATGTTATTCCATCTTGATCTTCATGATGAAGAGTTAGTGGAGTTCAGTTTGTACTTGTGGATTTTCATGAGTTTATTTTATTTCCTTCAATAACACTCAACTTATGGAGTAAGTTTCTGCGGTTTGCCAAGTACTGATCAGGTGCTAGACGTACAGCATCTAGATCTTTCTAGATCTTTACTTTGGTACTTGAGTCACTGAACATGATGAAATCACATTAAAAAAATAGACATTATAGTTGTCTGAGATTTTCTCAGAATACTACATAATGATTTTTTTTGGCATTAGAAGAACCTGAAAAGATTTATTATCTGTTTCCTTGACCAAACTTCCTTTCTGCCCTAATAGTAGATGGATTTTAGAGGAAAGTAAAGCTAAATAAGAAAAGATTTTTTTTTCCAATCATTGCAATAACCACAAAATCTAAATATGTCATATTAGTATTCTGAGCAACATGGGCTAGTTGCTTCTAAATATCTTTTTTTAAAACAGTTGAATGAAATTAAACAAAATTCGTGCTATATTTGGTTTAAAATGATTTTGATAATCAGCATGTGTCAGCAGCATTTACAAATTCTAAACAACTTTCACCACATCTATAATATTCTTTAGCTCCTTAGGGGATTTGCTGCTTCAAGGAAAGTGGGAACAATGTAGCTCACATTATTCTGATAATTAACATCTGTGAAGGACAAGCTTCTGCATAAATTTTTCTCATAAAAAGAGGAAAAACATAGAAGCAGAATGATGCATCATGTGCTATGGTTTTAATATTTAAACATTTTTCTCCTACGGACTGAACCTCTAGCTTTTGCATATAAAAGCAATTTCTCATTTTCTTAATTTTTAATTTTTTGTTCAAACAAATAGAGGAGATAATTCCAAATAAACTATTTTGTTTGGGCATAGTCTTCTTTTCTACACAGGAAAACCAGGGGTTTGTCATTCTAATAGCTTTTCAAATATTTTCTCCACTTATTTCTTTTAAAAACCATTTTTGTATAATTTATAAAATGAAGATGTAGTCAACATTTGAAAGAAACAGTGTCTCCTTTGGATATCTATCTAATTTCTCTTACTAGAACGTTCTCAACATAGGAAGGCATAGGTGTAGGGTTTTACCATTCTCCTCCATAGATGAGTGACAATGTATTGAATTTGTCACGATTCCCAAAGAATGAGCCCTCCAGCCACCATATCAGTAGTTTCAAGACTAATTAGCTGTCTTTTCTCACCCAACCAGAGCCATATTGCCCATCTCCTCAGCACTCTTGGAAAAGGCTCCTGCTTCAAGATCCGGAAAACATTCCTTCGAATTCACGATATGATTTCTAGTTTGGTTAACTGTCCTTCTAGGAGCCTGAGAAGATAGCACCAGCACATATTTCCACCGCTGATACCTGATGCTCTTCTATTCCCCTTGCCTGGAGAACTTGTTTGGGAAGTTTTTCTGGAATTGAAGCTCTCTCTTTCTCTTCTCTTAAAAATAATTTTGGGGGCACCTGGGGGGGCTCAATTGGTTAAGCGTCCAGTTTTACTCTGGTCATGGTCTCACTGTTAATGGGTTTGAGCCCCATGTCTGGCTCCATGCTGACAATTCAGAGCCTGGAGCCTGCTTCATATTCTGTGTCTCCCTCCCTCTCTGCCCCCACTCACACTCTGTCTCCTTCTGTCTCAAAAATAAATAAACATTAAAAAATTTTTAATATATTTTTTTAATTTTAGGAAATAATTAACTTTTCATTATAACAGTTTTATTTTTACTAATCGCATTTTGTAAGTACAAATGACAATGGTATTGATATCTTTCAGCTGTTCTTGTAAAAACAAAAAAGTTATGGTAGGGTGCCAGGATGGCTCAGTTAAGCGACAGACTCTTAGTTTCGGTTCAGGTCATGATCTCACAGTTTGTGGGATCGAGCCCCATG
This sequence comes from Proteles cristata cristata, assembly GCA_017311185.1. Lineage (NCBI taxonomy): Eukaryota > Metazoa > Chordata > Mammalia > Carnivora > Hyaenidae > Proteles > Proteles cristata. The sequence continues at coordinate 432,810 of JAESUZ010004109.1, read as the reverse complement.
TCGGGCTTTGCACTGACAGCAGAGAGTCTGCTTGGAATCCTCTCTCTGCTCCTATACTTGCTTGTGTGCTCACACACTCTCTCTTTCTCTCAAAATAAATAAATACACATTTTTTAAAAATAAAATATTTAAATATGGTAAAATACACATGATATAAAATTTACCATTTAGTTTATGTTTAAGTGTACAGTTCAGTAGTGTGTGTGGGAGACAGATTTTTACCTCTCCCCTGTTAGGGTTTTTCATCCAGGCCTGAGGATTGAATTGACCCAAGACAGATAATAGGAGTAAAGGACACAAATGTATTTAAGTTTTGTTGTGACATAGGAAGGCCTCATAAGGAATAAAGACCCAAAGAAACAGCAGAAGCTATGAGAGGCCATTGTGGAAAAGTAACTACTTTATGTGGGGGGAGGTGAAAGAAGATATGAATTAGTTTAACAAGGTCTGTTTGTATAGACTTCCCTCAACCTCAACGTCTCGCCCTTGATGATAAGAATGTTACTTTCCTTCTAGTACAGAAAGGATATCTTTCACGTGAGACTTTGATCTCCTGCTTTTAAGTGAAAGAAAGGTCAGGGTGTTTTTCTTGTGTTTGCTATTTTCAAGTACCTTTAACTCAAAATAATTTTTTTTTTTTACCAAAGTGACATATTTTGGGGTGGCTTTTTCTGCCACCCTTCAAATGTTAAGTACATTCATATCATTGTGCAACCAATCCCCAGGAAACTTTCATCTCTCAAGACTAAAATTCTCTACCCATAAGGCAACTTCTTATTCCTCCGGCTCCCCGACCCCTGCGAGCCATCATACTAATGTCTGTTTCTAGGAAAAGAACATAATGAATTTTATAAAAGATTTAATGTATATGTGAAATTCATAGTTAAAGTTATTCTGTTAGTTGTATAGGTATAAGGAAAGAAAAATGCATTCCCTCTACCCTCTTATTTGCGGTGACTGAGGAATGTGAATTAAACTGACAAAAGGCAGATTAACCGGAGGAAAAGCTTATTTTATATGTGCAGAGCAAAGACTCACAGAACAGACTCTATTAGAACGAGGGGCTTATATATCATTTTTTAAAATTTATTTCTAGGAGAGAGAGAGAGTGTGTGAGCAGGGGAGGGTCAGAGAGAGAAGGAGACACGGACTCCGAAATAGGCTCCAGGCTCTGAGCTGACAGTCAGCACAGAGCCTGACGCGGGGCTCGAACCCACGAACCGCGAGATCATGACCTAAGCGAAAGTCGGACGCTTAACCGACTAAGCCGCCCAGGCGCCCCGCTTATATATCATTGTAACAAAGTGTGATGAAGTATGGCCAAGAGGGGTAGACCAAGGAAAAGGGATCTGGGCTGCTGGGGAGGAGGGGGGCAACTGTGGGAAGGGAACCAGGAAACGTGTGGCAAATAAGTACTGTTGAGTCAGGTCTGCTATGCAGACTCTAAGTGTCTCAGGTGATAAAAGTTATCTCCAGAGTCATTCTCCCCCTTCCTGATATGGAACAGAAGAAGACTTTTACACATGGAAATTTCCTTTACAAAAAAGAGTTTATGCCCTCCTTTTACTCAGAAAAGGAGAGCAGAGAGCCTCTCCAGTGTCTGCTGTTTCTGAACCAAGTTCAGCTCAAAATGATCTTCATGCCAAAGTGGCATATTTTGAGGTTGCATATTCTGATCCCTTTTATATATATGCGTGTGTGTGAGAGACAGAGAGAATAGTTAAGTCAATTGTATGATGCCTACTTGAAATGTTTAGCAGTCACTGAATGGAATAAGAAAAGTGCACCTGCCTTACCAAATGCACATGGTTTGGTTAGAAAATAAAGTATCAGAGTTAAAAGATTTTTCTTTAACTCAGAATAAAACATAATAAATGCATAGAAGTTTATAAAAGCGTGGGGGTACATGGGTGGCTCACTTGGTTGCGCATATACTCTTGATTTTGGGTCAGGTCATGATCTCAGGGTTCATGAGTTCGAGCCCTGCATTGGGCTCTGTGCTGACAGCATGGGGCCTGCATGGGACTATCTCTCTTTCTCCCCTCCCCTGCTTGTGCACACACTCTCTCCGAAAATAAATAAACTTTAAAAAAAGAAGTTTATAAAAGTTTTAAAAATGATAGGAGTTGTTTTAGGCCAGTTGAATTATATTTATGCCATTTTCCAAATGTTGTTTTGTTCAGTATCTCTCAAACCTACGCATATATGTGCGTGTCAGTTTGTACTCACTTTTTACTTCTACTTATAAAGATCTCGTTTTCCATATCCTTACTAAAACTCAGAATTATTTGACTTAAAAAGTTAATAATTATGAAAAGTATCTAGGTAGGCCTCAGGCAGCTTTGACATTGTCGCCAGCCTTTGCCAAAAATGCAGAAGAGGAACCGAAACACACCAGAGTGGAGATTCAGTGTCCTTGGACGCCTCTTTGCCAGTATCTTTTGTGTGTTACTTGGTGACAGCTTGCAGCCTAGAAGCTGGGATTTCACATTAAGGAGTATGATGAAGGCTTATCCTACCCTAATGCTAATCCAAAATTTAATTCTAATGTAATACTTAGTAATACATTTCAAACCAAAAGGAGTTGAGTTTAAAAAAAGACTAAATCCCCTTTATCTTGGTGCATTAAGTTAAAATAAACTCAAAGAATAACAGAAATGTATATACTTATTGTATTTTTACCATATTTCTTTGTCTTATGTTTTGGGGACTTTTGTCCTACACATATTTGGTTTCTTTTTTTCAATTTCCCATTTCCTTCCAAAATTTGAGGTTTAGAAAAAATTGTACAAGCTAAACTTTACTGTTTTTCATTATTTAAGTATTTTTTTTTTGGATGATGAATATACTTTAGAAATGGCTTATTTAATGAAACAGTGTCTCATCAGTCATTCCTATATTTGTTATGCAAAATGTACATGAACATTATAAAAAAGAATGTTTATGTTAAATTTTATTCTGTGCACCATTTGTCACCTTTCCATAATTGTTTATAAAGCAAATCTCATTTCTAAACTGAAAATACAGTATAATTTCTTTTTTCTGCCTGTATTCTTTTTTTTGTTTGTTTTTCGTAAAATTTTAATAGAGGACAAAACACCATCTTGAGTCATTAGACCCTACTGGGAAATCATTCTTTGATTTATACCTACAGTGTATGAAGATAAACGAATCACAAAATGGTAAAATGAACACCAAGTTACAATATTTGTAAATAATTATTGCAAGTACTTTGAAATTTATAAAATACGTAAGTGTATTGTATACATATTTAATTTTATATCTTAAATATGTTTGATCGTATATCTTGACAATGAAGAAAACCAAGAGTTTATGAAATTCTGTTCTAAGCAGAGAGAGTCTGGGTGTTTTTTGCTTTGTGCTGTTGGATATTACACGTCTATAGCATGTGCTTTTCAACCTCTGCTACCATCTATGTTAGATCTTCAAGTGCTTGCCATTGAGGAAAAGGAAATTAGCATGGGTCTTGCAATCTTCCACTGAACAAATTTTTACAAAAAAAAAATACTTCTTTCCACTTTTCAATTCTTTCAAGGTCTGCTGTCACAAATTTTAATGAAAAGCACCATACTATTTGAAGATTTTTAGTAAAATTCCTCTTTCCAATAAGAAATAAGTGATTAAAAATAGCATATCCTTTTTCTTCCTCTCATCTCTGTTTTGCTCACTTGTATATCCCACATCCTGTTCTGTCTCTGTTCCTTTGTTGTCATTACTTTCTTCTCCTAAGTCTTAAATTCTGGTTTATTTTTGCATTGTTTGAAGGTAATAATCCTTCGTTGTCTGTGGTTCATCTTAAAACAGCTATTTCTTTCATTGTGTGCTCTTTCGTCGTTATTTACAATGGGAAGCCTGGTTCAGTACTAGGGAGTCTGCTGGGGCGAGAAGCAGAAGGCTTCGTACCATTCGTGTGACCTTTGTATATAGTCGTTCCTCTTCTGTGTGTTAGCACTTTCTTCTGTTAATCCAACCTGAGAGCCTTTGTCTGTTACTATAGTCATAAGGCTCATAGGCTCGCAGAACAAATAATTCTATTTCTGATCCCAATAGGAAACGATACAATGAAGGTAAACTGTATGGGAAGTTGTTCATTTTTATAATGAACATTTGAAAGCAGCCTAAATAGCCAACATTTGGATAATAATTAATTAAATCATAATATATTCATCTGATGAGATATTATAATTTTTTAGACTACCAATGTGGTAAAAGTGTTTATGATATAGTGCTAAATTTTTAAAAAGTGAAAACTCTGGATTTAAAATAGGATATTCCAGAATTAAAATAATAAATGGAGGCACTTGGGTGGCTCAGTCAGTTAGGCATGAGACTTCGGCTCAGGTCATAATCTCATGGCTCATGTGTTTGAGCCCCATGTCAGGCTCTGTGCTGTAGCCTGCTTCAGATTCTCTGTCTCCATCTCTCTTTGCCTCTCCCCTGATCACACTGTCGTTCTCTCTCTCTCTCTCTCTCCCAAAACTAAAAACTAAAAAAAACAAAAAACAAAAACAAAACAAACAAAATAACAATGTAAAACACATGCACAGGTGAAAACAGTGAGCAAGAATATACCAGTTTGCAAAATCCATTGTGTCATTGTAGTAGGATTATCATCTTTTCTTGTAGAGGGAGAGGTTTCCATACTCTTAGGTAAAGTTCATTAGTTATATAATTAAAAATCGGGGCGCCTGGGTGGCTCAGTCGCTTAAGCGTCTAACTTTAGCTTAGGTCACGATCTCACGGTTCATGGGTTCAAGCCCCACATCGGGCTCTGTGCGGACAGCTCAGAGCCTGGAGCCTGCTTCACATTCTGTATCTCCCTCTCTCTCTGACCCTCCCCTGCTCACGCTGTCTCTCTCTCTCCCTCAAAAATAAATAAAAAGGTTAAAAATTTAAAAAATAAAAATCATGTTTAGTGTAAATATAAATAAAGATTTAAAATGCTCAAACACATACATGTTTAGATATTAGATGTGTATATTGATCTTTAAAGCATGCTATGTTGAACACCTACTTAACCAAATTTTGCTTTTCTTTTGTTATCTCAAGAAAATGCCTTCTTCTGTCACCTTTAATATTTCTAACATCAGATCATTGTGCTTCATGCCAGGACTCTTTCTCAGAGGCTTAAGACTTTAACCTGTATGATCTGCTTAGCTCCATTCAAATTATTTTCGTGAATTACATGTTTACAGTTTAATAGAAAGGTGTTAATTTGCCTCCAGCTGCTAAAATTAATTGCCAGTTTGCTTCTTTGAAATTTTGCATTTTAATTTACATGTTATCATATGCTGCCTAATGTTTCGTATCCTCTTTTTTCACTAAATATCACATTATGATTATTTCCCAGTAACAATAATGATGGAGTCCCTGTGTTAACATCTGTGTCCTCAAGAGAGCAGATGCCAAGTCGAGAGTAGCCATGCAGGCGATTACATGGATGTAATGCCCTGTGTGGGGGAGGAAAGAGCCCCGCAAGGGTGTGGGAGCCATCAGGCCACTATGTGGGACTGACCCCGCGTGGAAGAGAGAGGGAGGGGAGTGGGCAGGGAGCCCTCAGACCTTACTCAGCAGTCCTGGGTCTCAGTAACCTATTGGAGGACCCCAGGTCTGCAGAAGCCTGTTAGCATCCCGGCCGGTCCTGGCTCTGTCAGCCCGGGGGAGCCGGGGCCGCTGCTGGAATGCGGTGATGGATTTCATTCCCTGCCATCAGAGATCTGAGAAGCGTCAAGCCCTGCACACTTCATAAAAATAAATTCTAACACTGCATTCCATTCCATCTGAAAGCTCCACCACATTAAACTGAATTGTTTTGAGTAAGCCCAAAATCTGGGCGTCCTTGACAACTTTCTCTTTTCACTTCCACAGCCAAACTGTCACCAAACCACATTACCTTTGTACCTGCAACATCCCTTAACTGGGACCTTTGGTATTTATCTTCAGTACCAAGACTCCACCCTCATGTTTTGCCTTAACTCTTAGAATGATTCATGTCCAGACTCTGTCCCTGTACCACTGCTCCACTGTGGTGCCAAAGTAACATTGAACACAAAGAACCATATTTCCCCAACCATACCCTTTTGAATCCACCTCTGGCCTTTCATTGCTCTTTGAATGATGCAAAATGACCCGGACATTTCCTGTAGTGCAACAGTTCATGCCAAACTCCCCGCTGCTGTCTGTGCCCACATAATGGACCCCTGCACCCCCTCCACCAACCACCTTTCAGTTCTCACATGAGATGTGTTTCCTCCCAGCTTATGCTGGTGTGTGCTCTCTCTTCTCCTGGAACACGCTCTTCCTCTCATTATCAACAACTTGCGCACATCTCAGACCACACAGCTCGAGTCATTTATTCAGGAGTCTCCTCCTCTCTTCCTCGACACTCCTGATGAAGTCAAAGCCCCTGACTATGAGCTATTTTGTTGCACACCACCTTCCTCATCTTTACAGCATTTATTACAGCTTCAATTTCCCATTTATTTTTATAATTACACTGCACTTTGTAATATTCTGCAATAACCCTCTACTCTCTGTGCTATGAAGGCAAGCCCATCTTTTTGTTTTGTTTTGTTTTGTTTTGTTTTGTTTTGTTTTGTTTTGTTTTGTTATGGCTCATCAGCAATTTATAGCAGTAGGTGCCATAGAACAAAATAAATATTTATTTTTGAATGCAAAACTGGGTTTAGTGTACAAGTGTAAATGAAAACACAAATATGGGAACAGTTGTAGCTGCAAGAATAGATGTGTGGTCCCCAGGGTAAAAAGGGAAAGGGGAAACCATCCAAAGAGAACACCTATATCCTGGATTCATTTGGAGATGTTAAAACATCTTTGGAAGCATACGCATGCCAACATCAGCATGCATTTGAAGAATCACAAGTACTTCAGAATAACTTGAGTGAAGGAGATAATTTGGGAAGAGGCTAAAAATCAGGGTAGTAAAGAGAAATCTGGCCATCAAGTATTTTATGTGCAACTTGAGCAATTTGGACTCTACGTGGAAAGCTGTTGAGAAGCACTAAGAGGTTTGAAGGAGAGACCTGAGCAGATTTGCTTTCTAGAAAGATTTGTCAGGAATGGGGAGGAGAAATTGGAAGGAGCCAACTGGAGCCAAGAAGTCCCATCAGGGTGTTTTCGGTAATTCAGTGGACGAAAGAAGAGTTTGAACTTGAACATTAGTAGGAGTGACATTGGAAGGGAAGGGAGGGCCAGACAGACGAAAGAGCTATTAAGGAGCTAGAATCTGCAGCACCCAGTCAATTATTGCATGAGGCAGGCAAGCTGTTCAGGCCACTATTAGGTCAAGGAGGATGAAGTCTGGGGACTGGCCTTTAAATTTGGCAAGCAGTCAAATCTCAACCTTCTCTGCAAGCAGCAAATCAACTTCTGCCGTCGCTAAAATAGCACTCTCAGGGAAATACAATTACTTCTTTACCTTTTACCAAAACCCATCCCCTAGCTTAGAGAGGGACATAGAGTCAGGCAGAGGAAAATGAGCATCCCTCCATCAAGTTGGTCATTGGAACGAAGCCTGAGATCAGTGATGCCATGGTAAGCATGGGGGACAGAGACTTATCGCCAGAATATCACAAAATGCCTGGTACGCTCGCTTGGGATGAATAAGTCACAGCTAGAAATCTACCAACATATACTTAAATTAGTTACTTTGCCTTATAACAGGATATCAAGAAAAGCTTTGGAAAAACACTTAAAATATTCTCTTTCCAACTTTAAAGTCAAGTTAGATACCTTTATTCTTTCAAAGGCTTCCCTTAAGCCAATTTTTATGACAAACTGGAAATTTTGAAAGCACTCTATTTCCATTCTTTGTGATTTTATTTAAGATTTGCAGATAGGGTCTATGCTGTGTTACTGTAATTTAAGGCTTATTTTATGGTAAATCCATTGGATGACAATCATTTATTGAACAAGCTGATTATAGACACTATATGTCAGGCACTATCCTAGTATTAGAAATGCAGGTAATTAACACAAAACAGTCTTTGCTCTCTGAAGTTGTAAGTCACTTGGGGAAAAGAACCCACATGTGCAAAAAAAAAAAAAAAGGAAAAAAGGAAAGAAAGGAAAAATATATATTTGTAACAGATATCGAAATCTAAGTGCCATGGAAACACAGAGGGAAAAGCAAATTTAGGGAAATCAAGTGGATGTCAAGTGGCAACTAGAGTTTTACCAAAAGAAAAGCAAGAGAAACATTTGGGGAAAGAAAACTGGGCAAAAGAGACTGTGTTTACAGAGATACAAAAGTAGCCAAGAAATTGACATTATTGGAGAACAAGTAAAGCAACTTAATGCATTGACCTTGGGAAGAGACTGAAGAGGTTAGGAAAGTTGTTAAACACACACACACACACACACACACACACACACAGAGGAATGGGAAATACCACACAGACGTGTTGTACTCATTCAGTAAGGCATGGGGACAGGGGAGAAAAAACAGAAAAAGTTAAGTCACCCAAAGTTCAGTTGAAAGTTCTGTCACTGCGGTCCGTCCCCAAGTCCCCCCATCTGTACTAGGAATGTGTCCCCACCTTCCCCTGTCTTCCTGCTGGAAATTCCCCCAGAGCTGAGCAACAGGCCATGCCCGTCATCAGGAGAGCTGGCGGTCCCATGGCCCCACCAACAGGGTGAGAGCCCCAGGGGGTTATCCGTTAATTTAGGCAGTCGCCTAGCCTCTTTCTGCCTGAGCCCCGAAGGACTTGATCATATAATATTCCCTGTCTTTATCAATTTGTGGCTTGTTCCTCTTGAATTGCTCTACATATTCATTTTTTGTCATCTTTCTAAAATTGTGGAGATTGTTGAAAATAACAATTACGTATTTGTGATGATTAAAAGGATGCCAGAAGTTTAGACTTAAAACTTATAAATGTTAGATTATTCAAATAGCTAAATATTAAGGCAGATGTAAAATATATCAAAAAGGGAGGTGCCTCGGTGGCTCAGTCAGTTAAGCATCTGAATCTTGGTTTTCAGCTCAGGTCAGGATCTCAGAGTTTGTGGGACCGAGCCCTGCATTGGGCTCCATAGCTGGCAGCACAGAGCCTGCTTGGGATTCTCTCTCTGCCCCTCCCTTCTTACACTGTCTCTGTCTCTCTCAAAATAAATACATAAAGTTAAAAAATAATAATAATAAAAAATAAAATACATCAAAAAGAAAAGACATGCTTTCTGTTTACTATATAATAGTAAAAAGTAGCTGATCACATTGTCAGTAAGAAAGAAATAAACAGGTGCCTGGCTTGCTCAGCTGGTAGTGCATGTGACTCTTGATCTTGAGTTTGTGAGTTCATACCCCAGCTGGGCATAGAGCTCACTTAAAAAAACCAAAACCAAAACAAAATAACAACAAAACAACAACAACAAAGAGGAAATCTTGAGCAAGTTACTTAGCCCCTCTATTTGCCTCAGTTTCCTTATCTGTATCCACTTGCCTGCCACATAAGTTGTCATTTGTTACAAGGATTAAATAAGAAATACTTGAACTTGGAATAGTGTTTGATCCATGGTTTGTTGTAGGTATAAAAACAATTGTCTCTGGGCATCTGGGTGGCTCAATCAACCAGTTGAGTATGAGTATCTGACTCTTGTTTTGTCTTTTTAAGTTTATTTATTTATTTTGAGGAAAGGAGAGAGAGAGAGAAAGAGTGTGTGTGTGTGTGTGTGTGTGTGTGTGTGTGTGTGTGTGTACAACCAGGGGAGGGGCAGAGGGAGAAGGAGACACAGAATCTCAAGCCGGTCCACACTGTCAGTGCACAGCCCAGCCTGGGGCTCAAACTCATGAACCACAAGGTCATGAGCTAAGCCAAGATCAAGAGTCAGATGCTTCACCAACTAAGCCACTCAGGCACCCTGCAGCTGACTCTGATTTTAGCTCAGGTCATGACCCCAGAGTTGTGGGATCCAGCCCCGCATTGGGCTCTGCACTGAGCTTGGAGCCTGTTTAAAATTCTCTCTCTCTCCCTCTGCCCCTCTCCCTGGCTCATGCTCTCTCTTTCTCTAAAAAAATAAAATGAAATAAAACCAATTGTTTTTATTGCCATTAGTATCATACATGTTTAAATTCACTAACCTATTCTATGATCAAAATAGAAGGAAATATATTAATAATATACATCTACAAAATTTTATCTACTGTGTGCATTTTGTCTTAAACTATAGTGATTTATTTTGTATTTGCATTTATGTATTTAGTTCTCACTAATTTATGAATTCCTGAGGTTAAGGGATCATTTCATTGCTGATTTAAAAAATTGGATGATTTTTATCTTATTCTTCTGCATTTACATTCTTGACTTCTGTTGTGCCTTGCACACAATAAGCTCTCAATAGGTGTTTGTGGAATTGAATTATGAAAAAGCTCACCTTTTCTTATCTGTGAAAGCCCATGGGTGGCTAATAGCCTATTAAGTTGCTAACAGAAACTTCTACCTGCATTGTTCCACAAAAGAATAACATCTGTAATGTTTGTTTAACCAGTAGAATTAAAAGATGCTTTGACTTTGCTCCAAGAATTAAAGGTTTATGTGACCCCAGATAAATGCTGTCTGACACATAATGAGACATCACAGCAAACAGATTAAAAAGCAAATAGTATAGGTCTTATATTAATATATATTAATGATAATTAATATATATAATTTTATAATTATAATATTATACTATAATTTTATATGATATATAAGAATAATATACATTACATATTATTATATGTAACATTAAATATTATAATTATTATACTATGTGGTTATATCATTAATAATTAATAGATACATAGGTAGATATTTTTGGTGTGAGGCTGACTTTGTTTTTCACCAGAGAAAAATGAAAGCACATGTTCTCTCTGCATGTAGTTTTATAACTTACATTTATTGGGATAGATAATGTCACTGACATTAAGTACCATGTACACTCGGGAGCAAGACAAAGAAGGCCACCCTACCACTAATTACATCTAAAGTCTTTCAGTTTTGACTGGGGCTATCCTGAGCCCAGTATGAAATGCATTTGACTCTGACCCCTAAACGAGCCTGACAGTATGTTTGAAAGGCCCCACTCTATGGCTGGTTTTAGCATGACTACCTGTCCAGTCCCGCATCGTGACTTGCCATCGACTTCTACGTTAGTCATCCCTTTGGATGTCATTTGGTGTCCAAAAAGCCTAATTCTCCTTACAGCCACATCCTGGCTGGTCAGCCACTGCAGTGTGGTCACGCAGTGGTCCGGTCCCAGGTTTTGGAGGCAGGCCAGAGCTGCTGGCCTTGGCTGGTGTTGAACCAGTTGAATTGCAGGAGCAGATGATTCCCGACTTAGTTGCTGTGAGTGTTGACCCTGAAGTGATTTGTTCCTTCCGTCCTACTGTTGATCAGCTGTGAGATCTTGGGCAAGTTAGTGAAACTTCTTCAGTCTCAGTTTACTCCTTTGTAACTCGGAGATAATTCTGCCAAAGGGCCAAACAACTATTGGCTGTTGTGAGGATTCAGTGAAACAAGGCATGTAAAATACTCAGCACCGCCCCCCGGCCCACAGTAAGAACCGTGACAGGATGATCCTGCTGTCATTGGTGTTTGTAACACTGAAGAAGTTACTAGGATATTGGCCGTGGGTCCTTCAGTTTAGACCCAATTCCTAATGTTATAGACACTCATCTTTTTGCCTCTTAAATATATGTAATACAGTAAATATATTTTTAATACTATATTAGTTTATGAAGAAGAAATTAGTTATCTTCATCAGTTTTACTAGACTCACAAAAAGTTAGGGTGCCTGGGTGGCTCAGTCGGTTGAGTGTCTGATTTCAGCTCAGGTCATGATCTCACAGTTTGTGGGTTCAAGTCCCGTGTCAGCCTCTGTGCTGACAGCTCAGAGCCTGGAGCTGCTTCTGATTCTGTGTGTCCCTCACTCTCTACCCCTCCCGTGCCCACACTCTGTCTGTCTCTCTCTCAAAAATAAACATTAAAAAAATGTTTTAACTAACAAAAAATCGAAAAACAGGAAAAACAAGGTAAGGGATTTGATTTGCCAAATATTAAAATGGATTTTAAAACAAAATAACCTCCAAATATGGAATGAGAATCAGTAAAGAGATCAGCGAGGCAAACAACTGAGAAAAAGCCCTCAGAGCTACGAGAGTGCGATGCAGGCTAAGGGAGCCAGGAAGGGCGCACACACTGCAAGCAGCTCCAGCCTATATGCTGCCACTGTGACCCCCCTCGTGCGGCCAATTTTGCAACGTTGCCCTCCGCTTGAGATGCCTCGGCAGTACTTAGCACGGTTCCCTAAATGCAGGAGACATTTGGCAGGAGATTGATTATGTCACTGGTCTTCCTTGGACACCAGTAACAGATATGACTAGTCAATCCTGGCCTCTTTCTCATGGAGTCTGAGCTCTACCACAGAGGCTCTTTCCAGAGCGTTCCGGACCACCTCTGCCACAATGATGCCCTGCCGGTGCCCCATCCGGAGGGCTGCTTGGCCCTGGTCAGGTGTAAAGCTGTGGTTTCCATGTAGCAGAGCGCTGGGCTCCACTGCCGTCTAGTATTTGAATAGCAATATGTTTGGTTGTGATTTTCAGCAAAGTCATTTCAGTATGATGATGAAAGATTAAAACCCACGAGGTCACCAGAGAATCCTGAGGTGTCATACGGTAGCCCTAGAATATATTGTGAATGTGTCCTCTATCCAAAAAACATAAATGAATACAAATAAAAAATCTTCGCAAAAATGGCAAAGGCTTTGAAGAACATAGACATCTTTTGCATGTGCCACAGCACACTTTTAATATCTTTTTCATTTAGTTTAAGTGATTATTTGATTAGCTTCATCAGTAAAATTATTATTCTTTTTAAGTAATTTAAATCATCTTACAAAAGCTGCTACAGTACACTTAGCATTTTTAATGGTAATTCCTTGTATGGGATGTGTAGCCATCGTTCCAAGGTAAGGACTGAGTTTTCTATTAAAGACTTAGTGCTGCTGGAAGCCCTCCTCCCCCTGAATCTTATTTTCCCCGTTTTTTGGCTGACAGAGCATTTGGAGTGATTCCAGCATGTTTACCTAGGTCCTCCCTACAGAGGTGAGGCGATTCGACGGTAAAGGCGGAGAAGTGCTGTTGCCAGTAGGTGGCTCACTGTGATTGTGCCTGGGACAGGATCAGAAATGTCACCCCTCCTCCATCTAGCCTTTGTTTCCAATCCCCGCTTCTCTGAGCCTTTTTCTATAAAGCCTGAGCCGTTTACAGAGGGGAAGACAGCGGGGTTAAAAAGAAGCGAGCAAGCAAGCACCAGCCTTTGAGATCTAGAAGAGCAAAGACCCCCATCTTAACTCTGAGCCTGCACAAAGTATAGCCTGGCCCCGTCCTCTCTCCACATACAATTGCTTCCTCTTTTGTTCCTTGTGTCCTTGGCAAAGACTGAAAGAACCCAGCCTGTAATACTTGGGCCTCCTGTGTCATTTAAGAAATAATAAGCCATTGTCTTCATTAAGCCACCCTTGTTTTAGCAAATATACTGGAGTGGGGACATTTTGAGCTGGGGAGAATTAGAGCAGGGATGCTTTACAAAATTCCCTAGAGAAACAGCTTTGTTTCTCCTATTTTATTGCTCCTTACTGAGAAGATTCATATTCAAATGGGTTGAGGTTGTGAATAGTTGCTAGCACATTCTCATGCACCCAGGAAGGCTACGATTATGGCTAATTACAATGAAGAATGAAGTCCTAACAAGAGTACTCAATCAGATTGCTGTTCGTGCATGAAGTAACTAAGGCCAGCCAATGGAGGTGTGATTTCGGTAATTGCAAACAATGTGGCTATTTGAAAAATGCTTAGTAAATCTGTGCAAGACAAAATAAGGTCTAATTAATCACTTTAGGCTCTGAATTCCCCAGATGATCCGTTTGCTCTGTGCTTTTTTTTTTTCCTTCTCTCTCTCTTTCTTTTTGGGTCCCTTTAAGAACCTATTTCTAAGGTATAAAATATGTTCTTGTTGCCCACACTTTTGTTTGTTGGAGGAATGCAACTGTGTTCCCTGTTAGGTAACTTCTTTTCTGCCCATCATGTTGCAGCCTGCTTTTAATGCAGCTTGACAAAACATTTTTAAAAATAAATGTGTGCATGTTCTTGTTACAATCCAACAGGAAAATACATTATGAAAGATTACTGTAAAACATTAACTATTAATTGAGTAACCATATTGGTGTCACCATGGTGCTATTGTATGTTAACTCTTGAATATGTTGTGTCTGGCCTTCTGAATAACATTTAACTATGTATATTAACTATACGATACTTAAATTGGAGGCCTCCATGAAAGCCTAGTTATGATGTAGGAACTTACCCCCACCCCCTCCCACCCCCGACCGGGAAGTTTTTTTTTCTTTTCAAAAATGCTTGAACTGAAATTGACTTGAGCTTGGCTCTTTTTCTGTTTGCCATTTTGTGCCCTTGGTTCCTTGCCGAAAAATAGGTTAACAAAATGGCCAAAGTTACTGCAAGAAATGTGGAGGTATAAAAATTATCCAGTTAATGGTTTTACATGCATCAATCTTCAATTTCATTTGAATGTCTAATAGAATGAACTCTCCCTACCTATTTGAGGAGTTCCATTATTTTTGCCTTATTTGTTTTCTACATATGAACACAAAAGAATTTTATTCTTAATTAAATTAACATGACTAGCAATTAAACTCAGCACAGATTTTGACCTAAGGAGCAATGGATGTTTATCTTACAACCTTGGCTGCTGCTCTTTCTAAATGAGGGAGAGGAGGAGGGGAAAAGGGAAATGAGATTTAAGAAAAAAAAGACCAATTTTTATAAAGATATCTTCTTAATTTAACTAATTTATGCCATCTGTCATCTATAAAGGGAAGCAAATACTAAAATTACTAGTCTCCTCATAGGATAAGTGGGAAAAAAATTCTTGTAACAAAAGAAGAAATAACTCCACATGTATATATCTATAAATCTCTTTATTTAATATATCTAAAAACTAGTAATTTGTAACTAGAAAACTTCTAGTAGTTTTCACCAAATGGATTTTATATACAATGAAGACAGACAAAATGACAATGTAGGAAAAATGAATTTTAGAGCCTTGTGTTATTCTTTTAAAAATATACTCTTTATGGGGCGCCTGGGTGGCTTAGTCGGTTAAGCGTCCGACTTTCGCTTAGGTCATGATCTCGCGGGTTCGTGGGTTCGAGCCCCGCGTCGGGCTCTGTGCTGACTGCCAGCTCAGAGCCTGGAGCCTGTTTCAGTCTGTGACTCCCTCTCTCTATGACCCTCCCCTGCTCACGCTGTCTCTCTCTCTCTGTCTCCTAGAAATTAAAAAAATATATATATATACTCTTTATACAGTGCAAATTGCCAGACTCATTGCCCAATAACAATATAAAATTGAGTCCTACTTACCATCACTATTGTTTTATTTTAGCTAACGATTTGGACTCTCTGGTGTGACTTAAAATAATTGTAACTATTATTTTATTTTATCTACCAAAAATGTACAGATTTTCTATGATTTGATGGTATAAAGCATTTGTCTAAATAATTTGGGATTTAATATTCAATGATTTATCTCAAATTCCTGATTGTCTGGTCCATAAGTTGTTGCCGATTTCTAAATTTTAATCAAGCAATATAAATTTGAAATGCCTCGATGTATGTCCTACAATAGAAAGCCGTGATTATGTTCTCAGAGTCACTATTCTGTCCTTGCTCAGGTGCTTCCCTTGAAGAATTTACATTTTGAGTAAAAGATAGGTGTTAAAAAATCTGAATTCAAGTCATTTGCTTGAGAGAATGAATCAACTCCATTTTTTCCCTGATTAATATTGAATCTGTTACTTCCCTTCCTGCTCACCAAACACATCAATACAGATGCAGATAAGGTGAGGCCACGTCTTGTAAATCAGCTGTCAACACGGAGAAAAACAATGAAGGAGCAGAACTGCTTCTCATAAAGGCTGTGCCTTTCTTCCGTTTTCGGGAATATTTACAGCCTTTACATCTGGCAGCAAAGAACATTTAAAATATAACTTCATACACCCAAAGCATTTCGTGAGTCAAACCAATCCAAAGTGCAGAATTTGAGAGGGTTTATAGAATTTCTTGGTAACTGTTTAATACAATTAATATGCTGTTAGTCTGATATATTATTATTGAATTGGCTACTGTATATTCCCAGTTTTCATTCATAGATGTTAGAAAAAGTTAAAGATTGCTTTAAAATTACCAATTTTCTAAGAATGTGAATACAATAAAACACAATTAATCAAAATGTTATTTAATCTTTGATTTATAGTCTATTAGGATAGCAATAATATTGTGCATATATATAGTGCTTTATGTAATTCTCAAAATGTGTATTTCTTTTAATTTCCTTTTTTTAAGTGTGTTTATTTTGAGAGAAAGAGATAGAGAGGAAGGGGCAGAGAGAGGGAAAGAAAGAGAATCCCAAGCGGACTGTGCACCTGCACCATCAAGGCAGAGCCTGATGTGGTGCTCGAGCCCATGAACCGTGAGATCATGACTTGAGCCTAACTCCAGATGCTTAACCAACTGGGCCACCCAGGTGCCCTCTAAATTAAAAACAAAAAACAAAACTTTGAGAAAAGTCGGCACATGTCCATGGCCACCTATCAAAGGAAAAGCAGCTAAGGCATTTGATTGAAGCCCTAAACCTAAGGAGCACTCAGAAGTGAGGGAGGCCTGGCCCAAACACATGCCCCCTCCTTCACTACATGGCCTCTCATTAAAAACACCAGTTTCCATCACTCCGTGGATAAGCAAAATGCCAGAGGAAAGTTCCAGGTAGTTACATGTTGGATAAATCAGCTTTTACTCAATCTTTTAAAGTAGACTGCATCCAGTTGTGGGTGAAAGCACTTGACAGTTCTGTCACAGAACCCCTAAAACATGCCATTTGTATCAATGTTCACAAATGCTGATCTGTCGATCGGACACGCTGCAGAGGTAGCCTGCAATAGAAAGATGTTTATCGATTAGGATCTTTGGTTTTAGGGGAGAGAGCCCAGAGCTGCCTAACATGGGCACATGGTGGTTGAGAAGAAACTGGGCACTCATGGACTGAGAAGGAAGCCCAAGAGGCAGATTCAGAGGGTCTTTCCAGTAAACCCCTCTCCCTCCTTGTGCCACTTTGCACGTGATTCAGAGTTAGAGGAGAGAGATGGGCAAAGCTACAGTCGTGTGGTTATGCCAGAAAATGCGAGGGCAGAGCTGCCAGAATGAGCTCCCGGGGCCCCTGCCTTCGGCAGCTCCAGCTGCCATAACAAAAATGCCAGCGCCTGGGTGGCTTGCAAACAGCAGAAGCCTAGTCTCCCAGCTCTGGAGGTCAGAAGCCCCAAATCAGGGTGCCAGCGTTCGCGGTTCCAGCGGGGGCTCTCTTCCCAGTTGCACCCCTCCCATGTCCTTGTATCCTCACGGCAGAGCAGCGAGCGGAAGCCAGCTCTCTGGTGACCCTTCCAACGCAAGAATCCCACTCATGAGGGCCCTACCCGCAAGTCCTCAGCTAATCCTGATGACCTGCCACGGCCCCCTCCCGATACCATCACACGGTGGGGTAGGGTTTCACACTCGAAGTTTGGAGGGACACGAACTCTCGACAACAGACCTCCTTTGTCCTCTGGGGGGTGGGGGGGCCTGTATTTACTCCCTCATCAACACTTAACACAGAAGAGGAACAGGAGACTCCCCAAAAGGGAGAGGGGCAGGTGACATTGGGCATGGGAAGAATAATGCAAGTCTCCTGCAGTATCCAAACTGTGAGCTGTAGGTCAGGAAAGCTTCTCCTCGACCCTCCTAAGGTTTCTGGCCCGGACAGAAAATGAAACTGACAAAGACAGGTTAATAGGAGAAAAGCAGACACATGTATTCACCATTAATTTTACATGACACAGAGCCTTCCTGAGGAAAGGGTCAGGCTTGGGTGTTTTGATGTAAGATTTGATGGAGAGAAGAAAGTAGGGGCGGGGGTGGGGGTGCGGATAGAACAGAAGAGTCTGAATTAAGGGAGATTCACTGAATAAAAACTTAGCAAGTCCTATTCCTTCAGATCAGCAATGTCCCTCCGTCCTCAGAGATAAGGATACTCCATTCCCCTGACACAGGGACGGCGCCTCACCATGAGGGTCCTACACATGGCCCACTTCAGATGAAAGTCAGAGAGTCCTTCCTGCACCCACCATTTCTCAACTTGCTTCACTTCAAATATTCAGTATGCTGGGATGTGCCATATTTCGGGCTGGCATTTGTGACCCCATCAAACTGGAAGCAGAATTTCCATTTAAATGTTCCATGCAATAATGACTAAGGGGCCATCTTTTTTTTTAATTTTTTTTTTTTTTACAAATAGTTTATTGTCAAATTGGTTTCCATATAACACCCAGCGCTCATCCCCACAAGTGCCCTCCTCCATGCCCATCCCTCCTCCCCCCACACCCATCAGTCCTCAGTTTTTGTCAGTATTCAAGAGTCTCTCATGGTTTGCCTCTCTCCCTTTCCCCCACCATTTCCCCACTTCTTCTCCTCCATGGTCCTCAGTTAAGTTCCTCCTAATCCTCTTATACATGCAAACATATGATGTGCAAACATTGTCCTTCTCTGCCTGACTTATTTCGCTCAGCATAACACCCTCAGGTTCCATCCATGTTGCTACACAGGCCAGATTTCATTCTTTCTCATAGCCATGTAGTATTCCATGGTATAGATAAACCACATCTTCTTGATCCATTCGTCCGTTGATGGACACTTAGGCTCTTTCCATGTTTTGGCTATTGTTGAGAGTGCTGCTATGAACATTGGGGTCCATGTGCCCCTGTGCATCAGCACTCCTGTATCCCGTGGGTAAATTCCTAGCAGTGCTATTGCTGGGTCCTAGGGGAGTTCTATTGTTATTTTCCTGAGGAACCTCCACACTGTTTTCCAGAGGGGCTGCATAAGGGGCCATCTTTATAAGTTAGGAACATTTACATATTCCAGACTCAAAGAGCAAAGATCTAAGACTCGTACAAAAATATCACTCTACCTCATTGAAAAAAGGATGGTTATGTACCTTAATGCATGTTCCTCAATCTTCATTAATACTTTTCTGTACGTATAAATGAGATTGAAAGCGCTAGGGAAAGACACAGATACAGCAGGGGTGGGGATGAAGACAGCCTCTTTGAGGTGGGGCCTCACATCCTTGCAGACACTTCTCTCTTGTGCACATATTTCCCACTCTTCCCCTGCCTGGCCTGGTGTCCACACTGGAACCCATCCCATCTCCAAGGCAGACTCCACAGAAGCCCCTGGGCCCTCCTGCTTGGCTCAGGTTTGGGGTAGAAACTAATTTAAAATCTTTTTTACTTGCTACTCACAACAGGTCAGTGATCAACTGGAAGTTTATGCCCCATATCTGTCCTGTTTTTCCAAACGCACATCCTAAGTAAAGACAGCTTTAAACATGTCAGAAAACTCAACGGAGTGGAAGGCCTGGGCTGAAATTCTGTGTGCACCCCTCACTGGCTACACGACCCTCGGCAAGGCACCAGGCCCTCAGGGCCCCGAAGGCAGACCCTGGGTTGGGCCATCTTGCACCCTCTGACAGTATGTGCTCCGCTAACATTAGTTGAGTGAATAGTCAACTAACTACCTGAATAAGTATTACTTTGCTGGGCCTCAGTTTCCCCCATTTATAGAATTAGAGGGCTGGACTAGACAACTTTTCAGTCCCTTCTAATGCCAAGGGCTAGGCATATAACACAATCAACAATATTGAACTTTGAAGAGAATGCAAGCCATAGGTGGTCACTGGTGTGTTATTAAAATACCTTATTGAAATGGTGTCTGCGAATATTGAGCAGGTACATCTATTTTTCTTCCCTAAGGAGAAAACTTGTCTCCTTTACAACCAGGAAGGATGAAACCATGTAGACGAGCCAGAACTACAGGCTGGATACCTGTTGAGAAATGGGTTAATCCACATTTTAATTCAGAACCACATTTGTGCAGTGAGCAAAAACTTAGCATTTAGAAAGCATCTATACTGTGGCATAGTGAGCTATTTTCATGTATGTTATTTTACGAAATCCTGGAGAATGCAATGCAATATATAATATTATTTAATAAGTAAGGAAATGCAGGCTCTGAGAGGAGACTCCACTTGCCCAAATAGAGATCGAGAATAAATGGATAGACCCAAGATTGGCCTGTAAATCTGAATACATTGTTCATGCTTTTATACCTCCTGACTTAATGTTTCATTTCAAAGACTTCTACCCTTTCGCTCTTATTTTCTTTTATGTCTTTTTACTCTGCCATGCCTTATCTTGAGGGCTTTTGTTACTCTTTTCTCCTCCTCAATTCTTCCATTATTTGGATTCTTTCATTATGTCCTTTGATGCATCTATTTTTCCCACTGAGCCAAGATGCTTTTCCTGCTTGTGGTTTCTCCCAAGGATACAGAAATCCTCCACTTCTTAGGTTCCAGTGCAAACATGCTTCTTTCTTTCTTTTTTAATGTTTATTTATTGATTGATTTTGAGAGAGAGAGAGTACAACCTGGGGAGGAGCAAAGAGAGAGGGAGAAACGGAAAGAGAATGGCAAACAGGCCCCCACCATCAGTACGCAGCCTGATACAAGGCTTGATCCCACCAACTGTGAGATCATGACCCAAGCCGAAATCACAAGACAGACGCTTAACCGACTGAGCCACCCAGGTGTCCCTTTCTAAATTTCACCATCGAATCTTTTTTAGTTTTGTCTTCATCTTCCTTTAAACTGTTTATTGTACTTCCTGTTGGTATTGTATTAAGTCATTTACACATACTACGTGAATAAAAAAATTATATTTAAAAACATCTGACTACCAATTTTCAATATTTTGCTGCTTGATTTCCATAATGAAATCATAGTTTGACATGAAAGATATTATTCTAAAAGAAATCATTTCATTAAAGCAAGAGAGTAGAGCTGGGGGAGAAAATGCTAGGATAAACACATAAATATTTATTCATTGTATATCTGTTTGTTGGTTACCTACTATGTATCAGACCCTCTTCTAGGTGACAATATATAACACCTAGCACCTTATTGACTTTTAGAAGTTTAAGGATAGACATACAGATAGAAAAATATACTATGAGAGAGACAGATACATTCTTTCTACCTATTTGCCTATTTGTCTTCATAAGAAAATGGACTCAAGAAAAAAATTCTGAAATGCTTGCTTTTGTGCAAGTTCTTGTTTTAAAGTTAAATCAACTCCTATCTCTTTATGTATTTTAGAAAGTTTAATTTTCACAAAAATAAACTCAGTTTCTACAAATGTCACTAGAGGTGGTAAATCCAGAAGTACTTCAGTTGGTTGGAAACTAATATCTGATTAAGTCTGTACTACAGGGAAGGGATTCTATTCCTTAATCACCCGTACACTTTTTTTTCTTTGAGTACTGACTACGTATACTAGACATTTGTTGTAAGCAATTCTATGTATGATTTTACTATCTTCCCACAACTGATGTAAAACGTATGTACTGTTATACATTTTTTCTTGTCACATCCAAAGAATTTTTAACCAAAAAAGTGGGCAGAAATGCATTTAAACTTCCATGGTGATCGGTAAGGGAATGATCTATGGAAGCCCCAAGTTTTTGGAGTCCAGACTGAATCTCTTACCAATTACTAAATGTTAGCTGAACATTTATGAGCATGTGTCATATGCTCCCTCTAGGACAGTATAAAACCTAAAGGAATCTAGGAAAATGGCCAAACTCTTGCTCTGCATTGTGGCTTTCAACAATAAGTGATATATGCAGGTTATTTAAGACCTTGTAGCTGCCCCAGTTGGAAAACTGTTTGATATATAAATTTTTGGAGTATCTATCCAATCTGCCTTGGCTTTCACAAAATTAGAGCTTATTAAGGTATATAAGCATATTGTGAAAATGATGTGTTTCTGCTAAATATGATAGTTTTACTTTTTTACCTACTGTTTTAGAATATGATAATAGGGATACAATATTTTAATAAAATTTACATTAAAGCTTCTCCTACAAATTAATCTGGATGTTTCACACAGAAACAGGATCCTTTTTTTAAAGTATATATCAAGTTTCAACGATACTGATTTCATTTTTAACTTTCTAAAGAAGATTTTAAAAGCTTAGACTGTAGCTATCCAGATTTATAATTCCACTAAACCCTGTTATATAACCCTGGAAATGTTTAAGTACATCACATATAATTTAAATTATTTAAAAGTTTATTTTACACTTCTTGAAGACTCAGAACTCCTTAAATTTATTTCACAAAAGGCCCATCTTCTCCAGAATAAATTTAACTTGCCTCATGCAATTAGTATTTAGAAAGACTCAAATTAACTGGAACATAGCTAAATTGAACCTTTAATTAACTAGATTTTTTTTTCTTTTTGCTCTACTTTTAGAGAGAGAGCTTAAAATCACTAGAAAACAAACAAGATAGCAAGGATTTGTTTTAAAAATCAGCCTTCAAGGTTCATGCTGGCGTCAGTGAATTACTAGCCCAGTGTTCATATTACAGAACTATAAAGTTATGATTCATTTAAAATATTGAATCAGAGAGACCAGTGTTCTCTGATTCATGAAAGAAACATTACATTTTGTTTGATACACTTTTATTTGTTAAGGCAGAAAAGTGAGCTGATAGATGTTGAGGATACTTTCAAGTTTGATGAAAGATTGGATCAGAAATGGTTTCCTAGTCATCACTCTGAAAACCAAGAAATTAAATTAACCCAAACTCATTTTTACCTGAGCATTCCAATTAATCAAATGGATTAACAAATGGATGGGGAAGAGATGAAAAATGCTTGTGGGAGGAAGGCAGAGGCGATACTTTTGGTGAGAGAAGCTGCACATTTAAAGCAGTTATAATGTGAGCTACACATTCACTGAGAGCGGCAGAATCCTCTCCTTCTAGTCTTTGCCAACGAATTTCCCTTCGGCCCAGTGTCACAACACCTTTTCCAGAAATCTTCTAAAGACAACTCCTACCTTACAGAGTCTAGCCAACTCCACTCTCCTCCAGTTACTCTGCATTATAACATTTTTAATAAAGAAATATATAGAGTCCGTTGCATATGTACAAGACACTATCCGCAGTAACATAGAAACCTAGTATCCTGCAGACCCGATACCTTCTTATAGGTCTTTGCATTTGACACTGGCAGGTTCAGATGCATCATCTTTCCATTTTCTTCAAGAGACCTTGCCAAACACATAGAAAACTAAATTCCTGAACTGATTCTCCATCAGCACCTTCATTACGTGCTGAACTTCCTACTTCGAAAAAGAATTTGAGGGAATCTGGAAGATACCATTACATAGAAAAGGGACAGAGAGAGAGAAGGAGAATTGTATCAGAAAAACTATGTTAAGGAAGGCCATTTGCCCCAAACCGAAAAGTATCATTGATGCTCTCAAGAGGACAGGAAACACAAAAACAAAAACAAACCCAAATGTGACACTGTTCATGTTTCATTAATGGAAGTAAGTCAGTGCATCAGGAAAATTTTTCTCTGGACGGAACTGAAGAGGCATTTCCGCTGTGGTCATTTATCTCAGGACTTGTCCTGTGATGGGCATTTGATGAATATTTGTTGAGTGCTGAGCAATGACTGTAGTTGGGATTTAGCGCATGGACAGGACCTGCTGGGGGAGACTGGAAGACAGCTGCTGGTTGTCCTCATCTTCCTGCCCCTGTGAAGGTCCCCTTGCAGATGCATCGGCGTTAGACACACAGAGTGCACCTGAGATGTGTCACCTGAGCCTCTAGCCCACCTGCGAGCCCAGGAAGGGGGTCTGAGCATTTATCTCATGCCTTCTCAGGAGCCTCGGGGCCCTGCCCTGTGGTTTCTTGTTTGGAGTTTTATTTCCTTTGCTTGTTTAGTTTTGTTCTATTTGTCTTTCTTGGTTATCTCTTCCATCACTGTTGCCATTTATCCCTCAACGCTCCAGTAACAAATCAATGGTAGCAGATTGTTTTTTTAATTGAAGGCTTGGGGTAGCAGTACAGAATGGGTAAATAGTTACTATCAACTCTAGACATCCCGGTGGTGAAGACAAGCCTTCTCTTCTGGCGGCGCCATCCTGTAGAGTTGGTGGTTCCTACCTCAGAGTGCTTCAGAATTCCTCTTTGTTATGCAAAAGTGTCTCCTCCCTTTCAGACAGTTCACTGGCCCATCTTTCCTAATCAAAAGGTACCGGAGATATTTTCCAGACATAAAAGAGGAAATATGCCTAATGTAGTCTTCCTGTAAGAACTAGCCCAAACTGGAATCAGATTATTTTTAAATTTTTTTAAATGTTGTATTTATTTCTGAGAGAGATAGACAGCATGAGAAGAGGGAGGGCCAGAGAGAGAGGGAGACACAGACTCAGAAACAGGCTCCAGGCTCTGAGCTGTCAGCACAGAGCCCGTCGCAAGGCTCGAACCCACGAACCGTGAGATCATGACCTGAGCCGAAGTCGGACGCCCAACTAACTGAGCCACCCAGGTGCCCCATCAGATTTTAAAATAATAGGTTTCCTCCCTGCTACACCCACATGTCCCCATGAATGGGGTCCCAAGAATCAGGTTGTGACCCTCCAGTATCTTGGGAACTTCCACCAGTCAGAACACACCCATTTCCTCCTGCAGGAGAGGAAGCCTCTCATGACCCCTGGCCCTAGAAGGCAGCCTCATGGAGGACAAGAACCTGGCACTCCAGCTTGGCTGACCTTGACTTAATTCTTTCCTCAACACTCATTAACTTGCTATTTGCTCTTGGGTGATTTTCCAATCTTTTTTAGTCTTACTTGTCTCATCAATAAAATGGAGACAAGAAATCTTAACCTTGTGTTGTTATCTTCCATTTTCCCTTCAAGGTGACTTTTTATTTTTCTAGACAATTTTTATTTTAAGCTTTCCCTCTCATTGTATCAGGAGAAGCTCTACTTCAAAGAATTTCCAGACACCCTTGAACAGCTAGCAGATGCCTTTGTACATGCCTTTGTGAATCAGATGTTCTACCGTGTTGCTTAGAGAGCCAGTCCAAAAGGGAGGCCTCCTGAATCTCTGTTGGATGGGAGGTAGTATGCACTGTGGATGGCCAACGGGCATGCAAACCGTACAGTCCGGCTTTAAATCCAGCTTTCTCCTTGGTAGAGTAACCATAGGCAAGGCATTTACCTTTTTTGACCTCAGTTTCTTTTTTTCTAAAACAGAATAAATTATGAGGTTTGTGAGGAAAGTACCTAGTATTTGGTATATAATAAATGCTCACTACAAGCTATAAAGGGCCAGGTACTGAAGCACAATGGTCAGGTAAGGATCCAGTCTTTCTCCCTTGGATGCTGTGCCCTCCAAGGAATAAAGTATATAGACTGTCTGCCTCTCACCGTTCAGAGAGGAAAACTTTCTTCAGCACCGCCGTCTTAGCTTGCACCCCGGATCTCCTAACAGAGCACATCTTTCCTTTCTGGCTCTCACTTTCTCCTTCCTTCATGCTTGAGGACTATGTAAGCCCCTCCCCAACCACATGCACACAGGATCTGCAAGGGAAACACCCTTTTCCTTATGGATAGGGGATTCTTGGGAATTTTTACACCATCTCAAACCAATACTCTGACTCCAGTGCTGAATAAGGACACAGGCTCTTCCAACTTTGCACTAGAACTTGAAATCAAACTCCTTTTAGACCACTTAATTGAGACTGGATCAACCTCTGTAGCTGCTGAGAAAGAACCCACAGTATACACATCAAGGACCCAAATCAGAGCGCCTGGCACTTTTGCTTATTCTTTATCTCTAAGTGGCACCTATGCAGAGAAGCAGGAAGGGATGAGTATTGTTTCAGTGCTGCTGGGTCCTGATGCTTTATGGACCTTCCTGGAATGCAGAGAGAACAGCCAAGACTTGTCTGAGTTTGTCACTGAATGGCAGCAAGGGCAAATCCCAAAATAATTGTGAACGTACTTTGTCATCAATAAAATGAAGGGGTTGGGCTAGACAGGCTTCAAGATCCCTTCTGGCTCAGAACACTCTTTGACACTGTGATTCAATCAATCTAACTTATCCTTAAAGTCTTAGAGCATGTTTTCTGAGTATATCCCAATAGAATACCTCGTCTGCAAAAGGCTGAAAGTTATTATTTGGGAATAATGAATCAGAGCAAAAAAGATGTAGAGTTCATGGTATATTATTAGTTTCAAGTTTGCTAATCCTTATTTTATGAGATTTAATTTTCATGATGTTTACTTTCCCATTCAACCTATTGTCAGAAAAAAGAATGCTTTTTGTATTCAGTGAAGAGATAGGCCAGAGACTAATAACTGTGTGCTTTGCCCTTGCTCAGATAAATGCGATAGTTAAACGAAGCCATGGCAGGGTGTTTGGACCCTTGTATTTACCGTGGCAAAATTAATACCTTACACGTTTTCTGAGGAGTTCATAAGATGTCACAGATTTATTTTTAATATAATTTCAAAGTTGGAAAGCTAAGAAATATGAACTCCGATTCTTGACAAATTCATTATCAATAATACCATATGCAGAACAAAATCACATCTTCAGTGAAAAAATAATCGGTCATAATACTAATTTGCAAGTAATTAAAAATTTACCTTAAAATATAATATGAATTCTCTTGAGAGTATATGGAACAATTTTTGCGATTGTTTAATATTCTCTATTTTTTTCTTGATCACTGTATTTGGGAATTGTAGTCTATATGGTTTTATAAAAATAAGGTGAATCATAGAGTAATTGAACTAGGAGATACATTAAAAAACCATCTGCCTCTAGGAAAGATGCATGGCCTCTTTTTGAAACCTCTGGAGATAGAAGGGAGATATTCTTGGGAGCCTCTCCTGGATTTTATGATCGTGGACACCCAGATGACTGTCACTGTGCTCACTCTTATGTGCCACTGCATTACTTCAGGACATTTTCACTTATTTTCTTTTTGCACACAGGGAATGCTTGCAAAACAGTTAGCACACTGCTTGGAAACTATTAAGTACTCAATAAACAAGACTAGTATTATTCTCTTTATACATGAGTTTTTGAGGGGTTAACCAAATTCTAGGGGAAATATTGGTCAATTAATAAATGTATTATTAGAATATTTTCATTCTATAAATATAGATTCATGATTCCAAGTAAATAATGTTTCTAATAATTGAATACTAGAATGATATTACTATTACAAGCACATACCAACAAAAATTGGTAATATTGAGAATCAAGAATGAAGAAGTTATTTAAATCTTTCATTCTCTACCTACTTCTGTCTATGAAGAAATTGCCCATTTCCAGACCTTTTTTTCCTGCCCAGCTGGCCTTCATACTTTAAAAATGTATATATACAGTTTGACTGAGTTTTAATTTAACATTTTTGTGTCTACAATTTTTTGGAACATATTAGGGAAAAAGAGCAAGCAGAACATGAGTACATTGAGAAAATTTTGTTATGTATATTCACATCCATCAAAGTATATATACATTAGGAAATTAGAAACTCCCCTTAAAAAGTATAATGAGGAGCACCTGGGGGGCTCAGTCAGTTAAGCATCTGACTTCAGCTCAGGTCATGTCTCATTGTTCTTGGGTCTGAGCCCCACGTAGGGCTCTGTGCTGACAGCTCAGAGCCTGGAGCCTGCTTCAGGTTCTGTGTTTGCCTCTGTCTCTGCCCCTCCCCTGCTCATGTTCTATCTTTCTCTGTCTCTAAAAAGTGAATAAATGTTAAAAAAAATTTTTTAATATAATGAAACTTGTACAAAGTATAGTAAACCCTCATAGGAAAAAAGAAAAAAGCAGGTAATGTCTATAGTTGGATTATTTTGATAAAACCTCATGAAGAAAAATTGCAGGCACAGATCCAAAGTTTCCTAGCAAACACCTTTGGTACCACTCTCCACCAGCCCCACTGAATGTACCTCACCTTTATACAGAACCAAGTATTTTCCAAGGCCAGTGTGGGTAAAGAGAAGTTTACAGAGAATCAGGGAGTAAGTGTTCAAATGTAGTGCAGTACCTTATTAACTCTCATTATTATTCAGATTTTGGCCTCAAGGCCTGAATATCACTAGGTCAGAAGCTCAATTTTATTAGTATATTCGAAAAGATAATTAGTCAATTAAGAAGTGCAAGTACAAAAACTAGTTTAATGTGCAAGAAAGCAATTTACAGTATAGTGTAAACCTGACTCTTATTCAAATCCTAGAAATTAATGCTTAATACTAAGCCCGCCTGCCTTCTGATATGATTCCCCCGATCTAAATGTATTATTTATATGTATGAGATATGGTTAGCAAGAAATTAAAAATATATATATAGAATTCGAAGAGAGGGTTTTTTTTTCAGGTTGCAGATGGAATAAATTAAAGTCACCCTATGTGTTTTATGGGGGCACATGTCTGTTTCTACTGGTTCCTCAGTACTTAGGACAGTGCCCAGCACATAGGAGATACTTAACTGACTCACTCATTGAAGATGGACCACTCATTATTATTTTTTAAATTTTAGTGGTAGAAACTTAATAGATTTCTTATTAGATTCTCACTTTCATTCACCCAGCAAATATGTGCACGTCTTAGCTGAGTATTCCATAAGTCAGCGAGAATGTTTTTAATTCTTCTTGATATAAGGCTAAGAAGTTATATAACCTGATCAATAGCAGGGAACATTAAATTGTCAAAATGTCTAAAGCAAAGGCTATTTTAGAGATTGCTAGAGATCATTACTAGTGTAGCTGGTGACTGTTTTGGCATGAAACCATCAGTGATACAAACTAGGACAACCTTCTTAGATCCTGATTAGATGCTGAATGCCATTAAAGGGACTAAACCATAAATACATTTAATTTTATTCTGATCAACCTGGAAAGAGTTAATGCCACTTCTAAAAGATGCTAAATATTCTCCTGGATACTAGCTAGCTTAAAACCCAATTTGGCACCAAAACTTTCAGTGATTCTCATCTTATTATCAAACCACTTAGGTTTTTTGTTGTTTTTGTTTGTTTGTTTGTTTGTTTGTTTGTTTTTGAGAGAAAGAAAGAGAGAGAGAAAGTGCTTGAGTGGGGCAGAGAGAGAGAGAGAATCTTAAGCAGGGCCCACATCCAGCATGGAGCCCAACACAAGGCTAGAACTCATGAACCATGAGATCATGACCTGAGCCAAAATTGAGTTGGATGGTCAACAAACTGATCCACCCAGACACCCCTACAAAGCTACCTTTAAAACAATTTGTCACAACACTAGATATGAAAAAAAAAAAGGGGAGGCAGGATATTACCTTTCAAATGCAAATGGAAGGGCTAAATAACTGCCTCTTCTCTGTTAGATTTCTTTTAACTCAGGTTCTCTTCTTTTCAGTAAATATTAAACCAAGATTTTATTGCTTACACGTAAGTGGTCCTTCGTCCCTGCTCTTTCATGTTAGACCTCATATTAACAGCATTGATTATTTTAGGGATTTGCATAAACTCAATATTGGAATGGACTATTTTACACTTGCTTTGTATTTTAAATCAGACAGATCAAGCAAAAACATGAAGGAGAAAAAAAAAGTCCAGATGAAAGATAGGTTGTCAAATAGTTCAGAGATTTTTTTTAATACTTTACTTCCTACCCAATCCAATCCTCAGATATCTTAAAATTTTATTAATAAGACAAATTGCTTTAATCTTTCCAACTTCATCTGGCAGTTTGTCTATCATTTTGTGACCTTTGAAATTGAATTTCTTATTTCTTTTTATGAATTAGGGCTTTGAGCTAGGGTTTAGGGGCATGAATCTTATATCTGTCCATCTTCCTTCTTAGAGTTTTCACTCCAAGGCTCTGTCCACAAGACGATGATACACAAATAGTAAATAAAGTGTCAGCTAATTAATTAGTCTGGGAAAATGCCCCAGTAATCTTCAAATTCAAGACTTTTGTGAAAAATCATATGTGAGCATGGCTCCTAAGTTAGAAAATTCCTTATTTCCCTCCCTGGGAATCTCTTCCTAATGAACCCCAAAATATGGAGATTGGATTCTATTAATTCATTGTGGAGAAAGTCCAGTCAGAATCACCCTACAAATTAGGAGCACTTGGGTGGCTCAGTCAGCTAAGTGTCTGACTCTTGAGTTCGACTCAGGTCATGATCTCATGGGTTGTGAGTCTGAGCCACATGTCAGCTCTGTGCTCACAGCACAGAGCCTTCTTGGGATTCTGCCTCCCTCTCTCTCTGCCCCTCCACCACTTGCTTTCTATCATTCTATCAAAATAAATAAAAATAAAGTTTATATATATATACATATACATATATATGCATATATATATATATATATAAAATTAAAACAAAAACAATAGTACCCAAGGCACCTGGCAACAGAGAGAAGAATAGAGTGTCGCATGTACATGGACACACACACACACACACACACACACACACAACCTCTTCAACTGTAACTCCTGTGCAGTACGGTGTTTGAATATCTCCATCTTTTCTCATTGAAGAATTTTTTTTAATGTTTTATTTATTTCTAGGAGAGAGAGAGACAGCGTGAGCAGGGGAGGGTCAGAGAGAGAGGGAGTCACAGACTGAAACAGGCTCCAGGCTCTGAGCTGGCAGTCAGCACAGAGCCTGACGTGGAGCTCAAACCCATGAACCGTGAGATCATTGAAGAATTTTTAAACCTTTGGTCAAAAGTGGGTGGGGAGCACAAGTCCTTCAGTAGCTCCCTGTCTTCTTCTTTATATAAAATAGCGTCTGTGTTTAGAGGGGGTCTTCCCTGCAAAGTGCTACTGTAATAGTTGTGTCCTTCACTTAGAGTGCATAACAGTGAATGCAAAGAATGATCAGTCTTGGTATTTGTTAATGTTCTCAGTTTTATTTTTAAATAGTCTTCAGTGGTTGTATTTCCAGGGAGTTTTTCTTCTTCCAATATAATCTGCTCTATGTTTACTGACTATTTGGTCTTAGAGATAGTTCCTTTTTTTTTTTCCATTTCCCTGGAGCTTGAAGTCATCGGTCTGTCTCTAATTATTCCACCTCATGTTTGTCTGAAGTGGACTACACTGATGAGAAGGCACATCTGTATGCGTCTCCTTGCCTGGATAGTCCAAGTTTGGAAATGGTCTCTTAGCAATTTGCCCCTTCACTGCCCACCTCCCTTCCTCAGCAAGATCTATACAAGTCATAGTGCCTCCCAAGTATCACCGTAACCACGTGGGATTCAGCCATGGGGTCAGGGGTAGGGTTTAAATACTCATGGCCTCCATTTTATAAATCGCAAGAGAAAACAATTGCAGGTAGAGCCTCATCGTAGGTGCATTCCAGAAGCCTAGAAGCCATACTTGAATTTTCTTTTGATAAGGGGGAAGCCAAGAGTGAGATGGGCAACTCCCCCTGGGAATCACTGTCTTCTCTTTTCTTGCCCTCTCATAATGCTGAGGAGAACATGGAGACCACATCAGGTAGAGCCATCCAGAACCAACAAAATAGAACCTTGTGAACTTCCACTCTTTTTTGTGCACATTCTAATTTCCAGGAGTCCTCAGTCACACGTGGACCGATCAGGGCCAAACACCCAACAGATGTGTTTATATGTTATAGAAATGTTTTAAGGAAAATGTTATGCAGAGTCTTTTGGTCCAAAATGCCCTTTCCTCCTCTTGTCTAGCACAGAAGAATTGATATGCCATAAAATATCAGAAGGGTTTTTTTGTTTTTTGGTTTTTTGTTTTTGTTTTTTGTTTTTGCTTTGCTTTAAAGATTGGTCTTTTTCTTTATGGAATTACAGTTCCCAATGAACAATTTCCTATCCCTAAACCATTAGATAGCAACAGTCACCATGGTAACTAAGTTGAATACCTTAAATTATTTCTTATAACGTTATTTTGGGAACTTTATCTAAGGTGAGAGGTAGATTCATTTAACTGTTTAAATACTAAATTTAGAATGTACTTGGGAGTTATAAATATTATGAGCAAAAGCATCGTATTAGTTTAAAACTCTGAGAAATGTTTATATTATGGAACTGTAAGTGTAACTAGATGTTTGTACCTATTAGAGTGAGTGAGATACAATATCACAATTCATAGTTGTGTAATAAAATTAATAATTAAAGTTATAACCTTGAAATTGATATTAAATTATAACAACAGTAGCTTTTAAAAGTTTACTTTTAAAAGGTAAAAGTAACTTTTTTTTTACATGGATGTAAGTAATAACGAGAAGAAAATTATTATTATGAACTTAATTTTTAATGTTTCTCTTTAAATAAAACTACACTAACAAACTGGTTTAATGATTAGTTCTTTCTTGAATAAAATGATAACAAAAAAAAACATTTTAATATATAAGGACAAAATTTTTAACTTTTGTGGAATGCTTGATGTTTTTAAAATATTGGATAGAGTGATACATTTTTGGTGATTTTTAAGCAAAAAGATATATCTATACCTATCTATCTGTATACTATCTGTGTACAAAATTAGTCCTATTATACATTATCTTATTTTTTAAATATTTATTTATTTTTGAGAGAGAGACAGAAAGAGACAGAGACAGATGTGAGTGGGAGAGGGGCAGAGAGAGGGGGAGACAGAGAATCTGAAACAGACTCCAGCCACTGAGCTGTCATCACAGAGCCTGATGCGGGGCTTGAACCCATGGACCATGAGAACATGACCTGAGCCGAAGTCAGGCACTTAACTGACTAAGCCACACAGGCACCCCACATTAAGGTATCTTATTAATACTATTAGGGATATTTGGAAGTTTTCTGACCTTTGAGTTTGGACATAGAGCTAATACATGTGGGAGAAATTAAAAATTCATCCTCTAGCTTCACACAGTATATTGCTTTTAGCTTATAGCTTACCATGATTCATACATTAATCTTTATATATATAAAGTGCACATATATGTTAAGTACATATATGCATATATATACACATATATGCATATGTGCACACATAAGCCCTATATCATTCTAAATCTTAGTGGAATGAATGATTATGGTGACAAGTTTAACTAAGGATGTTTTGCTTTTCTTAGTTTGTGTTCCAGAAATATTACTGCTATTATAGAGTGGGGTTTTTTGTATTTAATATTAAAATTTTAGTACTACTTAAATTTTTATCCACTGAATATTACATTTTCTGTGATATGTAATTGCATACAAAGGAACTTCAGACTGTTTTAACACAACCTCCCTTACCTTAAAACTTAGGGGAAAAAAACCCTCTTAGTTTGCACGATGTTCCTCATAAATTAAGCCCTGATGTGATATTCAATCAGT
Organism: Proteles cristata cristata; assembly: GCA_017311185.1. Lineage (NCBI taxonomy): Eukaryota > Metazoa > Chordata > Mammalia > Carnivora > Hyaenidae > Proteles > Proteles cristata. The sequence continues at coordinate 399,445 of JAESUZ010004109.1, read as the reverse complement.
TCACAAAGGAACATATTAAGATCCATGTAAAATATATATTATAAAATAAATACTTTATTGCTAGTTGTACCTGAAGAGACATAGCCTGTGATTAACATTAGAGTCTTCAGTCCTCTACTCCATAAAAATTGTCCCTTGCTGAGGGAGAAGATGACACAAAAGACATACATGCATTTACCTCCCCTGATGCTCAGAAAGTTTAAAGTATTCGAAGTCTCGTTGCATCTCTTGGTCAAAAAGTAACCATGGCATGATTTTTAGCCTGACGGCTTGGTACTCAGTCTCTGTCTAGGCATCCTGCTTCCGTGTTAGGACATCATTGGTGGGAGTGCACGGCTAATGCCCCAAATGATCTATTCTGTTCATTTGGACCAGTTTGATAACGCTGCCATGTACAGATTCTAGATTAATTCAGTAAAGGACATAAGTTAATCTAGTAAAGGTTTTAATCAGTGGTTAAACAGGAGACTTCACTCATTCAACCACTATTTATTGAGAACCTGCTATGTGCCAGGCCTTGGACTAGTCCATGCAGACAGGACAGTGAGTGAGGTCCACAGAGACACATGGAGCCTTATCTGCATCTTATCTACAGGAGCCTTAACTACCAGAGGTGAGAAGGAACAGAGGTCCAGCACCTTACAGAGCTGGGAAGAGCACTGAACTTGAATGAGTTACTCTGAGTTTCAGTTTCCATATGTATCTATAAAATGCCTCTGTCATAAAGTGTCTGTAGGGATGCATATGGAGTAACTTTTTAAGTACTTAGCAGAGCACTGGCAGATAGTAGGTACTAGGTACTTGGTAGCCCCCTCCTTCTGTGTCAAGGTCAAACCAGGCCATTGGAAAAGACAAAGGTCAGTTCTTTGTTGCTGCTTCTGCCATTATGGAACCCGTTGTGTCCTCCACACTGGGCTGCTGTTTCCTTCTGAACGAGGAAAGAGACCAGAGGGAAGAGAGCAGGGGTGCAGGAGTGGACGCCTATGAGACACGGTTGTCTATGCCACGCGTGTGTGTGGGAATGAAAATTCAGGCATGGTTGGGAGAGGGAAGGTCTGATCCTCTGGCCTCTGATTTCAGCCTGTCTTTTTCCCCCTGAATAAAAAGTAGCTATGCTGGGAACTGTCGGATTTTTAATTCAGTTCAGCAAACACTTATTTAACACCGCCACATAAAAGGCTGAGTAACTTGCTCGGAAATTTGTGGGTGATGTGATCCCTTACTGGAATCTACTGGAAAGAATTATCCCTTAGGTGACATTGGTTTTTGATAGATTTACTCAGGACTTTTGTTACATCTAATGAAATACCAGTGTGTATTTCTATTATAGGAAAAGCCAAGGAAGGAGAAAGAAGAAAGTCACTCATATAATCTACTACAAAAGAATCAGTGCCTTTGTAGTGTTGGGAATATCTGTGGTAGACGGTGGAGTGCAGCCAAAAGTTCTGCATGTTTGTGGGGGAAAAAAATGGTGATTTTTAAAAAAAATTTTCAAGTGACTCTAGATTATGTGGAGTAAGCTCAGCCATGGTTATTAAACAAGAATTTTTTGATAAAGACCAAATGGGGGACTCCTATGTGGCTTAGTCAGTTAAGTGTCTGATTTTGGCTTAGGTCATAACCTCATTGTTTGTGAGTTCGAGCCCCCTGTGGGTCTTTGTGCTGACAGCTCAGAGCCTGGAACCTGCTTCAGATTCTGTCTTCCTGTCTGTGTCTCCCCACTCTCACTCTCTCATTAAAAAAAAAAAAAAATTTAACAAGAAAAGACAAAATGAAAATTTCTAGAGATGGCTGCGTGGCTCTGTCAGTTAAGCATCCAATTCCTGATTGGCTCAGGTCTTGATCTCATAGTCACGGGGTTGAGTCCCATATTGGGCTCCATGCTAGGCATGAAGCTTACTTAAAAAAAAAGAAAAAAGAAAGAAAGAAAATTTATATTCCTTTTAGAATAAAACTTAGCTAAAATTTCTACAAATTGTTATACCTCATACATATTACAAACCTATGTGGTAAAAAACAACTTACTCTTAATTGAATTCTTCTTCCTAGGTGCCCTAAAACTACAAATCACTTTAATACTCATGGGGCTTCATGTAAGTGAGACCACATTCCACGGCAGTCAGATCAGAGATGTGCAGAAAAGCATCTGCCCGGAAAGCACCCCCAGCCCATGCCAGAAGTGTTGTATTAAAGGGAGTAGAGGTGTACATAATGCATTACATCGTGTCCACAGAAAGGCAAATATTCTAGATATTCTTTAGATATGGGTATCATGTCCTGCTCTGGTAGCATCTAATGGTGATGCTGATAAGGGCACGTAGGTATAACATGGGATTTAAAAAGCCAATATACGGATCACAATCTTGGGCAACTTCAATGCATATACTCTATCTGTGGATTGTGCCTCTGCAGAGTATATTAAAACTTAAAACTTGGATTTTTGGCTTAGGGCCTTACTTCAAGGTCTGCCTGATGGCTGGCTTCAAAATGAATACATTTACAATGATTGCTGCTTATTAACAAAGCTGTTTTCCTTTGGGGCTACAAATGATGTCTAGCTTTCATTTCTAAGCCACCCATATACCCACAAAAAAGGTAAGTGCTTATGAAAAAAAAAATGGTATCCATGGCCTTAACCCTATGGGAAATTTAAATGCGGAGGGCAGACGAGTATCAGTGCTCCAACCACTGCATGTGGTTCCCCCGGGGAACACGGTTTTCTTGTGTCCGGGTCTCTGTGCCTTCCTCAGATTTCAAACTCACATGACTCTTGTTTGGGAAGCCTTTCCTGACCTGTCGGCGAACAATTCCCATGTCACTTGCACATCCCCAGGTCAGCCCTCACCTCCCTGAATCCCTGTTTCCTAGACCCCCATCGACTGAATCAGTCCCAAGCATTTTTATGGACATTGGCCACGGCCAGGCTTGAAATAAACTGTCTGAGCAGGGCCGTCTTCCTTTCGTGCAGTGTTAATATACACCCCAGCCCTTGGAATGGTGTCTTGACAGTGGGTGTTTGATTACTATTTACTGAATGTAACTAACTTTTAAATAGTTAAAACAGTAGCTAAAGGTCCATGTTTCATTATGTCACTACCAGATTTTCTAGTTGACCACTGACTCGCCAGATTTTTTAAAAGCATGCTTTCACATAATTTGCTGATATTATGTTAAATGTATTTGCTGATCTTACAGAAGCTGACCCATAGGAAGTGTCTAATAAACACGTTTTCTCTTTCATTTATTTCATGTCATAAACCACTGGGGTCCATTGTCTCTTTTGCTGGCCGTTATTTAAATTGTTAGACAAGTTTTCTGATAGTTATAAGCTATCCGGCACATTACACATGTTTTCCCATGTCCTAGATGATTTGGGTTCTCTGCTTAATGTTAACTGGTTTAGAGGTTGATTTTATATTTCATAATTTCTTTTAAATTATATCTCTGATTTTTATTAGTTTCTTAATATTTTTCAGTCTTGGGGCAAGTTCAATACATTTGCTCTTTATTCAGCAAGGGTAAGCCTCAAATGGTTCAGAATGCAGTAAATGATCTTTTATTTTTTAATATTTATTTATTTATTTAGAGAGCACAAGTGGAGGAGGGGTGGGGAGAGAGAGAGAGAGAGAGAGAGAGAGAGAGAGAGAGAGAGAGAGAGAGAATCCCAAGCATACTCCACACTTCCAGAATGGTGCCTGACATGGGGCTCAATCCCACGAACCATGAGGTCGTGACCTGAGCTGAAATCAAGATTCAGATGATTAAAGGACTGAGATATTCAGGCATCCCATCATCAAAGGATTTTTTTAAAGTATATTGTGTATATATACACATGCACATACATGCAGAAATAAATGGTAGATGGTTAGAAGGCAAATTATAAATCAAACAGGATACATTGTTAACAGGAGGTGAATCTGGATAAAATTTCCACTGGTGTTATTTCCACTATTTGTGTTTATGCAACATTTTACAAATTTTGTTAATTTGTAATCATTTTGCATATTTAAAATCATTTCCTAAGAGTTAAAAGAAACAAGAAAATTTCTTTCAATTACTTCGTAAGTCATAGTAACCAATGGTACATGGTATAAATCTGTACTTAATTAGGAATAAACCAGTGTTTGCGCTGTACTTAAAAGATGAAACAACAGTGTCCATGTAAGTCACTTTCCTTCACATGCATATGTGTATGTGAGGATGTGTGTAGGGCTGCATGCAGTGGTTGGCATTGGTGCATATTTCATAAGACCCACAAATGGCTAACTTGTCTCAGCAGCTAAAGTTCAGGGAGGCTGAAGATTCCAGGAACCCCGGTTGACATATTAGCATAGTGTGGACCCAACCCATGCAAATGTATTGAAACTGTACCGTGTAATCCACAATTCCTGTGGCACAGGTGACTTCGTCTTCAGTCACAATAAACATTTATGGAGTGCAGAGGTGGAGTGAAAGCTGAATATCAGCCATCCCATCATAACCATTCAAGATGCCACCATTGCCTTAATGTCGCCATTTTTTGAGTTAAATTTTTGTCTTCAAGCCCTGGTAGAGGTTACTCTACACATAGCGTTGTGGTAAACACTACAGAGATCACAAACTCTGAACAAGGAATGTGTTTCTCTAATCATCTATAGTTTGACCCACCCGTCTTTCTAGAAGCTCTCTTTTCCCTTGTTAGTCTTGTTACCTCTATCTCCTGATTCTCTTTGGGCCTCCCCAGACAATCCTTGTCAGGTTGAGTTCTGGTTCCCCCTTCCTCTGCCTTCTCATTATCTGCCTCTTTCCTCCTTGGCCATTCTGCTGACCTCATTTTTTCTGGGTTGTACTTTTCCCAAAATCTGTTTTATTCTTATGTAGCCTGTGAACCTGACGGTGCTGCAGATGACTTCTCATAGACATAAGGCACAGGGTCTCCTAGAGAGTTGTGCCTTCATTCCTTGAAGCGTGACCACCATTTTGGTTGCAGCAGGAATGCAAGAGGTAGAGGCAACAGATGGGTCCCATAGCCCTTCGGCTCATTTTATTTTAGTAATTATTTTACAGTTTTCAAGTGATTGCTGATTAAGTTTTAGCTATTGTTACCTCACAGAAAGGAAGTTTATTCTCGTGTTTTATTTTTGTTACATAAATCTGGGGGAGAGTGTCCACTCCCTTAAATTATTAGTCACATTCCTTTGCTTTTTCCTTGAGATAAGCATGCAGGGATCAGAACTATAAATTCTAGATAGTATTGACTTTCTTTTGTAATTTAAGTAATTTCTAAAGGAAAAGGAAGAAATGTCATCTATAAAATAATTGTGTAATCTCAGTTATACTTCAATTGTTGCTCTCGTGTTGGGAAAGTATCCCTTATTGGCCATCAGACTGAAGCAAGTTCTTCATGGAAGATCTTTTTCAATTAAGTGAAAGGTGACTTGAGTGCATACTGGGTGTATGTCCTTCCTATGTGTTCTCCGGAATCTCAGTGAGAAAACTAATGGCAGATGCTTTTCTAAACATGGCCTCCCTGGTGGCTGTGACCACCAGTGTTTTGGGGAAAGCATGTGTGGCAGCTCTGCTGTTGTCAGGGTGTTTCCAGGGAATCAGTCTTCACCACCAAACTTCCTACAAATACTCAGAGGGAAAGAACTAAAGATGTTTCTGAGGCTTCTGTCAGGACATAATATAAAATGTCAGGAAATGCAGCTATTTTCACCAGCAAAATCTAAGTTGAATCTTGAGATAATCTCAGAAAGTTCTGAGCCCCAACATCGTTCTTTTTTAAAAAACATTTTTTTAAAATATTGATTTATTTTGAGAGAGAGACAGAGTGTGAGTTGGGGAAGGGCAGAGAGTGAGGGAGACACAGAATCCGAAGCAGGCTCCAGGCTCTGAGCTGTCAGCACAGAGCCCAACGCAGGGCTCGAACTCATGAACCGTGAGATCATGACCTGAGCCAAAGTCAGACACTTAACTGACTGAGCTTCCCAGGCACCCCAGTCCCACCATCATTCTTCAACACATTCCCCAGGGTCAGGTTTGACCATCACCAAGCACGGGGCAAGGGACCGATCTTTTGTGAGCTGTCTGTGCTAGTGACCATGGAGACAAGTGATCCGCTCTGACATCCCTCACACCCTGACAAAAGTCCACTTGGGCCTGGGGCGCCTGGGTGGCTTAGTCGGTTAAGCGTCCGACTTTCGCTTGAGTCATGATCTCGCGGTTCGTGGGTTCGAGCCCCGCGTCGGGCTCTGTGCTGACTGCCAGCTCAGAGCCTGGAGCCTGTTTCAGTCTGTGACTCCCTCTCTCTCTGACCCTCCCCTGCTGCTGTCTCTCTCTCTCTCTCCTAGAAATAAATAAAAACATTAAAAATAATTTAAAAAAAAAAGTCCACTTGGGCCCATGGACCCTTCTTGCATGCTAGATGGACCACAGTCGTGACACATCTTGCTGCGGCTTCAGGAAACTCTGTCTGCCATCTTCTGCCATCTTGAAATCATCCAATTGCTTCTAGGTCTCTGTGACGTATAGCTACTTCTACTCCGATGGCTGGCAAGCCCTGCTGGCCTGCAGAGGAAACTAGGATTTTGCTCCTTTTCTGGACTTTTTCCAAGAGAGAGGTTACAGATCACTTCTGCTGATAGCCTTATGTCATCATGTCCACTCCAAGACCTCAGCCTTTGGGAAATGCAGACAGAAGAGAGGGTCAGAGCAGACTCTCCTTCTGTAGGCTCACCGTGCCCCCCCTGCCTCAGCCTGGAGAATACCCTCTGTCCTTGGGTGATAGAAGGGCTAGAGCATGTCCCTAAGTAGACAGTTCCACATGGGCCTCTGAGTTCCCATCAATATCCTTCAGCTTTGGAAAAGCCAATGCCCAGGAATTTAAAAGACAAAAATCTTTTCTCTAATGTTCTGCCGTGACAAACCTTCCCTAACATGACAAGATCTAGCTGCTGCTCCAATACAAAAGAGGGCCAGAATTTATAAAAATTAGCAAGGAAAGAGGACATAGGTATATATTTCAAAATAATACCCTTCCCATGGTATCATTCCTATGACATCGCCATCAGATTAGAACATTTCTTACTAGGCTAATTTTGGCATTTAGACTCAATCCTCCTGTGTTAGTTAAGTATAAAATTGTCATAAACATTATAATAGCAACATACTAATGCCACTATGAGAGTGTCAAACTGGATTAAATGAAGAAGAAATCATCTCACTTGATAAACCATTATGACCCTCAGGCTTTTGATGCACATTTTTAGCTATTATTCGTCAAGGTAGTTATGGAAAGGAAGAACTCTATAGTGTTCTTTAATATACACTCTATTTTAAGTCTGTTCAGATAATACCAAATTTTCTACACCATTGATCCATTAAAAAAAAATCTTTCCTTGAATTCTGCTTGCCACTAATCAGTCTATTATATTCAGTTTTCTAGATAGGTTGACAAATTGAAAATCCAGCTTTAAATGTTGCAGTAGTTTAAAAATAGAAGTCTTTTACTTGAAACTATTCTGAGTTGCTGCTTTAAGCAGTAAAAATGTACTTTATAGCTTGTTAACCTAGATCTCATGGATATCCTTTCTACAATAATGTAAGTAGATCATTGTTTACTGTCTAAATCAGCCTTGTCAGAGCAGTGCTCTCTAGTGATTTTTTAAAGTCACAGTAAACTGATACATTCTGTCTTCTGTGATTATCCAGTCTGGCACTGTGTGCTCCCTGTATACTTATATTTTGAATATGAATAACAATCTTTAGCTGACTTTAGCATTTTTTAGAAATGTTTTTATGTAACTTCTTTTGTATGTAACTTATATCTAACTTCTACTTACACCAGCATCTAACAAATATATTAACTGAGCTTTATAAGCTGGTTATTTTCTTTTCTCAGTTGCTTTCAAGACCCTTGAATATGCCCTCGCAGACTTTATGCTCAATAAGTCAGACTATGGGAAGCTACCTTATTTTGAGGTACCACATAAAGCACTAGAAGAGTTCAGTTACTGCACATTTTAGCATAGTCTACTCAAGGTTAGTGCAGGCTGCAAAAAAGCAGAACGTGTCAGAAGACAGGGTAAAGGTGACATGGAATTTTATGACCTGAAATGAAGTATATCAAGCTGATTAGGAAGATCTAAATACTTCGTGAAAATTGACAGATATTTGAGAAAGAAACGATGAGTCATTAGAGATGAGGCAAGTTAAATTAAGAAATTGAAATATGTTATTTTTGAGGGACTGTTGCCATAACTTGTAGTTTGATATGGAACCCAAAATACAGTCTAGTTTTAAAATATAAATAATTAATCATTCATTCCTTTGGATCCTAACCATCTTTCTATTGGTCCCATTTCATTCATACATTATAATAATATAATATAATATAATATAATATAATATAATATAATATACAATATTTTATATAGATATGTAGATATATAGTCTAACAGGACAATGTATAGTAAAGAAACCATCTTCTCTGACTTCTATTCTGAAATCCTGCCCAGCTATGTTCTTAATGGATTTCCTACTTCTTCTGTCCAGAATCTTCAAACTCTCTGTGTGCATGTGTGTGTGTGTGTTCATTTAGTTTTGTTTTGTTTTCCTAGCTTTTTACCATCAGCATTTAAATACTCTTATATTTACATTTACCACAATAAAAACTGTTTCCTTGATGCTAATTTTCCTAATTCCAGGTACTGCCTCAGGGCTTATCCTTCTTCAGATCCAACTCCTTTTTTAAAAAAAATTTTTTTTAAATGTTTTTATTTCTGAGAAAGAGAGAGAGACAGTGTGAGCAGGGGAGGGTCAGAGACCAAAGGAGACACAGAATCTGAAACAAGGTCCAGGCTCTGAGCTAGCTGTCAGCACAGAGCCCGACGCGGGGCTCAAACCCATGAACCGTGAGATCATGACCTGAGCAGAAGTTGGACGCCCAATGGACTGAGCCACCCAGGTGCCCCAGATCCAACTCCTGATAAAGGTGTTGCTTCTACTCATACCTTTACTTTATCTCTTCAAGACTACTCAGCTCAGATAAGAGAAACCTTCAGCCTCTTCGTCCCCACCACCAAAAAGGAAGCCCAGTGCCCAATCGACTCTTTCAGTATTGGGAAGAGTATGTGCCCCACTTGGACACTCTCCTTGGCCTTTGTATCACTTAACCCATAGTCAGCTTTCTGCAAAGAGACCTAAACCAACAGGCTATGTTGGAAGGCCTCCAAGAAGCTACTGTGCACACTAACCCTACAGGCCCCACACCCTCCATGACCCCTTGCCCTACAAGCCTCTGTGACTGATGGTTTTGGTGACTAGAACCTGGGAAAGGAGGCAGCCTCCTTCCAGAAGCACCCCTTGGAATTTCGGTCTTGGGCCTCTTCAATTCAGCTGCCAGAAACGCCTTTTTTTGCAAAGCAACTGTGAGCTTACAGCTGGGCTCTTGTAAAAAACTGAGTGCCTGATCCAAGGAGAACTTGTGATTCTCTGGCCTAATACTGACGTTTTGGCATAAGTCAACTTAGACACAATGACTAAGAGGTAGGAAGGACCCAAGAAGCTTCATTTATCAAATGGAAATAGCATTTTCAGGAACGTATCCAGCCTGACCACAGTAGCACTGCAGCTTGACATGAAAAATTCACAGCCATCCCTTGAGAGAGCTTTCTACCATTCTCACCAGCAACTATGGTGGCCCACTGGGAGGTCACAGTCTACTAAATGCACTGACGACTGGGCTAAGCTTAGACTCAACACCCACTCAGCTTCTGCAGCTGTTCAATTCCACCTCCAGCTTGGGAGAACTGAAAATGGATGTAGTTTCTTTGTTTGGTGGACCAAACTCAGGCCATTCTCAGCTCTAGCCAGTACTCCTCTTAATAAGCCCTCTTATACTTACCCTGATTCGTTGGATCGCCTAGCTCTTTGGTCTGCCACTTGACAAACTACACCTGGCAGATAAAACACACCCATTTGAGGGTCTGCAGACCATGCAGATGAATCACACTGCTGATCACATCATCTGATCACATCATCTGGGTCACTCACACAGATGCCAATAGTTCCTTAAGACCATTGGAATCAAACTACTGACGGGGCCTGTACTGACTGCCCACATAGCCATCATAATGGCCTGAACCCATAGCCATACTGGACACAGCAATATACCTACCATTGTAGCTTGGGCACAAAGTGAAGATGTGAAGAGCTCTATTTCTTTCTTTCTTTCTTTCTTTTTTATTTTATTTATTTCTAAGAGAGAGAGAGAGAGAGAGTGAGCAGGGGAGGATCAGAGAGAAAGGGAGATATAGAATCCGAAACAGGCTCCAGGCTCTGAGCTGTCAGCACAGAGCCCGATGCAGGGCTCGAACCCATGAACCGTGAGATCATGACCTGAGCTGAAGTTGGACGCTTAACCGACTAAGCCACCCAGGTGCCTCTGAAGAGCTGTATTTCTAACACAAAGCTACCACTGCTGTAGACTTGGGACCCAGGGGTATTTTCTGCCCCACACTTCCTGTTGGAGGACTGGCCACATTCGACCTTTGGTCTCCTCCTGGGGCTGTTGGTGGCTAATGCCTCATCACTGCACACACTTTCTCAGGTTATGGTGTTGCTGTTTTAGTCTGATCTGCTCACTTCAGCCACACCTTTGAGCCCTTGAAACAAATTTGTTCATACTTTTGGGTCATGTTTGTGGTCTGACAAAGGTATACCTTTTATCACAAAACTACTCAAGAATGGGCTCAGGGACCTTCCTTGCTGCCTACAATCCACAAGCAACAGCCACTGTTAAGCATTGGAACAACCTCTTCAAAAATTAAAAAAAAAAAAAAAAAACTGATTTTATCTCTTCCTGTTCTACACACAATGTTAAGACATTTTGGTCACTGAATGCAGTTGTCTCCAGGAAGGGTCATCTTCTCTTGTCCAGTTCCTGGGTAATGATCAGAAGGTAGGGCCAAGGAATTATATAAACCTATTTTAAATATCTGATTGTCAACCCTGGTCATTCCTGGAAATGATGCTTCTTTCTTTACCCTAACGGCACCCTCCCCCAGGCCCACCTGGTAAGTGTAAACTTTAGGGCTGTTGTGTCCAAATATAATTCTGACTCAACCCTCAGATTATCTTGTAGAGTTGCCGTGGATCTGGTCATCAGGACAATGACCACTGGCTAAAGGCTCTGCTCACTGATTCCCCATGCAGTGGTTCTACACAGGTCTAAGTGGTGACAATAATGGATCTCTGTAAGTTCTATAAAAATGCTCTTGTACCTCTTGCACTTGACCTGACCTATCAAATGAGAAGTATGGAGTTAGTAGAGGACATTGGAAATAAGGTGAAGTTACACCACTGAAATGAGGTGTGAGAACAACAACTTTAGCACCTGTTTATGGAACACCTCACACCTAAGGTGGTATGGAGAAGGGGAGGGACAGTAATGACCTTTGTCCTTTAGAATTTTCCCTGGTGTCTTCATTATAAAGGAAAACAACTTGGTGCAGCTCACTCAGACTGTTATAAGCACTTTAAGAATAACTGACTACTGGGTCTTCCATTTGTTGCCAGACAGATATAACCAGGTTGGATTACCATACCCTTAATGATGCAGATATCTGTTGGAAACAGCAGGGGTGGCCCTAGAATGGCCGGTAGTGTGGACAAACAGAGCAGGTAGATTGATGGTTCTCAGGTGACCCTACCACAACCAAAGACATGGCTCAGTTATTCAGACCAAACTGAAAATCTGAAAATGAACTTTCAGCTTGTTAGAAAGTCACCTTGCACTATCAAAGGATACCTCTCAAGTCAAGTAGGTCTTCACTTGAGGGGTGCCAGACGCTATAACCAACACTATTTTCAGGGGCATACTACCATGTCCCCAAATTGGTATTTCCTGGCTAAGTGCCAGGAATTAGCTTGCTTTCCTTCCTCTTCACACCTTATGGGTGCTCGATAAGAGTTTAGGAGAATACCACCAATAAGACATGTAGCTCTCAGATTTATAGGGACTTCCTAAAATGAGGCTGTCTTTGTTTACTCTTACCCTATGGAAAGTTTATCCATATGTTGGGAGTCATTCAATCAGGAAAGTGATATGGAATGTGTCCCTGACTTTAACCCAAGTGACCAGTAGCATTTCCCTGGAAGCCAATCAAGTCATCTTTAATTTACTGGCAGAGTTGTTATGGATGATGTGAGCCCCTTAGATCTACTCTTAACAAGCCAAGACAGAGTATGCACAATCACTAATGCAATCATTGACATTTTGGGACAAGTAGAAGTCACAGTTATTGACAGCAGCAAAAGCAGGCATGGCAAGTGGACCAAAGCTGGGTGTATGATTGTAGTTCTCATTCTGAATTTGCTAGGGTGTTGTGGGTTAGCCTTGTATGGGGAGCAGTTTGCCACCTGAGTGATGAACCTCCTATCCCTGAGAAAACTATTCACGAATATAAGGGTATTCCTATATTCCTCGAGCCCAGAACAATGACCAGGAACAGTATTTGCATAGAATGCCAGATTATAGACTTTAATCCAACAAGCATTTTGTGATTATAAGACTCAATTCTAGGTTAGACAGGTAGAAAATGTAGGTGATTATGAAGCATATGTCTTGTTCTCTAGAAAATTATAATCTGGTTGGAAAAGTAAGACCAAGTTGACTACATGGCTACAATAATACTCTTTTGTATGGTTATTTAATTATAAAATGATATGGCACCAAAAACTAGTAATACAAAAATTCAGAAAAGAGATTGCAATCTCTAAGGTGTGGAAGGGTCAATAAGGTTTTGAGGAAGAGATCCATTTCAGTATGTGCCAGGCCCAGCTGGCTATCTGGCCACCTCTGAAAATTAGACCAATATCTGTAAGGCTGTTAGATATTCTCAGATGACACAGATTGCATGGTTTTGCATGCTTTTTCTAAAGAGCACTGTCTTTGTGTAACTGTTTTATAGGTAAATGGCTCCTTTTGTTGATTTGGAATTTGTTCTATTCATTGCTGTTTGAAACAAGCTTTGTGGAAGAAATTATGCCAGCTTTGCAAAGAGTGTGTTTTTAGAGGGAACATTTTCATTGAAACAGAATCAGAAATTTAATTAATTTGGTAGAAACTGTGATTCTTATTGGCATTTATTATTATTATTAAAAGCATTTACTAAACATAATAAACATGTCCACTAAGTATAAAAAAGATGATTACACTGACAAAAAGACATCAAAAAAATATTTTTGAAAGACATTTGAAGATTAAAATTGAACAATATATACCATCCAACAAAATAAACCATATATTCTAGGTGATTATAAAACATAATTTAAGTGAACATGTACTCTATTTCAGGCGGTAATTCCTGATAATAAAAGGAAAATATTGCAACTATCCAACATAGCTCTGACTTTGATCTTTCACCCAAACTTCATGGCCAGGGAGTTCTGTGATTGTCAGTTACCCGTATATGAGGAACACTAACTACATGCTCTTCACATCTCTTAATCTCGACTCAACATCAAATGAAATTATCACTTCTTTATATATTTTAAAGCTTTCTTATGAAAGCACACTCCTTCATCCAGCCTAATCTTGACAATAATGCCTCACGCCTGGCAAGTTAGTATCAGTATTTGGCTTGGTTTGCTTAATCTTTCTAAGTTTAATGGCTTCAGACTTGTATAATCTGCTGATAAAATCTGCAGTATGTTTCTATATGAATAACTATCTTACCTCTCTCTGAAACCCAAGAAAAATCTGCACAGATATACAGACTTCATACTAAGGAGCCAGCAGTGTTGACCAGACTGTCTGATTATAATTTACAGGACACAGTAAGCACTAGCGCACATACTGGGTGCAGCAAGAGTGTGTTTTGGTCGCCTCCTCAGTGAATTTGCCGCTGCCTTTGCCCAAGGCAAACATCTATTTCTGAGTAATATTTTACAGTGAGGACAGTGGATGTTTTAGCCAGGCCTTTTCCTTGCCTTACAAGATGATATCGTTAGCGAATAACAGGGAGAGATTATCCAGAGTGCATTACAAAGTGGTAACACAGCACCTCGTGTTACCCAGTCGATCGTTGATCCCAGTAGCTTCGATTGTGTCTCTGCAGAGGGGGTATGGCCTGGAGTTCAAAGGACCACAATTGGCGTGAGTGCCTTCCTCAGCCCTGGGTGGCCCGGGCAGGGTGTTTGCATGGCCACGTGTTTTTATAAGATCTGTGGACGTGAGCTACTTTCACTTCAGGCAGCTCTTGCTGCGGTTCCCTCCCACTTTCCCCCCATCGTATTTCCCGGGCTCGGTAGCGGTGCTGGAAAGGCATTTGGCAGCACAAGGGTCTGGCTAAGGGAATATCGGTGCGGAGATACACTGAGTGTGAGCTCAGTGCAGTACATCTGAGGGTTCACCTCCCGGCTACTATGCCGCCTTACCAGGAGTCGCTCCATGGGCATCTGGCATTTGCGTCTCAGTAGGAGCGTGTCCTGTGGTGTTGGCAGTAGACCCGTGTGGAAAACAAGTTAGGAGAAACAAGCTTGGGAATGTCTGATGACTAACCTCACACGTCGTAGAGACGCCCAGTGAGCCACTGTCACAGGAGCCTGACCACATGTTGGTTAATGAAGGTCATCAATCCAGAGTGGGCAAGATTAGTTCCTATACCAGAAAGGGTGAAAAAACCTGGAAAGCACACACAGCTCTCATGTGAGAGAAGTTTTGGGTTTCTCAAATTTAAGAATTCTAAACATGTGTGTGTAACCTATAATGAGTTATGAAGATGAAAGAAAATTTTTAAACCATCAATAATAAAAAGGAGATTTAGAACCTCAGGCCCCTCCAGACCTTCTGAACCGAAATCTGTATGTTAACCGCTCCACTGGTGACCTGTGCGCATGTGAACATTTGCGAAACCCTGGACAGAGGACTGTCCTCCTGCTGCCCATCTGCCTCAGTCTCACTTGTGCTGCCAGCCAGGGCTGTGCCTCCTGAGATGCAGATAAAATATGAGCTCAAGTGACCACACTAGGTATGGAAAGAAACCTAGCCAGATACGAGACACGTGAATATGTTAAATATGTAAAAGCTCGTTGTCTGGAAGACAGTGGAGAATGATAATGATGACAGAAGCCTAGTGTTGATTGAGGCATTTGGGTACATCCATTATTCCTGTTTCACAGAGAAGGACACTGGGGCAAGGAGAAGTTAAATACATGTTCACGGTCTCAGAGCTAGAACAGGCTAAGGCCAGGGCTCCTGACTTGGGTCCCTGACTTGCTGGCCTGAACACTTACCCAGGCGGATACAGAAGATGAGAACAGGAAGAGTCAGGCCGACTTCCAGACAACTGGGGAGCAGAAGGGGAGTTTTGTGGCAGAGGGTTGGGACGAGAGAATCAGTTCAGTGTGTCAAGGCCAGGACATGTTAAGATACTCTAGAGAACTGATCGTCTGTTATCCAGGAAGTTGGGAAGAGGAATCTCACAGTGTGTAGACTCACAACATCTATTCCTCTCATTTTAGAAGCTAATTATCTCTACCCTCTGAACCACCTGTTTTATGCCTTCTCTTCTTGTCTGAAACTTCCTTCTCCCACCTCACCCTTACTTCCCCAACCAGTTACTTCTAAGTCATAACATGCTAAGAGAAAGGATAATATGAAAGACATATATTCTGCCTTTGATGAACTGTAAATGGATAATATATGGGTATTAAATACTTAAAATAGTCTTAAACTGACAACATTACCACATGCAGATAGAACATTTGAAAGCATTGACCATTTTCTCTTAAGATTCTCCTCTTAACGTCTGTGGTATCTCTCTTTCCTGCATTTCCTCAACTTTACTCCTTTGCTAGCTTCTCTTCCTCCTCCTCGTCTTCCTGTTCTTAACCCTAGATGATGGGGGTACCTTGAGGGCCCTTCCTCAGTTCCTAGTCCCCATCCATTTTCTTCCATCAAGTAATAATAACCAATATCATGGCTTTAAATTCCATCCCTATAACATTAACTCCCATGTTGACATCTCCAGTCCCACCTCTCTTCTTGACCTTCACATGCACATCTCTAAATACCTACTTGATATCCCCACTTGACTTCTCTGATACTTCAAAGTTAAAATGTCCAAGACATTACTCAGTTTCTCTGCCTCTCCTGCCTCTTCCTCCAAAATGCTCATGTTCCATCCCAATAACTAGGACCAACATCTAACCTGTTGCTCAAATATGCAATTGGAAGTCATCATTGATTCTTCTTTCCCTTAAATCTTCACATCAAGCTATAAGCAAGTCTTAATAGCTCTTTCTCCAAAATATATCCTGTACAAAAGCACTTCTCTCCATCTCCAGGACCACCCCCATGTCTAAGCAACTGTGTTGTCTTGCAGTAGACTTCTCACTGGATCCCCTCTATCTGCCTGTGCCCCTGTAATCCATTCTACAGCAGTCAGAGTTATCTTTTATATTTACCTACAGATTATGTAGTTTCCTGACTAAAATCCTTCAATAGTTTCCTATTGGATTTAGAATAAGATTCAACATCTTCTATCCCACAAAGTCCTACATGATTTCGTCCCCTACCTACCACTATAAATTTATCTTCTATTGCCATCTTTAAAAAAAAATTTAATGTTTGCTTATTTTTGAGAGAAGGAGACACAGAGCATGAGCTGAGGAATGTCAAGGAAGGAGGGAGACAGAGAATTGGAAACAGGCTCCAGGCTCTGAGCTGTCAGCACAGAGCTCCATGTGGGGCTCAAATCCACGAACCTCAAGATCATGACCTCAGCCAAAGTCAGAGGCTTAAGCCTTAATCCATCCAGGTATGCCTATTGCCATATTTTTTTATTCCCCAGGCTCCAAACACATTGCCCCCCTTGCTGTCCTTTGTCCCATACCAAGTTCTTTACCACCTCAGGATTTCATATTTCCTTTTCTTTGTGCCCACTACCTTTTGTATGCTGACCTCATCTCATCTGTCAGGTTTAGCTTAAATGTCACTTTTTCTGAGTACACATCCCCAAACACTTTATTTCCATCAGTTATTCTCTATCTTATCACCTTCTTTATTTGTTCAAAGGACTTATCATGACCTGAAATTATCCTGTATGCTCATTCTCTGTCTCACCAAAATTCTTGAGATACGCACTGTATCTTGAGATATGCACTATATCTATGTAATTTGTTTCAGTATTTGTCATGATTAGAATGTGGGCTTGTTATATATTATAAGCTCATTAGTATTTAATCAAATGAATGAATGCACTAATGAATATACAAAACATAGATATGTAATACATGCAACTTAACCTGGCATAAAAAAAGATCAGGAGAGATATGACATCTATTTTCTAATATTTAATGGACTATTAGGAAGGAGAGGGATTTAATTTATGCTACATCATCTCCAGGAGATAAAACAGAGTAAAAGGCAGAAGCTCAAGAGGGTGTATATTGGTACAGTTTAAGGGAGAATTTTCTAGCAATAACACCTGTCCAAAGTTTGGGTCCTGTTTGGGAAGTGATGAGTTCCTTGTCACCAAAGCTGTTCACAAATAGACAAGGTGGCTTTGGGGCACAGATGTTGTAAAGGAGATTCATGGCTTCTTGTGATAAATAGTTTTTAAAGTTTCTTTCAATATTGATTGTCTTTAAGAATTTGAGGGCAGGGGCACCTGGTGGCTCAGTTGGTTAAGCGTCCGACTTCAGCTCAGGTCAGGATCTCACGGTTTGTGGGTTCGAGCCCCACGTCAGGCTCTGTGTTGACAGCTCAGAGCCTGGAGCCTGCTTCAGATTCTGTATCTCCCTCTCTCTCTGACCCTCCCCTGCTCATGCTGTCTCTCTCTCAGAAATAAATAAAACATTAAAAAAAACAAGAATTTGAGGGCAGTGATTTTTCTCTAAGGTGCCTATTGTTCTGGGATAACAAACTAATAGAGGTTAGGTTGATGAAAACATGGACCAGATTCTTTAGTTGAATCCAATACTCTATACCACAAACTAAGTTTTCATTTATATTTTTTAATTAAAATAAGATGGAAAAAAAGAGGGGTGCCTGGTGGCTCAGTCAGTTAAACATCTGACTCTTGATTTTGGCTCACGTCATGATCTTATAGTCCTGAGATTGAGACCAGTGTGCTCCATGCTGAGCATGGAAAGTGCTTGGGATTCTCTCTCTCGCTCACTCTCTGTCCCTCCCCAGTTCATGATCTTTTTCTCTTTCTCTCTCAAAATAAATGAACATTAAAAAAAAAAAGTTTTTAAAATGACATGGAAGGAAAGAAAAACAGCAACAACTTATCCTGATCCTGTGAAGCTGCCTTCGCTTACTAAGTCTATAGAGTGTCTGCTCTGGGATTTTATTCAGAGTGCTTTGTGGTTTTACCATAATTCTTACAACAAACTGTATACTTATTATATTTGCTATATGCATACTCATCACACATTTTATTCATTAGATTTCAAGTCATATGAGGGGTGCCTGGGTGGCTTAGTTGGTTAAGCGTCCGACTTTCACTTAGGTCATGATCTCGCAGTTCGTGGGTTCGAGCCCCGTGTCGGGCTCTGTGCTGACTGCCAGCTCAGAGCCTGGAGCCTATTTCACTCTGTGACTCCCTCTCTCTCTGACCCTCCCCTGCTCATGCTGTCTCTCTCTCTCTCCTAGAAATAAAACATTAAAAAAAAATTAAAAAAAAAAAAAGATTTCAAGTCATATGATTTTTGCCTCAAATCCATTCGTAGTGGATGAAGTATGTCTCCACTGAGGATATTGGAAAGAACATGTGGAAGTAATTCTAGAAAAGCACACCCTAAAACCATTTTGCACAAGGACAGGATGGCTAAAATGCTCAGAGTTCCTTCCAAGGTGATCACGTGGTGACAAGCATCTATTGGGTTTACTAGTTCTGTTGGGAGTGTTAAAGAAACCTACACAGACGTATTTCATTAGTCTCAGATGACGTGTGTGTGTCGACATGCACATGCATATCAAAATACCAAAACTGTTTTCTTAACAGATTTTGTTTGTTTGTTTTGACAAGAAGACCATTGCTGTATGACTTTACACAGTGCACTCTTAAATATTCAGGTCTCTGCAATTGTAATATACATTGAAACTGCCATTTTTGAGATTTTTTCATTTCCTTAAAAAAGTTTATTATAGGGGCACCTGGGTGGCTTAGTCGGTTAAGCGTCCAACTTTCGCTTAGGTCATGATCTAGTGGTTCGTGGGTTCAAGCCCCGTATCGGGCTCTGTGCTGACTGCCAGCTCAGAGCCTGGAGCCTATTTTGGAGTCTGTATCTCCCTCTCTCTCTGACCCTCCCCTGCTCACGCTGTCTCTCTCTCTCCCTCCTAGAAATAAATAAAAATATTTAAAAAAAATTTATTATGTGTTTCCTTTGTATATGTACGATCAATGTGTAGTAAGGCTGTATATGTGATTACAACATTGTATTCACAAAGAAAATAGCTATTGGTATGAAACAATCAATTTGGATTTCCAAAGAGTAATTTGAGTGGTTTGTAAACCTGTTAATGTTTTGTGCAAAACATATGGCTGGTGGTATACCTTTAAATATCCTTGAAATAATTTAGTTTATTTTCTATGAGTGATTGTAGAAATTCTAAGCATATACTCAGCATATAATATACTCCAAATTATATCCTTTTCTATTTTTAAAAAATGAAATGCTCTTTCATGTCTACTTCTAATTTATCATTTTGTAGTTATGCCCAGTGAACTGATGGACCATTATCCTATCTTATTAAAACACTCACGGCTTGCTATTCTGACAATATATCAAAAGAAGAGCAAAACAAGGAGATGTGTACAGAACACTTAAGTCAATTTTCTCATTGATATGAGATTTTTATAGAGATGGTATAATTCTTAACAATAAAGGTACAGTACAGTTTGTTTTTGCTTGAGTTTTCAGATCAGTTTCATAGACAAGAATAATCCTATAGTTTCATATTTGGCCAAATTATTTTCTTCTGAGTCTCCCAGAAGAAAAATAAAGCATTCCTTTTATCAGTTTGACCCTGTTACAAATGTTGCCCTTGAGGCTTTGTTCTTCAATTCCAAAGACATTTTAAAAACCATAATCCAAGAAAGAAGATAATATATTTATCATTTGATCATTTTCACAACTCCTACATTTCTGCTATAATAATATACCTTACTGTTCATTCTTTCCAGCTATCAGAGTAAACCTCTTAGGTTGAACTCTTTATGGTTACTTATATATCCAGAAGCTGAAATATTTTTTTATTTCTACATTTTCATTTAAAAAAGCTAACATTTGGTCAAATCTTGATAAAACTGGTATCAGATTAATGTGAATTCCTCCCCAACACTGTGGTCTGTTGTCATGTAGTAGATAATCAGATATTCTGGCTCTGTGAGTGAGAGCGGTCATTTCTGTGCAAGAAGTTGAGTGGAGGTTGGGAATACTGGAGAATATATTTTTCTCTTGGGGGAAAAAGAATGATATATTAGTAACTTAATTAAAATACCTAAGCTTTTAACACTAGGGAATATATAAATGTCTCTTACAGTTTTGTCTGCCTGCCTTCCTTACTGTGATTTTGGTGGATTTGTGCACCTGAGGCTTCATTCAGCCTGTGTCTATGTAGGTCAGTGTAACAGTCAGGATCCTCCAGAGAAATAGAATCCATAGGATATAAAGAAGTAGACTTATTTTAAGGATTTTACTTACATAATTATGGAGACTGGTAAGTCTGAAATCTGTAGGACAGGCCAGCAGCCTGGACATTTGGGTAAGAGTGGATGTGACAGTCTTGAATCTGAAATTTAGGGCAGGATGTCAGGCTGGAAACTCAGACAAGGTTTCTACAGCATAGTCTTTGGGCAGAATTCCTTCTTCTCTGGGAAATTTGTTTTCCCTTTTAATGCCTTCAACTGATTGGATAAGGCCTACCCACATTAGGGGGGCAGCAATCTGTTTTACTTAAAGTTAACTGATTTTAAATGTTACTCATATCTGTAGAATACCATCATGGCAACCTCTTAACTAGTGTGTAACCAAACAACTGAGCACCACAGCCCAGCTACCTTGGTACGTAAAAGTCACCATAACACCCTGGAGTGAGGTGTGGGACACTTCACCTCACTCCAGGCCAACATTCTTTTTCTCAAATCATAGCATTAAGGCTGTGCCTGGACCTTGGGTCGAGTGAGGAGTGGAGACCAACAGTCTCTGCCAGTTGAGAGAACTTGCTAGTTAATCAGCAGATCCTGGGCAAGTGGGGGAGTGCAGGGAGGGAGACAGGAGCTGAGAGCTAGCAAGGCTATCCTGAAGAGGCATCTGAGCCAAGATCCCCAAGTCCAGCTCAGCCCAAGGATTCCCTCTTTTGGTTGAGCAACTAAGACTGGTGACAAATGAGGAGGACCTTTGAAAAACGTTTTAAAAATAAACATTATCGGGGAGCCTGGGTGGCTTAGTCGGTTAAGCGTCTGACTTTCGCTTAGGTCATGATCTCGCGGTTCATGGGTTCGAGCCCCGTGTCGGGCTCTGTGCTGACTGCCAGCTCAGAGCCTGGAGCCTGTTTCAGTCTGTGACTCCCTCTCTCTCTGACCCTCCCCTGCTCACGCTGTCTCTCTCTCTCCTAGAAATAAATAAAACATTAAAAAAATATATTAAAAAAATAAACATTATCATGATAAAGTTAAGTGTTAAGTAATGTTCAGTAATCCATGGAGTCATTTATTCACAAATGCTTTAGCGCCTATATCTCCCCTTATAGAAATGCTGGGCACTGAGATAAAGCAGTGAGCTAGGGAAACACAGTGTCTGACCTGTTTGGTGGATTCAGCAAATAGTGAACAGTTGATGGCATGCGAAATAAGGTTGATGCAAGGGTGAGTAGATGATACTCACTACAGGAGGAGCCAACCATCTCGGGTGAAGAAGTAGGCTTCTGTGAGGAAGTGCATGTATGGTGAGGCCTGAAAGACAAAGATGAGTTACCTAGAGAAGAGAAAGAGGGCTCCAGTCGGAGGGAAGAGTAGGAATGAAAAGTGTGCACAGGAATCATATAAGGAACTGGAAGAACAAAATGGCTGAGACAGACAGAGAGAAAGAGAGGCAGGGAGTCTCTGTCAGAGGAGAGACTTGAACATCAGCCAAACTCTCTTGGTGACCTTGTAAGTCTTGGCCAGTATTTGAGGAACAAAGTAGATGGTGACGTCATTATCTGAGACAGGAAAGCTGGGAGGAGGAAGCATTTTAAGGAAGCAACGTGGCCATTCTTTTTGGGATGTGTTAAGTTTTGGAGGAGACGTTTAATAAGCCTGTCAACATTTGGGGATCAGGAGGGGTGTGTGTACTATCTCCTGTGACCTGTGTGAATGGGGTGTGCCAGAGTCCAGCTCTGGCCAATCCAGGGGTCCCTGAAGGATGGACGGTGTCAGAGAGAGGGATGAGAGAGACATGAGATTCTTTCTGGTCACCAGCCAGGCCTCTCCACACTGTCTGAGACTCGACTTATTTTATGATTCAGTGTTTGGGGGAAAGCACAGAAGTGGCATTCTGATGATAAATTCTTTGATCAGTATAGATTCTACAGAATATTGATATGCAAGAGGGTATGGGGAACAGCCCAGAGGTGGCATTAGAATAATAAAGGCAAAAGTTAGCTCTTTGTGAGTAGGGGTAAATAGCCTGTTTATCGCTTAATGGGAGGTATTAAGAAAAACAGGTCTTTCAGGAATGCAATGTTGCTCTCATAATCACAAAAGAAGTTCCAACAGTAAATTCCTTCACAAAGTGCAATCAGCATATCAAGGCCAGAATGAGTCACTCTGAATACCAATCAACAAGGTGCCTTAGGGGTCAGTGATCAAGCAGAAGCAATTGAGTGGGGATGGATATCAGATGCCATCTGATGGTAAGAGTCCATGCAACTTACCTTAACCTCACAAGGAGTTTTTCTCAACTTAGTGATTTCAGAAATGGCTCCCAATAAGGATGGTCGGGCTGAAAGCTGTTATGATTTTTTTCTGAAGAATATCCCACACACATTCATCATCATCATCATCATCATCATCAGATAGCACCTTAGTTCACTGCCACTACAACACATTTACCAGTTATACACACACACACACACACACACACACACACACACACACCCCTTCAGTTTACTCTCCAGTCAGACACCAAGGCCATGTCACAGAGCGGGAGCTGGAAAAGAAACCCACAGTTCTTCTAATTCAACACTTTAATTTTAAGGATAAAGAAATAGAAGCCAAGAGATCATCAAGACCAAAACAAAAGTTCCTGATATCTTGTACTTTGTCTTTCTACTACAGTTTAGTGGAAAGGGGGAGCAGAAGAGAACGCTTCGATGTGGCTAATGTTTCCGTTTTGTCACACTGCACTGTTTTACTTTGAATGCCCATTCACGTACTTTCACTTTCAATTAGTGTTGAGTGATGATTGATCGGTGGTCACTGCCTGAAGGGCTGCCTCTGAAGCCACATTGGTTTGCAGCATCCACTACAAGTAGGACATATATTTAATGTCCAAACCACTCTCAAAGGACAGTGCAATGGAGATTGATTATTAATTATTCAGGGACAGCAGACATGAGCCAGGACTGTCCTTAGCAAACTGGAACCTGTGGTCTCCCTACCAATGAGGGCGGGAAGAAGGACACGTGGCACAGACGCCATCTTTGACATTCCTGTTTTGTACGGTTTTTCCAACAAAGAAAAGATTGATTCCCAGGTGCAGCAAGGTTTTAGAACTTTTTACTATCATCTTCTCCATGGAGATTCACTAAATGGTGGTCTTAGATATTAGTAGTGTTCCCACCCCTCCCCCAAAAAAAAGTAATTAAAATAGAGCGGTTTTTTTCATATATAACTCTACCTTGATCCAAAGGAAATACCTCAGAATGGGGACAATGTTGGTCTAATGCAAAGCTCCTCTCTCTGCTCTTTAAGTCAGTTTATCTTTCTTCTGAAAGAAAATCTGTGTCATTTTTGATGAGCATATTTAGAATACTAAATAACTTAGACACAGGGTAGAAATTTTCTTTTTTAGTATAAGTTAAGTAATTAGTAGCGAATAGTGCTTCTGAAACAACTTTAAATGCCAGATCATATTTGAAAGAGTAATGTAGTTAGAATTAAATGCACTTAGGAAATGTAGTTTCATATTAAGACAAAACTTAACATTAGTAATCATGGTAGAGTACATAGCAAGCACTCATAAATGTTCCTCTTGACCCTCATCATGAGCAGGTGGTGCCAGATCTATCTCTCATGGTTTTAACCTACACATTAATACAAGAGGCATCTCAAAAGGAATTCAGAGTATTGAAGGTCTTAATCCCCCAGACTGTGGAATTTCTATAGTGAATCAAAACATTGCCAACGAGTGGACTCAAAACCCATTACCAGTTTTTATTTGAATCTCTGCACCTCAAAGCAAATTTCACTGAAAATAGTGATCATATACCTAGAGAAATGTTCGTGTTACGGGCAATGAAGAATCAGTTCTGGAAACTAGTGCATTAACAGCACATGAGAATGAATGACTTTTAGGAAAAGGTATAAATGTGGGAAAATGCAAATCGTACTAACCAGTGGATGTGTCACTAATGTGAGAAGCTAAGGTTTTAGGGTATTGAAAGTTAATATTCTAGGAAATACTTCTTAAGCAGAAGCCTTAAATAAAAACCCTCCCCAAATAAAACTAAATCTCATTATTGAAAAGCACTTTGTTCATGTGCCATGAGTTTTTTATTTGAACTATTTGCATATATCAGATTTTTAAAAAATTCAAGACATTTTGTCCTGGAAAAATATGCATTTTTATGCAAATTGCACCCTTTAAATCTTGCAGCTTTTAAATATGGTTGCTTTCTATCCTATAGTTTTGAAATGGCTTATAATTAGTGGTATTATTAAGATATATTATCAATATATGCCTATTTTTATGTATTTAGTAAGTGAATATATGAACTCATTTATAAAGCAGATTTGAAATTAAA
The DNA here is from genome assembly GCA_017311185.1 of Proteles cristata cristata. Classification (NCBI taxonomy): domain Eukaryota; kingdom Metazoa; phylum Chordata; class Mammalia; order Carnivora; family Hyaenidae; genus Proteles; species Proteles cristata. The sequence continues at coordinate 374,442 of JAESUZ010004109.1, read as the reverse complement.
TAATTTCCTTCCTTCCAACTGGACGTGTCTAACATTTTTTCTTAGTCTGAACATCAACTCCTGGGATCACTTGAAAATGGTTGTGGTCAAGAAGAAGGAAAAAGAGTAGAAAATATTTCCTACAGATTTCTCCCTTTAGATACTAGGACTTGACAGGCAAGACTTGTCTGGTGGGGTTTCATCAAGCATAATATGGTAGAAGAAATGATTTAATTTATTTTAATCTACAATATCAATGAACATAAATTTGTTCTTCAAACATAAATACATCCATGTATGGCTTCTTTTTGTTGTTACTGTTGTTGTAGGAGAGGGGTGAGGAAGCTACGTTATTTCTCATGTATTATTTTTTAAAATTCCATTTACAGTTGAACCAAACTCATAATTCTACTGAGGGTATGAAACACACTTCAAAAAAAAAAAAACACCACAGTCTGATATTTCCAGTGTGTTTCTATTCTCCTGGTAGAATAGTAAGCTGAGACTACCCTCCATCTTTCAGAATTTATGTAGCCAAGGACCAGACTTATTACAGAACTACCATCTTCAGGTTATTTTCCCTCTGATTCCGGTAACTGAAATCTCATATGCCTTGAAAACTTAAGAGTTCATATGATATCACAATAGAAGAACTCCAAGTGGTATTTCCTGCAAATTGAAACAGATTTGTTTCTCCAATTAATTGAAACTGTAATTGTAATTTGGTATGTCACCATATACCTAGGTAAAATCATAAATCAAATTTCAGACTGTTTCTATTGACTGTAACTTTTTGTACAGAAATAATAATACTACATTTATGTGTAATTCCAAAACTCAAAGTTACATCAAGTGGTCTAAATTCACATCCATATCTTCTAAGTAGTGGACATCTGTGATTCTAAAGCATACTTCCCTGTAATTTCAAACTATTAGTCTACTGTATTTAGAAGTCTTTGGGTAACATCTTAAAGAAACTTAGACAAAGTACAGAACAAGGAATTTGTTGGCCTATATACAGAAAGCCAGCGGCATACTGCCTTCTCCTCGCTCCAGAGGCTTGAAACTATTTCACCATCTCTAGGCTACTCAATCCCAGCAGACTATCTTTCCCAGTAACTAGAAGAAATGAACTGGAATAAGTTTTGATTAGTCAGCCCTGGGTGATATGAACACCCAGATCCAGTCACTATGGACAAGGGGATGTGGTACTCTAAGTAGTCTGAATCATATGCTCAGCCCTTGGCTGTGGCAGTGGGAGTGAGATCAATCCAAATTAAACCAGATGAGATGGTGGGGCTCCTGGGTGACTCAGTCGGTTAAGCATCCATCTTCGACTGAGGTCACAGTCTCACAGTTCATGGGTTCAAGCCCTGCATCGGGCTCTGTGCTGACAGCTGGGAACCTGGAGCCTGCTTCTGATTGTGTCCCCCTCTCTGTCTCTCTCTCAAAAATAAACAGTAAAAATATTTTTAAAATAAAAGCAAAATCCTTTAAAAACATTAAATGGATTCCCCCACAGAAGGAGGAACTATTACTAAAAGATGGGAGCACAATGGGCAAAACCAGTAGAGTGCACAGTAAATCACTGAACTGCTCTCCTGCATCTCTTCCTTTCCAGGAGAGGGATTGTATCCAAGTCTGCCAGAGTTCTCTCTCAGGAATAAAATTTGAAAATGACACTCCCCTATCAAGAGTGTCAAGAGATAGTGCAAACTTCTCAGCACACAGGAATTCTCTGGAGCGAATTTCTTTTTCCAACTTTACTAGTCTCATCTTCATTGCTTTCGACTGCAACTACACAGAACTCTTCATGATTCTTCCAAATGATCGTACTCCTCAATGCACTACTTTCCACCTCCCATGTTTTACTCTTTCTCATAACAAAGATATTTCCCAAGTTGTGTCTTCTACCTCGAAGCTCTTCCACATCATCCTCTGTATTCATCATTAAAAATTATCCTTCAGCATTGCCTTCTGACCCCAGTCTCTACAGCTTCCTTGAGAGATTTAGGTATTTCTCTTACACATGTGCATAGTACTTTGTGCACACAGGTCTCATTATCATTTATCATACTTCATTATAATTGCTGATTTATGGATCTATTTCCCCACTAAACAAAGAATTTATTAAGAGTAGAGACCATGGATTATCTTAATTTTCCTCCACAAATTCTCCCTCAGTATTTTTCATAGTGCTTGGCATGTAATAGGCATTGAATGAATGGTCAATGAGTGAATGAATGAATTCACATGAGTTTGACACAACCAATTTTGTATTTTCTTTATAAAAATAGCTAGTGAAGAAGTGTTTGAGAGTCACTGAATGCCATGTGATGAGTCCAGCTCCAGAGCTGGAAGGCCAATGCTTGAAGCCCTGCTTCTTCCCTTGCCTGATAGGTAGGTAGCTATGGGCAAAGTACCTCACCTCATGGGCCTCTGTGTTCTCACATGTAGAGAGAGAATGACAATAGTTTCCACTTTACCAAGTGATTTCTCCTTTAATATTCACCAACTATGCAATAAAAACAATTATTTATATTTTCTGGGTGAGTAGACTGAGGTTCAGAGTAGTTAACTACTCACCTGAGGGCACACAGTCTCTAAAATGGGAGCTAATACACTACTGAAGGACCGCTGGATTCTGAAGTCCTCACAGTCCCAACTGTGTCGGGATTTCAAACTATGTTTTTTATCTTCTAGAAGATGGTATGGGGAAATATTTTTCTTACTTTTGTTGATTTTTATACTAATGATTTTTTTCTTTACAAGAATGTAACCTGAATCAAACAGGTTTTGGATACTGCTATCGTTGAGCACACTGCTTTTTTAGCTTTAAAGTTTATCCTTTTGGGTAATGGAACATAGACACTTGATGAATACATATGAATATTTTCACTTAAATTGGGAAAAAAAATACACCCAAGGCTATCGTATTCAACCTTTGTTTTATTTGTATAGATATTAGCAGTTTGTTTCCATAAATATAATGAGATATATTGAAAAATGTATCTAGCTCAGAAAAGCAGAAATTTATTCAGGATGTGGTGAAACTGGATTCCTTTTCTCCACTCCTGTGTGTCAGATTACGTGCGAATCTGGTACACAGAGTGACCGACTTGGAAGAATTGGCAGTTCACTGTTCATAACTGTCACTGCAGCGGAGCTCTTAAAGCCCCCCTCGGAAGGAGGGAACGATCGATCAAACCAGAAGTTAAAGATGACTTCTCACCTTCAGACATACCATAGGCAGCCAGCACTATCTGGCTCCTGGAATTCAGGGATTATGTATAGCCCCCTTTGCCCTCCCAAGCTCATGAAGGGAGACTTCACATACAACGATGATTGACCAAATTCTGTTTCACTAAGAAGATTAGGAAAAAACTGGACAATTTTTTTTTTTGAGTAGAATAATTGATGTATGTTCTAAGTCATGATATCTAAGTCATGGTGTCTGCATTGATATCTATTTGTTTTCATTAGCTTTGACAATTAAAATCAAGAACTCAGTTATTTTAAGCAAACAGCTTCATTTTCAATTCATGTATTTCTGCTTTGCATGAAGCCCAGCTGCATTAGAATGTGATCAAGCACAATAAAGTGTGCTGCTCTGTTTATAGATGGAAGATTTGTACCACTCAGGTAGATGTACAGTTTTACTGAACGTGTTCTGAAGTACAAGGGCATGAGATTTCGTTCTGTTCCAAAAATAACTCTTACTCAAACTTTAGAAAACTATAGATTTTCTACCTCAATTACCAAAAACAAATGAAATGTTCTGGGCCAATGGTATGAGATTATTTAATTCTTAATATCTTTTCCAATGGCTTTGAATCCTTTGGAAAAATAAATTGGCCAAAATAGCTACTGCATTTAGGATACTTTCAGAATACATACATACATATATACATATATATGTATATATTTGTATATCTCTCTTGGTACACATATGTGTTCCAGTTTTCTATGTATATAACCAGCAGTGGAGCCTCTACATCAGAAAATGCCCATCTTCAGCTTTACTGGTTATTGCCAGATTCCACTCTGTGCTTAAATTCAGGTCAATCCAAGGAGAACTTATTTGCAAAAATTACAAGGGTGTGAGGAGAGGGCAAACCAAATGACAATGTGATGACCTAGAGCTAGTGGCAGCTGAGCTTTTAACACTTCTAGTCCCGAAAGTTGACTGATGGAAGGGAAAGGCTACTTGGACATGGAGGTCATATAGAAACAGATATCTTGAGAAGAGGAGCAGCCTGCCATGGAGACCCAGAAGAGAGGAACCAGGGAAACAGATGCCACCTTTTCACTCTCCTCTCTCTGCACGCCTTTCCTTTTTTTTTTTTTTTCTAATGGGTGTTGGGCAGAGAAATAAAAATATTCTCCTTCCATTCTTGTTCTAAAGACCCCATTGGTCCAATAATACTGGAAACCAGAAGGTATTGGAGTTCATTGATTTCACCATACAAGTCAGCTTCTCACAGCAGAGCCCAGAGACTGGGAGGGAAAACTCAGTATGTCCACTACAAGATCTGAAGTACTGAAAGTATCTCTCCTGTGACACTGACTCTGTAGGCTACTTCCTAGCATATTTCCACCAGTTTGTACCTGGCCTCTCTTCCAGTGATGAACTCCCAGACTGCTTGCAATGCCTTGTTGCCACAGATAATGCTGCAATCACCTTTCTCCTATATATCTCTTCATGAGCTTGATGATTTCTTATCTACCTGGAGACGAACTGATTAGCCTTAAGCACATGTAGCAGTTTACTCTCTCAAAAGCAGCACACAGGTGTTGATTCCTTTATCTCCACATCCTTGCCAACATTTAGGAGCTTTGTAACTTCTGTCAATGGAATAAGTGTAAATGAAAATGCATATATTTAGTATGATACTGTCATGTAAATGTTAAGCATGGAAACCACATGTAATATATATATATAATATATATATATGCAGTAAAATATTTAAAAACCTTAGTGGAAAAAGTAAATTGGGAATTATCTCAAAGGAGATTTAAACTCTATATAAAGTTTTATATGTATAAAACTCTAGAAGAAATATGGCAAAATATCAACACTTAACCTATTGCTCATGTTAGCCTCTAGACTTAGTTACATATTCACATTATGATTTTTGCAATTTTTACTTAATTGAAGTAAAAATGATATGCAATCATTCACACTAATTTAAAGTGCACACTTTGATAAATGTTGACATATGTATACACCCACGAAACCATTACCACAGTCATGATGATAAACGCTCTATCACCCCCAAAACTTTCCTCTGCCCCCCTTGCCAATCATCCCTTGGTCTGCATCTGTCTCAGGCGACCACTGGCTAGCTTTCTGTCACTGTCAATTAGCTCATATATTCTACAGTTTGCCATTAATGCGATCACCTGACAGGCACACTTTTTATTTTTATTTTCTGCTGTAGCTTCTGTCATTAAGTATATGATATTCATGTGCAGGCTTTTTGTTTCACGTATCAGCCATTCCCTTTATTTCTGAATAGTGTGTTACTGTGTAGATATAACATAGTTTATCTGTTCACGTGTTGATTGACTTTGGACTGTTTCCAGTTTGAGGATTTGGCATTAAAGTGACTATGAGGATCTATGTAATAAGTTTTTGTTTGGACACATGTTTTCATCACTTCTGGGGATATATCTAGGGGTATAAAGGCTGGGTCTTATGGAAAATGGTATCTGTTTATCTTTTTAAGAAGTTCCCAAGTAGATTTCCAGTCTAGTAAATTTGACCTTCCCATTATCAGTAGATAAGAGGGCAGTTGCTCTACATCCTCACTGTCAATTTCATATTGTTATTCCTTTTAATTACAACCAGTCTAGTGGATGTGTAGTGGATATCTTTGGGCATTTCCTTCAACTAATGAAGTTGAGAATCTTTTCATGTACTTCTTTGTGTACTTATGTATCTTCTTTTATGAAGTGTGTACTCAAATATTTTGCCCATTTTTACTGAGTTACTTGTCTTATTGATTTTGTAAGTATTCTTTACATTTTAGAGAAAGAATGCTTTGTCTGATATATGTGTTTTAAATATTTTCTATGTCTGTGAAAAGCTTTTCATTTCTTAAGGGTATCTTTTGAAGAGCAAAAGTATTTAATTAATTTTGATGAAATCTAATAATTTCTTTCTTTTATGTTTTGGTTTTTTTGTATGCTATCTAATAAATCTTTACCCACCTCTGAGATCACCTGTGTTCTGTTTGTTTTCATAAACGTTTTAATTTTTTTATGTTTTACAATTTTTTTAAGTTTTTAAATGTTTATTTATTTTTGAGAGAAAGAGAGAGGAGTAGGGGGCAGGGGGGCAGAGAGAGAGAGAGAGATACTGAATCTGAAGCAGGCTCCAGGCTCCAGACTGTCAGCACAGAGTCTGACATGGGGCTTGAACTCATGAACTGCAAGATCATGATGTGAGCCAAAGTAAGATGCTTAACCAACTGAGCCACGCAGGTGTCCTGTTAGGTTTTACATTTAATGCTATGATCAACTTTTAGTTAATTTTGTGTGTGATATGAATTTTGAATTAATGTTTTTTTGCCCACACAGATAGTAAGTTGATTCAATCTTTTGTTGAAAAGATTATCCTTTCCCTAAGTTTAAAAGATTAAACTTGCCTTGGCATCTTTATCAAAATTTCATTGACTACATACATATGGGTCTGTTTCTAGTCTGTCGATTCTATTTCTTTGATCTATATGTCTTTATTTTTACCAATTTAAACTGTAGCTTTATAGAAAATCAGGTAGAGTAAATCTAGATTAATTAAGTAATAAGTATTTAATAAGATTAAATAAGTAAATAAGATTTTGTGTCTTATATTGTTTTGGATTTCCTAAGCCCTTGCATTTTTTATAAATTTTAGAAATTAACTTGCCAATTTTTTTAAAACTTTTTAATGTTTATTTATTTTTGAGAGAGAGAGAGAGAAAGAGCAAGTGAAGGAGGGGCAGAGAGAAAGAGAGGGAGACACAGAATCTGAAGCAGTCTCCAGAGTCTGAGCTGTCAGCACAGAGCCCGACGCAGGGTGCAAACTCATGAACTGTGAGATCATGACCTGAGCCAAAGTCAGACACCCAATCGACTTAGTCACCCAAGCGACCCTAGCTTACCAAGTTTTACAAAAGAGAGAGAGAGACAGACAGAGAGAGAGAGGGAGAGATAGAGAGAGAGAACATCTACTAGAGTTTTGTTAAAACTGCATGGAATCTATAAATAAACTTGGGAAGAATTGCCAGTTCCAATCCATGAACATAGTGTATCTTTCAATTATTTCAATCCTCTTTGATTTCTTTCAGCAATGTTTTGTAATTTGCAGTGCAGAAGTCATGAGTATTTTTTGTTAGATTTGTTTTCTAAGTATTTTGTAACTTTTGGCATTACTGTAAATGGAATTATAAAAATGTTATTTTCCAATATGATGTAGCTTTGTATTTATATGAGAATATAAATAATTTTTTTTAAATATTTTTATTTATTTCTAGGAGAGAGAGAGAGACAGCGTGAGCAGGGGAGGGTCATAGAGAGAGGCAGTCACAGACCGAAACAGGCTCCAGGCTCTGAGCTGGCAGTCAGCACAGAGCCCGACGCGGGGCTCGAACCCGCGAACCGCGAGATCATGACCTAAGCGAAAGTCGGACGCTTAACCGACTAAGCCACCCAGGCGCCCCGAGAATATAAATAATTTTATCTTAAATTTACATTCTGCAACTTACTGAATTTATTTATTTCTAATAGTTCTATAGATTCCTTGAGATTTTTTTATGAAAGTAGTTAAATATCTGAAATAGGAACAATTTTTCTTCATCCTTTTCTGATCTTTATATCTTGTATTTCTTCTTCTTTTTAATTCGGTATAAATGTTGAATAAGACTGATGGAAGTGGAAATCCTTGCCTCGTTCATGATCTCAGGAAAAGGAATTCAATCTTTCATCATTAAGTATAATGCTACATATAGATTTTTCATAAATGCCCATTAATGAGTTGGAGAAATTCCTACTAGTTTTAATTTTTTGAGAGTCTTGGTTTTATACAAGATATAAACCTGAAGATACTTTTTTCTTTCTGTTACCATTTTATGTGGTGAATTACATTGATTGAATTCAAGTTAGACCCTAACTTATAATGTATTAGTCTCTTCATATGTTTCTGGACTTGATTTGCTATTTTGTTGAGGATTTTTGTAACTGTTTCATGAGAGATATCTGTAATTTTCTCTTTTTAAAAAAACTGTTGGTCAAGTTTGGTATTATTATTATACTACCCTCCTAAAAATTGTTGGGCAGTGATCTCTATTTTTTGAAAATGTTTATGGAGGCTTGGTGTTATTTCTTCCTTGAATGTTTGATAAAACTTACTAGTAAAACTATTCCTGGCATTCATTTTTTGGTAAAATTTCCATAACAAATTCACTTTCATTAATAGAGGGCTATTCAGATTTTCAGTATGTTCATGGGCAAAAATGTAATAACTTCTACTCTTAAATCTATCTGCTTCATCTAACTTGTCAATTTTTTTGTCATGAAGTTACTCACAGTGTTCTCTTATTATCATTTTAATAGCCATAGAGCCTGCTGTGATAACCCTTTTTCTTTGCTGATGTTGATATGTGTTCTTTTATTTTCCCTGATCAATGTATTTAGGGATTTGGCAAATTTGCAGTTTTTCAAAGATTCAGCTTTTGCCTTTGTTAATATTCTTTATTATCTGTTTCTATTTTATTGATTTCTACCTTATCTGTATTATTTCTTCCTTCTACTTTAAGATTACTTTCTCCCTTATTTGTCTAGTTTCTTTTTTTTTTTTTTAACTTTTTTTTTCTAGGACGAGAGAACAGCGTGAGCAGGGAGGGGTCAGAGAGAGGGAGTCACAGACTGAAACAGGCTCCAGGCTCTGAGCTGGCAGTCAGCACAGAGCCCGACGCGGGGCTCGAGCCCACAAACCGCGAGATCATGACCTAAGCGAAAGCCGGACGCTTAACCGACTAAGCCACCCAGGCGCCCCATTTGTCTAGTTTCTTAAGGCAGAAACTTTGGTTAATGATTTTAGGTATTTCTTTTCTAATACATTTACACTTTAAGTGTCTAAGCATTGCTTTAGCTGCAACCCACACATTCAATATGCTGTATTTTAATTGTCACTTAGTTCAGTGTTTTCTCATTTTCCTTGTGACTTTGTCTTTGAACCATGAATTGTTTAGAACTGTGTTATTTATTTCCCAGGTATATGCAGTTTTTCTAAATATGTTGTTATTGCTTTTTCTTTTTACTTAATTTTTTGGTGGTCAGAGAATACACTCTGTATGATTTTAATGCCTTTTAACTGTTTATGGCCTACATATACATCTATGTCAGCAAATATACTGTGTATGCTGGAAAAGAATGTACATTCTGCTGTTGCTAGATATAGTATTCTCTAAATGTCAGTTATATAAAGGTGATTGACTATATTCAGATCTTACTTAGTTTTTGTGTATTTCTATCAATTGCTGAAAGAAGTGCTAACCCAGTTAACCAGAAGTGGGTGGTAGGGGAATGGGTGACAGTGGTCAAAAGGTACAGATTGTGGTTTTAATCATTACATACCCTCAAGCAAAGCAAGATCTCCCTAGAGCTGGTAACTGCCAAGAGACACAATAGTCGATATCTGTCAAAGGACACAGTGAATTAACAGATCTGAGTCCTATTCCCAAACCACAGATATGGTGGCCAAATCCCTTTCTCAGGTCAGCATTGGTTAATGTATGACACTCCCAATAAAATTTCCAGTTTTTCATGGTGGTCTATTTCTTCTACCCACACTCGCTTGTCTTCTAACTTTCTGACAAATTATAATTCTCAGAATGCTTTACTTTTTGTCTCTTTCTTAGAATGGTTTAATTATAGAGACCATGCTTTCCAAACTACAATAGAGATTCACTTCTGGCATTACTGTTGCCTGCTTTTTCTTTTTTTTTTAATTTAGATTTTAAGTAGTTAATATACAATGCAATATTGGTTTCAGGAGTAGAATTCAGTGATTCATCACTTACATAGAACACCCAGTGCCCATCGCAAGTGACCTCCTTAATATTCATCACTTATCTAGCCCACCCCCCATCAATCCCCCTCTATCAACCCTCAGTTTGTTCTCTATTGTTAAGAGCTTCTTGTGGCTTGTTTCCTTCTCTCCTCTCCCTTCCCTTTCCCATATGTTCATTTGTTTTGTTTCTTAAATTCCACATATGAGTGAAATTGTATGGTATTTGTCTTTTTCTGACGGATATATTTCACTTAGCATAGTACATTCTAGCTCCATCTACATCATTGCAAATGGCAAGATTTTATTCTTTTTGATGGTTGAGTAATATTCCATTATCTGTATATATGTGTGTGTGTGTATACCACATCTTTTTTAAAAAATATTTATTTATTTTTGATATATATATATAGAGAAGCAGAGTGTGAGTGGTGGAGGGAGGCACAGAATCTGAAACAGATTCCAGGCTCTGAGCTGTCAGCACAGAGTCTAATGCAGGCCTTAAACTCACAAACCTAATGCAGGCCTTGAACTCACAAACCGATCATGACTTGAGCTGAAGTCAGGCGCTTAACGGACTGAGCCACCCAGGTGTCCCATACCACATCTTCTTTATCCATTCACCAGTTGATGGAAACTTGGGCTTTCTCCATAGTTTGGCTATTGTTAATAATGCAGCTATAAACATTGGGAACTTTTGCCTGGATTTGTGGTTAGCCTCATATTAACTGTGCTATTTTGAGAAAGTTAAATTAAGAGTATTAATGGTTTCACATATTTGATTGAGTTGAGGAATCCGAAATAATATACATAGAGCACCTTTCCTGGAACCCTGACATGCACAGTAATGGGTAAGACTGTTGTCATCTTCAGGCTCAACACCATGGGTATCTCTCAGTACCTCTGGCCACTGCCAGTCTCCCCTGCTTCTGCTTAGAATTTGGGGATATTTACAGTCCTGGTACACAGTCCCACTTCTGAGTTGAAAATACTTTCCTCCAGAAGTAAGGCTCTCAAAGATGCCCAGCAGCTGCATCCTGGTCCTTTGTCTCTGAGTCAGAGGGCAAATGTCTTCAGGCCTATTTTAGAGAAAAATTGGAAGTGGATTTGGGTTCAGAGAACCAGATATTATTTTAAACAAGAATGCACTCCACACTGCTAAATTTTTTACTTAAGAAAGCATTCATATCTATGTCCCTTCTCTACCTTTAGTCTTTTTGTTTTACAATCCAAGTCAACATCTAGCTTCATTTAAACACATGGTGTCATTGGAGCTCTGTCTGTCCACCTCCTTTGCATTCCCTCTTACACACCTCTCTCTTGCTTTGCCCACTGTCTCTCTCTAGGGATGATGACTCCAGCAAAAGTGTTCGGAGATAATGAGATTTTCTGAAAATGCGGACAAAATGAAATATATTGATATCGGTAGGCTTTCCCTCATGTCTATATAATCATTCCTGTCATCTTTAGACTGATGTACCATTCCATAAATGGCACATGTGTTGACAAGATGCAAACTATGTGCTTATCTGATCTAGTTACTTAAATGACCTAAACATCAACATCAACCTTTTAAGACACAGACAGACAAGTTATTAGTTTTCCTTGGCATTTTGCTAGTAGACTCTACGATACAATATTTTTTTTGACCACCAGATATTTTTAGTAACATCCAATAAATTAGAAATCAGTTTCTCCTCATTGTAAAAGGAAGCTCATTGTTACAGGTATTTTCATCCTGGATTAAATTCATTAAAAATGTGTTCTTTTATAAAATTTGATAACATCTTTAGTGACCATTAACTACTAGTAAATTAAAGTGTAAACCTCTGGAAAGTTCATGGGACATCCATGTGGATCCCAAATGAACACAATTATATATACAACAGTAATGAATATCAAGCCAGTTCATAATAATACACTTGAGATTAAGTACTTTGCAAGTTTATGCTCTCATCAACTTTAATAATGAGACGTGAATATAGCTTACTGGAGCACTTGTAGGTACTCAGTGAACTGCTCTGTGCACCAGCCTGCCTTTGGTTTCCTGGTATTTCAGGCACTATCACAATGATTTTGAAAACTGAAAAAACAATGACAGAAGGGTGAGAAGAGGTGTGCATATTCACAGGAGAGGTGCTGGTGTATAGGTATGAGAAACATACCATGAGACACATGAGAAACTATCATGTTTCAAAAGAAGTTAAAACACATGGTATGAATTCATGATTAAACAATTAGAGAATATAATAAAAAGCATTCAGTGGAATTAACTTGTGAAATACGCAGCCCCAAGCCCGCCCGGCCAGCTGCGTAGAAAGTAGACTATTCTATTTTCCTTCCAAATATAAATTCATTTCTTTATGTTCCCCTTTCATATCACAAAAGAATAATTTTATTGAGTTCACAGGTTGTCTTATTAAATTTAATAATTAATATGGTAGTGATTTGGGGGACAAGGCTGATATTACGAAAAAAGAGAATCCAAGGACATTGACCCAGGGGACATAGGATGTGCTGCTGGATTGTTCTGGCCAAAGAGACAATCAAGCTCTATAGAAATGCAAATGAGGGAGAAGAGTTAGTTGTAGATTTAGCATCTGAAAAGGCCCTTAAAGAATGTCGCATTGGGACAAATAACAGTATAGGGGGTTTATTGTAGGCGGAGGGCACAGCAAATGTATAGAGACAGGAAAGTTTCATTATGTTTCTAGGAAAACAAAGATTTTGTGTGTGTGTAGAATTCATGTCTGTGGTTTGTGAGAAGTAAGCACAAAGGGATAATATGTATGGTCCCTGAGAAGCCAAGCTCTAAAATAATCAGATAAGAAGTTTGGTGTTAATTGGTAAAAGTAGTGTGGGAGCGCCCAGTAAAGGACTGAAGCTTTTTGGGTCGTCCTGTGCTGACAGCACAGAGCCTACTTGGGATTCTCTTTCTCTCTGTTCCTCCCTCCATCAGTTCTCTCTCTCTCTCTCAAAATAAACAAATTTAAAAAAGAAAGTCAGTGTGTTATGCATCCATAAGATATAAATACATATTTTATGAAAATAACCTGTGGACATCTGTCTGTTGTACAGATGACCTCTCTGCAATGCGGCTCACAGACGCTACATAGGCTTGGCCACAACCAACTCTTCCAGCCACACCCCTTACATTCTGGCCTTTTCCCTCCACCGTCTCACCACCGTCCCTTCATCCAAGCACAGCTTTTGGCAGGCGGCAGGTGTTTGCTCTTGTTTCCGGAGGGAAGGGGAGGAGGGAAGGTGGGGGAGGGCAGGAGGGATGAAGCAAGACAGCCAGGCGAGAAGATAGGAACTCTCCTCTGCCTTGCGAGAGTTATATCATCTCAGGCAAGTTAATTAACTCCCTGAAGCTTGAATGTTTTTATACGCAAAAAGGGAACGATAAGATTGTTATGAAAATTTAAAAACGAGGGGCGCCTGGGTGGCTTAGTCGGTTAAGCGTCCGACGTTCGCTTAGGTCATGATCTCGCGGTTCGTGGGTTCGAGCCCCGCGTCGGGCTCTGTGCTGACTGCCAGCTCAGAGCCTGGAGCCTGTTCGGAGTCTGTGACTCCTCTCTCTGACCCTCCCCTGCTCACGCTGTCTCTCTCTCTCTCTCTCTCTCTCTCTCTCTCTCTCTCTCTCTCTCCCCTAGAAATAAATAAAACATTAAAAAAAAAAAAACAAAAAACGAATGTATTCCAGGATCTGGCATTATATCCGCCAGACTTGCAGTAGCTACTCAACACTGCTCCCAACTTGGTCACCTTACCTTTTACACATGCCTTCCTCTTCTCTGCTCCCTTTGAGTCATTGCGAGAATTCTTGGATGGGTTGAGATTACAACTATGCCTGACAGTTACGGACAGATGAATATATGATAGAACTGGGACATTTCTGGTGTTCATTTCTAGCACGTGCCATGGATTTGAATCAGTCCAGTCAAATTCCCTTACCTGGTCTCTTCTATTCCTACTGGCAAATATTTTTTTAATTAATTAATTTTATTTATTTCTGAGAGAGAAAGAGACAGTTTGAGCAGGGGAGGGTCAGAAAGAGAGGGAGATACAGAATCTGAAGCAGGCTCCAGGCTCCAGGCTCCGAGCTAGCTGTCGGCACAGAGCCTGGCGCGGGGCTCGAACCCATGAACCATGAGATCATGACCTGAGCTGAAGTCGGATGTTTAACCGACTGAGCCACCCAGGCGCTCCTGGCAAATATTTTTAAAACTGTTTACTGGGTATGGAGTGTGGACAGTGAGTGTAAAACCAAACAACCTAATGGTTCATTGTATGAAAATTCTATCTTGGCCTCGTAAGTACTCACGAGTAACCAGCCACAGGTCATCGTCACATGTAAGTAAATAAAAAGACTGTCACTTTCAGTAGAATGCAACTAATACAGAGAAACCAATTTGGTTACCAAAATTAGTATCTTTAGGCAGCCCAATAGAAGTAAAGTTCAGCAATCCACATTTAAATTAGAACTCGTTTTTTATTCTAGATAATAGGAAGAACAAAAGCTCTTATTTTTAAATTCTATGAAAATGTGCAAATAAATGCTATTCATATTATATCTGCCTAAGGCTTTCATAAAAACACAGTTAATTTTCAAAATAATGTATCTATTATATTTTATGTTCATGATGATAATTTGAAACATATATTTCTACTCAGGGACTTTTGAACTAAGCAGTGGAACAAAATGCAGTAATTAGCTGAACCACAGACCAAACTTGAATGTTAATGTGCTTTTACATCAACAAATTCTTGTTACAGAAACTTGTTTGAGGAACTTGAAACGTTTTTTGTACTCTGCACCTAGATCAACCAGCACTGCTGTGTAGACCCAGGAGGGACAGGCCAGGGAGACGCAGATAGGCTCAGTCTTCTCCCTCTAACACACCAGGACACCAGGCTGCAGGGTGAGGCCTGTCGGAAAAACCCCCTCTGTTATCTCCTCCAATGTCCAATGCTGGTGACCGAGAGGAGGAGCCAGTGCTTGACCAGGGGGCCTGACCACACCCCTCCACATCTTACTTCCCTCCAGACCTATTTTCATTATTGTATGCCTGGTAATCTTTGTTATTACATGCTCAGTCTTGTGAATTTTACACGTTTGGTGCCAGATACTTTTGTATGCCCTTAAATATTCTTGAACATTGTTTGGGGATCCAGCTAAGTTACCCACAAATGGTTTGATCTTGCCAAGGCTTTCTTTAAATTTTTCCCCGGGGCAGGCCATGAGCGCTGTAAGTCTAAGCCTGACTTTTCCCGACTACAGAGCCAATGCCTATCTGATTCCTCTGCCCATTGCCTGTTGAATGATGAGGTTTTTCTACCCTGTGGGACAGAACACAATCCAGTCCAGCCCTGTGCCACAGTAAGGAGTGTTTCCTCTGGGTCCTCCTGGTTTGGATGCCTCCTGAGGCAGTTTCCTCATTTCCATGTCTAGATCAGTATCAGGTTGAAGATATTCGGCAGGTTTCCAGAGCTCAGTCACCCTCCCTTTCTGAGCAAATGTCTCCTTGTCTCAGTCCCACGAACTGTAGTCGCCTTGACATCTCAAGATGCATAATGCTGCCTTTCCAACTCAGTGAGGCTGCTGGCTTGGTCTCTACTCTCCTGCCCTGCACCTGGCCTGCGCCTTCTGGAGGACCACAGTCGGTCCTGTGCTGCCGATCGCTGAGGATCTGATGGCCATTGTTGTCTGTAAGCTATCCTGCTTTTTATTATTTTCAGGAAAGAGAGTAAATCTAATCTTTGTTACTCCCATCTGGGCTGATGGTAGGAGTTGAATTGGTCTGGGGGTGATGAGGAAGTTAGAGAGATTCAAAATATTCTCTGTTTTGTCTGTTAATTAAAAAAAAATTTAGTATTTATTTATTTTGAGAGAGAGAAAGAGAGAGAGACAGAGTGTGAGTGGGGGAGAGGCAGAAAGAGAGAGGGAGAGACAAAGAACTCGAAACAGGCTCCAGACTCTGAGCTCTCCGCACAGAGCCCAATGCCAGGCTTGAACTTATGAACTGCAAGATCATGACCTAAAGCAAAATCAGACGCTTAACCAACGGAGCCACCCAGGCACCCCATGTACTGTCAGTTGTTTTTAGACAAAACAAAGAATGGCACCTTGTCCACACCTCTGTGGGTGGACAGAAGGCAGAAGGCAAGATGTGCCTGGACACTGGGTGGTAGACGTTTGCGGTGTGACAGTTTGTGAATGAGGAGGCTTTTAGGGACTCCTGGGGCCTGGACGATTTTGTCAAACGATCCTTCAAACAAAAACTGGCCAGGAAATCAAGTGGCTGCCTTGCACTGGCTTTCACACTTTAACTGACATGTCTGTATCACATTGCTAGGAATTCCCCAAACTCTACAGATATGCTTTACTAGGTATTCAAATGAAGAGCAACATATGACTGTTTATCATCTGAGAGAAATTATAAATATTTCAGAACCACTGTGACCCGAAAGAGAATTGATACCAAAATGTAATCAATAGAGGTTTCAAGTCGAAAGTTCTGCAAAGAAAAAGAAAAAATTCTGAAAAATTAGAGTTCATAGAAAATTTGAAGGCAGTATGAAATTAAGGTTATCATGGCTTGGAGAACATTTGGCCAATTTCAAACTTCCAGTTCAAAGACTGGGAACTAAATAAAACATATTTAATAACTACTGTTTTTTCAAAAGAACAAACCATCACTAGTGGCTGCAGGCGCACAAGAATTCCATAGACTTGCTGCAAGTAGTATCCCAGACCTCACTTTTATTTATGAGTGTGTTAAGTTAAACCATTTTTGTTACTCACTCAGCATGATTTTGTTGCAATGTCTGTGTGTCTCTGATCTATTATATATGTTGTGCTTTTGACCTGGTCAATCCGCTAGAGCAAGTGTTGCTTTGCAGTCCTTAAAATTATACCAGGGATTGGGGATGAGGGATCATTCTGGCACTGACTTCTGCCAAGCAGATGATATTGTGGAGGACATGCCGTAAGGCCTCACCAGCTGGTTGTCTCCGTAAGAATTTTGTACTTTAGGGGTCCCTGGGGGGCTCAGTTGGGTAAGCATCCAACTTCAGCTCAGGTCATGCTCTCGTGGTCTATGAGTTCCAGCCCCGTGTTAGGGTCTGTGAAGATGGCTCAGATCCTGGGGCCTACTTTGGATTCTCTCTATTTCTCTCTCTCTCTCGTGCTCTCTCTCTCACTCTCAAAAATAAACATTTAAAGAATTAAAAAAAAAGAATTTTGTACTTTGGTTACTTACAGCATATATTGTTTTTGTTTAACATGGGCCCTAAATCTTGCTTCTATTAATAGGCTATTTTAAGAAATATCCCTGCATTATGCAAAAGCAAATAATTCATTTGAAAAGTATAGACTGATCATTGTTAGAAAATTCCTTGCTTTTTAGTTTCACTATGTAACCTACTCACTGTCATGTTCCTACTAAGATGAGCATTTATAAAATATTTTAGAAATCTTGCATCTATAATACTGAGGTGTTGAGTATGAAAGAAAAGAGAGAAGCCAAGGATGACTTCTAAGGTTCCGACTTCTCTTTGCCGGTGAGTCGTGTGGCTATGGAGGAGGATGTGGGAGAAAGGATAGGTTTCTGGTGAGAACAAGCTGGATGATTTGAATTTGGAATATGCCAAATTTGAAAGTTCCAGGTAGAGAAGCCAAGGAATGTATTGATTTTGAAGCTCAGCAGAAGATCTGGGCTGGAGTTACCATCAGAATGGATGATGAAGTAGGGGGTAGGCTGAACGGAGCAGTGTTATCTAATAGAAATACAATGTGACCCACAGAGGTCATTTTAAATACCTCTAAAAGCCACACTTACAAAGCAAAATGGTGAAACACTAGTGATATTAATTTTAACACGATTAGCCCAGTATATTCAAAATATCTTCTGAGCATGGATGATGTCAAGGACTCCTGGCCACATGTCAGTGTTAGCTGCTGTTCTAGACTGTGCAGGTGTAGACTGAGAAAGGAGAGTGTGAACACACTTTGGCGAATCCCAGAATTTAAAGAATGGGGAGATGCAGAGGACCCTAACACGGACGTGAAGAGGGGTCTTTCTAGATCTCAGCTTGTCCACGAGTAGAGACCAGCATCTTAATGTCTAC
Source organism: Proteles cristata cristata (assembly GCA_017311185.1). Classification (NCBI taxonomy): domain Eukaryota; kingdom Metazoa; phylum Chordata; class Mammalia; order Carnivora; family Hyaenidae; genus Proteles; species Proteles cristata. Next base: position 356,279 of record JAESUZ010004109.1, on the reverse strand, counting down.
CTTCCAGGAACTACTTTCTCAATACCAGGAAACATTCAAGGTCAGGTTTCAGAGATAGTCTCCTTCCATCACTGACCCTGGCCTCGCACCCAAAACCTGTTTCCATTTTGAGAAAGGACGTCTTCTCTGCAGCTTGCAAGTGAATAGGTGACCTTTCAACCTGAGATTTACCAACCGTCTTAACCCATGCAGAACAACTTGGTGGCATCCCAATAACAATAACTGTACACATTAAGTAACATATCCTGTTCTCAGCTGGATCCAGTCTAGTAAGTGAGAATCTGGGGAAAGTATAAGATAATACCTCTTCCTTGCTCAGGGCCCTGTGGCTCATTTGCAGCTATTTATATGCAAATAAGGTTTCATTTGGGTCCAAAGCCACCAAGGTTCAGGGAGAGGGAGGGGAAAAGATCAACTAAGCTTCCTTAGGTCGTTCTTTATGTCTTACTTTTCCCTCACTCTACTCAACTTTCTCCTCCTGTTTTGTTTTCTCTTATTTCTTTTGTTTTCTCCCATTCTTTGTTCTTCTTTCTCATTTATTATTCTCTGTATTTTCCATTTCCAATGTTTTATTTTATACTATATGTGTATATATCACCATTTAACTGTCTTTGAGGAGTAATTCTCTGTAATTATTTTTGGCATAATAAAAAAGGCACGTATTTTGGGGGAGTTATTTTTGCTTAGCTGATTCTAACATGAACTGGAAATGCATGTTTCATGATCTGTTATATTATTGAACACTGTTTTGTGTGCTAGGCTTTTATTTTATTTTTATTTAGGCAATATTTTAAACCCATAATTATATTTAAGTTGTTAATTTGCAAAATTTATTTAGTGCCTGCTGTCAGTCTTTTTCTCAAATTAAGAACCATGCAATAAATTAGTTCATACTGGTAATTATATTTTCTGAAATTATTGAAGCAAATCAAAACTAGAATGTCAAAGTATTTTCTCAAATGAAGCTGAACCAAACCCATAATTTAAGTTTGTCGCTATTTCTAATTGCATATAAACACTCCTTATAATAGCCTTATAATAGGTTTCTTTACTTCTTCTGCATCATGGATCTGGAGCATTGAAATATTACAATTGAAAAGAAGCATCAAGAGCAAATCTCTCAAATACCTCATTTTACAGATATTTATGCTGAAGTTCAGAGAGCTGCCCTGGTATGTGTAAGGTCACACAGCAAGTTAGCAGCAGAGGTAGGTTTAGAAGACAAGAAGACAGACATCAAACTTGGTAGCCCTGCTGTGTTCTAGGCAAGTCAGGGCCTAGATACACCCCCACCCCCACCCCCACCACTGGCTATTTGACTCCTCTTTCATTTCCCATGTTCTAGATCTGGCTTCTTTAGTAGGAACGTCTCTATGCATTCGTTCTCTCTCTCTTTCTCTTCCTCCCACCTTCCCTCCCTCCCTCCCTCCCTCCCTCCCTCCCTCCCTCTCTGTCTCTGTCTCTCTCTCTCAGAGTCCAGAATGAAGCAAAAAGAGTAAGGAGACTACTTCCCTAAGAATTAGGTAGGATCAGAAAGGAATTTATTCCTTTAAAACCCTTGAAAATAATACCTCAAGATCCTCCTGGCTCAGCTCCCAGCCCCCGCTGCCCACCAGGTCCCTGGGCGGGCCTCATTTCTCCTCTTTGGCACACTCAGGTCTGTCCCTCTGCTCGGATTTTGTTTTTGTGGATTGCTTTGCAGGTTTAAAAAAAAAATTATGAAATGTGACAATGCCAACAACCATCATTTTATTGCTTGGGCACACAGGACTCTTTCTCTCACAGGCCGAGAGACCAGAGTTTTTATTAAACTATCAGAAACTATAATACACACTATAAAGAATGTTTTAGGGCCTCAGAATTTGCTTTTAAGTACAACTACATGGACAAATGTACACATTATGAATAGCGACAGTACACATTCAGCCCACGTGGGCGACGGTGGGGACCTGCAACTTCCCACCTGGTGTCCTCATGTCATCCAGCCTTTTAGGGTCGTTCACTCTCTATTCACTATTAAGTGAATTCACTATTCACTCTCGTTCACTATTAAGTAAAGTAGCTGGAGCCCTCCTCACATGCACCGTGGGAAATAATCGTGGCTCTTTCCCTCCTTCCTTTCTCCAGCACCTCCCAGCTTTTACGTGGGGTTATTTAACCTCTTCAGACGTCTTGCTCAGACTTCCTGTATGGGACAGCCTCTTTCTTTCATGACCCTAAAGTCCCAGGAATGTGAAACTTTTACTGAACGTTTGGGAAAATATGTGGAGGTTAGGGCACATCACAGGAAAAGGAAATTGAATTAGAATTAAAATTAAAATTAAATAGTAGACACCAGTCTCCAAAAACTCACCCATGATTTCCTGACATCCGGAGGCTTTTTTTTAAATTGTTTGCCTGCTATGTGTCCTTCAAGCCATTTGGATTTCTCAACTCTCTTCCAGCTCTAAATCCCTTTCTTACCCTCTGGGAGCTACAGATTTGAATCCCCAGTGGCTGATCCTTTCCCCAACACCTGAGCTGTCTGACTCTGAGCTCATATTAGATTAGACCCACTTTACAAAATCAGAACGAAGCTTCAATAAACAGTGTCAACTCTTAACACCAAAAAATATCAATCAATCAATCAATCAATCATCTATAAATCCATCCCTTGGAACTTTAAAATTATAGTTTGTTTTTTAACATGATCAAATTCCTAGGCAGATTTCTTTAGTTAATGAAGGAAGGTGGGGAGGGAGAGAGAGAGTTTCTCTCCCCACACACTGGAGGGGATTATTTACAGTTTGGAAAAATTATCAGCCAACACCACTCTTAACATACTGTCCATTCGTGACCTCTTCTTCAAGTAGACAATATGTAACAAAGTATATGTATCACCTCCTCTCTTCACTTTCCATCCATTTTCCCCTCTTTATCCCCTATTTCATACTGACCAGTTTTCCCATTTATTAGTCATCTGATAAACTAAGTCATCTAATAAACTAATAATCTAACTAGGGATAGTTAATCAGCTCCTAAACCTTTTAAATTCCTAACTTCAAATTATAGTGGTGTTTTTCAGGTCTAGAATTTCCATATGATTATTTTTATATGTTCCAGTTCTTTGATGAAATTCTTCACATTCTCCTTTCTTTTGTACATATTAATTATAATCACTTAAAGTCCTTGTCTGACAATGATGCCTAACTCGCCTGTCAATCACTTTTAGTCTCAGCCTTCAGTCACTGGGTCCTGGTGCTGGCGTGACTGGTGGTAATATTTGGTCAAATGCCCAATTCAAGTGTGAAAATTTCAAGGCTCTGGCTGAGATTTTCTCCAGAGGTATGCTACACTTTTAAGTAGCAAATAATGTTCAGACAGATCCACACACTAGGCAGAACCTCTATCCGGTTCTTTGGGGCTGTGATCTAAGCTTCAGGAAGGCTGTCCTTTTTCCAACTGCCTTTACTCCTAGGGCTTAGCTCTTAAGAGGGTCCCCCAGAAAGACCAGGGCCCCTGCCAGGCACCCTTCTTTTGCTAGACCCTGCGCCTTTCACATCTCCAGCATTGCCGACACGTTTACATTTCTACTTAGGTTTTTAGCCTCTTAACAAACTGTGTGCCTGATGTCTTGGCCTATGTCCTAGGCAGCTGGAGCTGAAGGCATGGCAAATGCCTCAAGGGAAAATTGCATGAGATATTGGGCTCGCTTCCCCCGCGCTTCTCTTTTCTCCAGAATTTTGGAACTGCAAGCCCTAGTTGCCAAAGCAGCCTGAATTCCAATATTTTCCCCCAACCCAGTAGACGACTGGTAGAATTCTAAGTCACTGCTCTCTGTTCAGTCTCTATGCCCCAAGAAATGAATTGGAGCACCTCTCAAGGAAGAGAATCATTGGTGAATGTAGGGATTTTCTTTGTTTTTGGAATTTGGCCGTTCAGGTCCTAGATGCCTCAGGTGCTGTCTGACGCCTTCCAACAACTTGTTTTCCCCTTTTATATAAACATTGTATTTGTTTTGAGTAGTAGGGTTAATTTGATATGATACCCAGAAGTGAAAACCCTTTCATATTAATTAAATTCTTTCTTCTTGCCTCTAGTCTTCCTGCCTTAAATCCACAGAATAACATAGTTCTGAAATCTCAGTTAGCTAAAGCCAATAAACTCTTTATTTTTTCTTGGCAAGAAATATCCAGGGAGATTAATGCAGATATAATCCTTGTATGTATGTCTGTCTTTTATATTCTGTCATTCTCCTGCCCTTGGAAATGTTTACGCTGGGCTTGCAGAAATCTGAATTTCTCTTAGCGGTATAAGTTTTTACCATTTTACTGCTTAACATCTTAGTTTAAATATATTTTTAAAATATATCTATATTTTATATATTTTTATGTTATATATATTTTATATATATTTATATTAAAATATATAAAATTTTAAAGATTAGGGTTTGTAGATTCATGACAAAATCTCCTTATCTTTTTAACATTCAAGTCATTCCACCAGTTCTTAATTTTGTGTATATGGGTGTTTGGAGGTCACAGTGAACATACCATGGGAATACTCTACAACACCTTGGTCAAGGTGCACTTGAGATGAACCGCAGTTCCATCAGCAAATGAAAGGATTCTACTCTGCTGGTAATGCCCTGTCAAATTCTTGGTCCATAATGGATGGAGAGGCCCAAGTAACCTGTGAATGTCACTTCCTCCTTGCCTTAAACATATTTATTTAAAGTTTTGTTAAAACAAGTATATATAAATGTATTAGAAGAAGCATAAAACTCAAACTTCAGATTAACCTTAGTCTTGAAAGAAGATTTGGTTTCACAATAATAAATATTTTATACTTTTAAAAAGATACTGTTTAGGTTTTTTTTAATTGAGGTATAACTGAGAGATAACATACATTAGTTTCAGGTATATGTTTCCAGCATAATGATTGGATATTTGTATACACTACAGAATGAGCACCACAGTGTCTAGTTACCACCCATCACCACGTAAAGTTACAAATTTTTTTTTTCTCGTGATGACAACTTTTAAGATGTACTCTCCTGGCAACTTTCAAATACACACGACAATATTATTGACTATAGTCACTATCCTGTGCATTATACCCCATGACTTCTTTCATAACTAACTGGATGTTTGAGTGTCCATTGCTGGATGAATGGGTAAAATTATGTGGTGTATATATATTACAAAATTTTATAGATATAAACTATTGAAGAATACTGCTCATTTGTAAAAAAGAATGACATTTTGCCATCTACAACAACATGGATGGGCCTTGAGGGTATTATTTTAGGTGAAATAAGTCACACAAAGACAAATATCGTTTGATCTTACTTATGAATGGAATCTAAAAAAATGAAACAAATAAAACAAAACAGAGATACAGAGAACTAAATGGTGGTTACCAGTGGGGAAGAGGCTTGGAGGGTGGGCAAAATAGGTGAAGGGGATCAGGAGATACAAGTTGCCACTTATGTTATAAATAGGTCATGGGAAGGTTTCATCATTATTATTATTATTATTATTATTATTATTAAAGTTAAGAAGCTGTGGGGCTCCTGGGTGGCTCAGTCCATGAAAGCATCTGACTCTTGACTTTAGCTCAGGTCATGATCTCACACTTTGTGAGATCGAGCCCCATGTCGAGATCCCCGCAGTGCAGACAGAACCTGCTTAGGATTCTCTCTCTTCCCTCACTCTCCGCCCCTTGCCCCCTTGCACACATGCATGCACATGTGTTCTCTCTCCCTCCCTCTCTCACTCTCAAAACAAGCATAAAAAAGAATTAAGAAATTGTAGTATCTTTACGAAAATAATCATTTTTATGTCTTTTTTTTGTTGAACATTTTTCTTTCTATGACTTGAGTTTTCCTAATATGAGATACGAGTATGGGAGAATAATTATTAAACATTAGTGAGCAGATCGTATTTAGTGCAGGGAATCGCATGCCTCCTCTTCCCCAAATTAAAAATTCACTAGGTTTGGAAACATCTTCATTATTCACTTTTTTGCTCATTATTTTAAGACACAATCTTTTCTAATACATTTGTTCTTTGTGAATAAATTAAAGGAAAAATACCATAAATATCTCATTATTCCTGGATTTAATCCAAACTGATTTTATTAAAGTTTGTAAAATATATATAGGAAAGAATTCAACAGAAGCACTCCAAACATTCTTCCAGTGTGGAAAAGGCTAACCAGATAAAAAGACAAATACAGACAGAGTAAGGAAGACAAGCCACTAGGTGGAAATAAATAAACTTGCTTCAGCTCATGGCGAAAACAAGTAAATAAACAGTGAGTGAGTAAAATACAGCTTTTAAATTTATATAAGAGAAAGGGATTCAAGCTGGAACAGATGGCATGTTTAATTTTTCCCTGAATAGATGAGATGAAGGATTTTGTCCTCTTAAAGAGAAATTGAATCTTGCACGTAACCGTGATAGCTGATGGTGTCGATTTTCCCTGTAAGTTGGGTGGCATTTATTTATATTCTAATTTTCTTAACCCCAATGAATTCACCAGTTATTGGGTTGCAAACATTCCAGAGATAAGGACTCAGTATTCTTTCAACTGACAGTTTTTAAAAAGCAAGTCTGTTCAGTCTCCTACCCTTGTAGCCTCCCCAGAACTAGCAACAGAGGTAGGAGATTTCTCCAGCAGCCAAACAGGTTTCCAGGCCTTAACCTCCCACCATCTTTGCTTTAAGACTCCGAAAATTCTACTCTGCTTTCCAGGTTTCTGCTGATAATTCCTTGGAGAGAAATACTCTGTGCATTTCACAAGCCTACGAATGAGATCTGTTGTTAAGCTAGTGTCAGTATAGCACCCCCATAGCTGAACCTAAGAACGTGGGGGTGGTGATTTGTTTTCTCGGTTCTGCTGAGAATCCTTAAGAAGGTGGAGAATATTCTCTAATAAACGAGCTCTTCCCTTTGTGTGTTATGGGAAACTGTTGTTAGCTACTAACCTGGCCTCTCATTATAGGACAGTGCTAAGGGGGAAATCATTTTTAAAAATTACACAGTACAGTTTTGTTACAGATCATGAAATGGTTTGAACTTATTTATAACCAAGTTTTTGCCTTCAGCAGCTCAAGTATTCACACTTGGGAACCCCTTGCTCCCCAGCTAACTGAATTTTCATAATATAACCCTTTCCTCTTGCAAAATATCCTAAAAAAAACCTTCCATCAGAAATCACTTTAAAGAAACCCAAGGAATTGGGGTGGTTCAATAGATAAAATAGCACACCGTTCCCCGCAGGGAGTGAGTTCACATATCTTGATCGTATCTCTTAAGTCTCTTGTGAACAGAGTCCAGAATACTGAACTGTATGAATAATTCCACTGTTCGGCATGATTGATAGTCTTGGCTCAGGAGAGTCCCAGAATTGAACTAACAACCACACTAAATTGTATCGCATCTTTAAAGGAGATAGCCCTGTTTAGCGAGGGCCCAGTCACACGAGAGGGTCATGGTAGGGAACATGCCCACCTGTAGCCTGTGACTGGCTGGAAGATGGCTTCCAGCTTCACTCCTGGGCTCATCTCTGAACAGGCTGAGTAGCTGCAATTGCAGCAAATGATCTATATTCTTCTCTGGAGCTGCTTCTGGCTTTGACATTTTTGCATGCGGTATTATATCTACTGACAAATAAGTGAATTTTTCTTGCTTAATAACTTGTCTCTAGCAATGATGATAAATACCTGTATTTTAAATACATAAGAATATTCTTATGGCTGTAGTCCGTGTACATTCTTTGACACCCAGAAATTCATTGCATTGATTTACCAGTTATTTAGCAATTAAAAAATTTATAGGGACACCTGGATAGCTCAGGTGGTTAAGTGTCCGACTTCAGCTCAGGTCACGATCTCCCGGTTCATGGGTTCAAGCCTGGCGTCAGGCTCTGTGCTGACAGCTCCGAGCCTGGAGCCTGCTTTGGATTCTGTGTCTCCCTCTCCCTCTGCCCTTCCCCTGCTCACGCTCTGTCTCTCTCTCAAAAAGAAGACATTAAAAATGGAAAGAAAAAGACGTTTTAAAAAAATATAGTGATGAAAGCTAGGGAAACCAATGGGGTTTACTGCTTTCATTTAAGGAACCAGGAGTGTCATAACTGCACTGAAAACACACTTTCCTTGTAACCTATATTTAATGAATTATGTTTCTGACTTTTGGACTCTATGGTGACAGTAGTTAAGAAGGGGCTTCAACAGAAATGATATAATAAGTATAGCTTTAGCAAACAACATTACTTTAATACTTTCGAATGCTTGTTAAGCTTTTTCACAAATTCCAGGCTTAATTAAATTCCTTAAATGATATAGGAAGGGCTTATTTTGAATGTATAGTACATAGATGAATCAGTGGAAGAAAAATAATTTAAAAGATTATAAAATAATTATTCTTTTTTTTTTAAGTTTATGTATTGAGAGAGATAGAAGGAGGGGTAGGGGCAGAGAGAGAGGGAGAGAGATTTCCAAACAGGCTCCGAATTGTTAATACAAAGCTGGATTCTGGGCTTGAACTCAGGAAGCATGAGATCATAACCTGACCGGGAATCAAGAGTCAGATGCTTATGCGACTGAGCCACCCAGACTCTCCTACAAAATAATTATTCTTAAAAAAATGAACTTTTTTTCCCCTCAAATGTAACTTATAACAATGACTTTTATTTTGCAAAAATAGAAAATTTGAGGTAAATCGCTCCCAGGATTGTTAGGGTTTAAATGACCTTGAGATTATTCTCTGACTGTCAAGCTAGCCTATCAGATAGTGGTAATTTTCCCCTGGAACTGTCTAGAGCTGTGGCACTACTTGACTGACAAAGCTTTTTCTCCTACTCTCTCTCTCTCTCTCCCTCTCTTTTACTGTTCCACTACCAGATGTCAATCATCCATGATTAAACAGGAGAGAATGGAGGCACATCCTATTCTCAGGCATAAATTCACTTTTTCACTAACTCTGTAGACATTACAGTGCATCTACAGGCTGTAGTGTTGTTTTGCCATTACACCCAGGCAAAAACAAAACAAAACAAACAAACAAAAAAAAAACACTCAGAAATTGAAAATAATGTATGAACTTTTTGATACTACCCTTAAAAATGTGAAGGTCAATAAAGTTGAAATGTTGCTATAGAATCTGAATTTTTATTTTAAGAAGTTATAGGAGAACTAAGTAGCTGTAATCTCACTATTTTTCAGCGAGTTTTAATTAATGAATTGAAATATAAATAAAACCATATGAAGTAATCATTGCTTTCCCTGCAGATAAGTGGATAGGTGTATTAAAGAGAGACATTCATCTTACAAAAGTGTGCACGCTTACTGTATATGATAGTATAATCTAGAAAGTTAGAGATTGAGTAAGCGTTTCAGTTTGCACGTGTTGTGGCTAAACTTCAAAGCACTGATCTATTGTAATGTGTGTTTTTTTAAATGTTTTTATTTATTATTTTGAGAGAGAGAGAGTAGAAGAGAGACAGAGTGTGAGTGGGGGAGGGGCAGAGAGAGAGGGAGACACAGAATCTGAAGCAGGTTCCAGGCTCTGAGCTGTCAGCACAGAGCCTGCTGCGGGGCTCAAACTCCCAAACTGAAAGATCATGACCTGAGCCGAAGTCAGACGCTGAACTGACTGAGCCCCCAGGTGCCCCAATTGTAATGTGTTTTAAATTAATTTCTCCACCATACTGGAAAGGGAAGGATGGCTAAGTTACCTAATTGTCACACTAATGAAGCAGGCTTTGTGAAATCCCTGACCTTTATGTTCAACATGAGAAACCTAGGTAATGTGTATAAGTTTATCTTCATCTTCTTGTAGGCTTATAGGCTGGGGAAAAAACAACACAATTTCCTGATTTTTAAAAAAATAACCCCAAGTTTCTCAGTTTGGAAATGATCACACCAAATATTTAAACATGATTTCTGTAACTGTGCAAACTTTTAGCCTCAGACACTAGATCATCATGGCACTGTTTGTGGCATCCGGTGCTACAATAATGTTTCCCACTAATTAATGTGGAGTGATTTTCTTCCCCGCCTTATTAGCATTCATTCATTAACCGAACACGTTTTGAAGCTTACCATATATTACGCTTTGTGCTGGAATGAATGGAACTGTATGGGTGAATGAAAATCTATGTCAAAGAAATTATTAAAAAATAAATCTTGTGTCAAGTAGCTGACAGGTGAGTATGGGAAGGTAGCAGGAATGATCAAGTAAATGCAGTGCTTTAGCAAGTGTGTTTTTTGACCCTTAATCCTGCAAATTGGCTCTTAAACCACTTTGTAGAGATAATTGTTGACAGCTCATGTCACAGCTGTTTTTGCCTTTTCATGAGTTAAGGATTAACCTGATGTTACTAATTGAGAACACTAGCAAAACATGAACTTAGGATGGTAATTAACCCATCATGACAAATCACTTAGGGACCAACAGCATCCACTATTGCTGGGTCACTAGAAATATACCAGCTTTGATGTAAACATAACCAATAATCGTTATTCCATATTGTACTACCGGTCCTTAGATATCAAATTTATTTTTATTTAAATTTTTAAAATGTTTATTTATTTTTGAGAGAGAAAGGCAGAGCATGAGCAGGAGAGGGCCAGAGAGAGGAACACACACACAGAATCTGAAGCAGGCTCCAGGCCCTGAGTTGTCAGCACAGAGCTCGATGTGGAGCTCGAACTCATGAACCTTAAGCTCATGACCTGAGCCAAAGTCAGACACTTAACCAACTGAGCCACCCAGGTACCCCCAAAATCAAATTATTTTGACATCACCTGCAGTTTCCCATACTCAAGGAAAGAATACCACAGATAAATGAAATCAAGGGAAAAAGAAAAGGAACAAGAAAAAGCAAAATGGGCAGTTGGCTCAGTGGGTACAGTGACTGGGTTCATACAAAGGGGAAAAGGGAAAGTATTTCAAATTCCCTCAGCAGACTGTAAATCTGCTTTAAGATTCCATTTACATTCCCTAGGAATACGTAGAAGTGGCATGTTATTTATTTACAGTACTGAGCCTGTCACAAGGCTCCAAGATTCACTGCAGGAACCCTTCTGAGTCTAGTCAGAGCAGAGGTGGGAGGTGAGGGTACAGTCTCAGACACGCACGGGTGGGGTTCATTTGGAACCACATCCCTCCCTTTCCCTCTGCACATGACCTCAACTGCTTTCACTTCCTTTCTGGGCTTTTCCTCTGCCAGGATGATGACACTATGGTGTGTGTAGACACCCAGTGTGGACAGATGAACAGGTCTCCATGAAGGAGGCAGAGAAAGCCTGACCCACATCACGGCTCCCTTCACTAACTGTTTCCCTTTGCTGTGAGCACAAGGCCAATGCATACATGGTGCTCTGGCTAGTCCAGTACTCGGACCATTGACAGCTCATGTTAAAGCCTAAGACAGAGTAGAAGACAGTGCCAATGAAATAGCCAGGAATATTGTAGGGTGCAACACTGTGGATCAGACTAAATAGCATCCAGTTTTAGGGAAAGGCAGAAACCCTTGAGACAGTCTGGGGACCACATCACAGTCTTCTCAGCATGAGGTTCCCAGTGGGTGGGGATCATTCTCTTTCATCAGAATGTTCTTATTAGTGTTTTGTGATATTTTCCTTTTAGCCACCCTAAATTGCCAAATTACTCTTAACTGACTTCATGTGATAAATGGCACTGTCATCCTTTACCAAGTTACTAATAGAAGATGTCCGTCCATCTAGTGTTACCATGTTGGTTTCCCAGAGCCGCTATAACAACGGAGGTTGATTGTCTCACAGTCCTGGTGGCCAGAGGTCATGTCCGCAGGGCCGTGGTCCCTCTGAAGCCCATAGGGGAGGATGGTCCTGGGCTCCTTCAGTGTCTGTAGCCTCCGACGTTCCTTGGCTTTGCAGCGTCTCCCCATCCTCACATGGCATTTTTGTGTCTCTTCATGTGGTCCCCCTTCCGTGTGTGTTCATCTCTGTATCTGAATGTCCCCTTTTTATAAGGACACCAGTCATATGGAATTAGGACCTACACTTTTACAACCTCCTCTTAACTAACATATGCAAAGGCTAGTTCCAAATAAGGTCGCATATAGAGGTCCTGTGGAGATGGAAAGTAACTCATAGTAGTTGTTCAAGTTAGTGTACTTCTTTATACCACCAGTTAAGGTTTATCTCATTTTTTAAATGTTTATTTTAGAGAGAGAGAGTCATGCACACGGGTGGGGGAGGAGTAGAGACAGGGGGACAGAGGATCCAAAGCAGGCTCTGAGCTGTCAGCACAGATTCCAATGCAGGGCTCAAACTCACAAACGGTGAGATTATGACTTGAGCTTAAGTCGGACATTAACTGACTGAACCACCCAGATGCCCAATTTATCACATTTTTAATGTGGATTTCAAGTAGATGTGAGGTAATGCTTTAGAAACACAACTATGTAACTTTTCTCAGTGAAAAGTAAAAATGAGAACAAGCAAATATAATAATGGGTGATTTTCAGGTAGCCTCTGCTGTCATACAGGCTTGGGTTCTAATCTTACTTTGCTTCCTCACTAGCAGTATGGCATTAGAGTTAGCCTTTCTCTGAGTCTCAGTGTTCTCATCTGTAACATGGGAGTAATGGTCCTCACCCTATAAAGGAAATTAGGGAATTACTTGAGGGAATTAAGTTACTTGACCCAAGTTAAATGCTTAGCACAGTGTCTTGCACAGTCAATACTCTATTAGTGTGACGATTATTGAAACCTGTTGTCTCTTTGCTTCTAGCAAAATATTAGTCTTAGTAGAATATTAAAATATGCCCTATGATGTGCTCATTCTTATGGTTCCTCTTTTTGCCCTTGTAAATAGAGGGCATTACATCCTGGTCACTAAGACATGGGTAAGCAAACCTGAACCTCACCTTGTCACTTGTCACCATTCCCGTGGTGCTGGTAGGCTTACCTGTGAATAGACAGGAACTAGAAGCCTGGGCAGACTCATGAACTGAGCACTGCAGGGCTGAGTGGTAGAGGAACCTGGGATGTCAGAAAAGCCAAGGATAGAGGAAGCAGGTGTGGGAAATGGCACTAGGTGCCATTCAGGTAGCAAGACATCAAGAATCCAAGGGATCAGAAACAGGCATCCAGCAGTCCCTGTTCCCAGGCACAGTGAAGAGCCTGTTGTGTGTGGAGGCTCTGGGCCCAGAAGCACATACAAGACGTAACTGGTGGACATTACAGCCAGTCATTGTAGACATCATTGAGCATGGCTAAGGCTGGAGACAGACGTTCTCAAAGAGGCTTACAAGCATCACCAGAAGAGGTTCTGTCATTATCAAGCATCATCTGGCCTGAGCCAGGAAATTTGAGAAAGAATTACGTGGCAACCTCTATGGTTTGATCTCAGGAATATTGTACAGGTCCAGAGAGACTCACCAATCCTTTCTTACCACTTAATCAGTGTCCTCAACTTCTAAACATTCTAAATAATTTATGCTGGTTGGTATTCTAAAACTACCTGTGTAGAAAGGGAAAACTCTTCAATCTGTTGCTAATCCTTGATACCAATTATGGGTTTGCATTATTGAAGTGCAAGTTTTGATAGGGAATGGAAGCATGAGGTATGTGGCATCTAAATTGGGAGCAATTCCAGTGCAGAACGTGTCCATGCGTCCTTGACCCCATCCTCAGACCACAGGCAGCCCTGCCTGAAAATCAGGGACAGAGTTCTGCTCCCTTCATAGAGCCATAAAAACCATGTAACAAATATTGCTTATGTTCTTAGGTAGCATATGAAAGCATACAAAATTCGTACTTGTGCAGCTGGAATATAATGTGTTTACTGCAAGATCAACAACAAGAAAACAGGTTTGTCAAAGGTTTGGTCACCTCCTTCCATCACTCTGTACAAATGTCATTTAATTAAATAACTTGATCATTGCCTATACAGAACTAAGTTCCAACATTTGTAATCCGTGAATCTGTTAGCATCGTGTGTGTTCCTTAAGGTGAAGGGGCATTATGTTCGCGGTTTTCCTTTGAGTCTTATTTGTATTTCATTGTGTACTTATATTTGTCCAACATCCATATAAAAGAGGGTCATTTGAAAAGGTTTTACTTTTGAAATCAAGAAGCCCAGAACTTTTGTGTTTTCTTTTGAGTCAGGAAAAAGTGGAATTTACTTTTTCGTGAAGAATGTATATCAAGTCACAATCTCAGTAAACAGAGATACAAATATAAATGAGTGGGAAGTAGACGCCCAAGCATTTGCTGAAGAAATCGGCCATATATATTACTTAAGGTGTATGGAAAGGCAGGATGAAATTTACTTGGAACTCTCAGAGATGATACTTAAATTTCACTATGAAAGGTATCGAAAATTTTGTACTAATGATGTGAAACATGCTTTAGTGAGGATGGAAAGCCATTGAGATCCTAAGGATAATCAGATCTTTCACTGGGTGAATGAATCACCCAGATATTTTCCAGAACTTTAAGGAAAGAAAATAAATTAATAAAAATGGCTGCTAACTAGACCAGTGAGGTCCACACAGTGGATGGAGCTCTGGGTGGCGGTGTGCTGCAAATCTAGCTTGCAAAAGGTTTTAAAAACCATGCTAGCCTTAACATTAGCTCCATCTTATGAAAAAGAATGAATTTCAAATATTAATATCCCATATTAATATTTAAATATTCATTTAAAAACCCATTTTTAAAATAGCTCAGTTAAGGATTTTTTACAACATTTCTCATTTGTATGACAGACTATTGCCCAAAGTGGCTCAGGCATAATTCTTAAAATGAAAACGGTGAGATTTCCAAGCACACCTGATGCATGTTTATGTAGTCATGCTTCAAGAGGAATTGCATTTGCTAGGTCTTTTGAGTGGCATGAACTGTGGGTAGTCATTTTTGCTGTAGCATCTGCCCTGATAATCCATAGTCAAATGGGTTATTTTTTGCTTTTAAAATTAATTTATTCACTTGACAAATATTTATTGAGTACCTACACTTGATGGACGTTGCCTTGACCTGGGGTTCAGCAATAAATTAGCCACAACCTTCTGTTTATGGAGCTTAGGGATTTGAAGGCTGACAGTCTATGAAAGGCAGAAGTATGTTTTGGACCATGTTGCAGGGCAATACAGGACAACCTTGGATTGCCAGTAGCTTGTTCTGTGAGTGTTCCACAAGACGAGCAAACATTTCTAATACATTTGAACTTGATAAGCGAGCTATGTCTCATGATGTGAGTAGTACATGACACTGAATATCACATGATCACAACTGAGCCAATGGTTCTTGAAATTCATTTTGATATACAAGTGCTTTGGATTACAGGCATATTTCCCGGAACAATTTATGTGCACAAACCAAAGTTTTACATGATTGCTAAAAGATCAATCGGGGAAGTGGGGCAAGGAGGGAAGAGTTTGGAGGGTGCCTGCCAGCATAACTGGAGGGAGGAGGGGTCATACCCCTGAGAAGTTGATGTTTGAGCACACAGAGGAAGGTCTCGCATTTTCCATGAAGAGCATGGAGGCCAGTGCAGCTGGTCGGGAGTCAGTGCGGTTGCAAACAACAGCACGGTCGTGTCAGCAGGTCACAGAGCCAGCTTCTTTAGGCCTCAAAGGCCGTTGTAAGGACTTTGGCTTTTGCCCGGAGTGATCAGGGAAGAGAGTGGAGCATCTGAGCCAAGGGATAACATGATCTGGCCCACGTTTTGGAGAGACCCGTCTGGCTGCTGTGTTGAGAAGAGAAACCAAGGTCAGCTGTAGGGTGGACACAATCACATGGGAGAAACTCAAGGCTGGCTTGGACCAGCACGGGAATGGGGGCAGATGGTGAGATGTGGTTGGGTCCTGCCATGTGGCTGCTCCGCCAGGGTGAAGGAACAGAGAACCCTGCAGATACGCACTGGGCTACAGCTGTCCAAGCTCACAATCCCATGAGTTTGTAATGTGCCCTGTCCCGTTCCACTGTCTGGTGCGCCTGCGCACCAGGAACCAGTGGTCAGTAAACTCCAGGGGCGTTTCAGCTCTGTGGCTGTCACCCAGAACACCCTCCACCCCCTGTACTCACTTCTGTTCTCTGCAGACCTCTCATTCCTCCCTCTTTCAAATCCTTTAGCTCTGGGAGTGGATTCAACAGCTGAATTTTGCTGGGTGTTTTTTGGCCTTCTGTGTCCATCGGGCATCCCGCCAGGTTCAGGGGTCCTCACCTCCACCAGGTGGGCAGGTTGCTACAGTTTGCTCCTGGAGGCTACTGGGGCTATATGAGGATGGTTTGGGAAAGCCAGAGAGCAGAGCCAGCCAAATGCAGCTGTCAGATCCAAAGAGTTGGGCCAAACTGGGAGTTAAGGCTTCAGGCTAAGAAGCTGAGAAGAAAATGATACAGTCAAGAAGTAAGAGCCAGTGAGGGAAGGAATCAAGCAGTTCAGGAGCAATTTCTATGAATGTAGCTGAAGTACAGAGGGCTGGCTTGTATTGGCCACTGGCCGCGTAGCGCATGGCGGTGGGGGGAGGGTGCAGGTCAGACTGCCTTACAGCCTGGCCCTGTCCCCATGTGCTGGATTTTATCACTGAATTTATCTTATCCTTGTACCTGATCCCAAGGTTTAAGTTTAAAACACACAATGTCCTTCTGAATTTTCCAGGACAATTTTGGTCACTATTGGCAGACTCCCAACTCAACTGCCTAAACAAGAAAAAATAATTTACTGGCTAATATAGCTAAATAGTGCAGGGATGATATTGCTTAAGGTTTGGCTGATTCCGGAGATACAAACAATGCCACAAATCCCTGGTCTCCTTTTCCATTGTTCAGGTGTTTGGTGTGTGTGTGTGTGTGTGTGTGTGTGTGTGTTGGTTTCATTCATAGCTTTTGTAGAAAAACCTTTAGGAAGATGATAGTTAAAGCCAAAATTTAAGATGCATCATATTATCCTGGTGTAGGTGATGTGCCAGAATCCTTTACTATAGCCTCGGGAGATAGAATACCTTTTTAGACAAGTGAAGATTGCATGCTTCCCTTGCTGTTTGAGTTTTTTCCATCACTCATATACCTGTGAGTCTTTTCACGACATAGTACAGAGAACACAAGGGAGGCACAAGAGGAAGCTGCAGTATTCCCACCGGTGGTCCGTGTGAAAGCTGCTCAGGATGTTCTCGATGTTGTCACCTCTGTCACATTCATGGTTTCAGGGCTTTCCAGAAGCATGTTAAGATTGGTAAGGAAGCTTTCTAAGGAAAGAATAAGATTCCACCAAATCCTGATTGTCTCATTACAAGCAAAGTATCCAGCCACACACATCCATGACTCCAAGTGAGGTTGACCTTGTAAGTAAACACAGCCTAGAATTTCTCTGATTCCGTCTGTATCCATGACGGCAGAGCAGATCGTCCTCATCTTCCTGCATCCTGACCTCTTGCATCCAGTGCATCCAGTGCTTGGTTGTGTGGGCACCTTGAATGCACCTCTTCCAGCACCCCTTTTCCTTCATTCCCGCTGACTCTGCCATGGCCACTCCACTTCCCACCTTCTTCTCGTTTCCCCACTTTCCAGCTCAGTCAAGCCTGAGTCTATGAGTCAGTCTAAGTGACCACCTCCCTCTCACTGTCCCCACTTCTATTTGCTCCCCTGGGTCCCTGCCTTTAGTTTAATGACCTCCCAATCAGACCCACTTCCAAGCTGGAATGAGCCACCTAAGCTGAGAACCTGACTGCAAATTCCCTTAAAATTCTTATGGGACTCTCGCTTTCCTACAAGTCACAGCCAAGTTCCTTCATACATCCCAGGATGCCTGTATACTGGCCCCTGCCTACTTCTCAGTTTTGACTCCCGCCATGTCCCTGAGCACTTTCTAGTACTCCAGCCATTATATTTCTTGCAGTTCCTGAACCAATGTGATCTGTACCCCTGCTTATAGTCCTGTTTATCCTTGAATTCCCTTTCTTCTTCCGTGTGTGTAATGAACACCTGCCCATTCTTGTGGCCAGGCTCTTCTGCGAATGCTTTTCTGGATATACCCCGTTTAATGTTCTGTCTCCTGTGGTCCTCACTTCATGCTGGGCTCCTTCTCCCCATCCTCTGCACAATGTTAGTGATTTTATCTGCCTCCGTGCCCTTCTCCCCTTAGCAACCTATAAGCCCCATTGAAGGCAAAGACCATGTTTTAGTCATGCTTACACCCCCAGGGGATAACGTTTGTGAGCATGTATAAATATTTTAAGGTGAAGGAATATGTGAGTTTATTTTTCTGAGGAAGTTACTGATGTCACTCTTTCCTCTGAAGGTATGGCTAACAGAGTTGAGCTGTCTGGTTAATATTTGTGCCTAGGAGGCAAAGGACAGTCACTGAGGACAAGGTAGACAGCAACACCTGCACTGAATTGCTGGCCATGAACATGCCCAGGCTCAGGATCATTTTGAAAGCGAAATTGCCTTCTGTGGGCCCTGTTTGCCTCAGCTCACAGTTAAGGGGCTTTGGTTAGAAGGCCTCTAGGGTCCCCCTGAGGGCTAGTGTTCTATATTTATAGAGCTGTGTTAGTTTTCATGATACCAGTTTGCTACAATAAAATGAAGATGTCTGCAGGGGGATTGGATAAAAGTCAAATGGGGGGACTACACAGTCATGGAAAGAAGGCAGGTTTTCTGTAATGAACTGCTCATAAAAACCATGAAGATACTTATTAGGGGAGGTGAAGGGAGGTGGGGGAATTCAAAGTATGAAAGATCACATTTGTTTAGGGAATGCCGTTTTTAAGAACTTATTCTCTGTAACAAAAGATTCTCCAAGAGGTGATTATATCAGTTATTAAAAGACATTCATGTCTTGGGTGTGCAAATATCAATGTGTGGAATTTCTAATCTCTCATTATGTGATCCAACAATTGTAAGGCGCCACTGAGACTCTTGTGGGTCACAAACGTATTGTGTGAAATGTTTAGCTCAAAATAATATGAACCTAGTGACATGGACTGTAAGGAAATACTTAGAATTAACATTTAAATGTGTATATATAAATGTATGTTTGTATATATAGATATTGAAGTGTGTAAATAACGATATATATACATATATATATAATATACATATATACATATACACATCTTTTTGAGGGCCTTGAACAATTTTTACTGGCCTTGAAATTCACCAATCCCAGGAGTGTGCTCAATATTATGGAACTCTATCCAGACCTGCGTGTTTTCAGCATTTTTATTTTCCAACTATATTTCATTGCAGTTGTAATATATCAGTTATATCATGAGTTGAAACTATGTACCCAGTCACCTTTATAGCACTATTTCAACCCAGATAGTCATTCCCTTGGGGAAAACACTCTTGTCTTACATAATCTTTGTCAACTTATAGAGAGTAGTGAGATATTTTGCCAGGAGGAGCTGGAACTCAATAAATATTTATTCAATGAACTGTTGGAAAATGAATAAGTAAACACAACAGCCAACTGGTAATTTTGGAACACAAGTCAGTGAAAGCAGGAGCTTTTACTTTTAATGGTGGTGGTTAAAATCCTGGACTGTAGAGTCAGACCTGATTTCACATCCCAGCTCTGCCATTTACAAGCTAAATAACTTTGAGCAAATTACTTAATCTCATTAAAGCTCAGTTTTCTTATCTGTAAAACAAATGAGTTTTCTGAAGGTAAAATGAGATAATGCTTAGCAAAATTTTCAGCGCAGAGTAAACTCTGATTACTTTTAGCTATTTTTGTGAAAAGTAATAACCACAAAAATATTACATTAATGAAACTATATAGACCTCTCTTTTTTGCTAATCCTTGTCATTTGCACTGAAAGATGTGGACTTGGGAATGGAAGATCTAAACAGAGCCGTGTGTAGACAAAGAAGGGTACAAGGAAGAGTTTGGAGCAATCAGCAGATTTTGTGGACAGCTAAGGATTCCAAGGCAGATTGGTTGCATGGAGCTTTTAACTTGGATTTGAATATGCTAGGACAAAACAACCTTTGTAAGAGGGAAGCCATGGTCCATGTCATATGTAGGAAAATCACTTGGCATGTGCATTAAAGAATAAGTGAAAAGAAGGCAGTTTTTCCAGCAAGGTGTTGAGCTAAGATTAGGGAGTGACCCACCAGATGACCAATGGGGTCAGAAATAATGGTTTAGACGTTGAAAATGGTAGGAATCAGTGTTTGGGGAGGTGACACTGTCACGAGGTGGTTCCCTCTGGGAAATTCTCCAAGTACTTGGAACACATTTGGATTTAAATAGCTCATTTTATACTGTAATTATTTATCTGTTGTTGCATCTCTCTCTAGAGAGTGTGGTCTGACATGATAACTATTAAGCTATGATTTGAAAGTGTGCAGAATGGGGCAGAGTATGAAGATGGAAGTGCTCCTAGGCCTCATGGTTGGGGAGGGCTAGGGTGAAGGTCAGACACAGAAACACAAGGTTGCGTCAATGGTTACACTTTATCCTTCTGGAAAGCCAAGAAATATTGTTGACATGTGGTCATGCATTGGGAATTCCTCCCTGATAGCCTCATAGAAGAATATGAAATGACTGATGGCAGAGAGAGCAGAAAACTAAGCTATTAATGTCTTCAGGCCAGAGGTAAGGAATGCTTGTACTAATGATTCTGGTGAAGGAAAGGAAAGCAAGGAATGGGTGATAGTGTTGTGTTAGAAAGTGGAATCCATAGAAACTAGCAGGCAATGACAGATCTGGATTCAGATAAATGTGTAGGTTTAGGAGAAGAAAGAGAAGAAATTTACATCCACTAACCTCTTCTTTTTATGTTTCTCTTTTTTAATGTTTACTTATTTTTTTTTAATGTTTTACTTATTTCTAGGAGAGAGAGAGACAGAGCGAGCAGGGGAGGGTCAGAGAGAGAGGGAGTCACAGACTGAAACAGGCTCCAGGCTCGAGCTGGCAGTCAGCACAGAGCCCGACGGGGCTCGAACCCACGAACCACGAGATCATGACCTGAGTCATGACCTAAGCGAAAGTCGGACGCTTAACCGACTAAGCCACCCAGGCGCCCCAATGTTTTACTATTTTTGAGACAGAGACAGGGTGTGAGTGGGGCAGGGGCAGAGAAAGTGGGAGACGCAAAATTTGAGGTAGACTCCAGGCTCTGAGCTGTCAGCACAGAGCCTGACACGGGGTTCAAACTCACGAATGGTGAGATCCTGACCTGAGTTGAAGTTGGACGCTTAACTAACTGAGCCACCCAGGCACCCCTTATCTTTTTCTGAAGTAGAAAGGAGAGACATTTGTTGAGAATAAGAAAGCAAAGATAACGTTAGTGGGCTCCAGGATGTGGGAAAGATGTGGGAAAAGAGAGGGGAGGCACCTGGATCACATAAAAGAAATGCTGTGCAGCTCTGATGTGCAGATTTGCATGGTTTCCCTAGCTGCCAGAGCTTCAGAGGGAAGTGGGTTGACAGTGGGGTTGATCTAGGTTGGAGGATTTGCAGAGAATATCAGGGAAGGCTCTGGCCTGGCTAGGCAGGTGTTTAGCATTTGTTGGGTTAATGAACGCACTTTTGGACACCATGGAAAGGAGTTTATTAGGGACGTTGTACAAGGACATAAAAATCTGGAAACAAGTAAGTCATCTTGTTTCCTAAGACATGTCTTATTCAGAAAAGCCTTCTGTGACCCCAGGTAGGTCCAGTGCTATGTCATATCTAGGTGGCACCCAGTGCCTTGATTTTTCAGCATTTTGCTTAATTATAATCAATAACTAGATTGTTGATGACTATTTGTGTGATGCCTTCCCTGTTGGCCAACCATCTGTTTTGTTGATCATTATATCCTAAATGCTAATCCACTGAGAATACAATAAATCTATAGTGCTCAATACATATTTTAACTGATGGAATGGCATTGTTAAATATTTTGTTGCTTGAAAAACAGAAGAAAGATAAATATTTTGTTGTTTGGTGATGTAAGATTTTGTGAATTTGCTTTAGTTCGGAAGAAGATGAATAAATTAAATCACAAATGGTTCTCAATTGAATATAGGTTCTTCCTGGCTAACAGGACAGGAATTTGTGTGTTTATTTTAAAATTGCATGAGGGGCACCTGGGTGGCTTAGTCGGTTAAGCGTCCGACTTTCGCTTAGGTCATGATCTCGCGGTTCGTGGCTTCGAGCCCTGCGTCGGGCTCTGTGCTGACTGCCAGCTCAGAGCCTGGAGCCTGTTTCAGTCTGTGACTCCCTCTCTCTCTGACCCTCCCCTGCTCACACTGTCTCTCTCTCTCTCCTAGAAATAAATAAAACATTAAAAAAAATTAAAAATAAAATAAAATAAAATAAAATTGCATGGACATTTCACAGTGTTTAGACATACAAATAAATATATCTAAAACTAGTTGCTAGGCGACTTAAATCTAGCCCGTATAATTATCATAGTTACACTTGATGGTCTTTGTGGTTTCTTTTTTCCCCACTTCTTACACGTTTTATTATACTAAGCATTTTAAACTGGGTAATCCTCATAAGTGGCATGCAATATGTTTCATTATAGAAATGAATGTTTGCCTTAGGGACAGACACTTCCTGTTTGGGGTTTGAAACAAAGAAGTATGTATTTTGCTAGAATATGTCTGGTAGCAGTTCTATTACTAGATCTTAAAAATTAAAAACAAAAACTTTTCAGTTATTAAATGTGTATAGTTCGTGATGCCTGATTTCTGAATTGTTACCTTAGCATCTTCTATTAAAATCTAGAAGCATGTTATTAAAAGGTAAATTGTCCCACAGAACTCTATGTTAGGTATAAATAGAATACATTTTAGTTTAATAGATATGAAGGCTATGCCACATCTCCTTGTGGTCTCCATATTTCAATTACATTTAGACTTTTTTTATGTTTATTTATTGTTGAGAGAGAGAGAGAGAGACAGAGCATGAGAGGGGGAGGGGCAGAGAGAGAGGGAGACACAGAATCTGAAGCAGGCTCCAGGCTCTGAGCTGTCAGCACAAAGCCCAACATGGGGCTTGAACTCATGAACCATGAGATCATGACCCGAGCCAAAGTCGGATGCTTAACCCACTGAGCCACCCAGGAACCCCCATTTAGACTTTTAATCAGTGTATTTCTGGAGCTAGTAAACTTTTACTTTTAATTATCTTTTTATATCCTAAAATAATACTTTTCTTAGCAATACAAACATTTCCTTCGGTATCGAGTTTATCAAATAAAACCAATCTTAAAATCAGACTGGAATATGAATGTATATTTTTCAAAGCAAATTATTGTTTCTATTAAAAATTAGTCTATATTTCTTCCCGTTAAACATCGATGTTATTCACAAATATTGCTAAAGAATATTTTTATTCACCAAATACTGTGGGATTTTGTATAGAGTGAGTTACACAGAACCTAGCCCTTCCTCTGTCAGGTTGGATCTGCAATCATCATAACTAAGCAGGCAAACAGATACCTCATGTCTTGTGTGTCTCTTTCTATGCTTCTCAGAGCATTTGTCTCATTCGCTATGTTATGAAGTCAGATATATGGGCATTCTATCACCGTTTGAGATTATCTAAACATGTGATATACCTTCATAATGTAGCATAAACTATCCAAAATTAAATATCCCCATATATCCATTAGCCAAAGATTTATTTTATGAGATTATAAGGAGATTGTCATATAATCCATCTCACCAAGAGCCATCAAAACCAAAGAAATGTGCACCAGTCTCCCTCATTGAAAACATTGTGAGGATTAGTGTGGCATTTGTAGTTAGATTTCTGCAATTCTTTCAGGAATCTCAAAGCAAGAACAAGAAAGCACTTTCTTTTGAAAGGCACCTGTTTTACTGTCAAACCAGACTTAAAGCAGTCAGAATGATACACACTTCTGAGTTAACTTCCTGCTTTCTTGGACACGTCAAATTATTGATGTTCCAATGTGACAGGACTCTAGTCATGAAGGAACCGAGTAGGTGTGAAAAAATTGTTACTCAACTTTCAATCAAATGATAGAATAGGAATATATGGTACTCACAGAAAAGAAAGCCTGAACTCTATGTTGGGTATAAATAGAAAACTTACAAACAAGTGAGTTGGCCCCTGAGTCTTACTTACCTATATCCTAACCTATTCCCTAACTGCCAAGTGAGACACTAACAGAGATACATTTTAATTTTACTTGAAATAATATTTGGTGTATTCTAATGTCGTTAACTTCAAAGGAAACCTATTGCTGAGTGCTAGTCAGGCATTCAGAACAGAACAACAGTAATCCTTGGCTTCTCTCTTTCCCTTACCCCCCAAGTTGTTGGTGAGATCTGCTGGTGTTCACCCTCTGCAGATGTAGCTCAGACCCATCCACCGTTCTCCAAATCCATTGCTGCCATCATCTCGTGCCTCGAACCCTGAAACTGACCCCAGTTATCCTTGTGCTTTCTCTCCTGGCACCAGGCCCCCCTCCAATATCTCCAGGAAGCAACACCACGCTTAAAATGTCAATCAGATCATGTCGCACCACTTAGATGACTTTTCATCATACTTCTAAAAATTCAGATGCTTGGGGCGCCTGGGTGGCTCAGTTGGTTAAGCAACCAACTTCGGCTCAGGTCATGATCTCCTGGTTCATGAGTTTGAGCCCCTCATACAGCTCTGTGCTGACAGCTCAGAGCTTGGAGCCTGCTTCAGATTCTGTGTCTCTCTCTGACCCCTCCCTGGCTTGTGCACTCGCCCTCTCTCTTTCTCTCAAAAATTAAAAAATAAATAAAGCATTAAATAAAATTCAGACTCTTTACCTAAACCTTACCTGCTCCTTGCTCAAATTCTATCCACTTTGGAGACGTTTTTTATTAAAAGCTCTCCGCCAGTTCCCATGAAGGCCTGGGGACCTCTACAGTGCGCTCCCCTCTGCTTAGAATGCCTGGCTCTTTCCCACTGTTTAGATCTCGGCTTAAATCTCATCCCCTCCTAATGGCCCTTCTTGACTCCCCTGTCTGTAGTCATTGCCTTCTCCCTGCCCGCATCAGAATCTCAGTTGCAGTTTATTATGGTAAATGCTATGAAGGAAGCAAAATGTTGTCTCCTTTAGAGCCTTTCTCACGAATTGCCATGTTAGCCTGCCTGTCTGTTTCATGTCTTCCTGAGACAACATAAGCTCTCTGAGGGCAGGACACATGCCCAGGTTGTCAAGCCCTGGCTCACGTCCAGCACCACGTTTGTGTGCAGCATCACTGAATTAATGCATGAATGTTCGGGTGAAAAGTGCCAATGGGCTGGGCTTACGACGTATGGTACATACCTAACATATCACAGGGGCTGACAATGGCCGTTGAAATTAGACTTTTAAACTCTGTGTGCATCCATGCCATGCAAATAGTTCCTTCTCGTGTGAGTTAGATTTTTGGTGAAGAGGACCTCCCTTTTCTCATCTGAAAGAAAAGAAACGAGAGCAGTTGATCCCTGAGTTCCCTTCCTGCTCTGAGGCCCTCAGCGTCTTAGAGATACCTCTGGCTTGTGCAGATCGCACCCACCTCAGGAGCCCCTGGAAATGCCACACGGGGCTAAGGAACCTCTCAATGAATACATGAGCCACCTGGACTGGAGCACCTGAGAGGCGTACATACATTGGGATTTCCAAACTCCGTCTGGGGTGTAAAGTTAAGGTTCCCCGGAGCAGTTTACCCTGCAGCAGGCTGGCAGTATTGAACCTCATTCCCACTGTCCATTAGTAAGAATTTCAGCTGCTGTCGAAGGACCGAGCTGCTTTCCTAGGTAGCAGACAGACACAGCGATGTTCACACAGGTTTGCGCGTCCCATGCGCTCCCCCTCACTTTCATCCCCAGCCACTTCCTCACCCAACGAGAATCATGCCGGACAAATCGCAGGTTAAGAAAACATTTCTCATTAGCTGTCTGTTCAAAACAACTTTGAAAGCAATCTTGCAACCAGTAGCATCTTCTCACAGACTTTTATCTCTTGAAAGTTGTTGAAAGAGCTAAATTAAAGTTCCTATCATTAATCCTTGTTCTGAACACTGTAAATCAAAGGAATGAAATATTTCTCTTCACAATTCAGATCCCAAACAGGTAAAAATTACAACATAAAACAAAATTTAATACTGGCATTGCCCCTGTCACCTAAGCTGTATATTCTTGACTGGAGTAATCAGCGAGAGGGTACAGGTGTAATTCAACATTGTTTCGGGGGCGGTGGGCTTCGTAACCATGTTTCATTTCTAACATTTCCATACATAAAAGTAGGTGTGGGTAAAGATGCAGACACGACTCCTCCTGGATCCTTGTGGTGGTTTTGATCGAGTCCCCACACTATTTTGCAATTTCACTTTGTAATGACACTTTCCTGAAGGTAAATTCAGGTCGTGAAGACTGAACTCCCCTCACTGTCACGAGCGTTCCCGGGAAAGGCTTTTTACTTGCAACTTGCACTTGACACGAGTTTTAGAGAGACAAGATGGGCAGATAAAGAATGGGACAAGGAGTAACAGCGGTGAGATCCTGTCTGGGGCGCTGGTGTTGATTTGTGGGACCTCCTGTTACCTTCCCGATGTGCGCTGCCATCCTGCCCTTTACAAACTGTGGGTTATGGGCCATATTGTCAATCTCTGTAACCTATGAAGTCGCTCATTATGGATGAAGAACCGGCAATGATCAATCATGCCTGCCTCTCACAACTACGCAGAGCCAGGATGATGCGTATGCGAGCATTTATGGAGTTACCCAAATGCCGTGGGAGGAAACCAGAGTCTGAGCACAAAGAATTTATACACAGCCTAAAAAAGAAGCCACTAAAATGTTGCAGCCTCAAATTTCTTTGCGATCACCTTCCTTGGGATTGTAGATTCATGGTAGCTGTGCTGTCTTCTCTAGGATTGTACCCCGAATTTCAGAGAGGCGCATACACAGGGTCTGTATTTTACTAGAAAATGTGGGTCGAAAGACACACAACTTGTCTCCCCAGTAAATCTTACTGGATAAGGTTTTTAATATTAGCAAAACCACAAACTACTATTCTTTTCTATACAAAATATCACTACAGGTGGGGGAGGTATACACTCCGCTGTTACGAAGCCTCTCTCTGCCCTGCTTTCCTTAAGTGGAGGACAGAAGCCCCCCCCCCCACCATTTCCCTGAATGTGCCTGCATTTCTGAGGCTCCCATAGAGGAGATCGGGCAAGTATTTGTGCTGCCTTCCCCTCTCCCTGCCTGGATCTTTGTCTGCCCTGTATGCTGAGGACCCACAGTGTCCCTAATGGGCACACCTGTGCTCCTCTCACTCAGTGGCCATGTGTGGTCGTGAGGACCCTGACCGCTATATGGGACAGGAACCCAGCATCTAGTTCCAGTTCTGTCAGTTTTCAGGTTTTGGCAAGTCTCACGTTTTCAAGACCCAGATTTCCTCATCTATGAAGTGAAGAGATCGAGTCAGGTGACCATATCTACCTCTGCAGGGATTCGGTGTGAAATAAAAAGTGCCCTCAGCCTCCTCTAGAGCAGTTGAGGAGTGAAGCTCCTTAAGGTCATTTATTTCTTTATCATCTACTTGTGTTGGAGGAGGGTCTTAATGATTGTCCGCGTCAGCCCTCCAGGGGAGTCTGCTCTGTGTTTTCTTCTGGAGTCTTGTCCTCTCAGTTGGCTACTTACCATGATCAAATCTATGAGAGTCCACGGCGATCTAAATAAGCAGCACCCTCTCTGTTAACACCAGCATGGAAGCAGCCATGCTGGCCACCTCAGCGCCATCCTAAATTGTTAACTGAACACACTGCTTCAGTCCACCCCCAACCTGCAAGACTTGGGCGTATCCATCCCGCTACCTTTACCCTTCGATTCCACCTGCATAGTGACCGTCGGAATTAAAGTATGAAATTCTCCCACATTGAAAGATGAGAGTTCATAACAAAGTTGCTAAACCCAGATATCTCAATGCTAACTGTACCTTCTAGAGATTTTAGATAGTGATCATATAAACAGCTGGTGAATTATCTGCTTGATATTTGAATGATCTTCTATATCTAACACCCTAATGGAAAACAATGTGGTACTACATAGGAGAATCCTGAAATCCTCGTAGCTGCTATCATGATTTTTTTTTCATTTAAATGGTTATTATGGCATTTAGTTATCCCAAGTGTTTATTAACAGTTGGCAGCTTTTTATAAGTCAGATGATTTTATGTTTTATCCACCATGTAACACTCACAAAGAAGCTATGAACTCAGGGATAAGAAATAAGCTAGAAGAGTCTCCAGGCAAGTAGAAACTTAATTTTAAACCTATACCACTGATAGAAAAAAAAATCTAGGACATAGATAACTGAGCATTGTTCTGAGTGTCGTACAATGACAGTGATGGCTGTGGGTTGTGAACAGGACTTGGCTGGAGTATTCATAACTCAGGATCCAGCCCCAGACCTGGCATGAGCAGTGATGGGTCATGAGACAGCGGACAGGCCATGTCTCTCTCTGGCCTTAGTCCTTTGGTGCAAAATTAATAAAAGGGTATCTGCCCTAAACAGTTCACATTATTGTCTTGAATCCAAATGAAAGAATGGATGTGGAAGTTCTCTGCATGTGTGATGCATTGTTTTCCTCTCCCCACCTTGTGCATGGTGATTCTTGTTTTGACGGTAGTCATTGTTCACAGGACCCACCCTCAGGGTCCCCGCTCGCTCCCTATCGTTATACTGAACATCAGGGCAATGACCCCTACGATTGCTTTGTAACAAGCCAGGCAATTCTTTTATTTGAAGTATTACATCATTTTATCTTTAAAGCTGTTAGCTTTCCTTCTTGAGTTTCTCTTCCAAGTTCTTCTCCCCAAATCAGATGTTCCAGTATGATCTACTTTTCTCCAGGTGTTACTCAGCATATTTATGATGCAATAAGGCACTGTTTCAATAGAGACTAATAAAGTATTAGAACACAATCAGTAACACTGCTTTTCACAAAACATCAAAAATGATGTGTGTGTGTGTGTGTGTGTGCTTACAAAATAATGGATCTTTTGAAGAACAGGAAAATAACTGTGGGAGTTCCATTATTTATACAGAGGGGATGAAAGGGACAGGTTTCTTACAGTCAGGAGAGAATTATAGGTCTTGTAAAGAAAGAAAATGAAACAGCCCCAAAAGCTACAAATTTGTTCAAGTTATTTAAATATCCCTTAGTGATTATTTTCTAAATTGTCTCTCAATCAGTTATCCTTTTCCATTTGCAATTTTAGAAGAAAATTTTGGAGAAGAATTTGCTGTAAGTGACATCACAATTATAAAACAGTTGAAACTATGAGATAGTTTCAAATTTTAAAATAAGGGCTTTATTTACAGACTTAGCAAAGTTTAAATCAAAAGAGAATATTGAGAGGCACCTGGATGGCTCAGTCGGTTAAGCTTCTGACTCTTGATTTCAGCTCATATTATGATCTCAAGATTCATGAGATTGAGCCCCTGCATGGAGCCCAGCATTGGCGGCTTCTTGCTGGGAGTGAGACTGCTTAAGATTCTCGTACTTTCTCTCTCTACCCCGCATGTGTTCAGACTCCCCCCCACTCCTCTCTCTCAAAAACAAACAAACAAACAAACAAAGAAAAAACATAGAGTATTTCAACCATCTTTCCTCACTGTAAATTTAGGGTGGGGTACCATCTTACATGATGAACATAATGAACCTAAGGGGTTCAGGGGCGCAATTAATTGCAAGTCCTTTTTACTTTCAAAATTCCAAAAAATAATATGTTGAAAACATACATTTTCTTACAGAAATTCAAAATATAATGACAAAATAAATTCTAACAAATACAGTAATCTATCAATGTTTTCTTACTTTAAGAAAGTCAACTTACAAAATTTTAGACTTGAAAATCAATGTCATGGTTATCACAGATTATTTGTTTCTGTTCCCTTATAGAATTTTACAAATTGTAAGCTCACCTCCTTCATTTGCAACGATTCATTCTGTAACCCATGTAGCATGTGATATATATGCATATACACCACTGAAAGCATACCACAGAAAAAGTTTCACTAAATAAAAATATTAGTTGTTACACAGATTTTTCTGCTTTTTTCCTGTTTCCTATTGACATGCCTTCTATCTCCTCCCATAATGATGGTGACATCAGTAATAGCTAACACTTATGTAATGCTTAGTATATTTCGAGGAACTTTATGTTTAATCCTCAGGAGAACGGCCTTATGAGGTGGATATTGTCACCTCCTGTCAGAAAGCTGAAGTCATTTGTCCATCTTACAGCTAGTTACTGGTGAGTGGCACTCATGGGACTTGAAACTGGCCATCAGCTCCAAAGTCTACGTCCCAAGTCACTCCCATTTGTGACAGCAATAACGATAACGATAGTTATTCTGCCATGGCTTGCTATCACTGAGTCTCACAGAAATGAGCTCTCTGGCACTCAAACCTGGTTTCTATCTTTTGCTGAAAACTTAGAGAAAACACGTGGGTTGGTTGCATTCCAAGTGCATTCCTGTAGCAATCTGAGTTGACTTTGTTGTGTTCTCATGCTCTTTTATCTGGAACGTGCCTAGTACTGGGTCAGTCTGCTGGTTAAGAGGCTGAAAATATATATTTGGGAACCATAAGCCAACAGATAGTAACTCAAGTTATGGGAGGCACCCAATCACTTTCATGTAAATTGCTACTATGGTCTAAACCGAATCATCTTGGTAATAATTAAAATGTGATATTGTAAGCATAAATATGCCCAGATATATAACAAATGAATAGCATGTATTACATGTCTTACAATACAAGGTGGTATTGTGCTAAGTGCTATAGGACTACACAAGTAAATTAATCATCTGATCTTTACCCAAATTCATTTGTACAGCATATCTGTTCTTTATGCTTTGTTTTATACTTTAAATGCAATAAAGTGTTTACAAAGCAGAAAGCACTGTACTCATTTTTCATGTTTTACTGCAGCTTTTCCATTTATTCTTTTTGCCCTCTAAACCACTTTTCACTGAAGATAAGTTTGCTGACATACGGCATAATTATTCATTTTTCTCTCAGTTACTCAATTTTGCTCACAATTTTTATATACTAAAAATCAGTTTTGTTTAGTTTATTCTTCATAATCACCTCAACATTTTTTTGTTATTGATTTAGCTCTGTTTTTAGGAACAGTTGGCTCTAGGACAAATAATTCAATTCAAATAAAATCTCCCTCCGTCTCCCCTCCCTCCCTTCCTTCCTCCCCTCCCTCCCTTCCTTCCTCCCCTCCCTCCCTCCCTTCCTTTCTTCCTTCCTTCCTTCCTTCCTTCCTTCCTTCCTTCCTTCCTTCCTTCCTCTTCCTTCCTTCCTTCCTTCCTTCCTTCCTTCCTTCCTTCCTTCCTTCCTTCCCTCCTTCCTTTGTCCCTTCCTTCCACAAATATTATTACTACCATATCGATGCTACGCTGTGGACACAAAGCTAAACAATTAGAAACATGCCCTCAGGAGCTCCCCCTGCAGTGAGAACACACTAGTTCTGACAGGAGAGTGGAGCTGGAGTCTGGAAGGGCTGGGTTTCTGAGACAGGATGTGAAGCACGCACGTGTGCAAGCAGACCACGGCTGTGCAGGGAGGCTGAGCAGAGAGAAGGGCATGGAGATGAAGAAGTGTGTGTTTTGAGAAATTCTGAGAACACGAGGCAGTGGGCAACTCATTGTAGTGAGCAATGGCAGCAAGAGGCACAAGACAAGATGAGGAAGAATGCATGCTTCCAGAATATGAAGGGCTTTGTGCCCCACGTTTAACATTTCAATTATATTCTGAAGATCTAAAAGTCAATTAGAGATTTTTATGTAAAAGGGGAAAACTGTTTTGTTTCAACAAAATAATTTTGGTAATAATTCTAAGGGTGAGCTGCAGTTGAATGACAGAAGGGGTAGATGGGTCTAGCCATAATGAGAACAGCATAAAATAGTTGTACTGTGGGTGGAAAGATGAGAAGAGTTTGAGATACATTTTTAAGTAGAGTTCACAGGACTTTATAACCAATCAGGGTTGAGTAGGTTAAGAGAACTAGTTGAAAATAGCTCTCGAGTTTCCAGACTGAATGACTGGGGAGCTAGTGCTGTCATTAACTATTGTTAAGAGTCATGGAAGGAAGAGCATGTTGAACACAAATATAATTCAGGCTTAAAAATATTGAGGTGGAACAGCGCTACGGTATCCAGGTTAAGACATCAGGTACAAAACAGGAATAGAACGCTGGAGGTGAGAAAAAGAACTTAAAGCCAAGTTTGTAGATAAGAGAACCACAGACTGGGTGGCTTAAACAGCAAATATTTATTTTCACAGTCAGAGGACTGAGAGGTCCAAGATCAAGGTGCCAACAGATCTGGGGACTGGCAAGGGCCCTCTTCCTACCTGTCAGAAGGCTGTGTCCCTGCTGCTTCCTCACATGGCAGGGAGCAGAGGAAGGAAGAAGCAGCAGACCCTGTTCCCAGCATGAGGACTCAACCCTCAAGGCCTAATCGCCTCCAAATACCATCACGCCGGGCTTGGAAGCTCAGCACAGAAATTTTGGGAAAACACAAACATTCTGTTCATAACCATTGGCGTGTAGGTATTACTTGAAACCATAGGCAATCCACTGGCTTCTTGAGGAAGAGCGTGAATAAGACGACAGGACCAAAGGCTAGATCTTGAGGACAGCCGAAGTTTCAAATACAGAAAAAGAAGAAGCAGTTGCTAGAAACTGAAAAAAAGCAGTCAAGGAAGTGGAACTTAAAGGGGCACCTGGGTGGCTCAGTCAGTTAAGCATACGACCCTTGGTTCTGGCTTAGGTTGTGATCTCATGGTTCATGAGTTCTGCACAGACAGCGCAGAGCCTGCTTAGGATTCTTTCTCTCCCTCTCTCTCTGCCCCTCCCCCACTCATGCCCTCTCTCTCTCTCTCTCTCTCTCTCTCCCTCTCTCTCAAAATAAATAAAAAACATTAAAAAATTCTATAGAGAACTTAAAGATTTGTTTTTCTGAAAGGAAAAAAAATAAATGTTGAGATATAAGTATCAAATATCTTAGAAAAATGAAGTATGGTATAAAATTTTAAAGTACTCCTCTTTCATAAAACTCAATTAAAAAATCAACTATTCATAATGAAATACTAAAGTCATTGTCACTAAAATCTGGCACAAGACACATATGTTTGTTTTCATTTCTGTTTTTTCTATTACTTCACATTGTTTTACAGACTAATGTAATAAGACAAGAAAGTACAATGTATGACATAAATAGTGAAAAGAAGAGAAAATTATTTATATATAATTTATAATATTTATATTTTATCATATAACAACAAAAGTGACCACAACTTATTCATATTAAATGAAGTAATAAATAGTATATTAAATACTCTTAGAAATGCCAAATTAATTTGCTGAGATGGATGAATATAAAATAAATACACAAAATGAAAGTGCTTTTCTTTTTTTCAAAAACCAGTTGGAAATGAAAATGGGAAAATCACAAAAATAACAAAGCTATGCAATTCCTAAGAAAAAGATAGCAAGAAATTGCAGGACTTAGGTAAAGAAAACCATAAAAATGTGTTACAGATAAATATAATAACACTTATACTAGTAGGTTTTTTACTATACTAATATTCAAAATTCAGTGCAGCTAAAGATACCTTAATTATAGATTGAAGATGAAGGAGAGACAGAGAAAATAAATTTGAAAACATTTAGCAAACAAATAATATCAACATAAAAATATCTCCTTCAATTTGATAATGAAAGGGTAAACAGCACAAATAAAAATGGACAAAAATTGACCAAATAATAAACAAATGTAAGTTATTTAAAAGTTCATATTAAGAAGTTGCTCTTCTATTAAAAATATCAGTTAGGTACCATTTTCTGTCATTAATTCTGCAAAATCTTTAAACATCCACTAATAGCCAATCCTAGCCATAGCCGGGTTAGTATTTATCCAGTAAGTTCAGGGTGTACATTGAAATACCGACACTAAAGTTCATAAATATTTGCTACCTTGAGCCCCTTTTTCTTCCAGAACCCCCTCCCACCCTCCTCTCTAGACAGACCATCCCAAGATGCAGTAACTAGAGGATAAATGCATGACAACTAATGTTCTTATGACAACTAATGTTCTTGAATGTTCCCGCCTTGCTTGGCAGATATTTGGACTCTTATCCCCTGGAAAATGTGTAGTAAACTGGGTATTGGCTTATACTACAGCTGGGAATACAAGTTGCTGAAACTTTTTTATAGACTTATGTGACCATGTCTATTATTTGTATTAACTCTTTAATCAGTTTTTCTTTTAGTCTTATAAAACTAAAAGCACTCACATATGATATATGTATAAATACATTTATAACAACATAATTTAAATACCCAGAAACTATAAACAAAATGTTTATCAATTAGATAGTGGTTGAATGAATTATAGCATATTTATACAAAGGAATATTTTATTGCTATTTAAAAGAATATATTAGGGGCTCCTGGCTGGCTCAGTCGGTTAAGTGGCCAGCTCTTGATTTCGACTCGGGTCATGATCTCAAAGTTCTTGAGATGGAGCTCTGTGTTGGGCCCTGCACTGAGTGACTGAGTGTGGTGCCTGCTTGGAATTCTCTCTATCCCTCTCTCTCTGCCCCAGTCACACACACTCTCTCTCTCAAAATAAATAAACTTAAAAAAATAAGATAATAAAATAATAGATTAGATATGTGTATCAACCTGGAAAGATGTCCATAATGCAGTGTTTTAAAATTAAAAGAATAGGGGCACCTGGGTGGCTCAGTCGGTTGAGCATCTGATTTCAGCTAAGGTCATGATTTCACAGTCTGTGAGTTTGAGCCCCATGTCAGGCTCTGTGCAGACAGCTCAGAGCCTGGAGTCTGCTTCAGATTCTGTGTCTCCCTTTCTCTCTGCCCCTCTCCCACTTGCCCTCTGTCTCTCTCTCTCAAAAATAAACATTAAAAAATTGAAAAATTAAATTAAAACAACAATGTGTACAGTAATATGTATTTTTTCTTTTTTTAGAAAGAGAAGTAATCTGTTTCTTTCTTTCTGTCTCTCTCTCTCTATTACATACACATGCATCCACACATGGATGTAAGTATACATCTACACATGTGTAATCCACACATGTGTAAGTATACATCTACACATATGGTGTGGTGTGGGGGTTAAAATGTATGGACAAATACATTCCCAGTTGTGGAGGAATGGGTGCAAACAGATATACAGGGTATTACATTTCTCTTCACACAACTCAGTATTTTTTTTTTTAATATTTTTATTTATTTCTAGGATAGAGAGAGCGTGAACAGGGGAGGGTCAGAGAGAGAGGGAGACACAGACTCTGAAACAGGCTCCAGGCTCTGAGCTGGCAGTCAGCACAGAGCCCGACGCGGGGCTCGAACCCACAAACCGCGAGATCATGACCTAAGCGAAAGCCGGACGCTTAACCGACTAAACCACCCAGGCGCCCCACAACTCAGTATATTTTTAGATTTACTTAATAAGCTTTTTATTTTTGCCATTCTAAAATAAATAGAAAGACGAAACAATAAAAAAGAAGGTAAAGAGAACTCTATTCTCTAGAATTGAAGCAAAATAATGATTATAGTAGAGTGTGACAAATTCAATGTAAGTTGTAGCGCATGGTAGGAAAAGAAAGTAATAAAAATTTAGACTCATCAAATAATATCATGTTTCCCTCTACTGATGAAGCTTTTCCAGATCACTGATTTTTTAACATTTTTAAGGGTGAAGAGCCCTTAGGAGTTTCAGGTGAAACTCCTTTCCCAATTAAAAGTGTATGAATTTAGAAATCTATCCATGGCATGTAACTGCATAGGTTTGATGAATCTCTGTTCTAATCTTCAGATTGTGTCATTAAAAAGAACTGAAAATAAGTTTAAAACAAATATTCTTTGATTATGTCTTCTTTTCCCATTTTCTCCATTGTTTTAATAATAACCTATCTTAGCATCACCTGATCACTTAGGAAAAGCATTTTTATTTTGCTATTAAAGATTTAAAACTAATTAAACCCAGTTTTGTCAATGCAGAATTCCATTACTCTCTTCTTAAATTTTCCAATCCAACCAAACCAGATTATTAATAATTTCCCAGACACAGTCTAAATTCTGGGAGTTTCTTTCTTCCTTTTTTTAATGTTTATTTTAGAGAGAGAGAGACAGACAGACAGAGCATGAGCATGGGGAGGGGCAGAGAGAAGGGGAAACACAGATCCAAGGCAGGCTCCAGGCTCTGAGCTATGAGCACAGAGCCCAACATGGGGCTTGAACCCATGAATTGTGAGATCATGACCTGAGCCAAAGTCAGATGCTTAACCAACTGAGCCATCCAGGTACACCTGGGAGTTTATTTCTTTGATTACCTTTGCCTGTACTTAAAATATTCCTCTTATTGCCCATCCCTTGGTTCTTAATGCTATCTGTCTAAATCCTACACAAAGACAGAAATCCTGTTCTTCTCAGTCCAAGTCCAAGACCTCCTCTTTAATTAAATTTTCCTCCAGCCCATCACCTGGAATGAGTCCTGTATCTTTGTGACTCCATAGCTCTTTGTTTTTACTTCCATCACATTTCTTAGCACATCTATATAATGTTATGGTTAATTGTATAGTTGTCTTATCCCATTTACTGGCCTATTAGGTCCTTGAAAGTAAAACTCATATCTTGTTCATTTTAAATCTGCTATAGCACCTAGCACAAGGCCTTGCAAATAGTAGGTCTCAATAAATCTCAAATTGAATTGATTTTGAGCTGACTTCAGTGGGAACCTGAAGCAGAATGGCTTTTTGGCTTTGGGTTTTTTTTTTCTTTCTTTCTTCCTTTTTTTTTTTTTTTTTTTGCTTCTTTTCTCTTTACAAAGGCATCTCAGTCAATCTACACAAATAGGTCATAATTTTTATTTGTAGCTTTCAAACTGTATGCTACTTTAGATAATTCTAGTAAATGATATCTATTTCATAAAAGAAGAGTGAATGTTACTTTTTCTTATCTTATTTATCTGATAGTCCTTTTTTAAGTGGAGTTAATAAATTTAAATTGCTTTTAAGTTCTTTGATGTCATTTCATCTAGACATTTGAAATTTTAATTTTATAATGTACTTATTTTTTAGTATAATGTATAATGTATAATTAATTAGTATAATGTACTAATTTTATAATGTATTTATAATTTTATAATGTACATGATTTTTTTTAGTTTTACTTTAAACAAGTCATTTTTTGGTGTACTCTCTTATTTGGGTAAATAGTGTGTATAGCTAAGAATACTACAGATAGCTTAATGCAACTTTAATGTCACTTCTTTACTTTCTATTTAATAGTAATTAGAAAGTTTCTTAATGTAGTAAGAATGCACTACAATCTTCCCCCACCAGCCTAGGGCTTTAAAAATCTAATGTTGGTAAATTGGGGCACCTAGGTGGCTTAGTCAGTTAAGCATTCGACTTCAGCTCACGTCATGATCTTGTGGTTTGTGCATCCCAGCACCATGTCAGGCTCTGTGCTGACAGCTTAGAGCCTGAAGCCTGCTTTGGATTTTGTGTCTCCCTCTCTCTCTGCCCCTCCCCCACTCATGCTCTGTCTCTCTCAATCTTTCTCTCTCAAAAATAAACATTAAGGGGTGCCTGGGTGGCTCAGTCAGTTAAGTGTCTGACTTTGGCTCAGGTTATGATCTTGCATTTTGTGGGTTTGAATCCTGTGTCAGGGTCTGTGCTAACAGCTCAGAGCCTGGAGCCTGCTTCAGATTCTGTGTCTTCCTCTCTCTCTGCCCCTTCCCTGCTCATGCTCTGTCTCTCTCTGTCTCTCAAAAATAAATAAACATTACAAAAAAGTTTTTAAATAAACTTTAAAAAGAATTATTTAAAAATCTAATATTGGCAAATAATATTCAGACAAGAAAAAAATAAAAGTTAAAAAAAATCAGAAAATAAGAAACTGCCAAAAACTTATATGTAGAAATAATAAAGCTCTGAGAGTTTCAGAAATCTATATAATTTAATGGTGGCATTTAATAGATGGTCAATACAGTAGCTTCTTTCAGTCAGCAAATTTATAATGTCAAGAAAGTTCAAGGTCTTCCCAATACTAGTTCTCATCAAAGTTATGTGAAACACACACACACACACACTTCCAATGTAATTACTGGCATAATAATAATGTTGCATATATATTTTCTCTCATTAGGCCCCAATCACAAGTCTATGCCTCTATTATCCAATTTCCCATTGTTTCACCTAGTCCCTGAAAAATAAACATGAGAGATTTTCATTCCTCTGGCTCTTCAGCAAGGCAGTTGAGATCTAATTGCTTTCTTGCTTTACATTAAGACATTTCAATTAGATACTTTCATGATGTCTTTCTATCAGGATCAAATAAGATAGGTTCACATAGATCATAAATATGTTAGAATTAAGGGAAAATAATAATACTCTGCTTATATCCATTTGTTTGTTTGCTTTTTTATTTAGAATCTCCAAGCATATTTACGAATTCATTCTTTTTTCATTTTATTTTATTTTTAAGTTTATTTATTTATTTTAAGAGAAAAATAAAACATGAGTTGGAGGGGGGCAGTGGCAGAGAGAGGCGGAGAAAGAGAATCCCAAGTAGGCTCTGTGCTGTCAGCAAGGAGCACAACCTGGGGCTTCTTCCCAAGAACCACGAGATCATGACCTGAGCATAAACCAAGAACTGGAGGTTTAAGTTGGAGCCACTGTGGTGCCCCTTTTTTTCTTCATTTTAGAAACATCCTATGGAATAACAATAGGGAAATAATTGTTTTACCTATTCAGGTTACAGATAGAAAACTAAATGCAAAAAAAAGTGTATTTAGCAAAAAAAAAAAAAAGTGATTTTGTCAAGTTTCCATCAGTTAAACTGAATATAGCTTCCTAAACACTGCTAAGCATCAACTGTGGTGGACATTAAACCTGATATAAATAGTACTAACATATCATGTTCTGCCCTTAAAAAGCCTCATTAGATACATCCATAATAAACTATGCTACAAAAAACAAACAAACAAACAAAAAAACCTGTAGCAATTGCTGCATTAGAAATACAAGTAAAGTATCAAAAGAATAGATAACAGGAATAGGGAACAATTCTTTTTAGATTGAGGAAGGATTTAGGAAAAATTTCACTAAGGAGACAGATTGAGCTTTGATTTAACTGAATAAAGAAGAGAAGAGATCACACTCCCCAAAATGGAACTCAGTATAAATCTTACAGAATGTGTACAAGATCTATATAAGGAAAACTATAAAACTTTGATGAACAAAATCAAAGAAAAACTAAGTAAATAGAGAAATACTCCACGTTCATGGATAAGAAGACTCAATATTGTCAAGATGTCAGTTCTTGACATCTGCCAAGAATAGACATCTGTCTGATCTACAGATTCAGTACAGTCCCAATTAAAACCTTAGCAAGTTATTTTATGGATATTGACAAACTGATTCTAAGGTTTATATGGACCCAGAATAGCCAACACAGTGTTAGGGGAGAAAGTTGGAGAATTAACACAACCCTATGCCAAGACTCACTATAAAACTATAGTAATCAAGACAGTGTGGAAAGAATTGGCAAACAGATCAGTGGAACAGAATAGAGAGCCCAGGAATAGACCCCATAATATGTAGTCAAGTGATCTTTACAAAGGAACAAAGGAAATACAATGGAAACCAAAAGAGTCTCTTTTTGCTGGAACAACTGGACATCCATATGAAAAAGAAAAATGAATCTAGACACAGACTTTATACCCTTCACAAAAAGTAACTCAAAATGGATCATAAGCCTATATGTAAACTCCTACAAGATAATATAGAAAGGAAATCTAGACGACTTTGGGTATAGTGATGACTTACTTTTTAAATACAACACCAAAGATATAATCCATATAGGAAATAATTGATAAACTATATTTCATTAAAATTTAAAACTTCTGCTCTGCAAAAAATAATAGCAAGATCATGAGAGAATAAGCCACAGTCTAGGAGCAAATATTTGCAAAAGACACTCCTGATAAAGGAGCACTATCCAAAATATAGAAGAACTCTTAAAACAATAAGAAAATAAACCCAAGTAAAGAATGTGCCAAAGATCTTAATAGACACATCAACCAGGACACCATGATGGCTCAGTCGGTTAAGTGTCTGACTCTTGGTCTCAGGTCATGATCTCACGGTTCATTAATTTGAGCCTCACATGGGGCTCTGCGCTGAGTGTGGGGCCTGCTCGGGATTTTCTCACTCTCCCTTTCTCTCTGTCCCTCCTCCTCTGACGTGCATGCTCTCTCTCTTTCTCCTTCAAAATAAATAAATAAACTTAAAAAAAGACCTCAACCTAGAAGATATCCAGATGGTATATAAGCATATGAAAAGATTCTCCACATCATATGCCATCAGGGAAATGCAAACTGAAACAATAATGAAAAGGCACTACACACCTATTAGAATGGCAAAAATCCCCAAACACTGACAACGCCAAATGCTGGCAAGGATATGAAGCAACAGGAACCCTCATTCATTGCTGGTGGTACAAAATGGTGCAGCCGCATTGGAAGACAGCTTGGCAGTTTCTTATAAAACTGAATACACTGTAACCATATGACCTAGTATCCATGGTCCTTAGTAGCTACCCAAAGGAATCGAAACTTATGTCCATTCAAAAACCTGCATGTGAATGTTTATAGCAGTTTTATTTGTAATTACCAAAGCTTGGAAGCAACCAAGATGTCCTTCAGTAAGTAAATTGATAAACTGTAGTAAATTTAGACAATGAAATATTATTTAGCACTGAAAGGAAAGGAACTATCAAGCCATAAAAACACATGGAAGACACTTAAATGACCGTTACTAAAGCCTATCTGAAAAGGCCACATAGCATATGATTCCAACTACATGACGTTTTAGAAAAGACAAAACTATGAAGACAGTAGAGGAGCAGTGAATGCTAAGGGGTGGTGGGAGGGGAGGGCACGGAGGATTTTTATTTTTTATTTATTTCTAGGAGAGAGAGAGAGAGAGAGACAGCATGAGCAGGGGAGGGTCAGAGAGAGAGGGAGTCACAGACTGAAACAGGCTCCAGGCTCTCAGCTGGCAGTCAGCACAGAGCCCGACGCGGGGCTCGAACCCACGAACCATGAGATCATGACCCAAGCGAAAGTCGGACGCTTAACTGACTAAGCCACCCAGGCGCCCCTTGGAGGATTTTTAAAGCAATGAAAATACATGATTCTCTAGTGATGAGTAGTTGCCAGTATACAGTAGTCCAAACCTATAGAATGTATACCACCTAAACTTTACCGTAACATAAACGATGGTCATTGAGCGGTTATGATATGTCAGTTTAAGTTCATCAAGTGTAAGAAATGTACCGTCTAATGAGATATATTGATAATGAGAGGCTGGGCATGTGTGTGTATGAGGGGGAGGGAATATGAGAAATCCTTGTACTTTCCTCTCAATTTTGCTATAAACCTAAAACTGCTCTTTTAAAAATTAGGTTTTAAAAGGAAACAAAGGGAAGAGGGAGGTCAGTCTAAATAGGGCAGAGATAGTAGCAAAGTTAAGGAGGCATATTTGAAGAATAAAGAATAGTTACACACAGTTGGGAGTGAGGATGCTGAGTTGAGATGTAAGCAGTGAGGCTGGAGGTACAGACGGACCCTCACATGAAAGGTTTCACCATGGCAGTCGAGGAGTCTGGATTCAGTTTCTAGGGTATGAGTGACCAGACATGTTCCAGGAAGGAAGATGACCAGGTGATGCAATGGGCTATTTTCTGCCAAAGGTACGTGTAGCTATGACATAGGAAATAGATAGAACTAGGTAATCTTTCACATGTTTTTAGACTTTGATGGAGTCATCACATTTCCAGGAGTTTATCCTAAGGAAACAACTGAATCAACTGAAAAAGCTTTATGCACAACAATAATCATTAAAATGCTGAATAGTTAGGGGAATGGTGATATAAAC
Organism: Proteles cristata cristata; assembly: GCA_017311185.1. Lineage (NCBI taxonomy): Eukaryota > Metazoa > Chordata > Mammalia > Carnivora > Hyaenidae > Proteles > Proteles cristata. Next base: position 314,323 of record JAESUZ010004109.1, on the reverse strand, counting down.
TGTGGTACCTTCCCTTCATGGATTATTAGGAAAAGAAATTTAAAAGTTTGCAAGTAGTTTTTAATAATACTAGAAAATTATCAGTCCATTATCAAAGAAAAACAAGACAGAAAGGTATGATTGTTGTTTGATCATAGCTAATTTCACAAAATTATATGCAGGAAAAATCCTAGGAGATCCACCAAAATAGTAGAGTGGGAGCTACCAAGAGGTGAGACTGTTGGTGCTTTCTTTTTGCATTACAGCATCCAATACAGTTCTCTAAACATGTAATAGCTATGCAATGAAAAAATCAATTATCTTTTTAACAGCCCGACCCAGAACAGCCAAGTCCTTGAACCCAGTGTAACAGCCTGAATGCAGAGGGAGAGACAGAGTCAGATTCCAGACGCAGCATTGTTCTCACGGATGTGGAGGATAAGAAAGATCTGTAGGGGCCCTGACCTCTCAGATGGTGGTGTCTTCATCAAATGTGGGAGAGGCGGGGTCGAAGGTTTTACACTGAACATGTTTAGCTGGAGGGATCCTTGGGCTCTCCAACAGATGCGTTCTACTGGCAGTTAGAGGTGAAAGTATTCAGTGCTGACAAAGATACAGTAAATCACCACTTTCTAGTCCCAGGATGGAGATGATGAAAAGCAATTTGGTAGTATGTTCACATCCTTCAAACCAAATATAGAAAATTCATTATGCACTTTGATCCAAAATAGACCCGAAAAATAATTATTTACAAAGATGTTCATTGCAGGATGTAGCCCATAACCAAGAGAAAACAGGAAAAGAGGAAAACAAAACAATCCCCCAAAGTAGAGAAAAGTTAAATAAATTATGATGAATCCATGCAGTGGAATGTTGTATAGCTATTAAAAATAATATATTAAGAATCTCTTCTGTTTTGCCTTCCTCTGTGCTTTTATCTTGTTTTTCCTTCCCTTCCCCTATGTTCATCTGTTGTGTTTCTCAAATTCCACATATGAGTGAAATCATATAATATATTTCCTTCTCTGACTGACTTAGAGGTGGGTGGGGAGATAGGTTACATGGGTTACGGGCATTAAGGAGGGCACTTTTTGGGATGAGCACTGGGCATACATGTAAGAGATGCATCACTGGGTTCTACTCCTGAAGACATGACAACACTGTATGTTAATGAACTTGAATTTAAATTTTAAAAAATGATGTATTAACAAAATATATTAACAAAATAAAATACTTATGTCAGTTCTTTAAAACTGTGTGTTAAAATCATATACAAGCAGCCTTTGGCCTTGTAAACTGTTATGCAAATAAGACAGACTAATCACGTATCAGAGTGTTAACAGTTTCTCAACTCTTGGTGTAAGTATTATAGATCCTTCTTCCTCTTAACTTTTCTTTATTTTTCAGTTCCTTTCTACCAAGAGAATACCTTATATTTACCTTCTTGTAACTAGAAGTTGAAAAGAAAAAAAATTAAAGGGAAAGAATGGGTGTCTAGAAATCAAGGCAAAAATGTGGATTTGAGAATCATCCACATATAAGTAATAGTAGAAGTCATGGGTAATCATTAAACTCCAGAGACAGATTATGTTGTCTTTCTTAATAACTTCTTAGTACATAGATTTTTATACAATAAGCTGAAGCATTGTAATGATTCAGTCATATGTTTATCAAAAGTCAATTAGAGCCTTAGGCCTTTGTCATTTTGGGATGTTCAAGAGAATGAACACGGCTTTTAAAATTGATTTGATAAAGATAAAACTTGACATTAGTGTGCTGTAATTCATTTTCTTACTTTTCTTCAGAAAATATGTCATGCTCAATTTTAATTTCAAGAAAATATAGAGCAAATCTGCATAAGGCAAAAATAGTAGAGGTTTGTTTGCCCTGAGATATGTTTTGCTCACTATAATTGGGTTGTCAGAATGCATCTGACATATGCTAATGAAACAGAGAGAAAGCCAAAATACAGTTTATTTGGTTACATTAGTCCTTTTCATACTCAAACCAGCAACATTTATTTAGCTCCCACTTAGATGCTAGGAATGAAAAAGCACAAACACCGCCCTGGCATTTAAGTAGCAGATAAAAGCCACCAGCAGAAGGCAGCGAATCATTCATTCCATTGAGTAATAGAATAATGCTGAAAATTTGAGGAATGCAGTGTTGCTGTGAATGCATAGCAGACTTCATGGAGGAGGTGGCAATCTGGCATGGGTCTTGAAAGAGAGACTGTAGGAAAGGAAACTTCCCACTCTTTCAGATATTGTCACAGAGTTCTTCAAAGTGTTCATGTCAGTTTACATCTGAATCAGCCAGGAATTAAGAGTCTCCATTTTCCCTCATCTTGGCCAATACCTGATATGGTGAGACTTTTAATCCACATGTATCATGTCAAGCATCTTTTCCTTTATTTATTTGGCAATGCGTGGTTTTCTCTTCTATGCATCACCTGTTAATATCCTCTGCCCAATTTCTTTAGAGTTGTTTATCTTTTTCTTACTGATTCAAAGGAGTTCTCTGTGTATGCTGGTTGCTAATTCCTTTCCAAGAGAGACTTTTCTCTCACTTCCTGGAGCCAGACTGCCTGAATTCCACCCTCACTAACAGTGAGTTCTTCAACTAATTATGTAACCTCTCTGGGCTCTCCTCTTCTCAATTAAAATTGGCGTAGTAACACACTGACCTGGTAGGGTTGTTGTGAAGAGTCAAAGAGTTGATATGTAAAGCACTTGGAAGGATGTTCCAGGAATGCAGCAAGCGCTAATTAAATGGGAGCTGTGTTCGCTACAATCATTATTGCGAGCTCTCTCTCAAAGGTAGATTGTTTCTAACTGGCCACTTCACGAAGGGTGTGGTCTGTTGGGAGTCTCCGCCCCACTTGGTGTAGACTCCGGGACTTGTCTTCTATCTTTGTGCGATCCATAATGCAGACTCACCTTCCTGGAGTGGGGGGTGCTCCCTGTAGGGATATGTTCCGACCATTCCAGGGCTTGCCTTTCCTTGATTTTCCTTTCTCTGTGGCCCTCACTTTCTTAAAGATTGAATGTGAACAGATAGAGGTCATATTTTTTGCGGCATTTCCATTTTAAAAAATTAAGATAGAAATTGTTTCTAAAATATCCTGCATAACATTTGATGGATGTAGAAGTCTTTGTCCATTTTTCTGTTGTAGCGTGGCATTTCTTCTCCTGATTTATAAGAAATCATTCTTTATTAAGTATGTGAAATGTTCTTCTCTCATATTGCAGATTTATTGTTTAAATGTAGCAACATTTAATAATAAAATGCAGCCATCTTTGTGAGTTCTGCTTTCGGAGGCTCACCCCAAGATAACATAAGAGTCATTTACGTGATTTAAATTTTCTTCCTATATGTTTATGAGGAATGTATGTTGGCATAGGAAGTCAGTTAGGGAATCTCACAGCGTTCCTCCAAAATGTCTAACTAGGCGTTACAACCTCCTTGCTGAGTACTTGTACCTTCCTTAACTGACACAGCTCTAGGTCAGTTGACTGCACTTTCCGTGCCTTACGTGGGGCACTGCCAACCATAAGATGCACCAGTTTGGGGGCACCTGGGCGACTCAGTTGGTTAAGCATCTGACTCTTGATTTCGGCTCAGGTCACAGTCTCGTAGTTTGTGAGTTCAAGCCCCACATAGGGCTCTGCCCTGACAGCTCTCTATTGCTCTCTCTGCCCCTCCCCCAACTCATGCTCTCTTTCTCTCTATATATATATAAATAAGTAAACTTAAAAAAAAAAAGCACCAGTCTGCTGTTTCCCACACACAAATAGTAAAGAATTCACATTACTTCCTACTGGGCAGGGATTCATATTGGCAGAAAGAATAGGGGAGAAAATGGCTTTTTTAATTACTTGTGCAATCAGCCCCAAACCACATTGACCTGAATTATTAGGGGTGAGGGAGTGATTATTCTGGAGTTGTCTGGAAATAAATATGAATAAGAGGATATCATGAGTTTACTGGGAAATCCAGTCTGACTGGTAGGAGGCAGTCAAGGTTTCATTCACCTCTCATTAGAACAGAACATCTCAGAAAGAAAATCCCAGTTGGGGCCACTCACTGAACATAATTTAACAGCTACTTTCAGGCATCTGTAAGTGTGAAGCGCTGTAAGGCTCTCAAGCTCTTATTGGCCGATGAGGTGTAGGTATTATGGTTGAAACCTGGATGAGACACAATGTGCCAAAGCCCAAACTCCTAAAGGAGGAAATAAAAGATTGGGTATTCACTGCCCACATGACTCTTTATATCCTTAACAAACTTAATTTAGTTTAAACACAATAAAAATTCAAAAATAAAATTGGCATGAGCTTCTATATATTTACTTAACATTTTAGCAACACACAAAATTTCCTTTCTTAAAGAGGACTAGCATTCTATAAGGTAAAACGTGTTAATTATAAAGATTGTGTTTACTATATGAAACCTCTTATTCCTATGCATTGTTTACTCCACTAAACAGGAGTAATTTTCCTGTGAGCTTTACCTTAACCTTAGCTTTCCAAAACCTTCTGATTCAAAATTATTAATCCTCGTGATTTATGGCCTGCCCTGGTATTTTTCAGTCTTTAGCATGAAGTCTTTCATTTAGAAAACTACAAGTGAACATGTGAACCTGGAGTATTCCTTAGGAACATGAATTACGAAATGTAATATAAACACAAATACCCACATTGGTACTCGTTTTACAACTTATAACTGAACTAGAACCCTCCAGTTGGATGTATTTGTAACATCCTATGGTTGAACTAATTTAAATGTATTGCAAAAGAGTAAGCTGAAAGCTGAATTCTGTTTAGATTAATCTGATCATTAAGATCCTTGTATTGGGTTACAAATCTGAGATAGCAGTGAACTGGATAATTTGAGTCTAGGCCACCCCTGCTGGATTGCTTTTTCATCTCCCATTGCAGACCTGGTGGCCTCTTGAAAGGATCAGCTGTATCCATCAATAGGTAATACCCAGTTGCCTGTTGGTCCTCAGGTAGGTCCTTGGAGGGCCCTGGCCTCACCTTGGCCTGTGCCCTTTCTGTTTTTGTGACTGGTGAAGGCTTTCCCAGAAGTCACCCTTTGAGGATGTTGATGGAGACCACTTCTGACTGGTGTGCCCCTCCAAAGAGCACCCTTAAAGACCAGAGCTGCTCACTGCAACCCAGGAGGGCACATTGGCCTCCTTACTTAGCAACATTTGGAGTCTTTGACATTAAGCCGCTCTGGCTCTTCTCAGTGTATGTCCTTGGATGTGTATCTTGACTTTTCTCCATCAGTCTTCCTCTGTCAAATAAGGACACTGTGGGTTGTCCTGAGGAATATGTACATCAGAGAGACTGGCTGAGCAGGGACTCAGGAAATGGTAATTCACACTATTGTTATTTCATGTCACTGTTCATTTACTTTTTTCAAGAGTTTGTATTGAACATACTCTGCTCCAGGAGCTATGTTAGGTTAGGTACTGAGGTGACAACCATGAACATTACAGTCTCCTCCCTCAGAGAGCTTACAGTTTAGTGAGGAAAGAAACAAATAGGAAGTTACCTACCTTTCGGTGAGATGACTGCTAAGATTGGGGCTTCTGGAACACACACGGGAGGGCTCATAACCCACTTTAGGAGCTGCTAACAAATGCTTCCAGAGAAGCTGATGGCTCCAACTTCTGAAGGAGAGGGGGTGTCATACGCAGGGACCCCGGCAAGGGATTGGAGGTGTTTGTGGGCTCCACAAGGGCCGCTATGTGCCCCAAGAGCTGAGTTCCCCAGATCCTGCAGTGCAGGCTGAACTTCTAAATAGATGGCATATTCACTGTTCAGGAACTGGTTTTCCCCATTTCCGGAAGATGTAATAAAATTGAACAAGGAATAAATGAGTGTCCATGAAGAGAATAGCAAATGACTCTGTAGTTCTCCAAAGACAAGGGGGTGGAGCTGGGAAGTCTGGAAGTAGAATTTGAAAAGGCCTGTGTTTGTCCACTGTGCATGCAGTTTTAAATGGCTGCACATTTCCCAGACCTAGCCACCATAACATAGCACGGGAGCTAGGCGAAGCCAAGACTTTTTTTTTAATGAGGTGGGAGTAACAGCTAATAATCAGAAAGCAGAACTGACAGGTTTAAAAGCAATCAGACCAAATCAAAGAGAAGAAAAGGAGAGGAAAACACGTCTCTGTGGATAACTTCTGATAGGACTCCCGTTCCATTTATAAATTGGAAATAAGCAGCTTTCCCCAAGGACACGACACCCTTGCTTATTCACATGACACAATTACCACTTTAAGAAGTCGTCTGCACTGCATTTGATTTCGGGTGGAATTTGATTTCATTATTTGATCTTGTTTGTGGGTTTTGGGGCTTGATCAATAGGTACTTATCCACACAAGAAAATACAGAAAAGTTACACTGAAAAAAATTCTGTTGATAACTTTTATGCCAGGTGATTAAATTCTGGCCTAATGTGCCAAGACGAAACCTCATAATATACATTATGCCTTTTGTTTAGTCCAAGAAAACTCACTCATCCAAGAAGTCCACTGATAGCATACTCATTTAATATAATTACCCTATTATGCATAAAATTATGTGTTTAAAGAGAGTAGGCAACCTGTTTTAATCACTGCAGTAAGTTGTAAATGAAATGAAAAACTCCTGGCTGTGATCTTAAAAGCATTCTGTACCCTTTTCTGCTGTCACTGAATAAAGGCAAGTTTTTTTCAGAATGGCATCAAAATATTGCTGTCGTTTATTTGGAAGTAAGACATCTTAAGAACTTTTCACTAAAAAAGTCATGTGGGTTGATCCATATTGCACATTACAGACTTGTCTAGATGACAACAAATTAATGCCCATGGAGGGTGTTGAATACAGGCATGGTGGTTTGGGGACCACTTCTGATTTGTAGCACTTGCTTGTTGCTGGTTAAGATTTCCATAGAAAAGATTCTTGACTGACCTGCAGTAAGAATCATTTGTCTGTCTTTGACACCTCCCTTACACCTGACCTTCAACAAGTTCTCTGATGCCATATATATATGTATGGAGTAAAAAAGAGGGAGGTAAGGAAAAATTATTTGAGCCAAACAACAGAATGATTTTAGAAAATGCCCTTTTCGGGTTAAAAAAGAGAGAGGAGAAAAATATAGACAGCAGCAACTGTGTTTTAAGGACCTTGGTGTTGCCCACAGTGCCTTGATCATAATAGATGCTCAGAAAATAGCCATTGGATGGGTGAATGAATTGGTGAAAGCAATGTCTTCACATTTTGTAAGACAGTTTGGTTGAGTATTTGGGGGAAATTCTCTGTGTTGACAAATGGATAGAGAAGAATATCACTATAGACAACCAAGAGACTATAAATGGATATTTATTCTTTGTAAAACTTTTTTCTTGTCATCCAACTCTTTGATTTATTAGGTAGGCCTTCCCAGCAGTGAGTATCAAGTAGTGGAGAAATTTAGCTCTTCTGTAGTGAGAAGTCATAACCTGGAGGTCTGAAGGCTAAATTCAACCCTTCATTGTGTTTGATAAGCCTGAGTGAATTTTTTTTTTTTGAGACATTTAAAAATGGAGAATTTTCACATGCAGATCTCTGGCTCCTCTTGTGAACTGCAAAGTCTGACAATACTGAGCCCATATTCCTGTGTGTCAGTCTGGAGTCAGATAACACCTTCCTTGTTTTTCTCCATTCTCACGTATTCCTATTGAGTCCGCCATGATAGTCCAATACCAATTGACTTTCATTAACCCTGCATGCATTATTGTTTTCCTTAAAGTAGAGGAATAGTCCTATGAATCCAAAATGACTGGATAAGCCACATATTGCCAGAAAAATGAGAGAAAGAAAATTTTGTGTGGAAGTGAATAATCATCTTGTTGAAGGATACACAAATAAAATGTCTGTGGGGAAAGAATAAGACACTGCCTGCCTCCATTATTTACTTCACTTGTATTAATTCCAATAAGCATTTGCATTAAAAATACTTTTTTAATGTTCATTTGTTTTTGAGATGGAGAGAGACAGAGCGCAAGTGGGGTAAGGGCAGAGAGAGGGAGACACAGAATCTGAAACAGGCTCCAGGCTCTGAGCTGTCAGCACGAAACCTGATGCAGGACTCAAACCCACAAACCGAGAGATCATGACCTGAGCCAAAGTTGGATACTTAACCCACTGGGCCACCCAGGTGCCCCAGCATTTGCATTTCAATTCTTGATTTCCAAATATCAATGATAAAAGGAAGAGAAAATCGAGTCTGTTGACAGTACAAGAATGGAATTAGAAATGAATTCTGGAAAAGTTCTGGGGAAGTATAAATAGCAAGAGATAGAAGAGGAAAGGAAATATTTCTAACTGAAATCTTACTTTTTTTATATATTCACTTCTTGATGAATATTGTTGTCTTGCTTCTTAATTATTCTCTCTTTCTTACTCCCATACTCTTCCCAGAAACTAGTTTGTTTATCAAAAGCCACAAGTAGGATGGACTTACAAGAAGACGAAGTCTAACACCAACCACAGTATAATGATACTAAGAGCTGTCATTTATTGTCCTTTTTTTATCTTGCCACTAGATTTAAGGTGTTTTAAATAAATTATCCCTAATCCTCATGATAAGTATTTTTTTTCTTAAATAGATTATTGTTAAGTTGGTTTCCATATAACACCCAGTGCTCATCCCAACAAGTGCCCTCCTCCATGCCCATCACCCCCTTTATCCTCATGATAAGTATTTAAGATAGCAGTTGCTACCCCTATTTTTTACATATGCCAGGACCGAAACTTAGAATGGTTAAATAATTTCCCCCAGCTAATAAAAGCAGACCAATATTCAAATTAGGTTCACATGACTGCATCGTACGTGCTTTTTCCACTTGAACTTGCTTAATAGTTGGCTAACCATTCCAACTGGATCATTAACTCATGCTTAAAAAAATAACAACCCCATCAGCCTGTTTCAGAGTTCATTGATCCTGAAGTATGGCTTAGAAAAAAATTATCCTACTATAAGTTAAGTCACAGTTGGTCTTTACTTTTCAACCTAACACATGAAAAGACTTTAAAATTTCAGAACTTTTGTTGTGTTCTTTTCTAATATGTATATAACATTATATATAAGCTATATTAGCAATAATATATAGCATATCCAAAATTCTTACATATATGTTTGTATTTTCATAATATGCAAAGGTAATCTTGGATGGAATTTAAATAGTTTCCTAACAAACATAGTTATTTGTTCATTCATTCATTCATTTAGAGCAGTAGTATATAGAAGAAATCCTGGGCTGTGAGTCAGTCAGCCCTCTATATAAGATCTGGCTCCACCATTTCCTACTGTAAGGCCTTGTTCAAGTTACTTAACTCTCTGTATTTCAGGGTTCGTTAAATTTTAAAATAGGATTAACAATGCCGGCTTTATTTGAAAAATAAAATGAGAATATATATGAGGATATGCACGTTATCTATTTCTTCTTGACTGTGCTTTAATAGCTTTCCTCTTTCAAGAAATATTTCCATTTCAATGCCATTGTCATATTTATTGGCATACAGTTCTTCATAGCATTCTCTTATTATATTATTAATATAATAAAGTATATAGAATGTTCTAGAAGATGATAGAATAATGATGTGGAGCCAGAAGTGATATCACCACTCTCATTCCTGTAAGTCGTCATTTGTGTCTTTTCTCTTTTTTAGTGCTCTTTATGATTAGAGGCTTATCAATACTATTATCTTCTCAAAGAGCCATCTTTGGGTTTTGCTGATTTTCTCCATCAGTTTTCGGTTTTCTATTTCATTAATTTCCACTCAAATACTTCTTTTTTTTTCTTTTATATTTTTTGGTATAGTTGACACACTACATTATATTATTCCAGGTATTAACTTCTCCATACATTGTGCTGTGCTCACCATAAGTATAGCTACTGTCATCACATAGCACTATTAAAAGTATCATCGACTATATTCTCTATGCTATGCCTTTCATTCTTGTGACTTACTCATTTCATACCTGGAAGCCTGTATCTCCCACTCCTCTTCATCCATATTGTCTATCCCTCACTCCCTTCCAAATGGCAACCATTAATTTGTTCTCTATATTTATGGGTCTGACTCTGATTTTTGTTTGCTTATTCAATTGTTTTGTTTTGTTTTGTTTTAGATTTCACATATGAGTGAAATCATGTGGTATTTGTCTTTCTCAGTATGACTTATTTCACGCAAAATAATACCCCGTAGGAGTGCTTTGGTGGCTCTGTCAGTTAAGTGTCCAACTCTTGGTTTTGGCTCAGGTCATGATCTCACAGTTCATAGGTTCGAATCCAACATTGGGCTCTGTGCTGGCAGTGTGGAGCCTGCTTGGGATTCTCTCTCACTCACTCTCTCTCTCTCTCTCTCTCTCTGCCTTCTCCCTATTTGTGTTGACTCTGTCTCTTTCAAAATAAATAAATATATTTTTAAACATAAAACTTAAAAAATAATACCCTATAAGTCCATCTATGTTATCACAAATGGCAAGATCTCACCCATTTTTATGGCTGAGTAATATTCCATTGTATCTATATCTATATACCACATCTTCTTTATCCATTTATCTGTTGATGGACACTTAGGTTGCTCCGTACATTGGCTACTGTAAATAATGCTGCAGTAAACATATGGGCACATCTAATCTTTTCAATTTGGTGTTTTCATTTTCTTTGGCTAAATACCCCATAATGGAATTATTGGATCATGTGGTATTTCTATTTTTAAGTCTCAGAAACCTACATACTGTTTTCTATAATGGTGGTATCAATTTACATTCCCACCAACCCAAAAAAAGGGTTCCTTTATTCCCCTACATCCTCACCAACACTTGTTATATCTTGTCTTTTTTTAATTTTTGTAGTTCTGACAGATGTAAGGTGATATCTCATTGTGATATTGATTTGTTCTATCAAAATACCAATAGCAGTTTTCACAGAACTAGAATAAATAGCACTAAAATTTGTATGGAACCAAAAAAGACCTCAAATAGCCAAAGAATCTTGAGAATCTTGAGAATAGACAATGTAACCCAACAGACACATGAAAAGATGCTCAACATCACTAAACCTCAAGGAAATACAAGTCCATTCACATATTTCTTATTTCCTTTGTTTGTCCTACTGTGGTTCACATGTTTATCCTTTCTCTAATCTTAAGGTAGAAGCTGAGTCATTAACTTGAGATAGTTTATTTTTTTCTAATAATGAACTTTGTTACTATAAATGTCCTTTCTCTAATTTCTTAAGGTAGAAGCTGAGGCATTAACTTGAGATAGTTTATTTTTTTCTAATAATGAACTTTGTTACTATAAATGTCCTAATGTACTATTTTATTTGCATTCCACCAATCTTTATATAATTTATTTTCATTCACTTAAAATACTCCAATATTTTTCTTTTGATTTGTTCTTAGACACATTTGTTTTGTTTAGTTTCCAAATATTTGGGAATCTTTCCAGATGCTTCCCTGTTAACTCATTTCTAACTTAATTTCATACAGTCAGATAGCACACTTTGTATAACTTGAATACCTTTAAATTTATTGAGACTTGTTTTATGACTCAGAATATGGTCTGTTTTGGCAAATGTTCTGTGAGTACATTAAAAAATGTGCAGGCTAGCATTTGGGCGGTAGTGCTCTATAAATGTCAATTAGGTCTATTGATTGAGAATGTCATTTATGTCAATTAACTCATAATATTGTCTAGGTTTCTATATCTTTACTGATTTTTTTTTTACTTGTTCTGTAAGTTAATGAGAAAATGGTATTGAAATCTGTCATTGATGGGGAACCTGGCCCAGGGAGAAGTCTCTTTTGTGGATGTTTCCTGCAGCCTGCGGGTGGTGGGGGTGTATCACAGGGTTTCGGGTGATCAGGCAGGCAAGAGTGGGTGGGTCGCCCCAGGGAAGGGAAGGAGCGGCTCCACACGCCGGAGTTGATCTGCATCGCATCCACCTTTGTGAACATCTTTTCCAGTGTGGTTTGAGAATGTTCTTTTAATAAATATCTTTGTTTTAGAAAAAAAAAAGCTACACAAACAAAAGCAAAACCATGGTTATGGCTTTCTCTAATTCTTCTGGCAATTATATCAGCTTTTGCTTTGGATTTGTTGACTCTCTGTGATTGGGTGAATGAATGTTTAGGATTGTTATATCCTTTTGATAAATTAACCCCATTATCAGTATGGAATAACCTTTATCCCTGGTAGATTTCTGTGCTCTAAAAGCTACTTTGTTGGTATTAATATAGCCACTCCAGTTTTCTTTTGATTAACGTTAGAGTTATTTATCTTTAGCTGTCCTTTCTACTTTCAACATACAATAATATTTAAAATATGTTTTTTGGAGGCTGCATATAACTTTAAAAAAATTTTTTTATTTTAAATCTAGCATATTTAACATATAGTATTATATTAGTTTCAGGTGTACAATACAGTGATTCAACCACTCTATACATTACTTAGTGCTCATCATGATGAGTATACTCTTAATCCCCTTCACCGATTTCACCCATCACCCCACCCACTTGCCCTATGGTAACCATCAGTGTATTCTCTGTAGTTAAGAGTCTGTTTCCCTTTTTAAATTTTTTTTTTGATGTTTATTTATTTTGAAAGAGAGAGAAAGACTGAGAGAGAGAGAGAGTAGGAGAGGGGCAGAGAGAGAAGGAGAAAGAGAATCTCAATGCAGGCGTGAACTCAGGAACCCTGTGATCATAAACTGAGCCAACATCAAGAGGTGGACACTCAACCAACTGAGCCACTCAGGTGCTCCGAAAGTCCATTTCTTGATTTGTCTATGTCTCTCTCTCTTTTATTTTCAGTTGTGCATTTTGTTTCTTAAATTCTATATATGAGTGAAATCATATGGTATTTATCTTTCTCTGGCTGACTTATTTCACTTAGCATTATACTCTCTAGCTCCATCCGTGTTGTTGCAAATGGCAAGAGTTCATTTTTTTTTTTTCTATGGATGACTAATTTATCCATTCATCTGTTGATGGACAGTTCAGCTGCTTTCATGATTTGGCTATTGTAAATAATGCTCCAATGAACATACGGATGCATGTATCCATTTGAATTAGTGTTTTTGTATTTTAGGGGTAAACCAGTAGTGTGATTACTGCATAGTTCTATTTTTTAACTTTCTGAGGAACCTCTATATTATTTTCCACAGTGGCTAAACCAGTTCACATTCCCACCAACAGTGCATGAGAGTTCCTATTTCTCCACATCCTAACCAACACATATTGTTTCTTGTTTTTTATTTTAGTTGCTGCATATAATTTTGCCTTAATTTTCTATAATATGATAAACCCTGGCTCTTAATTTAACTTAATGTCTTTTCATATGATTTTAATATGGTTGTGTTTGAATTTATCAGCTTTGCTATTTGAATTTCTATTTGCCCCATCTGTCCCTTCTTCCACTTTTTCTCTTTAAAAAAAATTCTCTGGGGTAAGTACTTTTTTATGATTTTGTTTAATTGTACTTATTAGTTCTGAATTTTTATTGTTTTATTTTAGTGGTTACCGTAGTTTATAGTATAGACTTTAAGTTGTCACACTGAAACTTCAAAAGATATTATACCACTTATTATATAGTATGAGGACATCACAAGAGCATTCTGCCACTTCGGGCCTCCTAAGTTTTATGCTATGTTGTACATCTTACTTCTACTTGTTATGAACCTCACACAGATTGCTATTATCTTTTATCTTTTATCAATTATCTTTTACCAAGATTTAAAATAATGGGGAAAATTTACTCATAGAGTTACCATTTCTGATGCTTTTCTATCCTTTGCATAGCCATGGGTTTTTATCACTCTTCCTCTGCTTGAATGACTTCCTTCAAAATTTTGCGAAATGCAGTTTTTCTTGTTTGAATTTTTTGTATGTCTGAAATAGTATAATACCGTGCTTTTTCATATGTCTGAAATGTTCACTCTGGAAAGAAATTTTTGAGGAGTAAAGATATCTTGTTTTACATGAAATGTTCCTTTTAACCTCTGGCTGCTTTTAAGATTCTGTCTTTATCTGTAGTTTTATTTATTTATTTTAAATGTTTATTTTGAAAGAGAGAGAGAGAGCGAGGCCCGCGCAAGTGGGGGAGGGGCAGAGAGAGAGGGAGACACAGAATCCTAAGCAAGCTCCAGGCTCCGGAGCTATCAGCACAGAGCCTGATGCAGGGCTCGAACTCACAAACTGTGAAATCATGACCTGGGCTGAAGTCGGAGGCTTAACTGACTGAGCCACCCAGGTGCCCCATCCATCGTTTTAAACAATTCAATTATGATGTGCCTCTGTGGTTGCCTTCATGTTTCCCGTGAAGCTTCTTTGACCTGTGGCTTATAGTTTTCATCAAGTTTGGAAAATTTCAGTCATTATTTCTTCTTCTGTCCCCCTTTCCCTTTGTCTTTGGAGACCCCACATGTACTATATTGTGCTGTTTGACTTGTCCCAGAGCTCACTGATGCTCCATTTTCTCAGTTCTATTTCATTTGAATACTTTGGTTCCTATGTCTTGAAGCACATCAGCACTCTTTTCTGCATTCTCCAATCTGCCTTTAATTGCTTCCACTCTCTTTTTCATCTCAGACTTGCTGTTTTGTAGCTCTGGAGCCTATTTTGGATTTTTTTTTTAAAAACATCTTCCATGTTTCTACTTAAGATGTCCGGTCTGTCATAGTTTTCTGGAGGTATAAGTTGCATTTATAATAACTACTTTGATATCCATGTCCACTAATTCTGTTATCTGTGTAGTTTCTGAGTCATTTCCCTTGACTGGTTTTTCTTTTCATCATGGATCTTGGTTTTCTGCTTTTGTGTATATCTGCTATATAAAAACATGAATTAAGCTTGCTGGGTAATAGGTACTTTTGTATTCCTATCACTGTGTTGTAGCTTTGTTCTGGAACATGGTCAAGTTACCTGAAAGCATTTGGTCCTTTGCTTTGATGTTTTGCCAGATAGAGCCAGGGCATCCTCTCGCTGAGGCTGATTTTCCCCTACTACTGAGCCAAATCCTTCTGAGTGCTCTACCGAGCGACCCATAATTTATGTGGTTTTCCACTGAGGCTGATGGCAACCGGCCATGTTCCCCATCCCGAGTGCTCCCAGTATTGTGCTCACTATGGCTCTCAGATGCCGTTTCTCCAGACTCAGGGTGTTCCTCATACTCATGGAGTGACCAGAATTCAGCTGACTTTCCTGGCAGACCGACTGCCCACCTCCAGAGCTCTGTTCCTTGCAGGTATGTTCTCTCTGGGACTCCGTCCCTGGAACTGCCTTGGGCTCCCTGGACTCCTTCTCTGTCTCCTCAACTCAGGGAGAACATGGAGCTCCTCATCTTTGCTCCACTGCTGCAGACTTTCTCCAGGCACTGGGAGGGGGCAGTTAAGGCCTCATCTCATTCATATCCTGTCTCTCAGGGGTCTTTCATTACCTGATGTCCAGCGCCTTGAGAACCATTGTTTCATGTATTTGCATATGTATTTCATTTTTACATATTTTGTTTTTTTCATATTTTTTTTAGTTGTTTCAGGCATGAAGGTTAATCAGGTCCCACTTTCTCCATCTTGGTCAGACCCGGAAGTCACCGAGCCCCAGACTGGACCAGATGTTCCTGGGGCAACCTCCCTGTTCACCAAGCTCAAACAGAAAGCAGCTGTCCCACTGGGCAGCCAGGAGTCTTGGTCCCCAGTTGCAGAAGAGCCGCATCCTAGCAGCACAACTGGGTGCCTGTGATAAACTGGTCTCTTTCTAAATCCCCTCTCTCAAAGCTTCCAAAGACGAAACTCTCCGACTCACAGGGGCGCTGCTTAAGATACTCTTTATCATTTTTGTTCAGAGCTTCCAGCTTCCAGAAGCACATCAGAGAAAACGAGGGGACTTTGCTAAACTTGAATCTCCTGCACTTCCTTTGGTGTTCCTTTATCCGTGTAGGTCTTCAGATTTTCCAGAGCTTACCCCCAACACACACACAATTTCGCACACAAAGACTGTGCTCGGTTCTTCGAAAACAGGTCACTACAGTACTTTTGTGAGCAACTTTCTTGGGACTTTCTTTCTATCCATATCTCTTCTGAAATAAAAGCCAACACAGCAATATTTCTACAGCAAAATCACAGCATATCGTCTCTGAGTCTCATAGACCAGGCTTTCATTCAAATCCACATATGACCTTGTGACTAGCTTTAGTTTGTAGGTTGTCTACACCACTGGAGAGAAAAGAGGGTCCTTTGTATAACATCATTTCATTCGTAGATCTCTCCTTTCTTCCACATAGAGAGGTGCACAGAATAATAGGTGGACAAAAGATAACTTGTTTCCTGTTTTAATAAAATCTGGCCAAAGCTTAATTGAACCCAAGTCCAAAGATTTTCTAGAAGATTCTGAGACCCATTTGTGCTAAGTGGTGTCTCAGCACCTCACACAATAAGGGGCCACACGTGCCTTCCTTTCACCAGGGAGAGACTCCAGTTCTGAGCTACCTCAGGAAAGAGGTCTGGGTTGGGAAACATGCAGGAAGCTTCTAACCTGCTAAGCATCCATATGTGTCATGTCCAGAGGATTACTGTTTACACCGCTGACAAGCGAGGCATGGACCTACTTGCCTCTCACAGCAAATTCCAAATTAGCTTTTGCTTTGTCATTAACTAGTTGTTCAACCTGGAGCAGAGCACTTTACCTGGGCTTGTTTCTGTTTCTTTATCTGTTAGTAAACAAAAGGCCATGACAATTTGATTTCTATGTATCTTTCCAGCCGCAAAAGTCTTTGATTGCTTATTTTTGCTTAGCTACAGGAAAAAATAACTATGAGAGAGAGTAGAATACTGCGTTTCATTCAATAAATTCAAGGAAGCAGAAGACTAAAAAGCATGTGGGCAGACCTACTCAGTGCATCCATGTGACAACAAATGATGACAAAATCTAAGTCATGAGCATAGTTCTTCTCATGTCATGGTGGCTCCCTCCTTTAGTAAACATGTCACCCTTTGAGATATTTGTATCATGGGACCATAAAAAAGAAATCAGTGGCAGAGACAGGAATAAAGTCCCAAGATATTTCAAAATCCTTTGTCCTGTATGAATCTATCATTTTATATATTGTTCTATAAAATAAATTATGCCACATTAAAGGAAAACGAACTCAGCACTGAAAATGTAAAACTTGCCATCACTGAACTTTATCTTATTAGAATCTCCAATTTAACAATGTACTAATGTGACTCATTACATTTAATGATTTCAATAAAAGTAAAGACAATAGTCCTCAGAAATCATTTAGATCTTCTTCCTGTGGTCTTTAGAAAAAGATTTTGCTCTTCCTGTGTGGATCTTCTTTAGAATTGGTCATTTAAGCACAATTTCTTCAACAATCCAAATTATGGAAATTATTAGCACAGCCAGCCACTTGCCTTCTTCAGATGACGAGCAGCGCACCGATTAGCTGCGACGCGGCACATTCCATCCATGAGTCACAGGCTATGATGGAGGCTTTCATGCCTTTGGAAGCTGTGCAGAATCTTATACATTTGACGCTAGGGCTAAACCATTCCTGGCGATAGAATTTTAATCTTACACATAAAAACTACAGAAAAACTTTAAGTGTAAGTTTTACTATTGTTGTAAAATTTCATTTTTGTGAGATTTGTGTTTCTTTTCACTTATTAAAGGATTACCATTTTAAAAAGTGGCGGTGGAAGGAGGGGCCCCTGGGTAGCTCAGTCGGCTGAGCATCCGACTCTTGGTTTCAGCTCAGGACATGATCTCACTGGTCGCAGGTTCCAGCCCTGCGTCGGGCTCTGCACTGACAGCACAAAGCCTACTTGAGAATCTCTCTCCCTCTCTTTCTGTCCCTCCCTTGCTCATGCTCTCTCTCTCCATTCCCCCTCCCAAAAAATAAATAAATAAACTCAAAAAAAAAAAAAGAAAGAAAAAAAAAAGTGTCAATGAGTGAAGAGAATTGAAAGCTATAAATTCTTTGTTTTCGGTGAGACAAAACATACTAATATTAAAGTAAATGAGAGACTTATCTTTAGGTTGTGGTATTTACATAGCTGGGCTTGTGTTAGTAGAAAACACAGAAAACATTTGTTTTCACATTGAAAACAAATAAAAAATGATAACTAAACTTTGTCATCTCATCAATGTTTTGAATTCAAGATCATTTTGAAGATCTAAGCTTTCAATAGCATTTTGTCCAGTAAAAAAAAATTTGTTGATTCACTTACCAATAGGCTATAAAATAGAACTCATAAATTAAATTTAAAAACCAAAGGATTGCAGAGTGATCCACTATAACCAAATCTGTTTGTCTATACTAGATGATACCAACTGTTATTTAAATTTTTTTTTTCAGAGATAATAAAGCAAAATACTAGATTCTGATGTGTCTGGTGCTTTACTAAAGCAAAACCCGTTATTTGTTTTTGTGTTATTCCCTCTGAAGCAGCAGGAAGAAGTGAAGACGTCATGCTGATGGTTTATCAGCATGCTTTCATGTGGGTGATCCTTCCTGTGACTCGCCGGGAGGAAAACGTGCCCCCCTCCCCCCCCATATCAGACCCCGTCACCCATCAGCGCAGTCCCTCCTCATCCGGGAAACCTGTCCTTCCCAACTGGCCTCATGTACCCACTGCTCTTTTGTAGCCCAAGCACACATTTGTGGTATCTTTCTTCACACAGCAATCATACCTTCTGTCTCATCACACCCTTTCAGCCTTTGCTAGATGAGTCTTGTGGCGGTTATTTTTCTCTGCTTATGTCTCGTCCATAAAGTTCAGGCCTCTGTGTTCTGAATCCTGAGTAAATTGTGAACTCATTCCTCCGACGTCTCAGCAGCTGCAACGTCTCAGGCTCTGTTCTAGGCAGGAGGACAGCCCAGTAAGTGACACATGACACGGATGTACCAGCTCACTCTCCTGGAGCTGACATTCTGACTGGATGAGACAGGAAATGAACAGTAACGCCCACAGGGATGTGGTGGTGTGTTAGGAATCAGCCACTGCCATGGGAGGACAGGTGGAGCTGTGCAGAAGGGACCAGACATGCAGTAGGCACAGGTCGTGCGGGGTCGCGCGATGGGGCTGCAAGCGACCGTGGGAGGTGTCTGCCCGGCAGCCGCGTGGCCTAGAGGAGCAGAGGGTGGGACATGGAGAAGCTGTGCCAGGTGTGAGCAGAATATTGGTCCCAAATTTGCCAATCAGGGAATTCACCTCCCCTAGGGGTGAGTGGATAACGGTCAGAGAATGGTAAGCAAGGGGCCAGGGAAGGGGCCCTTGCCCATCAGGTAGAAGAAATGCAGGAATGGGGACATGCTCCTTCCTGCACTCTTCCCAGCCTTGCCCATCAGGCTTAAACACCAGCCCGCGATTACCCAGAGGTGTGGCCCCTGCCTTGGGGAGAGACTCAGCGGTCTATGTGGACAGTCAACACCCTGAGCCTGGCAGTGCACTTACGTGACCTGGATTGGGAGGTTGGTTATGATGCCAGAACTCTCCGGGGGCGCTGACAGCCCCTCACAGCCTTACACAAAGCCCGGGGTCACTAGGTCCGCTGTCACTAGGGGTCACGGTGTGCCAGTGTGGGTTGTGAAACACGAAAATACTTCCAAACTACCCTCAGTAGTCACTACCCCAAGCTCTCCTCCCCGCCCCCCCCCCCCGTTATCCCTGCACTGCCCTGGTCCTTGCTGACATCTCCTGCATCCCCCTCCCTCCAGCAACTGCGAGGCGAGAGCCCTGCCCAACAGGGTGCCCAGACACAGCCACACTGGACATCCGAGCCCCTGTTGTGCAGACCGTTAAATAGAACTGTGGCCTCTGGGCCCCGCCCTCCTACCAAGGACCCGGAAAGTGCCCACGCTTCCATTGAAAGGTCACTACGCAGGGACAGCTGTGAGCTACCCAGTTAATCCTGCCCGGTTTGACCAATAGAAGCAATCACCCCACCACCTCTGGGGCCGAGTGATTACCCGCAGGACGGTTGTCGCATGGAAGGGAACGCTAAGAGTAGCAGCAAACATCCACGGTAGATGTGAGTCTCGTGGGGACAAGAAGCAAACCTTATACTTCTTGGTATGTACACACGTCATATTTGTTATCCCAGTTAATGTATGGTGCCCCTTTTATCTTAATCCTAGGAGCCAAAGGAATTTCGTCAGTATCTTTTCCCCATAGTCACAGTAGAATTATGCGTGACTTTGTTGTTACGACATTTCAAATTCAGTCAAGGGGAACAGTGCATCTGCAAAGCTAGAAAAAGTCAAGTCTTGCTTTTTACTGCTCGATAAGAGGTAATGACATCTCGAACTACATGGATTTGGGAAAGAGACCTGCGCTGCCAAGATTAACACATAATGAGGAGCACGGAGAGAAAAGCTGGCAGGAAAGTCAGAAATTCAATATTGACATTGACCAATAATGTATCCATAAATGTATATGTTATTTTAAAGAGCGAACGGGAACCAGCTTCAAATGCAGGTGGTTCACACCAAGGTTGTCAGGAGGCTTCGCTCTACCATGTGCTTTCTCATTGTCTCCTCGACTGGCTCTGTGTGCACATGTCACAGCCCCCAGTGTGTGTCTTCTCTGGAAGCCGTGTGGTGCTGTGTACTGTCTACAGCCTTAACATGCGCTAACTCTGCAGGAAGAAAGGGCTGAAGGGGGTTGATAATCAACCTGTAGTTACGTAACTGCTTATCTATTCCCCTGACAAAAGTGTAAGCACCTCAATGCACACATATTGTCTTGTTTACCTTTGGACATTTTTTGAATATGTAGCACAATGCCATGTATACAGCAGGTGCTCCATAAATGCTCATCTTGTGAATCAAAGCTTGTAGGGTCTGTTTAAGTCTCTCCATGTATGCTTCTAGCACAGCAGCCAATGTGTATGTATGACTGATGGGCACATGGGCAGGCACGGCAGAGTGAGGCTAGTGCAGTGTGTAACATGCACGCCAGACCCTGCAGAAAGAAGGGATGAAAGCATCACTGTCCGTCCTAGACAGCGCGTGGAAATGGTAGCATTTTGTATGTGTTGAGTGAAATGAAATATATTAATTATATTAATTTTCCTTGGATTTTTTTTTTTTGACTTTTTAACTGGACTATGAGAAAATGTTAAGTTACGCACCTAGTTTGCCTTCGTGGCTCACAGTAGACTGTTTTGGACAACGCCACTGTAGACAAAAACGTGGACAGCGATATGAGCTGAAGTATCTCCTGCCGCAGCCATAGCCGTGGCCTAAGCACTAGGAGGGTGGAGTGTGCAAGCTTTGCCGTCATTGGAATGGGCACATCTCTCTCATGAGAACACGTGCTCGGCAATGACAACGGTGATTAAGGACTGCGGGGTGGGCTCGCGTGGACTCCTGGTGAATCACCTCCGAGGTCGTCCCCGCCCAAGGCTGTGTTCAACAAGTGTGCCCTGAAGGCCCTGCTCAGCGTGAGCGGACGTCAGGCGGCGGAGGGGCTCCGCGTCTCAGCAGCCGCCGGTGCCGGCGTGAACAGCCAGCTCTGAAGAGCCGCAGGGCGTGCGCGCAGGTGCGTTCGCAGGTGCGTCCGGGGCTCCGCCGAAACCGCCACCAGCCCGAGCAGCTCGCACTGTTGGGAAATGTATTCAAATCAAGGCAATGTATTTCAGTATTCGTGTTTAAAAAGTTACTCATAAAATGAAAAATACTCATTAGGATAAAAAAAATGTTTTTCCTTATGAAATTGACTAATTACAAACTTGCTTTAAAATTAACTTTTTTTTTTCCACTTACTCAGATCTTGACTTTGGATCAAAACCAAAATCATAATAGCACTGGGACGCCTGGGCCGACTTTCGCTTAGGTCTTGATCTCTCGGTTCGTGGGTTCGAGCCCCGCGTCGGGCTCTGTGCCGACTGCCAGCTCAGAGCCTGGAGCCTGTTTCAGTCTGTGACTCCCTCTCTCTCTGACCCTCCCCTGCTCACGCTGTCTCTCTCTCTCTCTTAGAAATAAATAAAACATTTAAAATTTTAAAAAAAAATCATAATAGCATACCTGATTTTATTCTTTTTTTTTTTTAATGTTTTATTTATTTCTAGCAGAGAGAGAGAGAGAGAGAGACAGCGTGAGCAGGGAGGGTCAGAGAGAGAGGGAGAAGAGAAACAAGAGGCAGCACAGAAGCCCGCGCGGGTCTCCCCCACGAACGCGAGATCATGACCTAAGCGAAAGTCGGACGCTCAACCGACTAAGCCACCCAGGCGCCCCAAGAGCGTCTTTTCTATAAGTATGATATTCTGAAGAAAAAAAAAATACCTCAGTCAAATAATCTCCAATAGGCATTTGTTTAATAAACTCTTTATTTCCAGTTATCACAATGAGATATATTGTTGAAAATATTTTTAAAGTTTAATATTTACCAATAAAGCCTTTATCTTTTTGTAGATAAATTATTTAGTTATCTTTTATGTTGCAAGAAATGCAATGCAGTATCAGCTTTTCTGAACTTGAATCTAAACTGATTAAATCCCTTAATAACAGCTGCACATCATAAAATAAGCCAATAATCTCTGGATAGTATCCTAACTACTAAGAATTATAATGACATATTTCCCAGGCATGTACACCACACATAAAAAGTGAAATCATCTTCAAAGGTAGAAAATCTATACTGTAGCATTTTAATAATGTTATCCTCAATGGATTTGAATTATTGACAATCACATTATGATTGTTATTTAAGTCATTACAACTTTGAAACGTTTTCAAAAAGTACATATTTTATAAAGAGATAGAGGAAAATGGCCAAAAGAAACAAAAAGCTAGATTTTTGCGTTTACCCAGATTTATACCATTTCCAATGTTTATCATTCTTTTCCAAAGTTCCAAGTGTCCCAACTGAGGTCTTTTTCTTGAAAAAATGTTCTCTTCCCTTACTGTGTCTTGCTTATAATATAGATCTGCTGCTTCTAGTTATCTATCTGAAAATGTCTATTTCACCTTTCCTTTTTCATTGTTGTCTTGCAGTTTTATTGAGAAATAATTGTCATACATCACTGCATACGATTCATGTATAGAGCATGATGGTTTGTATTACATGTATTTAAAATTATTACCACCATAGATTCAGCTAACATTCATCTTCTCAAATAGATACGATAAAAGAAAGAAGAAAACAATATAGAAAACATTTTCTCCTTGTGATGACAACTCTTAGGATTTACTGTTAATAACTTTCCCATATTTCCATATATATATGCATGTATGTATATATACACACACACGACAGTGTTAGTATAAACTTCCTGGTGCACATCACATCCCTAGTACTTAATTATAACTGGAAGTTTGTACCTTTGACCACCTTCCTTCAATTTCTCCACCCCACCCTCTGCCTCTGGTAACCACAAGTCTGATATCTCTCTCTCTCTCTCTCTCTCTCTCTCTTTCTTTCATTTCTTGATTTCACATATAAGTGAGATCATACAATATTTGTCTTTCTCTATGTGACTTACACTTAACATAATGTCTTCAAGTTCCATCCATGTTGTCATAAATATAAGACTACTTTGTTTTTTTATGGCTAAATATTATTCCACTGTATATATGGATATATATATATATATATATATATATATATATATATATATATATATAGCTATTGCCTTGTGTATTTGTATTGTATATATATGTGTGTGTGTTTTATTGTTTTATCCATCAATGAACAGTCAGGTTGTTTCTATGTTTCGGCTATTGTAAATAATGCTGCAATGAATGTGGGGGTGCATATATCTTATCAAGATAGTGTTTTTATTACCTTTGGTTATATTCCCAGAAGCGGAATTGTTGGATCATATGGTAGTCCTGTTTTTAATTTTTTGAGGATCTCATGTTGTTTTCGACAGTGGCCTCTCCACTTTACCTTCGTACCTATGGTTCACGGGGGAGAAAAAGCACCTATGCCTTTTCTCCACATTCTGGCTAGCACTAATCTCTTATCATCTTGATGATGGCCCGCCCATGCTGACAGGTATGAGGTGATACTCCATTCAGTTTGCATTTCTTCAGTGGCTGTTGAAGTTGAGTATCTTTTCAAGCATCTGTTGGCCTTTCCTATATCCTTTTTGGAGAAATATCTATTCAGGTCCTTCACCCATGTTTTTAACTGGGTTATTTGGGATTTTTGCTGTTTAGTAGTATGAGATCTTTATAGGATTTTGAATATCACTTTACTTATGCTTTGCAAATATTTCTTTTTCCTTAGGCTGTCTTTTCACATTTTTGATTGTTTCTTTTACTGTGAAGAAGCTTTTTCTTTGTTGTAGTCCCACTTGTTTATTTTTATTCTGTTGCTTGTGCTACAATTTTCATGTTCAAAATATCATTACCAAGACCTCTCTCTGGTAAGGAGCTTTGATACTATGTTTTCTGCTAGAAGTTTGAACGGTTCAGGTCTCACAATTACGTCTATTTTTTTTTAACATTGAAGTCATTAATCCGTTTCAAGTTAATTTTGTCAAGTGTAAGTTACAGGTCCAGTTTCATTTTTTTTATATGCAAATATCCAGTTATCCCAGAAGCATTTACTGATGAGACTGTCTTTTTCTCATTGAGTATTGTCTCCGTTGCCAAATATTAGTTGATCACATATGTTTGGATTTATTTCTGGGCTCTTGATTCTGTTCTATTGGCCTATTTGTTTGGTTTTACACCACTGTTATACTGGTTTCGTGGCTATAAGCTTTATAGTGTCGCTTGAAATCAGGAAGTGTGATGCCTCCTGCCTTGTTCTGTTTCAGGACTTCTTTGGCTATTCAGAGTCTCTTGTAGTTCTGTATACATTTTAGTGTTTGTTTTACTTCTGTAAAAAGTGCCATTGGAATCTTACAGGGATTGTATTGGATCTAGAGGTGGCTTTTGGCAATCTTGGCATTTTAACTATATTAATTGTTCTAATACATGACCATGGGACACCTTTTCATATATTTGTGCCTTCTTCAATTTCATTCATCATTGTCTTGAAGATTTCAGCAAAGAAATCTTTCTTCTCCTTAGTTAAATTTATTATTAGGTATTTTATTGTTTTTGATGATACTATAAATGAAATTGATCTCTTATTTCTTATTCAGAAATGTTGTTAGTGTATCGATACACTACTGATTTTTGTATGTTAATTTTGTATCCTACAACTTTACTGAGTTTATTTTGAGTTTTTCATTGAGTCTTCAGGATTTTTTTTTAATCTCTCTTTCTATTCTGAATGAAAGGCTTGCTGGATGGAGGATTCTTGGCTGCATATTTTTTCTGTTCATCACATTGAAGATCTCCTGCCATTCCTTTCTGGCCTGCCAAGTTTTAGTAGATAGGTCTGTCACCACTCTGATAGGTTTCCCTTTGTATGTTAGGGCCCTTTTCTCCCTAGCTGCTTTCAAAATTCTTTGTTCTTATATTTTGCCAGTTTCACTATGATATGTCGTGCAGAAGATCGATTCAAGTTACGTCTGAGAGGAGTTTTCTGTGCCTCTTGAACTTCAGCATCTACTTCCCTCCCCAGGTTGGGGAAATTCTCTGCTATAATTTGTTCAAGGACTCCTTCAGCACCTTTCCCTCTCTCTTCCTCTTCTGGGATTCATATGATATGGATATTGTTCTGTTTGATTGTATCGCTGAGCTCTCGAGCTCTTATTTCATGTTCCTGGGTCAGTTTATCTCTTTTTCTCAGCTTCCTCTTTTTCTATAATTGTGTCTTCTAAATCACTTATTCTCCTTTCTGCCTCTTCAATCTGTGCATTGGACACCTCCATTTTATTATGTATCTCATTTACAGCATTTTTTAATTCATCATAACTATTTTTGAGCTCCATAGTGTTTGTAGCCATAGTTTCTCTGTCTTCCATCCTTTTTTCAAGCCCAGTGATTCATTTTATGATTATTGTTCTAAATTCTTGTTCAGTTATGTTGCTTATATCTGTTTTGAGCAGTTCTTTAGCTGTCAGTTCTTCCTGGAATCTCTTTGGAGGAGAGTTCTTCCGTTTCGTCGTTTTGGTTAGTTTTCTATCTCTTTTTAGTTTTAAAAGCTTGTTGTACACTCTGCCCCTGCGAGTTCTGCCGTATTAAAGAGGGCTCTTTGGCTGTCCAGGGCCTGTCCATTCAGGAAGTGTTCTTTGAATGGTGTCTCTGGGTTTCTCTTGTTGAGAGTTTGGTTATTGTGTTTCCCTACTCTTGGCGCTATTTGGGGCTCTCCACCATGTGTACTTGGCCTATTCCTTGAGGCAGCCCTTACCCTCTGCGGCTCCTCCTGCTCCTTCTTCGGACCCAAACTTCATCGCAAGTGCGCGGTCCCAGCGACGGCTGGGAACCGGCTGGCGGGGCTCGGAGGCTTGGGGTGGGGAGCGGGTGGCGCAGGGGGCGCAGGCTGGGGTCGCCAAGGAGTCGGTGGGAGCAGACCGCGCCCAGGGGGTGGAGGGCACTGGCCGGGTCCTGGTTCCGGTAGCGCTGCCACTCTGGGCCTCTGGGGCGCCCTTGCCAAGAGGGGGCGACGAAAGTGCGTGTCTGGGAGCTCCATGGCCGTGGGGGAGGGGGGAGGTGGTGGTTTGTTCATGTTGTTTTTAATCCATTCGGCCATTCTATGTCTTTTGATAGGATAATTTAATCCATTTACATTTAATTATTGGCAAATAAGCACTTACTATTGCCATTTTGTTAATTGTTTTCTGATTGTTTTGTAGATCCATTATTCCTTGTTTTTGTTCTCTCTCTCTACTATCTTTTGGTATCAGTATATTTTGGTTTCTCTATTATATTTTTTTCTGTAATTATTACAAGATTTTTTTCTTGTGGTTACCATGAAATTACATAAAATAGCTTAAACCTGTAATACTCTATTCAGTTCTATTAACTAGAATTCAAATAATTTGCTCTTTTGCCTCCCCCTCTCACATTTAGGTTATTGTTATTACAGTCTCTGATTCTTTATATTGTGTAACTAGTTACAGATTATTATATTTAGAGTTATTTTTCCTATGATAATTTTTTTAAACTAGATTTGTGAGTTCTGTATGACTATTAACATACTGCAGAATCTAACTATGGCTACATATTTACCTTTACCAGTGAGGTTTATTCTACCTTTATGTACCTTATGAAAGGCTGGTCTGGTGGTGATGAATTCCCTTAGTTTTATTTGTTTGGGAAAGTTCTTATCCCTCCTTCATTTCTGAAGGACAGCCTCACCAGCTATTGAATTCTTGGTTCATAGATTTCCTCTCAACATTTTTAATATGTGATCCCATTCTCTCCTGGCCTGAAAATTTTCTATTGAGAAATACTCCAGTAATCTTGTGTGATTTCCTTTGTATACAACTTCTCTTTTTTCTTTTGCCACTTTTAAAATTCTTTCTTTGTCTTTGACTTTTGACAGTTTAATTACAATATGTCTCAGTGTAGCCCTACTCAGAATCAACCTGTTTGGAGTCCTTCAGGCCTCATGGATCTGGATGCCCATTTTCTCCCCCAGATTCAAGAAGTTTCAGCCATAATTGCTTTAATATATATTTTCTGTCCCTTTCTTTTTCTCTATAATTCCCGCAGTGCAAATATTGTTTCTCTCCATTGGGTCCTATAATCCCTGTAGGCTTTCTTTACTGTTTTTTTTTCCTTTCTTTTTTGCTCCTCTGGGTAATTTCCAGTGTCTTATACTCCTTGTTGCTGATTCTTCTGCATGGTTGAATCTTCTTTTGAAAGCCTCTATGGAGTCTTCAAATTAATTTTCCAACTCTCAAATTTCTGTTTGTTTGTTTTTTGATGGTTGCTATTTTCTTATTTAACTTATTTTGTCCATACATTGTTTTCTTGATTTCTTTTAGTTGTCTGTGCTTTTTTTGTAGTGCACTAAACTTCCTTAAGAGGATTATTCTGAGTTCTTTGATTGTTCCTGGATCTCCATTTCTGTAGGGTCACTGATTGAAGCTTTATCAGTTTCTTTTGATGGTATCATATGTACCTGATATTTCATGATCCTTGATTCCTTACACTTGTATCTGCACATTTGAGTAATGGTCTTTTCCTCCAGACCTTACAGATTTGCTTTGGCAAAGACAGTATTTCACCAGTCAGCCCCGTTTGGGTTTCTGGATATAGATCAGCTGGTAATGTCTCTGGGCAGATGGGGCCTGCTATTATGGTATATTTTGGGGTGAGGCAACTGTTTGAGCTCTGAAAGCAAGGGATGAGGTGTGCCAGTAGCTGAATAGAACTGCTAGTCTGGTTTCCTACCCAAATGAGATTGTTGGACAGGCTCTGTGGCTGCCTGAATTCTCTGGTCATGTTTACCAGATGATCAAGATTGATTACCATATTCAGTAGTAGACGGAGGTATGGATTAACTTCCCTGGCCAGCAGGGCAGCAAACCAGGTCCCAGTGCCTGTTCAGCTTGTTGTTAGGGTCTAAATTAGACTTTAGTGAGCACTGAATTTCCTGCTCAGGTGAGGTCACCAGTTTTGTTCTGCAGACGGGCAAAGCCATGGACTTGATTCTGTTCTAGTGCCGCTGTTCTTGAATGGTGGATGCAGTTTCCCTTGTGCTCTGGTGAGTCTGCCTGGTCAGATAGGCTGAAGGCTATATTCAGTGATGAGTGGAGCTATTAATTAGATTCCCTGCCTGGGCACAGCAGGAGAGGTAGCTCTAAAACTGGTAAAGCTCTTTGTTTGTTATCTCAACTCAAGCCAAACTGCATCCCATGTTCTCTGGCAGGACAAGGGCACTGGCTTTGCCCTGCAGACTCTTGGCTCTGTCTGCTCTTCTCTCAGCTCTAGCACTGCTGGTCTACACAGATTTCAGAAGTTGTCACCAACCCTCCAGGGTCGGTGGGGCTCTGTCCTGCCCAGGGGAGAAAGGGGAGGAGTCTCTCCTGGCTACTCTTAATTTCCCAAACAGGATCTTCAGCTGGGAGGGGCCAGGAGCTACCCTTGGTCTTATGTATGAATTAATCCCCCTGCTTTGCATAGGGCTGGAAGTTCCCCACCCATCACTGGCTTTGTTTTGGGAGTTATCTGTTGCACCCAGTCGTTGCTGCCAGTCCATCTGCCCAAATGAGCTACAAGGTACTGTCCACAGTGGGTGGGCTGCACTTGGCTGTGCATGGGCAGACTGGACTCGAAGGCTCGCCAAACCCCTCATTTGAGGATCCAAATCAGGCCAATCTACACCCTACCGTACCTCCTGATCAGAGTGCAACTCTGACTTGGGTCTGCAGATGAGAAAAACCTCTGGTTGGGATTACTACTTGGGCACTGCAGATATGAACTCAGTTTGCCAAGATCTGTGTGTTGGTTTGTACAAGTCCCTACCCCTTTCTCTGTCACAGACTCCCCAGGGAGTAGGCACTACAGATTTTCCTGCAGGATCTAGTAGAGGCTCCAACAAGGTGACTCACAGGACTGTGAGGGAGGAGCTGGGGTATTCCCCCTGGGTTCTCTTTTTCCACTGGAGGACCGAGAAGCTCAAGGGGAGACCTCTCCACGTGGTGCTACACTGGCCTGGGGGAGGGGTAGTCAACATTCCCTGCTTCTCTTTCCCTTGCAATGCAGTCTGTCCTCGTCTCTGGGGTGCAGGGGGTGGGGTTACTTCTCTCAGTGGTATCTTGCTCTTGAATAGTCGTTTCCCCTGTTCTTGTGAGGGGGGAGCAAAGTAAGGAATGACCTGTGTTGCCAGCTTGGGTGACGTTACTCTGTTCTAGTAACTTTTTATAAACCTTTGCTTGGTTGGATTGTTAGCAAAGATAGAGGACACGACCTATACATAGTACCTTGTTTCCTTTCTTTATCTGTGATGTTCCTTGTTTCCCTCTTACTGAATGAGACTAAAAAGATGAGCATTGCTTTGTGGGAAGCAAAGGAATTCTTTGGAATTCTAGAAAGGTATTCTAGGAAGATGTGGTGACCAGACTGAATTGTCTCTAAGACACAGCCCGCAGCACCTTCAGCAGTGCACATCTTCTCTGGGGCAATGTGTCCAGGCTCTCTGGGTGGAAGGGAACAGGTAACTTCTATTGCCTGTTTCTCTCAAATATGATAGTGTTATTGACCTCTCCCCGACATACCTGTTTTTTACAATTTTTTCAAGAGGGGTGGGCTAGTTGTAATTTTTCCTCAGTGAATGGCTGTGTGTGGGAGAGAGGACAAGTGCGATGACTGGGAAAAAGCTACTCGCGGAAGTCCAAACAATCTCTTGTCTTTCTGATTCAACAGCATCGAAAAGAAATGGAGATGAAAAGATCAATGCCAAAGCATAGATTTATTATCTTTCTTTAATTCCTCATGTCTGCCACCAGATTCAATCCTCACTTAATTCAGAAAATCGATGCCAAGCATATTAACAGAACTGGAAGTATTTTTGTAATAACAAACTTGTAAAATCCTTGAAAAATATCTTTTGACTAGGTTTCCATGAATTAACGATACAAATGATGAATGTGTGGTTAGAAGAAACAAACTACCTAAAGAATCTAATGAGTTTTTTTTAATAATTTGACAAACACAACAATGTTACAAAATGACAGCATTTCTATCCTTTATTTATTTGGCAGGAAAGCTAGAAGTACCAATGTTTGTTTTTCAATGAAAACTATACACTAAATTTACTTTGACTTCAACAAATGTAAATTTTAGGAGTTCAAATATATTAGAATTCCATATTATTATAAGCTCTAGTAGCTTTATAAATGCTGGGTAATGTAAACTAATTCATTTAGAATTCCCTTGATCTTCTACTAAACATATATTTCAATAATATTTCATAAAGTCACTAGGATTGGGTCAATATCAATTTCTCATTATTTTATGTATACTACCTCATATGAAACTGATATCAGAAAATATGTTTGATCTTAAAATATATTCAAAATTTTTATTCTCATGACTAGGAGAATTTTTTAAATTCAAATAGTTAGTTTTAATCTATTTTTCACTAGGTTGACTCTGTTGAGGCTACTATTTGAATAAACTTTAAAATCAGACAGATATCAGCATCTAAAAGTATAAGCTTACCAGTATGCCTCTATTTTGTGCTCACATGAGGTATTTAAACAATACCAAATATTCATAAAATTCAGAGGTCCTAAGAGTTGACCACAAT
Organism: Proteles cristata cristata; assembly: GCA_017311185.1. Taxonomy (NCBI): domain Eukaryota; kingdom Metazoa; phylum Chordata; class Mammalia; order Carnivora; family Hyaenidae; genus Proteles; species Proteles cristata. Next base: position 283,192 of record JAESUZ010004109.1, on the reverse strand, counting down.
GTAGATCATTATGAAGTAGTCTAAAATAACTCCCCCAAATATTAACAGTCTTCTTTGTTTCCTTCTTCAATTCATATTTGCTATTAACAGGAAGTTAATGTCTGCCAAAATCTTTGGCTCACATTTTTTCCCTTGAGTTACCCATTTCTTTAGGTTTAAATGTTATGGTCAAAAACTATGATGAAAGTTTTTATAGGCAAACTGTTAATTTTCCATGGATTATTTTTTGTAGCTTAAGTCCAGTAATTTTGTTAAAATAAGACCCAGTGTTGGTCTTTCAGGATTACATTTTTGGAGTCTATGATTCTACTTTTCAATATATATCTTTGACTTATTATTCTTTAGGAATATTTTCTTGAACTATAATATTTTAGTACACATCCTTTTCCCCTGCTCTGGGTTTCTTCTCTGCAAATTGATCTATGGTTAAGTCCATTTTCCTATCTTCATCTGTCTTCTCTAAACCCTGTTCTATCATTCTCTGGGGACCTTATATATTTTATATTTTCCTCTTCTCCACCTTCTACTTTTTTAAACTATTAACTATTATCTGCTATAACCATTCTTTCTTGTGTGTTTTTTTTTTGTTTGTTTTTGTTTTGTTTTGTTTTTTACAATTTAGGCTTTCTTTTTTATTGTAAAAGCGTTGTAAATGCTTTTTGGAATTCTATCACTTCATTTCTTAAATTGTTTTCTGACTTGATTTTTTTAAATGTCTTCTGTCACTTAAAACCTATCTTATCTTGTTTTGAAACATTAGCTTGCAAGTTCTTCTAGATGGGGATATGTCATCTTAGCATGCTTTTATTATTTGTAAAGATATTAATAGGGGCACCTGGGTGGCTCAGTCGGGTAAGCCACCGACGTCGGCTCAGGTCATGATCTCATGGTCTGTGGGTTCAAGCCCCGTGTAAGGCTTTGTGCTGACAGCTTGGAGCCTGGAGCGTGCTTCAGATTCTGTGTCTCCTTCTCTCTCTCTCTCTCTCTCTCTCTCTCTGCCTTTCCTCACCCATGCTCGGTCTCTGTCTGTCTCAAAAATAAATAAACATTAAAAAATTTTTTTTAAAAAGACATCAATATGCCCCTTGGTCTCTTTATTAAAAAAATTATTTTATGTGGGGCTTGACAATTCTTTCTATCTCCCTGCCCGTTTAGAGAGGAAGAATTGGTCAAGTTAGCTTTTCTAGTTTCACTGCTCTAGAGCTTCCTCTTCCATCTCTACCTCCAAACTGGTTAAAAAATGTCATTGTAGTTTTTAAAATCCATCTTCTCTCATGTCTTGCCCGTCTTTAAGTTAACATTCTCTTTCCTTTCCTCCTCTGCTCAATTTGGATTTTATTCCTCAGTGGAAGGTTTTATACTAAAAAGAACCTGGGAGTATTTTAGGTTAAAGAAACCCTTCAGGAGCACCTGGGTGGCTCAGTCAGTTACGCATTTGACCTTGGCTCAGGTTATGATCTCGGGGTTTGTGTTTTGGAGGCCCCCAGCGGGCTCTCTGCTATTAGTGCAGAACCCACTTTAGATTCTGCTTTTCTCCCATCTCTCTCTCTCTCCGCCCCCTCCTCTTCTTGAAAATAAATAAACATTAAAAAAAAAAGAGAGAGAGACCTTTCAGATTCTTTCTCAGACCCCTGTCACTACCCACGAACAGGAGTTGACACAAATCTCTTCTAGCTTCATAGGACAGGCTGCCCTACTTTGCTCCCCGCAAATGCTGCTGAAATTTCAGCCCGTGAATCACAAGATGCCCTTTGCCTTCCTCCCCCCTCCTCTGCACAGCTGCTGAGGCCACAGGGGCCTCACAGAGGCCACACAGAGGCTGAGGTCTCAGTTGCTGGCCCCACCCATGTAGAGTCTGGGCACCATGGGGCACCGTGCACGCAGTTTGGTTGGAGCTTCTGTGTATATGCCTGGGCTTAGCTGCCCCATTTGCTTTCTTTGTTCTCATAAGGGGGTCAGGAAAAATTCAAAACTATACCAGTGTCATGTTTCCTGAATTCTTCCCCTTTTGCCTGTAGACACTGACTCCTGTGCTAAAAGCTTAGGAACTTCAAGTCTGAATTTTCTCAAGATGAATAAGACCTCCTCAACTTGAGCAAAATGAGGAGCAAAGTGGCCATTTCAGATATGTTTGGCAAGATAGATGGCTTTTTACTGGCAAAAAAAAAAAAAAAGAAATCCTTAGAGGATCCTAATTATAGTAAATAATTACTCAGAAACAAGTTGCCCTTCATTTAAACTGTCAGGAAACAACGTATAGAAGACATCATACTTCCAGTCTCTACCACTTCAGGGTACGGTACAATCTTAAGGCCCAATGCCAAGGGCACAGGCCAGCTGCTACAAAATTTAATTAAAACAGTTTTGATAATTAGCGCAACTTGTTTTGGATGTGAAAATATTTCTTGTGTGAATATATCGGTCACCTTGTCAGTTATGGGGGGAGAAGAGAAATCCTACAACATATGGAGCTGTGAACCAGTTAATAAAGAAAAAAAAAAAACCCACAACTTGGCATTGCTTTTGAACTATTCTGCATTCTTTGTCACCCTCATAGAAACAATAAAAATGAAACCAACCATGCTTATCCCCCCAATCTGATTCATGTATATACTTTAAGAGACAAATGACATTATGCTTTATTTAAAATTATTTTGATTGAAATTAATGGAAATGAACCCAAACCAGTTTAAGCAGTGGATATTCTATGCACTGGTTGCCTTGAGTCCCACAGCCCGCATTAGGATCTGTTTAGCTATTTCCTAGTTGTGACTTACAGTAATCTTTCTTAGTATTGTCATATTCTTACTTTTATTTACTTAAAGAATAACAAATCACAGAGACAATTTTCCCCCATTGAGTATTTGATTCTGAAAGGTCCATTGCTTTCAAATAGTATTTTGCTATCCAAACTGAGTATTGCAACTATTCTAAAAATGTCACATTTGGGGGGCGCCTGGGAGGCTCAGTGTTAAGCGTCTGACTTCAGCTCAGGTCATGATCTCACGGTTCATTCAAGTCCCACTGAGCTGACAGCTCAGAGCCTGGATCCTGCTTCCGATTCTGTGTCTCCCTCTCTCTCTGCTCCTCCCCCACTTGGACTCTGTCTCTCTCTCAAAAATAAATAAACATTAAAATACATTTTTTGAAATGTCATGAGGTGGGGCACCTGGTGGCTCAGTCGGTTAAGCGTCCAGCTTCCACTCAGGTCATGATCTCGCAGTTCGTGGGTTTGAGCCCCGCGTCGGGCTCTGTGCTGACAGCTCAGCGCCTGGAGCCTGCTTCAGATTCTGTGTCTCCCTCTCTCTCTGCCCCTCCCCCACTCTCTCTCTCTTAAAGAATAAATAAGCATTAAAATAATATAAAAAATTAAACATTAAAAACAATGTCACATTTAGAAAGAAGAGAGACTGCCGTGCCTGCTCCTCATCGTCCAGTACTAACACTGCTGCCATCATCAGTCAGCAACATGCCTGCAATGAATTCCGGTTGTCTTCTCCAAACCCTGTTGTCGGCACCTGTGGCTTCAGTTACACTCCCTCCCCTCTCCTTTCCTCAGTGGCTGCACAGTCTGATCATGTTACTGCCTTGATCTTTCTTTAAGCGTCTTGTAAGGGTTCTTCCCGCTGCTTGCCCAGAATATGATCCCTGGACCTCTTCTCACTTCCTCTGAAGATCTATCACTTCAGCCTCCGTTTCTCTAATAAGTCCCCAGCTCACTCGGGGTGCCTGGGTGGCTTAGTCGGTTAAGCGTCCGACTTTCGCTTAGGTCATGATCTCGCGGTTCGTGGGTTCGAGGCCCGCGTTAGGCTCTGTGCTGACTGCTAGCTCAGAGCCTGGAGCCTGTTTCAGTCTGTGACTCCCTCTCTCTCTGACCCTCCCCTGCTCACGCTGTCTCTCTCTCTCTCCTAGAAATAAATAAAAAATATTATAAAAAAAATAAAAACCATCATTGCAAAAAGAAAAAAAAAAAAGCCCCCAGCTCACTTATCCAGATATCTCCTGGCCTTGTCCACTTCACTTGGGTGGCACAGGGTGGCTACCATGGAAATCATAGCATCAGATACGTCCCCCAATCACAGACCCGCCCTCCATCCTGTCCCCCATCTGGGGGGACACGTGGTACTGAAAATAGAAGACAGGAGCTATTCCTGATCATGGGATCTTCCTCACACCCACTTTTAAATCTTTTACTTACACCTTTTACAGCTGTCTTCTAATTGTCTCATTTCTCATTCCAACTCCTCAGTCCCTGGAAGAGCATCTTTCCACTTCCTTCTTAATGAAATAGAAACTGCTGACAAGGACCTTCATAACCTGGGACCAGCTCATCTCTCAAAATTGCCCCCCCTTCTAGCCTAACCCTCAGCCACCCTGAACCCCACAGTCCCACAAGAGCAACAGTCACAGACATTCCCGTCTTTCCTCTCCTGCCCGGGTGCCCTTCCTGTCTCCCATCATTCTGGGTTACGTTCCTTCTTCTACATACCAAATGTTTGAGTTTCCTTTTTGTAGCTTCTACTTTTATTGTAACAACAAAAATATCCACTTTACTACCCTGAAATATTTAAATTTTTCTTTTAGAATTCTTACTTTAAAAGAACAGTTATGGGGTGCCTGGGTGGCTCAGTCGGTTAAGCGTCTGACTTCGGCTCAGGTCATGATCTCACGGTTCATGTGTTCAAGCCCCGTGTTGGGCTCTGTGCTGACAGCTCAGAGCCTGGAGCCTGCTTTCGATTGTGTATCTCCCTCTCTCTCTGACCCTCCTCTGCTCACGCTATCACGTAAATAAATAAAACATTTAAAAAATTAAAAAAGAAAAAAAGAACAGTTATATGCAGCGAACTAGTGATGCTCTACTGACAGGCTATGCCTGGTAAGTCTATTGGTGCTTATAATAGCCATCTGAATTCTGTTCGGCCCAGCTAGGTAAAGGCCGGCTACCGGTCACAGGAAGGAAAATGGACTCAAACAATTTCAAGAAGAATGAGGCCAGAGATCCTTCTATTCAATTTAATTTCCACCGAACATTCCTTGAACATCAACGAGGTGTTCAATAATGTGCACTGTACAAGGAATTGGGAATTCAGTGATAAGCAAGACAGACTTAGACCTTCCTCTCATGGAACTTGCGATCTGAGCAGCAGGAGAAACAGATTAAATAACCAGATAAACACATTATTTCATCACTGTAGACAAGACTATGTATTACATGGCAAGGCAACGGTCATTGTCTCCAGTTGAGTTCTTCGTGGCTTCACCTTCTCCTGGGCCTCCGTGATTCCCTTCCTGAAGGCTCCGGTCGCCCTTTCTGAGAGAGTGTCCACCTCATGTAAGATGCTAAGGATAACCTGGGAGAGGTGATGGCAGCTCAGGGTGGAAACTGGGGGGTCCGATTCTTCATGGAACATCTTTGTAGAACTTGTTTCTTGCCAACACAAACGTCCCAGACTCACTGAAATCCAACTCAGTAGGCTACATGCCAATTCTAATTACCTGCTCCAGTGATTCATCCATTATTATGTGTAATAGAATTAACTGCAGCACTGAACCCACACTTTTGTGGATTATTTGCCATTTTCCTCACAGTTTTCAACATTTTAAAAATCTGTGTGTCAAGTCAGAGATTTAGGAATAATGAAATTTCCTTTGATTCGTCCTGGGTCATGATTTCCTTATAAAGAATTGACATTGAATTTGCTTAAATAATTCCCTGCTTCCTTTTCCGTGATACTTCCATCCCATAAAGACAGAAGGGAGAAAATTTTGTGACCATCTGTCCCCAAGGGCTACCATCCTCAGCAATCTTGAGGATTTTTTTTTCATATTTTTACTTTTACTTGTTGAAGAATTACAAAGCACCTAGATCTTATTTTGAAGTAAGTGAAAAAGTTAACATGTCTATTTAGCTTTCCAAGCCATTCCGTTTGTCTTTGGCAATTCTCTGATGCTGAGTACAAACCACTATTTTAAGCAAATCACTTTGTGTAATTTTGAGAGTAAAATGTGGATGAAGTTTGCTGCAAGCATAACAAATCAGCACGGTTAGGACTTGTTTTTCCCTTGAATTTCAAGTTTGAGGCTTTCCCTTTGCTTTGTAGGGGAAAGAACTAGGCAGTGTGAAGTCTTCAGTTCCTGTCCAGAGTTTGGGGACACTGGTTCCTTCCCTGGAAGCTTCCAGGCCTAGACTGGGAGGTGGCCACCTGGGAAGGGAGGTGTGCCCGGAGGGTCTCCCACACTCAGACAAAGGGCTCAAGTTAAAGCTCAAAGTCTGTTCTGTAGATGCAGATAGATGACCAATTTAGACAAGTAACAGCGAAAGACAAAAAAAAAAAAAATCTTTTTTTAAACAACATTGATAAGAAAGAACGACATCCTTTTATGTTTATCTCACTGGAGGCCTTGTGTGAGAATCAAGAAATTCAAACCCAGAGGAAAAAAACGTGTACGTATTTAGCCAGGCTGTGTCCTTGCACTTCAGACAATAGTCAAGGGAACCTTTCTGTCTCCCTGCTAATTTCACACTTAGACGATAGAGAATCGTTAGAATTATAATTCTAGCTGTCACTCTTGTCCTTTTGCACAGTTAATGGAATTTGTGTGATAACAGACGTTATTGAATATTATACTTTCCCACGAATTATTCCAGTGCGGTTTAACTATTACTATTATATATAACATGACCTTTCTAACTGCGGCATTGCTTTGATAGAACGATTTTATAAAGTGACTAAAACACGTCATACTGTTGAACAGGAAGACGCACAAGATATATTCTAGATTAAGAAAAAAAAATATTTAAAACACATCAGAGTCCTACAGTTGCTTTTGTGTGGTGGCCGTAGTGACCTGTTGGCAGGGCCGTGGGCAAGGGTTCTTTGAAATCACCTCTCATGTTCTCCCATCTGACTCTTTTCCCAGGTAAGTATCTGTTAACTCGCTTTTGTTCTCCATTTAACTGTTAGCTCCTTGGGGGCAGGGGGCCCATCCCATACCAGGAACATCTGGTTGACAGCACATGGGGACATTCTGTAAATATTTGGCAACTGACTTAAGTATTGCACAGTTAGAGACTTCAGGAAAGAGACACACACCAGGGCACACAGGGACCAGGCCCAGAGATGTCACAGCACATTTAGGATGATCCAGAAGCTCCTCCCCAGGCCTCGTCTGCTACAGGTTGTCTCCTGGGATTGGAAAGCTGCTGAAAGGGATCAGTGGGTTATCTCTCATCAAAATGGCAAGATAAATAACTCTACCCTCCTGTGCTTCCTACAAAAGAGAGCACTTAGTGAGCCATTAACCCACTGGGTTTGTGTGAAAGGTGCCTGCGTCCTTTAAAAGCTATAGTGGGTTTAAATGAAAATGCATGTAAGTCGAGGATGAGAAATTTATTTTTTATCTGGGCTGGAAACAGAGTGACTCTGGTTGTAGCTGTTTGTTTCATATAAACTGTGCTGGCAGCATTGTGCATTTATCTGAGGTTTGCAGAACTTTTTTTTTTTTCCTCAAGGTACATCTGACTGCTCTTGGTTTTTTCATCTTTCAATACTGAGCTCTAATTTCTGTACAATACCATGTTCATTACACTGAAAATTGTGCTATATTTAATGATGCAAGTAAATTGAAAAGTAGGGTAAAATCTGGAAGCATTTCTCCCTTAAAAGCACTCTTTTGAAATCTCAACTGAATTTCTACAATTAATTTAATGCCCCTTGTCTATGTTATGGGAACATTTTCAAGGTGATCCTTGGTGTTCTTTTTTAACCTCACATGAATAAAAGAAATTCTAATATGATGCGTGAGAATGTCAGCTCCTCAACTCCTGTCATTCAGTTTCCAAAAGATATAACAACCCATCCCCACAGTTAGACAAGGACCCCCTGGGTTTTCCCCTGGAAGATGTCAGGTCAGGCTCAGTGAAGAATAGCTCAGAGGTGACCTCTGTCAAGGTCCCTCCATGCCTTTCATGGCCGCTCGTGGGATGACAAAGTCACGCTGAGAAGGAAGGAGAGGTTCGTCTCAGCATTTAGCAGGATATGCCTTGCACAAAGCAAGCCAAGCCCACTTCTCACTCGTGTAAATGCACAGGCTGGTGCCTGTGTGGTGGCCCCACCCATCTCTGCTCTTCCTGGCTTCATCTCCTGCTACGCTTCTCCTGCTCTTCTGCCCTGAATCGGGAGCACCACACAAGAATGTCCAGGGGCCAGATGATGAGGGCTGGCATCACTTGCTCCCACCATGACTTGCCTGGAAGTCACATGGCCAACCAAATCCCCACAGAAGGCCGGGAGAAGTAGTCTCAGGGTAAATGCATTGTAATCTGCCAGGGAATTATAAGTAGGAAAAATTAAATTCTACCTGATTGAAAGAAGTATCTTAGATCATCTCTTGTCTATATCTAAATGTCACAGGTGCCTAAGAATCTCTCCTCACAGTTTTCATTTTTTTAGTTCTCTCTCTCTTAGTTTAAAAGCTGCTATTTCAAAATCGTGGAAGATGTCTAAGTATCTAGTAAATATCCAGTGGCACCCTGGGGGGATGCTACGGCTTAACTCACATCTTCCTGAGTTAGGTTTTGGTCACTGGCAGACAGAAGGAAGACTAAAATGCAGGCTCTAATACACCCGTTCCTGAGAACCGGGGAGCCCTGGGAGAGGGCTTGGGGTGCATGGGGGCCGACCTCCGTGGTTCACATTGCACCACTGCTCTCTGTTCTGTTGCTGAGCAAAACTCCAGACCCACAGTATTTTCAATATAATTAACTGATAAAAATTCTATTTTTTCTATAAAGTTTAAATTATTGAAAATACCTTCAGGGGCGCCTGGGTGGCTTAGTCAGTTAAGCGACCGACTTTTGCTTAGGTCATGATCTCGCGGTTTGTGGGTTCGAGCCCCTCGTCGGGCTCTGTGCTGACTGCCAGCTCAGAGCCTGGAGCCTATTTTGGAGTCTGTGTCTCCCTCTCTCTCCTAGAAATAAATAAAAAAAAAAAAAGAAAAGAAAAGAAAATACCTTCATTAATATAAGGATATCGGTAGTGCTTTCCTTAATATAGAATTGTAGGTCTTCGACAGGCCACGTACGTGCTAAGGGGAAGTGCAGCATTAACCTCAATTATTTTCCTTGTGTTTCGCTCCCTCACTCCAATTTCAAGTCTCACTTTGGAAGTAATGTAAAACTTCCCTTATAGATTTGTTAGGAGTGTCATTTTATAAACCCCCCAACCAACTGAGGTAAGTAGCATAATGCTCCCCACCCCAAGAAGCTGTGAATGTCCTAAACCCCGGAACCTGTGACTGGGTTACCTGCATGGAGGAAGGGGCTTTGAGTTATGATTAAATTAAGGAGCTTGGAGAAATGGTCCTGGGTTACTCAGCGAGACTCAAGGAGCACAGCGATTGGTCCCTGTAAAAGGGAGGCAAGGAGGTCGAAGTTAGAGGGGAGATGTGACAATAGAGTAGAGGTGTAGTGATGTGCTCTGAGCAGCGGGGAAAGGGGGGTGAGCCACGAAATGCCAGCAGCTTCTGGAAGCAGAAAAAGACAAGGAGACATTTTTTTTCAGAACCAGCGCAATTCTGTCCACGCCTTAATTTTAGCCTTTAAGACATATTTTGGAGTTCTGACCTTCAGAATTATAAGATAATAAATTTGTGTTGCCTTAAGTTACTAGGTCTATGGCAAGTTGTTACAGAGTCATCAAGGCACAAACCATTTCAAGCCAGTTTGTCTGAATAGATCACGGTCTATGTATGACTATCTTTCTAATTCTTTAGGTTACTATCAGTAGTAGACCCTTTTAAAAAGTGACCTGGCCACCAGCTATTCTCTCTTTTATCACCAATGGATAAAAATAGTAAGAGGCATGGGGAGCCTGGGTGGCTCAGTCAGTTAAGCTTCTGACTTCGGCTCAGGCCTGTGAGTTCAAGATGCTCATAGGGCTCTCTGCTGTCAGCACAGCTCCCTCTTTGAATCCTCTATCCCCCATCTCTCTCTCGGCCCCTCCCCAACTTGCTCTCTCTCTCCCAAATAAGTAAAATAAGCATTAAAAAATAGTAAGAGGCAATTGTGATCAATATATTTGCATTGCTAGTGATTTGGATTGAATTGTTAAGAAGCAGATTTTTACTTAAGTCTATGGGGGAAAAGAAAAGGGAATGATTCTGAGGGAATTTTCTTAGACGTTAAGAGATAAAAAGAAAAATTCATTTACATTTCTGCTTCTGGGTGTGTTTGTATATCTGGTTGGTGATTTCTGGAGCTTCTGCAGCCATTTTGTGGCTGACCAGGAGGGGATTCAGCTGACCCATGATAGAGACATAGAGGAAAGCTAGAAACAGTCTGGCTCTTTGATGGTATTGACTGGTTTTGAAACAGTCAATTAACTAACCAACTGTGAAGCTGCTCTGACTTGGGGCTTCTGGATTCATGGCACTGAACAAGCTTTTTAATACATCTAAGTATGTGTTTGTTGGTCATTGCTTCAGACTTTGCAGCAGTATATGGAGGGGGAGGGTCTCATGAGAGGAAAGTAATTGTGAACAAAAGAAAGGGAAAGGAAACACAATGTAAATGATAGGTGCCAGGACTTTTGTGACACTGGGAGGAAATTCAGTTTCAATAACTTTGGTAAAATCAGCCATTCTAGTCATTTCTTGGTTTACATTTTCTTATTTCTTTTTAAATTTCTTTTTACTCCACTCAGTATGAACGAGAGGACAGCTTATGTGATATAAAATGCATAGTTAGAATCATGTGGGCATCACTGTTAAATATTCAACTGTACCTGTGCATCAGAAGGACAGAGCATCAGAACAGTACAGAAAGAGTTTGAACACCCTGTGGTTCACATGGCCAATCACGTTATGTTATGTAATACACACTTTATGCAAGAAATGTATTTCTCTATATGTATAGAATTAGACAAAATTCTATAAAGGTAGTAAGTCACAACATAAAGTTTTTATGTCTTTGTGAGAGCAGATCATATACGTTTCTACTCAATTCCACGTTCAGTGATTTCAAACTGGCAGCTTGAAACTGATTGTGGTGGAATTTTTTACACCACAGAAATCAATAAATGTCATATGTTTGCACGTATAGAAGGATTGGGAGGAACTTAACGGAGGACCATGGGGGAGAAGAAGGGGGAAAATGGTGGGGGAGAGGGAGAGAGGCAAACCATGAGAGACTCTTGAATGATGAGAACAAACTGAGGACTGATGGGGGTGGGGGGAGGGGAAGGGGGTTGATGGGCATGGAGGAGGGCACTTGTGGGGATGAGCACTGGGTGTTATATGGAAACCAACTTGACAATAAATTATTTATAAAAAAAATGAATAAAATAAAATAAACCAACAAATGCTATTAATCTAAGCTCCCCTCCCCTGAGAGTTGCTTGCTACACATTTACAGCACCCCCCTGGGAGCAAAAACAGGAAAGATAGTTTCTCCCATCACTGATAATTTTAATTTTAGTTACTTTGGGTGGGGCCATATTCCCAATCATAATATAATGACATGATCAATATTTTAATTTGCTAAATCAGTCTGCACAAATTTGCTGAATCGATCTGCTAAAATTAATTGCTAATGCTAAGAGTACTTTGCAAGACCGAAGGCTTAACTATCTGAAGCACTTTCAAACTTACTTTGTTTGATTTTCCTGTTCCATTATTTTTGTCTTTCTATATAAAAACTGTCTAGGCTATCAAGAAAGAGGACTCAGGGATTTTTTTAGTTCTTCCATTTCCCATAGTTCTGGCCTTCAAGAGGGTTGTGTGATGGCTATCCAGAGTGCTGAGTGTAACGAACAGTGGCATTCTGGAAACCGCTAGGCAGCATATTGTGGGTCATAACACGTAACCCTGGATGGAGGCAGGATCTAATAGAACTAATAATCTGGGCCTTGTGTGACACACACCATGAACTGAATGTAGAGGGGGCTAACTGAAATCAAATGTCCCTTTCAGTTGAAAAAAGAACAATGAACCTAAATAAGTTAGGATTGATGAGAGGGCCATTCAATCACTCCCTGCCTTTGGGCAAGTCATTTTACCCTAAATGGAATTCTGGTTCTCACTTGTGAATCAAAAGGGGATTGAAATGAATGATTTAAAGTCATGCAAAATGACACGTTGCTCCCAGATGACTAAATCCGGGAGGTCTGAAGCCAATACTTACTTGACATATTTTGCAGAAATTCCCAGAAAAAAACACCCTAAAGTATAGGACATTTGGTCCAGAGAGGATGGAGTAAATTAATAAAAAAGTAGTTTATTCATTCATTTATTTGCTCATTTCCCCACCCACCCATCCATCTATCATGGTCTATGGGACAGATCCTGTGACATTCTGACCTCTGGGTCAGGTGTCAAACAGACATAGAGAGACAGTCCTAGGAAGAGAGGCAGATTATAAACTGCGTGTGTGTGCGTGTGTACATATGTGCATCCGCACATGTGGAGAGAGGTACTGAGTGGTGATGAGAATAAATGCTTCCTGTGTGTAAAACACTGTAATCCTCTTTCTTGTCTGGAATTGTTCTTTTCTTACGTTAGAGATTCCATTTCCATCATGAGATCCGGGAGGTGGGAGAAGAGGGAAAGAGAAGCATTTGAAACTGATCCTGTCTCAGTGTTTCATTTCCCTTCCTCCCTTCTCTCCTTCCCAGCTGGTATCACCAGGATGAGGGAGGAAGTGTAGATGGCCTCTTACAGGTGCATTGGAGCACCCACAACCTCATATTGCCTTTGCCTCGTCACTTCCCCAGACATTCAGTTGAGCTCGTTGGTCATCTACGAGGTTCTTGGCTGTGGGACTCTGGTGGAGGACTCCACAGTGGGAATTGGTCCTTGGCTATTCTCTTGGCTCCGATGATGCTTCATGGCTTCTTCTTCTTCTTCTTCTTCTTTTTTTTAATGTTTTTTAATTAATTTTTTTTTGAGAGAGAGAAAGAGAGAGAGCGCGCATGATCATGGGAGGAGCAGAGAGAGAGAGAATCCCAAGCAAGGGCTGGAACTCACGAGTCATAAGATCATGACCTGAGTGGAAAGAGTTGGATGTTCAACCAACTGAGCCACCCGGGCACCCCTAATGGCTGCTTCTGAAGCTTGGTGGCTGGCTTACAAGGGTGCCGCTGAGATTCACCTGTGTCTACTAGCCTGTCTCTAGCTTTGACTGTCACTTCCAGTCTCCACTGTGGTTTGAAACTTCCTTGGGCTGTGTCTAAGGAGACAAATGCAGCAGGCACCACTATTATTTACCAATATGTTCATGCACCCTAGAATGTCCCCCAGCCCTCTCTAGTTGTTTACAGCACACCCACGTGCAACTGCACACCCACACGCACCTCCACACCCATGTGCAACTACACAGGCACGCGCACCTCCACAGACACACACAGGGCTTCCATTCTGAGTGGGGGGTTCTGGGGCTCTAATGCTGACAGTTCTCCATCTCCCCATCCTCCCTATTTCTATAGCCCCTTCCCTGCTCTTTACCTTCCTCCTTCCTCCCGCTTCCCTACTCCAAATGAAAAGGCAGCAGGTGATCTAGTTCATATCACTAAACGGGTAAATATTTGAGCACGCTTCTAATAGTCACCATAGGATTGTACTACAATGTGTCCGATGCTACTGTAGTAAAGCCAAGTGATAATGATAATGATGATGATGCACCTGACAGTGTCCTAGATGGTCTGCATGAACAAACTAATGTATTATTTACAACAGACAGTTGAAGCATGTGCTATTATCATCCGCACTGTAATGGCTTTGAGGTGACTTGTCCAATGACATGCAGGTACTTTAGTGGCAGAGGCAAGGACAGGATTGGGATTTAGGCTCCAAAATCTACACTCTTCACTACCATTAGATGACCATAGATAAGCCAAAGGGAAATGTACTCCATGAAAGTAGGACATTTTCGGCAAAGAGTAAGGTATTTGGTATAATTGGAACCTAGGTTGTGGGAGCAAAATGTCAGAACATTAACCTGGAAAGGGAATTTGGGGACAGATTCTTTACCATGGCGATAAGTTCAGGATATACCCTGGATCCACCTGACAAAGGACATTTGGAAGACGAGTAAAATAGAATAATTTTTTAAAGGAGAGTCTGGCTGCACTCAGAAGCCTGGACACACCAGGAGAGAGCTTGATGTGGAGGGATCATTTGAGAATCTGCCCAATTGATTCAGTCGTTCAACAAATACAAATGGCCTACACACCAGGAATGAAGATGAAATGTGACAGACCAGACAAAATGGTTGGGTCATGGCATCCAGAGCTCACGATTTAGTAAGGATGATAGAATGTAAGCAAATATATAAGCACAACAAATGCCCTTTAGAGGCCCTGTAAATGCAAAAGTGCAGCCATAATTTCTTTCTCCCGAGAGAGAGAACAAGGAGGCTTTCTGAGCTGGGCCCAAAGGAAACTGAAAACACTTGAACACCATTAGATCCCTTTAAGTGTGGCAGTAAAATAATGGTTCCCATTTGCCTAATATATCCCAAGTTCTTAATAAACTTGAAATATTTTGCGTATCAGGTACTTCAGTTGACCATGTATGTTTACAATGATGTAAGAATTCAGCAACCATCACCTTAGAGTGCTTGATTTACTCCCTTACCAAAACCAATCCATTCATTCAGCAGATCTTTCAGACTCAGAGGACGCACGTGATACCAGGTCAGCCAAACACAGCGCCTCCCCGCAGGGAACATCCACACATATCGTCCTAAACTTTGTTGCAGCTGAAACAGGATGGCATCGCATTATCTGCACAGGTGGCCACGTGAAATTAGTAACAAGGCAGTAAGCACAAAGTCCGGAGAGCCTGAGGGCAAAGAGAACAGGAGGTACAAAAACTTTAGAGATAGAGCGGGATTGCAGGGAAAATCCTAAGGAGCAATGCTTCATCTTCTCTAGAGAAATGGTCATAGCAGACGTGAAAAAGGCAGGGTTTATTTTAAGAAGAGAGATACACGTCCCGAAATTGTGTATTGAGCGGCATGAGAATGACCCTTTCAGTCCATGTGGTTTTGAATTTTCTCTGTAACCTTCACCGACTTGAGAGAAATACTCTTCGTGCTCCACACTAAGAACTTCTGTCTCATGACAAAGGAAGCTTTGCGACATTTTCAAGACTCGGCTTTGATGTTGTGATTTAAGATGATGCTTGTTTCCAGAATTACAGCCTGGTGTACAGAATATATATTTTCCCATGTGTCATTGGTATACAAGTCTCAAATGCCAAAATAGCTTGATTTTTAAAATATCACGTTTTCTACAAAAGCAGTACACTTAGTTATGTGGCCCAAGGCCAAGGCAGAGATTCTATGAGATGGATAATAGTTTTCATTAAAAAATTAGCTGAGGTTTTAGCTGATAAATGCAGTATCAATAATTTTATGTGCTCTTACTTAACCAGCCAATTTGCACCCTTGTTTTCATTTGATAAACAATCTTATTGTCAAACTCAGATAGAATACATTTTACAAAGTACCGTGTCGCTTTAATAAAGATGAGATTTTCAACATTTTATGTTCTTATCCCCTTGATTTATTGTTCTACCACACAAACTCAAAAAGAAGGTGTCGTTTTCTATAAAGATATCCTGACCTACTTGAAAGTCCCCTGAGCCACTGGCCCACGTTGATGTGTGCCCCGCTTTAACCTGTGAGCTCTCTGGGCTCCGTGTTCTGTGTCCTTCATAAATGACCTCTGTTCTTCAATCACTTTAGACAGAATGACAGCAGGACCAGACTGTTTAAAAAAATGTTGGCATAGCCAAAAGAAGACCCTTTTTCTCTCTACAAAGGGAACAAATCAAAATGTAAAGAATGTGGTAAACATAGAGGAAGTAGACTGATAACTGCAGTTCTCAGAGATGTAACTCAATAATGAAAACCAAAGAGAGCTCTTCGGCGGCTGTTTTATGGCTCACATCTATTGTTCCCTGTATTACCCAGGCACTGTTCTTAGCCTTTTTTACTCTCTAGCTCACAACATTCCCTAAGAGGTAGGTAGGCACTGTTGTCCTATTTTGCAGAGAAGGAAACTGAGGCATAGAGGGCCTGAGTGGCTTGGCCCCATCCATCCACTAGTGAGGGAGGAGTAAGACTCTGGAGCCAAGACCCTTTGCACTGTCTCCTTACTGAGAATCCACAGCACATGTTAGCAACTTGCCCGACACATGCTGACATGTGACCAAGCTGATGGACATGCCTTTTCGTGGTTTGGTGGTATCTCTCCTCACACCTTCCACATCGGCTCCCTCCATCTATGACCACATCCTCGGAACGCTCCAGGCACCCGAATTACCTCCCTTTCTTTCCATTTTTACCAGTGACACAGTCCAATTCTTTCAGCACTCGGAGAGGAGCAATTCAATGTTCTAATTTTAGTTTTACCACAGGATATAAACAGCATGCAAATGAAGCATGCCAAAAGGTATTTTGTTTTTCAGAAGAAATTCAATCGAACTTTAATTGATAAGTCTGTGGAGATATTTTTAACAGTAGGGTCTTTCCAGGTCTCCTTGCCTGCTTCTGGCAGTGCTGCATGCGGTGAAGACTGGGGTCACAGACCGTAAGGCTGGCCAGCCCGTTCTTAGGTGTAGCATGATGCAAGCTTACGGGAGAGAGAAACACGGTATTTCTAAGCGGGGACACTAGTTCTCTCTTCATGCATTGGTTCAAATTCCTTTGTAAATTTTCCTATGCTACTGGGGGGAAAATTGGTTTTATATTGCCACAAAACAATTAGTACCTGCCTTGTGTTCTTGTTGACGTGCCCAATTTCATACACCTTGTCAGTTTTCATATTCCAATAATTACCGTTTGTTTCCCCTGTGACAGGTTAGCAGGGCATTCAAGCCATGATCATCCTTAGAGCAAAGTCCATGAACACTAGTTGTCTTCCATGACACTCTTAGCTCCCTGCCCACCAAGTCCTCTGCCTCTTCTGTCTTCCTGATGGGGGAGTCCTCGCAGGCTCGGTTCATGCTATTACGAGACCATGGCCTTTCTGAAATGACTCTGCAAATTACGTCACCAGTACCACCCTATTTCCAAAACCCAAAATGCGTATCTTACATCTTTAGGTGCCTCTATCTGGAAGTCTCCCAGTTTACATCTGAAACTGAACTTATGGCCGGTAATACAGCCTCTTCGCAACACCAATGCCATTTCACTTGCTTCCCATGTTGGAAACCAAGCCATGACATAGATTCCATCAAGTTCTTTATTCTCCCAGGTCCATCAATCATCCAATCCTGTATCATCCAATCCTGTAAAGTATTCTGACATTCTTCTTCTCCTTCTCCTGTCGTTTTCAACCTACTTTCTAGGTCAACACCACAATTCAGGTCCTCTGCTATACTGTTAGCTGATGATTCTACACCTAGACATTTACTTCTGTATTTTGTTCTTTCTAAGTTATCCTGTATTCCACAGTCTGGTTATACTTTGTTAACACACACACACACACACACACACACACACACACACACACACACACACACTGGATTAAAGATTTAAAGATAAAACTTGAAACTATAAAACTTCTAGAAGAAAACATAGTGGAAAGCCTTCTTAACATTGACCTTGACAATGATTTCTTGGATATGACACCAAAGCACAGATAGACAAATGGAACTAAAAATCAAAACTAAATAGCTTCTGCAGTGCAAAGGAAACAACAAAAGAAAAAGCAATCTATGGAACAGGAGACAATATTTGCAAATCTGATAAGGAGTTACTACCTTAAATGTATGAGGAAATCCTGTAGCTCAAATGTAAAGAAACAAATAACCTGATTTAAAGATGGGCAAAAGACTTGAATAGACAATTCTCCAAGAAAGACCTACAATGGTCAACAGGTATATGAAAAGGTGCTCAACATCACTAATCATCAGGGAAATGCAAATAAAAACCACAACAAGAAAAACCACCTCACACCTGTTAGGACTGTTAGGATAGCTATTACCAAAAGCTAACACGTGTTGGGGAGCATGTAGAGAAAAGAGAACCCTGTATGCTCTTGATGGGAATGTAAAACGGTGTCTCTGCTGTGAAAAACAATATGGAGGGTTCTCAAAAAGCTAAAAGAGAGAAATCGTACCATATGTGACAACATGGAGAAAACTTGAGGAACTATGCTAGTGAAATAAGCCAGACACAGAGGGACAAATAATGGATGATTCCACTTATAGGAGGAATCTAACATAGTCAAACATGTAGAAGCAGAGAAGAGAAAGGTGGTCCCTAAGGACTGGGAGGGAGATGCTGCCCGATGTGTATAAAGCTTCAGCTATGCAGGATGAATAAACGCTAGGCTGTTCCTTCCTAAATGGTATTCAATCATGTGAGCCCCTTACTTGGAAACCATCCCATTTTCCTTATGCCTGAAGTGTTCAGTGGATGGCAGAGGCACCTTCCTCCTCCTCGACATTACGCAGGACTGAACTAACACTCTCTCTTGATGATGTTGTGTCCAGTTCTCACCTGCATGTTGTTGCTGCGTCCCTCCTTGCAAGGCTCAGCAAGATCCACCTCTCCAGTGAAACTTTTCCTGTTCACTCCAGCCCTTAATTATCTCCCGTTCCTCTGAGCCAGGGCGTTTTCCTATATACCCTTGGGATGTACCTCTCATTTAGCATTTTAGCATGTACTACTTTGAAATTTTACTTAATTTTTTGTGAGTCTATCATTTTTTTAAGACACTAGAGAGGGAACTAATATCATTTAATCCTTGTGATCACCCTGGGAATTTGCTATCTGTTTACAAAAAGTGAACTAAGGCCCAGAAAAGCACAGTAACTATCCACTAATCACAGAGTTTGAAAGTGATGGAGCTTAGTACATGCAAGTGATGGGTTTGAACCTTGATCTCCCTAATTCCAAACCCAAGCTACTCTCTGTAAAGGCAGACTCACTAATTCATTTATTCATTTATGAGAAGTCATATATCTCATCTTTTTCCTACCCACTAATATCCCCATCTCTCCCTGACATTTGACACAGCACTATAGCATAAGCTATTCACTATATTTCTTGCTTTAGTTTTTTAGGTGAAATTGACTAAGAAATATAAGAACTCATGAGTTTCAAGAACTTTAATAAGTTTGTATCTAATCCCTGAAAAATACATGCATAGAAAAAGTGTATGTGGATAAAAGAGGCAGTCAGTATTGCCATCATAACAATCTCTTTCTTAAAATTGCTTCCTGACATTAACTTCACCTGAATTCATTCTTTCCAAACCTCCTGAATTCTACTCCTTTGGCTGAGTGTATTAATGTTCACAGTACATTATCTAATTCAAGGACTGTTTTTATAAATTGACGCCATGTTTTGCAATTAGCACTGGTGGTAATTGTGGTAAACGCCACAAGTGATGTGTTTGTAACTCTGTCCCAGCTTCTAAAACTGCAGAACTTTCCAGGTCTATCATCCATTTCTTGCTTCTCAATTCGATTATTAACACTTGTTATCATCAAATGTAAGTATCTTCTCTGTACCTGTGACAAAATTATGCTGTTTTTAGCATTATGTAGAAATGTGATAAAGGAAAGAGAAACTTTGAAGATGTATATTAGTACATATTTTGCCCCTTTTATGCCCTGTTGGTTTAAAAAATGCTATTTTTAAGATTTTAGTAAATCTTTAACTTTATGGCAGGTGACAAAGGGTGGGAATGTTCAAAGCTATAGAACAAGAGATTGTTTCTTTCTTATTTATTACACTTGAAAGTATCACTCACCAACTGCTGCAGTCAGGAACATACAATTCCTGGATAATAAAGGTTAAGTGTGCATAAATTCGAGATGTGCTTACAACTGACCTTTAGCTGTCTTGTTAGCATTTTTGACAGAAACTTAAAATAAGGTTATTCCATAAAATAATTTGATTCTCCGTTCTCCATTTCCAAGATTTGTTACTCAGCAATTAATACCTTTCAGCTAGACAGAGCCTTTGGTATTGGTAGTAAAGCAGCAAGCCATCAAGATGCTGAAAAAAAGGTGAGCAGGTCAAAGGAAGGAAGCACTGAGCTCCAGTCCTCACTCTGCAACTGCTTGGAATGTGGTCCCAATGTGTCACTAAGACACTCCAGGCTTCATAGATTAAATCGGACAGACTCTGGAGCTCCTGGGGGGCTCGGTTGCTTGAGCATCCGACTTCAGCTCAGGTCATGATCTCAAGGTTCATGGGTTCAACCCCTGCGTCAGGCTCTGTACTGACAACTCAGAGCCTGAAACCTGCTTCAGATTCTGTGTCTCCCTCTCTCTGCCCCTCCCCCACTCACACTCTGTCTTTCTCTCTCTCTCAAAAATAAATAAACATTAAAAAGAATTAAACCGGACAGACTCACCATCTTTTTAAATTTGAGTCTGCCCATCCAGGAGTATAGTCAATATACTCATTTGTTCATAGGACACTGAGCCAGCCTTCCATTTGTGCTTATCAATAATCTTTCATCATCGTCCCCATAAACGTCTTATGCATTGACTGTTCTCTTTAAGGGTTTGTTTGCTTCATTTCTTGCTATTGTGAATATTTTAAAAAATATTTTCTATGTAGTTTTTAGTGGCCTATGAGAATGCTATTATTTTTAGTGTGCTAATCTTTTATGCAGTAATTTTTCTGAATTTCTTCCTAATTAAACTTGTTTGTAGATTCTCTGGGTATTCTATGTAGGTAACTAAATCATCCTCAGATAACAAGAGTTTTGTTTCTTCCTTGCCAATATCCATACATATTTTATTTTCCTCATTAGCTAGAATGTCCAGTACAATGTTGACATGATAACAGTCTCCTCATCTCCTTTCCCTGGATTTCACCTTAATGAGAATGTTCCTAAAGTTTCACCATAAAGTTTCACCTGTAAGTTTTGTGTTGTTTTTATTTGTTTTTAAATTTTTTAAATGTTTATTTATTTTTGAGAGAGAGAGAGAGAGAGAGAGAAGGTCAGAGAGAGGGAGACAGAATCCAAAGCAGTCTCCAAGCTCCAAGCTGTCAGCGCAGAGCCCAATGATGGTGGGGGCGGGGGGTATTTTCTCGAACCCATGAGCTGCGAGATCATGACCTGAACTGAAGTTGAATGCTCAACCAACTGAGCCACCCAGATGCCCCAAGTTTTTATTTTTTAATGAATGATTTCATCAAATGCTTTGTCCGCATCTGTCAGAGAGACAGAGAGATACAGAATCTGAAGCAGGCTCCAGGCTCTGAACTAGTGGTCAGCACAGAGCCCAATGCAGGGCTCAAACCCAGGAACTGTGAGATCATGACCTCAGCCGAAGTCGGACTCTTAACCGACTGAGCCACCCAGGTGCCCCTACTCTTTAGAACATCTTGTTCTTCAGTCCAGATGATGATCTCTGGGTTAAAACAACAAACAAACAGAGCTCTCCATCTTGGTCAGATCCATTTAGTTTGCCTTTACCTTGCATCCTGGTTCAGCCAAGTATGGCACTAAAGATTGTTCTTTCAGTATGTGGAGGGAGTATTACCCTGTCTTGTGGCTTCTAATTCGTTAATGAGAAGTGTAATGTCAAGTTTAAATTTGATCGTCTATATGTAGTCTGTCTTTTGTTTCTAGATGCTTTTAAATGTTTTCTTCGACTTTGGAATTTTATAGTTTTTTTGAAAAGTGTCCAGATTTGCACCTTCAGTCTGAAGATGCACATCTTTCTTCAATTACAAAAGATGTGCAGGCATGATTTCTCCAAACACTGCCTTTCCTGTCTCCCTGGAACTCCCCTGAGTCATGTGTGGGAGCATCTGAGGGGGCGGCTTCCTGTGCGGCCTCTGCGTTGGCCTTCCAGGTTCCGTGACCCAGACCCCTCCTTCTCTTTTCATCTGTGGTCAACCTATTAACCAATGACTGGATCCTTACATTAATGATGTTCTTATAGTCTTCAGAAATTTTATTTAGTTCTTTCCTAAAAAAAGAAATACTCTACATTTTGAGCATTTTTAAAAATTCTTTTCAGATTTAGTCTGTAATTTCTAGTTGCTAGTTCCAGATCTCATTCCCATGCTCACTGGCCTATTTAGTCTTCCTTATGGTTGGCTCCATCACCATCATGGAAGGAAGTGTTACTGGGGTTGCATTTTCTGGGGCAGCCCTATGCACCTAGATAGCACAAGTCTTAACACTTTTGGTTTGCTTCTGGGCGCCAGAAGTTTCCTTCCCAGGGTCTGCGAACAATCTTGTTTCCTTAATTCCATGACTTTGCATTTCCCTTTGGGTTTCTCTCTCTCAAAGGAGATCTTTCCCATCAAAAGTTTTGTCATACATCAAGCTCTCTTTCTCTTTCCACAAGCTTCCTTTCTGTTTCCATAATATATGGAGAGACTTTCTGGTCCCCTTTTCACAAAGGCAGCCCTTCTAGGGTTCCGGTTACAGGCAGGAGTCTCAGCTTATCCCTTATCTCACCAAATGCCCCGTTTGCCTCGACTCTGGAGACATCAACACCTCAGTCCCAGTCTTGCAATCTGGTCTGTATCTGATATTCTCTTGAGCCACATGGCATTACGTCTGTGACCCTTGGGTTTTGTCTTTAGGTCTAGCATCTGAGGATTTCTTGAAATCAACTTTGCATTGAACACATTTTGTTGTCTTTTAGACTTTGTAGCAGTTTAAGGATCCACATTAGGCTTGTGTGAGGTCTTCTTTTTTTGACATTAAAGAGCATTTTTCATGCTAAGAAATCTTACTTTTGCATTAAAAATTCATGTATCTATACATAATTTTAATTGTATATTCACCATCATTGAAAAAAGTTTAACATTATTTCAGTTATTCATCATAACCACATCGACATGCATTTGAAAAAGTACACCCATGTTTGAAATATGTTAACTTCCACGGTCTACAAGAGAGTGGGTAATGCCTATGTAATTTTTTTTAAAATATATTTTTATTTATTTCTAGGAGAGAGAGAGAGACAGCGTGAGCATGAGAGGGTCAGAGAGAGAGGGAGTCACAGAATCTGAAAAAGGCTCCAGGCTCTGAGCTGGCAGTCAGCACAGAGCCCGATGCGGGGCTTGAACCCACGAACTGTGAGATCATGACCTAAGCGAAAGTTGGACACTTAACCGACTAAGCCACCCAGGCGCCCCAATGCCTATGTAATTTGTAAAACCTCTTTCAATAACTCAACTGCCTCCTCAAGAAGCAACAGTGGAGCTAAAGCTTTGTTTTAGAAATTCTATAGTAAGTCCAAATGAAATCATAATATATTAATAGATAATTATACTCTTTCAGAATAGTTTGTGATTTTTAAGCAAGATCCTTGGTTCTTATTATAGGAGTTGTAATAACAGGTATTTCCAATTATATTTCATTTGCTAATTGAAGCAAAGCTGTGGAAAGTGTAAGAATAAGTTTCCAATTTGAGGTTTATAATGAAAATCATTAACCTCATTGTGTTTCTGACCTTTCAGTATATCATTACTACCTTACACATTTGTTACGGGGATAAAAAGTTATATATGATAGACCAGGTAAAGTTGAAATTTTATTGCTTTTGACCAAAGGTCACTCTAAGATTTAGAGATAACTTGTGAGTACTGTGTGATCTTTAAAATGTTATGATATATATAGATTTTAAAGAGAGAGATTCTGTGAGTGAAACTAATTGATGTTTCTGGAATGAATGTCCAAGTAATCATCGATCAGTATATTACCATGTAATTTTACCTGATGTATCTAAAATGACCCATGTTCTGTGTTGGACTTCAAACACCTTTCTTTTAATTCTGGATTTCTTGAACAACTATTGAAGAAAGTTTCCAAAGTTTTGTGAAAGTTTGAAAACTACTATTTTTATAGTAATACTAAAGAACCATAAAGTGTAATATGTCATTAAAACTAATTATCCTCAGACCAAAATTCTTTGTAGAACTAAAGAAAAGGTTTGTTGCTAAATAAAGGGTACATAAATGGCCTTTTGTAAATATAAATGAACAAAAGAAACTATTGATTTAGAAGAACCTAAGGGAGAGTAGTCACCATGTCCTCATGTATCTTTTTTATAAATTTTGGTTTTCATCTTGCATTGTTCTCAACATCCAGATTTTTTTAAAAAGAATTTTATTGTTATCAATCTATTAATTATAGACATATGTAAATATGTTTGTTTGATGATACTGTGGAAAATGGAAACTTTTCCTTCCAACATTTTAAAAATAAACAGAATAGCAAATTAATCCCTGAATGATTTCTAGTGAAATGAGGGTAAATAGAAACACCAAGAAGCAAACCATCCTGATTGCCTATTAAAATACTCATAAAATTCCTAAAATGTAAATAATCACTGTAGTCCTCATGGGGGAAACATAGCATTTTATTTGTAGAATAGATAACATTGTAGAAAATATAAACCCATGGAAACCTACAGGCCCCATCAGGCTACGAGGCCAGTGGTCAACACCGGGCCCTCCACACACTCTGCTGTGGTCCTCGGTCTCGACTCCAGAGATGGCCGTTCATCATCTGGCCATTGTTCCCTTAGCTGTGTCTCCTTTCAAAGAGTTAGCACAGAGGACAGATTCAAGAGGTCAGAATTGAAATTCAACACATGCTTCTTGAGTATTCACTTCTTATGTGCCTTTCAAATGCCTTTCAGGCAATGACAGAACTTAAAACAACTTGGAAAACTGCAATGAGTATATGATAAAGTGTACCTAGCAAATCAAACAGGGTTGGTCGGCAGTGGAAAGAAGGTCTCACTGAACTGAAATCTAGATACAAGGAGTTGCCAACAGCCCAGAGGTCTGGAGAGAAGGGGAGCAGAGCTTTTAAAGACTGCCTCTAAGGAGCAACAAATGAGGCTGGTCTGTATGGTGCCAGGGGACAGTTTTGCAGAAGGATGGTGTGAAGCAGCAGCACCGGGGGACAGATCAGAGAGGCCCTGTTGAGACCTGAGTCAGGAACAACCAGACATCAGGACCCAGGAGTGTGGAGAATGGAAATAGGAAGGCAAAAGTGGAGACAAGGAAATTATTGGTTGCAGTGAGCTGATGGCTTAGACTAAGCAGGGAGTATGCAAAATGGCAGAAAAGGAAATGAAATCAGGATCTGCTTGGAGATAGAATCAACTGGAAGATGATGGACTGAATACAAGACTTGAAGGAAGGAAATCAAGGATGGCCCCCAATGCTAGCGGTATGGTGTCAGGAGGCCCAGGGTCAAGTGTGTCGTATAATGAGAACAGAAAAGAGACTTGAGGGTTAGACAACATGAAGGTCACTGGTGATCTGGGAAGACACACCTGCAGTGGAATGGTAGACAGGTGGGCTGAAGAGAGAACAGGAGTGAGGAAGCATAGACACCTTTATCGTGGACAAGTGAAAATGGTGCGAGGCTGGCAGAAGCCTCTTCAAAAAAAGAAAAGTACATCAAAGCAAAGTCAGACATATTAGACAGAACACACATGATATCTCCTGTTTGAAAATGGAAATTCAGAGGATTTCCCAAGGCCTAGGCCACATTCTTCACCCAAAACAATATAATAAAAAGAAGAACCCTAGAAGATATTCAAGCAGTAAATAAAGTTATATACAAAAAATTCACCCTGTAGCAAAACAGAGAAATATCTATACTATTTCAAGTAGTTTCTGACCTCAAAATATACCGGCAAGTTATTATACCATTAAGGCAGCAGATCTACAATGATATCAGATATGCCAGCTAATTGACAAATGGGTCAGAAGAAGAACTCACAGGAAAAGAATTTCTGGTAGAAATGAACTGCTGTGGTCAGTGATCTTGTAGTTAGAAACCTAGAGGTAATCTTTTCTTTCTCAATTTCTCTCCCTCAGCCTTTCATTAAAGTTTTCTGCCCTTAATTGCTTCTTTCTCTCTGTCTCTCTTTTATTCTTTATTCCATTGCTTTTCTTTCTTACTTTTTAAAACTTCTGAGAATAAAAATCATGTGTGCTCAATATTTATTATTTTAAGACATACTGTGAAATGGGAAGGAACAAGAAAAAGAAACAAATGCAGCTTTAAGCTACTCAGAAAAGATGCTGTTAAAACATAATGTCAGAGGAAGAAAGGAAGGTGGGTAGAAAAAGATACAGTAGACAAACCAGTTATGGCAATATTAGTGTTTGAGTAGACTAAGACAGCCTGCATTAGTAATGATAAAGGGGATGGAGACATCGGGATAAACGGAACAATCACCAGGAGATAATAATAATACTGAATCTCAATATGCCTAACAACATAGCCTAAGAGGCAGTGTCATGTCTGCAGCCAGAGGGCTTAGGTTAAGATCCCAGGAGCCCCTTACTAGCTGCAGACCTTAGGCAAGTTATTGAACCTCTTAATGCCTCAGTGTATCCAGCTGAAAATTGAGATACTGATAATCCTTACCTCTTAGAGTTGTTATGAGGATCAAAAGAACTGATACACATAAGTATTTACGTTTCCCATATCAGAAACATGTAATTTTTTTTTTACCATTATTGTTGTTAATGTTGTTGGTATTGTGGCCCCAAACCATACAAAGAAACATAGCAACAGAATTCCAAGGGAAAAGTTTAGCATGTCAACAATGTTAGTAGATTTTTAATTTGCTTCTCTAAGTGACATAAATTTGTTTAAAAACATTTGAAAAAGACATGAGATAGCCTCAATAAAATATTTAAACAGGGTGTTCTTATCTTTCACATCATTGCAGAAGAACAAGTAAGTAAAAAAAAAAAATCTACATTTTAAAAAACCTGCAGAAGAGAAAGAAACAATAAATGTAAAGCAACAACCACAACCAAGGGCCAAAAAATAAGATGACAGAAATAAAACTAAATGGCAATAAATGTGAATAGCCTAATGTATTAAAATAAAGAAAAAGCCTTAGGTAACATTAAAGTACAAAATTTAATAATTTGCTATTTTTAGGAGACATATGTACAATGTGACAATGGGCTAAAATAAAGAGATTTAGAAAAACATCAATAATGTAGAAAAAATAAAGTACAGATGATGTATTATTAAGAAGTTAGGCTACAATGTAAAGTTATAGATATTAGCATTGTACCTTTTAGAAGCTGAATGATGTAGCATTTTTTTTAATTGTACAAAATAGTGTTCTAAAATGTCTTCAAACACACAAAAATCCTTGAGAAGGTTAGGATTAAATATGTATTCCGTAAAATTTTAGTGTGACTACAGTAAATTCGATGAATATACAAGGAACATAAAATAAAATTGATGTCTGTATAAACCTCCCTTTGGGATCCATTTTCCAAGGTCAATTCCAAGAGAACATCTGAACATTCAACTCCTGACCCCTATATCCCTAGTTGGCTGGGTGGTCCATGAGCAGACTGGAGAGAGACCTCTCACTTGGGATACCGCAGGACACTTGATTTACCCAGATCTACGGTGGACACTTGGAAATATGGCGGGAGCGTTACCAGTTACTTGTTTCCAGGGACAGGCAGGTATGGGTCTGCAGACTCCAGAAAGCTGGGAGACAGCTTGGAAGTATAAAAAAACCCATAATGGAGAAGGTGGTTGCTCTAAGGTCTTAATTACAAGGTGATCATAGGAAGTTGGGTACATTCATAAGGACTTGAAGGCATGGGGAATGTGCACCTTTTACTGGAAATGCTATATATCCTTTGCTTTATAAATGTATTGGGTCCGCATTCTGAGTCTGTTGGCTTCTTTCCATTCATGATATCACCATCCCTTCTGTCAGCTCGCAAGTAGCAAGCCAGGTCATGGATACTCTAGACAGTGAAGGACCTGAGCTACAACAAATCTCCTGCAGCTCCCAACACATCATAGCTCTTCTCAAGCCCGGGATTTTTGTTTCTCTTCCCCATTGGTGCTGCATATTATTGCAAAGATCAGGACAAGAAGGCATGGAGCTGTCATTGAGGGTGAAAAAATGCAACAATGGAAAAAGTGATATATCCCTGTTCCCAGATGAAGCAGGCTAGAGAGCCTGGGGTCTTTTGATTTTGAGATGTCTTGATAGGACCAAGATTCCATTTGTCCTGCAGACACCAGGGACCATTCACACAATTGTATTTTATCCCTCGTTCTAACACTTGCCAGGTCCTGAAAAGATACATTTCACGAGAATGTATTAATGTGCAGTCTCTGTTAGATTCTTATTAGAAATTCAGATGCTAATCTTTTTTTCAACTGTTTTTTTTTTTTTTCATTTTACTTTTACACATATCTTTCAACATACGTGCGATGGACTTCTTGAATCCTTTTCTTTTTTTTTTTTTTTTAATTTTTATTTATTTCTAGGAGAGAGAGAGATAGACAGCGTGAACAGGAGTGGGTCAGAGAGAGAGAGGGAGACACAGACTCTGAAATAGGCTCCAGGCTCTGAGCTGGCAGTCAGCACAGCGCCCGACGCGGGGCTCGAACCCACGAACCGCGAGATCATGACCTAAGCGAAAGTCGGACGCGTAACCGACTAAGCCACCCAGGCGCCTCTTGAATCCTTTTCAATATTGCATTTGTGCCGAAGAGTAAAGTATTAAGGAAGAACCCCAAAACAAACACTAAAATGCTCCCAGTGTCGATGACGTATGGTTTTTAACCTGTTAAAATGTGAAGGGCAGTGATTGTGACCCCCTTGCTCATAGAATAAAGACACAGAGATGCACTTCAGGTTGTGAGATGAGTCGCTTTATAAACCTTCCCAGAGTCCTGGAGAACGCGCCCCCCTGAGGGGGCTGACAGCTTCCTAGCTGGTCCAGCCATGCTGTGCCTCACTGGTGTCTTCACCTTGCATTTCTTCTCTCTCCTTTCAGGTAGAAATTGAGAAGCTGGATTTCCATCATTATTTGCCTCTGTTTTTTGAGGGGCTCTGTGAAATGACATTTCCCTACGAGTTTTTTGCTCGGCAAGGAATCCACGACATGCTGGAACACGGGGGGAGCAAGATTCTTCCTGTCATTCCACAGCTCGTTATCCCAATAAAAAGTAAGTGAAGAGGTGAAAAAGCATCATTCAGCTTATAAGGTGCCGCTTTTTGACAACTTGCTAATTAAGCAATAAACACAACAGACTGACGCTTTCCCCAGGTTTTGCAGGAATTTTATAAATTGACTTACAGGACCAGACATCCTGAATGTACTATATCCCTTTACTGATACTGCACCAAAGCCTCACCACATAAATAAGCTAAATTGCATGGGGTTTATACTAATTTAAAATGCTTCCCAGTAATGACACAAGCATTAACATTAATGTATACTTGCAGAAGTCAGGTATGTATCTTTGTATTAAACACCACCAACTAACTTCCAAGTTCTCTTAAAATGGCATCCCTAATTTTTAAATTACAATATAAACCCAATCATGTGTAGTTGCTTTTAGGTAGTAGGATTCACAATTTTAAGGGAAAAAAGTCTGGAATGGAGAAGAATTACCGTTACTAAATATTTGAAAATTTTTACCTGTAATATAGGGAAATTCTAGAGTGACCCTGTCATTGAATTCATCTCTTTGTTTATACAATGAAATGCTTTCTTTCTATGGCCAGATTCTCTAAGCATGAGTCTCTTTGGACAAGCTGGCTGAAAACAGCCCCCTCCCAAAGCGTTGCTGAGATTTGCACTCCTGGGATGGCCTGTAATGGCTCCCAAACGAGGCCGAAGTTGCTTGGGGTCCAGTTTCCTCAAGTTGCTCCACAGCAGCCGTTGACCCTTATAATAGAGCCATTGTACAGGGACGGGACTCCAGGTGGGGACAGCTGGCCTCTCAGGTCTGAGTGGCCAGAGCTCCACCATTCACCATCACCCCCCGTGCTCTGTGTCACCTGCTGTCCATCTGCACTCCGCTGCTGCTGACAGGAAGCAGAGGGGTGGCGCCGAGCACCTCCTGGCCAGGGATACCCCACCGCTTTCTAGCCACAGCTGCCCTAGACCGCTCTGCCTCATTCCCTGGTCCAGGATGAAGGACCTCCCGGAATGACTGACAGGTCCCCTGCTTAGTCTCCTAGCATCTGGGGGAACCCCACCCTCACTGTCTCAAAGGTACCCTTGCCGTGCACTTTGACCAAAACAAGAACTGGATGGTTCAACACTGGGTCGTTTCTCACACCTGGATTATTCAGTCTTATCCATGGTGACCTTTTTAGTGATTTGGATTAGGCATCATTAGAATTCTAGATTTGAGACTGTTCTGCTGTCTCTGTTGGAAAGGAACCAACCCTAAAATTTGCTGTCATGTTTTTGAGATTTTTTTTGGTAAGAGATCTGTAACTGACCACTCCAGTTCTCCCCCGAGACACAGAAGTAAAACCTGGCGAAAGGACAGGCTACCTGCTGTGAAGAGTAACATGGAGAGAGACATGACACTTTAAAGCAGTTTCCTCTCCCCTCATGCATCATCAGTGGAGTGAAGGGCTCATCTTTGAAGTCCTTCAAGATATACAACCCTGAGTTATATAAAAACGTTTCCAAATTGATTGATTCTAACAGCTCACAATTTTTGAATATGTTAAATTCTAGTTAAAATGCTACATTTTCTACAAGTTTTATTGACAAATAAAAAGGCCCAGGACATTCTTCCCAGGAACTATCTTTACAGTACATGATCCTTCACTTTCTGACCCAAGCAGGATAGCAGCAGAATCCAGAAGTCTGTTCTTTTCTTTAAAAGAAACTGATCTCACTAGAATCACTGTCTTCTCGGGGCTTTTTCACTCATATCTCCTTTGAAAACACTGATGGGCAGAAAGAGAGTTTCTAAGTGATATTTTGATATACTGTTGACAATTAAAACATACCAAAGCAGAGAGCATTGCAGACCAACGTGAACTGATTTTTAGTTTTGTTTGATCTGCATTTTAGAGATATTTAAGTGAGTTAAAAGAGAAGTGATGTGTTCTAAGGGCAAAATTTCCAGTACACACATATGAGAGTTAATTCACTCACAAGTGAAAGCATTATTAAGAACTCCATAAACATGTTTTTGTCAGGTAAGATGAACTATATATGAATTCAATAATTCAAGCTTCTAGAGGCAAAATTTACTCTGGTAGATATCATTCTTTTCTTCCTGGACTTCTGCTATTATATGCTGATCCTGAATCTAACTTGGCTTGTTTTCCATCTATTTACATCACTGAAAGCCAAATTTTTTTTTCCCTCCTGAAGGAGTACTGATTATGTAAGATCATCCACAGTCCCAAAACAGTGTGAAAAATATTATGTGCAAAACACTAAATCTTTCAGGTGAATTCTGGAATGAGGCTAATTGATCTAGAAGCAGGTTGATGCACATAATTGGCATAGCACATTAACAGAGGTGTGTGCCTTGTTTTCAAGCCATATATTAGTATGAGTTTGACTCTTTCCAGGGGCAAAAATTAATTGCACTATCACCAGCTAGCAGTTTTTGAATAGTTTTTCTTGAATTCTAACTAATATCAATAGTAGTAAAGCAAAATATATAAAGTCCCAGCAAGGGTAAGAATTGGGATGAGCTTCCTATCTACTTCTAGAATCTGGGATTGATGTCAGTCAATTACAAGGCCGGTAACACTGGGGTTCAAGACCCCAGGTGGGGTCATTCAGTACTAACCAGAAGAGCACACACCTAACATCTCATTCCATTTATGCTGCTTTATGACCCAATTATAGTTGTTCCCCTTACTCCCTACCTTTTTGGGTTTTTCTAGGTCAGAAGCTCCAAGAAAATACCAGTATAAAGTAGTCAGGGTTGGCAAGGGAGCACGTATGCTGAGAGCAACTGGAAACCTTTGTAGGCAAGGATGAGCTGAACTCTCTCAGCAACCTGAACTGTGGGCTGCAAATTTCCATTCACTCCATCCAGTTAGGAAAACATAAATCCACCAAACTCCAGCAGAGCAATTTCAGGGAGGAACCTCTAGAAACTTTGCATATTAAACTCCGAAGGGGATTCCAATGGTGGCCAGGAGGATGAAGAGATGCCAAAGCAACCACAAATGGTTGTGGGAATCTCTGTCTTCAGTAGTAGCAAGAATAATAACAATAACACCACCACATGGGGCCATTCATAAAAGACTGCTTCACACAAGGAACGAAATATCTTGAACAGTGACAGCACATTTAGTGCAGCATCCAGAAGAAACCCATAGAAACTTGCATGAAATGCTCAAGATGAAGGATAAATGTGGCCTCTAGGAGACAGAGGAGGAAACCCACAAGAGAAGACTGAAATGAAGATAAACCGGTGCTGAGTGAGAGCAGGGAGACTAAAGACGGCAGAGCACAATGCACATCCCCATGGAGGCATTGAGAATGATCATCTGTGCAGCACCAAATTGGCTGTGGACACCACCACCTTAGGAAGCTCTCTCAGAAAAGCCAAGTCTATAAAAACAAGGTGGGGAAGAATATAAAATGGGTAACACAGGACATAAACAGGAACTAACAGCTATAGGGAGTCCCAAGAGGAAACATCAAAACAGTGGGAATAGAAATGATAATGACAGAGGTGATTGAAAGAAATTTTTTCTGAGATAGAAAATATCCCTGATTTTGCAGGTAGAAAAAGCATATTGCAGTCTAAAGAAAAGAATAAAGAGAGATCTGTATCTAGGCATATTGTGTCAAAAAGCTTAAATTATAACACAAAGAAAAGCCCTTCAAACATAGAGATGGAGGAAAAGGCTACACCCTAAGAAATAAAAAATAACTGGGCTTAAGAACTTTTCAAACATGAATCTGAGGCAACATTGAGAATCAGAAGAGAAACACCTTGAGTACATTCCAGCCAGTTCATATGAGCAAAAGACATGATGTATATAACAAGCTGCATGAACATTTGAGGGGGGAAAAAAAGACTTAGCATAATGTCCACCTACTTGTGATACAAGGGGTTACTGAGTATATGCTTTAACTCTCAAAAAGTAAAGCAAAGTTAAGAACCCCAAAATGAGGATGTCAGAGTGTGAATTAAGAGCCACTAAATCCAGAGTTATGTTTAAATAGTTTATGGAAAAGAGTCTGAAAACTGCATGACATCTCAAGTAATAATTTTGGAGTTACTGTGTATAAAAGTTCAAGGGCCTTGGGTCTAAGCCTTCCAAATCAATGGACAAGATGCAAGTAGTCAAAGCAGAGCCTACATACTAAAATGACAAATGCTGAGGAGAGAGCAAGAAAGTGCTGTGAGTCAGAAGCACAAAATAAGGTGAAAAACATGAAGTCAAATATATCAGCTATGACAATTACCTTTCCAATTGGTTTGTGGGGATAAAAACTGAACATAAACTCTGTGTATATAAAACTAAATACTACTTAAAGAGTTTAAAAATAAAAGATATATTGGGACAAATGGGGAAAACAGAAGGAAAGAGCAGTTGTTTTAATTGAAGAAAAGCAGAATTTAATGTAAAAAAGTTTCACGTGTATAAAGAGGATCAATTTATATTGACAATGTTCTAGGTCAAGATGTACTTAGCCTTGGTTCTTGGAAAGCCATGGCATCATGTTTAAAACATAGAACAAAACAAACAAACAAAAGAATCCCAGCTGCTTAAACTTTCCTCTGGAAGAAGAGTAAA
This sequence comes from Proteles cristata cristata, assembly GCA_017311185.1. Classification (NCBI taxonomy): domain Eukaryota; kingdom Metazoa; phylum Chordata; class Mammalia; order Carnivora; family Hyaenidae; genus Proteles; species Proteles cristata. The sequence goes on along the minus strand of JAESUZ010004109.1, from coordinate 249,649 downwards.
CCTTTTGACTAAAAGACAATATGCTATTGGTCCTTCCTCCATTGCCTGACCTTCAGCTCCAAGATCCATGACCTTGACCCATCCAAGTGGAAAGCCGGCCTCTACAGCAGCACGTTCCAAATCTCAGCATGCATGTGAATCACCTGCAGGCCTGGTGATTCCAGCAGGTTCCACACAGCAGCTGTGAGATGCGTCTGAGAGCTGGATTTCTAATAAGCCTCCAGTGTCTGCTGCTGCTGCAGGGTCAAGGCAAGGTGGCCATTGCCAAGATTATGCTTGACACACCAGATTCTTGCACAAGATGCTGGGAATGAGAACAAGGTAAGGGTTGGTGGAAACAGATGAATGATCATTTTCTATCTTACATTTAGGAAATCGAGTGATGTGGCTTTATTCATGCTATGAATAATTAGAAAAATATAACTTCAAGTTTTTAGGCCCTAACAGTTACCATTTGTGGGTTAAAATAGATGGTTATCATATGAAGTACTAGGGAAAGAAAAATGAAAAATGAAGTTAAGGCAATAACCTAAAAAAAAGCCAAGATAGAATGTAAAAAATAAAAAATCAATAAGATGACAAAAGGAATAATAATCTGTTATGACTACAGATAAATGAGAGAAATAGTTACTAATCACAAGAAAGAAGTCTTGGTCTGGGAACTTCCTTGAGAGATTGTTCCCACTGTCCAATCGTTCCCAGCCATACGGTTTTAGTGGGGGCTGCCAGTTACCAAGCAATGATCAGAAGTTAGCTCTCAAAACAAAAGCAAACATAGACAAGTGGGGCTCCACCAAACTAAAAAGCTTCTGGGCGGCAAAGGAAACCATAATAAAATGAAAAGGCAGCCTCCTGAATGAAAGAAAAGTTAATATCCAAAATATATAAAGAACTCATACAACTCAATAACAAAAAACAGACCCAATTTTTAAAAATGGCCAGAGGATTTGAATAGACATTTTCCCAAAGAAGACAAACAGATGGCCAACAGGCACATGAAGAGATGCTCAACGTCACTTATCATCAGGGAAATACAAATCAAAACCACAATGAGCTGTCACCTCACATCTGTTAGAATGGCTGCTATCAAAAAGACAAGAGACAACAGGTGTTGGCAAGGATCTGGAGAAAAGGCAACCCTCCTGCACTGTTAGTGGGGAGATAAAATGGTGCCGCCACTGTGGAAAACAGTATGGAGGTTCCTCAAAAAATGTAAAAAAGAACTAGCGTATGATCTAGCAATTCTATTTCTGTGTGTTTATCTGAAGAAACAAAAACACTAACTCAAAAAGGCATGTGTACCTCCATATTCACCGCAGCATTATTTACAATGGGCAGATATGGAAACAACGTAAGTGCCCATTGATAGGTAAATGGACACAGAATTGTGATATATATATATATATATGTCTACATATATGAATATATTCATATTCATGACATATATATTCATATATATGTGTGTATATATGTGAATATATATATGAATATCTATATGATGGGATACTACTCAGCCATAAAAAAATGAGTAAATCTTACCATTTTTTGACAACATGGGCGGACCTCAAGAGCATTATGCTACATGAAAGAAGTCATGGAAATACAAATACCATATGATCTCACTTGTATGTGAAATCTCAAGAAATTAAAACAAAACAAACTAAAACAAAACAAAACACAAGTTCGTAGAGACAGAGAACAGATTTGGTGGTTGCCAGAGGTTGGGTGGTTAGGTGGGAGAAGAGGGTGAAGGTGGTCAAAAGGTACACCCTTCCAGGTGTTATATGGAAACCAACTTGACAATAAACTATTTGTAAAAAAAAAAAAAAAGTACACCCTTTCAGTTGTAGAACAAGTAAGTCATGGGGGGGGTGTGTGTTACATACAGCATGGTGACTGTAGTTAATAATATTGCGTTGGTATTTAAAAGTTGCCAAGACAGTAGATGTTAAAAGCAATCATCACAAGAAAAAAATTTTTGTCACTATACCTAGTGACAGATGTTAATGAGGCTTATTGTAGCAATCATTTTGCAATTTATATAATCGCTAAATCATTACACTGTACACCTGAAACTAATGTCAAATGTCAATTATATCTCAATTTCTAAAAGTTTAACTCTCTTCCACAAGCTTATCTTCTCCACCCCCCCCACCATCTTTATGATATAGTTATATCATGATTTTGGTCAGATTATAATCAGCTGTTAGACTATTGTGATCACACCAGTCCTGTTCATTGTGAATCACACATCTGCTGTGATTACATTTCTTTCCTTAAAACAACCTGTTTCTCTTGATAATTGTCTTTCCTGTAGTTTGCTTGATTTGTATATACTTAATATTTTTTTCCAAATACTTCAAGATCGAGCAAATGAATGTTATTTTCCAAATACTCAGAATATCAGATAACCCATCAATTTTCTTTTTCTGGAGACTTTGCTCCTTCCCCCCTCCCTTTTTATGCTCCAGTCTGGTCCAGGTGACCTGACTCTGTTGTTAATCCTCTCTCAGGTTTACCCTCTTTTTTTCCCTAGCTTTGTGTCTTGTTTTCCTCATCATTTTTATAGTGCACATTTTCCAGTAGTTTCCTGGAAGTACATGAAAGGTGGAATTTTAGTCCTTCTTATCTGGAAATCCTTCCATCATGCTTGATTATTAGTTTGGCTATATTGAAAATAATGTTCTTTTAGAATTTTGAGGTCACATCTCTGCTGCCTCCCAAGGTTATTCTTGCCTTGCTTTGAACATCTTGATGCCTTTGGAGCTTTCAGCCATTTGCCCATGCCCTCTTTCTCCCAATCTCTGAACACTTTCTGGATACCCTCCAGATGGTGATGTCAAATTTCATGTTGATAGACATTAACGCGGGTCTGTGTTCATTCACTGTCCTGGGAAATTTCAATTTAGAGTCATAGGTCTTTCAACACTAGAAACTTTTGACTCCCCCAAACCTTAACTATTAATAGTCTACAGTTGCCTGGTAGCCTTACCGATAACGTGAACAGGTGGTTAACACATATTTTGTGTGCTATGCGTATTATGTATTGAATTCTTACAATAAAGTAAACTAGGGAAAATGTAATTAAGAAAATCATAAGGAAGAGAAAGTACATTTATAGTACTGTATTCATTGAAAAAAATCTGTAAATAAGTGGATCCAGACAGCCGTGTTGTTCAAAGGTCAGCTGTATTTTCCTTTGTGTACCCTGTGTTATAGCCAAAGTAGTGGTGCTGTAAAACTTCTTATCCTATGCCTTTGCTTTCTTTTGAGAATGCCCACTCTCCCATCCCCAAATGCCCTAATGATAAGGGACCTTCAAACTCCAGGTCTAATAGGATTTGTTCTGTGGACCCTCTTCTGTCTCTTCTCTCCTTGCCTACCCTAAACTCCAGCCTTCTCCCCACCCCACCTCTGTCCCCCACAGAACTTTCTATCTTCCTTTCTTGCATTCACTCAGAACATAATGTTAGAACGTAACATATTCCCAACAGCATCTAATGGGCTTGCTAGTGCATAGTCAATACATCAAAATATTGGCAAAATTAATTTAATCAGGTGCATAACTGCCATCCATACTAAAATCTGTATAGGTGTCATAATCAAAAGTGTGAAGTGGCCATTTGGGCTTGCCGCTATAATGTATATTATACAAAAACTATTGTGTAAGAATCCCTAATATGAAGCAGCAAATAAAGAGTATTAATGATATAATGCTTTCCTTCGACTAGGGAAATTATTTAAGTGGTGAGATCAATTTTTTGTTTATTCATCTTACATTCTTTCATGTGAGTCTTTTTTTTATTAACAGTAGCATACATTTGTGAGACAGTCTGCTAGGAGGCAAGGTGACTCCAGCTACTGAAGAATTATAGAAATATCACGGATCTACAAATAGACAGCACATAGGACAGTGGCCTCATTAGGAGAGCGCTAATGAGCTGAGGTCACCCAGCTATAAAGGATAAACATGCACAGACACAGCCAAAGCCACTTAACATTCAAGCAATGATAACATTTTACAAAGCAAAATACTCTTGTTAAAGAATACTCGTTGGAAAAAAAAATATGCCAGCTAAGGATAAAGCATGAGAGTTCATATCACAACACAAAAAAAATGTTTTGAGAATTCTATTTAATTAGAAAGGAGAAGGTACAAGTGAAATGTATTATCCTTTATTTGTGATCTAATAATTTTTACTTATATACATTGACATTTTCTAGGTAAATTGTTTTAAAAGTGATAACTATAAAAAAGTAATGATTTTTAATTTAAGAAGAAAATACCTAATTTGTTCTGAAAATATGGAAAAGGCACCCATTAGAATTACTTTGGTTACAATATGCAAAAAAAAAAAAAAAAAAGGATTCAAATTGTCAGTCAGGTTTGCTTAGTACTATACATAACTGAACAATCCAGAGATGAATCTCTGTCCAAGCAAGGTTTCATCTGGTGGCTCACCATTGTCAACCTCTGCTATGTTTCATGCAAGGTCATTGAAAGCTGGCTCCCTCTTAGCCTCCAAATGTTCCAAGTAGATCCCTGACTACATGCTTACTTACTTACACCTGTAAAAAGACAAAGTGTCATTGTCCCCACATCTCCAGAAAATGTCAAAGTCAAAGATTCGCTGTGAATATAGCATCGAGGAGCACATGCTCACCCTGGAGCCATGGTCAAGGGGGCTGAAATATCCTGCATTAACCTAGGTCATGCAAGCTGCATGTACAGGTTAGGGGAAAGGAGAAGAGTCAGTCTCCCCAAATAACACGAATTCCATGTCAGATACATTTACTGAGTACCAAATATCTATCAGGTCCCTAACATTCCTGTTATGCAGTTATGCGGAATCATGGGACTAACTGCCAATGGGTTGTGAAGAGCAGAAGTGTGTGCTCCCTCCAAACTAAGCTTTTTGGAGACAACGCACTGTCTTCCATCTCTCTCTTCTCTTGCCCATTGTTAACCTGAATTGATGTCTACTGGGAATATGAAATCGTCTTTTTCTCTGGCAAGCCAGTGAGATTTTAGGGTTAATCTATTCCTGCAGCAAACCTAGTTTATACTGACCAATTCAGAGTCCCAAATGAGAACCCATAGCTATTGAGGGAAATTGAATCTGCAATCGTATAGCTTAAAACATCCATTTTCTGAGGAAGTCACCTCCATCTTGTAAACTTTCAGTAGCTGTGGCTAAAGGCCACCTTTCTCTGTCCTTTTTGAGAATTAGCATGGCCACTGGAAAGGCCATCAACATGGCTTTGCTTCTCCTGCTGCTGGCTGTACCATTTTGTGCAAATTAGTCCATCTCATTGAGCTCAGGAGATGAATCTGCATCTCCAAAATAAGGAAGTTAATACATATCTCAGAGAGTTGTGATCATTACGTGAGGTTGTGTGGAAAGCAAGCTTCTAACAAGTGGTAAGTGTGTTGAATATGAGCAATCATAGGTGGGATTATAAAACTCAGTTCTCTGATGGTTACTGTTTTTATTTCCTTCCTCTCTATCCATTTCTCTCACACTTAATCTTTCCATTACCATTTTTAATTCCCCACTTAAGAAGTCATAATATAAAACTGGTGTCACTCTACAAAATTTCCTGTACAGAGATAATGTGTTCATAGAGGCAGGGTGATAGCTATCAGAAGCAGGAGTTAGACAACCCCAGAAATACTTGAACAGTTAGCTGGTCACTCACCAGAGGAATGATTTTTTCTGAACCTGTGACAGTGAGTGGAAATCAGGCCCAGCTCTGTTTGAGTAGGGAAGATGAATGAGAGAGTGCAAAATAAAAATGAGAGACATACAGAGGTGAGGGAAATGGAGCATATAGTTGTCCATGAAAACACACACACACACACACACACACACACACACACACACAGTTGAATAAAAGGGATAAAGAGCTAAAAATGGCAATATTACATTTTCAAACTGAATTCACAATGTATCAGCCATCCTTTTCCCATTATCAAATAAGCAAAATTTATCAATTTTCCAGTATTGTATGATGGTTAAGAGCAGAGTCTCTTAAGTCAGGCCATTTGATCAAAATTCTAATTCTATCACTTACCAGCTTTCAGACAAGTTATCCACGCTGAGGCTCAGTTTACAAAATGGACAGAAGAGTGGTATCCAACTTATGGGTGATTTCAGTGATTAAATGAGTGAATACATTTCAAGCTCTTAGCAGAGCACCTAGTGTAAGTATAATTCTCATCACCGTCATCATCACTACCATCATTATCGCCTGTCTTGACTAGGACAATAGTTTTTTAGCTGCCAAGACTAAAACTTCAGCTGGAAGTCTTCATCCTTCCATGTGAGGGTTGAATTCTAGTTAGAGAATTGTCAGTCCCAGTACAGAGTGTTGCTCACTGGCTCAGAAGATGCCAGAAAACTTAGCTCCATCATGATCCTTAAGAGCAAGCTGCTTGAGCTCAGGACCCAGCAGGTCGCTAGTCTCATTGCCCAAAGTCCATGTTAAAGTCTGTGTTTGCTGTGCAGCTCTGAACATCTCTCCTGAACAGGTTCCAAGTCTGGATTCATTTTCACCAGGAAATGCTGGTGAGGAAGTGGGGTCTAACCACTCTAAGAACAGGCCTTGAACTCATGCAAACCAGACCCTGGCTTGCCATTAACAAGCTGTGTGGTTTTGGCAAATTAATTATTTCATGTTCTTCAGGGGATTATAAAACCTACTGCCCAGAGATGATGTAAGGATTGACAAATAGAAGTAGAGTGTTTTGCACAGTGCCAAATCAAGGTGGTAGTGAGAACAAATTATTATTTTCTCCTTCTTGGTGTTCCTTCATGGTCATATCTCTGCAGACTTCCTAACTTTGGGTCATTGAAAAATTAATAGATTTGGATTCTATGACTCTCATCCAAGTGACAATAAAAATTTTAAATGGAAAATGAAATAGATCAAATATAGACCTTGGTGGTATTGCCAAGGGGCCAAATCATCAGAGCATATTGCTTGGATTCAACTTTTCACACAAGAAAAAAAAGAAAAAAGAAAGAAAAAACTGAATTTTTCAACCATGTCTGTTACTTGCCTGTAAGACAGGTATTGTCAGGGGCTCCTGGGGGGCTCAGTTGGCGAGGCATCCAACTCTTGATTTCAGCTTGGGTCATGATCCCGGGGTCGTGGGATCAGGCCCTGCACCATGCTCCGTACTGAGCATGGGGTCTACTTGGGATTTTCTTTCCCTCTGCCCCTCCGTCCTGCTCATACTCTCTCCCTCTCTTTTTAAAACAAAACAAAAAACAAGGGAGGTCTTGCCAGATGCTTTGCTAATATAGTCCTTTTATGATCTCCTTTATGAGTAAACTTATCTAAATACATGAAGTAAGCTTGGCCTGACATTATAGGGAACTCGCCCTAGCTCATACTAATCACTGCTATTTTCTTGGGAGCTCTCTGATAACCTGCTTGAATAATCAGCCCCAAAATTGTACCAGATATTGACGCCATGCTTAGCAGGGGGTAGCTCTGCAAACAACTGCTTTCGGGTGGAGAGGACATTTCCTTCTTAGAAATGAGCGTGCTTATTTGCCATCTGTTTAGTGCCATGGCTCTCGGGGTGCCGGCTTTGTGGAAAGCCTATGTATGTTATGTCTTTCCTCATAGTCTGCTACTTCCACTGTCTTAAAGCTGGGGCAAATTTAGACCCCCTGGTGGAGAGAAATGCAACAGTAATTCTCAGAGGTAGTGACTGCTTGTCATAGCAGATTGTGACTTGGCCTTATTCAGAGAACGGAGTCAGCGTTGGCCAACTCCTTCCCTTGGTCATCATTCCATCTGTCACCCGCTCCTTCGGGCTGAACTGAGCCAGCAGGAGAGCAAGGTGCAAAGAGCCAAACCCTGCACCGCTTTCTGACAAGGCAGGGTATTGGTAGGTTTACTCTTTGTCACCACTGGAGGTGTTCAGTGTGTGTGAAAACAAGCACAGAGCTAACCTTGGCTGCAGCAAGAGGGAGGAGTGCGCAGGATTACATTGTTATTCAGCTTCCTTTATGTCTACAGAGTTGTGAGTATAAGGTAGACCATGCTAGTGACTCTGCTGGTAAGCCCATTTTAGTAATGAATGCTTTCATTTGTCTTTTAAAAAACTATTGGGGCACCTGGGTGGCTTAGTCAGCTAAGCGGCCGACTTCAGATCAGGTCATGATCTCATAGTTCATGGGTTCAAGCCCTACGTCAGACTCTGTGCTGACAGCTCAGAGCCTGGAGCCTGCTTCGCATTCTGTGTCTGCCTCTCTCTCACACCCTCCCCCACTCACACTCTGTGTGTGTGTCTCTCTCAAAAATAAACATTTAAAAAAATTATTATCTATCTTTAAATATTTAAGGGAAAGAAAAGCCAAACACTCTCACCAAATTGTGTGCTGTGGTCCTAAAGTCAGAATATATTATTACCAATTGAAAAAATGAAAAAATTAACCACTTGTAAGGACAAAACTTTGATAAAAAACCTGAATTTTGTATAAAGATAATTCCTGTATGAGACAAAATTGTAGCCCTTATTATAAGCTTCCTGTCCATAGTAGCTGAGCTAAGTCTCTGATGCTTTAATTGCCCAAGAATATGAGAAGTCGGCCGTATCATATTTATTTAGCAATTGAGTTCTTTTAGTTTTAATTAATTAATATTTTTTATTTGAGAGAGAGAGAGAGAGAGCATGAGCTGGGAAGAGAGGTGGGGGTGAGAGAGAGAGAGAGAGAGAGAGAGAGAACCTTAAGCAGGCTCCAGCTGAGCATGGAACCTGTTGCGGGGTTCGATCCCAGGACCCTGGGATCATGACCTGAGCTGAAATCAGGAGTAAGATGCTCAACTGACTGAGCCACCCAGGCACCCCTCTCTTACTTCTTCTTTTTTTTTTTTTTTTAGAGACAGCACGCACCAGCAGGGGAGAGGGGCAGAGTAAGAGAGAGAGAATCGAGTTCTGTTTTGGAAGAAGAAAAATTTCTACAATTTTGAAACCTACATCTAGTTTGAAAACATATTGTGAATTTGTTATACTATGTTAATTCATGGATTAGATGATTAGCACCCCTTGACCAGAAAAATTTACATCCATTTCAGTCTAATTCAAGCAATATATTAGGCCAAAAAGGTTAAATATTTATAAAATATTTTAACTTCAAAAAATACTTCAGATACATGGAGACATCTGTAATAGGCAAATTCCTAGAGACAGAAAGTAGATGAGAGATCACAGGGGCTGGAGAGGACCCAGTTGGGGAGTTTCTGCAGAATGGGTATAGTTTCTGTTCTGGGTCATGGAAACAATTTGGAAATAGATGGTGATAATTGCCAGCATTGTGAATGTAAGTAATTCCAGAGAACCATACACTTAAAAATGGTCAGACAGGGGGCGCCTGGATGGCTCAGTCGGTTAAGCACCCGACTTCGGCTCAGGTCATGATCTCGCAGTTTGTGTGTTCGAGCCCCTCATTGTGCTCTGTGCTGACAGCTCAGAGCCTGGAGCCTGTTTCAGATTCTGTGTCTCCCTCTCTCTCTGACCCTCCCCTGCTCACGCTGTCTCTCTCTCAGAAATAAATAAAACATTTTGAAAAATCTAAAAAATGGTCAGACAGCTCTTTATATTATACACATTTTATATAACAAAATAAAAATAATCCTTTGAGATATCAAAATAAATGAGAATGATCCAAAAACTAAAATGTCCACCCTCAGCATTATAATACTGTATTCTCTTTCAGAAATCCTGGCCTCTCTCATATGACCGAAGATAAATACTAGAAAGCTAAGATTCATTTAAGCAATATTTGTGATAATATAATTACTTACAGACACCAACTAGATTCACTCAAAAACAATAGAAACAATAAGAGAATTCAGTAAGTTAGCCGGCAAATAAAAATAATACGTTTTTACATATGTGTTATCAATCATTTTCAGAATGCATATTGGAACAAAATGCTCGTAGACAAATAGTACAAAGTATAAAATTCCTTTGAGTAAACCTAACAAATTATGCAGAATCTACATGAAATATACCATAAAGCTTTTCCGAGGCGCTTAAAGACAACAAGGACAACTGAAGAGATCAATATTTCTAATGGAAAGATTCAATAGTAAAAATGAAAATTTCCCCCCAAATTAATCTCTAACTTTATTGAAATTTTGATCTGTCTCAAGCATGCTTTTTAACCTGACCAAACTATTTTTAAAATTTGTCTCAAGATATAAATGGTTAAGAATAATCAAGAAAGGGGCACCTGGGTGGCTCAGTCGGTTGTGTCCAACTTTGGCTCAGGTCGTGATCTCAGAGTTCGTGGGTTCAAACCCGGTGGCGGGCTCTGTGCTGACAGCTCGGAACCTGGGGCTGCTTCAGATTCTGTGTCTCCCTCTCTCTATGCCTCTCCTCTTCTCACACTCTGACTCTCTGTCTCTCAAAAATAAACATTAAAAATTTTTATTTTTAAGAATAATCAAGAAAATAGTGGGAAAGAATAAGGAGAGAGTTCCACATTCCACTATATTGAAATACAAAAAGTTGTGATCATGAAGAATAATATTTTTAGGTAAATATGCAAAGTGTACTAAAAATTTTTAAGCAGTTTTAAAAATTTATGTTTTTTTAATGGAACAAAACCCTATGTCTGTATATACCTATGGAAAATATAATCTCTGGGCTCCTGGGGGGCTCAGTTGGCTAACCGTCGGACTTCGGCTCAGGTCACGATCTCACAGTTAGTGGGTTCGAGTCCCGCGTCTGGTTCTGTGCGCCGAGCCTGAAGCCTGCTTCCAATTCTGTGTCTCCCTCTCTCTCTGACCCTCCCCTGCTCACGCTGCCTCTCTTTCTCTTTCAGAAATAAATAAAACATTGGGGCGCCTGGGTGGCTTAGTCGGTTAAGCGTCCGACTTTCGCTTAGGTCATGATCTCGCGGTTCGTGGGTTTGAGCCCCGCGTCGGGCTCTGTGCTGACTGCCAGCTCAGAGCCTGGAGCCTGTTCAGTCTGTGACTCCCTCTCTCTCTGACCCTCCCCTGCTCACGCTGTCTGTCTCTCTCTCTCTCTCTCCTAGAAATAAATAAAAATAAATAAATAAATAAATAAATAAATAAATAAATAAATAAATAAAACATTAAAAAGAAAGAAAGAAAATATAATCTCTGCTGTTAGCGACAGAGTATATAATTCTGTCCTACACAATGAGAACATAGTGAAAATATGCTTTATACTCTACTTTTTTACTCACCTGTATCTTATAAACATTTTCCTAGTTTTAAAAAATATTTTCTATATGATGACTTTAATAACTCTAGTTTTCCATTACATAGGTTCACCTGACTTTATTTAATCCATTGTTTTTTAAACAATTGGATTACTTCTAGTTTTAAATTATACTATCCATCACATCCTTCCCTATCACTCTTTCTGCACTGTTGCATACTTCCTTAGACCAAATGCCCAAAAGTGAAATTGCTGGGGTAATTATATGCATACAGTAGTTCCCGCCCATCCCCTATCTCCCCCCACCCCCACATTCGTATTCATGGTGTCACTTTCCATGGTTTCAGTTTTCTGTGGTCAGTTGTAGTCTAGAGACAGATGACCCGACTTCCGGCATATGTCAGAAGGTCAGTAGTTGCCTGATGCTACATCACAATGCCTACGTCATTCATGTCACTCAAGCTCATCATGTAGGCATTTTATTATCTCACACCATCACACGAAGAGTGAGTATAGTACGATTAGATATATAGAGAGGGAGAGGGACCACATTCATGTAACTTTTCTATAGTGTATTTTTATTATTGTTCCATTAGCTATAATTTTTAATTTCTTAGTGTACCTAATTTATAGATTAAACTTTATTGTAAGAATGTACATATAGAAAAAAACATGCCATATGTGGGCTTTGGTACTATCTGCTGTTTCAAGCATTTATTGGTCATGGATAAGAGGGGACTACTACATTGCTATAGAAAGTTTGTGATGGCTTGTAAGGTGTGTCTATGAGAGTGCCTCTTTTCCCAAACCTGTGTCCAAACTGAGTACTAAATTTTCAAAAACTTTTTGTTAAATGATATTCAAAATTATTAGTAGTGTTTATTTTGATTACTAATGAAGTTGAACATTCTGGAATATTACTTATTTATTTGTTTTATTATTTTGTGTGTTACTGTGCATATTCTTTGTCCATTTTTAATCAGCACATTCTTTCCTTTATTAGTTTGTGATAGCTATTTCTATATCAAGGATATGAACATTTGTAGCATATGTCTAAAGTATTTTTTTTATTTATTGTTGGCTTTTGCATTTGGGTGTTTCCAGTGTTAAAAGAGGTAGAAATATTTCCATTTTTCCTGATTTCCCAGTAGTGAATCATAGTTAATAGTAAAAAATGTTCAGACTTTGCACAAATTATAGCAATACTAGATTTTATGCCTGAGTAAAATCATACATGTAACTTATAACCATCTAAGATGAATAAGTTTTACCACTTTCACATCAAATTATTTTTTCCTTATTCTTCAGCAATTTCTATATATCTGGAAGCTCTTTCTAGTTGATTATTCTTGAAGGCAGTAAGCAGTACAATAGAAATCCAATTTTCTGAATAGTAAGGTTCCACTGGATAATCTATAATGTCAGTAGATTTCTCTTGTCAAACCCACTTCAAAATCTTAAATCTTGAGTTCAAAGTTCTCGCTTATGTCTTGACAATAGCTTTCAGGCCCATCAACACAAGAATAAACACATTCCTGCTTTTTCAAGCTACAGAATCATATTCTTCATATCTGTTAACATACTTTTTCAAAGGAAAAGAACTTTGTTTTTCTTTTAAAAGCACTCTTTTTTATTTAATTCCATAGGGATGGTAAGAACAAAAAGACTTCCAACTTAATGGTATATCTTAATTCCTCAAGAATGAGAAAGAAAAATAGAAGAACTGAAGTGGAAAGGGCCAGTATAAAAAGATCCCTCTTGGATGAAGTTAAGAAGCTTTAATAGTGTCTGTGCTGGCTTTATTTCACAGTGACTACAGAGGTTTCAGAGCTACTCCCTGGTCATTCAGGAGGACTCTTGAATTCCATTTTAGATACCATTAAGAGTAATGGTTCATACATGTTACGTGTCGGTCATTGTCCATCCAATAACATTTATCACAACCATATTAATTCAATCAAAGTTGCAGTGAAGTGAAATAATTATTTCCTGAGAGCTAGTATTACTATCCATGGTGAGAGATACTATTAGTTTATTTCCAGTTGATCAATTATCTATACATACAAGCATAAACCTAATCAACAACAGCTGGATGTTATTATTATCCATACATATAACAATTTTACTCTTTAATCACTATATTCTATGGCAAACTCTAACATTCATAGTAAATGGGCATATCCCCAGCTGTTTTATTGCAAGCTTTGACATACATGTTCTAAAAGAAGACCACTGTGAAAAGCCAATATTCAGTAACCACTATGACTACAAAAATCTTTTCTGCAGTCACCAGATGGGCTGTACCCATGCACAGACAGCTTTCTCTTCTAACGTCTTTGATAAGTTCTCTTACTTGTGACTTCATAGTGTCAACTGAAAGGCTTTCTTGGTGAAGAACAAAATCTCCAATATGGAACAAGAGATGTATGCACCCATTTGTACATTTGTTTTATATTTCAAACACACAACACACCCATGTGGTTCTGTTTTGATGTCTCATCCTTCTTCAGTAAATAGTTTATAAAACATGTATTTGTATGTAATTATGAGTTTGTTTTAAGACGTGGGGTGGGAGGTAGGGATGGGTAGACAGAAAAGGCAGAAACCAAGGATCTTTAACATCTGATTCCATTTGGTTGATATGGGCAAGATGGGACCTCGTGAATCTTTTAGCTTGAGAAAAAGTACTACATTTATACACATATACACACAACCACATGCTTCTTCCTACCACTTCTAAATGAACTTAAAGAAAACATGTAAACAATAATGAAACTATTTAGAAGGCTATTTTTATAATATCTGGAGGTTTTTCCCCCCACATTGCTAAGTAGAACTTTATCCCTAAGAGCTGGAGTCTATCTTGTAAAAGGAGGACTTCTTTATCTAAGAAGAGAGGAGACATTTTCTAGCATGCTGTTTCCCCTCCTGGAATAAATATTCTTCACCTAAATAACATTTATTCAACCCTAGAGTCTGTCCCTGGGTCTAGCAGTCTTCCTTACTCTCTCAACTGGGTTGGATGCCCCCTTTGATTCACTGTTTAAATACCCAATTTTTTCATGAATATTCATCAGACTTGTAGTATTTGTTCATTTTGTTCACTGTCTTCTTCCATACTCTATTATAAGACCCAAGTGAATGAGTGCCAAATCTGTCTTATTCACTTCTCTATCTCCAGTTCCTAAAACAGTGACTGGCACATACACATTCTCAATAAATATTAGATGAATAAGGATTAAGTAAACTCATATATGTAAAGTAGTTGACTTAATTCCTGGAATATGCAAGTATTTGGTATATATCAGGCACTATTTCATATACTATATATATACTGTGTGATAGTTCATATTTTCTATATTCATATGATCTATCACACAGCACTATGAAGTTCCGAAACTAACCATGTTTAGTTTCATTGGTAGACTTTTTGAAAGAATGCTCACTGCCCATAAACCACATAACAACATTCCTGCGGTTCCCAGTTCTTTTTTGTTAAACTGAGCTGGGTCTGTAGCAGGGTTCAGTAACTGGTTACCTAAAAAACAAGTTTTAGGTTGGCTAAAACCAGAAAAAGAACCCCCTGCTGCTGACTGTGGGATACTGTACCTTCCCTTCTCCTTTTCCACCTTCCCATAGTATTCTTCAGAGTACTTTGCCTCTGAATATCTTATTACTACAACTCTTAGGCTAAGTTATATCCTTCTATTTTTCATTGTTTCTAGAATAGGGAATGGTCTGCAGTGTGCCTAAGTGCTGTGATAACAAGCTGTCATACAATCAAATTCCACAGTTATATTTAGATTCGTTCCCTGAGTTAAATCTGAGATATCTCCATACATCACATTGTATTTACAGACAGTTCTCAACTTAAAATTGTTTGATTTAGGATTTTTTGACTTTAAGATGGTATGAAAGCCAGAGGCTTTCAGTAGAAACAGAACTTTGAATTTTGAATTTTGATCTCTTCCTGGACTACTAGCATGTGGTAGAATATTCTCTCATGACACTGGGCAGTGGCAGTGAGTCGCAGCTCACAGTCAGCCATGCTAGGATAAACAACCAATATACTCATGGTTCTGTACTCATACAGCCATTCTGCTTTTCATTTTCAATAGAGTATATATTACATGAGATATCCAACACAACACTTCATTATAAAATAGGCTTCATGTTAGATGATTTTGCCCAAGTGCAGACCAATGTTAAGTGTTCTGAGCATGTTTAATCTAGGCTCCGCTATGATGTTCAGCAGGATAGGTGTATCAGATGCATGTCTGACTGTAAGTGTATCAGATGCATGTCTGACTTACAGCATTTTCAGCTTACATGGGTTTATTGGGACATAACCCTGTTATAAGCTGAGGGAGATCTGTACTTTCAAACCAAACCATAATGTAGTCTGTACCTCATCAGATGTTAGGGGCTTTCCTAAGGTGGTATTGCCCCAGCACCCATCTTGTTGCTGGAGGCAGTCGAGTTTCCACATTTGACTTTTTGAAACTTCCTAGTAATTTCAGAGGAAACAGCAATGAAACCAGTAAATGATATCTTATAATCTTGGATTTTTAATTGATCATTCAGTTTGGTTCCAACTTACTCCATGTGTCATCATTGTGCCTGGCTAGTTTGTACTTTATTTTGTACTAAAGGGGGTAGGGAGAGATTCTGAACTCTGAGCAGATAGTGAGATGACCAAATATGATCTAGGAAGGTTAATCCAGCATCAGTGTGAAAAGAGAGTTTGGGGCGTTTTAGACAGAAAGAAGGGATGTCTGGTAGGAGCACATGATAGTTTTCCAAGAGAGGAGTTCCTAAGGAAAGAAGCAGAGGAGTACAGAGGAGGACTGAGATCCAGGACCAGAGGAGCAGAGATGAAGTTGGAGATCCAGGGCTATAGGAGTGGAGGTGAGGATGGAGATCCAGGACCAGAGGAGTGAAGATGAGACTGGGGACCCAGGACCAGAGGAGAGGAAATGAGGATGGGGACCCAGGGCCAGGGAAGAGGAGGTGAGGATGGAAATGCAGGACCAGAGAAATGGAGGTGAGGATGGAGACCCAGGGCCAGGGAAGAGGAGGTGAGGATGGGATGAGCACACAAATTCAAGAGCCATTGCGAAAGCAGAACAAGATGGCTCTGCAACATGAGGAACGTGAGGGATGAGAAACAGATTTTGACCCTGGGGGACTGGGAATCTGATTGTATCATTACTACTATGGGGAACAAAACAAAAATATAAAGTTTAAGGAAGAAACTTGTCTTTGGAACAAACGTAATTTGAGGTGCTAGAAGATTCAGGCTATTGGAAATGGGAGCTGGAGTTCAAGAGTAATGTCAGGACGGCATCACAGGTGTATTGACCATGACGTCATCCCTTTTGGTGGCCTGGTTCCTTTGTCCCTCCATAAATGGCACATGGTTTAATTGTGGCCAATCTGTTCTTTACAAGATAGAACGTGTTACAAATAAGAGCCTTTGACTTTCTCTTGGAATAGTCTGAGAGCATCACAGTTTATCAGTCATCCCCTCTGACCTTCTATAATAGATGCCTTACACAGCTCTTCTACTTAAATCTTGGAACTTTTAATCATTTTAGAAAGTAGATAATAGGTTCCTATGATTGAGGAATGAAAGTGTAGAAGAACTGGCCAAGTTCATACAGCCAGTTATCAGGCCCTCTGCCTTCCCCACTAGAACAAATCGTACCTTCCAGAGTGTGAGGGGATACCAGGTAACTTTCCCGTCCTGTCTCTACAGTACAGCTCATTACTGTGCATTCAGAATTGTTCCAGAAAACATTTTGTATTCGTTTGGTCTCTTATTTACTGTTGGTTCCTTCTAAAGTCCTAGGCTTTGAAAATGTTGCTTTTCTTTCCTGCTTTCTCGAGAGTCTAAATAGAGTCTGATGTTCACTTCCGCCAGGAACAGTGTCGGTGCTTGCTCAGCAGCCCATAGTTTCTACTCACACGTGCCATACCTAGTCCTTCCTTCCTTCCCTAATAAATGTTTGTTTCATGGTAATGGTTTTAAGAATCTCATGAGTTGTTAACTGGAAAGAGTTGTTGCGTAGAAATGTGTCTGTCAACCATCATGGGGCCCTTTAGCCCATCCATTGATCTTTGATCTTTCATGCCACCTGTCCATCACCAGCCTCTTCTGTGAAGGATAGTGAGTGGCTTTCTTAGAGTTGGTGAGGAATCAGCGCAAGCGGGAAGGAGCACTAATGCACACACAAGATCTTGTTTATAACATTAAAGGCTACAGTGCATCATTCAAAATTATAAAGTTTCATCCAGCTAACAGAATGCATTTCAACTAAGTGGTCTATGAATCGACTTCACCTTCATATTATAGAAATTAATGCATTTTATTTTCGGTGTGTTCCTTTCCTACCATATAGATGCCTTGAATCTTCGAAACCGACAGGTCATATGCGTCACCCTCAAGGTCCTCCAACATCTGGCTTTGTCATATGAGACGGTGGGTGAAGCTTTGGTGCCCTATTACCGTCAAATCCTCCCCATCCTGAACATCTTTAAGAATATGAATGGTGAGTGATCCCAGGAGTCAAATGTCTTCTAAGCCCTAAAAAAAAGGGAGTGGCTTGAAGTAGAGTTAATTAGCAACACATTTAGGATTTATTATTGCTTATAAACCAAGATCCATTTGGAGATCTAAATAGTGTAACTCCCACTATTCCCCTACCACTCCCTAGGGAAACAGTAAAATTAACAATTTCATTTATTACTTCTCACACGTACAGCTTACTTACTCATTACAGAAGCGCTGAAGCAGTTCTATAATCTTCCAATAATTAAATTGTAAAGTTTTTTTAATAGTCTTTTGAATACATTAGTAGGTTTTGAGTTCGTCCTTTCTCTTGGTAGTAATTCTACCTTTAGATACTCTCTGTTAAAACTGCAGTTTTTATTAGTTGGTTTAAAATGAATTTTTAAAGCAATATTGTTAAAATATGGTACATGTGGAGAGCCTGGGTAGCTCAGTCAGTCAAGCATCCGGCTTTGGCTCTGGTCATGACCTCATGGTTAGTGGGTTCGAGTCTTGCATCGGGCTCTGTGCTGACAACTAGCTCAGAGCCTGGAGCCTGCAGTAGATTCTGTGTCTCCCTGTCTCTCTGACCCTCCCCTGACCACGCTGTGTCTCTCTCTCTCTCAGAAATAAATAAAACATAAAAATAAAATAAAATACGGTACATGTGGCTTGGGAAGGTTTTTTTTTTTTTAATGTTTTTTATTTATTTATAAGAGAGAGACAGCATGAGCAGGGGAGGGTCAGAGAGAGAGGGGGATACAAAATCTCAAACAGGCTCCAGGCTCTGAGCTCGCCATCAACACAGAGCCTGATAAGGGGCTCAAACTCACGAACTGTGAGGTCATGACCTGAGCTGAAGTCGGACGCTTAACCGACTGAGCCACCTAGGCGCCCCTGGGAAGTTTTAATAGATGTTCTCTTGTTTCTAAAAAAAAAAAAAAGATAACCTAGTTGATGGTGAGTGCTGATTATAAATGTATATGTCCTGATGCATTTATTTGTTTTAATTATTCTATAAGCTGTGGAAAGCACTGCTGAGCTCAGATGAATCTGATCTACCCTAACAAAGGCACTAGCAAGTTGCAGTGATCTGTTTGACAGTCAGTGGATATATATTTGTTCATTGGGAGACTGATTTCCCTTTTATGCCTCTTTGAAAAGATGTGACTCTAATTTTCTTTTATGTTGCTAACTTTGAATTTCCATACTTCTTATATGCACAATGTAAGTCAACACTTGAAGTTAATTCCTGACAGCCATGTAAATAAGTTAGCAATCTGGCAGAACAGTGCATGGAAATTTTGTGACATGGTCTGTTCATGTACGTACAAGAAAAAAAAATCAAACAAAAAAAATGAGCATTCCTGCCACATACAACTCCTTCGTTTGGAACCAACATTTTTTACAATAATCATAAACTGCTATTAAAAGTCTCATTAATTAGGCAGATTCTTCAGGAAATCATGGAATCCTCCCAAAGTCTTTAGCTGTTTTTCAATAGTAGGATTACTTATATAGTCGATATTAGACATATTTAGTTACAAGGACTTCACCTGGAGTTATGGGAGCATAACAATGCTCATAATGGAGTGAGTGAGTTAATATCCATTCTGCAACATCTGAATGGCAATAGACTTAGTGTGGACAGTTAGACAAGTTGGCTACTCTTTCAGGAAACTAAAAATTGCATGTTAGTGACTGAATCCCTTGCGACCTAACAAACTGACAGGTTTAGTAACAGCATTTCTACTTCATGGAAAACGCTTATTTAAATATTTTTGATTCAGAATTCATGGTTATACTGTTGAGCTGCATCAAATATCCATGGAGGTACAGAATGATTCCACGTGTACACATTGTTCAATTATGGTTCATAAAAGAGGTGCTGAGGTGCTAATTGAGTCTCTAGTTAACTTGTGAGAGACATGGAGATGGCAGAGATAAAGATGAAAGAGAGATGATAGAGAGACAGAATTACTTAAAAACTGGAAGATCAAGGAACAGCCACCCCCAAAGTCTCTGTTGTAGTTCACATTTTTGAAGTGTGTGATTAGCAAGTGTTTCCTCAGCAATCTTCGCCGAACCTATGGTAAATGTACCATTACTATGTCCGTGCTTTCATCATTAAAGTTGCCCCTCTGTAACTGCTCTCATATATAAACCTCTGCTTCTGGGCCTGACCGTCATGGACGATGGTCACCCACCCATCCGCCCTTCTCACTTGAGCAGGAACAGGGGCACTTACTGCTTTTGGTGTCCCGCGGCAGCATCTCGAACTCAAATCCGAGCAGCATTATGTATCACATAAAAGAGGAAGAAGGGGGTGCCTGGGTGGCTCAGTGCGTTAAACATCCAATTCTTGGTTCATGGTCTCACAGTTCATGAGTTCAAGCCCCGCATCCGGCTCTGTTCTCTGTTCTGACAGAGCTTGGGATTCTCCCCCTCTCCGCCCCTCCCCTGCTCGCTTGCTTGCTTGCTCTCTCTCTCTCTCTCTCTCAGAATAAATAAATAACAAAACTGTAATAAAGCAAGATGAAAAAAGACAATTAAAATCTCCCTTATCCTTCAGGAAACCTGTAAAGAAGAATAAGTTAAGCCACCACAAAGAGATAAATCTCTAGATTATTAAACAAAAGCAATGGGTTTCTACATCCTTCTCGTACTTTTTATTTAATTCTTTAACTCACAGATGTTCACATGCTTAACAAAAGAAGTAATTAGCTTTAGGACTATATCCCTATTTAGATTGTATCAGTGTGGGAATTTATAGTTTATACCGTAGCCTTAATTGGTCCCAAACAAGGTTAATTATTTTGGAACATTTCTCAGTGCATGCACCAGGAATTCCACATTCAACTGTTTTTCTGCTTAATATCTCTCTGACATTTGAGAGGAAAAAATATTAGCTTCAGCTTCATTTTCTACTTATCTTAGAAACCTGTCAGTACAATGCCAGAATGCAGCAAACTGTATTTCCAGAGGGTCATATTACAAAATGGGAGCATTCTAGCTATAAAACATAAAACTATTGTTCAAAATGGCTGTACTCATGAAGATCGGGTTCTACCAAAAGGAGCATATCACAAGATTTCCAGTTACAGTAGTATTTTTAGTGTGGAAATAATTTAACTTTAATAGTTGAGTAAATCCCATTTTCTAATTATAGATATTCATATTCACAGAACTTTATATATACTTATTTAAGCAGATGTCTTTAGTAACAGTTATATTTATAAATAAAATTATAGTAGAAATTTATAGCATGTAACATATGAAAAAAAATTCATCCTTAATTTCAGAGTATTTAAAACAGTTTCACACATTTCTATGTTTCTTCTTTTTCCTACATTCACATAAATCAGTGTTTTGTTAAATTCAGATTGAATCAAACAGTCCCACCCACAAATATTTTTTTTAGAATGAGGCCAGTTACAAATGACAGAGAGAAAGAATGAATGAGGCAAAGAATAGTCCTTCAAATATAACGACCTCGTTCTCTGTCAGTGTTCCCTCAAAGTGCAAGCTTTAGCTTACTTCTACTGACTAGTCCTTTTTTTTTTTTCTTGCAATTTCTGGGCTATTTTAATGTCAGATGGACTTGGTTGGAGATGAGCAGTGGGCTGAGTAGATGAGGGCTAGACAAACACTGAAGCAAGTGCGGGCAGTGAGGCACCCCAGGCCTGGAATCCCCCACGTAGGACCACAGGGCGCCTGCTGCCAGGGCGCAGCCCCGATGGACATTTGCATAGGTAGTAAAACTCATAGCAAGACCCAGAAGTTTATTCCTGCCCTAAGAAAAAGGGTGGCTTTGTGTTTCTATGAATATTATTTTTTTGCAAGGTTTAATGAGTCTGAATTTTAACAGTTATAAAAACAACAGAAGTCTAAGATGCAAATTGTAACGCGGAATAGAGTAGCATCTTAGAGTCAGAAGACACAAATCATGTGACTTCTCTAAGCTTAAATTTCTTTTAAATTCTCCTAACTCATCTACGTAAAAGGTAATGGCACCTTTTTTTGTAGGATTGACGTGACAATTCAAGATAACGTGTCCATAGGCGCTTCATGTACAGCCTGGCCTTGACTGGGTATTAAATAAGATAGCCATACTCTCATACAACATTATAGAGATGTACAATATTACATATATCATTGTATGATGTTCTACACAAAGATTGCAATACTGTACACATTATTACATCACGCCATGAATAGACAGTTGAGTGTTTTGCAATGTTGGTTGTGTAACTCACACCCTTGGCCCTTCCATGAGCCCATCTGTGAACACACACGCACTCCTGGTTCCCAGCCGGGGCAGTCCCTTTGCTTCAAAGGATTCATCTCTCCTCTGCCCAGTGCCGGGTGGGTGACCAAGTAAGTTAAGGACTCTGGGATTCATTCAAGAATAACAGGTTTCCAAATCCATCTCTTCCTAACATGATCTTTAAGCTCGAATATGTGACTGATGTATTTGGAGAAAGTCCCATTTTAAAAGAAGAAGCCCGAGTGCAACAAAGAGGGGGCCCCTGCATCACTATCCTCTTTGGAAGATCCAAAGTAGTATCTAAGTTTGAGCTTCTTTTCCTTAATTGTAAACAGTGGATTTTGGATATTTAAACCATGCTGTTTGTCCGGTCACTGCTTTGGGTGAAAGAGAAGGAAGAATTTCTATAATAGCAATTTCTTCTTTCCTGTGTTCTTTCACAAATGTTATTAAAGGTTACAGAAAATTAAGACAATAGGAATGTTCGATTTATAGCTTTCAGAGATGAAACTACAAAATTAATGGTGCAGTGTATTGCATTTGAGGAGCATGAAACAATAGATGGCATTAAAACGTTTATAGCTAAAATACGGGGCTCTGCCAGCAGATTAGAGCTATCCAATCAGTCTGCTTTCTGGAGGCGATCCTAATTTTGGTTCTTTTGTTTCCAACTGTGCCAGTGGTCCTGAAACAGTTGAGAAACTCCAGGCATCAGCGATTCAAATAGCACCCTGAGTATATGTCATGGAACCGTGAAAATAGATAAAGTAACCAAGTGACAAGTTTATGTGGATGTGGAAATCAAACATGGCCCCTCGTGTGTAGGTTTTTCCTAGGATAGTTATAGAATGTATGCCACTAGAGACTAATAGAAGTCTATGGAAAAAGGGTTTTAAAAATTGCAATTCAAATTCAGACACAGTAAAACCTATAGTTAATGAGAATGCATTAAATTTGCAACATTTCAGAGTATTTGTACCAAGTCCTTGACCCTTAAGTTTAAGTGGTTTGGAAAGGCCAGAAACACTTGATTTCTGCTGGTAGTCATTTAGAACAACTTCTAATGAAAACCTACGTGTCCTCAGTCAACCACCTGATTCAAATTCTCCCAGAGTTTCTGTGACTCCGATGGGACCTTTTCTTAATGGTCCTTTAAGATGTTGAAGGGCACCTGGATGGCTCAGTTAGTCAGGCCTCCGACTTCAGTTCAGGTCATGATTTCGCGGTTTGTGAGTTCAAGCCCCGTGCCAGGTTCTGTGCTGACAGCTCGGAGCGTCGAGCCTACTTGAGATTCTGTGTCTCCTCTCTCTTTCTCTGCCCCTCCTCCGTTTGTGCTATCTCTTTCCCTCTACTTCAAAACTAAACAAACGTTAAAAAATTTTTTTTAACGTTGATGAACTTTTGGGGGCTAATTGGGTGCCAAAAATGTCCTTGTTTTTTGTCTTGTAATTGACTTATATGAAGGTTATTTCACAGAGCTTTAAATTTAATTTTGGAACCAAGGTTTATTCCCTGTGGGATTCTGTCCAATTTTGAGTCTGACTTATATTTTGGAATTTACTTCCATATTTCCTTGAAATCATTAGGGTTTTTAGATTTGAAGGCAATTGAATGTCCTAAACTTATTAAGGAACAGATTAGAACTGCTGCCCTAGCCCCCATTCCTGCAAGTTAGATTTAGGACAATCTTGTGTATATCTAATGTCTTCTGGGTTCTTCCTCCACTCAGATTTTACTCGCTCTCAAGAGGATCCTAGGATTATAAAAAAGCTGGAAGATGCACATAGGGACCCTTTGGTCTGCACTTGCCTCCAATTTACTCAACTATCATAGTCCACCATAAGTTCTACAAGGTCAAAATGTTCACCCTGAGTTTCCTTTCTCCTGTGCAGATTGGGTGTAGTAACTTCGGAGAAATGGTGCTTAATAGGTATTTGTGTGGAATTTATATGCTAACCCAATCTGCGTGACCAATACTTGCTTATTCAGTCCTGTCCTAAGTAAGTAGCTTCAGTATTTCACGAAGTAACCTATTCTACTTCCTAAAAGAAAGGCACATCCTGCACTAAATTGAAATCTATGCCTAATATTCTATCCGACTTACCTGTCTAATCTCAACCACCTTGAATGTCTAATCCCTTTCCCAAATATCAGGACTTCAAATATATATATAACACTTTCCTTCCCCTTCAACCTTTGTTTCTTCGAGGTCACGGTCCCTACTTCTTCCAAGCATTCATTCTTTATGAGCAGGGCTTTCAAAATCTAAGGGGGCAGGGGCGCCTGGGTGGCTTAGTTGGTTAAGCGTCCGACTTCAGCTCAGGTCATGATCTCACGGTTCATGGGTTCGGGCCCTGCGTCGGGCTCTGTGCTGACTGCCAGCTCAGAGCCTGGAGCCTGTTTCAGTCTGTGACTCCCTCTCTCTCTGAACCTCCCCTGATCACGCTGTCTCTCTCTCTCTTTCTCTCTCTCTCTCGTAGAAATAAATTTTAAAAAATTAAAAAAAAATCTCAGGGGGTAGGGAGGGAGGACCCATATATCTGCAGATACTGATAGCTCTGGTTGTCTGAGAGCAGCCCCGGGGACAGAAGTCAAGACTGCTCAGTCCTTACGGATGCACCTTGCATGTGCTCAGCCTGTCAGATGGCCCTACCATTTTGAAATCTATGAGTGCTTACTGAATAAATCTCCTCTTCACTCAGACTGCTTCATTCAAGGGTTTGTTTTGTGCTTTTTTTCTTTTTAACCCAATTCACTTGTAAAAAGTCCATTTTGGTGGCAGGCAGATACTAGAAATTGGCCTTGCATCTGTTCTTCTGTATAGACCTCCCTGGTTGCATCTGCCAAGAGGCAAAAATTATTCTCAGAGTTGTCTATCTGTATCTAGAAACACACGCCCTGGCAGCCTGATGACCAAGGAAATCAGAATCCAGTTCTGAAGGCTGTGTGTTAGTTTTTCAGGGATGCCCAAACAAATAAACACAAACTGGGAGGCTTAAAAAACAAATTAGTGGCCTTGCAGTTCTGGAGGCCAGCACTCAAGGCCAGTAGGGCCACACTCTCCAAGTGTCCAGAGAAGAATCCATTCCATGCCTCTCTCCTTGCTCCTACCTCAACTCATAGATGCACCACTCCAGTCACTGCCTTCACCTGCACGTGACCTTTCCCCCTGGGTGTCTGTCTCTGTGTCTCTTCTCTTTGGAAAAGCACAGAAGTCCTTGTAAGGGTTGGGTTAAGGGCCCACCCTTCTCCAGTATGACCTCACATCAATTAATTACATCTCAACGACCCTATTTCCAAATAAGGCCACATTCGGAGGTTCCAGAAAGGATGTGAATTTGGGAGGATGCTATTCGACCCAGGACATACTGTCTAACTGTCTCCCAGGGTGCATGGAGATAAAATCCTGTCCTTCTAAGCAAAGCTAGAGGTTTTGTGTGCCTTCCGCTCCCTCACAGCTGTCATAACTGAATGTGGACTCCCGCTTTCCACAAGTGCTACTCATTTTCCTTCCAGCAGAAAGGGTTTGTTGAGTTAAGAAAGGGTCTAAGTAAGTGAGAGCACGGGAGATGGCAATGACCTGATATTGTTTTCCTGCAGTAACGTTGCAAACTCAGCAAACAGGGGAAGCAAATACTTCCCCGGCTCAGGGCACTGCCAAGGGAATCCCGGAATCACCCAAGGGGGCTGCTTCCATCAGCCTTCCAGGGGACCCAGGGACCCACCCAGGGCAGTGGCCTGTGCCACCTACATGCCTTCTTGTCCCTGTCCAGCCAGCAGGGCGAAGGGGTTGGGCCACTTTGTGATTGTGCACAAGGACAGGTGGACCAGTACGTGGAAACAAGAAATGGGCTAGTGTTTAAGACCAAAGGCTCTGACGTCAGGTTTCCTGGGTTTGAAACCTGGCTTGAGGTTAACCAGCTGTGTGACCTTCAATGGGCTATATAACCACTCTGTGCCTCGGCGTCCTTGATTTGGAAAGCAGTTTGTTTGGACGCCTAGAGAGAGCTCACTGACCTGCAGGGAGCAGCGAGGGGGGCGCTTTGTGGGGGTGTCAGTGGCGTGACAATGAAGGGAAGGGAGGGCGGACCATGAGTGAAGTCACTCTGCAAACCAGCGGGCAGTAGGGAGATGTGGCTTCCGTTGCCTGCCTCACGGCTTGTGGAGAAAACCGTATCGATGTGGCTTCGTGCGGTCCTTCGGAGAAAATTAATGAAATCTATCAGAATTAATATGATCATTTGGTAAGGTGATTAGGTGCAACATGAATTTCCAAGAATCAATATATCTTCTTACAGGCCAGCAGTCAGAAACACAACACAGCACTCGCGTGGCCACCCTAACCCCAGTCCAGGCAGGGGCTCTCAGGAGCTAGCACCCGTTTTTCCTCCCGAAGTGAATTCAGACATCACGCCCGCTCAGAAACCTTCCCCAACCTGGCTGGGACTAGCGGAATGAATTGCTCTCTCTGCTAGGCTTTGCTATAGATTCTGTCCTCTGTCTCCCCATCTAGCTGGCCCAGAGGCGGGGAGAGGGTGGGGACAGCTGGCTGTTTGCTCAGTCTGCCAAACCGCGTTCAGAATCTGTGGGCTGTCAGCCCTCACACCCACTCTGAGCGACTCCAGAAAAGATCACCACAAAGAAGGATGTGATTCCAGCTGGTTCGCAGTCCTTGGCCAGTATTATAGCCCCACTGCGAGCCTGATGCTGGCACATTTCTGAGCAGGAGATTTCCACCAATTCAGCGAAGGCCTTTAAGACATGCGAGAGAAATCTGTATAATATGCTTTAATGTATTTAAAAGCTCAAGATGGGCCCCAAATGAGCAAGCATGCAAATATTCGCCCAAGAGAAAACAGTGTTCTTTTCTATTTTTGCAACAGAAAGTTTTACTTAGTCTGGGCGAGAAAGTGCACAGTGATTTCTAAAGCTTTAATTTAAGGAGGCTCTTATATTCGGCCAGATCATAATTTATACTTTTTAAACCACCTAAAATATCATCTACGGATTTGTAGATACTCAAGGCCTCATTCTCATTTTCCTTTATATGCAAATCTTCCAGGAGCGCCAACAAATGACTTTTTAGAGGCCTCTATATGGACATTGCAGAGAAAATAAGAATGTCACCAGTGTAATTGTTGTATCGAACAGTCACTATTCATGACATAATTAAAAGGCAAGTTTAAAAGGGAATTGGAAATAAAATATAAGCTTTATTCAGTGGGGGAGCCTTTCCCTGGCTGCATAAAACTTAACAGGGGCCTTAATTGTTCTACTCACTGGAGAGATCAAAGGCACTTTGAGTCACACAATTCCAGTGCTTGGAATCACTTCTTTAATAGATTGATCAAAACTCTGAACTTGATTTGCCTTCACATGTTCTCCACCCCCCGCCTCGGCAT
Organism: Proteles cristata cristata; assembly: GCA_017311185.1. NCBI lineage: Eukaryota > Metazoa > Chordata > Mammalia > Carnivora > Hyaenidae > Proteles > Proteles cristata. The sequence continues at coordinate 222,221 of JAESUZ010004109.1, read as the reverse complement.
CTGTTCTGTGCTGGCAGCAGGCAGCGGACACCAGGCATGTCCCTTCCATTTCTCTGCTGGTACGTTGCCATTCTCTACAGACTTGTCCCCAGGGGTTCTGTCCCCCAGGGTGCCAGGGTGGGGGTGAGGAGAGGGGCGGCTCTTACAGCCGAAGCTGTGCTCAGGTGGCATCACACCCATTCCCTGGGCCTGGTTGGCGGTTAGGGCAGGTCTGTCCTGGGGAGCATGGCTAGCGGGTCCTGGGTGATCTTGGCGCTGCGCGGTCACTCTCCATCCTGACTGTTCTCCCCAGCCCTCGGCCTCCCTCTTCCCTCAGCTAGGCTGTTTCCTGCACTCCCCTCAGCTTGCTGTGCCCCGGATCCCTCTGTTCTTCTGGGAGGCGCTGTTACACGGGTTGGAAGTGACCTCGCAGGGCCCTCCTGCCCATGGGGAAAACGTACTTGCCCATCCTGGGCCCTGGGAACCCCAGGAGTGGGAGCTCAGGCCCTCCGCCCAGCTGTCCAGGCCCCACTGGGTTCTCAGCCATGACAGAGCCCCAAGACTTGTTTTGCTCCACCGCTGGGAATGCTTTTAAGACTCCAGATGGTTCTACCAGCAGAGCACAGAGAGCGCCCTTCAAAGAAATCTCTTCATTGTCTTCTCACCCCCATCTGCTCTCTTTAGAAGCCCTCCTCTGTCCAGCTGGGAAACTGGTCCCCTTAACTCCCGCAGGCCTGCTGCTGACAAAGTACCCAGGTCACTGGGGGGCGGGGGGCCCCATTTTGGCTCCCTGACCCACCAGCGCTGGTTTGCTTGAGCCAAACACAGAACTGTAGGAGGAATTTTCCCCTCAGCGTGAAATTAGCTGTCCGTTTTTATTGTCTTCCCCCAAAATCTATACTTTTCACATTGACAGGATGGAATGTATATAGCTCAGCATAAGCTTAATTATCAATGGAGAAGGATGGAAAAATATAATGCACATATTTCCTTAGAAAAATTGCAAATAGTATTTGATGTTCCTTTGCCTGCCTGCCACCTGTATTGTACCCTCATGTGCATCTTGAATTAATGTTCTGAGTAATAAGGAAAAAAGTAATATGGTAGCAATGCTGTTATGACTAAGTTTTCTTCGGATCTTTCCAAGATCAGTTTGCTTTTCTCCCTTTTGAAATACAGCACTTTAACATGAGCTTTCCGTGAGCCTATTTATATCCATCCTGAGATGGTGGTGAACCAAACGTGACTCTCCATTCAGCAACTCTTAGATGTTACATGCCTCTTACAACTTTCCCTCTGCTTCCCCCAAATGAACCCTGCATTTATCTTAGACTTTATTTAAGCCCTGAAGTGATCTTCACCCTAAACTAAAAAGCTGACTATTAATATAATATTGAAATTTTCAAACAAGAATGTAGTTGGGTCATAATAATAATCTCCTACTATTTTTAGCTTTGTTTTTACCTGTAGGCAAGATGGATGTTTATTTATGCACAGAAAGGGTTTTGAGGAGTTTACAGCTCTTCTAGCAGAAATCAATGGATTTTATATATGCTTGTATGTGAGTGTGTTTATATATTATAAATATGGTAAACAACTACTTAATCAGATGCATGAGATGTAGGTCTGTCTAGAAGCAGTGGAATATATGTTATCCCTTCAGAGTTTCCTAAAGTCTGTAAATATAGAATGATGTAGTCAAAGAGAAGCAGTACAATATTTACGCTTTTGTGATGAACAACTAAAATTTCTGAAGCAACTTCCGTGAAGATTTTATGCAACCGTGGAATGAGGGGAAACAGTGTGATGCCAGGTCCGTCAAAACCTGCCGGCACGCCCACCTTTATTTATACACCTGCCAAGCGTTCTGTTATTGCTGTGGAATGCTTGGCCTTCTTGCCCTCACCAGCTCTAGACCAACAGAGGCGGGCTAACTCCAAAAGCTTAGAACGCAATGTGGTTTCTACTGGCTATTTAGGAGATGTCAAAGATAGGACCATGTCGTACATATTCATTGATTCATTGAAAAAGAAATTATTGAGTGCTTACTGTATGCCTACATAGCAAAGCCTCCTAAAAATCCTTAAGAGACTGAAAGCATGCTGCATGAAGCCATTTTCCATTTATGAAATCCATCAAATCCATTTTCCATTTATCAATTCCTCACAGCCTTACCCCATGTGCGTGAGTCAACACATACCTCCCCAGCATACCTGGAGAGTAAAGGTGGTATCCTGTACCCTGAAGAAACAAGCCAGCTGTCGGTTCCTTAGGGCCGTTCACCCTCCCCTGTACTCTTTAATACCTTGACCCTGAGATCAGGGCATGAATTTGGAAGAATAAGACCCAGATGTGGTGGTTGACTTGTTGAGATGGCTCAGTTTTCAAGAAAAGGGAGCTTAGGTTTAGTGCATTGTCTTAGCAAATGAAGCAGAGAAGACATAGAACAAAGTTTCAAGTTACCGACCATCACCATTACTTCTTTGAGAAGAATGGGAATGTCCCCTTCCTTAGTCCTAGCTGTACACTGTCCATTCCTGGGAAGATTCTGAAAGACTCCCTATCGAGGCAATCTCCAAATATTATTATCTGGGAGGGGGTTTGGGTTTTATTTTGTGGGGGTTTTTTGGTTTGATTCTTGTTTTATTTTGTTTGTAGTTTTAGTGATATATAATTGACATATCACATATAAGTTTAAGGTGTACAAGATAACAATTTGATACATATTGCTAAATAATTACTGCAATAAGTTCAGTTAACATCCATCCCCCCATATAATTACCTTTTTTCTCCTTGTGACGAAAACTTTTAGGACCTACTCTTAGCAACTTTCAAATACACAACACATAGTATTGTTAACTATGGTCACTAAATATTGTTACTGGCTATTTCTGAAGAGTTTCTATATGCAATTTTTGCTGCATCTTTGCTACAAGCACCTTTGTGTGTAATGTTTGCTAAATCCTTGCTGAGGACTACATTATGATATGTATATCATATTTACAAACCCAGCCAAAAATAATACCAATAATTTGAGATTATTAGTCCTGAAGTTACCAACCAAGTGGATTTGAGACCCCACTCAAATACATATGATACAGGCCATGGAGGACAGGACACCATCTGGTGTCTTTTCCATCACCAGGGCAGCCTAACAGACCCAGTGTTTCTCCAATCTAGTAGACCTAATAGGATCAAACAGCAATAAGCCAGAAGCTGGGGTCTTTTTCCGTATCTTAGTATCGTAACTAGAATGGAAATTCCATGAAAGCAGGGACTTTTGCTTCTTTGTCACTGCTTTTTCATCAGTTTAAGAACAGTTCCTGGTGGTTCCAGAGTTCAGTGAATATTTCTGGAATAAATAGATATGGATAGATGGTATAGTTGTCTTCTGTTGCTACCATAACAAACTACCACTAATCTAACAGCTTAAACGGTACCCACCCATTATATTACTGTTCTGTAGATCAGAAGTCCAGTGGGTTTGGCAGGAGAATATGATCGGACTCCAACAAGGCTGAAGTCAAGATGTCAGCCACCCTGAATTCCTTACAGATGTGCTGGAGAAAGATCCGCTTCCAAGCTCATTCCAGTTGTAGGCAGAAATCAGTTCCAGGCATTTGTAGGACTGGGGCCCTTGTTTCCTGGCTGTTTGTCAACAGAGGGTAGCTCTCAACTTGTAGAGGCTGCCCACCTTCCCTGGTTCATGGCCCCTTCATCTTCAAAGCCAACAATGGCCGGTCAGGTCCTTCTCATGCTTCCAATGCCTCTGACTCCCCTTCTGCTACATCTCAACTATTTTCCTTTTCTGCTTTTAAGGGCCCATGCGGTTACATAGGGCCTACCCAGCTAATCTCGGGTAATCTTTTAAAGTCAGTGGATTAGTAACCTTAATTCTGTCTACAAAGTCCCTTCACAGCAGTACCCAGACTAGTGTTTGATTAAAGAATAAGAGAACAGGAATCTTGGGGGACATCTTTAAAACTGTGTCTTTGGAAGAAGTCATCCAGAAGTTGATACCAAGGCCATGACTGGGACCTTGAAGTATATGTTCAAAAGGCTATAAAATTAATCAGAAACACTTTGTGACTATAGCTCAGCTCTACACTCCCATGTTAAACTCGGAGAAGCCTGAGGATGTGTAAAGACTTGAAGGAGTGTAAGACATGGGGTTTAAAGACTTTGTCATTTCAGAGTTGAGCCACATTATCTAATGATTCAGTGATTTATATATAAGTGGAGAACAAAATCAAGAGGTTCATTTCAACACATCTTTTAAAAGATTCGCCAGAAAGAAAAAAATAGCATCCCCGGCAGAATTCAACCTGCCTATTGGCCAGTGGTGTTCTCTGTTTACCTCATGGCTCCATGTCACAGACAGTACATTTCATTTCCTTCATGGTTTCATCAGCATTACCCAAAATTCCCACAGGCCAGCAGCACAAAGGACAGGGAAGTATTATTTTTGGAACTGTTATCCTTGCTTTACAAATAAAGAAGCTAAGAATTGGATCAAATGACTTGCCTATGGTCGCATAACAGAAATGAGCCACAGCCAAGACTTAAAAGACAGACTCTACATTCAAACCTAAGTGACAGATACTCTGAAAATGTAAATTGCTCTGCCAGAAATGGTGGTTCTGAGGCAATTCTGATACACAGATTTCTTTTATTTAATGTACTGAGGTAAATGGAGGTTTCATTGATCCACTTTAACAATTATTATGTGCTGTCAAATCGAAGCATCTGTTGTTGATCTTCTCCACAAACTCACATGCATCATAAAGCAAAAATACTTGCCTGTCATCAATTTCCATTGTGGAGTCATGATCAATAGCTTGAGTAAAGCTCTGAACACAGAAAACTGGCAGCAGGTTCACCTGATTAAAAGCATGAAACATAGAATATTAGCTACTTATCTAATATAGTTCCACTCTTTTTGCCAGAAGGCATTCAAATATGTCTTTTTTTATTTAAGTAACCTCTGTACCCAGCATGGGACTCAAACTCACAACCCCAAGATCAAGAGTCCCATACTCTACTGACTGAGCCAGCCAGGTGCCCCTTAATCTACCTTTTTTTAATACATTGATACTTCTTCTTACAACCATTGATAAAAACAGTGTACTTAGTATAATCTCCTTCTGGACCAAGCCTTCATGGAAAAAAAAAGTTATTCCCTAGAGTACATTTCAAAAAATTTGTTTGAAAACATCTTACCAAATATCATCAAATCCACGATGTAGTCAAATGTTAAAGATAAGCTATATTTTATGCAGTCCCGAGAAAGAAAAAGTATTGCCAGTTTAACTGTGATACAGTATAAGCATCCTGACTAAGAAACGTAAAAAATGTGACTTACTGAAATATTTTTAGTCTAATCCAACTTGCAGAGTGAGGTATCAACGATCTCAAACATGGAAGAGAAATGATCATGAATGGAGTGAACATTATACACTACTCACTCTCTGAGATTTTCTGGAGTGTATTCACTAACCTAATCTTGCAACTGCCGTATAAAGCAAGTATTAAGACTGGTTTAGAGATGAGAGAATTCAACTTAGAAAATTTTAGTGTTTTGCTCAAGGTCACTCAGGAGCAGAAGTGATTCACATTCAAATTGGTTTAATTCCAAATGTATTCTTTTTTCATTTTTTAAATTAAATTCCAGTTAGTTAATATAGTGAAATATTAGTTTCAAGTGTGGAATTTAGTGATTCATCCCTTACATACAATACCCAGTGCTCATTGCAAGTACCCTCCTTGATATCTATCATCCAGTTTAGCCCATCTTCCTGCCCACCTCCTCTGCATCAACTCTTCTCTATAGTTAAGAGTCTCTTATGGTTTATCTCCCTTTCTTTTTTTCCTCCCTTGTCATATGTTCATCTGTTTTGTTTCTTAAATTCCACAGAGGAGTGACATCATATGGTAGTTGTCTTTCTCTAACTGACCTTATTTCACTTAACATATTGGATGTGGCAAGCTTTCATTCTTTTTTATGGCTGAGTAATATCCCATTGTGTATACACACACGCACACACACACACACACACACACACAAACACACACACCTCACATCTTCTTTATCCACTCATCAGTCAATGAACATTTGGGCTTTTTTCATAATTTGGCTATTGTTGATAATACTGCTATAAACATCTGGGTGGTACATGTATTCCTTTGAGTCAACATTTTTGTATCTTCTGGGTAAATACCTAGTAGTGCAATTGCTGGATCATAGGATAGTTCTATTTTTAACTTTCTGAGGAACCTCCACACTGTTTTCCAGAGTGGCTGCACCGGTTTGCATTCCCACCAAGAGGACAAGAGTGCTCGCCTTTCTCTGCATCATTGCCAACATCTGTTGTTTTCTTTGCTGTCAATTTTAACCATTCGGACAGGTGTGAGGATCATATCTCATTGTAGTTTTGATTTGTATTTCCCTGATGATGAGTGACATTGAACATCTTCTCATGTGTCTGTTAGCCATCTGTATGTCTTCTTTGGAAAATGTTTATTCATGTCTTCTGCCCACTTTTTAACTGGATTATTGGTTTTTGGGTGTTGAGTTTTGTAAGCTCTTGACATATTTTAGATATTAACCCTTTATCACATATGTCATTTGCAAATATCTTCTCCCATTCCAAAGGCTGCCTTTTAGTTTTGTTTATTGTGTCCTTCACTGTGCAGAAGCTTTTATCTTGGTGAGGTCCCAATGATTTATTTTTGCTTTTGTTTGTCAGGAGGACATACCTAGTAAGTAGTTGGTGCGGCTGATGTCAGAGGTTACTGCCTGTGTTCTTCTCTAGCATTTTGATGGTTTCCTGTCTCATATTTAGATCTTTCATCCATTTTGAATTTATTTTTGTATATGGTGTAAGAAAGTGGTCCAATCTCATTCTTTTGCATGTCGCTATCCAATTTTCCCAGCACCAAGTGCTAGAGACTGTCTTCTTTTCCATTGAATATTCTTTCCTGCTTTGTCTAAAATTAGTTATCTGTATAGTTGTGGTTTCCTTTCTGGGTTTTCTATTCTGTTCCCTCAATCTATGTATCTGTTTTTGTGCCAGGACCATATTGTCTTGATTACTACAGCTTTATAATATAACCTGAAGTCTGGAATTGTGTTGCCTCCAGATTTGCTGTTCTTTTTCAAGATTGCTTTGGCTATTCAGGGTCTTCTGTGGTTCCATACAAATTTTAGCATTGTTTGTTCCTGCTCTGTAAAAAGTGCTGGTGGTATTTTATCAGGGATTGCATTAAATGTGTAAATTGCTTTGGGTAGTGTAGACATTTTAACAATATTTGTTCTTCTGATTCATTAGCATGGAATGACTTTCCATTTCTCTGTGTCACCTTCAATTTCTTTCCTAAGGATTTTATAGTTCTCAGAGTACAGATCTTTTACCTCTTTGGTTAGGTTTATTCCTAGGAAACTTACGAGTTTTGGTGCAGTTGTAAATGGGATCAATTCCTTGATTTCTCTTTCTGCTGTTTCTTTATTGGCATATAAAAGTACAAGAGATTTCTGTACCTTGATTTTGTATTTTGTAACTTTACTGAACTCATGTTTCAGTTATAGCAACTTTTTGGTGGAGTCTTTTGGGTTTTCTACATAGGGTATCATGTTATCTTCAAATAGTGGAAGTTTGCCTTCTTCCTTGCTGATTCAGATGGCTTTTATTTCTTTTTGTTGTCTGATTGCTGAGGCTAGGACATCCAGTACTATGTTAAATGACAATGGTGAGACTTGACACCCCTGTCCTGTTCCTTATCATAGAAGAAAGGCTCTCAACTTTTCCCCATTGAAGATGATATTAGCTGTGGGTCTTTTCGTATATAACCTTTACAATGTTGTGGTATGTTCCTTCTATTCCTATCTTGTTGAGGGTTTTTATCAATAAAGCATGCTATACTTTGCCAAATGCATTTCTTCATCTATTGAGAGGATCTTATGGTTCTTATCCTTTCTTTTATTAATGTGGTGTTGATTGATTTGTGAATATTGAACCACCCTTGATTATTCTTGATTTATCAAGAATAAATCTCACTTGATCGTAGTGAATGATTCTTTTAATGTACTTTTGGGTTCAATATGCCAATAACTTGTTGAGAGTTTTTGCAGGGATAATTCTCCTTTTTAGTAGGATCTTTGCCTGGTTTGGGAATCAAGGTAATGCTGGCCTTGTGGAATGAGTTTGGAAGTTTTCCTTCCAGTTCTATTTTTTTGAACAGTTGGAGAAGAATAAGTGTTAACTCCTCTTTAAATGTTTGGTAGAAAATATTTTTAAAATAATTAAAAAAAATAAGGGGTGCCTGGGTGGCTCAGTCAGTTAAGCTCCGACTTCGACTAAGGTCATGATCTCATGGTTCGTGGGTTCAAGCCCCACATCGGGTTCTGCGCTGACAGCCAGCTCAGAGTCTGGAGCCAGTTTCAGATTCTGTATCTCCCTCTCTCTCTGATCTTCCCCTGCTCATGCTGTCTGTCTGTTTCTCTCTCTCTCAGAAATAAATTAAAAACGTTAACATTTTTTTAAATAAATAAATAAATGTTTGGTAGAATTCCCCTGGGAAGCCACCTGGCCCTCAACTTTTGATTACTGATTCAATTTGTTTTCTAAAAAGGCTAGAATCTCTTTTTTTCCTGCTTATAGCTCCTTAGCCACCATATCTACCCATTTCTTGGGCATGGAACAAGATGATAAAGAGAGTAGAGATCAGTCTGTAATTCAGAATACTTGGTACATTATAACACTAATATCCATAAAAAAATGCATACCCAAATTAGATAACTAGGATCTGCATGACTGTGGGCATTCACATGAGCTTTTAAAAACAAAGAAATTTGGGGGGTACATTACTCATGCAAATATAGATGTATCTCGGTTTCTATAGTGTTCTTTACAAAACACTGGTAGTCAGTAAACTTACCTTGTGAAACCATTTATATCTTTCATTCTTCACTAAAAATTATTATTTTTTATTTCAAAAGATCTTTAGAATAATAAATTTTGAGTCATAACTCTAAATAAATAGAACTTTAGATATTTATAAGGAAAGTAGAACAAAATGATAGCATCACAGTGAAATTGGGAGAGTAGGATGGAATAGGTATTATAAGAACAGTTTAGCTATAGTTACTGTAATAGACAAAGCAAAGAAATTTGGTGTCCACATGACAAATTAAGTACTTAGTAGCTGCTAAACTATATATGCAATTGACACTTAATTTTATTAACTCATTGTTCAATAATCTTTCCTTGTATGGTTAATTTGTATTGTTTTTATTGGCTATCAGAATTACTTACTGAATCACAATCTTTTTTTAATGATTATTTATTTATTTTGAGAGAGATAGCCCACAAACATGCACAAGCTGGGGAGGGGCCAACAGAGAGGGGGAGAGAGAATCCTAATCCCAATCCCGCTGTCAGTGCAAGGTCCAGTGCAGGGCTCTATCCCACAAACCATGAGATCATGACTTGAGTTGAAATCCAGAGTCGGACACTTAAGCAACTGAGCCACCCGGCACCCCCACAATTTTTATCCTAACTAATCACATCATTCTTGCAACAACTGGTCCAATAACTGTAGGGATGTGGATTAAAAAATCACTCTTGCCACTCACTCTCCATTTATTTTTCCAGGCCAGTATTCTGAGTTAAGCGCAGTTGTAGATTACATGGAGGACAGTGCTCTCCTAATCTTGACAACTCACAGAACAAGTGTTCTTCTACTATCTATGAAGTAGTCTAACATGTGACATTTATCTGTATTTATCAGTGCATTCTAGAAAAGTGTTTCTATGAACCGATTTCTGAAAATCAGTCTACTTTTTTCTTGGACTTTCTGCCCACTTTTATAGAAAATTGATTGCACTATTAAATTTCTCTTAGTTTCCCATATTTTAAAAAGAAAGCATAATTCATTCCAAATAAAACCTTTCCAGGGTAATAACCACTTAGCATATAAATGATTTTGGTATTGATATAGCTAAGTTTCTCTAAATAAATAATTTCCATGCCCAATGCATAATATACCAAGCATGCCTGTTACATGACAGTTTTGTAATGCAAGAAATTCCATTATAAAAACCTGTGAGATACAATCTAACACATTTGAAGAATTAACACTCTCAGATTGCAATTGCAAGATAAGTTCTAATTACTTTTTAATTTCTTGGTTGAAAATCTTTGGCATATGTGTAACGTAAAATTGACTAAAATTATGCAATTAATATTATTAGCATTTAGCACTTCATTTTGGAGCTACAATGACATAATTTGTTTGGCTCAGAAAGTGTTCAACCAGAAAAAAAAAGTGCTCAACGTTTGGAAAGTTTAAAAAGGGCCCTTAATATCGTTAACTAATGTGAAAGTTGCTAATTTGTAAGTAGCAACTCGCTCAACATTGAGTCGTTGGAAAAACATGGTATGTTCTGTAGAAGGTAGGCTGTTTGAAATGTTTTATGACAGAAAGATAAACATTTTTAAAGAATTCTGTTATCAAGACCATGAATTAATATGCAGTGTTGTGACACGAGCCTGATCTTTGTCAAATCTAGTATCGAAAGTTAGAAATCTCCTCTTAAAAACTGATGTGTTCTTAGAATTGATTACTTGCCTCAACTGCGTCTTTCATAACATAAATCCTAGGAAATTGTTCTGCCAATTATATTTCTAGGGTGGCTATTCCTATTTTTAGTGGGTTTATTTACTTATTAATTTGTCCCCAGGTTGTTGTGGAGTTTCTTTGCATTATTTAACTGTCTTAACAATAGCTAACAGTTATTCAGTGTTTTCCCTGTGCCAGATATAACTGGCATCAGATTAATTGGGCTAAATGCTTTTCAGAATCATCTCAGTTAATCCTCACAAACTCCAGAGGAAGAAAGCATTCTCCATCTAATTTAACTGATGAGGAAATGAAAGCAGAGAGATTAAGTAATTTGCACATTGTCAGTTAGTAAAATGGCAGTGATAGCATTGTTGAAATGGAAAGAGGAACAAAAAGTGATAACTTCTATAGTTTTTACCCTGCTTCATGAATACTCCGTGTTTCTGCTGCACCTAATTACTTATCTCATTACAGTGTATTAGACAAGCCATTCCAATATATTGATTTCATCATCCAGTGTTTAAACCGTCCCTGTTCAACAAATAGCACCCCTAAACCTGCTTTTTTTTTTCTTTTTAATTCTTGCTCCTAAATGAAAAGAAATAGTGTCCAATACCAATTATATACTATAATTTATCTTTTTAAATACCATACATGGGACTGATCCTGGACAAAAATTAGATCTAAATTCTATCTTTATGCAATAGGTTGACATTTTTCACCCAGCTATAGTTTATAAAGGATTTTAGTAAATAGATAACATACACAATAATTCAGGCTTTTATTGCACAGATTATATATTCAATAACTACTCTTTTATAGCAGTTAGAGCATGCATAGAGTTTTGCTGAATTTATAACTCCAACCCAAGAAAAAAACTAGTTGTACATAATATGGAGAGCTTTTAGAAGTGAGAAATGTTATCCCAGAGTGTCTAGGTCTTCATGTTGTTCATTCTTTGTGTAAAAAGACAATTTTGCTGACAGTGTTAGGTTTTGCACAGAAGGCCTCATCGTCAGCAGGACTTAACTTGAGACAATTCAAGACAATTGCAAGAAATGCACTTTAGAAAGAAGAGTTTGTGAGATTTGTCCACTGAAAGATGTGAATTAATTATAACTTGGAGAGAAGGAAAAAACACTAACGTTACTCTTCATACATTTGGGGAAGATGCATTGCTAATAATGATCAAGAAAACTGTCATTCCATCTAAATTATGGAGTGGTAGACCTTTAGCTTGCAATATTTGCTTATTTTGAAATAAAGAGAGAGAAAAGACAGAGAAGTACAATGATCTTGATTCAAACCACAGAAGGAAATTCTGGAGATGGAAAGATTAAATTTGAAATCAGAAGGACTTGGGTATGTTTTAATCAGACAGATTAAAATTAAACCAGAAGGACTCAGATTTTTATGTATATATATACACAGAAAATGTATAGAAGAAATATCAAGTAAAGCCATCCATTTTAACTGTAGGTATAAGGCAGAGGTGCATTGAAAATCAAGGCCACAAAATGTAATATAGATGACAAATAGGTGTCTCGAATATATCAGATTTAGAAGGGCCTTATTCCATATTCAGTGAGCCTCTTAATATAACACCTCTCAGTAAACTGGAATCTGACCTCTGCTTAGACCCCCTGATCACATGATACTCACAGGACCAGAGTGTAACTAATGCCATTTTTGAACATCTTAACTGATAAAATTCTTTTCTATATTTAACCAAAGTCTTCCTTGCTGTTATTTTTTTCCACTTTGGTCTTCATTATATTGTGTATTCCTTACTCAAAGTGCCCCCCTCCATCCAGACCCTTCACTTCATGGGCCTTGGTGAATATTCTTATACACCCTTCTTTTGATTTATTGATTTTTGAATAACATGTACCTTTTCTTCATCATGTCCTGAATTAAGACTCAGCCTTAATTATTTCCTCGTGCTGACTTTTCAAGACAACGTCTATGTGCTGTGCTTTCACTCCCTTTGTTTTTCCTCCTGTCTACTGTTTTCTCCAAAATCCTAATGCATTGTTTAAAATGTGTGTTTTTTCTTATACGAGTTTGCATTTCAAATTATACCATGTCCTAGATGTTTGGGAATCCTGTATTCCTCATAAAGTGAAACATTAATAATAACCCTCTGTTACCTAAGTTTTAGATTTGGCATAAGTGATGCTGCTTGAGGCCAAAGTCATCCACACACACAAATTTAATAAATGTAAGTGGTCCCTTGTCTCCACAGGATGAAACTTAGGTCACCGTTTTGGCCCGAAAGCAAAATATCATCTTGGCAGAACACTCCAGCAAACATGCTGACATCTTGATTGTTTTCCTACCTTTGTGCTTATTATCATTTTATTGGACAGCCTCGCTGGCCAGATTCAGTGACATGTTTCATACAAGTCTGTGATTGTATGTACAACAGCTTCTTTAAAAAATCAGATGTTGTAATAGTTCCACATTTTCTTTCCCTCGCCCTCCGAAATTCAATCACTTGCCAAACTTATTGCTTTTCCGTTTGCAACTTTGCTTCCACCCCACTACCCGCCGTGTCCACTGCCACGGCTGCAGTTCAGGGCATCACTGCCATACCTTGTCTATTACAGTAAGTTCCCCTGCTCTCCATGCAGCAAAAATCTCAAATGTGGTTCTACCTCAATTTGGGAAACCTCCCTCACCACTCTAAAAGAACACAGGCCAAGGATGTGCCAGTAGACTGTAGTTTTCTTTTCTTTCTTCTTAAGTATTTCTATCTTCATAGTCACATGACATCATACCTTAGTGCTGTCTATCAGGGAAAGATGAACGTTCCACTCCATAAGCAACTCCTCCTCCCCGTGCTCTGAAGGGTCAGCATGCATACTTTGGGGATAAATGACACCTTTGCCAAAGAAGACAGGGCGACCATGTCAACTGATTGAGTGTTCAGAGAGAAACCAAAAGGATTTCTCATTTCAAAAAATTCTTTACCTTATTCCCAATGTGCACGGGGACCTCATCTGTGGTGCTCTGAAAGCTGCTGCTGAAGAAATATTAAGAGACAGAGCAAGCACCTGCTTCTGCATAGTGAGACAGAGAGAAGTTGGGGCCTATGACGCCCCAGAGTCAAGTATAAGAGTGGGTAACTGGAGTGATATTGAAGACGAATGTCAGTTCTCTACAGCAGGAGGATCACAGACAAAAGCATGATTGCTGAGATTTCTAGTGTGGAGAGATCATGTCCTGGTCAAAGCTGTGAGAAGGTAACATTATGGAGAAAAATCTGGGGCCGGAGTGAGGGGGAGTAGGTAGGCCAGTCTTCAGGTTTAGACAGAGAAAAGGTAGAAGAAAACAGAAGCATGTCTTTCACATGCTTTCTACCTCTTTAGGTAGAACTATGAACCAGGCTGCGAGGAGGGAGCTCTCCGGAACTTGCTGTTCCTGATAGGATAGTCATGACAAAACTCATCCACTCATTCATTTATAAAATGATTTTTGACTGAGTGCCTTACACATGCCAGGCACTGTTCCAGACACCAGATATAGAAGTGTCAGAAGCATGAGCTTATACAAATAAGAGCACAAACAAGTATAAATTCACTCTTGTAAGTTCGAAGTGATGGTGATGATGGTAGCAGCCAACAGTACTGAGCGTTCATGGCAGGAGGCCCTCCACTAAGCGCCTTGAATGGGTTCTCCAGGCCTTTAGTGGGTACAGCCCGGCTTTGCTGCCACCTCCTCTGACATTGCATTCACCACCCAGCTGTTAGAGAGCCAGAAAAATGCGGGGGTGGGTGTGAGGTGAGAGGGGCCACATAGCATCAAGTTCAGGGCCACCTCCTGTTTGCACATCTTCCTCTAGCAATCTATTAAAGCAGCCTCTGGCCTGACACTGTGGCAACACTTTGGTGAGAAGCCTCTCACACCTGTTCAGCTGGCACGAGCCAGCTAACTGAGACCAAGGAAATGAAGGGAAGAGACCCTCTTGCAAGCTGATCGAGAAAGCCAGGTCCCATTACTTCTGCTTGGGTAGCTGAGTCATCCAGTCTTCCCGTGTATCTCTTCAGTGAGCACACAGGAAAGCTGAACAGTGCTGTGTCCCCAACCACGTTGACGCAGAGTTCTTTGCTCGTGGGGGGCATTCTCGGTGACACAAATTCTCCTTGCCCTTCTCACGTCTCTCCTTTCTTTCCAACCTCAGAGCTGGAGGCCACTGGCATCGCTCCTCACCACCCACCTTGTCTGGAGCCTTTTACTCCAGAATCAAAGAAAGGAAAGACCTGTTTCTCTCTAGATACCCCTGCCCTCCCCTCCTCCTTCCACTGCAGTGACTCCCAGCTGCCCAGCCCCATCGCATACCAAACTGCTGAAATTTACGGTTTCTGGACTTCACGATCGTCTTGTAAACATGGGCAAAATCAATTAGATTTCAATACTGGGGGCGAGGAATGTTGATGTCGACGCTATTGATAATGAGTTCCTTTTCCGAAATGCGAAGTAAATTCAGGGTGTTCCTGCTGCATTTGTGCATAATGAGGCATTTATGCAAACAGCATCCACTCAGCGAGTTGAACTGCCAGCGGCAAAATAATATTCAACCTTCAAGCTTAATAACTGCATAAACTTAGAACCGATAGGAAGCATTCTGCTGTGGTTTTGAAGAGCCTAATTAAGTGTATTCAAGGAGATTTTTTTCAGCCTTCTCCCTTTGAAGCACGGTTGTGGCCGCTGTCAGGGAATTGATGACAGTCTTAATGTTTCATTGTTATAGAACATTCCTGTGATTTTTGTATTCTTTAATGCAATACCTTTGTTCCTTTGAAATAATCTGGGAGATTCTATGCTAAGCCTTGCTCTTAGTCCTTCCTATGTTTACACTAAGTGAATTCACCAATGCTTTTGCAGAAAGTGCCTGCGAGCTTAGGTGTATCTCACTCTATCTGATAAACATGTTCCTGGCATGTAGTATGTAAATCGAATTTTAACAAATTGAATTATATATATCAATGCCTCGGAGGCAGTCATTTTAGGAAATAAGTCATATTCTGAATTTTAAGTGAATCTGTACACCCTAATTTTTCTAGCCAAGTTTCTTAAGTGACTTCATCACAGACTTATTAAAAGAAACTTCTTTAAAAAGTGGTCCGTGACATCCCAGTGACATGAGATTTTAGGATCTTAGGATTTAGGATTGTAATCAACCATTGATATAACCAGTACGTCAACCAAATCCCCTATGTGTAAACAGAGACCTTGGATCTCATCAAAGCAATATTTACCAAATGCCTACTGTGTGCTGAGCTCCAGAGCTCTATGTGAAAAGATGTGGCCTCAGGGTACCCAGGTGAACTCTATGATGAAGTTTGGTTGTGGGGCTCAGTGGAGATGAAACATTTTTTCTTCCAGGAGACTCACCTGGATCTTGGAAAGAACAGAGGGATCCTTATACTTTAATTGATATTAAAATTGCCTAGAAGTGAAGTTTATGTGCTGTGTAGATGACAAATGTTTCTTAATCAGAAAAGCATCCTAAGGGTGATGGAATTGGGTTTTTAATGCAATGGAGGCATATAGTTTCTGTGTATGTATAATTCCTCTTACGCCCCCTAGCCTGAGGGATAGTTTGAAAGATTCTAGGTAGAGGGGAAAACCACAAAGGTCAAGGTTGAAGGAAGCAAACTGATAATTTGACAATAAAAATAAGCAGAATGAGGGCACAGTTTCATAGCAAAGTCACCACATGTCTCTGTGTAACTTGCTTAAATGCGACCAAGTCCAAGGAGCCGGCAGGTCATCTCCATTCATTCTATAGGCTATCTACTGTTAAGCCCATACTCTAGAGAGATCATGAGATTGGAAACCAAACTCTGATGCCCCCCCACTTAGTTTCTAGTGCCTCTAGTGTCCAATGATTACATCACAGCCTTTCAACATATCCACTTCCTAAAAGCAAGCCGCCCACCTCAGCTGCCGCATAGCCCGAAACTATCTATTCCGATGTTGGAAGGAAACAGCCTGTGCCCATGGACATGTGGGGCCTTCCCTGAGGGCTGACTGGTACCTAACTCTCCCCGCCATGTCCTCCCCCACCCTGAGACACAGCACTGTAGGTCAGGGAAGCTTCCTGAATGGGTGATGTGTTTGAATGGAAGTTTGTCTTTTATAAATGTGGGATGATGAGCCCTCAGAGTCAGAACCACTCAGTGTGTGGAGGACACCACTTCTGGGTACATGAAAGCAGAGAGCAGGAATGGGGCCCAGGAGCAATGGAGACCTGATGGTAGCTTCCACTTGGTGACAGTTTTTTCTTTTTTTTAATGTTTATTTATTTTTGAGAGAGAGAGAACAAGCCAGGGAGGGGCAGAGAGAGGAGGAGACACAGAATCCGAAACAGACTCCAGGCTCTGAGCTGTCAGCATAAAGCTCAATATGGGGCTCAAGTCCACAAACTGTGAGATCATGACCTGAGTCAAAGTCAGACGCTCAACTGACTGAGCCAGGCAGACGTCCCCAACTTGGTGAAGGTTTTTGAAGGAAACAAGCGAGAGCAAATTTTTGCTCACAGCACTGTTTCAATGATTTAGGGCAGGGGTTCAAGGGCCCGAACTCCGGTTTGCACCAAGAGAATGGAGAGGAGGAAAAGCCTACAAGATGGTGCTTGAAAAATCAACCCAACTAAACAATCGATTGATTAATGTAGGGGGTGCAGACACAACAGTGACTGGAAGGACAGACTCTCCCCACCTGCCACCCTGTAGGCTTGTGTCTTTGCCCCCATCATCCACAGAAGGAACAGTTTAATCTGAGACATGGATGACAATGCCAAGGTAGAATGCACAAGGTGAGCAACAGGCAAAATCAGAACTTGGGTAAAAGGAGAATGAGTACAGGAGATACTCATGCAGAGCTTTCTAGAATCATTCTCTAGGGTCCTTGCAAACCATCTAGGAAGCCAACATGGCGGTCTAACTTCAACCCACACTCGAGAGCAGGGAGCTCCTCCCACTGTGGAATCCCTGAGTAGCCCTGTGCAGCGGCCACAGCTCCCTGCTCGGAGGTGACAGGGCTCCAGCCTGGGGAATAACCCACAGGTGGCTGAGGGCCAAAGACCCCCAAGGTCATGCAGGTAGTGAAAGGTGTAGAGGTTTTGAGGTTTCAAAAGTTTCTTGGGAAAAAGGGAGGCAAGGCCCTTACAGGGAGCTGTATCACCTGACT
Organism: Proteles cristata cristata; assembly: GCA_017311185.1. NCBI lineage: Eukaryota > Metazoa > Chordata > Mammalia > Carnivora > Hyaenidae > Proteles > Proteles cristata. The sequence continues at coordinate 204,425 of JAESUZ010004109.1, read as the reverse complement.
TTCAGATTGTTAAGCTGGGGAGAGGAAAACAAGAGCACAGACAGGAAAAGGCATTGATGTTTAACTCTCTTAACCTATAGGTGCAGAATCACCGGCATTTATGATCTTAACATTAGAATGAGGTTGAAGAGAACTGAGCTCTTACGAGTGATGAAGGCTGATGATGTCCAGTCATCAGTGGCACATAGAAGCCCTGAGGTCTGTTATTGACTCTGTCAGTAACTCATTATGTGGCATGGGAGAAGCGACTCTGTTTGCTGGGGGAAACGGTGGTGAGAATAGTAATTATTTCCCGGGAGCGCACTGACTGCCAAGGTATTTATACATCATGCAACAGAGAGAAAAACAATACTTGCCATCTACCTACCCATTAGAGGTGACATCTGGAGAATGGTTTCAGGTTCCAGGATGAAAGGGTATAGGAGTAGCAGTGTATCCTCCACTCCCAATCTGCCCGATCTTTGCATAACTTAGCTTTCCGAAATGACATCGGCAGTAATGCCATGAGTCCTTTGAGCTTCTGATTTCAAGTTTCCCCATCCAGGGTGTGTATCAGAGAAGCCATGGGAGAAGGGAGAATCCATTCTTCATGGTTCAATAGAGCATCGCTAATTTATTTTGATGACGAATTTTTAAGGACAGAAAAATTTAAAAACAAATAAGATTATTGCATGGTCATGGTCAACTGTATTTTATATAGAACTTTATTTCCCAAGTCCTTTGAAGGGAAGTTATTTGGTAGTTTTTCATCTGAGGCTAATTCCACTCTGCTGATTTCCTTGGCTAACTTAGTAAAGAAGAACTAGTTTTAAAAATTCAGAGGATGTCATATTTATTTTCTATACATCTTGTCACTTACTATGTATGTTTGTAAACAAATATGTTTCATTTTGGGGGAGACATATGGCTTCTAACTTGTTTGACTTAATAAGGTAACAGAAGTTCTGTGTTAAATCTGCCTCTAAGGGTTGTCCTCTCTCAGTGACTGAATGTTCCAGAGTGCTGCACTCAAGGGCAGAGCCTGATCCTTTGTCCCCTCCTCTCCCCACATCCTGCTTCCCTCCCAAACATGTGAAAGGGTGATCCGTGCAAAGAGGCTCAGAAAAACTCTAAAAAGAGAACAGATAAAGCCTTAAGCTATTTTCAGTGACCCACGCTGTTATCCTTTCCTTTACCTGGAATGGTTCAAAATGTCCAGTGAATTCTCTAGGATACCTTCTACAGCAGCTCAACCAAATGAGGACCTGCAAGGGGTTGAGTCCTTCTCTTGTCACTGAGGTCCCACGAAGCCTCCAGGGGGGCTGTTTCAGGCAAGGGCAGGAAGACTCATGTCCAAGGCCAGGATGCAATGATCCCACCGTTCAAGCAAGGCTCTCGGAGAATGCTCGGGTGGTCACATAACTGGGAGGGCAAGAGGCAGCAGGGGACAATCCCAGCCCCACGCCCTAACACGAGACTCAGGGTTCGAACCCCAGCAGCACCACTTAGCAGTCGTGAGACATGTGAGCAAGACGATTAACTCATCCGTGCCCATGTTCTCACCTGCCAGAGGAGGATATTAATAGTATTTACCTCATAAGTCTGTTTAAAGATGGAGGTTGGCATTAGCAAAACATTCAGAACATTGCCTGGCACCTGGCGAGTGCTACGTAAATGGTATAGACACGGGCTCTTGCTGGTACTATGACCCAGGATCGGTGCCCAGCTGCTCCACTGGGTAGGTATTGAGTCCAATGGGGAAAGAGAAGAAACTCCAGAGAGACTGTTCGGAGCAATTCAACACCATTTGGAGGCCTGCTTAGCTATAGCCATCTTGGAGTAAAGAAGGCCTGAAATATTATATATTTTGTAAACTTTACAAATACAGACATGTACAGAGAGGCGATGGAAATCTGTGCTTTTTGTTTGGGAATCCTGTGCAGAGGCTGATAGCTGAAGACGGTTAGGACAGCTCCAGGGGCCTAAAAACCCCTCCAGTGAGAGTAGAGAGTTAAAGGTGGGGAGAATGCTGGGGCAGCAATTCCTCCCCCACCGAAAGAAGCCTCTATGTTAATTGTAACTGCAACTTCCTTTTATGTATTTGCTTGTTTCCTTCACACCCTTAAATGCTTTGATTATATTTGGAGGTTCATAGTTCAAATAAAATGGCTGGCCACATTCATTTTGTATTTCTGTGGTTGAAAGACTAAAGGTTCATCATTTCTTTCTTTTTTTTTTTTAAATTTATTTGTTTTGTTGAGAGAGAGAGGGCATGGGGGAGTGGTAGACAGAGGGAAAGAGAGAATCCTGTCAGCGCAGAGCCCAATGTGGGCCTCAATGGGGGGCTCGAGCCCATGAACTTTGAGAGCATGATCTGAGGCACAACCGAGAGTCGGATGCTTAATTGACTGAGCCCCCCAGATGCCCCAAAAGTCTATCATATCTGTCAGTTCAGCCCCTGGCTTCCTTTCTAAGACACATTTTGCAGAGTATTAGATTTCCCATTCATGGCATGAGAAAAGTAATACATTCGTTTTTAAAAATAAAGTAATGATTTGAAATTGCTTCCTAAAGAGATAGAGCTTTAGAAAGTAAGGCTGTATTTCATAAGGCTCTGGAATGTGTAATGTGGGAACTAAGAAGGGAACTCTCCTCGCACTGGGCGGGCTCAGTGAGGGCCAACCTTGTGTCCAACTGCTTGGGGGATGGTGTTCTGCCATCTTGTAACTCCTACTGGTTTCAGCTGTCACTTACTGCATGTCTGTACAATGCCTCTTCATTCACCCAGGCACCTTCCTCCGAGAGGAAGCCATGACAGCGGCCACTTCATTCATTCTTAGCTGCTTCATCTTTAGTGCATGAAGTGTCAGGGTGAGGCATTTCAGCTGCAGAAGATCCTGGTAGATGTGAGAGTTCTTAGACCAGATAGCTGCAGATCACAAGGATGGGTGTCCTGCATTAATGGCACCTGTGACAACTTAATATAGTCGGCTGAGGGGATGGAACAGAGATACAGACACTCACTCAACATTTAAGCACCTACTATGTGCAAGGAAAAACTCTGCCTCTACTGTCTCCTCCTCTACAACCAAAGTAGTTCTGCTTTCACATTTGTTCACATATTGCGGACTTCTGAATAATACTGATTTTAGACAAAATTTTGCAAATAAAGAGTTTCAATGAGTTGATCTCAATGGCATTTCTGCATGAGTTCTGAAAATGAAGGAGCTCAAAGAATCCTCAACCTGAATGGGAATGAGTTAGACCCAAACTGTCTCATGCATGGCCTCATTCCTTTGATATGGGAACATGCCATGCCTCACCAGACCCTGGCCACACATTCCTTCCACCAAATGCCAAGAGGCATCTGACTGTTAGTCTTCAAGGGCAAAGTGTTGCTACATGAATAACATGGAAACTGTACTAAATTCAAGAGCTGTTAGGTAGAGTCTTCCATTTTCCAAAGTCATAAAATAAAAACAGTGTTACTACAAATTTAATGGCTGCAGTTGCCCACACCAAACTCAGTAGATATTTGGCGGGTTGGGCGGGGTGGGGGTGGGGGGGGAAGAGTGAATAAATGAATGCCTGAGGTGTGTTTTTTCAACCTCATGTTTAACTTCATCCAGCCTCAGCTTATTCATCATAAAGATAGAAATAATAATTACTTTGTCATGAAGATCACGTTGGATAAAGCAATTTGTAAACTATAAAGCAGTATATACATGGTTCATTTATTTTCCTTTCCTTTCCATTCTGTGGGTGAGACTCTGTTGTGATGTTATAGCCTGTATCATAATGTCATTGAATACTCTCAGGTCTTTGCCAAGGTCTACAAATCACTGTACTTACACCTATGTCTGTTTGATGAGTATCTGTCTGTTTTGGGGTTTCTATGAAGCAGAGTGATGGACATTACTCTCCCTCCACTGATGGGTTGGATGATCACTCTTATGATTCTTACTTCTAGCTGACCTCAGTTGAAGTAGCTCTTCTATATTTGTCTTGGTGTATCCAACATGTGAATTTCACTTCACTTCTCAGTTATAAAGAACTCTTTTGGCTGAGTTTATTTTAACTTTATAGAACATCCATTTCATTCTTGTTCATCTTGTTGCTGTTAATCTACAAAAGCAGACAGGTATTTGGAGGAAGAAGGTGCCAGATTAGTGGTCATTTCTACTAATGCTTCTTTTCATTCTTGTGGGTACCTGAAAGCAGTTAAATTGATCTCTATTTTGACTGGGAACAAGAGAAACTTCTCTGATATAAATACATTTAGAACATATAGATAATATCCTAAACAAGAGGAAAAAAACCTACAGGTTTTCTTTGACTGTAATAATATATTTGTGACTCTGACTTATTTGTACTCTCCACCTTCATCCTACTTACGCTATTATGCTTTCTTAAAAAGAAAGAAAGAAAAGAGGAAAATGTTTGTAAATTTATCAAGTGAAAATAAGGGAGAAAGGCCAACATTAAAACAGTTTGATTAAAACTCTGTTTTTTTTTTAATTAAGAAAAACTGTTTAGAGTAAAATGTGACTTTAAAAAAACCATTTTTCCATCATCACAGTGTGATGGTCACAGTGTGACCTTGGGTGTTTGAACATAAGTTAATCCTATAAATTAATTTATATGATACAGAAAAAAATCCTACATTCTAAAAAAGACACCAAATTGAAAAATATATGTATACTGAATTTTATTTTTCTCAAAGAAAATGATAGTAAAATAGAATATGAGTTTTCTCATTGTTGAACCGAATGTCCAGATTTTTATGGAAATGCCCACAAATAGTATTTTTATTAAGTCTTTGAATTGGCTGACCATTTAAACCTTAATTTAATAGATCATAGTGTAACCTCATAGAGTAACCACATATAAAAGTGTTTCATTTTTCTTAAGAACTCTGGAAAAAAGGCTGAGGAAATTAGGAAGGAGGCTCTGACCCTATGATGAATTGTCCAGAGTTTCCTCAGGGACAGAATCCTGTAAAAAAGCACAAGTAGAAATAGGGCAGAGAAGAGGGGAGGAAGGAACCAGGGTCCCAGAGCTATTGAAGAAGAAAAGTGTTTTTTACCTGCTGGGGACCTCAAAATGCAGTATGATCAGAGCCCTTTGTACTGCCTACTGAAGGCTCTACAATTAATAATATGGTGGAAAATGTCCAACAACCATTATTCTAATACTCAAAAATAATCCCTTCCATAGACATTATTTAAACTTTTTTTAGAGAAAGAAGAGAGTGCACATGAGCAGGGCAGGGACAGAAATTGAGAAAGAGAGAGAGAGAGAGAATCTTAAAGAGTCTCCAAACTCAACATGGAGCCCAACATGAGGCTCTATCCTACAACCCTGGGATCATGACCTGAGTCAAGATCAACAGTTAGATGTTCAATCAACTGAGCCACCCAATTGCTCCCATTTTAAACTTTAAAAACCAACTTTCATAACAATAAGAATTATATTCTTATAAAAAGTAGCACAGAAATATCTGGAAAATATAAAGGAAGAGGAGGAGGAAGAGATAAAGGCGAGGAAAGTGTTTGTCCAGCTCTAAATAAAATAGTGCAGGGATTGAGAGACAAGTCATTAGAAAACAGTAGAGAGTCCAGACAATTCTCAAAGTATTTTAGAATCTCAAGTTCAGTAATGGTGACATTTCGAATCAATTGAGGAAGGCTGAAGTATTCAATCAACAAAATTGAATTCATTAGTCTCCATTTAGGAAGAAAAAAAGTCCAGATGTGTTCCTCCCAGCATTTCTCCAACATTTTTTGAGTAGTTCAAAGATTTGAGCTTAAAATATTGAAAAGATAAAAGTACTAGAAGAAAATATAAGATAATTTCATTAAATAAATGTCAGAGTAAGGAAGGCACTTCTAACCACAACAAAAAAACCTCAGAGCCTTTCAGGAAAAGACTGATCTGACTATATAGAAACTAAAAACTTGTATACAATGAAAAACAACCCAATTTTTCAGTACATATTTTCAGTATGTATTTCAGTACATATTTTCAGTACAATAATTTCAGTACATAAAATAGTGAAGGCTTAATGTTCCAAACGTACAAAAATCTCCTAAACAGAGGTTAGAAAAAGGCAAGCAGTGCAATTGGAGGAAGCAACTCAGAGAAGAAGCATGATCAAAAAGAATGAAGAAATGATCAATTTCATTGTAACTAAACAAATTAAAACCACAATGAGATATGATCTCTAGTGTTTACAAAAATTTTTAGAAACAGACATCTTTGCTTATAGTCGACGAAAAGGCAAATAGGCACCATGTTTTGAAAGAGAGTTTAACACTTTCTAGTCATCTGAGTGAGGCTTCCATTCAATCCCTAAAGTCTTAAACTCTACTCGTGGGAAGCTCTCCTACAGAAATCACAACACAGATGTCATTGAAATGGTAAAGATGTGTGGCGCGTCTTAAGTGTCCATCTGTAAGGGAATGGAAGCCTGTGCAGCGTTTCATAAAATGAAAAACATATTCTATCTTAGAGAAAAGGAACTGTTTATTGTAAGGGAAAAGATGCACACATACATAGGGAAGAACAAAACGAAAGCATGATTCTGTTTATATCCGACAGATGACACATGTGGATGTGCGTCTACACACAAAAACATTTATGTGTATTCTAGGAAGAGCAATAGGGCAATACTGGATCAACAGGCCGGGTAACCATCTCTGTAGAGCAAGGGCATGCCTGGGCGAAAGTCTTTTATTTCAATGTAAATATGCCAAATGATGCTTTCATATATAGCAAGATGCCAAAATACAATGGCATGCAAGTCTACTCAAGTAACAAGTGTTGAGTGTTGTCTCACTCACCGCAGGTCAGACTGTACCCGTTTTTCTGGAACAGCTGACCTTGAGACAGGGCACCACAACTACCCCACAACCCTCTGGTGAATGCAGTTAATTCCTCTAGATGACTCCTTCCACTTGCGCTCATTTTACAGAACTAATTTCTGTGACATTTTATTTTTACACAGCACTGAACCCAAGATTGTCTGCAGTATTTACGAGGGCATTTACAGAAGGAACAGAGCAAATGCGGCTTAGACAGGTTCCTATAATTCTCCCGGTCTTTCTGACACCAGTGTTTCAGGGTTCACCTTTCCTCTGCACACACTCAATTAAATTAAAATATAACATATAAAACAGTGGCAAGAGAACCTCAAAGGGCACCACAGAGGTGAAAATACAACAACTTCATATAAACCATTCCCATTACGAGTGTATATATTTAGATTTTGTTAAAAATTAAAACTCAGGATGATTATCAAAGCTTGATGGCACAGGCCAAAGCAGAAAGACGAAAATGAGGGTGGGGGTGAGTCAGAAATGCCTGTGGTGTTCGTGCTATTTATCCTCTTTCTCGGCCCCAAGCTGCAGGCCGGGCACTAGGCAGGAGCCAGTCTCTGGGTATCATGCTGTTTCTCACATCCCGACACGGGTCACACACACAAGAGAAGTGCCCACCCCACCCCCTCCTCTCCAAGAGGCCTGGGACTTAGGAGGAGCAGCGTCAATTACATGAGTACAACGCTGAGGAATCTGCAAACTCAAACCATAGTGGCGCCTTCCATTTTTTTAATTAGAAGGTGAAAATTAATACCAACAAAGTAGGGGCTCAGTCGGTGAAGCGTCAGACTTCAGCTCAGATCACAATATCACGGTTGGTGAGTTCCAGCCCCGCGAACAGCATAAATGTTTGCTGTTGTAGAATAAGAATCTTCAGATCACTTTATAACTATATATTCTCATTTGGGTTGATTTTTTATTAGTTTTATTTTCTGGGGCTATGGAATTAGATCAGCCATGACATTTGAGTAGCTTGACCATACCCAAAAAATTATAGGCTCTCTTTGTAATATGTACAGAGGAGGAAGTTGCATCTCTGGAGTTTATAGAAATGACTGACCATAATGGTCCTGTCATTTGGAGGATAACATATCACTTGAACACCACGTGCCCATTACAAAGCTCACTTGTATTTGAAATGCACAGTAGGCCTGACTAAAGCCCATTGATTGTTTTTAAATTATGAGATCACATTTAAGTATTATGTCTTTTGTTTCGCTAGATGTATGTATTTTAATATGTCTCACTTGGTTTTATATAACATCTTATAACATGAAGTTTAGAATATGTGCTATGCATTTTTAAATACTCCTTTGTCCCTCAATTGTGATTTATTATTTTTCAAAGAACTTCAAAATTTCTAGTTTCAAGAACGCTTTTGAATTTAAAGTGCAATTGTTTTCAAATACCAAACTGGTGAGATTATCTGAAGAAGATGATTCTATATACCCAGAAAAGTCACTTAAAATTGGATGAAATTGAAGAATTAGAACAAAAGTTTAATTCCCAGAGTATTAATCTAGGCTTTCTTTGGAACAAGAAGCAAGGCTGAGAAATTGCCCTCAGTTGTAAACGAAGAATGCGTTTAAACATCTTCCTAAAGAATTATAATTTAGTTCTAGTCAGGAGTAGCTGAGCAAGAGAAAGCTTGATTACTTGAGTCACTAAGTAAGTATATCAGGAAGATAAGCACAGATACCTTGAACCAGAGTAGCCACTGAGGTCTGGCTATTTAAGGCCTGGGATTCTGATGGAAACTGATAGGCTCTCTTATGGATGTCCGTCATGGAGAAAATGCATTTAGGATGCCTTTGTCATTTCTTTTGTCTGCAGACTGAGCTTCTTTAAAAATCAAGCGATAAGCATGCAAGTTATAGAACTTAATTTGCTGCTGAAATGGAACATAAAGTGATTAGTTCAGTGATGCTCTGGTGTTGAGGCTTTAAAACCCTGGCAGATTGTATCCATGACTTGCAGAAGATTCACGTGCTATATGCCTTTAGAATACTCATGGCGAAGGTCTCAGACTGCCGGTTGGCCAAAACTGTGTACATATGAAGCATGGAACGGCTTACCCATAGTGGATAAGTAGTGTAAAAGTTTCCAACTCAGTGTGCATTTTGGATACACTTACCTCATGGAAAACTATGTTTTACTCGTACCACCAAGTTTCTAGAAGTAATTACTCTTTAAGTATACTTTAAAGAATTTATAATTTAAAAACCCCAGTGATAAAACTTGATAGAATTCTCTATTTTAGTAGAAACCTAGATGGTATGTGTTAAATATTAAATATTAGAGAATTCCAAATATTCTAAGAATAATTCAAGATATTGAGGAAAACCACCTAAAAGCCACAGATTCTGGTAGCTTAGGCTCTACAGGTGTTTCTGAAAAGTGTGTCCTTGGATGAACAGCTTTAGAATCACTGTGCTTGTTTAAAACTGGAGCTTTCCAAGGGGCACCTGGGTGGTGCCCAGTTGGTTAAGCATCCACCTTCAGCTCAGATCATGATCTCTCATGGTTAGTGGGTTCAAGCCTCATGTCCAGCTCTGTGCTCACAGCTCAGAGCCTGGAGCCTGCTTTGGATTCTGTGTCTCCCTCTCTCTGTCCCTCTCCCTTGCTAACGTGTTCTCTCTCTCTCTCTCAAAAATAAATAAACATTAAAAAAATTTTTTTTTTAAATAAAAAAGGAGCTTCCCAGGCTCCAGCCCATTCCTTGAATGAGAATCCAAGGGGAGCAGTGAGCAGGGACCTAGAATTTGCACTTTAACAAATTCTCCAACTGGTTTTTGCATATGATCAAATTTGAGAACAGCTACTTTAAGATCATAATGTTAACAATTTTGGAGCCAGATTTACTCCCATCGTAGGAAACTCACATATGTATGTGTCCAGCTTACTGTGACTTCAGCCAAGAGATGGTTTATCTCTGCCACGGGGCAGGCATAAGATGGGCAGGCAAGACCCACAGAATTCTGCAGACTTCAGCACAGGCCTACAAATTCACCAGCCGGTACTGAATCAGGAATAATTCTGTTCTTTTACTGTTTATTCATTCTAAATAGTTGCTGCACTTTGAAATTGTGACTGTTACCTGTTTTCTCATGATTAAAGGTCACAAAGTGCTGAGCATTCGGGGGCTGTCCAGGTCGTAAAGATAAGCAAAGACTGTCCTGGTCAGCAACCCCCCATCCTCCTCCTGACCACACGGCAGCATGGTAGTGGTTAGGAATGCAGACTCTGCCTCTTACCCTCAGTCAAAGTTATCCGACTTCACTGCACCTCAGCCCCCTCATCTACAAATTGTGGAGAACAAGTACTACCAAATATAGGCTCGCTTCTGCAGATTAAATCAGTTTACAGTGATAGAATGCTTTGAACGGTGGGTGGCAAATAATAAACGCTGTGTTAGTGCTTGTTAAACAATACAAACAGGTCTAAAAGTGGTAGATTGTTCTAGGAAATGAAGAAACAAAGAGAGAGATGGAGGGATCATCCCCAACCTGGAATGGGCATCTTCTCACAAAGGAAAAATACACGTCATGCTTCTCTTATAAGTCCTGTAAGACACGTAAACATAGTGGAACAAAAGAGTTAAAAGGGGAGATGCAAAGGACAAAATAAGCCATGCATTATTAGATAAGGAGTTAGGGACCAGTGGAGTTGTACCCACAGTTTTCTAACCATCAAGTAATTTGGTTCAGTGCCTATCTTAATTATGCCTGTTTCATTGGGATGAGGGATGGTTGTACTTCACAATGTTTGTGGGGAGAGAGGGGCTAAACACAGTTAACAAATAACATCGGTTGCAATGCCTAATTTGCCTGTCACTATCCTCTCTCTCTCTAGTCATCTGGCCAACATCTGGCTACTTCCCTGTTTCCTTTTCTCTTCACCTTCAGATTAAGTCAGTAGCTAATATTTGTCCTTTTTCCCTTTCCTTTGTCATCCGTCTCCCTTCTTTTTTCTGAATTCCTCTTCTGACCCTCTATTTTGAATGCTTTTCTCCTTTAATCTCAACTACCTCAACAAATGCCTAACCACTATCATACACACCTCACCACCTCCACCATTTTTCTGTCAAAACCTGGCAATGACTCCCCGATGATAACGTCAAAATTTTACCAGGTGGTTTTCAAAGATTTTCCCACTTGAGTCTCAATGGCCTTTCCAGCCTCAACTCCCACTGCTGATGTCCTCACCTCATACCTGTGCCTCCACTCTCTTCTCCATGAGCCACACTCCATACATCTCCAGTGCATCTCACCTTTGTGCAGTGAGTCCTGTGCCTGCAATTATGTTCCGACCTAGATGGGGTACAGTAAGGAAAATTTCGCTCAACCAGAAATATTGTATGACCTGCTGTCCTGGGTTGAATAGTGTCCCCTAATATTAAGATCCTTCCCAGAACCTCAGGATGTGATCTTATTTGGAAATAGGGTTGTACGATATAAACAGTTGAGATGAGATGATACCTTGAGTAGAATTGGTCCTTCATCCGGGATGACTGGTTCTTAGAAGTAGGAGTAAACACAGAAACAGTCACACCCAGAAGGCAGAACACCATGGGATCATAGAGGCAGAGACTGGAATGATGTTCCCATAGACCAGGGATTGCAAGGGTTCCTGGCAACACCAGAATCTGGAGAGAAGCATGAAACAGATTCTTCCCTTACATCTTCAGAGAGAGCATGGCCCAACGGACACCTTGATTTTGGACTGCAAGACAATTAATAGTTGTTTTAAGCCACCAAGTTTGTGATACATTTTTACAGCAGCTGTAGGAAAGTAATAGAGTGGGTATTGAATGTTGAGAGTCCTCATCTATGAAGTGGAGATGTCCCACCCTTACAGCTTCACAAGAGTGGTCGTGGGTATCAAATACCAAAAGTAAAGTGAGTGTGTTATTAGATGTATAAAATTCTACATAAGAGTAATGTAAAGTTTTGCTTCTGTTTTGAAAATCTTTTGATTCCCTTGCATAATCCCTACCATGATACTTTGCCCATGGTGTGTGCTCAATGAAGTTGTGGAATATTTTAATTTATTATTTTTATGCATCGCATCAATTGTATCTTAAAAGATCCAAATGTTGGGATCTTAAGACTCTCTCTCTCCCTCCCCCTGCCCCTCTCCCCTGCTCACACTCTCTCTCTCGCTCTCTCTAAAATAATAAAAAAGGATTCAAACATAAATACACAGGCTCCTATTCAGATTACTGTCTAGTCATTTACATGCAGCTTTTACTACATGTAATGTTATTTCAGAAAGACAAGATTTGGTTTGTCTAGCTAAATATAAGGAATCCATTATAATATTATTTTACTATATATTAATTTTTAATATACTAGTGAAGTTAAATTTCTAAGAATTTGGAAATATGATTTATTTAAGATAAGAAAATGTTTAATTTGTTTTCACGGTATGCTTGGTTTTATTTATGCCACTTACTAGAAACCTGATAAAGGTATATTTTATTAAAATGGCTATTTTAATAGCATTCCTTTGAAAGTGTTCATCAATAAATTTAATCAATTGCCTATTCAAACAACAGAGCAAATCTTCTAACCTTAGCACAATAAAATGATCTCTTGCAAGGAAAAGAAGAATCTGATTACTGGGAATCATTATTTTTAAAGTGAATGAGAACAGAGGATCCTGTTAAGCATCTGACTTTGGCTCAGGTCATGATTTCATGGTTCATGGGTTCGAGCACCACATTAAGCTCTGTGCTCACAGCTCAGAACCTGGAGCCTGCTTCCAATTCTGTGTCTCCCTGTCTCTCTCTCCCTTCCCTGCTCATGCTCTGTCTCTCTCTGTCTCAAAAATAAACAAACAGTTAAAAATTTTTAATAAAAAGTAAAGTGGATGAGAACAAATTTCCCTTTGAAACCCAACTTCAATTTAAATTAAAACAACCAGAATGTTATTCTTTATATATTACTTTCCCTCTAACACTCTTTAAGCAGTTTGCATGTGCCTTGTGGTTAACAGCCTTATAATAGTACAGTAAAGCTGAGGACAGTACCCCTTAGAGACAGAAACTAGACACTGAAAGTTATAAGCAAATGATTAGCAGAGCCCGAAAGAGACCTTGAGGCTTCTGTCACCACACACCCCAACATCTCCTTGGCAGGAGCGATACTCAACTGATAAATTATTTCCAGGCACTTAACGTCATTAAGTCCAGAAGAAAAACACCTAAATAACTCTCAATTACTTTCAATATCAGTTTGGATCTTTGGAGTGAGGGCAAAAGCTTTATTTCACTTCCAGGGGGACATCAAATAATATCTGTTGGATGTACACTAGGAAAATAATATTTTAAAAGTTGTTCCCTAGGATTAGTGAAAAAGAAAGGAAATGAGAATTAAGGAAAGTAATTTCTGGGTACTTTTTCCTGGCTGCTTTTGTGCATACATTTATGGTGAGTGTGTTAGGTTAAACTAGGCTAAGTAACAGAATATACCCCTAGAATTTAGTGGCTGCAGAAACAGCAGTTATTTATTTTTTATGTTAATGGACCAGTGTTGGTTATGTCCAGATGAAATGGGAAGAAGAGGTGGACTCTGGTCCATGCAATCGATAGTGGTTGAATTATAGTGACTCTGTCATAGTTAACAGGTAACCTCATGAGCCTAGTCATCTGGAAGGAGGAAAAGGCTGGAGAAGGGTATACAAGAAGGTTTAATAGACCAGATCTGGATGTGGTACATATCACTTACACTCATTTTCATTGGCTAAAATTAGTCATATGACCACAACTCACTGCACAGGAGTCTGGGAAATGTTGTCCACCAAACACACATATAAGAGGAAATGGATGTTAGGGAATAAGCTACCTGACTCTGCACAAAGAAAAATGTGTACTTGCTGTTCATTATAAAAGATTAGAAGAACTAACTGATTTTTCTGTGCACAAAAGAAGTTTCCTCCACATTTGTTTGTTTCTAAAACAGAAGCAGATCATTTGTGGGGAATAGTAAGTAGAAAAGCCTTAGGGAGGAGTGTATTGTCCAACTTTGTTTCCCTGCTTCCTTTTGCCCTGAGAGACATGCTCCTCTTCATGTCTATCCACTAAGTGTCTGCCGCTGGCAGAGATATGCTGTATAGCTTGCTTATAGAGCAGGGCCGGCTACATAATTTGTGGGGTCTAGTGAAAATGAACATTGTTCCAAAGGCAGAAAAGAAGTGCTACTAATGAAAATATAACTCTCCTTTCTTCCATGATGTTTCTCCCCTCCCCTGCATGCCTCTCTCTCTCTCTCCCTCTCTCTCTGATGGTGTTTTTTAAATTTACACTTTAATGCCATTCTAATTAAAGAGAAATTAAAACTTTTAATTATTAGCATGAATTTTACCATTCATCCATATATCGTCCAATTCCGATTTTAATTGCAAACATGAGAGCATCTAACTGATATGTGAAATCAATGCAATTACAGTTTGTATTTCATAGCTCGTATATGCATATGTATTTTGTTCTTGCAAACACGGTGGAAATGTTGCACAAGACTAATTCTATGTTTTTTATTACACTTCCTACTATATCCGTATTCTACCACCATTCTGCCTTCAGTTCACTAATAGATAAGGAAGGACTGAAGGGAAAAGGGTTATGTGATCCCCTTGCCTTTCCCTGTGGCTCTATATCACCATCTTCCGCTAAAGTTGCCGGCTAACTGTGGGAGCCCGACAGTGACCACGAGAAAGAGTGGTTAGGGAAGTGGGGATGTGCCTGCAAATGGGACTCTCTGCTTGGGCAGATCATGCCTGCAAATAGATGTTCTGCCAAGAGACCTGCACACAATATCCAAGGTTAATGATCTCACATACGAGGGAACATGCCCTCCTTAGAAATAAGGAGGAGGCTGGAGTTGTGGGCAGGCCTCTTAGTAAACATGCTGTGGTCGCCTCCTCCCTTTGCTCCCCCCTGTCCTTGAAATGTGTTTGGCTACTTGCCCTTAATTGGTAAAGGAATGCATCTTGTAGATTTCAGTTTGTATCCAGCTACTGGGGTATAAAAATAAACTGCAAGGGGGCTTGCATAGAATTTTTCCTCTGACCGGAGTTGTGTCTGTGTCTGTCTTTTGTGTGTCCTGTCTTTTGTCATTTCATCCGCAACACTAACACAGGGAACTAACAGCAGTAGAGCAGATATGACAACGTCCTTCGGTCACTCATGTTTCTCAGAATGGCCCTGCTTCCTTTCTGCATTCAGAGCAAGTTCTGGTTGAAACCAGAAAGCCCAGCCTCTCAGGGCTGTAAGTGCTTGGTCAGCCACGGACGTCACACGCTTGCGTTGGCCCACATACATGGGGGGTCCACCAGAGCGCTGATTCCACTGGACACCACACACACTTCCTCCTGTCGCCTCTGCACACAGCTGTGCTCCATTGTCTCATCCCGTCCATCAGAGAACACAGACTCGGACAGAACATTACTGAGAGGTTCATGTTGACAATCGCACCGCATTAAGTCAAGTGCAGGGTCCTTCTGAGCACTGGGTCCATTCAGCCGCAAAGAGGGAAAGAGGGACTGAGAGCTTAAAGCAGTGAGATTACCTGATTCATAAACCCACCCCTATACTTCAGAGCATAGAAATGAAGATCATGATAACATAGACCAACAAGAAAGTCCAAAGCACCAAGAATTGTAGGACATGCCATCGATTTGTAATGGCTTAAAGCCAAATACTCTCTTAATGTACATGTGGATTTTATGGTGCATCCTAATGTCAGAAGTTCTAAAATAAGGGGGAACTTCAATTCCTGGACTTGTACTGTAGCATTCTCTTTCTTATTATGTGACTAAAAATAATGATAAATTAATATTTGATTTTACATATTTCAAACATTCAGAAAAACGTAGAGGCTGGTACATAAATACCTGTTGAACCCACCAGTCAGTTTGATCGAATCCTAATGTTTTCTGTATTTGCTTCACAAGACTTTTAAGGGGAAAAAGGGAAAAAGTATTTCAGATAACACTGATGCCACCTGGGAACCCTACCTCTAATTACATTCCCCTTCCTCTCTCCTCGGAGGTTTTCTGAAATCACTACCATTTATCTGGATGTTTTTATACTACCAGTACATATATTCATACCACAAACAATATGTTTTTCATGCTTTTTTCAAGTTTTATAGATAGTATAAAAGTTTACATACCATTTTGTGACATGCTTTCTCACGTATCATTATTATTTTGAGATCTGTGTTGCTATGTGTAAATCTAGTTAATCCATTTTAATTACTGAAGAGTGTACATTCCATAAATACACCCCAATTTATCTATTTTATTGATTATCATTTAGAATGTTTTTAACATTTCTTAATTTTAAACAATGACCCAGGAAATCTTCATTTCTCTTGATTTACTTAAGCTAAAGATTTTTAGGATCTATATCTAGAGGTGGAAATGCTGACTTAAAAGTTGTGGGCACTGCATCTTTAACTCTTCTGCATACTACCAGAGGGCTTTCCAACCTACATGGACAGGAGTAAAGTACTAGAAATGCATCCCTTAACATGGTAGCTGACACTTGGAAATGTCAAACACTTTAATTTTTGCTGAACAAATGGGTGTAAGATGGTATCTCTCAATTTGCGTTTCCCTAATGACTAGTGAGGTTGAACATCTTTTCCTATATTAGCTAATCAACTTTCTCTTCTACAAATTGCCTATTTAATGCTTTTATCTTTTTTTTTTTTTGCATTGTTTCTGTCTTATCAATCTGTTGTATTTACTTATTTATGGATACTGCTCCTTGGCCGTGTATATTTCTAGACTTCAGCTTAATTTTCACCCTAATTTCTCGATTATAATTTTAATGTAAGCAGACTCATTAATCATCTCTTTGTGGTTTCAGATTTTGGCCTTGATTAAGATCTCTCCCCTCCCTGAGCCCACAAATGTATTCTTGTATTATTTTTTTCTAAAGATTCAATGTTTTGTTTCTCACGTTAACGATTCTGATATTTAATCCATTTCAAGTTGTTTTTCAATGGTGTAACATGGGAATGTTAGATCACTTATTGAATGCCCCACCCCCACCCATTGATCTGTTCCATGGCCTCGATCGTTTATGACACTTCCTTTTACATGTGCATGTTTCCTCTCTCTCTTGTTTTAACTGCTGAAGGCTTATAACCCACTTTTTCAAAATTATCTGACCTGTTCTCAATTCTTTGTGTTTCTATTTGAATTTGAGGATCAGCTTATCAGGATCCATTGAGAAACCTTGCTGGGATTATTTTTTAGAATTGCTTTGAAGGTGTTATAGAATCATTTGTGAGATATTGACGTGTCTAATGGATTGAACTTTCCCATTCACAAACAAATTACCTCTCTCTATTGATTTAGCTCTTTTTGGACTTCATTCATGTTTTAAAATCATTTTCCATAATGATTTTGGACCATGCTGATTAGTTTAGAAATCTTTTTTTCTTAAATACGTGGCTTTTTACAACGATCCTTACATTTCCTCTATAACATAATCTCTTACATTTACATAGTTATAACTGAAACTGTTGTACTACACTTTGATATTTTGCCAATTTAGGGATTACTGGATGAGTTAATGTTCAGTCTGCTTTATGCCAGTCTATACATTTTGAATAACTTATTCAATGAAATATTTTTATAGAGAATCATATGCAATGAATTAAAATATCTTGAATAGACTGAAAATGTTTCTGTTTTGTTTTCATTTAAATTGCATTCCAAGTATGCTAACAACATAGAAGGATACCAAGTTATACCTATTAAATTCCTCAAATATAAAGACTGGATGCATCACTATTTCAAAAGATGAATAGTAGAAGCAGTACTGTTTACAGCCGTATTTCTAAATGCAAAAGGAGGGCATTTTTTACTTGAACTATTTTGAGATGAAAAAGTGAGCGCAGAGATTTCATGATAGCTTTGAAACCAGCAATAGTTCTGAAATGTGAAATAAGGTGGTTGTCTGTCAGCCCCACTGAAATCACAGTTGTTTAATGAGCTTTTTTTTTATGGTTTCCACTTATGCCTTATTTGTGAGACTCCCCATTCTTTGCAATGCCACACAGATATTGGAGATGAATTTTAATTCCATCACTATCTACGACCTACAGTATGCACATTGACCATAATATAGTTTCCCTTTTTGAATATATTCCAAAACTTCCCGTTCTGCTTATTTTATTCCTCTAGCATTCTAAACACAGTCAAGATTCAGTCTTACTCCAAGGCAGTGTTGAATTAACTCATCAAGATCCTCAGAAAAATCCCATCAATCCAAAAGGCAGTCCCAAGATGTCACATGTGACCAAGAACAGACACTCCTCTACCAGAGAGCTTTTGATCCCCACAGCCCATCCACCTCACCCCATCAGGCCTCCTGCAGAAATGGGATTTAAGACTGTGCTGTAAATCAGATATTGGGCTTCCCCTCCTATAATAGTAACGAAACATATATAAAGTGCTCACAATGTTCCAGATGCTTTATATGACTAGACTGACTTAATCTTCCCAACAAAAGAAAAAGGTAGAAACAGATTTCGCAGATGGAGAAGCTACTTTGTAGGTAAATCACACTGTAGGTAAATCAGAGTCCGGATGCAAACCGGGTGCCTGGCTTCCCGGCCCAGCGTCTGTTGCGCTCAGAACCTGGCCTTGGCAGCTTCTTTCCAAACGATCTCGTACTGCTCACCAGGACCCCCACAGATGCCTGGTGTTCTACCACTTGGTAGGTGAGGAAACCGGGACTCAGCTAAAATGACTTCTCCAGCCTGAGGACCCAGATCTTGCCTGCAGGCCAGCTGTGGAAGCCCTGTGCCCAGAATGACTGATAGATGACGACACAGACCTAGAGTGTCCCCGAGGCCGCAGGAATTAGCATACCCAAGTGCCAAGCACTGCCAACCTAAAATAAATTTCATACCTGCCATCAGTTTGACAGTAATGTTTTTATAATTACACATTATAAACTGTGCATGGCACTTACCTGAATTTTAAAGCAATTTAAATATTATCTTGTTTGACACCTCAGTTTGGATTTGAAAGTTTTTCTAACTCAAAAATCAGAGCAAAGTTCACGAATGGGCTCCTAAATATAAATGAAAATGCCTATTTACAGCCACTGATGACTATTTGACAACTCTACCCAAAATAAAACAAGGTATAATTGTGATAAGCAATCTCCTAGGAAAGTAATTAACACTAGAGCATTTCTTCTTTATCCCGACCTGTTAATTGTACCACAGAATCACAATAGCAGAAACGTACATTACGACTCAGATACCTGGTTGTACGTGGGTGATTGTCGTAGCCTCCTGAATGTTCTTCCAAGTCCAGCTTAATCTTGCTTTGTTCCATTCTGTGCATCATTTCTAGAACAGTCATCCAAAATCAGCGGTTTGGTTTTTTTTCCCTAAATGATTGGTGAAAACGTGAGTCACAATGACTGGTCAGTCATATGCTGACTTTCCTTTCTGCTGCCTGCATTATCTTCCTTTCGCTGCTGTTAGAAATGACCATGAACTTGGTGGCTCAAAACAACAGAATGCATTCTCTCACAGGCCTGGAAGACAGAAGGTCAACGTAGTTTTCACTGGGCTGAAATCCAGTTGTCGGCAGGGGCCCTGCTCCTTTGTGAGGCTCTCAGGGAATCTCCTTGCCTCTTCCAGCTACTGGTGGCTGCTGACACTCCTTTGCTTGTGGCTGCCTCACTCTGATCTCTGCCTCCGTCTTCACGTTGCCTCCTCCTTTTCTGTCTGTATTATATTTCCTCTCTGCTTCCTTCTTATAAGGACACTTATGATTGGATTTAAGGTTCCTCGAATAATCGAGGATCATCTCCCTTTCTCAGATTCCTTAATCACATTTGCAAAGATTCTTTTTCCTTATGAAGTAACATTCACAGGGTCCAGGAATCAGGGACTCATACCCTTCAGATCATTATTCAACCTGCTACCCTATCTATCTGATTTAAGGCAAATTGTTTAATTTCTGTAAGTTAAATGTTCTTATTAAACGTGTGCAATAAAAGTATCTATTTCATAGTGTTGCTTGAGACTCATGTGAGATAATTTACATAAAGCGCTTAGCATAGTGCTTGGCAAAAAATAAGTTTTCAATCAATAAAAGCTTTTCAGTTTTCCTACGTGATGACTTCAGTATCTCTCTATCACTTTTTGTTTAAATCTCTTTGTCTAGAAATCTGATATGTCCATCATCTGGCCCCAACAATTTTTCCAGCCTTTCCTTTTATTAATTTCTTTATAGAGCTTTTTTGTAGCCAGATTTGGTTGCTGGCTCGCCCTGCTTCGTTTCCTTGCTTTGCCTTACCTCTGTTCTTTGTTGCCCCTCTTTGCAGTGCTTGACCGCTTCCTCTTTGCTTTTCCAAACACTGTCTGTCCTGCTAGGACCAGATCAGGAAAGCTTCCCAGCCAGACCCGTCCCGTCCCAGGTCCCAGGTAGTCACTCCCTCTGGGGACGGCCAGTAGCCCTCTTAGAATGCTTTATCAATTCGTATCATGATGGCTCTCCTCATTTACACCCCGCTGCATACAAATGTGTGCCAGGCACAAAGGACACAGCAATGATGGAGAAACCATAACGGGAGAGAATTCGAGGAAGTGAGATCTGGGCTCAAAGACTTCATTAACATCTTATCACTTTAGACCAGAAACAGAAAAGAATGAGTACGTAGTGAATGGGCCTCCTGACACCATCCACAGAGCAGGCAGCCGTAGCTGGGAGCTTGGCTTTGTGCGTCATAAGGAATAATAATAGTCTCCCTGGAAAGTAGAGATCAGTACCAGGTTTAATGCTCCGAGCTAGAGGCTGGACTGGAATACTTTGTTACCAAAATCTGTTGCCAACCATTGCCTAGTCTGAACAGGGACCCAAGGCGTTTAGTAAAGACAACTTCTAGAGAGAAGGGAGCCCAGACTGAAAAAGAGTGAGATAAATGGGGGGGAGAACTTTCCACTTAAAATAAGCCAGCAAATAAAAATTCCTAACACATGAACACATCAAGTGCTAAAAAAGACAACTAACAAAACAAACAACTAGAACATGTGTCATTCCAGATAATACTAAATTTATATAATAGTATGAGAGGGACTGAAGCATGTTCTGCTGTATGAAAAACTAAACAAGACAATCACATGAAAAATAGAAAGAAGTTATGTTTTTAAAAGAATAGAAAAGATGGGGCGCCTGGGTGGCTTAGTCGGTTAAGCGTCCGACTTTCGCTTAGGTCATGATCTCGCGGTTCATGGGCTCGGGCCCCGCGTCGGGCTCTGTGCTGACTGCCAGCTCAGAGCCTGAGCCTGTTTCAGTCTGTGACTCCCTCTCTCTCTGACCCTCCCCTGCTCACGCTGTCTCTCTCTCTCCTAGAAATAATAAAACATTAAAAAAAAAAAAAGAATAGAAAAGCTGAAACTAGAACAGTGAAATAGAAAGAAGAACAAATGATAAACTTTGGTTAAATACAAGCAAAACCTCAGAGCATCGATGAATTTTAAACCAGAATATTGAAGCAGAGACTAGTGAGTTGAAATCTATTACTTAATTAGGAAATGGATCACAAATTGAAAAGACCAAATGTGTAGGCACACCATGACAGAACTGGGGAAGGTTACAGGAAACAGGAACATCTCTGAGACAACCGGAGAGAAAGGACAGATTGCCACAGAGCACCGACTGGGTCAAGAGTGGAGCTCCAGCAGTGAGAGATACACAACAATGGATCAATCTCTCAGACTCACCAAGAAAGAACAAAACTGACTACCTACAATTTTATACACAGCTGAAGTATCATTCAAGAGTGAGAGAAGAAACAAAGACCTACAAAGAAAGAGTAAAAGAGTTTCCAACACAACTCTAGATAAAATTGCTGTCAGCAGCAACAAACCCAAGCTGAGACTGAGACCAGATATAATGGCAAGTCCCCAAATTGCAAGAATACTGGTAAGATTCACTAAGTATTGGCTGCTTAAAAAAAACTGTTAAAAAAAATAACGAAACTAAAATTCTAGACAAAGATGGCAAGATACTGATGTTTTTGATCCTCAGCTAAAGTTTTTTTTTTGGGGGGGGGATGGGGAGAAGGACAAAAAATACTGAATCTGGGTTTTCTGTACATAAATCATGCTGAAAGGGGTGGAGGTGGAAAATATGTGTGCCAGGCTAGTATTAAGCTAAGGAAAGTTTATGTAGCAATAGTGATATCAAACCAAAAATAACGTTAATAGAGAAAGCAGATACATATGATAAGAAGCACAATCCAACAAAGTGTCATAAAAATTATGATCTTACATTGACCTCACAATATAATCTGAAGTATAAAGAGCAAAATTTAACAGAATTATAAGAAAATTTGACAAATTCATTATGTAGGAGGTTATACTTCTAACAAACTAATAGGTCAAATTGTCCAAAAAGAATATTGAAGATACAGATTTTTTGTTTTTTATAATTTTTTATTTTCATTCTAGTGTAGTTAGCATACAGTGTTGTGTTACTTTCAGGTGTCCAATATAGTGAGTCAGCAGTTCTATACATTACTCAGTGCTCATCAGAATACGTGTACTCTTAATCTTTATCTCCTATTTCACCCATCGCCCCACCCACCTCCCCTCTGGTAACTATCAGCTTGTTTTCTATATTTAAGAGTCTTTTTCTCAGTTTCTTTCTCTCTCTCTCTTTCTCCTCTCTCTCTCTGCTTATTTGTTTCTTAAATTCCATGTATAAGTGAAATCGTGTGGTATTTGTCTTCCTCTGACTTATTTTGCTTGGCATTATACTCTCTAGCTCCCTCTATGTTGCTGCAAATGGCAAGATTTCATTATTTTTATTGCTGAATAATATATAATATATATATATATCTCTCCTCCATATTCATTCATTCATCATTGGACACTTGGGCTGCTTCCATAATAAATTTGACTATTGTAAATAATGCTGCAAAAATATTTACATGCAAAGGGGTGCATGTATCCCTTTGAATTAGTCTTGTTGTATTTTGGGGTAAATACCCAGTAATGCAATTACTGGACTGCAAGGTAGTTTTATTTTTAACTGTATGAGGAAACGTTTTCTCCACATCCTTAACCACACTTGTTGTTTCTTGTGTTTTTGACATTAGCCATTCTGACCAGTGTGAAGTGATATCTCAATATAGCTTTGGTTTGTATTTCCTTGATGATGAGTGATGTTGATCATCTTTTGATGTGTCTATTGACCTTCTGGATGTCTTCTGTGGAGAAATGTCTGCTCACATCTTCTGCCTATGTTCAGTTGAATTACTTGCTTTTTGGGTATTGATTTGTAACAGTTCTTTATATATTTTTGGATACTAGCCTTTTATCATATATGTAAATATCTTTATTTACATTTAGTAGGTTACCTTTTAGTTTTATTGATTGTTTCCGTTGCTGCGCAGAGCTTTTTATTTTTATGTGGCCCCAATAGTTTAGTTTTGATTTTATTTCCCTTGTCTCAGGAAACGTGTCCAAAAAATCGTTGCTCTAACCGGTGTCAGAGGAATTTCTTCCTGGGGTCTCTTCCAGCATTTTTATGGTCTCAGGTCTCACATTTAGATCTTGACATAAATTGACCATGAAGAATATTAAAATTGCAACAAATTCCAAAGTATCTGTCTTATGGAAGCTATATTCTCTATGTATAATACAATTTAAAAGATAGTGCTATAAATGAATTCATAACTCATAAGCTAAAGTTAAAGAGATTGAAAATAAATGTAAGCTATTCCATTTAAGAATCAGAAAAAGAATGGAGTAAACTCAATAAAAGCAGAAAAATAGAAAGAAAAGACAAAAAATTAAATTGATCTCAAATAAACAGAGAAGATCTACAAAATCAAAACCTAGTTCTTGAAATAGCTAATAAAATAGACATATTTTCACCATAAAAGCACAGGAAAAAAATTACAGATAAACAATAATAAGAATAAAGAGGGGAGTATAGTAGACATTTTTTCATTAATATAAACAAATTTATGGAAATTATTTGAAACTTAAAAGGAATTATCTACTAGAAAAATATAAATTACGAAACTCAGTAAAAAATGTCAGAAATCCTGAATAAACTAACAAACAGTAAAGTAAAGGTCGTCAAAAGCTGCCCCCCAAAATACAGAAAATATAACCCTACCCACTGTACAGTTTTTTTCTAAAATTTCAAAGATTATCCCTTTTTCTCACACAAACTATTCCAGAGAACTTAAAAAAGGAATTGGAAGGAAGATGGAATTACTCTTGATAGCAAAATTAGAAAAGTTAGTCCAAGAAGGAAAATTACAGACTTTTTAAAAAAGTTTTTTAATAGTTTATTTTTGAGACAGAGAGAAACAGAGCATGAGTGGGGGAAGAACAGAGAGAGAGGGAGACACAGAATCTGAAGCAGCTCCAGGCCCTGAGCTGTCAGCACAGAGCCCAACGCAGGGCTTGAACCCATGAACCGTGAGATCATGACCTGAGCCAGAGTTGGACGCTTAACCAACTGAGCCACCTAAAAAAATGTTTTAGAAGTTTTTATTTATTTTTGAAAGAGAGAGAGAACAAACAGGGGAGGGGCAGAGAGAGAGGGAGACACAGAATTCGAAATAGGCTCCAGGCTCTGAGCTGTCAGCAAAATGCCTGATGCAGGACTCAAACTCATGAACCGCTAGATCATGACCTGAGCTCAAGCCGGACACCCCTAGACCAGTCTTTATGTAGGAAAAATAAACCCCAAAATCCCAAATAACATATTGCTGAGTCAAAACAACTAATAATACATTATGACCAAGTAGGGTTATCCTTGGAATAGAAGCCTGTTTCAATACCAGAACATCTATTAATATAACTTAACACAGTAATTAATTAAAAGGGAAAAATTGTTTTGACATGTAGAAAAATATCTGTTAAATGTCATACTCCTCCCCCTGATATGATATTTTGAGAAGGGTACTTCTGGAAGGTTTTTCCCATAGAAACATAACCCCATTAATGGTGAGAAAACCATGAGACAAATCTAAATTGAGAGAATTCTGTAAAACACCTGATCAGTTCAGATGATGAAAAAACAAGGAAAGACTAAGAATCTGTCTTGGGCCGAGGACACTCTGGAGATGGTGACAAGCCAATGTCATCTCCGGATGGGATCCTGGAATACAATAAAGACATCCATGGACAAACTGGTGAAACGCAAATAAAACCTACAGCAAAGTCCACAGTAACAGATCGGCATTGGTTTCTTAGTTTTGACAAATGTCAGATGGCAACGAAAGATTGTTAACCATCGGGAAACTGGCTGAGACCTCTCTGTACTGTTTTACAACTTTCCTGAAAAATCTACAATTATTCCAAAAGAAAAACATTTTTTTAAAGGGGGGAAAAAGAAACTGAACACCTACTCATGATGAAAAGTCTTAGCGAACCAGGAAGAGAAAGGAGGTTTCTTACTTTGGTAAAGCAGTCTGGGCCCCCCTGGGGCCCGGCCAGCAGGGCGGCGACACCAGAATCACACCCGCCTGTAGAGAGAGAACAGGGGGCTGAGCTGTGGAGCTGGACTGGAGGCTGTGAGACTGAGGATAGGGGGGCAGGTGGGGTCAGAGTGAAGGGATGTGATGGAGGAAGAACCAACCAGTGTCCTCCCCAAGTGGAGGTGAGGGAGGGCGAGGCGACTTCCCGCCTGAGAACCACCACCAGGGAAGGTAGGGAACTAGGGGCAGAGATCCCCAGAGGAGAGGAAGGAAAGGCCAGAGGGCACTCTGGGGCTTGCTGAGGTTAAGGGAACTGAGATTTGTGAGCGGACATTTCTAGTAAGTAATTGCATTTTTTTTGGAAGGTAGGTTTTGGGGGCACCTGGGTAGCTCAGTCAGTTAAGCGGGGACTTCAGCTCAGGTCACGATCTCACGGTTCATTAATTCTTGAGCCCCGGTGCCGGGCTCTGTGCTGACAGTTCAGAGCCTGGAGCCTGTCTTCGGATTCTGTGTCTCCCTCTCTCTCTACCCCTGCCCTGCTCACATTCTGTCTCTCCTTTTCTCTGGAAAATAAATTAACATGCAAAAATTTTAAAAAAGAAAAATATCTTTTAAATCTTTTGATCGATCATGTACTCCATCAGTTAAATGAAAGCTATGCATGTAAAATAAACGCACAACACACACACACATATAATATGTATTATATATTATGTGCCTTGCTGTAATAATATATAATAGTAATAAATGTCAGGCGTACATGTATTATAATATATAAATTACTGAGCTAACACTTGTATTATAAAAACACAAAAATAAAAATTTTAAAGGCTGATGTCAAAAGAAAATATGGATGTAAGTATTTTTGTCCCTGTACCTCATTGGTTTAGTGAAGTCGAGGCAGTAAGATTAGGTACAGGTGTGAGGTCTGAGGAGTTGATGTGGCCCAGATGCAGAGAGTGGGGACCCTGCCAACTTCCGCCCCTCCTCCCCTCCCCTCTGTGTCCTGCTGAAGTTGAAAGGGAATCGATGCTTCCTATCACTTCCAAGCTTTATGAGATGATGCTGCATCTCGAAGTTTTCTGGCTTGGTGACCACTGGCCTCTGGCCTCTCCCACCTTCCATGAGAGATGGTTGGTAAAAAGAACCCAGAATCTGGAGTCTGGAGGCCTGTGTTTGACTCTAGTCTTCATGTATTTTATGTACGATCTGGGATAAATGATTCTACATTCTGAGCCTTGGCTCTTTTAATCCCCAAACTGGAGATGATATACTTCTCACACATATGTATTAAGTATAACATATATATTATATATTTTAAATATAACATGTATATAATATATATTTTTACACATATAGTATATGTAATTATATATTAGGGATTGAATGAGGCAGTGTATTTGAAAGTGATTTGCGAGCTAAAATTAACATTTCTTATGATGCCAGGAACTATGCCAGCATTATTTGTTGTTGCCTTGTAGAAGAATCTTAACCATGCCGTCTACATTATCTGTCTACATCTTCGTGGACTGTAAATTCCATGTGTCACTACCTTGTGTCCAGAAGCAGCACTGACTGACTTTTCGCAATTATTAGGAACACTGGTTTTTAATTAGGAAGGATTTTCCCTCCCAGGACACACTTAAAAATGTCTGGAGACATTTTTCTGCCACAAATGAGGGTAGAATGACATGCGATGGGTAGAGACCAGGGACGGGGCCCCACATCTTACAATGCACGGGCCGGACACACAACAGGGAATATGAAGGGTCAGTAGTGCTGAAGTTGACACCCTCCTTGAACTGTTAATCTGTCCCCCAAACCTGTGGTCCCAAGAAGAATCTGAATGTGCGTGTGTAGGATGCAGAAAGAAACTGATGGGGCAAAGGGCGTGGGGGCTTGGGTGGCCGAATTCCGTTTTCTGGGAGAGGCCACTTACAGCATTAGCACAAGGCCCTGGCCTGGCCTTGGACGCTGTGCACAGAAGATCCTGACACCTGCCTGTGATGAGGCTGGAGAGCTTGTCCAGCAAGGGCAAGATGATGGAGAGTGCAGCTCGCACTCCGTCTTCTCTTCCTAATGTTCCTTCTTTAATGTGCATTAATTCTCTGGCAGTAAAAAACTTAAAATTACTGCATTTCAATCTTACATAAATAACAGTTACATGTTACTGCTTTTCTGTCTTCTGGTTTTTTTTTTTTTTCTCCCTTCTGTTTAGTTTTCTGAGTCTTTAAACATGCAGATACTTTGAAATTTCTGTGAAGTCAAAAAACCCTTCTCTACCAGATCATCATGCTCAGGTTTCTCCCCCTTCCCTTTTTTCCTTTTGCAAATCTGTGTGTGGCACCCATCTGTGACCAGGAGATGCCATCGCCAGTTTTGACCCCTTTGTTGGGATCCCAAGACCTGGTCTTTCTCGCCGTGCCCAGACCGAAACGGAATCCTCACTTACCAAGGGCGACCGGGATATTTTCATTCCTGGGCTGGGTCACTTACCCTGATGCATTCCATCGATTTCCCAAAAACAGAAACCAAGCTGATCATCTGAATTGTGAATTATTCAGTCTAATGGCATGGAAATTAATAAAGCAAAGTCGTGAGACGGCCATCTGTTTCGAAGTTATCTACTGGTAGATGTTTATCAAGCTAAGAAACTTGCCATATGTGTAACATATTGTCTGAAGGAAAGGAAAATCTCTACTTTCTTCTGGAAAATCCTGACCTCATGCATTACATTTTGTTGCATCTTGTTACGGTGACTTCTCTACTCACAGGTGAATCAAATAGCTGTTTCCCATCTCTCTCTTTCTCTTAGTTTTTCGTAATGGTAATTCTAAATGGATTCCTGTTTACATAAGGTGTCCAACCTCATTCTATAAAAGGTCTGAAAACATCTTTTAAGCCCAATCTGTCCTTGTGTTTGCCTTACAGACTAACCTGTTTTTAAAACGCCTCTTCAGAAATGATACACTTGAATTTTTCTCATAGTGGCTTTTGCCCAAACATGTCTAATTGCTTTGGAGATAATATTCCATTCATTTCACAATATTCCTCCAAACGTGTAGACAATGTTATGGCATCTTGCACATGGTCAAAGTACAGCACGTGGGGGAGGTGGGAGTGCCCGTAGAACGTACTTCTCTTCTGAACTTTACTTGCACTTGGGGAGCTCAGTCTTCGCTTCCTGGAGAGTCACTGGAGAGTGTCTTGTCATCCTTCATTTGCCTGCAGGTTAAGTATCCATGTCTGTTTGATGTGAGTTCGCAAACTGAACTCAACACAACTCAGTGTATAGAATTATAAGAGTGCTTAAGACCCAAGTAAAAGAAGGACTATGAACATTACAAATGGATGCACTGTTTAATATAGTATTTAAGCCCACCTGTAAATTTCTTGAGTAGAGAAAAATGCAAATTTTATATTTTGTAGAACGTTTAGTGGTATATTTATTTTCTCCACACTTTACTTAATTACTTAAACCTCCTGACCATCTCATTATGTAGGCAGGGTTGATATTCCCAATTTGGAGATGAGTAAACTGAGACTCAGAGAGGTTTGGTTGCTAGCCCGGTATCTTAAATATAGTAGGGAGAAGAGAGAGCACTTCCCACCAAAGTGAGATGCATATGGCTTTTTCCCATTGCCTCTTAATTCACTCTTTTCTATTCCCACTGCAATGTTTACCCTAAAACTCAACTGACCAACCCTTCTCCTATGTTTCAGACATCTAATCTCCCTAAAACTCAGCTTCTGTCATTTTCCCCCTTATTTGAAAATCATCAATAAGTACCAACTGTCGCTGTGCAATAATATATATAGGTCTCTGCCCCCAGTTCCTGACACAGAGCTTCTACAACCCTTGTAATTTCCTGAACGACTGGAGAGCCCTTTGTTACAATGAGGCTACTCTCAATGGGATTCTGATTAGCCTCAGGATGGGGCCAGTCACCAGAAAGACGGAGAAGCTTGGAACTTTCAGCCCCAATGCCCCCCCGCCCCCAATCTCCAGAGAGAAGATAGCAGTTAGAGATTGAGTTAATACTTGATCATGCCTCGTGAGGAGGCCTCCATAAAACCCCTAAAGGACACGGTTAGGACAGCTGTCACGTGGGTGAACACATCCACCTGCTGGGAGAGGCGGTACTGGTGTCAGAAGCATTGTGAGTGTGAGCAGCAGAAGAAAAACACGAGAGTTTTCTCTCTTGCAGGTTCTCAGAAGGAAATAAAAAATATTTAGAGTATCATTGAATGCCTATCATAACATAATTTGAAAATTTATACCTGTTCTCCCAGGGGTACCTGGGTGACTCAGTCAGCTAAGTGTCCAACTTTGGCTCAAGTCACGATCTCACAGTTTGTGAGTGCAAGTCCCACGTTGGGCTCTGTGCTGACAGCTCAGAGCCTGGAGCCTGCTTCGGATTCTGTGTCTCCCTCTCTCTCTGTCCCTTCCCTGCTCATGCTTTGTCTCTCTTTCTCTCTCAAAAATAAATATACATTAGAAAGAAAGAAAGAAAGAAAGAAAGAAAGAAAGAAAGAAAGAAAGAAAGAAAGGAAGGAAGAAAGAAAGAAGAAAGAAAGAAGGAAGGAAGGAAGGAGAAAGAAAGAAAGAAAGAAAGAAAGAAAGAAAGAAAGAAAGAAAGAAAAAGAAAATTCTTCTCCCAGACTGTCCTGTCACAAGAAATGTTTGTTTTGCTCACTGGTCCATATACTTCCTAGTCTCAGGGCACACCATCACCCCACCTGCAGATGAAACCCTCCGAGCCCCTCAAAGCCAGGCCACACACACCCCCTCTGGAAGGCCCTTCTTTAACGACATCACTGCCTGCATCCGAAGCATTTTCTGTGTCTTTCTATCCCTGGTGATGCCCAATGTGATGTCTGCTACATGGAAGAGATTGGCTTACTGTTCATTGCTTGGTCGATGCTAGAAAAAAATGTGAGATTAAGCAGAAAATTTACCAAAAGAGGGAGGAGGGGAAAGAGGGGGATAATGTTTCACTTCTGTCCACCTGCAGAAATGTTAGAAATTTGTGCTAAGTCATTGGCTATTACAGCATGAGGGGTGTTATCCTTATCAGATGGTTTTTTGTTTATTGTTTTTGTTTTGTTTTGTTTTTAATGTGGTGTGTTAGCAACCTGAGTGTTTTGAGTGTCTATGACCACTAGAAGGCAGTTTTTGTTGAGGTCAGTTTTCATTGTCCTTCTCTGTCACCTTTGTACCTTTCCACTGTACTTAAGTAGTGTCTGACACAGATCATGCACTTTGTGAATATTTTTAAATTTTTCTTTTATTATATAATTGATTAAAAATAATGCATTAAGGACAGGTCCAATGTGAAAGTTCCATTAAAAAGTATTATGCTGAGCATGGTATATAACGTGTGCAAGCTAAATCAGGCCATCAGGGGCTTGTCAGCGTCTCATATGGAAAATATTTCTTCTCCAGGTGCCTAGGTGGCTGAGTCGGCATCCAGCTCTTGATTTCAGCTCAGGTCATGATCTCACAGTTCGGGGGTTCGAGCCCCATATCAGGCTCTGTGCTGACAAGTGTGGAGACTGCTTTTTTTTTCTTTCTGTTCTCCTTTTTCTACCTCTCCCCTGCTTGTGTGCTTTCACTCTCTCTCTCTCAAAAATAAACATTAATACATATATATGTATTATATATATATACATAATATATATATCTCATTTTATATATATATATTTCTTCTCTGTCCAGAAAGTATATCTAAGCCAACCACCTTTTTCTTTAGAACACAGCACTTCTTTCAGGATGAATAAGGCATTAACATCTCAAAACCCACACATTCCTCTAAAGGTTCAAATATCAGCATACCCAATATTTAAACACAGTATGACATTCAGAATACGGAAAATAAATAAATAAATAAATAAATATGCTCTGCTCTCCAAAGTAGCCATCTTCCCTCTAATTCTTTTCTGTTAGGTTTCGGCTTTGCATGTGATCTGTGTTTGAGATGGAGCCTCAAAGGCCATAGAGCGCAGAGAACCCTAGGCAACTGCTAACATTGAAAATATTGTATACTGGCCTTGGTCTGGTCTGTCTGTGCGACCGGAGTTAGACATTCCAGAACCACCGATAGAAAGATAACGGATCCGTCACGAAGACCGATGCTGCACAAACGACCAGGGGTTATGCACGGTGTTCTTGTAGACGTGAATGAGTGTTTTGTGGAAAATCTATGGCAGGAGAAAATTCCAGTAGGTCATATTGGAAGCCACCAAGCTCTGCGGGAGGAAACGGTGTAACTGGTGATCAGATCTGCCCTGAAGGACTGATCTCCAGCCCCCAGCACCCCACCCCTCCCCGCCTGGCTGGCTTCCTGTCCCTTTGGGCCACAGACCCTGAACCCCCCTAACCCCCCTCCGCCTCTGCAGCTGGTTGGTCCTGCGACTCTCCTAGCCCCAAACCCATCTGCACCCCTCCAGGTCTCCATTCCGGAAACTTAACCAGTGAACAGCCAGCAAGCCTTCCCTGCTGAACCTCTTGAAAATGGTCTTCTTAGGAAACCTCAGTTGTCACTTGCCACTGCCTCTCATTCCACCCGGAACTAAACGTTGTCCTAAAACTCCTCTCACAATGCGGCCAGTTGCCCACTGGCTCCCAGCCTCCAGGTTCCCACCTTTCCTGCCTCCTTGACATCCTGGGTCTTCCCAGCTCATCCCGAGCCCCTCCCTGAGGCCCACCCCTCACTATCTGGGGCGGCTGGCTGCCTGAGTCCGCCTTCCTGGCTGCTTGTGCTCCTCTCCTTCACCTAGTTGGCCTCCTCCCTCACTCTGCCCTCTAGGCCTTGACATCCATCCAGCAGCTGATGACGTCCAGATCTACTGGAGTTCTAGAAGATTCTACACCTCCTGCCCACCCTGCACCCCAGGAGGGCACCTGTCCCAACATGTCCGAGATGTTCCCTCTTGTGTGTTACCTAGGCCCTACAGTTACCAGAAAACTCTGCCTTGTGTCCATTTCTCTAGAAGAGGCAGGGACATCAGACTCCACCCTCCCTGGGACTCCCCACTCTGCACTGGTTATAAACTTTTAAACTATGAAATTTTTCATTTGCCCTGAGCTTCTTCCTAGTTATGCCATGGCTCAGTCCCTCACCGTTACCCACCCATCTCAGTGGTTTTCTAACTGGCTTTCCTGCCACGGGCCTTTCACACACCTGGCCCTGGACCCACAAGCTGACAGTGTCAGCTTGTCAGTCAGGATTCCAGACTAGCCTTCTATCTTGCAGGCACTTCAGGCCCATCACCCCCTCTGCAACATCAGACAAGTTACTCAATCTCTCCGTGCCTCGATTTTACCACCTATACAATGGGAACAATAATAGTAACTGCCTCAAATGATTGTTGGGAGGATTCAATAAATTAGCTCCACCCCTGCCTGAGGACATGCATCAGGGGCTGAGACGGAGCCAGAAGAGAGTCGGCATTATCACTGGCCAGTCCTGACTGAGTAGGACACTGAGCACACCTCGTAGTGTGGCTCCCGTCTTCCTCACCAGCCTATTGTCCCCGCGTGCCCTCTGCCCTCTGCCCTCCGTCTTCTTGTCTTCTCTGCCAAGATCTTTTCCCTTGTACCCCAACAGGCATACTTCAAGGTCAACTCAATGTCACCTTCTTCACCAAGTAACCCAGGCTCACATCATCCATCTCTCACCCCCAGAAAGGGTGAAACTAACAGAATTGTTTACTCCCTCTGTTCCTACTAGCACTTCAGCCATCTTTTTTTTTTTTTTTTTTTTTTACTTTTTTAGTGTTTATTTATTTTTGAGAGACAGAGAGACAGAGACAGAGAGAGAATGAGCTGGGGGGTTGAGGGGCAGAGAGACAGGGAGACGCCGGCTCCAGGCTCTGAGCTGTCAGCACAGAGCCCAGCTCCAGAGCTGGAACCGGTGAACCAGGAGATCATGACCTGAGCCAAAGTCAGATGCTTAACCGACTGAGCCACCCATGCACCCCACTTCAGTCATGATTTTAATCCAACATTTAAAACAAACAGTATGTTATCATTTCGTCTGCTTGGTGGCCTCCCTGACTGCTAGAATCTGGACTCCACCATCTAAAAATTCCATAGACTTTAAATTCCTTAGCCCAGCAAATGATACACAGTAGGTCATAAATAAATAGTGGATAAGTTAATTTTTTAAATTGTAAATTTAGTGAAAATCATGACCAAGGATAATGTTTTTGTGCTGGGCTTAGATTATACTAGTATTGGTTTAGGGAGTTTTTTCTGCCCCTGAAACTTTAAAACCAATTTCAGATCTTGTATTAAAATCATGATTTTAAAAGTAAAATATCTTATTTAAGGCTTCATATACCACATTCCTTTATTTTCTATGAGAAAGCTAAAGTAAATAATATATGGATTTAAAAAAAATAAGCATCCCAAAAAAGCCATGAAAACTGAAAAGTGCCCAATTTCCTTTAACATAACTGCAATTTGATAAATATTTTGGATGTTTGTGTGCCAACGGGTATAAAGAATCTTTATTTTAAAGAGTTGTTTGCTGGAGCTAAAATATCACCATTGTACTCTATGAGAATAAAACATTTGTTGTCCTGAGGTTTAGTTTTTTTAATTCCTTGCTCTTTAGACTGTTGTTTAAATCTTTTTTTTTTCATGTGTTACGTAGGAGAAAATGTGATAGCAAATTCCATAGTGTAGAACGGTATGCCCTCCTACCCTCTCACCCCACCAACACACACATAATGATGTCTGAGTATGTTCTGATCCGTATCCACGGGGTTGTGTTCCAGATCTGAAAAAGACAGCCTCCCACTGAACAAATAAACCCTCCAGAGGATGTGTTTTTCTTTGGTGTTCCCGCAAATTAGCACATATCTGTGCTGTGTTGTATGATATTTCAGAGAGGCATTTATTGCTTGTCCTCAAAAGGAAAATGTGCAAAAGGTATGGTTTCCTTATTCCAGATACAATTCTTTTACCTATATTTAAGTCAGCATCATTGGGCATGAATTCAGTCCCATGAATGACTTTACATTGAAAATTGTGAATATTATTGGAGTCTACCCACAAAAGCTCACCCTTTGGTCCAAGAGACATGATATTCATATCATATTTCACTGAACTTAAATATTCAAAACTGTAATTCCAGGATAAAGTAGCAAATGAAATCAAGGTGTTAGAAATTTACAGATATGTTATATAACAATATTCTTCCTAATAAATGCTTAGAAAGTCATTTATACATTTGAGCCCTTAAAATCTACCCCCAAATATTTCTTCTAAAATTAACTGCTTTTCTTTTTTCCTTGAATTTTGGTTTGTTTGGTTTAATGATAGCTACTAACATAAATGCCCTTTACAGTGGCACTTCCCCAGCTGTGTGAAGAACTTTATATTTAAGCACCAGTTTGCAATGAGAGAATGCTTTCAGCTCAACTGTCATCAGCATTAGGGGTTTTAGTGATTACCAATTATTTTTCTAAATTACCTATTTTAATTAAGTAAAATATTGTGCATTTAAGATTATCAAATGTTCAACTATTACTTCATCTATAACTAATTAGTGAAAGAAAGAGGAAATAATATTTGGTGACAGTAAGTGGCTATTTATAGAACATGCTTCTCCGTTCCAATGCCTTAATTTAAGGAAAGAAACACAAACTCCTCGCGAAATCCTACCACATAGAGTGTCTTTGCTGAAGTATATCCTCAAGTGATCATCTGTTCGAATAAAATGTAAATGCGTATATTCATTAGAGCCAAAATGTTGAGGATTTGGAGGGAGGATATCTCCCCCTGCCTGTTTATATCCACGTAGATCCCCCCACATCTCAAAGGACCTACTTCCATTTCACACTCACCAGACAAAGAACAAAGCCTAGAATTTAGGAAGGACCTTGACCATAACTGTGGATATGATGGGATCCATGGTTTGGTTTTGGAATTTCAATCCCTGACTTCCTGCTGGGCCCACATTCTACTCAGGATAACATTCTATTAAGGGCTGTGTGCAGACCAAGAACAATTGGCCCCCAAATCCATCTGCCCAGCAGCTTACAGCCATGTTGGAAGACATCAAAAGCCACTGCTAACTGACATTGGCAACTGACTGACAATCTACAACACTTTCTTTTAGATGTGTCAGTGCAGACTAGCACACCCCCTAAACTGTTGGGTCAAGGCAGAGGGGGGCTCAGTGCAAGGCTACTCTGTGCACTGGGGGGACAGTGGTGATCTCCAGAGGGGACGAGGGCTAGTCAAGAATCCTGCTTGGCTGCTTCAGGGCACAGCCCGCATTTTGCCATCTCGCGAACTAATTATGCACTCTTGATGAGAGCATTAGAGGACAATAAAGGAAAATGGAAACAATTTGCAATATGTGTGGACAAATTTCCATATTGCATAATTTTGTTTGTATTTCAACGTTGGATAGAAACTTTCTATCTTGAGGAAAGACTGTCTGTTTTTTTATCTGCAGATTGAAACTTAGCCTTTAAGCACCACAGTAGAGTCAGGAACTTTTATTCTTTATGACCAACCTAGGTGATACTGAAAGTTTGTGTTTCTGATCTGATAACGGTGTGGCACCCCACACACAGAAAAGGAGAGAAGAAATCTTGGATTCCCACCTATGCATATTCAGTGTTGTTTCATCTACCCACTGATACTGGAAAATAATTGAACTGGAAGATTTATACTTTACATGTATTTTTATTAAAATACTACCCTCGTTTTGTTTTCCAGTGTATTCAACATGCAATTTTAATATACTTGAAAATATAAAAATAATTAATTTTATCATTGTTTCTAGCATAATCATGAAAATGCTTGAAGTTTCTAAAAGAAACATCCTTACATCAGTCTAGAGCCTATGTCACTCAATGGTTTGAAGCATCTAAAATGACATGGGTAAACTAGATGGATGGCTCGCTGAAGCACAATGGAAGCCAATAGAGACCCATGCACACCACACACATGGTACAGCAATCATCCTTGAAATACAAAATAAGAAAGAAAACCAATTAGATCTATGATGGGGGAAGGTGAAGAGGTATTCATAAGTGAATGCTGAGTACCATTGGGAAAATCGCCAACTATTTTGTGACATATCAATATGCCTGCTCTTGAATGTGAGATGCACGGAGTTAATTCTTCCTCAAAATGGAGAGCTTTCAGCTGCAGTATCGGACGCTGTAGAATGAAGTTAGGAAAGAGGAAAGAAATGATTACCAACAATGATCAGACACAGAAAGACGCCAGGATCTGGGTAGAAGGACTGTAGTGATTTTGCACACAGGGGTGATGCTTCTCCAAGGGAAGGTGGACATTTACATAAGCCTGAGGGATGAGCATTTTAACATCTCCTCTTTTCCCTTGTGGGTGTCTCGACACACCTGGGAAGTGGGAAGAGCCAATTTTCCATCCATGGCTCTGGGACTGCAGCGGAGTCAGTGCCCCGTAAATGGTGGTGCCCTGAACAGTCAGCCCCACGCAGCCTTGGTGAGCCCATGCTGATAGAGACTGAAGCTGCACCAGCCCAGGGTTGCTGGCCAAACAGAAAGGTCAGAGAGAAAACAGTATAAACACCTACAGTGTCCTTATAAAAGGCTCTGTAGGTCCCCGGTGGTCATTTGTTCTCCAGTGTCACTGCAGGGAAGATGAGAAAAGTGGTCAGCAACCCAGATATTTAGGTTAAACATTAGAAAGACCATTTTGACAGCTCAGGGAAATACTCTGACAGTTCATCTTAAAAGGTTATGGACTCTTCCTCATTTGTAGCATGTAATACGACGTAAGGTGGACTTCTGGAGGAATCCTTACATTTTCAGTATTGAGGCAGACTAAAGGATGATACACCACTGGGGGAGAAAAGAACTGAGTAAGCCATGCTGATTTGCTAGAAATCACTTCCTCTGGGTCTGGATATTGCTTCCTGCTCATATGCAATCTACACTTGCTAGATTTAGCAAATTACAATATGGGATGTCTCATTAATCTGAATCTCAGATTAATAACAAATGATTTTTTTAGTACACGTCATGCAATATTTAGGACATACTTATACTAAATTTAGTCTGGCAACCACAGCATAACCACATGTCTCCCACATACGTGATCTACGTCCTATGATCACCCTTGTGCCGCACGCCAAAGCTATCACATTAATAAATCAGGCCCAAAGCTCCTGTCCTTCGGAACACTGGAGGTTATGAGATGTGATGATGACCCTAGCCAGGATAAGTTAAAAACAACTCCATGTGCAATTGATATGATTATAAAGATCATAACAGATAATACCAAATGGTTTACCCTGGCCTGCGAAGCTCTCACACCTAGATTATTGAATTAACTAGAACCTCCTGCTTTACCCCCATCTCGATTTTACACGAAGCTCCCAAATCAACTGGTGGAAAACCTGTTTCCTTAACGTGATCTCCCTGCTTGAAAGTCCCACCTGGCCTGAAAGAGTCTTTCAGACCAAGAGGTTGCTGCTTCCTTTGCCCCTGACTCACGCCCTCTGCTAGAAACTTGTAGACTTGGCCAGTGACGGACAGGCAGGGCTAGGAAAACAAACTGAGACACTGGAGGGACAAGAGACAGATCCAGGAAGGACAGCAGGCAGTTCCAACTCCGGGAGCCGGGAAACACTCTCTGGAGCCGAGAAACAATCTCTGGAGCAGGCGGCATCGGAACAGGGCTCTGGAGGATGCGTAGAATGGGGCCGCGATGTGGGAAGACAGGGCAGCAAAGCGTGGCAGGTTAAGGAGGATGTGGATGCGTTGAAGAATGACAGGAGGACCTGATCGGCTGACTGTAAGCGGATGCCCAGGTTCAAGGAGATATCGACCTTTTTGTAATCTATGGAAACTTTATGAGTACCGCGGCATAATTAGAGCCGTACAATAGGAAAAATTATCTGCCTGCTATTTTAAGCATCAGAAACGAGGCAGTTAATTAAAAATATCTCTCATCTGTGACTTTAAAAATTCGTTTTCAATATCACTATAAATCCACTCAACTGACTCTAAATCCCATGTCCAATCCCAAAACCCTTTCTGATTTTCTGCCCTGTCCTATCCGTAGCCCAAGCAAAGATTGTATTCTGATCCACCTTTTTGTCTAAGCGCATTCTCTTATTTCACTTTCTAGCTAACCCACGCTGTCGCTAGTTCTTGGTACAAGTGGCTTGCCTTCTGCTATCTCTTTATATCTTCCTCATTCGACCCCCTCTCTCCGGAATGTCCTCTCCCCTCTTTTCACCAGGTTTATCCTTCAGGACTGAAATTAGTTATCGCTTCTTTTAGGGGCTCCCTCTTGAGATGGGCTGTGTTCTTGTCCAGGACTCTCCTATTCAGTCTCTCCTTACACTGTACAAAACCCTCCCATCCATCTGTGAGATGCCCTGGTTTTGTCTTTGGGTCTTGGCTGTGCAGTCTCTCTTCCTCGGGGTTGTCCACCATTCTTCTGGATTCAGCCATCACCTGCATGCTCATGACTCCAAAACTTCAGTTCCAGACTTCCCCTAAAGCCCAGACCTCTGTGTCAAACCACCCGTCTTCCCCAAAGTCTCAAAGTACCCCAAACCTGACAGGGGTAATGCTAACCTCTCATCTTCCTCCAAACCTGCTCTTCTCCCTGCATTTCTTCATTCGTCTACCTAGTCCGCAGGTGAACCTAGGAGCCATTTTAAACTCTTTCTCTCTTTTTTCCTAATGCTTGTCCAGTTAGTCACAACACCTCTCTGCACTGTCCCCTTACCACACCCTGTATCCAGCAAACCTCTTCCCTTCTGTTGCCACTGCCCCGATTCAGACTGAGGGTCTGGCTCCTTCGGACATCCTCTAAAACCATCTAGTCACCTTTCCTATTGCTGCTCTGACAAGTTGAGAGTTAATCCAAAACAGCACCGACTTACAGTCTTACAGCTTTTAGTTCACAAACCCAACAGGTCTGACTGGGAACCAACCAAGGTTTTTGGAAAGCTGTGTTTCTTTCTGGATGTCCTAGGAGAAGATGTTTCTTTTCTTGCTCCAGCTTTCATGTCTTGGCATAAGGACACTTCCTCCATCTACAAAGTCAACAAGCATTGCATCTTTCTAACTTTTCTTCCTTTGGCATCTTTAATGCTGCCCTTTTAAGGACCATTATTACATTGATTACATTAGACATACCCACATTATCCAAGATGATCTCCTCACTTTGAGGTCCTTAATTTAAGCCCATTGGCAAAGTTCTTTTTGCCATGTAAGTAACATGTTCAGAAGTTTCATAACTTAGGATATGGAGGGGATGAGGGGAGGGAACACTACCTTGCCTACCACACCATTACTGGAGTAATCTTTCTAAAACACATCTCTTACCCTACCTAGAATTACTAACTACCACATGCACGATAAAATCCAAAGTTCCTAGTTGAGTATATGACGCTCTCCATCTCTGCCCCATGTCAAGTAGCACATGACAGTTAAGAAACTATGACAGAATGTTCTATGTCTCTGTACCTTTGCTAAATCTGCTCCTGCAACCGAGAATGTTCTTCCCTCCCCCCAGCTTCCATAAACATCCTCAAAGCCTTCTAAGATGTAGCGTTGGAGGTGGAAAGGCACACTCCCTCTTTTGAGTGCCTTTCCTGTACCTGCTGCTCTCCTGGCATCTCTACCACTTCACTGTTTCCCTGTTGAGCACACCCCCTCCCACTAGAAGGCAAGCCCCTGGAGGGCGAGGAGACGATCTGACTTATTATCACATCCCCAGGCCTTATACGGTGCATTAGAAATGACAGCTGAAGGAGTGAAAGGATGTGCTGAAAGATGCATAGCACATGTCCCACTGAGGGTATTTATGTTTATTCCCAGCTTAACAATGAGGATAGTTATCCAGTGGGTTGAGAATATAAATAGTTATGTTTCAGAATTTTTTAAAAAAGGAAATAAACTAATTTTTCAGTTTATTACACTGCTAGTAAATGAATCAAAACCATCTGCACTGGCTTTGAGAATTCTATCACACCTGTGTTCTGTTCCCTACATCCCTTAGAGCTTTATTTGGCCACCCTTCCTGAGCATTGAGTAACTATAAGAATTGTCATTAGACGAGAAACAAGTGGGGTATAATTTACTTATCAGTTGACAATTGGCAAATTGGTGGACTTTATTTTTCATATTTCCATTAGGACCCAAGAATCTTATAATTCTTAGAAAGAGGTGGGGAAAAACCCATTTGTGGATTCACCTACAAACCCTAATGGGGATAATATCCCTGTTGTTCTCCACCATGATCATGTGAGGTAGTCATTTTAACACCCTCCATTTTCTGGGGGAGAAAACCTGAGCTCTGAAAGTCTGAGGAATTCACCCAGGTCTCTGGAAAGTGGAGGAGTCGACGCTGGGCCAGTGCCTGTGTTTTTCTGCCTCTCAGAAAATGAGGCTGCTCACTGTGTGAGGACCTGTGGCTGTAGGGAGTGGCCGCCTTGATTCATGTTCGAGCCAGGCAAATCTTGAGATCGGCTTGAGTGCACGATTATGGGGAAAGGAGCCACAGTGAGGTGGAGGAGGGAGAGATGGGTTTTAGTAACCTGCTTGTGCACGCCTGGCTGAAGTGAACCACTAAACCCCTTCCACCCCCATTACTTGTGTCTCAGGACGGGGAATGAGCTATTTGAGCTGATGAACCCTTAAAGATCAAAGATTCCATTTTTATGCAAATAGCCAAGAGCAATAAACCTGGGAAAGAGAAGTCGGGAATATAAATTACGGCAGCATGTGTATCATCGAAAGGTGCAACAAGCCAGGCTGTTACTCAGAACTAAACTGGGGGCAATGTCAACTTCTTAAATTTGTGTTTAAAATTATTTTTTAAATGGTAAGAGATAATGGTAAAATATAACCCTGAATTCCATTGCTTCTGTAATACATCCCAATCTTAAGGAGACTTACGTATGCAATATTGAATTACATATTATGAGGAAGGAATATTGCAAGCTCTGATGTGCCAGGCACTTGTTCACCCTGAAGCAGGTTTGTGGTACTGGAAGCTACTGGAATTCAATGTCAGTACCATTCGCAAACTCGGCGTGCCTTCTTCAGTTTTGGAAACCCATTTCGTCATTCATCGTGCGTTCATGTTAACTATGAGTAGACTATGAGTCTACCTTTACATCCACATCTTTCCGAAGTAGGGCATGTTGCTTGGAGGCAGAACATTCCATTGAAAATAAGCTTCTTTCAACGTCAAGAGCATGGGCTTTGAAGTAATAGAGGGATGGTCCATTCATAAATGATCGACTTGCTGGCTATGTGAACTTAGACTACTTAGTTAACTTCTCTGAGCTCCTTAGTCACAGATATAGTTGTTCTGAGAGTCATATGATGTAATACTTTAAGGGATTTACTTACTGTATCTGTCCGGCATTAGGTAAGTGTTTTAAAGTGTCATTGTTATTTAAAAAAAAAAAACAAACATTAAAAAAAAAAAAGGGGGGCGCCTGGGTGGCTTAGTCGGTTAAGCGTAAAGCAAACTAGTTTCGAATGGCTAGTGGAAAGAGTACTGGACTGAGTCCCAAGTTATGGGTTTTAATCCTGGCTCTACACTCCCTTTCTTTTTTCCTTCCTTAGCCATCATGTTTTTAATATAACAACATCCTTCAAAATTCTTTCCTTATATTACTTTATTTACTCATGCAAGGTCAGGCAAAAAAAAAAAAAGATTAAATTATGTGTTCTTTCTAGATTTTTTTGCAAATAAGAGTGTTGAACACTCTCTCAGGCCACCCCACCAATAATGTCCTAATGTAAGGCCTTCAATAAAGTGTTTTCTTATTCTGCTAGAATTCCAGAGCCGACACTCCTAGAGTTTTGGTGACACAATTAGACACTTGCCCCCACTTCTGGTGCCAGTCTTAATTCTGTTTCTCTTACTGTGACTTCCTCTCCCTCGCTGAAGATCAACAACCTTCACCTGGCATGCTATCTTCTTACTAGCCCTTTTCCCATACAGCCTGGCTTTCTTCCACACAGTCTTTGTTATCTACTTCCATAGCTTAATTATTTATATTTGCATTATTTTTCTCTGCATCTAAGAACCATTATTAGATTAAGAGATGCAAACCAAAGGAAATATTCTCTGTTATCTGTTCTTTGTCAAGTTCAAGGGATGGATTTATTGTCATTTCTTGTATTTTGTAGACACCATAGTTGGATGAGATTTCTTAATTTTAAGTGTTAATGCTTCCAGGAAGCTTAACAAAGATTCTATAGTCATTTTAATAATTGGGAAATGATAGTGAAAATTTATCTGTGAGTAGCAAAAATCCATCTACTTCAAAGTCTGTCACCAGACTAAATAATAATGTTCCCTATTCAGCATCCTTTCTGTACCTCGAGATGTCTTGTCAAATGTATTTAATATCTAGGATATTTAATTTACCACAGAGTTAACTCAAATATATTTGTATTACTTTTCATGCAGAGCTTCCCAAGTCGCCAAGACTTAAAATAATGGAGGTCTAACCTGTAGGTGAATAATTACTTTTTTCTTTTTCATGTATTGTGCTCACTAAAATATATTGGTGCATTAATAAATGGCATACCTTTTGTCCCAAATTTTAACAAAATAGCTGTTTTACAGGAGCTTGAATTGCAGCGTGCACAGTATTGACATCATGATAGGGAAGTGAGGCATTTTAGTAATTAAGTTAAGCAGTTATTTTGCCCCCACAACTCAATTTTCTTTCCAATTTTCCAACCCCAATTCAGAATTACTGAACCTGAAACTTGCTGAGAAGAATATATGTACTCAGCTTAATTTCCCCCTTTAATATGCTGAAGGGAAGAAAGCCCTCTCTTCTTGGGGGAGTTACCACTGCACTCCCTAGACTTTTTCTGTCCTCCACAAGCTATTGTATTAAGCATTTAATATCTTGGGCATTCTACTAGGTTCATTTTAAATATTATCTTATTTACTCACAAGCACCTTCTGTGGAGATGAGGCAACTGAAATCTAGGGTTCTTACATGCCTAGGGGCACAGAGAGGAAGGGGCAGTTGGGGAATGCTGGCCAGCTAGGAAGTCTTTACCCATACCTGTCCCATTAGATAAGATGCACCATCTTAGTACCT
Source organism: Proteles cristata cristata (assembly GCA_017311185.1). Classification (NCBI taxonomy): domain Eukaryota; kingdom Metazoa; phylum Chordata; class Mammalia; order Carnivora; family Hyaenidae; genus Proteles; species Proteles cristata. The sequence continues at coordinate 160,977 of JAESUZ010004109.1, read as the reverse complement.
CCATGATGCATCATCACCACCCTGTGTACTTGGTCCCTGGTACCTTTTGAATCTTGTCAAATCCCATAATCTGGAGTTTTGAGTCCTTTCAGAATGTGGTTCTTACTTTAATAAGCCTAGTATTTATTTATTTATCTATTTATTTTATTATAGATTATGTCAAGTTGGTTTCCATATAACACCCAGTACTCATCCCAGCAAGTGCCCTCCTCCATGCCCATCTCCCCCATCCCCGTCAACCCTCAGTTTGTTCTCAATATTTAAAAGTCTTTTATGGTTTGCCTCCCTCCCTCCCTCTCCTTAACTATTTTTTCCCCTTCCCCTCCCTGTCATCCTCTGTTAAGTTTCTCATGCTCCACAGATGAATGAAAACATATGGTATCTGTCTTTCTCTGCCTGACTTATGTCACTTACAAATGGCCAGATTTCATTCTTTCTCATTTCCATGTAATATTCCATTGTACATATAAATCACATATTCTTGATCCATTTGTCAGTTGATGGGCAGTTAGGCTCTTTCCATGATTTGGCTATTGTTGAAAGTGTTGCTATGAACATTGGGGTACATGTGCTCCTATGCATCAGCCCTCCTGTATCCCTTGGGTAAATTCCTAGCAGTGCTATTGCGGAGTCATAGGGGAGTTCTATTATTAATTTTTTAAAATGTTTTATTTATTTCTGAAAGAAAGAGAGAGAGAGAGAGAGAGAGAGGGAGAGGGGGAGAGAGAGAGAGAGAGAGAGCAAGAGCAGGGGAGGGGTCAGAGAGAGAGGGAGATACAGAATCTGAAACAGGCTCCAGGCTCTGAGCTGTCAGCACAGAGCTTGACGTGGGGCTCAAACCCACAAACCGTGAGATCATGACCTGAGCTGAAGTCAGACGCTTAACCGACTGAGCCAGGTGCCCCTCTATTGTTAGTTTTTTTTTTCTATTGTTAATTTTTTGAGGAACCTCCACACTGTTTTCCAGAGGGACTGCACCAGTTTATATTCCCACAAGCAGTGTAGGAGGGTGCCCGTTTCTCCACATCCTCGCCAGCATCTAGAGTCCTCTGATTTGCTCATTTTAGCCACTCTCACCAACATGAGGTGGTATCTCAGTGTGGTTTTGATTTGTACTTCCCTGATGAGGAGGGACGCTGAACATCATTTCATGTGTCTGTTGGCCATCTGGATGTCCTCTTTGGAGAAGTGTCTGTTCATATCTTCTGCCCATTTCTTCACTGGATTATTTGGTTTTTGGATGTGGAGTTTGGTGAGTTCCTTATAGATTTTAGATACTAGCCCTTTATCTGATATGTTATTTGCAATTATTTTTTCCCATTCCATCAGTTGCCTATTAGTTTTGCTGATTGTTTCCTTTGCAAAAAGCCTATTTAAAAAAAAAAAAATTTAATGTTTATTTATTTCTGAGAGAGATAGAGTGCGAGCAGGGAAGAGACAGAGAGAGGGAGACACAGATTCCTAAGCAGGCTCCAGGTTCTGAGCTGTCAGCATAGAGCCCAATGTGGGGCTCAAACTCACAAGCTGTCAGATCATGACTTGAGCCAAAGTCAGATGCTCAACCAACTGAGCCACTCAGGTGCCACCAATAAGTCTGTTTTATTTGTCATTACCCTGGAGTTTGAATCCTCTCCATCAGTGAGGCTAATTTTTTTTACAGCCCAGGACATGCCATATTAACATTATTCATGATAAAAAATTTTCTTTAGAGTATTCATTTTCAAAACTTTCAGGAAGTAATTGTAATGTTTCATCATTTTTCTTTCCATTTAATTCCATGCCTTGCAGAATCTTCCCAATCAGGCCATTTAGATCTCCTCATTTATTCAAAGATTGAATAGATTCCTTTACATGGCTCTTCAGATACTTATAACCAGTTCTTTGTTGATGGACATTAAAGTTATTTCTAGTATCTTGCTACTAAAAGCAAATTATAACTTATAGATTGTGTATACACTATTTCGTGTGCTTGTATGAACGCATTGGAAAAACACATCCTTTTAAAAAATGTTTATTTATTTTGGGGCGCCTGGGTGGCTTAGTCGGTTAAGCGTCCGACGTTCGCTTAGGTCATGATCTCGCGGTCCGTGGGTTTGAGCCCTGCATCGGGCTCTGTGCTGACTGCCACCTCAGAGCCTGGAGCCTGCTTCAGATTCTGTGTCTCCCTCTCTCTCTGACCCTCCCCTGCTCACGCTCTCTCTCTCTCTCTCTCTCCTAGAAATAAATTTTTAAAAAACATTAAAAAATATTTTTTAATGTTTATTTATTTATTTTGAGAGAGAGAGCATACATAGGAGGGGCAGAGAGAGAGAAGAAAGAGAATCCCGAAAAGGCTCCACACTGTCAGTGTGGAGTTTGATGCCGGGATCAATCCCACAAACCATGAGATCATGGCCTGAGCTGAAACCAAGAGTCAGATGGTTAAGCAACTGAGCCACCAGGCACCCTGGGAAAATGCTCTTAATAAGACTAGTGTGTTTCATATTGCTAGATAATAACCCTGACCCCTTCCATCCTCTAGAAGTCTAAGAGGTTGTTTGTCAAGGTCCACATCTTCTGAATTTTGAGTTTTGCCTTTAGGCATCCTTTAGCACCCAGGCTGGGTCTCCATGTACTAAGAGCTTGGACTACGCAACACCCAGTAGGAATTACCAAGAGCTACGTGGTCCTCTCAAAAGCCAGAGACTACTTGTTTAGGTTTTAGAAAAGAATTAAAAATGTAGACACTTATTAAAGATTTTTGGCTTAGCCCCAATCATACTATCTTCTCAAATGGATTTGCATGAAATTTTAAATCTACACCTTTTGAGTGGAACCTGCTAGATGTACACCTGCCACAAAGCACTTGGCCTGAAGAGTCAAATGCAACTCACTAGGAGAGATGTGTAACTCCTTGGGCTTGGGGCCTGCTGGGGCCTCCAAAGCATGGAATCTGCCAGAAAGAAAAGCTGAGAGTAACCAGGCAGCTACTGAGACCTGTCTCAGCCAGGAGAACCAAGAAGGCAAGGTCTGAGCAGGTGGTGATCTACAAAGAGGACCATCCTGCCGGGTGGGATACAGCCAGGGAGAAGCAGCAGGTGGTGTCAGAAACCAGTCATCCTTTTCAGCGTGGCTCCAGGTTTCCTCAGCTCCTGGAAGGACTTTGTTTTCAGTCTTGGCTGAACATTGAAATCACATGGGAAATTTTAAAGCCCTGATGCAGATTGCTATTCCCACTTGTTCGACAACAACCCCAACCCCCTCACGTGCCTCTAAATAATCTGAGTCACAAGTGTTCATGACACAGTCTTTTCAGCTTTCATTTAGTTGCTGCCAATTTCTTCCTCTCCGGTTCTCTCTGATCCAACAAGAGACTATCCTTTGAATTGGCCCATGCTGATTACCAGAGCAGATGCCTGTGTGATTCTCTCCAACTTCCTAGTCCCACAGAGACTCAGGCCCGGGGCTCAGCCTGGCCTTGGGCCTTTTATTAAAGTTTCCCAGGTGGTACTGATATGAGGCCAAGGTCAACAACGACCACAGCTCCCAGAACTGGCAAAAGCTAGTCCAGAGGCACCTGGGTGGCTTAATCGGTTGAGCGTCCAACTTTCGCTTAGGTCATGATCTCGCAGTTCATGGGTTCGAGCCCCACATCAGGCTCTGTGCTAACTGCCAGCTCGGAGCCTGGAGCCTATTTCAGAGTCTGTGTCTCCCTCTCTCTCTAACCCTCCCCTGCTCACGCTCTCTCTCTCTCTCTCTCCTAGAAATAAATAAAAATATATATTAAAAAAAAAAAGCTAGTCCAGGATCCCGGCCCCAGAGAAGCAGAGCGTGGTGGTCTCCTGTCCGTGCCGTGGAGATAGAAAGCCAGCTAGGAGACTCAGCCGACCCAGCAGGGACAGGAAGGGCTGCAGAGTGCTGGGTAACGGGGCTGCCTTAAGACCCACAAGGTATCATACTGCAAGACTAACTCAGATCTCATCAGCTCATTCTGCTAATGTAATTCAGGTCTGACCAAGTTTAGCCAGGAAACAAGTACAACTCTGCCTACAAGAGGGGAGTGTCAGGAACCCCAGCAGGGAGGGAGTAGAGGAAATCAGGACCTGATCTTCTTTTGAGATCATTGGATACTTCCTCAGTCCACAGCCTAAAACATGGCAGGCACTCCCGTGTGGGGATTTTCAACCATTTCCACATCCACCTGCCAACTCAACTACTTTTTCATCAATTGCGTTTCTGAGCCATATTTAAACACTAAGGAAGTTAATAGTATTAAACATATATTTGCCCAAATTCTGACATGATTTTATTCTTGATTCTAACTTTTTAATTGTATTTTATAAATTTAGAAATTGTCTATAGCAGTTTGAGAAAATGAGTAGCATATTAAATATTAAAATTTATAAGAGAGTTTATAGCAACATAGATTTAGATCTTCATCCTAAATTCCTTTTGGTGTGAATAATAACTTTCATTGCATAATACAAAGGTAAGCATGGCACAATACAAATGGCAAAGATGAATTTTCAAACAGAAACAGAATTTTTAGATCTGGATTATTATTTTAAAACTATGAATACTACATTTTATTTTTCAATGTTTATTTATTTATTTTGAGAGAAGAAGCATTAACAAGTAAGGGGCAGAGAGAAAAGGAGAAAAAGAATCCTAAACACAATGCAGAGGCCCCAAAACTGTGAGCCCATGACCTGAGCCAAAATCAAAGAGTCAGACACTTAACCAACCGAGCCACCAGATGCCCCAACCTCTCAAAATAAATAGGGTGTTATATGGAAACCAACTTGACAGTAAACTATCTGTAAAAAAATAAATAAATAAAATAAAATAACACCTTTTTACCTACAATAAATAAATAAATAAATTAACTTAAAAAAAGACTCCAAAAAGATTTAAATGTATATTAATTGTATATTTTAGAGATAAGTATGTACTGTATGTAATGTATCACCAGTCTTTCTCAGATAAGCAGAAATTGCTTAAATAGACATTATTTCAGATTTTCATTTCTTGCTGTTCTATTATCATGCATAATTGTGAAATTCTACAAAGCTCCACATTAAAAATAATGTCTGACAGGAAAAAGAAATAAAATAATTTGGAAAATTCTAAGGAGGGTGGGCATATTGAAGGTAAATAGGAAGTAGAAATTGGGTCACAATAACAAAACAAATAGTATTTGTTTCTTTCTATTCCCACTAATCCTCAAATTCATCCAAATATCTGAGTCACTAGTGTTCATGACACAACTTTTTCAGCTTCTATTTGATCTCTGCCATTCTATTCCTTTCCTAACTCTTTGAATTAGCCCATGTAGCCATCCCAGCCCCTGCCCATGCACTATGCTACTAGAGTAGATCTCCAGCTAGAGACTTGGGACCCACCTTGCCCCAGTGGAAGTTCCCTCTCCAGGCTGGACAAAACTCTTATGGTCTATCAGATGACTTCTAGTCTATCCTCCATCTCCAATCCATACTCCATTGGGCTCTGGGGAGTGATGCAAAGGGGCCTTGTGTTTATCCCTTGTTTGGGTGACCAGGAAAGAAAACAAGGCTACCTTACAATCTTGTGAAACCTTTCATTATAACGGGAATCTTGGGAGCTGGGTTGAAAAACTGTCAGAGTAATTAATATTGCAATATTCAAATGTTTTCCATCTCTCATCTACTGGTACATTGGTTTTGGACCTAATATTCAAGCTGGGGCCCCTATCACACTAGATTTTTAAACCTTGCTTAACCAGGCAGGACACCTAACTTAAAGACAGAGACCTAGGTTTAAATCTCAGTATTCATGTTAACTGAGTGGCCTCAGACAAGTCAGTGAGCCATTCTGAGGCCCCTGGTGTTGACCTTAGCTGTTGATCCTATCCTTATGGAGCAGCTGTGGTGATATGACAAGACAGTGTAAGCTCAGGGGATGGATGGCTGTGATGGATGGATGGATGGATGGATGGATGGATGGATGGATGGATGGATGGACAGATGGTCGGACAGACAGATGGATGGATGGATGGATGGATAGATGGATGGATGGATAGATGGAAAGATGGATGGGGAGATGGATAGATGGATGGATGATGGAGAGAAACTGTGATGTGATAAGCAAGGATCTGCTATTGCGGCCTTCAGATAAGTTCGATGCCAAAAGCATGTGTTAATTATCTCTTAAGTGCCATATGTGTCTGCTAGGTTCTGTGAGAGTTAAAAAAGTAAAAAGATCTAGTCCCTATTCCCAGGGGCCAACATGTGTGACAAGTACTACATAGTGACAAATAAAATGCAAGGAAGGATGGCTGGATTAATTCCAAATGGGAGTCTTGAAAAGGTCTGAGGAAGAATAGCCCTGAAAAGGGCTTACGAGTTCTTGAGATGAACATTAAACACATTCTAGACAGAAAGAAAGGCTTAGCAAAGGCACAAAAGCAGAGGGGATGTGGCACCTATTTAGAAAACAGTCAACAGTGTAGTTGGCCAAGAGTGCGGACAAGGAACAGAACTCAAGGGCAGAGGGAGGGACAGCTGTGAGAAAGCCATAGGACTGAGGCTTCCCTGGAATCCAGTGAATTCCAGGCTGAGGAATTTGATTTCACACCAAAATCTGACAAAGAGAAATTGTCAGCGAGTGACTTCATTAATTCAATCGCCCACCACTTACTTATTGTGACCTAGCGGTACCAAATACAGGGAGTTCCCTGGTAAAGGGGACGCAACCCTGACCTCAAGAATACTCCTGTGTCATGGAGAAAAAAGAGACAAATGTACCAGAAATCTCCACCTTCATGATAGCTACTGTGATGGGGTGAGCAAGGAGGGCCAGGGCACCCAGAGAAGGGTAGCTGACCCAGGCTGGGGTAATCAAGGACGGAGTTCCAAACTCAAGACTTGCTCCCCACCATCACCCCCCAGGCCTCAGAGAAGTCACTGGAGGGAGAGAGTGCAACAGAACAGGGAGAATGGGAAGAGAAAGAGCACTGCAGAGCCAGCTCGTGGTCCAGGGGCGATGTCAGGGAAGCTCACGTAGGACAGTGGGGCACATAACTGCTGAATGAAATGCACCCTGCATGGCCAGCACATCAGCTGTTTTGTGCAAACTTCATTAAATGCCAAACGTATCGCAAAAAACTTCATCACTCAAACAGAATACAATTTTTTCTTATCTGAAGTGTTCACCAGTTCGGCCAACGAGCAACCTGAATTTTTCAAAACGCAAATCTGGAAACATTTGAGACATGCATTGTTACAAGTAACGAAGAAGCCGCAGTTCCTCGGTTTGGAGCCCCTGTGAGCTGGGCTGGTGGTTGTGGGCAAACCCTCAGGGGAAAAAGCATGCATACTTTGTGAGATGTGACTTTCCTATGATTAAATTTACCTGGTTTCTGTTCAATTAAAATGATTAAACCAAAAAAAAAAAAATTTAAGGCGCTGATGCCAAGGCTCATCAGACCCCTGCCCTGCATGTGCAAACAGCCCTGTGCTCACTTCTTCCGCATCGGCCACAGCGCTGCCGAATCCGGCTTCTCTCCATGCTTTCCTCTGTAACTATTTAGCTTGTTCCATTTGCCCTGCACAACAACAAAAATGTAGATGAGCGTCAACTCTTCATTTCAACAGCAGTGGAAGAATTATTTCGTTAATTGGTATATTGATATCCCAAGAACTGCTTACTGTGCCAAGTTATTAAGAATAAGTAGACGAGGGGCAAATTAAACTTTGAATCACCTGTTCCTTTGGGCAAAATGCATAAACTAAATTGACTGCAACCAAATGTCATATTATTTACATGGCGTGCACAATTTATTTCCCAAAAAATGTGCTCAACAAAAGATTTGAATTTGCTCTTAAGCATGTAATGGATCCCACTTAATAGTGAGGCTCTCTGTGTGCCCTTCTCTCTATAATTAAATCATATGGAAAAATGTCACAAAGCAAAATAAAATGTATTTATTTCAGCCATATCTTCCCACAGCATGACATGAAGTCTGAAAAAAGAATCACTAAGCATTTTTATGCCATCTGTGCTGGTAGGGGATATGTTTACCAGGCACGCCACTGTAAAATATTCCATTTTGAATTAAGCATAGACTACTTATTACCAGGGAGTATTGAACTGAATGAGTACCAAGTTGGACAAAATTCCATAGCTGATACAATATTCTTATTTTCTCATATGCTACTTTTTTTTTTAGCCAACTAGTCCACCGTAATGTCTTCTAGTGGATTTCAAGAGAGCCAAAAGAGAGGAGTCATCAATATATTGTATTTGTGTTAAAACCTCCATGCTTCCTCATCCGAACAAAGTTTTGAAAGCATTTGCCTACAGTTGAAATTATAGCTCTCTCATAAGCAGAGTATGGATCACCGTGACAACTTGGGTAACAACAGTATCCGCGGCCGGTAATCCCTCGTGCAGAAGGAGAGCTAAAACGTCCACACAGTCAAAACAGCTGTTGTTTCAGTTAGCTTAGGAAGCATAAAGTTCTATCCATTAAAATTCCGCCTTTCCAACAGAATAAACCCAAAGCTTTACTTTGCCATTATTATGACTAAATTTTACGAATACTTGTAGAAAATCTTATCTCCTATACTCAATGAGGCCTTTTCACAGCTTGTTTATGAGATATGAAAATCCTATAAATTTATCACGGAGCTGCTTGATTAACTCAGAGAAGCACCAGACTTCCAGCTTAAACACGGACTCTTAGCTTGGGCCGTATTATCCTTCTGGGTTTTTCTCCAAGACGCCATACGGCACTGTATTGTTTGCAGACACATAGAATAATATAATGTAATCTTTTTTAAAAATGAAAAGTACTTTATAACTATGTTGAGCTCCTTCTGGTTATAAATCTTCCCAAGTCAATAATAATATTTATGTTAAAGCTTCAAACCTAGCTAAATTAAGAAGATAGGATTTGCTTAAAAATAATTTAACATAACATTGTACCATTTTAATCATGTTAGAAAAGCTACAACTTTTGGGGCACCTGGGTGGCTGGCTCAGTCAGTTGAAAGTCTGACTTGGCTCAGGTTGTGATCTCATGGTTCTTGAGTTCGAGCCCTCACGTCGAGCCCACTGCTGTCAGGGAGGAACCCATTTTGAAGCTTCTATCTCCCTCTCTTTCTCTGCCCTTCCCCATGTGCATTCTCTCTCCCCCTTCCTCGTTCTCAAAAATAAATAAAACATTTTTTTTAATTTTTAAAAGAGAAAAGCTACAACTTTTCTAAAATTATCCATTATAGAATTTATCATAAAATCAAGGGGTAGATTTACTTATCTTCATTCTACTCAAGACTCTAAAAAGGGACCCCTCGGTGGCTCAGTTAGGTATCTGACTCTTGATTTCAGCTCAGGTCACGACATCATGGATCATGAGTTTGAGCCCCAAGTGAAGCACAGAGCCTGCTTGGGATTCTCTCTCTTCCTCTCTCTTTGCCCCTCCTCTGCTTGTATCTGTGCACACTCTCACTCTCTCTCTCTCTCAAAATAAATAAATAAACTTAAAAAAAAAAACTCTGAAAAGATTTAAAGTTACAGAGTTTTGGAAGTCCTATTTGCTTTAAAACCAACTCTACCATCTCCCTGAAGCCACTTGACAATGACTACATGTGCAAACGTGATTTGTGGACTCGTAAATGAGACAAACACTTAGTTGTTGTCGCCAATAATATTAGTATCATTAAGACCGTAGCTGGTACTCTTTCCAGTTTTGTTCCCACATGTTCCCAAATGAACACAGTACTTTTTTTCTGTGATATTAATTTTTTCAACTGATTGTCTTTATTTTAAGCATTCTTTTGTACACTGCCTTTGAAATTGACAAATACCTTCTGTCTATGGCTTATTCCTCCATGTAACTGCAGGGCAGGGTCCAAATCACAGGCGTCAAAGTATCATGTAGGAAAAAGAATAGCCCAAAACAAATTTATTAAAGCATTGAACAAATTCTTCTTATACCCCTATTCTAATCTAAACAAACAAAAAACCTACCTGAAAAAGACTTTAAGTCTCTTTCTTTAATTTTTAAAAATTTTATACCCCTATTCTAATTTAAACAAACAAAAAAACACACCTGAAAAAGACTTTAAGTCTCTTTCTTTAATTTTTTAATTTTTTTTTTTTTTTTATTTTCGAAGGAGAGAGAGAGACAGAGCATGAGCAGGGGAAGAGCAGAGAGAGAGAGAGGGAGACACAGAATTCTAACCAGTTTCCAGGCTCTGAGCTGTCAGCACAGAGCCCAATGTGGGGCTTGAACTCATGAGCAGTGAGATCATAACCTGAGCTGAAGTTGGGGCTTAACCGACTGAGCCACCCAGGTGCCCCTAAGTCTTTTTTTTTTTAAGTGAAAATATTTATTTTCCTTTGGGCCAACCATAATTCCTTATCATATTTACCTCTTAGACTGAACTGCTCATTTCCCTCGGTCCATGGAAGACCGCCTGTACCTGAAGAGCAAATTCTCCATTTCAAGTTCTCACCTTTATTTCTGTGAGCTAAATTCTCTGGCCACCTACATGAATATTTTCAAATGAGACTTTTTAAAATGTTGAGTATTTATGATTGTGCTTTCCCTTCCCAACTTTTGTGGAGTACTGGACATTGTGGCTGTAATATTTATTCTAGCACAAAATATGGATTAACACTCAGTCTGAAAGTTTGAAAGTTAATGTACTGATTTTGGCAGCAGCAAAGGGTATTGATATTTGAATAAAAGCTGCCAGAACTAAAGCTAATACTGTTCAAAAGTACACATGGTTAGTCCCTCTTTCTTTTGAAATCCAGAGGGTAGGTCTGTCTGATCCTAATTTTGTTATGAGTTATTAATTTTTCCAGGTATTCTGCTGAAACTTCTTTAGACCAAACATTATGAAACACCAAAAATGTGAAGGAGCAGTGATTTAAATGAAAAGTTAATTCTAGTCATACTTTTTTTTTTAATTAATAAAAACAGTGATAATCGGGATACGTTGCATTGAGCAAACTTACGATAAAATTAACTATGATGCATGGCTTCCCATTTGATGTTCAGGAACCTGGTTTAGAGATGGAAAGGAGGCACCATTCTTCATCACCTAGAGGTGTTGGTGAACAATAGACAAGGTCCCTCACATTTCCATTAATTATCTTTACATTGAGGGTCATGTGCCTGCAGTTTTCTGGAAGAGCCACTAGAGGGTAATCTTCTATTTTTGGTAAAGGCCCAGAATCCTCTCCTGTTGGTACCAGAACCAACTTCACACATCTTTCAAGGAGAAGCCTTACTCTATTGTGACATAATCCACTGCTGTAGGGTTACCTTGTCTTTCATTCTCATTATGATTCTTGCACTGAGAACTGAGAAGAGTCTTGCATCGGATAAACCTGTCTCTTAAAAGGCATGGTCTTCTCCGTGGCTGTGCCCTGTTCTCCACCTTGCACTGAATGGCCGGTCTCTGGCTGCTGTCTGTCACAAACATCCCACACAGCGGTGGTCACTTCCGCCTTTCCAAAACTGGAGAGCTGAGCCTTTTCTCTGTGCATCTCTAGGAGTATTTCCATCCCTACTCCTTTTACAACTGAGACCTTTTTGCTCTTTCTCTTATTCTCCTCTTCACTTCCATCCGTAGTCTATACACACCTGGAAGTCTCCATATTACCTTAGAACACAGTCCCTAAAAGTCAGTTTATCAAATGAACTCCAGAAGTGAAAGGGCTTCACCTGCGGTTATAACAAGATTCTCAGAAATTATGAGGCTTGTTTTCCTGCAAAACAGGAGCATACAGACTTTTAGGTCAACCAGGAGCAATAATAGGTAATTCCATTTGGTTTTGGTATTTCAAAAGACAAAAAAAAAAATGCATATCAATCCATAACTTTAAAAGCAAACAGAACATGTTGGTGGCTACATTAAGAATCATTCAGGGGCGCCTGGGTGACTCAGCTGGTTAAGTGCCAACTTTGGTTCAGCTCATGTTCTCACGGGTTCATGAGTTCAAGCCCCACATCAGGCTCTGTGCTAACAGCTCAGAGGCTGGAGCCCACTTCGGATTCTGTCTCTCTGTCTCTCTGTCTCTCTGTCTCTCTCTCTCTCTCTCTCTTTGACCCTCCCTAGCTCATGCTGTCTCTCTCTGTCTCTCAAAAATAGTAAACATTAAAAAAAATTTTTTTAAGAATCATTCAGTAACAAGTAGTTTTTTGAAGAAATGGCCACTATTAGGTGATATTGACTGGGAAGAAGGGACTCCTAAGGGAAGAGACACGTGATGCCAGTAGCTGGTAATAGCACTGGCAGGGTGCTCGCTAAGTTCTAGGCTGTGTCCTAAGCAATTTATCTGCTTTATCTCATTTTATCCTCACCACCCAAAGAGGCAAGTATTGTTGGTCCTAACTTACAGATGAGGAAACTGAGGCCCAGAGAGTTCATGCCACATGCCCACAATAGTGTCATGCTGGAGGTGGCACTCCCTCAGCCTATCTCCTCTGAAGCGCAGGATCTTATCCATTCCCAACGATGTCTCCATAATAGCACAACAATTGCAGTTCTCTTCTGTTGCAAAAGGATTCCCAACTAATGTAGAAATAAAATAACCTTTCCCCCCAATTTCTCACCATTTCTAAGTCTATCCTGGTCAGCTGGGACAGCGAGGCAGTGAGAAGGCAATGGAAGTATACGGTGGGGTGGAAAGAGGAGAAAGAAAAATGTACAGGTTGAAAAAGAAATGTCCTTCTTTGGTGTAACAGGAGCCTGTGGGTTAAGAACTCCTTGTTGAAAGATGGCCTCCGTTGTGTCACATCGGCCACAGTGCCCTGGGGACACCTCTCCCCAGAGTGTGGAAGCGCCTGCTCTCCCCTGTGAGAGATGTGGGTGGGGGTGGGGCATTTTCCACCCCAGACTCCACTACCATGGAATTATTTTTCTACCCAAAACCTTAGAAGACCTTGGACACAGCACACAAAGTTAATGGACTTGTGCCAAGTTAGGACCCTATTTGTCCTTGGTCTTCTCAGCCCGAGCCCCAATAAATATGCAAATTATAAGAATGCCTTCCAAACATAGAAATATCTTTCATTAGAATCCCAAGAAGTCTCAGCTTCTACATTTTATTAAACCACAGTTATTATTTTAGAACAAGATCTTGTGTCTTCTTGGTATATACTTAAAATTTGCAAATTGCTTTTTAATGTCTTAAATTTGCAGCCAGCACTAGAAATTTGCTGTTACCCTACCTTGGTCAACTCAGGTTTCACTCCCTCAGCCTAAATAAGCCAGCCTTAACTTTACATGCAATTCTCTAAATGGAAGTTACCAAAAATACAACACAGATAACTGAATTTTTTTTCTACTTCAGTTATTTTAATTGCCTGAAACTATATTTTGCTTAGGCGTCAGGGTAAATAGCAATTTGCCCCAGAGAAAGCCTTTTCGACCCAAGTCATTGAATGATTTTTATTAGTGCACACATATACACACACAATCTGAGAATACATAAACACTTCAGCAGGTCAGTTTCTTGGAAAAAAGAACACAGCATGCATTGATTAACACAGTTACTTACTTCCTTCTCTTCCACTGGATCTTGAAGCCCAGGTGAGAGAGCTTTGCTGGGGAGTCAGGAGGGAGCATTCTGGGCATGCTTCTGGAATTGAAGAGCTATGAGATCTCCAAACATTCTAGGCTTCTTGCCCTCAACTCCCATTCTTTAACACAGACATTGATATGTCAGTTAGATTTTAAAATATTCACAAACTTGACCTAATCATTTTAATACTAGGAATTAAACCTAAGGAGATAATTAGAGACAGGAAGAGATATCAATACCTAGGTATATTAAATTTATTTTTAATAATCTTGGAGAAACAGAAATAAGGTAAATGTCCACCAATATAAAAGTGGTCAAATAAATTATGTTTTATTCCCATGATGGAATGTTATGCTGTCTTTTAAATGAGTGAGGGCCCAGGCACCTGGGTGGCTCAGTCGGTTGAGCGTCTGACTTCGGCTCAGGCCACGAGCTTATGGTTCATGAGCTCGAGCCCCGCATTGGGCTCTGTGCTGACAGCCCAGAGCCTGGAGCCTACTTCAGATTCTCTGTGCGTGTCTCTCTCTACGCTTCCCCCATTTGCACTCTGTGTCTCTCTCTCCCTCAAAAATATATAAAAATTTTTTAAAAAATTTTAAGTGAGTGAGGACATTTTAAGGACATGATAAAATTATCAAGCTATAAAATTAAGTTAAAAAAAATCAGGGTATGAAACCTATCATCTAACAGAATCTTAGTTGTGTGTCACTGTGTGTGATCTAGGTACATGCACACACACATTAGGAAGAAAATGCACTTAAATGGCGGTGATGGCTATTTCTTGGCAGGGAGAATATAAACAATCATTTTCTTCATCCTTGTCTCTGTTTACTGCTTCCTTCACTATGACTGGTATAATTAGGAAAAAAAAGTTACCTTAAAAATTAAAATGTTGGATTGGGCTAGATTCTCTCTAAATTTCTTTACAATTCTAAATATCTAGTCCATAACCAATAAAAAAAAAAAGTCAAAAGTAACAGATAGGATTTGGAATCCTCCACAACAGTCGCACGTCAGAACAGAAACGTTCTGTGCTATGGTCTCACCCCCTCCAGGACCAGGGTATAGAAGATCTGCACACCGGGACTATCAAGACACCATAACCCCTGTTAGGACCCAAAACATGACTGTTCTCCTTCATGACATAGGTTTCCTCCTCTGGGCTCTATCTTTAGGCTTTTGAATCCTACGACAAGCTGGAAGCGCCCTAACTTATGTAAGACTCGTCACTTTGCTCTTCTATCTCCCCACACATTTCAAATGATTTTTACCTCCAGAACATGGGACAGTGATTCAAGCCGCTGGTTCCCTTTTTGTGCAAAATGCTTTTAAGGTCACTGTTTCTACACTAAAAAGCAGAAAAGTACCTCAGTGGGTGTGTGGAAGTTCCCAAAGCAGCAGTTCCCTCCCACACTTGACCAGCACTTCGTGAGTTCCTAGTTTAAAATTGTAGACTGGTGGTGTCTCGTTCTCCTCCCAGATCTCCAGGCACTACTCCGGGCTCCCGATGTTTAGGAGACTTAAATACATAAAGGATGGCATGCGCTCCCTTGAGCAGCTGCTAACTGAACATTTATGACAAGGCAAAAAAATCCAAAGTCACCAAGTAGTTGTCTCACCACCCTTTGTGAGAGAATGCCTGCCTCAGGATGCACAGCCAGCCACCGTGCTCCTCCCAAATAATGCTGTTGACCTGGAAGTGCTTCCTTATGTGACATTTCCCCTCCTGGTTACTTAGAGGGCAATGGGGCTGTCCAGTCTGAACATAGAACAGAGAAGCAAGAACTTGACTCATAGGATCATAGACACTATTCTATAGCAGACCAACCCATCTATCTCATTGCCTCCCTGCAAAGCCATACCAAAGCCATGGCTAACTCATGGAAAGGGATCTCTATTTTGGGGACCACTCACAAGAATTGCCAACTCCAAGTTTGTCAGTTGTCACTATCAGGAAATTATTTCATGTATTCAATTTACACCTCTCATAAGAGTTTGTCACTTTCTTATTCAGTTCTCATGCAAGGTGGAAAATAGCTGGGCACTATGTCCGTGACCATGATTGTCATGACAGTCACTGTGGCTAATGTTGCTGCTGCCACTTGGGGTGCCTACCTTTACCCCAGTGGCCTGTATTAATCCTCATAGCAAATAAAAGTCAGAGGTCTCATGTTTACTCAGAGAGATGAAAATGTTTGTCCAAAGTACAGCTAGTTATTAGCAGAGCTGAAACACCAACCCAGGTCTGCCAGGCTTTTTCCAGGACTCCATCTTGCCACATCACCTACTTGCTAATTGGAAGCTGCCCATTCTCCCCTTTCTTAGTCTTCATTAGGTGAATTGTTCCAGTCCTCTCATCCTATTCCCGAACCTAGAACTCTCTTCCTCTCAATTCATTGCTGATATCTGTCTGTTGAGAAGTACAAGCACCAGATTAGTATTTGCCTTGCAACCTACTCTTTTAAGATGGCCCTTTGGGTTTGGTCTGAGGGGTTGGGGGAGGGAGATTTAATTTTAAAGCTGTAGGAGCAGTGTCAGGTCCCAAATCTCTTAGAGGAGGCAATCAGCTTGGATGGGGGCTAAGAGATTCCCTTGACACTGTGAGCAGAGCAAGCACAGAATTCTTACTTAGATTATACATTTATTTGAATTGGATTGGTGGGGGGAGACCTAAGAAGGCTCCAGAGAGTGGTTACAGAGCACCTCTTCCCATTCCACCCCCATTCTGATGCGACCACTCCTGAGGAATTGTGGGCAACAATTATTTTTGATGGAATGCCTCAGTGGATTTCTCTGGAAGCCCAAGGGGTGCATGAAAGCTCTCACTGTTGGGAATGTAGCTCCTGGAGTGCACGATGGGGCCTGGGAAAGGTTAGGTGTCACGTGACACAGGAGTGCAAATTGAACCAGAACTTTCTGACCTCTGGTCCATTACTGTGAAACATAACAGAGTGCTACACCAGATGGGATCCCGGCGACATCCATCAGCAGAGGAGGACTAGTTCTGCCTCCTCAGGCGCCGTTTCCATCGATGGATCTCAGCACTTTTCAATTATAAGCCAACATTTTGCTTCTGGGTCAGAGTGTATCATAAGATAAATTGGCTTTTTCAATTTTGGATTTCCAATCTCAGATACTAGAATCCTTCCTGATAATAACGTTTCAGTTCTCCTATGCAGAGCCCAGGTGAAAAGTCTTTCCTGTTATTTCTGGATGCTTACCTAATATAGGGATTTGGGCTTCCTCGTCAAAATAACCTTAGTCAGGGACACCTGGGTGGCTCAGTTGGTTAAGAGTCCAACTTCGGCTCAGGTCATGATCTCACAGTTCGTAGGTTCGAGCCCCACATCAGACTCTGTGCTGACGGCGAGCTCAGAGCCTGGAGCCTGCTTTGGAGCCTGTGTCTCCCTCTCTCTCTGACCCTCTCCTGCTCATGCTCTCTCTCTCTCTCAAAAATAAATAAAGTATTTAAAAAACTGAAAAAAAAATAAGCTTGCTCAGAGAAACAGCAAAATACAAATAGATGAATTGCGAGATTATAAAACGTTAGTTTTCCCATCTTGTCTGACCCCTCCCTGTGAGGGTCTGCCATCTGTCTGTGTACAGGTGCTCTCTTCTTCTTCACTCCTCACACTCCTCAGCTGGCCGTGACGGTTACTGGGCACAGAGGGTGGGCAGGGAAAACACATGCGTGTCCGTGATCCTCTCCCAGTCATAGCCGCATCGGGAAGAGTTGTGCAGTATCCAGGCTAAGTTTTACAAGAGGGAAAAGTTTCCTATTCCTTACTGGTGACACTTTCCCCTGTGAAAGAACAAAGGAAGATTCTCAGCTTTCGCCTGCTCACCCGCACAGGCAGTAGACTAGCCTGACCGTGCCCTTGGACTCCCTTTCTTTTGATTATCAATTTTTTATTCATTTAGTAAATATTTCTTGAATGCCTGTCCAGTAAAAGGCACTGTTAAGTGCTGGAAATGGAAAGAAAGAGGAAGGAAGGAAGGAAGGAGGGAAGGAAGGAAGGAAGGAAGGAAGGAAGGAAGGAAGGAAGGAAGGAAGGAAGGAAGGGGAGGAGAGGGAGGGAGGGAGGGAGGGAGGGAGGGAGGAAGGAAGGAAGGAAGGAAGGAAGGAAGGAAGGAGGAAGGGAGGGAGGGGGAGGAGAAACTCGGGCCAGATTCTTATCTAAGGAGACTGCAGTAACGCTCAGGAGGTAACTTTAACAGGTGCCATGGACAGATGCCAATGAAATGCTATTGGAGTCTGGTTTTAGGGATGAGGAAACTCTTCCTAAAACATTTCGCCTAGGCTTCAAGAGCCAGGCAGAGTGGAAAAGCGCCTCTGTGCTGAGGAATAGCCTGCATCAAGGCTGCGCACAGAAGCGACAGGTTTGCAGGCGTCGTGGCCCAGGAGTGACGGGGGCGGGAGGGGGGAGCAGAGGGGGTGTCCTGGAGGGTGTGGAACAACGCTCCGGGGAGTCTGGCTTCATGCCACAGGCAGTAAGTGGGATATTTGCAAATACAGGAATGACATCATCAGCACCGTGCTTGGGTCCCGAGCGAGTGGCAGCTACTTGTGGGGTCTGGGGACTTGGGGCCGCAGTCAGGTGAGCCGGCCCGGAGCTGCCCGCACTGCCAGGACGAAGCGGGGCTAAACCAAAGCGGCCAGTGGAGACCGCAGGAGAGGCTGCGCAGGGGCCACAGCACTGTGGGCCCCTCCCAGGCTCACACAGGACTTCGCAGCAGCTCGTCCATGGCCACTGAGGGGGAAGGAGGGAGAGAGAGATCCGGGAGTACTCATGGGAAGCCGATAACCAAAAACGCTAAGCTGTATCAACTACGAACGTAACTCTGGTGGTGAAGAAGCAAAGCTAGCCGAGACAAGTCCTTGAAGAACACCTGCATGGGGGGGGGGTAGGAAGAAGGGAAGTAGAGGGAGACCTAGGAGAAGAAAACCAGAAGAGCCCTGTGTCAGACAAGCCTGCACCACTGAGTTTCCAAAACCGAGGTCTAAACCCTGTGTAGAAGCCGTAGAGAGGGGAGAATAGTGAGAGCAAGCAGGGACACTCCTGAAGCTGGGCATGTTGCTAAGTTGTGGCCTGTGACAGAGCGGAAGGGAGCTGCCGTGTGGCCTTCAGCCGGGGAGAGCAGATCTCTTTTCCTCCTCCTTCCTGAGCCTGGAAATCAAATGAGAAGGCTGAGGCTCTGGCAGCCATTTTTGTCTGTGAAGGTCATCTTTGACAGAAGAGCCATGCGAGGCATTTAACTACGAAAGCAGAAGTCCAGATCTCCCTGGAGTTTACAGACTCTTAGACTTCATAAGAGCCAGATTTCTCCTTCCAGACTGTTACTGACGTGAGAAAGAATACGTCTGTCTTGCCCGAGCCAAGATTATGTAGGGTTTTCTGTCGCATGCAAGCACACCTAATCTTTACCGCTAGACATAGTAATAAAAGTTTGTGCACTGACAGCATGGGCTCCATCTCGGGCTTCCTGGCCCGACGCCATAATAATCAAATTCCCAGCTTCTCAGTCTTCCCCACAACCACCCCACAGACACGACGGAGGAAAAAAGGAATTGGACACAGTGTTTTCCGCGTTCTACATCATTGATAATTTCTTGGAACTCGTTGCCTCTGGTGTGTTTCAAATCACCACTCAAAGATAAAACACTCATGGATTACAAGCAAATTTTGATAAAATTACATGTGACAATTCCTATTTGGGTTGATAGAGCTTTTCCTTTAAAAAGGCCGATTGCTTTTTGTTCTTACAGAATTAAAGTTTTTACTTTTCGTTTGCGATGAGGTGAATTTTCAGTCTGATGAAATAAGTCACAGAGACTTACCGCTTGGGACTTGATAAAACAGCTTAAGTTTTAAAGTGTAGGTTTCTTTTTTTAGAAATGGAAAGATGTTTTATGGTAAAACGCTTTGTGGCTTGGATAGCCTTGATATCTTGTTATTCTTTGCGTTTGCTCTTCACCTTGAAGGTGAGGGGAATCCGCAGGAGCCCTGCCAGGGAACGGAGACACAAAGGAAAGAAGGAGGCGCGTGATCACTCCATCTTTCCTTCCTATCTCACTGGCCCCCTGCAGAGCCCGTCCTAAGGAAATAAGGCACAGAATCCCATAAGTGACCTGGATGCAACCTTGGTCATTTAATGTTCTTTTTAAGAAAAACATACAGGCTTGGCTATCTTTGCATCCCCCGTGTTGGTGGCTAGACCGTCAGCTCCCCAAGGGCAAAGACCATATCTGATAGCTCTTTATGGCTGTTTTAGTGATACCCAAAGTGTAAGCCACAAAATGCCATTTATTCTATCCTACCCATTTACAAATGGAAGTCTGAAGCCTAGACAAGGGAGCCACTTGCCCAAGGCTACAGAGACAGGGGCCGTGACCTGACACGAATCACAGCCCTTGTGAAATGCTCATGAACATTGGACACATGCTTGGCATGCTGAATTTTACTGGCTCACGCCATCCAGTGGCTAGCCTTACTTCAAGAGGTCTGTCTGGAGATAGCATTGACTCTGATACCACTTACTTCTGGCTTTCAGATCCTTGTGGAGCCATGCATAATTGTTGTTTTTATCCTGCTCACCTTTATTCTTCACCCGCTCTTGCATCTGGTCTGCATCTCTGATGAAGGAGTTAAGCTTTTTTGCTCAAGATTAAGTTCTGCTGCCCATTTCCTGGGTATATTTGCTTCCCCAGTGGAAAGCTGAGTCACTCACCTGATTAGTACTTTCTGAAAAATGAGAAGCTCGTAAAGATAGATGTTCCTTTCCTTTCAGGAGCTCATGCTTGTGTTTATCAACAAGAATATTCAGGAAAATATCGTGAATCCTTTACCAGACTTTTCTACTAACCAGTACTACCTTCAATAACATTATTTACATTTATACTCCCATAGTGCATAATGAATTCACATCGCTTGTCACATTCATAGAACAAACAGATCATGAGAATCCTGCTAAACAACTTCACTGAATTTATGAGAGAGGGTTTCTGGAAGGTCACCATGAAGTAGTCTAATCCCACGTATGCTTCTAAGCAACTTATTTGGTTGTTCAAGCATACAGAGAGGCCAAAGAGCTCTGTGTCTTTGGTCAATACCATGCAGAAAATCTGATTTTACTTCTCTTTTCTTAAAGATTGTCCACGAATTATTAACAATAACTAGTGCCTCTCACAGACTGACTGGTTCATGATCAATGCCAGACCATGCACGTACCTCTCCTGATGGTCTCTGAATTCCCATTTTATATATATATTTTTTTGTCTTTTAAGTTTTTGTTTTAATTCCAGCGAGTTAACATATAATGTCATGTCGGTTTCAGGTAGACAGTACAGTGATTCAGCAAATTCCATACATCACCCAGTGCTCATCAGGACAAGTGCCCTCCTTAATCCCCGGTCAATTACCGTTTTATATATTGGAAAGTTAGGGCTCAGGCAGTTACAACATTTACCCAAGGGCACTCAAAACAAATAACAGAACCAGGATGTGGCCCAGATATGTTGACTCAAAAGCTGCGTCTCTACTCAGCTTTGTAGCCTCCCCTAGAAGTCCAAGCAGCATGAAATCATTTGGTCAATAGGGCAGGCACCCATGCAGGAGAGACTGGGGCTCAGGGACACTGGGCTCAGGGGTCTTGACCCCAGTGCTGGGAGATGCCTGAATGGGATTTGAAATCCAGTCTGATTCACTCAGATACTTGTGCATCTAACCACATCGGGCTGTTTTGTAAACTAAGGGTTAGATTTTTTAAAAAAGTATGTGATACAACCTTGTTTACCTACCCACATAGCATCTCCATGGCCACCTAAGTGATCCAGATGGCCACTTGGGGACAGCAGAGGCTCAGGGGCAATGAGAAGCTGAACAGAGGCCGGCGATGAAAGAACCAATTCTCAATTATTCTGTGGGTGCCTAGAGACGAACACTGTGAACTTGTTCCCGGTCTTTGCATCTCATGCCAGCTGTCCTCCCCCTTCCCCTTCCTTAGCCACCGCCTAAGGACCTGTCCCTGCAAATGCATCCACATGTGTGGGGACAGAGAGCTGGAGATTATTTGCCCGAGTTGGCAAAGACACGTACACACATCTGCAGCCTGCCCTGGGTGTCGGCACAGTGTGGCTGCTTTATGAACTGGATAGCAAGTGGACAAGCCAGTTACCTCCAGTGTTGGTACAGTTTCTCATCACTAACCACTCAGTGGCTATAAACATGTTTTATTTTTTTAATGTTTATTTCTTTTTGAGGGGGGCAGGGGCAGAGAGAGGGAGACACAGAATCCAAAGCAAGCTCCCGACTCTAAGCTGTCAGCACAGAACCCAATGCAGGGCTCGAACTCAGGAGCCAAAGTCGAACACTTAACCGACCGAGCCACCCCAGCCCCCCTATAAACATGTTCTTAAGGCGTGAGGAAAAGTTCCGTGCACACAGTAATCACCTGAGTTCTACCTGCTCGGCACTGAATGAGAGGCCCTGGTGAGGCCGGGAAGCAACACTGAACATCACGTTGCTGATTCAGGAGATGGCACTGAATCGGGACCTAGCCGTCCCCAGCCTGCTGCTCAGAGCGGCCTGTTGCAGACAGACCTCCCTTTTGGATGGGGTCTTCAACAAAACCCCTAATCACTTCCTTACAGCTTCCTGCTCTTAGGTAAGATGCAAGGGTTCTTAGTCAGATTTCAACTCAAATAGGTTACCTAGGAACATTCTTAGGGCCTAACCTACTTAATTCCCCTAGTAGTTTCTATTGAAAGTGAAAGACTTTTCTAGGCCCTTTGTATTTGGCTGCTACCTGTGAATCAGCTGCTACCTGTCTTCTTTAGAAACACACTGCTTCCTACCCCCCAGCGAGCTCATTGCCTACACCTATTTCTGAAAATCCACTGATGGATTAAAGTTACTGAAGGAATCCCAATACTTTAGGCTTTGCTTCAATTAATAGTTCATTTCACTTTATTCTGGTTCTCAGTTAAAACGCAATGCAAGAATGATCTTTGGAATGTTGTTGCCTACAAAATCCATCCAAATAAGACTGGTGAGGAGGCTCATTGTCTTCCACCATGATAGTGATGTCCACTAAATTCTGTGCTTACTGAAACAACCAGTAGAGTCACGATATATTCAAAAAGAGACCCTTGCTGTTTAATGTGGTGCCTAATCTCAGTATGGGTCCTCTTTACATCCAGCAGGCTTTGTTGGAAAAAAGAATTTATCAGAATCTGATTCACAAAATTAAGAAAACATATATTTCAGCACTGACATGGATGTGAAATGACAATTCCTCGCATAAATGTGAACTTCCACCTGTATCATCTCATCTCATCTTCCCAAGCAAACTGGGGCTGTAAACATTTTTCTATTTTACCCACAAGGAAATGGAAACTTGTAGGTGTCCCTGACCTGCTGGAGGCCACAGAAGTCATAATGCGGAGAGCACAGTCTTGTTCGATGGCTTTGACTCACGTCCAATCAGGGACTCAGCTTTGCTAAGCTTGAGGAGAGTGGTCACTAAGCTGGGTTCTGTGAGATCAGAGGAGGGAGAGACTCTGGCCACCTTTCTCAGTAAAGGAAACTTATGGAGGAAACACTGCTTGAGGGGTGGCTAGGATTTGAATAGTCTAGAAGGTGCAGCCTTGAAACCGTGTGCCTGGTCGGTACTGCATGACCAACAGGCATTGACTGAATGAGTGAAGAATGAGTGAGTGAGGACGGAAGGCGTCTGAGATCGGGAAAATAAGCCAGGAGGGTAAGAAGGCAAAAGTTCCCCGGGGGTTGCTCAGGGGACACTGTGAGGACAGTGGCTCTGAGAGGGGATCCAGCTTGAGGAGTAAGGAGAGGAGAGGTGCTCTGCAATGGTGAACTGACCCAGCGTCAGGCCAAACAGGCTGGGCTGCCTTTAACCAAAGAACATTATCCTGACAACAATGGGAAGCCAGTGGCCACTTGTAGGGAGATGATATGATGATCCAGTGTTTTAGGAAGATGAACAGGCAGTGAGGCACAAACCACACAGAAACATCTGCTGCTCCTGATTTTAAGAGCATCACCCTGTGCCCTTCTAAAGCCTCCTGTCTGCTCTTCCATCAGCGGGAAGCCATAGACTTAAAGGTCAACCTAGTTGGAGGTGTAGGGTTTAGAGAAAAGAAACAAAAAGAAACACCGTTAAAACTTCCCATTCTTGACTCGTTGCCCAAGGAGATGTTTTATGGTCACTCTTTTCATTAGGGTTCTTAAGCTCATCAGTAGGCTTGATGAAGAATTACAAAGCTTTCGCTACAAGAATAATTAAATGAAGTCATTTCCTATGTCTAACATGATCAAATATGCTTCTGAAATTAAGAAAATGCAGGCTTATGATAAAAACATAGCTGTAATGAAACCGTATGGCCTTATTGATTTTGTGATACAAAATTTCCTTTTTGCCTTCTTAATTCGCAATGAGATGCTGATTTACTTTGGAATAAAATATGGAAAAATCCTTGTGCTGTAGGAAGCTTGTCACTCTAATGGGTGTCCTGCTCCCCAGAACAGTATTTTGGCTGCACTGGAGCACATTGAAAGGAATTAGATTTAGCTCTGCCAAAATTTCACTGTGAAAGAGTTTGCTATAACAGTGTTTTATTATATTCTTATTGAACTTCAGCCAGTTGAAAATAGAATCTCCTCACCATCCTTTTAAATTAGCCTTAAACTGCAGACAAAAGACAAAAATCAATGTGCAAATTTAGCTTCTTGCACGCCGTTTCTTAAGAAACCTACCCCGGTGCTAATGTGTAGCACTCATAGATGATAGAACACCGAGTAATTGCAAATGTTAAAGTAGCATTTCTTATTCAATTTAGGTCCATTTGAGTGTCTAGTAAGTCCTGTACATAAATTGTTTCTTTAATGCTACAGGTTATACAGCACTACCTACATCTCAGTGCTAACTCTGTGAAACGTTCCCTGATAGGTTTCCCGTGCCCTGACAAATTATGGTGAAATCCAGAGTATCAAACTTTTATGAAAACTGTTAGAAGAGAATAGTGCCTAAACAATGCTTCAATCTATTTAATGTGATATTTCATTAGGACCTGCAAAGAGCTTTGAGCACCTAGACAGGAAAAAGAAGGGCTCATGTGACGGCTCACGGGTCGTTCCCATTGGCCACACCAGTGGGAGGGACGTCTCTCATTGCTCTCAGGGGTACTGAGGCCATGAGTTCTGAAACAACTCCTGGCGGGGTGGACCTTTGAATTCCTTCAAATGTCCCATCAGACCTGGGCCAGTCAATTCAGACTCACCTATCTCACTCTCCTCCAGCCCTGGACAAGAGAGATCAGCAAGGTAAGGAAACACAACCTGGCCTGACTTAGGCCACTAATATAAAGAAACCTATGTAAAGGCGCCTCACAGCGTCAGGAGGGAGAGAAAGCTGACCGTTCTTGGAGAAGACGGTGCTGCAGCCTTCGCAAACAAGAGCGCCAGTGTATGGGACAGATAAGGAGGGAACCATGGGGCTCCATCAGAGACCTGGTGGGCACATGGAAACCGGAAAAACTTGCAAATTAGGCCAGATCACTAAAGATGTGTTTTCTGGCCTGATACCTGAAGGGCTGGGAGAGCTTAAGCCAGAAAGGCAATGCAGTGAGCAGAAACCATAAAAGGAATTAACCTAGCACACATGGTCCAAAGGCAACCCAAACACTGCCATCAACCACCAGTGACAGTGGGAGAGGTCCTCAGTCCCCATCAGACAGCCCCGCGGGGCGTGAGAGAGGAAGAGAAAGGGGGGGACAAAGTTTTCTTGGCGTTGTCACAATCGATTCTTCCTGACAACAGTAAGTGGGAACAATTGGCCAGAATAAGCCTGGATTGTACTAGAAAATGAAACTAAAAAAAGGAAGATCAGAGGACCTTGTTATAAAACAAGCCATCCAAGTCCTATAACATAGGAACATCTTAATAGGATATTCCATGCACGGATCTTAAGTTCAGCCTGAGTGAAGTCCCAGGATAGTTTCTAGTCCTCATAAGAAATCTAGATTTTTCAAATGAACAGAGCTTAATGACGTTAAATGCTGTTGCTTTAATAATCAGTACATTTTACTGCAAAGATATTAGCCAATTTTTAGGAGAACACTAGATAATAATTTAAAAAATTCCATTAAGAAAAAGAGCAAATCAAATGTCCACAGTGTAAATGGGTGGCCTCGTTACAGACTCATCATCTTCCCACCACTACCTGATAAGCTCATGGAGGAATTAACTAGATCATCAGCTTAATCCCACCTAAAATACCCTATAAAATTCAAAGCTACCACCTTAGCTTACTTGCAGCTGTAGTGGAACTGAGGCTCACAGTCACAAAGCAGGAATGGAATACGAACTGAAATGTTCTTTATTTTTATGGATCTCAGTCAGTTTCCTGAACCCCCCACGCTGCCTAACCAGGTCCACTCAGGGTACTGCAGTCAATTGGGTGGGGGGGGATCATCTTGCCACATTTAGGTTTAAGCTTCTTCCGTGATTTGCCCTCTCATCTATTCTAAGGCCCAGGAAATGAGCCTACCTCCCCCCAGGCAGGGGGAGGGCCCCTCCCCACCTCTCTCTGCTTCAGCCCGAGGTAGACAATGACAAGGCTTCCTCAAGCGGTTACTGGACCTTTCTGCTAGCAGCCCACGTCAGCTCGTAGCCACAGGCACCTCTGAGTACATATGACCTACAGCTTTCTAGAATCCTCATAATGGACTACCTAAGCACCCAGCTTTTGTTGTGTATCTGTTTTTCTGGCAAGCTTCTGGATCTACTCTCTTCTGCTCAGAATGGAGCCCCAGGGGTTGAGTCCAACACCCTGGGCCCATAGAGCCCACCTGCCATCCGTGTACTGTCAGCCCCCCACAGCCCAGCGACAGGCTCCAGGCGGCTCCAGAGCTGCGGGTGGAAAGCCATATTCCACCATGTCCACTCTCACATTTCCCCCAAATTTCTGAGGAAATTCCCTCATGGAGCTAATGCAGTTTTAGAGAACTGTTTTCCTTATTTGCGCCTCCATCAGATCTACTCTGCCTTATACTCTTGCTGAGAATTTGGGTTCTGGATTCCATTGGTTCAGTTCTGGCGCCCCTCGCTGGGGCAGGCCGGCCTCCTCCTGGCCCAGGGCGGGCAGGTATATACACACGGCAGACCACTGCTCAGGACAGCTACCTCCTGTACCCCAGCCCCGTCTCATGGATTCAAAACGGGTGTTCCCTGGGCGCCCGGGTGGCTCAGTCTGTTAAGCATCTGTCTCTTGGTTTCAGCTCAGGTCATGATCTCACGGTTCATGGGTTCAAGCGCCACTTTGGGCTCTGTGCTGACAGTGCAGAGCCTGCTTCGGATTCTCTCTCCCTCTCTCTCCGCCCTTCTCCAATTCTCTCTCTCTCTCTGTCCCCCCAAAATAAATAAACTGAAAAAAAAAGGTATTCCCTTCCTCCAGTTTAGCTTGATAGAATTCACTTCTATGCAGCAAGTATTTAGTGAGCACCACTGTGTCCGTCTCCTGCCAACACACAGAAGGTGCCATTCTGTCCAACTCCTGATGGGCACAGACAGGAAGCGTTTCATCAGCCTCAGTCTTCAGTGCACCTGCAGTACACCCAGAATGATAACTCTGATGGTTACTAGTAGGCATGAAATCCCGACACTCCCTGCCTCTTTGATCCCTCTCTCTTCACTGGTACTCTCTGGCTCGTTTTCCTCCTTACCCTCCTGAGCAATTTCATCCACTTCACTTCCAGGTCAGCGGTTCCTGGGTCTTTTTTTCTAAAAGCCTGTTCTCTCCTGAATACCAAACTGATGTTTTCAACTGCATTTTAGACACCCTCAACTCAGTATGACCAAAATTGAATTCATCGTCTGTTTCCCATATCTACTCCTATTTATTGCATGCCTGGTATTTATTAATAAATCATTCATTTAGCCACTCCTTGGGTGCCATCTTGAGTTCCATCATCTCAATGGAACAGTTGAGATTTCCAGTCAATACACCCAGACTTAGGGATCCACCTGTGAAAGGCTCCCTCTTGCTCTCCATCCATGGCTTCTGCCTGAGTTCAGACGCTTCCCATCTCACTCGTGGACTGGTATGTGGTCTCCTGACTCCACACTCCTGTCTGTTAGTGCACCTGCATGCTGCCTCGGGAGCGGCCTTTCTAAACACAAACTCTCATCCTGGTTCTCCTTCGGTGAGGACCAAACTCCCAACTGTCATTTTGCAGCTGGGTGGGAGTTGTGTGCTTTTATATGAAATCTTTTTCCAAATGCAGTTATATGATCAGCGCAGAGCCCCCAAACGCAGCCCTGGCTTGTTTCACAACACAAGGAAATAAGCCCCGAATCAACCATTCTTTGTGTAGGGAAAGCTCTCCAAAATAATTATCTTCTTTGACTTGTACATAGTTGGCATTTACCAAATGTTTAATGTTGAATTGACTTGCTGCTGCATAAATTATTTTGATGACGGCTGATGACTAAACCTGTGCCCAATTGAAATGATTGGTTAATAACTCTGAATCAAGGAATATATATTTACGCCCCCAAAGCTGCTGTAGAAAAATCTTAGGTACTCTCTTAGATGTGACCTTGATAAAACTCTAATTTGATGCCATTTTTGAGTCTACCCCCTCCATGATTCAGAGTCAGGGCACCGATACTTGGGTCCAAAAGCACTGTCCCTTCAAAATAAGGTCCATATTGGGGCGCCTGGGTGGCTTAGTTGGTTAAGCATCTGACTTTCACTTAGGTCATGATCTCGCGGTTCGTGGGTTCGAGCCGCGTCGGGCTCTGTGCTGACTGCCAGCTCAGAGCCTGGAGCCTGTTTCAGAGTCTGTGACTCCCTCTCTCTGACCCTCCCCTGCTCATGCTGTCTCTCTCTCTCTCCTAGAAATAAATAAAACATTAAAAAAAAAAAACGGTACAAAATAAGGTCCATATCAAGGGATTGGCCCCAGAACCCAGAGGTACTCTCTCGAGCTTGGAAATGTCAAGAGTCTTTGATTCTGTGATTCTAAAGGGCAGACCACCCCCCTTTTCTTTAAGTAGGTGTTCTTCTGCCTTGTCTAGTTTCATTTTTATAACATATTCTGCACCAAAAAGTTGCCAGTGTGATTTAGTTCATGTCTGTCCTTATATCTGTTGCTCCTGTGTTCGGCCTGAGACCCAAGAAATGTCTGTCAGTGTCCATCCAAATATCATGTCCATCCAAAAATTCGTGTTAATGCACAGCCTCAGTAAAATCCGTGACAAGGCCCACCCTGGAATTGGGCAAGAGTTGAAGGTTCCTCCTCTTGTTTTAAATAATGACTCAGAGAAAGCATTTCTCTCTATAAAGCAAGGATGAGCTTAGGATTTTTCCAAATGCTATTCATTTGTAGATATTTACTAAGAACAATTAAGGAATGTATGCGAGAGCTTGAAAAATGGCTTTCACATTTTTATTTTTCTTGTAAGCAATCAGCATACTTTCCTTTGAAATGGTAGAGACTGTTCCCTTTTAGCCTAACAAAATATGAAAGGATACTTTTTTTAAATGTCAAAGATGGTGAACTGGAATGATACTGCAGAAAGCATTCTGCTGAAACAAACTAAAGTAGGGATTTATAATTCATGTATCAAACCCTCTTTGTCTGATCAAAGAGAGTGTCATCTGTACCACTAAGTTCTATGTCTAACATAATTTTGCTGAAGAGGAATCAGGCACGAAATGAATTGATAAGAGTTTTGCTCACAAATACATAATAGCTATAATGACTACTTCTGTTTTTAGGCAGTACAATTCTAGAGGTGAACATTTAGCCAGTTTGTTAACATGGTGTTTTAAGAATCCCTTTATAGGTTGATGAAAAAAGAAAAATATCTATTGCTGCCTGGGCATTTATTACATAATATATTAGAGAATAACAGAAATGAACTAGATGTTTTATGCCCCACACATTTATCTACACCGTGCAAGGCTGAATGCACTTGCCAATCATTTATTGTAGCAAGTGCTTCAATCAACACTTAACTTAGAGACTGTGCTAGTCTCTCCCTTGTTCCCTTTTCCAAGAAACAATAACACTTTCCATTTCATTTTCCATCAGAAAGTTTTGCATCGTACCCGCGGCAAGCTAACGCTGTGTTGGTTTCTTTGGAAAAAGATACAAATGAGTTTTGTGAAAATGTGTTTAAATGGAGCCACCAAACCATCGGCATCAACAGAAAGTCAGCTGCTCTCGGTGCCACTCGCCCGAGCCAGTGACTGACAAGGGCTTGCATTCACAGCCCCCAGTTTATGCAAATGCGGACACACTGGTCACCCAGGATATGCTTGGTTAATGCTTGCATGGCCAGACTCCTTGGTAGCCTGTCGCTTGTTTTCGTAAGTTATATCTTTAACAGCACAAAACCGGTACAACTCATCGATAAAAGTAGAAGGAACAGACTCCAAAAAGAAGAATGATTACTCCAGGTGGGCAAGGTCAGTCATCAGCAGAAGAAAGTAAATTTCTAATGCAGGTCTCACTAGTGTAACTGTGGCCAGATTGCATTAAATTGGCTTTCCCTTCTCCATAAGAAGCAAATGAGGAGAAATAACTCATTGCCATCACAACAGAAAGTTTTTAATCTGTAAACCTTACCAGCAATGACTCATTATTCACCTATTAGGAGCCAGAAAACTTGCCTAAATATAATATAAGTAGAATTTCAAATGAAGGTGTAAATATTTCTCAACTGAACTCAAAGTCCCCAAACATCTGCATGTATGTTAGTTCTTCAAAAGCACAATCATAAAGTTGGGGCCCATCAGCAATGATCTGCCTTGAGCCAAATGTTTGCATCTAAATTTTCTAAAGCTGAAATACAGATTAAGGAACAATCTGGTTGGTGTGCAAAGAGTTGCATTAGACTCGAGTGCTCCCACAGGCCCCCCAGGAAGGGACTTGGGCTCTTAAGCAAAGAGCCCAATGCACTGAAGTAATTCTGAAGGTTAAATATGTCTGAAAATTGTCTAAAGGCCCTGCTTAGCATCACAGGGGACTTTGAAAGAATGTGCTTTCTTATGAAAGTCTGAATTTCTTTCCTTATAGAAAGGAAAAATGATCTAGTTTCTACTTTCTTCTGATCAGACTTCAAAGATCAAAGACATCAACAAGAACAAAAATTCTTGTTAATGTGCAGCCTCAGTAAAATCCGTGACAAGGCCCACCCTGGAATTGGGCAAGAGTTGAAGGTTCCTTCTCTTGTTTTAAATAAATCCACTCATCTGTTCTGCGATCCCACCCAAAAGACAAATCCAGGACCAATCTGATCTTCTTTCCCTGGTGATTCCCATCTTATTCTGTCTTCTGCTAAGGACTCCCACACCAGCAGTGACAAGTGTGTTTGGCCAACGCGCCTATGCTGCTTGCTCTGGTAAGGTTTTTGACCCAAACAATCTCTTGGCAACTTTTTTGTGCTCCTGAAACAACCTCAATCAGAAATCTCTTATTTAGTATGTATTAAAACATTGAGTTTAAAATATTATTCACGGGGCGCCTGGGTGGCTTAGTTGGTTAAGCGTCCGACTTTCGCTTAGGTCATGATCTCGCGGTTCGTGGGTTCAAGCCCCGCGTCGGGCTCTGTGCTGACTGCCGGCTCGGAGCCTGGAGCCTGTTTCAGTCTGTGACTCCCTCTCTCTCTGACCCTCCCCTGCTCACGCTGTCTCTCTCTGTCTCCTAGAAATAAATAAAATTAAAAAAAAAATTTAAAATATTATTCACATATTATTTCAATGGCTTAGAAAAAAATGTTACTTAAATTCAGGTTAGGAAAGACATTGTTAATGAACCCTTAATTCAGGAGAACAGCATAAAATATGAGCATCTTCTCAACCCTTCCATCTGGATGGACACACTCATACCTCAAACACAATAGTAAACAAACTGATTTCATCATTATCCCTCCAAACCGAGTTATCCCTCTGAACTAAATTCCCTCCATCTTCTGAATCAGATTTCTGTTAAATACTCTACTCAGCTTTATGTTAACTCACCTGAATGTAAATTTTAAAAAATAAATTAAATAAAAATTTTTAAAAAGAAATAATCAAAGTGAAAAAAAAAAAGATACTACTCAGATTCACCTAGGTGTCAGATCTCAGTGTCATCTGACTCTCCCCTCTTTCTGACCTCCACGTGTCTGCTTTGCCTCATCATCCTCTGCAAGGTACCCCTCCCCCGCCTCATCTCCTTTCCCAGCACTAGTATCCTGGTCAGATCCCTTTGTCTCCCACTGCTCTAGTCCACTCTGTCTTGCACTCTGCCATTGATCACGCCCCGTGCCCTCATCCACTCCAAGTCGCTGGCCCTCTCTGCCCTGAGCCCTCTCCTTTCTTGAGTGAAGGCACTCAGGCCCTTAAGAAGGTCTCCCCCAGCTGTAAGACCCAGTGAGTCTACTTTCACTTGTATCCCCCCCACTCTTCCTAGACAGAAACTTTGGGCTCCATTCATCTCAATGACTCGTTTGTGGACCGTACTTCACACTTTGTTCTCGCTCTGTCCATCAGCAGAGTGCCACCTTCTCCCCATTCCCACTTCCAACCATAACCCTTTATGCTTCAAGACTAGTTTCAGGTAACCTCTTATCTGACAACATCTCTATCCATCTTTTTTTCTCTAAATTAACAGAACATGCATATCTTATAGAATATACGTTTTGCCTTGCCCGTGTTACACGTGTCTTATACCCCAAAGTAGACTGTAAGCTTCTTGAAGACTATGGCTCACTCCACTCTCTCAGTACCCACCCCCCAAAGCAGCAGTGCCTTCTATGCAGTAAGCACTGAGGGAGTATTTGTTGAATTGATTTCAATTAATTCAGTTTTTAACTGAATCAAGCAAGGGATGTCACAAGCTTGCTTTTATAACTAAAGAAAGCACAATTGTGCAGCTGTCGACAGAGTCTCTGGGGGTTGGAGGGAATAACACAGGGAGAATCCTTAGAAGCCAGCTGACTGCTGGTCAAACCAGGTGCAAGTTGGGAAAAATTCTATAGTGAATGAAGGAAAATAAGATGCACAGAGGAAAAGAATACCAACATTCTTGCAAATGAACGTTTAAGTATTATTTTTTCAGAGAAAACAAGGATTATTTCAGTTCCCTTGTTGACTCGTTTGTATGTTCTTCCTACAGATACTTTCGGAAAAAGACCTATTGTTTGTTTTTCTCTGTGCTGACACAGTAGCCATTGTTTATAACTGTAATCATAGCGCACATAGTTGAAAATGTGGGATCGGGGACAAGCTGCATTTCCCCCTCTGCTTCTTTAGACAGTGAATACTGTGTTCTTTATGTCTTATCACAGCTCTTTTGTCAAACATTTAATGATTTTTTCCCCCAGACAAATTTGTAGTTGGTTATCAATCATAAAAATGTCTTTATTGCCTTGTTTTTAAACATTTAAACTTTGGTATGCTGTCCCAAGATGAGCATGAATTAAGGTGTTTATTTCATTTTAAATACATTTTTTATTGCGGTGTAGAAAGCTAGATTTATCCACCATGGATGGCTTACATAAAACTGTATTTCGCTTTGATGAAAATACACTTTATTTTAGTACGCGTTCGTACCTTTTTTGGAGGGTGGTTATGCCTGTTGGTTCCCAGGTCAGGTTGTGTTGAGAGCATTTGTCAAATACTAGACAGGCGTGGATATCTGTAACTTTGTGCAGCATGTGGCTGTCACTAAATTTCCTGCTGCAGAAAGGATCTGACACACTTCTCCACTCTTGAGATTTCCATTTTTCCAAATGCCCGAGATTTCTTACTCTTCTGTAATTCATAAACCTGAAACCAAATCCTTTGAGAAATTTTAAAAAAATCTTTCTTTTTTTTTTGACATCATAAGTAGCAACTCTTTGTTTTTCCTGGTTTAAAAAATTACAATATGTTCCCTGATACAACATTTGCAGGCTTTAATTCAAATGAATATTTATGACAAATAAAATAAATTTCAAACACATTTTGCATGTAACTTCAGGGCAATTTTAAAGTATCCATTTTTTAAGTTGGTGGTGGAGTCTACGAAAAAGTCTTAATGTACCACTCTATATTTTTATGAATATCAAATTATAGAACATATTCTGCGGCTCTAACCATTTCCATGAGACTTCACTTAGATTGAAGGGATAAAAAATGATTGTCAGCCTTTGAAATACCTAGAGGAAAACCCTCTAGTTTTGTTTTCAATTTGTTTTCAAGGGCTGATTTAAACTTTTTAAAGACAGTGTGTGAAGAGTCAAGGTCAGAGTCAGTACTTTCACCATTATTCAACTTGGATTGCTCTACCTTCTCTGCAAAGTATGAAAAACTACTAACAAGGCAGTTCTTCCCATGTATGATGAGATGGACAGTTTTTAAGAATCTAGATGTTGTATACAAAAGGTGGGCAATATACACTCTTCCCTGAGAGCAGGATGGAAGACTCTAAAGAAAGATATGGATGCATCAGCTTTTACCTAAGGAGTTTCATTTTTAAAAAACCTTTGTATTATTTAATTAGATAACTTTTCCTCAAAGGTGATTTTTCATGTTTTCACATTTGAAGTTGAGTATTTTGAAAGTATTCCTACAAGCATTTCAAATAAAGATGTATTTTCAATGTTGGGCATTTTTAAGCATGTTGGAAAATATATGGAATCAGATACTGTCTTCAAATCCATGTTGGATTAGAAGATAGTCTCTTAGGACACCTAGGTGGCTGAGTTGGTTAAGTTTCCGACTCTTGATCTCACGGTTCATGGAATCAAGCCCCACATCGGACTCTGTACTGAGAGAGACATTCTCTCTCTCCCTCTCTCTCTGCTCCTCCCCCCCAATAAATAAATATTTATTTAATAAAAAGAAGACAATCTCTTAATACTGGGTCATACTGGAAAACAAAGAAGGCATCTGTGAGGAACACTGCACCCAACCACGCTTTTCAAGTTGTCAGACTCTGCTCTCCTTTCTATGGAGGGAGATCCCATAACTAGTGTCCCTACTGGGCTGTGTTTGTTTAGGATGTCTCAGAATTTAGTTTTAATCACTTCTTTTTACTCTGTCTCTTTCTTTCTTTTATTTTCCAACCCTCCCCTTCCTTCAGATCTTGCTGCCTATCATTATTTTGGTGCTTCTTTCTCACAGCGGAGCCCCTTAGAATCTCCCAGTTGGTGACTCCCTGCTTCTTGGCTGCTCACAGCCACACACTGGCTGCCCTTCACATACATGAGGTTTACCAGGGCCATTCTGTCCCTGGTCCCTTGGACTGACTGGGGTAAAGCTGGTGTTCTGTTGTAACTGGCACACCTATATGGAAGAAGCTGATGCTTTTTTTAGGCCATGGTTGCTCCACTCATCCAAATAACCTTTTTGTAAAGGCACCGATGCCCAGCTATTTTGGAGTTACTAAAATTAGTCATGGAAATTAGGATGTGCAGGACTGCGTGGCCACTGGGGGTTTGGCTGACTGTCCAGAATCAAGCATGCTCTGTTTCTCTCCTCTCTTTCTACCTCCTTCTTCTCTCCCTCTTCCCTCTCTATCTGCCCTTGCTTGTCATCAAGGTATGTTGTAGGCACTGGATATTAAAGATATTCCAAGTGTTTCTCCTCTAAATTAATGCCTTGCCTTCCCTCCTGAGACTGGTCCTCTTCAACTGGCATCTTGATGTGAAGTTGTCCTCCAGAGAGAAGCCACTCCCATTGAGCCTCGGCTCTCACTGTGTTCAAATTGAGGCAATTTTTTCAAAGGTAACAGTTGAAGGAGTCTCTCTGTGCACGCACAAGAAAGCTTGTGTTAAGGGATGTGTTGGCCCTCTCAACCACGTACAGATGAACGTCATTGGATTGTTTTCATATATCATTTTAAGGTTCTACAGATTGCATTGAATAATTGTTGACTTCCTTTATAATTCCTTAAACTTCAGTCCTATCTTGAAGCCATTAAATCCAAAGAGGGTGCCGCTAAGGAAAATGTTAACTACACACAAAACCCTAACCACATTTCTGAGACTGTGTCTTGAGTTCTGTTCTACTTATATAATAAATTGGACCATGAGATCTATTAAGATATGTATCTGATGAAGAGGAGCAATGAGCAGCCCTCCTCTTTCCTCACCACGTGTCCTGATAACAGTGTTTTCAATTCCATGTAACTTCCTTTTACTGGCCACCAGGAATTCCCCACCCTACCCCACCCCCATTTCCTGGAAATACACTTTAGAGACTTTTTACTGTTAGGGGAAATTGGCAGAAAGGGATCCCACTTGTACCAGTGCTACCAGCAACCTCCATACCTAAGGATAATTAAACACTTCACCCAGTCTCTATCTACTCCCCCCTCACCCCCGTCTTAACCTCATCATACTTCTTTCTTTATTTCCTTTTTTCTTTCTTCTTTCTTTCCTTCCTTCTTTCTTTCTTTCTTTCTTTCTTTCTTTCTTTCTTTCTTTCTTTCTTTCTTTCTTTCTTTC
The DNA here is from genome assembly GCA_017311185.1 of Proteles cristata cristata. Lineage (NCBI taxonomy): Eukaryota > Metazoa > Chordata > Mammalia > Carnivora > Hyaenidae > Proteles > Proteles cristata. Next base: position 124,921 of record JAESUZ010004109.1, on the reverse strand, counting down.
CTTCTCTCTCCTTTCTATCTTTCTTTCTCCTTCCTTTCTTCCTTCCTTCCTTCCTTCCTTCCTTCCTTCCTTCCTTCCTTTCTTTCTTTCTCTCTCTCTCTCTCTCTCTCTCTCTTTCTTTCTTTCTTTCTTTCTTTCTTTCTTTCTTTCTTTCTTTCTTTCTTTCTCCTTGACTAAAAAGAGAATTTCTGTGCCTAAAGATTCCTTTTCCTGTCCATGCAATCACATTGCCCTCCTCCTGAGTAAAGGTCCAGTCCCCACCACAATTCCACAATTGCTATCGTGAAGAGCCATGACTTGGATATTGTCAGATTTGAACTTTCTCTCCTTGTAACCTCTTCTCTGACTGGCTGATGATGCAGCCCTCCCTCTGCCTTGGCTTGGCCTCTGAGCTCTCACCTCACAGCTCGGCAAGGATTCTTCTCATCCTTCTCTCCTTCGCTCTCCCACTCCCTCCCTGGCATCGGCAGTAACGTGAGGCCATGGTGAGATGGCCTACCGGGCCTCTGTGCTAATCACTCCCAGCTTTGGCTCTTGCTCAGATCCTGCCTCTTCACTTACCCGCCAAACTTTTTCCCTGGCTTGTCTCATGGCCGCATCCAGAGTGACATGTCCACACTCAAGCCCATCACGTTCCCCATAGAGTCACTGAGAGAATTAAGTGATGATGTTCAGTTATCAGTTACAGGTGCAGGACAGTGCCTGTCACCATGACCATCTATGCCTCTAAAATGAAAACTGTTACCACTATGGCTTCCCAACAGCCCCTGGCAGCTTGTTCGTGTCCCCGAATGACACTGCCCTTCTGCTCAGTCAGCATCTAATCTTCCCATGATCCTTGACTCCTTCCTCCCTTTTTTCCACATCCTCTTTACTTCAAGATCTCTCATGCTCCAAAGGGACCAGGAACTTTGCTCTGGCCATAACTTACTGTGTGACATTGAACAAGCTGTTGAACTGCCGTACGACTTGCAGAAACAAACTAGAAGTAATGAAATCTACCTGAGCAGGACGTGGGGCGGCATTAACCACAACGGTGTCTATAAACAGTAGAACATAACAACATGCTTGGCACTTGGTAATGGACAAATGTCACCTATTTTTGTTGTTATAACTGTTGACATTTTATCCGTGTGAAACTCCAAGGATAGTTTCTGCAGTTTACGAAGGAAGAGGGGGTGTCCGGGTGACTCAGTCAGTTAAGTGTCCAACTTTGATCTTGGATCAGGTCATGATCTCATGGTTTGTGTCAGGCTCTGGGCTGACAGCAGAAAGCCTGCTTGGGATTCTCTCTTGCTCTCTCTCTCACTCTCTCTCTCTGCCCCTCCCCCACTTGTGCTGGTGCTCTCTCTCTCTCTCTCTCTCTCTCTAAAAATAATTAAATAAACTTAATAAGGAAGAGAAGCCAAGAAATACGATATGAACAAATATATCTATATTTAACACAAGACCTAGGTTGAGTAGATGTTCAAAAGATAGACTGACAGATAAACAAGTAGATGATAGATAGATAGACAGACAAGTGAATAGACACATAGAAAGATGGAATTAGAAAGATGGCAGATGAAGGAAGGAGAAAACAGAGCTAGAAAATATATGTTGAATATGTCGTTGAATTACTGTGGTTATTTTTATTTTTTTTATTTAAAAGTTCAAAACAGAAAATTTCAAGATAGTTTCCTTTTCCTCAGAAAAGACAAACATATCTTATTAGTGGTTATTTAATTTTTTCACAGTAAAACTTTTCCCTTCAAACACAGCTATAACTGGCTTTCCGTTAGTGCTACTCAGTTCTAATCTCTGTGGACATTTTTGGTCTTCAGCTGTTTCCGGAGTAAAAATCTGTTTTGAAGTCACCTTTAGCTCTAAAGGAAAAAAAAATTACTATCTGCAAGTGCTTTCGTCTAGAGGTACATCATCAAGACCAAGTCCCATTCGCCCATCATCCTTATGAAACTGGTGGCTATTTTCTATTCTTATTTTAAATTTTCTCTCATTACCTTCCATTTTAAGGGAATTGACAAGGGAAGGATTCAGAGCAAGGGTTATGTTATCTTTCAGAGGAATATAGAATTAGCCACACCCCAGTGGAAATTAAAAAGAGTAGCTATCCAGGCCATGTCAGATGCACAAAGCAAAAAGGGCAAAGTTGTCATGTCACATAAAGCATTTGGAAACATTTAAGGCATTGTACAAGTGTACTCATCTTTTTAATATTACAGAAGAAGAGGTTTCTAGATTTGTATTTATCTGTGTGAGTCTCCCAACTCCTGACAATGTGTGCCAATGTCTTCAGGGAAATTGAAATTAATGTAAAAATTTGTATCCAGTAATACACTTTCTTTATTGAAAGAGCCATTTTAATCTGGCCCTTCGGTGTAGCACATGTCTTAACCAAACGAGTGGAATCATTTATTCATGAAAATGATTCTCAGAGGTGCCTAGGTGGCCTAGTGGTTAAGCGTCCGACTTTGGCTCAGGTCATGATCTCATGGTTCATGGGTTCGGGCCCCTCTCTCTCTGACCCTCCCCTGTTCATACTGTCTCTCTCTCAGAAATAAATAAAACATTTTAAAAAAATTTTTTATGATTTTCAGATTTTTAGTTATAGGAAACTGAGGCTGTGAGCAATTAAGGACCTAGGTCATGGTCACACAGGCAAAAATGACACATCCAAAATTCAGACCCAAATAGTGGAACCCAAGGGTCTCACCCTTACCCAACAAGCTTGGGGCCTCTTGAGCACCCAGTACCACCTTGGAGGAGAGGTGTGAACACGGGGGGAGATAAGGTGGCCAGACTGAAATGTCACTGTGAAGGATGCATGAGGGTAAGCTCTTTTCCTGGGACTCCTTCCAGAGCTCACTTCCTTCTCCTCCCCAGAGGTAACCATTGTGCTGTGTGGTTCTTTTGTATTGTTTTTATTTTTTTTTTTTAACGTTTATTGGTTTTTGAGAGAGAGAGACAGAGACAGAGCTCAAGCTGGGGAGGGGCAGAGAGAGAGGGAGACACAGAATCCGAAGCAGGCTTTGTGCTCTGAGCTGTCAGCACAGAGCCCGACGCAGGTGAGATCATGACCTGAGCCAAAGTCACTCCCTCAACAGATTGAGCCACCCAGGCACCCCTGGGCTTTGTGGTTCTTAAGCTTGTTATATAGACACATGGGCATGTAAGCATACACACAACATAGTTGTACATATATACAATTATCCACACAGATATACATATCCGTGCATACATATATATACATTTAGGAATAGATATATATTACAGGTAATAGAGGTTACTATATAGGTAATGTTTCACACATTTTAGACATTATTACTTGGCACAGAGTATATATATTTTTCTATGAAACTTGCCTAAGGGTATAAAACATTTTGGCCGTTAAAGAACAGAAAACGACAACGTCTGTTTTTTTTAATTTTTAAAATAATATCAGAAATGTTATACTTTGAAGGGCAGAAAGGGAAGAAATTTGCTTTGATAAACACTGAGGACCAGAAGACTCTTCTATGGATGTCAGTTCTGAGTCTACATATAAGTTTCATTTTACAAAATAAGAAAAAAGTCATGCGACTTATTTTCTTCTACCATGAAAAAGGGAAGTCCTAGGCCTGCTAGTTCCCCCAGGACATTTGACACCACCTGAAGGGGGACTTTTTCTCTTGAGGAAGTCAGAAATGGGACATAGGCATCATGTCAGGATGAGAGCCTCCTTCCCCAGCACACACACACGCGCACACACACACAACTGTCCCCAATGTCTACATGACTTTTGGTTCCATGATCTGTAACATTTGCGTGACCTCACTCTAAGGCAAATAGCACTAACCTTGGACTTTAAGCGCCAAGGTTATGAACGTGGGCACGTGTCACATACTTCTGAGTTCATGCATACTTTCCGAGCAGCACAGGGCCATGAGTAGGAGAGGAAAAGGATCGGATTGCATGAGCGACATTCCAGATGTATTGATAGAGTCTGTTTTCTACGTAAGGTCAGATGTTAACCTTTTATTGCTCAGAGTGAGAAGAAGACCTGATAATAATGATGGGTAAACCAGTGAGTATGAAAACTCACTAGTTTCAACTATTCTACGAACCTTGTTTTGAATAGCACCTGGACAGGGTGGTTGATATTCCTGGTGTGCTCCAGACTGAGCAGTTTGCCAGGACGCAGGACTTTCAGTGCTAAATCTGGGACTGCTCGTCGACCTGTTAGGTGTCCTCGCACTGGGACAAAGGAGTATGCACTGCTCCACCTGCATTCCTGAGCGGCCTCACACTCAGGCACGGGGCCAGTCCCAGCTCCCAGAAGCCGGGGTCTGGGCTGTATCAGCAGACCACGGGCGCCCTGCCTGTCAGCAGTTTCATGGCCTCTGAGTACTGCCTTAACATTTCTAATCCTCCTACGGCAAGGCTTTCATACATTCTGTAGAAGAGGAGTGTTCCGTAAACGACATTTATTATTTCTGACCTTACAATTCATAAAAGCATGATAAGGAAAGATAAAGTGACAGAACCATATGTGAAAACATTTTGAAAGCTTGATTATGAAAAAAATTGAATAACAGAATTCTTGAAAACTTTTAATTTACAGAAAGGGTTCATCATAAGCCTGATTTTATACTTCACCGGAGTACATATGCTTTATTAATTTTTTATTTAATTTTATTAATTCTTATTAGCACATAGACTTTTGGAAAGGACCAGGAAGTCTCAAATATCAATAGTTTCACACAGGGGTCTTTCTGAGTCCTGCTGCCTGCTGCTACACATCCATGGCCCGGTTTCGTTAGACACAGAGCCACGGAGAAATGTGCGTGCTTCTTGCACCCCAAGGGAGAACAGCCCCTTGTCAGGAGCCTTGCAGGAGATGTAGCTATGTAAAGAGAGTTTCCTTGTGACCTTCAGGCATGACATGGGATTAGATCACCCAGCTCACGGACCCCTTTCTTATCTACTTCCTGTCCCAATTCAGTTCGACAAATATTTACTAACAGCCACAGGTGCTTGGGAGAGACAGAGAGGAACAAGCCAAGACCCCGCACTCAAGGGGGAGCACCGTGCCCTCTAAGTGCCTGAGCTTGCAGATCCGATTCACCCAGCCTCAGGCCCACCACATCACCTGTGTCACTTGAGACCAGCTACTTTAACTGTTCTGTTTACATGTGTGAGAAGTGGGATGTTAGACCCCCAGGAGTCCCTAGAAGGGTCCAATATATGCAAAGGCTTTCTGTATCCCAAACGCATTTCATATGTTAGTTCCTATTTCTATCCCTTGATAACTAAGGAGCAATGGTTTAGTGAGACAGACGTAGCGATAATCTTAGAGGCCGAGCTGTGACGTCAGAGGCAGAGGAGTTGGGTAGGGCAGTCATGACCGAGCGTTTCCCAAGGTGGGATGGAGCTGGGCTTGGAAGGGCAAGGGTTAGAGTAGCCAGCAACGGGAGAGGGGTATCCGGTGGAGGGAACAGTGAGCAAAGGGTTCAGCAGGCCGAGGGGAGGGAATTCAGGGGAGGGGAGGTGGATGGAAAGACGGGTCCGTAGCTCAGGAGACATGTGTGTGCTACGGAGCTGGTGACCAGAGCTGTACCCAGTGACACCAGCCCCGGGGCAGCAGGTGGGAGGGCACAGAGGAAGGAGGCAGGCAGAGGCCAGGGCTTCACACATACACCAGTTAGTAGTTAGAAACGAATTAGTGACTAAGGCATAAATGTGAAGCGTGCCTGAGCGGTAAGCCCCATTCAGCTCCAGTCCCAGTACAGCCATGTGTCTTTTGCTGCTGTTGAGACATTATATAAATATGCGTGTGTGTGTGTGCGCGCGCGTCTGTATTATAGGTTCAGATTTTCATCCCGATGTTTTCCCACATTCTGCCAACAGTAATAGAACAAGTTACATAAATTGCCACCAACTGTCAAATTCTCAGGATTCTCCCTTCTCAAAGTTCAAAGAGAGTGGTTGTAATGATGGTTTTCACACTGAAGTAAGAAATAGTAAGCCCAGCTAACCTGGAGAGGCTTCTAGCAAACAGATCCTGGATGGATTCCTTACCTGCGATTTCAGTCATTTCTACCAAAAAGATGAAATCTTAAAAATATTGCAATTTTGCCTAAATCTCATGAATAATTGAGAAAAAAAAAGCCAGATTATCCGGGCTTCAGTAAGTACTTCTGCACCGGGTTATAAATAAAGAATTCCTAAGGAGCGGGTAGGAGGCCAGGCTCCCACACCAGGCCAGGCTGTGAGAGTTCACCGCGGGGACACCTCTCCTTCTCCAGTCTCTTCGATGGCCATGGAGTGCATCTCCAAGAGTGCGAGTCCGGGGACCCACAAGCAGTGAGGCGCCCGTGAGGATACTCACATCTTGGGGCCCGAGCTGAGAGCCACAAAGCAGGGAGATCCCAGTCACCCCACCTCCCCATCTGTCACCAGTGGTCACTCGGCTCAAACCGACTGACATAAGCAATTCCAGATGAAGGAAGTGCCCTGCTCTGGACCAAACCGCATCACTTCTGAAGATGTCTTCTGATAAGAAACTTGGTTTGCCCCCGAGTCTGTGGTTGCTGATTTTCCTCCTTCGGTTCCTTAGCTGGAGTAACCGCCGTGGTGCATCTCACTTGGAGTGCCCTGAGGAAAAGATCATTCCGCTCCTTCTGCGTCCCCGGGGCCAGAAGAGCAAACTCGGGCCCGCTCCGCACGCGGTGTGGCCTGCCCCTCAGAAGAGCCCTGGGCGGCGCATCCACACTCCTGTGCTCTTGCAGCTTCACAAGACTAATGACTTTGAAAATGCAACAGCGAAGTTACCTGTCAATTAAGGGCTGCATGGACCAGCTCTTCTAGTGAATGCAGGTTGCGGCAGTGATTCGGGGCACACCTTGGGCAAAGCCTCGCAGATCATGGAGGGATGCGGTTGTTTCTCGTATTGGTACCGGAGTATGGTCCGATCGTGTGTTACCGAGTCCCCTGTAAAGAGAAAATAGATGCGTGCAAAGAGAACCGAGCATACCTCTCCATGATAAACAGTGATTTCTAAGAAAATCATGACGAGATTTAAAGGAACTAAAATTATGCAGCGAGGCGCCGTTTGAATTCTGTGGTCGGTGTGGGAGTTTCTCATCGCCAAAGGGCAGTCTCTTCTTGGCTCTTACCTTCGTAGGCCCTGGAGCACAGACAACTGTGTTTGCATGTTTTTGGAGAAAGGTTTGGAGATGGGACTGTTGACATTAGGTTGGCCTCAAACTATTTCTCCTCTAGAAATATTTGTACATTGGAATAGACAGGGGGAGAGACCACTGAGGTCCCAGATTCTTTCATTGTAAATTCTCCACCTGCTCCGTTCCACTGGGAACCTGGCGTGGTAACAAAGACCTAGAAACTGGGAGATTCGGAACCAAGGTAATAGGAAGATCCCAGAGCTGAAAGCCACAGCAGGTTACCAGGAGCTAAGAATGGAGGGTAGCCAAAGCTTATAAAGGCCTGTCTATTGGGGGTGAAGGGAAAGAAGGATGGAGGAATGTTTAAGAGAACAGTACGTTTTCGCCCCTGGGGAGGTTGTTAGGTGAAGGTAAACTAAGAGTAAGAGTGACGTTTCTGCTCGCCTCTCAAGTTTCCCAAAAGGAAACTAAGTCACATGTAACCTCACGTCCAGATCTAGTGGAATTCCTGTAGGAAGAAAGAAATGCAAAATAAACTCTTAGTTTAGGAAGTTGCATTGACAGAAGGCAATAATATCTGCTTTTGTTATTTTCAATATGTTAAATGCTAGACTCTTTAAAAAAAAAAAACTCTTACTAGGCATTTGAGTTTACTATCATCACAGCTTGGTTTGTGTTGAAAGATTTCTCTAGGATTTTATGTTTTTTCTTTCATAAATTGTAAATCTCTGTCAACGTTCTTGCTGTCTTTTACAAAGCTTCGTAGAAAGTGAGGAATTTCTTTAAATGAAAATAAAATTTAGTAACATAAGAACACACACTCCTCTGTCCAAGTAGTGTTTATCTCCCACTAAGAGATCAAGCCCTTCTTCTAAGAAGGTATTCTGTGCTTTTATCTTTTTCTTTATGATTCAGGTTGTGGTTAGTCTCTCTGCTGCGATAAAAATAATGACCATTGCCTATTTATTAAGTCTTTGCCAGAAGGGACAGGTGATGCCCAGTGTTTCAAGAGTCTGAAAACACCAAATGTTCAGTGAATGAAGACATGAATGTGTAAGGCTGAATATTTTAAACATAAATAAACTTCAAGAAATTCAAGAATTAATTGTCATTCTCAGAAGAATCTGTGGTTCATATTTGCTCCATTATATACCTGCCATTTCCACTAATTCAGCTCCCTCTGTTTATGTGTGTGACCAGCACCTAGAAACAATGATGGGCAAGACCCATTATATATGTTTTTCTTCGCTACATAATGCATAGATGGTAACCTGATTCACTCTGAGATCAGATTACAATGCATGCGACTAATGTCTTTCTATAACATTAAAAGATAAGACAGTCAGAATCCATACCTGTCTCTTCGAAGAAAGCTGAAGGAACTAGTGTTCATAATTTTATCCTTGCAATAAAATTATAAATACTATTCACCAGTATTCAGTGCAATAGAATACCAAGTGAGACCTGACTGTCTTAGAAAAGGCAAGCTCTCAATCTGTACCTACCATATGGATGTCGCTGAGAAGAAGTTGAGATAGGGCTGCAAAGCTGTCAGGCGATGGAGAGCATATGGAAGTGGCCTCTTTGGGGCCACGGACCATCGGTGGTGCTTCGTTTTCTCTTCACAGTTGTCCAACATATTGCCACTGTCTGTGCAAGCATAACTTAATACCCAATTTGTATTCCACTGTAGCTAAACTGGCACTACCCTGTTAGAAAGCTAGCTGACATTGCACCCTTCGATCCAGAATTGATTTTTGCTTTATTTGCTAAATAAATACTCCATAAAGACTTGAAATAACTTCTATTCATAGACTATTTCTGAACTGTTTCTTTTTTTTTATCTTTTTTTTTTTTTCCTGTTTCGAAGACATAATAGACTCCATCCCATCAAGGGAAAAGATAATGGTGATAGTGGTGGTTTTTAACAGTATACAAATTAGGGAAAGGAGAAAAGCAGAGATCAAAATGGAAGCCAAGTGTTGTTTTTTTTTAAAATTGTTAGATTGTTATGATAAAAATTAGATTCTTCCATATGCTAATCAGTTGTGTAGAAAAAGTACAGAAATGAAATAACAAATAAATATGCATTTTATTTAGTTGGGTTTTGGCCCGCTCTTGGCTTTTGAGCTGCTTTGGCTGATCATACCTTAGGATTCCATCTTTTTGGCATAGCTTCCTAGGATTTTAGTGCAGTGGCTCCCAAAAAGAATGCTAAAATATTACTTATAATCCAAATATATATACACACACACATATATATATATACACATCTTCCTTCTGTGGGATAAAATATGAACTAATTTGGAGAAAGGAACAGTTCTGGACATGTATTTCATTAATATAAATGTTCGCCTCACACTGTGTGCATTAACATTTCTTAGAATTGATATTATAATGCTTGTAAGAGAAAAAGAAATAAGAGCACTTTTTGCCAAAAATATTTGTCTAATGTTCTAATGGGACATTATTAAGCAGAAAGATGTGTTAGTGAACATGAGAGGATATTTTTCTCCTAATTTATTCCAATTTTCCCCTTTTGTGTTAGGCTTTCTTTAAAAGATCTAACGGGTGGATAGACAAGCCATGTCTGTGAGTAGCTACAAATAGAAGCACAAGTCAAAGTAATCTATAGCCTGGTGCTCAAATGCATTTACTAAATAAGGTTGTAAGCAATCATAGGTACATTTTTCTGACACATTGCCCTGTTGACAAGGAGTTGGATGAATTCAGTGAAGGAAGTACACAGTGAACTATTGTTAGCGTTTATCAACAAATGTGATGAGTGGCCCTGAAATAGAGCATCTTATCACCCAAAGTTCTCAGTGGCCTTAATAAAGAGTAGCTGGAGTAGATCTAAACAGTATTAATGTGACAACCCACCTCACTGTGAAGGTGGAACTTTGAGAAGAAACCAGAAGATAGATTTTGGTGGGTAAGGTTGAAAGCAGTTGTAAGTTGGTGTAGCATTTTATTTTTCATTAGGCAATTCCTAAATCTATAATAAACAGACAACACACTGACACACTACAGTGAATGGTTGGGTATAAAGCAGAGACTGAATGGTACAAACAGCAAATACTTGTTAGTATTGACAGGTTCTGGTGCAGGGATTACCTAATTTCACAGATGAGGATAGCACAAAATTAGACAACTACTACATAATGTTTATTCTAGAAGAATATTATGACTTTACTGAGATTTTTAATTTCCTTCATATTGATTTTTTTACATAATGCATGAACTAAGCATACATCAACCTAGTTAATACTTGAACAAGGCCCCAACACATTCAAACCATAATTTGATGTGAAGCATATGACACAAAGGAAAGATGGCATTATAAATTCACAACTGAAAACTGTTGGAGGTTACTCCAAAGGTCTGTAACACACAAATGTATAGTTTCACATTTTGAATTTTCCTTGAAAAAGCCAATGTGACTCAGCAGTTAAACAGTCTGGGACAGTCTATTAGATCAACATTCTATTCTACACTGTACTTAGTTCTTGAGCCAAGCCACCTAAAAGTCTGTAAGATCATCAGACTGTGCCTATGGAGGGATTCAATTCTCAACTGAATGCTTTGTTCATTTAACTGTTGGCAAGCATCTCCGGGACCATCATCACTGTGAAATGTGTGGTGCCCTTGAAAGTCATAGCTTATTGTTCCATATATGTATTTTTAAAATACTATTAAAGGTAACAGATCAGTCAGAGGACTAAACAGGCAATTATACAGAGAATATAAAAAGAAGGCCAGCATAATGTGTTAATTTTCTCCTCTTTAATGGACTTTATCTGTGATCCATATATATTCCTTCTTAAGTATTCCTAGAAGTATCAAAGAAGTTTAAATATTTTTATACCAAGTTTCTATCCTTTCCAGAATGCACAGTATCCTTCTAAAGTATAACACACATACAGACTGGAGCATTCTCATTAAAAAATATCCTCATCAGGAATAAAGCAGAGGGGTGCCTTGGTGGATCAGTCAGCTAAGCATCCAACTCTTGACTCCCAGGTCATGATCTCATGATCTGATGGTTTGTGGGTTGGAGCCCCACATCAGGCTCTGTGTTGACAGTGCAGAGCCAGAGCCTGCTTGAAATTCTCTCTATTCTCTCCCTGCCCCTGTCTCTCCTCTCTCTCTCTCTTTCTCTCTCCCCCTCTCTCTCTCTCAACAAATAAATAAATTTAATAAAAAAGGAATAAAGCGGAGACCATCAGAGTGGAGAATAAGCTAGACATGGCCTCAGGAGGTCTGGGCCCCACCAGGTGTATCCAATTTTGCTGCTGTCAACAATGAACTCTGAGCCTTAGTTCTCTCTTCCACAGCACATGGGTGATATCTACTGCAGAGGGTTGTCGAGGAGACTGAATTAAGGCATATTAAAGCAGCCATTAAATGTCTGATTCAAGTGAGGAGTGGACTTGCAATTAAATTAATGTACCTCTTCCCCTTACTTATGCTGAAAGAAAACAATGAGTTCATAGTGTATCCAGTTTGTACTGAGTGACACAACACTGAATTTTTAAAGAATTCCCCTCTTAGAATAATGCCAAATATGGGCCATATTAAATAAGAAATTGCAAGGTATTTAAGTCATTGAATCTGTATGTTTAGGGGGAAGAGAAGGCATTTTGTTTCAGAGGCCCCAATACTGACCTGGTCAACTCTCATCCTAGGCTGTCCCATGACCCTAATCAGGATGTAAATGGACCTAAAGTTTTTTAAAATGCAAAAAATACCTTCCTTCCAGTAATATCAACTTAATAAAAAGTCTTTGTTACTTCTCTGCAGCCTTATTTGATGATACTATTTTTTTTCCTTAGGCTTGTATGATAGGTTCTAATCACAGAAAGTTTCTCTCTTTAAAAAAAATCCTTTTGGCTCTTAACACTGTCATTATGACAGCAGCACTTAAAGCTGACCTTTTTTTAACTGAGTAAAAATTCTTCCCCAGGCGATGTGGTGATTCTTTAATGCTTATGTACAAATTATGCAACTACCTCACATCACACAGGGACTTTCTTAATCCTGTGTACTGCTCCTTTCTTGGCTTACCAAAAACATTAATGCTGGCTTCATGTAGTAGAGTTGCTGTTTTATAGATTAAAGGAGCAGACACTTGAAGTCAATCTAAATAATTGTTTTAAAACTTACCATAGTGAACACATGTTCTTTCTTATCCTAGCCACCAGAAATGTAAAGCTGACATTCCCAAGTGTTTTCATGAGAATTTAGAACTTTACCATGGATTGAGTATTTTCATAACTTAAATCGAGGCACAGGTGTATATATTGGAATTTTTTAAAAAAATAACTCTTTGCACAAGAACAAATACTGTGACTTTAAGTATTTATATCAATTGCATGTAATAAAATGACTCATGAAAACATTTTGCTTTATATGGATATCTTGTGCAGTAAAAGGTGATTTCCTGGTTTCTTTTCCTGAGAATGAATTGCTGGGTGTAAGCAGTTGAAATGTTTGAGCCTCTTGGTTTTGCAGTCCTCTTAAGCTTGCTTGGCAACTAGAGACCTAAGTAAACAGGGGATGTGAGATAGGGAGTTCTTCCACTTCCAATAATTTGTCCAAACCACTAGGTGGTGCCCAGCACAATCAGTGTTCACCTGCCATGGTCAAGGGGTGTCAGAGCCTGAATAATGAAAAGGATATTCATAGGCATCAAGAGGGGGAGAGGGACAGGGCAGTGGTGACAGTGGGAGATTGGTTACACGCAGGGGTAGATCAAATAACTAAATACAAAAATGATAATGTGAGCCAAGGGAGCTACAAATCTGTAAAGACAGAAAATTAGAACGTATCCTGTGGTGCAGGACTAGAATTAGAAATATTGGTGTGGACTTGTGACTTTCAATATAGATAGATAGATGATAGATAGATGATAGATAGATAGATAGATAGATAGATAGATAGATAGATAATAAATAGATAGATAGATGATAGATAGATAGATAGATAGATAGATAGATAGATAGATAGATGATAGATAGATAGATAGATGATAGATAGATAGATAGATGTAGAAATAAATATGGTTGTAGCAATCTGTGTGTAGGTATAGTTCTGTCCACTGAAAAGTTGGGAATAGTGGCACCCCAAAAACAATGAGCACGACTAGTGCCTAGATTTTGGCTTCTAAATACCATTTTCTCCAAAAAGCAACCAATCCTCTTTGGAGAAATGGTGGATTCCAGGACTAAGGCAGGGAAAGTACAAGATGAGTCTGAAATAGCTATAGAAGGAAGGGAGGACTGAAAGGAGGAAGGAAGATAAGGAAAGGCTTAAAGAAAAATAGGACATGTGCAACAGACACAGATGGCAGCTTAAAAAGGCCCCCGATTTCCAGCTCAGGAACAACTGGAGCATCAAAATAAATAACGGTAGTAAAATAGAGTATAAGCCATTGAAGAGATTAAGAATTGGATGAATTTATGAATATAAACAAATAGATGAATAAAAGTTTGACAGGGAACTTGATATTTACATAGTCTCATAGCATCTCTTTACAAGATGCTTATTAACTACAAGAGAAGAAGAGCAATTTTATCATGGAGATGTTTGGCAGGCATAACCTCAATCAAAGCATTAAAGTTCACATGACCCATAAGGGGACCAATCAAAATCATATGCCACCTGATAGAATGCAATGTAATATCCTTGCCAAAATATAAAATCTTAATCTAATCATTAGGAAATATCAGACAAACTCAAACCTGAGTTTTCATTTGACAGGAAAACTGGCCTGTAATCTTTAAAAATATCAAGGGCATGAAAGTCAAGGGGGAAACACCGTCCCAGATAGAAGGAGATCTGAGAGGTGTCACAAGTAAATAGTACCATGATTCTGGATTGGAGCCTTTTTCTGTGAAGAATGTCAATGGGACAATCGGCAAAATTTGAATGGAGTTGCAGATTAGGTGACATTAACATATCAATATTAGTTTCGTGATTGCAGTGTTTGTATGGTGGCTCTGTAGGAGAATGTCCTTGTTTGCAAAGATTGGACACTAAAACATTTAGGGTGTTGCTTTCTCAGTGGCTGATGCTGAGTACCTTTTCATATGATTACTAGACGTGTATTTGAATTTTCTCACATTTACATTTTCTATTTAAATTTTCTATTTACATTCTTTTTTCTATTGTTTTGCTTGTCTTTTTCTTACTGATTTTTAGGAGACTTTCGTAAATTAGCTTTCTGCCAATTATATGCAGTTGCAAAATATCCCCACTTCAAGTTTATAAATAAAGGCACTAATCTTTTCTTCTAGAACATAAGGGGTTTTGTTTGTTCTGTCTGTACATTTTATATCTGTTCTATCTGGAATCTATATTGGTGTATATAACGAGATAAAGATCCAGCTCTATAGTTTTTTAGATGGTTAGTCAATGGTCCCTACATTGGCTAAAAAATAGCCTCTCTTTTCTTCACCTTTGAAAAGCAGCCTTTATCACAATCTATAAATTCCCACATTATTTGGATTGAATTCTGGACTCAATTCTCTTCTTAACTGTTTCCTCTCTAGTGCCAAACTGTTTTCATTATTAAAGTTAAATAATATGCGTTAATAGAGCAGTGTCCAATAGAACCTTCGAAATGTTCTCTGCTTTTCTATTCAGTATAGTAAACCACTCGTCGCACGGAGTCCTTGAAATGTTGTTAGTTTGACTGAGAGGCAGAATTTTTTCATTTTATTTATTTTTAATTAATTTATACTTCAAAAAGGCAAATATGGCTTGTGGCCACCAAACTGAACAGCAGAGTTGTAATACTTTCTGCAGTCAGTCACTATTCACTTACCTTCCTTCCAGAATCTGTCAGGCTAGTCTCACATGTTTATGTTTCCTTATTAGTTTCTTTTCATAAGAAAACTAGATTTTCTGATTGCCTAGAAAAAGCCATATCAGATTTATAGGACTTGTTACACTTAGAGTATTATATCTTCAAGCCTTCTTTTAAGTCTTTCAGTAGAGTTGTACAGCTTTCTTTATATAACTTTATACATCTCCTTTAAAGTTCATTCATAGATATTGTATCATTTTCTGTTTTATTTCCTTTGTTTTGTTGTTATAAAGTACTGGCTTCCTTCCATTTTTTTACTATATGTTCCCATTGATTATTATTTATACACAGTGGAACTGTAGTATGTATATTTACAATCTTACTGAATTCTCTTATTTATAATAGTTTTCTGGGTGAGTCACCTTATATTTTCTAGTTATTAGTCATAAAATCTACAAAATCTAGCATAACTCTTCCTCTCTATATTTTTATGTTTTATTTATTTCTCTTATTTAAAATTATTGCCTACAATTTCACTAGCAATTTTAAATAATTGTAGCAATGGTCAACATTCGTGTCTTGTTTTACATTTTATTAGGAATATTTTTAGGGTTTTATCATTCAGCCTAATGCTGACTTAAGAAAAGTATTTATCAATCTTGATAAGGTTGATAAATCTTGCCAACAGTTTTAAACACCAGAAATGAATGTCAATGTTTTCAAAATGCCTCTTTTGATAGCTCCTTTATGACTTATCTAATTTGCCTCCTTTAACTTTAACTACTGCATATTCATTTGACTCCTTTATAAATTTTTTACAGGTCCCCCTATATATTCAAGAAATAAATGCCACTTAGGTGTGTTTTTCTTTTAATATATTACCAAATCTCTTTAATAATTACTAAAATTGTGTAATAGAATAATTATCTAATTTAAAGCTATTCTGTCAAGTTTTGATCTCAGTGGTATGCTATGATCATTTAAAAGAAAAGATTACGGAAGCTTCTTCCTTTTAATAGAGTTTATGAGGAATAACAATTCCATGGAAAGTTGAATTAATTCATTTCTAAAACCATCTAGGCATGGCATATTATTAAAGGTCCCATTTATTGGGGCACCTCTGTAGCTCAGTCAGTTGAACATCCAGCTATGACTCAGGTCATGATCTTGTGGTTCATGAGTTAGAGCCCAACATTGGGTTTGCTGCTGTCAGCAACTTCAGATCTTCTGTCCCCCTCCCACTTGCACTCTCCCAAAAACTAGAAAGAAAGAGAGAAAGAAAGAAAGAAAGAAAGAAAGAAAGAAAGAAAGAAAGAAAGAAAGAAAGAAAGAAAGTCATTTATTAATAGCTTTGGTAACATCATCCATTGCTATTAGTCTGTTTTCTGTCTCTTCTGGAGACAGTTTTAGTAGATCCACTTTCCTTGACTAAGTACTGATGCCAGCAATCAAGTACTAAATTCAGAAAACGAGTTTGAGGAAATATGACAATCTTAGTTTTAGGTATGTTGAGTTTATGATTCTTATGGTACTTCAATGTGGACACAGCCAACAGGCAAAATGGAATATATGTCTTAGAGATATTTATGAGAGACCTGGGCTGGAAAGACAGCCACCTGCATGGTTGTGTTAGCAATGCGATTGCAAAGAAACTAAGAAAAAAATGATCACTGATAGAATCCTGGAGACCTCAACATTTAACTGGGTAGGAGAGCGCTAGCTCCTATAAAACTATACAGAGCCAGTTTCCTGTCCACTTGCATTGAAGAAAAAGGACACCAGAGACGATGCAGTATTTGATCTACTTGCTTTGGACTTTTCTCATCTGATTAAATCCTTCAATAATCCATATAAAAACAATGGTCATTTATATTTGCTGTATCTACGGAATTTTGTTCCCCATGAGGAGCTTTAAAATACCCATTAGTACTCCACTAACATGCCTCTGCAAGACTGAATCTCCCCAATCTTCACTCAAACCTTCCTCTAAGTCCTAACAAGATCAGGATGAGGGCACCCGTACAATGGGGCAGACTCAGAGGCTGGCAGTGGATGGTGAGCTGAGAGCTAAGCCTCCCTGTGGATGTCAGGGGTGCAGTCCTATGGTTCTAGGTATAATGCCAGAACGGCCCCAAATGGTGGCTCAGACTCAAGAAATCCACCCAACTGCACCAGGAGTTCAGCCTGAAAAGACAGGGGACAGGAGTGGGTGGGAAGGAGTGGGCAGGTCTAGGTGGATACCAGAGCCCCAAGAAGAAGGCTTGGGTACAGGGAGAAGCCCCACCAAAGAGCAAACCTGTGATCCAAAGCCCACAACTGTACAGCTCAGACAGGTGATGCAGCATCCACATATTCCTAGGAAATTCATATTTGCTGTCTCTTGGGCAACTATTTCATGCCTCCTTCTTTGTTAATAAATTAGCTTCCTATTTTCCTAAGAAAACAGAAGCGTCACATGACAACAGGTGCACCTTCCCAGCAGAACATATACCAACTTACCTGTGCCTGCACCCATATATCCAGTGTCCCGTCTGAATACTGACACAGTGCCCAGTGCAATTATCTAAAGTCAACCCCTCCAGTCCTGAAACCCACCGTCTCCCACTTACCCAAGAACTTCATTTTCGTAATGATTCCACTCTCCAGTGCACATTTAAACAATTCCTTCCTACCTGCATTCTCCTTTCTGTTGATCACACCATTTTTCTGGTTTTCGCTTCAACAAAACTCCTCCAAAAGGCTACCCGTGCTTTCTGTGTCATGTCTCCATACCCGCCCCACTTTCTCATCCCCCAGTCAATGGCTCCTTGTCCCCATCATCAGGGGTCAGTGCTTTGTCTGCATCTTAACCAAATTCTCAGTGACTGTTACCAGTCCCGCTGCCATGACTCAGGCTCTCAGTGTGCACCCGCCACCCCCACCTCCCACCAGCTCACTGGTCTCCCTCTACTCTGTGCTGGCTCCTCTCCCCCACAGGCCACAGGGGCAGCTTAGGCCATCTCTCTTCTCCAGCTGCACCCTTGCAACAACTCTCTGGAGACACTTTGGTCACAGCTTTAGGAAACGCTATGGGCACGTAGGGTCCCAAGTCAGGCGATGTTGCTATAGACATCCTACAATGTCCGGGACAGCCTTCCCAACAGACATTTACCTGGTACAAAATAGTGCCTGTGATGTTGCGCAACTCTGCTCTAGTTCACAATTTTAAGCCCTTTACATAGAGATGACTGAGTGGATGACGTGTATGCAAAGCCTTTCTACCTTTCTAATTTGTAGAAACACCTGCCTACTCATTACACCTGTTTGGCTATCTAAATAGGTGATTCAAACTTGACCTCTGGCACACAACCCTTTATTTCTCCCCCAAATTTCCATCTCAGTCAATGACACCAGGCTGGCCATAGCCCTAAACATCATCCTTCCCTCTCCTCTATCAAGTGGCACCCAGACCATCAGCAAGCCTTGTGTAGCTCCCCTCAGAATGTATCCCGAAGCCAGTCACTTCCCACACCACTCAGATATGGCTTCCCAAGCCTCCACAGCCTTGATTAGGCTTCTGCAGGACCGTTCAAGATTCTCCTTGCTTCCACTCTTAATGCCTGAAAGTCTATTCTCCACATAACATCCTGGGCTATGGCTGTTTTGTTTCGTTTTGTTTTGTTTTGTTTTGTTTTGTTTTGTTTTGTTTTAGCAGCCTTCATGGCCAGCATGGAGCCCAACGCGGAGCTTGAACTCACGACTCTAAGATCAAAACCTGAGCTGAGATCAAGAGTCAGATGTTTAACCCCCACTGAGCCACCCAGGGATACCTTTTCAACACATAAGTCATGTGGCACCATTCCCTTGCTTGAATCCTTCCCAGTGGCTTCTTGTCACTTTCAGATAAAACTTGCATCCCCAACGGCCCCTCCCGCTCTGCCGGCCTGTGTGGCCTTGCTCTCGGCTGCCCCCCGCCTCTCTCCCTACAACTGACACACACTGGCCCTTTCCCTATCCCTCAGAAATGCCCAGGTAATTTCCTCCTCAAGCTAGTTATGATTTAGACTTTCAGCCTGGACCCTCCTTCTCCCAGCCCCGCACAAGGCGCACCGTGTTGTTTAGATTTCTGTCCAAACAGCTGTCCCAGAAAGGCTTCCGTGGACCATCCTATGGAAAAACAGTGCTTCTTTCTTCCCAGTGACTCTATCCCTTCCCTTGCTTTATGCTCCTTCGCAGGACTGTTTGTAATCAAATCGTTGTCAACTATTGGCTTATTAACTGTTCCTTGCTCTACAAGGTGAGCCCCATTCTGGGCAAGGATTCTGTCTTTTCATTTCCGTGAAATCTACATGAGAGATGGGCACAGAAGGAGCTCAAAATATATGCAGAGTGAATTGCATGTCTTCTGCCACAGACTGAGCCAGTACCAGGGACTGGGTGGGACACACAGGAAGGAGGGAACAGTTCCATCTTTATAATCATAGCTCCCATGTTTGCAGAACACTTTCTGTGGGCTTTCATGGACATTACCTCCTTTATCCAGGAGTTGTGGTCTTCAGTGCTCAGCTCCGGGCCAGTGCACCCACCTGCCAGTTGTCCAGGGCTCGCTGCTAAGTTAGCACCAGTGGGATGCCAGGTGGAGATTCGTGATTCACCCTGCTCGCTCCACCACAGGAGTCTCCAGAACAGGAGAGCAATGTCAGCTTGAGAGCCCAGCTTTAAAGCAGAAGAAATAATGTAGGAAAAGATAGTGGTTATGAAACTTACAGAGTATCACAGATTCTCCATAATATATTATACACCGAATTAAATACAGAAATCACATCCAGCACTTAAAACCCTAGGCCAGGTTTTGAAAGTTCCAAACATATGTGTGATTTGGATGTACACATTTGCATATCTTTTCTTTCATTATATTTATTAGCAGAATATCCAGAGGAGTTAAATGTTGATGATTACATATAAATGTTACAAATAGTATCTGGAATCCCATTATTATCATTACTAATAATGGTTAAAATATATTGGGTGCTTACCAAGTGCCAACTATCATCCTAAGAGCTTACCTGGATTATTTTAGTCAATCTTCACAACACCCCTAAGAAGTAAGATTCGTTATGCTCGTTTTTAAGAGAGAGAAAAATTCAGACTGAGAGGTGGCTTATGACTTTGGACAGGTCAATAGGTGAGCCGAAGTGCTGGGGTGACATGGGGTGGGAGCAGCTCTGACCCACTTGCTCTTTTCCCCTGACAATGTCACATTAGACACAAGACAAAACCAGGAGAAATGATACAGTCCAAGAATAAAACAAGCCTTACTATCTGCAGATTGCTATTGAAAAAGTCTTAATGACAAGCCAGTGTTTTGAAGGCAAAATCTGTAAGAAAATAATGTAGCTGACCTGCCTCAGCTGTCTAGAAAGCATTTCGTTATCTTGTAAGCAAATAAAATAAATATTCTTCTTCCCCACATCTTATTCAGAGATGCATTTCCCTCATTCTTTGGACCTTTGTTTCCTTGTTCTTGTGTTCCCCCAAATAAGATAGATCCTGGGAACACTGTTCCACCTTCAGAGTCTAAGTCAGGGAGTTGAAGGACTGGTAGCTTGTCCCTTCCGGGGGTGGGGAGGAGGGGCTGGGCAGTAAGGATAACTATCTACATGCAGCTTCCTGTAGTCCTCACAGTGACTCCATGATGCACACATCATCCTTTTAGTAATATCACCATTTATAGCTAAAAACTCAAGCACAAGGCTGAGGATTCATGGATGCACAGCGTGTCTTACATAGAATCCAGAGTCTTGTGTTTTGATCTGATGACCAGGAAAGGAAGGTTATTTGTAGTCAGGGAACTATTTAAAAATAATAACATCTTTAAATAAGCAAGAAGATGGGGGCGCCTGGGTGGCTTAGTCGGTTAAGTGTCCGACTTTCGCTTAGGTCATGATCTCGCGGTTCGTGGGTTCGAGCCCCGCATCGGGCTCTGTGCTGACTGCTGGCTCAGAGCCTGGAGCCTGTTTCAATCTGTGATTCCCTCTCTCTCTGACCCTCCCCTGCTCATGCTGTCTCTGTCTCTCTCTCCTAGAAATAAAACATTTAAAAAAAAAAATTTAAATAAGCAAGAAGAAGTAAATAAATAAGATTCCAAAGAAAGGCAACCCTGTATGGTATCCTTGCCCGTGTGTGCTGTACAGGAAAAAGCACTTCATTTCAGGGGGGCTGGAGAAAACTCAGATTTCAGTGTCATTGGGATGCTGATGGTGGGGAACACTGTGCCTGTTAGTGGCCCCACCCCCATGCTCAGTGCATTGGGAGATAAGACCAAGGACCCCAGGCCCTAGGACCTGCACAGCCAGACTGGCAAGGGATGGAAGAATATTTTCTAATCACAGCTCTGGGATCTTCAGATCTGCTTGGGTGCGAGTATATAGATGGACGGCATCCTGGTGACCTAGGTATGTTCAAATTCAGTGCAGAGGATACCGAATCTAGAAGCTAAATGGAACATATTCCGTAAATTAATTAAAATGATCAAATCATAACAATAAACCGATAAGTAATGTTTAGATCTTTTATGATAGAATACAGAATTCACTGAACAATCAAGAAAACCAACCCACTACAAAGAATATTTCAGTACTTAATGTGTTTATAAAAGAAACAGGTTGGAATTTTTAGGAGCAGTCTTCTGGAAATGGAAGTTCCAGGAACCATCACCATCAGCCACCTCACTGAGTGCTGTGAGGCTGTGGGAGAGGAGTGTGTGCCAGTAAGAAGAATGCGTGGACCGAACTGTGGTACAAAAAGCCACTTTCATAAGCACCATTTCGTGCAAGCTCATAAATAATGAGGAAAGGGTAGAATCGGTAGAAATCCTAGAAGAGTGGAAGTATTTGTCCAGTTTGTGCTAGAAAGAAGTTAAAAAAAATTAAGAAATTTGAAACACTAAGAAATAATGTAGGCTCTGCAGGCATCGGATAAATAAGGAACTATTTATAAATGTTAACATCTATGAAATTACTAGGTCTAGACTGCATGCATCACAAGTAATTAAGAGAATTGACTATAACACTTAAAATGTTACTATTGAAAAATCACGTAGAGTTGAAATAATATCAGAATGCCTTAGAGAAAGTTAAGAATTACTGAGCTCAGAAAGGGAAATAAATAAGGCTAATATTATTGGGATTATTTGACCTAACGAATAGATATATCACCTTAAATTTTAATTACTAATTAACTTTTACTACAAAATATAGAAGTATGGTATGTGTATACCATACATAGGAAAAAAGACATTAAAGAAAAGAATATTAAGAATAAATTAAGGGGAGCCTGGGTGGCTCAGTTGGTTAAGCATACAATTCTTCATTTCTGCTCAGGTCATGATTTTATGATTCATGGGATAGAGCCCCACATCGGACTCTGAGCTGACAGTGCAGAGCCTGCTTGGGATTTTTTTCCCTCTCTCTCTCTCTCTGCCCCTCCCCTCCTTGTTCACTCTCTCTCTCTCTTTCTTTCTCTCTATCAAAATAAATAAATAAACTTTAAAAACAATAAATTAAAATATCAAGAAGAAAAATGTCTTCCACTGAGAAAGCACTGACTGGATGCCAGGTGGGTTCTGGGCAGTGTACTGGACCTGAGCAGAGCAAGAGTAAGTGCAAGCAACAACGAAACAGGGTCCTTGCCCTCAGAGAGCCTGCAGTATAGTGAAGGAGGTAGATGACTCCATGTGCAGAGCGCAAGCACAAGAGAGAAGTCCATGCTATACGCAGAGAAGTTGGAACCAAGGGTTGTAGAAGCACGTGATTTTGGACAAGAGAAAGGTAAGGGAGATGATCAGAAGAGGCATGGAGAGGGGAGTGTTTTTTGCTGGCTTTGGCCTGTGGTGGTTCACACTGAAAGAAACCTGTCCAGGGAGAGGAAGATGCCTGAAAACAGACAGAGCGGCCTCAGTTGTAAGGGCAGCGCCCTTCTAATCGCATTGTTTTTCTAACAGTAGATGGAAAATAAAATAGAGGTGTAATGACTGTCTCAGTCGGCCTTCCTGGAAATAGGCTCTGAGATGGAGATTTTCATGCAGAAACAACACTTATCAGGGAATGAAACAGGACTGGCCAGAGGGGAGGCTGGACTGCAGTATGAGTGGCACTGGGGTCCCAGGTCATCTCCCACTGAGGCAGGGGACTGGGTCTTTGTGCCCCATGGCAGCTGGACATTGTTGAGTGCATGCTGTCCAAGGGACAGGGTAACTTTGAACAAGGAACTCCCACCCCAAGAGGAGAGCAAATCCCAGGGAGGCACCCTATATTCTAGCACTGAGAATGAAAACTTCAGTTCTGAAGGGGACCTGGGCAGCCCTGGAGAGCAGCCTCCGCAGTGCATGGTCTGGTGAAGTGGTAAACTAATGGCAAAGTGTTGGCATCCTTTATCTTGACTCCTCCTTTATTAGCCAGTTGGATTAAAAATCATGAAAATCCATGTATGATTTCACACTAATTTGCATTTAACATACAGAAAGCATGATTTCCTGCTCTCTTCTAGTGAGTTAGAAATTGAATACACATAACGTGAGGCCAACAAGAGAACTATGACCCATTGCCAATGGTGGGCCATCCCTCGTGATGTATCAGGTGCTGTCAACCTGCCTCCTCACAGGATGTGCATTGGGTTTTGTTGGCGGCAGCAGAAATAGCTTTAGACTGACCCAAATCACAATGCCTTAACACTAGGTTCTCAAAGACATTCACTTTTACACCCACACTCTCATTTGCAAGAGGACGGGCCCAGATGGGGCAGCAGCTAGTGCCACAAAGATGAACTGCCCACCCTGCAGAAAGGCCCAACTTAGGGCCTGGGATTGTTAGTACATTCCTCCTGCCAGATTGACATGACCCACCAGAGATAATAAGAAGTAAGGCCAATGCAGCTAAGCTAGTTCTGTCCACTGAGAGGATGGGAAGAGTGGCACCCAAAAGCAGTGAGCACAGCTAGTACCTAAATTTTGGTTTCTAAATACCATTCTGTCCACAAAGGAACCCATCTTCCTTGGAGAAAGGGTGGATTCTAGGACTAAGCCAGGAAAACTACAAGATGAGCCTGAAATAGCTGTAGAAGGGGGGAAGGAAGGATGGATGGATGGATGGACAGATGGGAGGGAGTGAAGGAGGAATAATTATAATTTAGAATAATGCAGACTGAAATAATTGTCTAGGAAAGCGGCCTATATTTGGACATGTCAAATAAGGCTTATAGGTCATGGAATTAGTTCTGTTATTTTTTCCATTCTAGATGGCTTGAAATTTAATGTCTACTCAAATGTCTAAAACTGTAAAACACCATCTAAAATAAGTTTTCCAAATTGCCAGTTCACTGCTTCCCTGAAACATCAAAAAAGAAGGAAAAGATGTTTCATTCTGAGAGAGTTGACTCTTTGTTTGGAGTTTTATTAAAATAACAAATCTAATTACAATAAAAAGTTCTAAATTTCATATCTCAATTTAAAAGTGTTTGCATAGGCCCCTCCATGACTCAGTCAGTTGAGCATTCAGCTCTTGGTTTTGGCTCAGGTCATGATCTCATGGTTCGTGGGATTGAACCCCACGTCGGGCTCTGTGCTCATAGTGCAGAGTCTGCTTGGGATTCTCTCTCTCCCTCTCTCTCTGCCCCTCCCTTGCTCACACACCCTCTCTCTCAAAATAAATAAACTTTAAGAAAATACATAAATAAGCATAAAAGTGTTTGCAAAATCAATTCCAAACATGGATTCTTCTGTTTCTCAGAGCAGTCAGATTGGAGCTCACAGCTGGCTTGCCAGAACAGTTTTATGATTTAGCAAAAAAATTATCTGTGGGCTTTGCCCCAGTAAGAGTTCCGAAAGCATTCAGTCTAAGCTTGACTTACCAGAGCCTCAGCACCAACCCCATATTAATAGTCAAATACCATCATCTTTCCCTTTAATCAATTTCAGAACTTTTTAAAAATAGTAATCCCTTAGCTGTCAAATGCTGTTGGGAAAGACTCTTAAATAGTGGTAGGAGAAATCTTCTCTGAAGAAAATTGGAACAAAGAAGAATTTCTCTAAAAAAAGAAGAGAAGGTGGAGGAGAAAAGTCTGGCTTTCTCTCCTAAGGACCAACAGAATCTCTAATTCCTTCTGTTTCCATATCGGTAAGACTCTAAACCTTTTGCAAGTGACATTAGAGGTATTTTCAATTTCAACTCCGAAGATTCCCACTAAGCTTCTATAATTTAGAACCTAATTCACTTCCATAGTGAAACCATGAAACAGTTTGCCTCTGGGCATTAAAATAAAAGATTAAAATGACAAATATAATATTGCTATTTTTGACATCCTCTCTAGCAGCATTGGAAAAGACTTCTTAAATTCCTGTTCACTTCAAGTGACCATCTTCCAAAGTATATTGTTCTCCTTTCTGTCCACATATGTAACATTTATGTCATATGTTACATCTCTTTAAGAATTTTCCAAATGTGAACCTTCTTTACTACACAGTACTCCTTTAAGATCAAGCATTTCAAAACCAATTTTTAATCTCTCCTTAGTAGCACAAATAGCTCTGTTCTTCATATTAGGAAATTATGCCCCTTGGAATACAAGATACCCAAGTTATGATTCCCCAGTATCATGGGGAATCATGGAATACAGTATTCCAGTACTCCAGCATGGAGTACTTGCTATGTGTGTCTACAGATCTGCTTCTTGCTGTTGGGAATATAATATGCATATATTAAAAATCCCTAAACATAGTTGAATATACAAGTAAATAACACAGGATGGTATGTGACAGAATGCTAAGTTACGGTAAGTACAATGGGGGGGGGGATGAAAAGCTATCAAAGCTTTAAGTTTTCAGAAAAAGCTTTCTGGAAGATGTGGGACTGAGATTGGACTCTGAACAGCAGTGTACGGAGAAAGGAGGTAGACAGAGCATCCCTTTTCCTGGAAAGGCAGCACCATGGGAGAAGTCTGGAAAACAGTAAAGATTATACTAGCAAAGATGGAGAAGAAGTGGAGGTGAGTAGGCTGTGATATGCAGGTGCCTTCGAGAGGCAAGTCCCTCCCAGCCAACTTGGAAAATGGAGACCCCAGACAGGGGCTGCTAGGATGTGCCCCATGGCTGCTGACAAAGCAGGTGGCATAGATGTGAGGAAGCCAAAAACACAGGCAAACCAGCCACAGGCCAAAGCGAACAGGGCAGAGTCTCTTCCTGCCCGCAACTCCATCCATAGTCCAGAATTTCTTCTTGCTACTTTCATTTCCTTCCTTCAGCCACTAACTTTTCTCCCTTCCCATCAACCACTCGTGACCATGCCAGTCAATGTGCCCATAGAACAAGGAGAAGAGTATCCACACCATTTTATTCATATCCTGCCTGATCCTGATCAGTTTCTTGACCAACACCCTTTGCAAGCAGTGGACAGTCTGTACCTGCACAGAGCACAGGAGAGTCATGCTGCTGTGACGGCTGGACCTTGACTGTGCCCCTGAGCAGATGGACACAGTCTGATACAGATTTATTAACTACTTTTCAGGTCACAACAACGTTGATTCCAGTTCATGTAATCTGTTCAACTCAGTTAAGAAGAAACTTCACACAGTGTGGCTTAAAGAGGCTAATAGTCCTTGACTTACCTCATCTGTTCCACAGGATCAGCTCCCAACTACATGACTCAGTTGCCCTGCCCTCCACTCGGTCTTTTAGTTTAACCTCTGCACTGTCATCTTCTCTGCCTGCAACTGGCCACATCTACTTTTCCATGCTCCCTACATGCACCCAGGACCATGGTGAGGAGAGAAGTGCCAAGAGGAAAGCCAGCATCTGCATAACTCTGCCCGCTCGAATCCTCAAGAGGACCTGGGAGACATTTGTTCCTGCAGTTGGAGAAAAGAAGCAAGCCCTCCGTCCTTGCATGGTTTGTGCTCAGAGGTGCCTGGACCAAAGAGGAGAACATGATGCCCCCATTTCTCCTCTACTTGAGGACCTGTCACATCCTCCCTCTAACCTTGACAGACACCACTCGCCATCCAGAGCTACTGAGTAATTTCAGAATCAGTTGACAATTGTCAAATTTGGCCAGAAGATAAAATCCCTGTGCCCTCTCAGAGCTAGGACTTTACACACTCAAGAGCCTCTCTAGACCCCAGGCTGCCAGACTGGCCACAACCCAGCCCAGGAATGCAGAGCATGCCATTACAGCAGGACAGCAAGCTCTTGCTTTGCTCACCTGAACTGGGTGTTAAGTTGGTGTTATATAACACTGCATTTGCAGACATTCCACTGCAGTGGGTGTTGAAACGGACAGATAATTATTTAGAACAAATAAAATAAACTATCTCCTATGCAGCCTACATACTTGCCCAGAGTCTTTCATGCCTGCTCTGCTCTCAGAGGCAACCCCTGCTGACAGAGACCACATCCTACAAACCACAGAGATCCATGAAAAGGGCCTGAAGTTTGGTGACTAAGGACAGGCCAGTATGGTTATATTCATTTTAAAAGTATTTATGACCAGGAGAAAGCATGAAGAAATAAGATTAGAGTCACATTTTTATAACCAAAGAATGCTTCTTGCCTTGGGTGTGACATCCATGGGAGCTGACAGCTCTAGGGGCTCTGCAGGTGCTCTGGCTAGGTGCCTCAGGTCTGCATCTGAGCGTCCTTCTGATGTGGTGGCTCTCAGTTCCAGTGTGGAGGCTCAGAGGAGAACCCCCGTCCACCTGGGCACAAGAAGGGAAGGAAGAGGTGCTAAAGAGAGAGGAGAAACAAAGGAAGGGAGGAGAGGAAGGAACAAATGAAGGGACGGCTAAGTGGGAAAAGTTAGCAGATGAGCAGCAGAGGAATGAGAAGGGCAAATGGAAAGTGTCTGTGTGTTGTTTGCATTGTTACTTGGAGTACACACTGAAAAATTTGGAAGCTGTGTGCTTCCCAATGGTACAGTAGGGAAAATGAGTTATCACCTGTAGACCAGAGAGACGAGGAACCCTGGTCAGGAACCCTAGAAGTAGGAAAAGAAAGGCAATTCCCTGGAGGTGCCAGAGTAGGAAAACAATCCTGTATGGCCTGCGAACACACTAGATTAACTAAGATTCCCCCTTGGGAGATTGACTCCCAGGCAGAGGCTCTGAGCCCCGCACAACCAGCCCCTGCACCTTGCCTCCAGGAGCCTCGACCCCTAAACCAGCCCTCAGCCTCTCCTGATCTATTACCCTGCCCCCAGCAACAGGCCCACATCTCCCTGGGGTTGCAGCTGAGTGTCTCTGCTCAGACGGGCCAGCCAGCATAGCAAAGGACATCTCCTGGGAGAAGATGGGCTATGCAAAAAAGCTGGGGCTTCAGACACATGTTCCTACCAAAAGTTTATGATGTACAGTGATATTACACAACACTATCAGCCCGGCTTTTGGTTCCCATTCAAGTCTTCTTTGGTGCAGTTTGCTTCATCGACCCTTTTTCACAATATCATCATATGTGCTCTCTAATTTTCACCTTAACTGATTCGTGATAGGAATAGCCTGTTTCCTGTCCTTGGTGTCCTTCTCACCAACTCATGAGAACCTGCCTCTTGGGAAACCTGCTTCTTGGGAAACTTAAACAATGTAAAGACAAAGCTGGAGATGAATGGATGGATGGATGCATGGATGGATAGATGCATGGATGGATGGACTTATTGATGAACAGAGTGGGCTTGCCAATCAAAACAGGGAATTAGAGAAGGAATCCAGGAGGGGAAGTCCTGTAAGAGCTTTTCTTGACATTCATTTAGAAAGAAATACATTATTTTCTAAATCACTTTGAGTAGGTTAAATGATTTTTGTGTGCTAGTACCCAAAAAGTAACTCCCCTGTATTCCATTGTGTGAGAAAACATCAGTATAAACTATGAGTTTAATTATGAGTTTTTTAAAAACTGAAGACTGGTTGGTGTAGAAATGATGAGGGATAAGGATAATGAGAGAGACCACTGTGGGGGCTGAACACAGCACTCCACATAAGTAATGAAAGTGGTTTCAATGTGTTGGTGGCAGAAGAGATGGAGAGAAATGGAAATTTCTGAAAAATATTTAAGAAATTTAAGAAAAGTTCTCAATAATGGAGCCTTGGATGTGAGTGAGAGCAATGAGTATAAGATGAAAACAAGTCTTTGAAATAGGAAACACTTAACAAGAAGCAAGTTTGTAGGAAGGAGAAAAATAGTAAAGTTGCACTTTCATTCATTAAGATCTCCCCATCTGGGGGGACATCCAAATGGAAATGTTCCCTAAAACATTGGACATTTGGTTCTGTAACTCAATAAGAAAACTGCCTGATAAGAAATAATAGATTTAAGTGTCATCTGGTTTTAGAAGATAACTGGAGTCGTGACTGGAGGAGATGGTCTATGGAATGTAGTATGAGAAAGGGATAAGTGAAGTCTAGGGGAAATCCTGAGAAACGCCTACATTTCAGGGACAGATAGCTCCCAAAGGATACCAGAGAGAGGCAGCCAAAGATGTAGGAGAGAAATCAGAACTGACTTCCATGGAAGCCAAAAGAAGAATATGTTTAAAGAAAGGGGGCAGAGTCAAAGATTTCTTCTAGACGCAAAGTAAGACAATGACTGAAGACTGCCCATGGAACTGAGCAAAAATTCTTGCTCTTGGAGAGAGCAATTTTCGTAGAGAAAGAGAACAGAATTCTGCCAGACTTCAACATGCAAAACACTAAATGAGACATGATGAAGGGAACAAGTGTACGCGACTCCTTCAAGGAACTTGGTTGCGAAGAGGATAAAGGTCAAATTTCAATAGTATTTTGTGGATAGGGAGAGATGTGTTGTTTGTTTTAAAATGAAAAAGATATGGGGCACCTGGGTGGTTCAGTCGGTTCAGCATCCAACTCTTGATTTCAGCTCGGATCATGATCTCACGGTACGTGGGTTCAAGCTCCGTGGTGGCCTCTGCACAGAGCCCGGTTGGGATTCTCTCTGTTCTTCTCCCTCCCCTTTCCCTGCTCTCTCTCTCTCTCTCTTTCAAAATAAATAAACTTCAAGAAAATAGTAAAGAAATTAAAAAGACACGACCATATTCAAATGAAGATATAAGCTCCATGAAACCGAAGATACAAAAGAGAAAGGAAATAATCTATTCTATGAAGAGATGGGAAGACATGGCTGGAAGTACATAATAGGAAGAATTTGCCTGAGATCAGAAGGGGCTCACCTCTTTCATCTTAATAGGAGGGAAGAGGGCAGGACGGATGGTTCTGGCATGGTCCGGGCACTTCAGAAGTACATTTCCTCTTGCTCTACAATATACCCAAGACCTGTAGTATTTTCCCTTCCACAAGTTATATTCTACTGATAGTCTTGAAGTATATGAGTATATTCCACCTCCATTAATTAACCATGGTATAACCTTCTGAAGACAGAGGCTCAATTAAAACAATTTCCCAGTTTCTTCATTGTACATAGCCACCCTCCATGAAGATACTTTATACTCATAAACCAACATTTGAGCAAGTGGAGGTGGTTTTTGTGATGAGAAAATTTATGTCTCAACAGCATGGGTCTCATTTCCATAGTATAAAATATCTGCTTCCAAATTCCTCAAAATCCCCCTCCTTCGAGAAGGGGTTTTCCATATTGTCATGTGGTGTCATTCATACTCTGTGTTGCCATCCATAAACCTGCAAAGAAATGGCGTTCTTAAAATATAATCGCTTACCAGAGCCAAAGAGAAATGATTAGAAATATGACATACTCTTATATATTTCTCTCTGGAAAATGTTCTCAGTTCCATGAGGTTTCAATATCAATATTATAGAGATTTGTTTTTAAATTTTCAAAATTTCTGTACTGTTTTCCAAGGGATCCTTAGAGTGTACAGTTTCCTTTTTAAAATTCTGCCCTCGGCAAGCCAATTTAGTTTGGTTTGGTGTTTTAGTATTGTCAAATATTGCTTAAAAGAGAGAGGCTTTAGGAAAACGTACCAACTTTTTGCTTTCCCAGTGGATACTTGTTATAGAGCTGATCTCCATCTATTTATATATCTACAAATGTCTTTTTATAATTCTGCCTATATGAAAGCAGTACAGACTGCAAGCTACTTGGGAAGTATGGTGGGATATACCACACCGAGTACTATACAAACATCAGAGCTTAATAATAAACCTCAGGGGTGGGGGAGTTACCTGGGTGGCTCAGTCAGTTGAGCATCCAACTCTTGATTTCAGCTCAGGTCATTATCCTAGAGTTGTGGGATCCAGCCCTGTGTCGGTCTTTGCTGGGTGTGGAGCCTGCTTAAGATTCTCTTCCTTTCTCTCCCTCTGCCCTTCTCCCCCACTTGCATACTCTCTCTCTCTAATAAAAATAAATAATAATATAATAATAATAACGTAAAAGTGGAACCACTATGACCCTCCCATCTGCCAAATTCTTTAGAACCAAATGCAGTTTTACCACCAACTAGGTTTCCTAAACAACACTACCCTTCTCTACTCCTTCTAGTGCCATCTTGAACTCACCTTCTCCTTCCATGTACTCTTTCAGTTATCTGTAATTATGACTCATTTGGGCATATTTGTGATTTTCTAGCCTTTTTATGCTTTCAGAAATTAATCTTTGTGACAGAAGAAACCGAGTTGAATCCCTTCTATGTATTCCTAAGCATAGGTATATTTTGACCGCTCCGTAAATATTTGTCTACTGACTAGTTGGAAATTTAGTCTTAAATATATGCAGATGAAATTCATCTCATTTTCTAGCTCAGATTGGTTGGTAGTATAGCTGTGTTACACAAGATTGTGAGCATTTGTCCACCTCCAGGAGAATATGTGACCATGATCAATTGTAATCATCTACTGTAGATACTTCTGGGACAGTGAGAGGAGGCAGGGAATATGCAAACCTGTGCTAAGTATTTGACATCTGTCTTTCAGGGGATATTGAATAGTTGGTGGGTTATAGATAAAAGGATTTTAAGATATGATAATGTGTAGATATTTCCTTTAATTAGTAAGCACGGTGAATTTAAACAGCCTTAAATATGTGACGTGTGTTTGGCTGATTTTTTGGTGGCTTTGGTGGAGGTTGGGGGTGGTGGAGAGTGTCTTCCAACTCTTTAGTCTGACTAATTTTCAGTCACACAACCATTTCATAAAGTTATATTGGAATGGTATGCACCCTGGTTTACAATGGTTGTATTTTCTTGATAGACATAATCTGACATAAATGGATTTGTGTCTTGGTGAATATTTTCCATATAAACATTTTCTACCAATGTAAATAATTTGATTAGAAGTTATTAAATAGGGAGAAATCTAGTTTAATCTCCTTTTTTTCTTTTGCTTAAGCTAAACGAAAATGCTCAACTTTTATTGAGAATGAATGCAAGGTCAACAATAACGTTATTTTTAAAGTAATAATTTTTTTAAGACAAAGAAGGTTGGAATGGTCTCTTTGTCCTTACAGTTACTGTCTCTAAAGACACATTTCTGTTCTCATAAGATAGTTCCCATGAAAAGAAATTGAAGGGCTGTAAATTACATTAGTGTAAAGTCACAAATTAATCACTTTCTAACCTATTTTCTCTTGAAAACTCTTTCTTTGTAGAAATTCTGCCACAAAATGCCTCATACCATTCAACTTTATAGGTTATTACTGCATGTTTTGCTTGGTATTCTAATCCAAGTCGTTAGGAAAAGGTTGTCATCCCCAGCTACCATTGTCCTACTTGACATCAATAAGAAGATGCTTTATTTATATTATCCAGGGTTATTTATTCCTTCCACAAGGTATATGCATTTTCAATGCTGCTAATATCCCTGGGGCCTTTCAATGATCACTTCAATGAAGGATATGCCTTAAGGAACAGCTGTGGAAGATAGTTTTATCAAACCACTTATGTAAGATTGCAGTTATATTTCCATTTGGATTAATTGAGTAAAAAATGTTTGATGATGGTATCGATTAAAATCAGAATTAATTTTACTCTGCAACTGATTTAATGACCAAAATGTTCATATGCTTGTTGTTTAAGAATGTATTATATTTTAAATGAAAGAAGACTGCCATTGCTTCCTCTTTTATTCCATTAGATGACACATGAAAATATGTATTGATTGAGGAGAATATTTCAACAGGCAAGTTTTATAAAACAGTAAGGAATTTAATGCAATCAATTCCAGAGTTTAAAACTCACCTTTTACATACAAATATTGGTGCTAGTTTAGTTGAATCTGTCATCTATGGTAGTATCATATTTGGGGAGAAAGATTTAAACATGAGGGTAGCACAGAATTTGAATCTAGTTTATATGAGAGGAAGTTTTTGTAAAGTGCTGATATAATGAAAGAAGTGACGTGACATAGATTCTTTCTGCTCTCAGTTTGATCAGAAGGGGCCCTTTCTTCCTAGTGTGCCACACAGGCCATTTGAGCTTGGTGACCGTTGGCGATCCCAGAACAAAGAAGAAACACTTTCAACACCCATCATCAAGGACTTCCACAGTCTCAACTCTTACACTTTGAATAACTCCTCTTTGAGTTCTATTGACTTTAATCTTAAGTTTTCTCAGTGTTAGAGAATGGAATATTTAGACTCCCCAGTCCTCTCATGTAAAAAGCTCTCCCACCCAAAAAAAGGTGTCCCCAAATGTTATCTCTTCTGTATTTCTATCAATCACTCTTTCTTCTTTGTCTTTCATGCTTCAATCAGACTACCTCCTAATACCTCAACATCACTTTTGATCTGTAATCATTGATAAGATTTTTTGCTCTTTACCAATAGTAGTGAGTTTCATGAACAAAAAGATAGTGTTTATCTGTGTCTGTACCTCCAACAATTGGCCTGGTGGTCAGCACATGGTGTATGCTATATATATTTTTTATATCAATTGAAAAAAAGCTTTTCAAATTTCAGATCCAAATCTCATCACCTAGATGATGACTTGAAACAATGCAATGATTCTTTTTTTTTTTTGAATTCTGATTTGTTTTCTTTATTTTATTTTATTTTTTTTACAAATAGTTTATTGTCAAATTAGTTTCCACATAACACCCAGTGCTCATCCCCACAAGTGTCCCCCTCCATGCCCACCCCTCCTCCCATGATTCTTTTTGAGTATTGTCCTCATTCATAAAATGAGACTAATAAGATATCTCTGGGTTGTGATGACCAAATAAAATAATAGTTAAGATGCAAAAATATTGTTATTTTTCTAGCTTCACATGGGAAGAATTCCGTCAAGACGTTTGAAATGTCTGACTGGTATACTCTTATGCCTTGTTGGCACTCAGCAGACACTTACTGCCTACTGGAATAAGTCTTCCTTCATTATAATCTTCTTAAGGCACTTGCCTGTTCTTTTGATTTCAAGGACTACCTTTTAACAGGAAGACCCTTCAAGAGCTACGCTTTAGTATTTGGTCACTAACCTCTCCCCAGATTCATGTCTGTAAGATTTACAACCAAGAATCCCTAGTTGGATGGACACCTTGGTCCTTCTATGCACAAAAATTAAATGTCTGCCCCATCACCTCCTTATCCATTGTGCCATTCGGAGATGAAGCACACACAGCCTGAAGACCATCACCGTCTCCCACTTTAGCCCACACCACACACACGTCCATGCTCTCCCACACTTGGAATGTGCTTGTGAATGGTTGGTAGTTCCAACTGGGCTAAATCAAGGGCTTCTGCTTGGCTTTTGTTTGGTGAGTAGAACCCTGGCTGAGGAGATGGAGGGAGTGGGGAGGAAGTGTTGGGAGAAGATTGAGGTGCGGGTTGGACTGTGTTAAGCAAGAGGAAAAGAAAGCTGTGATAGGGAGAGGAAATTTAAGAAAAGGGGCAGAAATATCTTTTTAAAGCTTGGGAAAAGTTTGGTTATTTGAGGTACACAGCACTCTATGACCCACTTCGTGAAGTGTCCCACAAATGCCATAATTAAATATTTAATACTTGCTTTTGGTGTGGTACTTGGGGCCTATAGTGAAAAAGGGTGAGATCAGGGGTGATAGCGGAGGCAGGGCCAAACACATCCAACTGATTGTCTATCAACACCCATTGCTTCTCTGATTCGTGGTGCTTATTAGAATCATCTGGGGGCTCCTGGGTGGCTCAGTGGTTAAGTGTCAGACTCTTGGTTTAGGTCATGACCTCATGGTTTGTGAGTTCAAGCCCTTCTTTGGGCTCCGTGCTGATGGCTCGGAGCCTGCTTGGGATTCTGTCTCCCTCTCTCTGTTCTTTCCCCACTCACTCTCTAACTCTGTCTCTCCCTCAAAAATAAATAAATAAATAAATATTAAAACAAACAAGCAAAGAATTGTGGCACTTGGTGGCTCTGTCAGTTAAGCATTTGACTCTTGATTTGAGCTCAGGTCGTGATCTCACAGTTCTTGAGTTTAAGCCCCACATTGGGCTCTGGGCTGACAGTGCAGAGCCTGCTTGGGATTCTCTGTCTCCCTCTCTCTCTGTCCCTCCCCAACTTGTGCTCTATAAATAAATAAATAAATAAATAAATAAATAAATAAATAAATAAACAAATAAACAAACAACTTAAAAAAAAAAAGAGTCATCTCATTCCTCTCTCTCCTCTGACACCATCGTCACCAGCCACCTGACTCTGACTCTCTGCCAGTATAATTTGGCCCTAAACCTGCCCTCTTTTGGCTGTATTCTCAGCTCAATGCAGATTAGTGATCTTAAATACCTCCTTTTCCCAATGTTTGCTCCTCCTTTGCTTTTTGGCGCTTACAAGGTCAGTCTTCTTTAGATGTAAAAACCACACAGCCTAGAACTCTTTGTTCACCTATCCAACAATTGATGTGCACTCCTGGCAGGCGGTACCATGCTGGAAGCAAACCATAGCACAGAAGAGAGGACCAGAGAACATTCCTGCAATCCAATCTCAGCTCTGCCCCACTAGTTGGGTCTCTTGAGCAAGTTACTGCCCCTAAATAAACTGGTTTTCTTCACAGCCTATAAGTTGGGATTTTCTCCTTTTATTCCTTTGCCATGTAGGTATTCATGTTCCAGAAAGATCTCTCATGACATCTATTTGAAATTCTACAAAAGAAAAAGTTGGATTACTTTTTTAATGTTTTCTAACTCCCCAGGAAAAGCAACTTAAGAATGTCTTTGATATATTTATATGCCAATCTTCCTTCAATTCTAATGGAAATTACATATCAAATTGATGTTTGATACTTTTAAGCATATTTTCTAGTCAAAATGTTTTTTTAATGTTTACTTTTGAGAGAGAGAAAGAGAATATGCATGAGAGCAGGGGAGATACGAGAGAGAGAGAGAGAGAGAGAAACAGAGGACCCAAAGTGAGGCCAGAACTCACAAACTACACGATCATGACCAAAGTCAGATGCTTAAACAACTGAGCCACCCAGGCGCCCCTACTCCGAAGATTTTATACAACATGTTAATTTTATTAACTCAGGGAGTAAAGGCGACAGCTAGTGTTGAACCAACACATTGCAAAAGTGTCGTGTAAATTTATATGTTCTTACTGGGGGGAAACAACAAAATATCCAACTGGATATTTTTGACATGATCTCACTTTATCTTCTCAAGCCTTTGATGGATTTTCACATAAAAAAAAAAACAGAAAGGATTGTAGATTAGAATTTAAAACAAAGTCTTTAACTTTATGATTATTCAGACTTTTAACAGAAAAAAAGTGTGTGTGTGAGTGTGTGTGTGTGTGTGTGTGTACAATGTACTATCCATCCATGATTTGGCTGCTTCCTTATGGACATAATGTAGCCAAGGCTTCATGTGACTTCGTCAGGTGGCTCTCAGCCTTACATGACATGGAGGGAGGACTGTTGGGCTGTCCAGTAAGGCCCAGAGGGACAAGCCAGTAGTTAGAGAGCGAGGGCAGTTAGAGAATCCCTGCCCAGAACTGGCCAGATCGGGGGAAAGAGCTGGGAGCCACCATAAAGTTGAGTCTAGGCGGGCTGCGTGCGAGTAGTCTGAAGTAAGGTGCGCATTTGTATCCTTAGAACTAGAGTAAAGCGAGGGATTGTGCTGCACAACCAGTCAGGACCAGAAAGGATAAATGGGGGGGTAAAAGCTCAGACATGCACATAAACCCAGAGGTGGGGCAACATCGCAGAAGATCTTGCTTCTAAGGTGGAGCTCAGAATGTCAGGATTCTGACATTCATGTCCCTCCGTGAATACGCACAGTGGGAAAACGAGTGAGGGGCAGAGGTGATGGGGATTCTGATTCTGAAGCAACAATGTTATTGCTTAACTGGTTTATCCAAGGTTAAAAGACTTTTCTTAAACAATTCTGTTACCCCAAGCTCTAAAAAGAATCCTAACTTACCTTTGAGCTGGAGTTTGTGACTGTTTTCATCCATGCAACGGAAGATGTGGGATCAGAAGTCAGAAAATTAAATTAGGTTCATTCACAACCTAAGATCTTTTCTCCTGCCCCGTGG
Organism: Proteles cristata cristata; assembly: GCA_017311185.1. Taxonomy (NCBI): domain Eukaryota; kingdom Metazoa; phylum Chordata; class Mammalia; order Carnivora; family Hyaenidae; genus Proteles; species Proteles cristata. The sequence goes on along the minus strand of JAESUZ010004109.1, from coordinate 87,512 downwards.
GACCTGCCAAGTCAAGATTTCATCTCCTTTCTCTTTGCAGCATTTTTAGGTAAAGGATAGTCAACTGATGAATTGCACTAAGCACTAATCATTAACAGATATATCAGCACCGACGTAATTAAGGTCAATGTGTGCTGTGCATATAACAAATGCAAATTACCTAGTGGGGCAACGTTGATTTCTTTCCCCTCATGCCTTCCTCAGTGCAATTCAGATGCATTTGGAAAGCACCAGTTGGAGATGGCTAGATTGTAATCGTTGTAGCATTTTCCTTTGATTTATAAGGCTCAATTCCTTTTTTCGGTTATATGAAACGTCTTCCCTAATAAAAGACCAAAGAGACGGTATTTTTAGCATCAGACACAGAAGGGTGATATGACATTATAAAAATTTCCTATCATCTAGCAAACATTTACAAATAAGGAAAGTGAGGATTGCTCATCCAAGGTGTGTTGGCCTTGATAGATTTGGTTAATAAGGCAACTAGAAAAATTAAATATGGATAAGCCACAGTGCTTAGAGTGCTTAACAGATTATCGAGTCGTGTCATTTATAGCAACAAATATTTTCAGGCTGAAAGAAAAAAGGAATTTTTTTTCATTTTACTTGAGGAGAAGATGATGTCTCCAAATATTACAGGGAATTACTTCTTTTGTGTTCAAATGAATTCAAACCTAAACCAACATTTAAATGGGCTTCAATCATGAATTGCAAATTGCAGCTGAAATGAGCATTGTTTTGCTGATAGTTTCCTCTGAAAACAATTGTCTTTTTCTCCTACCAATACAGTGCATACTTGATTAAGTGGTTTTTTTTTAATTTTGGGGTTATTTTCCTCAAAAGGAGGCAATATTTGAATAAATGAATTACCCCAGGGAGACCAGTCATGGTCCTGACCCACGTTTGACTTTTCTCTGTCCAGAAGTGTCGTCCGGGAGCCTTCGTTCCTGTGGCGGTTGTGTTCGGTGCCCTTGATTGCACCCTGTGTTCGGAAGCCACGGTTCTGTTGTTAGACAAGCGTCCCTAACACCAGAGCGTCACTCAGGCTCCACAGCTGGCTGTAGCTGACACAGCCACGCACAGTCACTGTGAAGACCTGCGCTTTACAAGGCAAGGAACCAGCACGTGCTTGGCACAAACTCACACCTTCAGGAAAGCCGTTAAGGAGACTCTTTTCTGCACAAACATACCCCAGAGCACAGCTGCACTACAGGTGTATTTTTAAGTTACATGCCTAAGGCTCTCGAAACTCTGTGTTTGTGGGGAAACCGTTCTCTCCAACTATACGATGGGATAGATAGTGGGAATCCACATACGCACATGCACACACCCGCATGTGGCCAGGAGCGCACGCCGTGGTCCCCAGGCACTAACACACCCCATGTTCTCCTGGGAGTTCCGGACATGGTCTATTCATCCTCTAACATAGCTAAAGATGCTTAGAGACCAAGAAAACTTGAGTCAAAACCTGAAATCTTGACTTGATTGAAATCTCGCATCTCATTTAGAAGATAAATAATTGCCTTAATTGTTGATTAAAAGAGAGAGAGAGAGAGAAATTTATTCTAGCAGTTCAAGGCCCAGCTGCTGAGACTTGGTAAGGGGAGCCATAGGACCCATCTCAAACTGGCTAAGTGCACAGGGCCTGTGGCTCATGTTAGAAACTAAATGTGGCCAGACAGAGCACGCAGAGACTAAGCAGACATGTACTAATATAAAAGCACCTAACAAAGCACTCCGACATTTGTGGTCTCTAATTTGCTTATAGCCTCGGTTTTTTCTGCAGCCACCGTTGTGTGTTCATTCAGTGATTCACAAAGATGAATGCTTTTAGTAGCGTGTTTGATTGCATTTCACACAAGGCTGAAGTGTCTTCATCTATAATATATCCTTTATTTCACATTATAGACCAGGTTAGGGAGGTTCATTTGATACTATTCATTCAAATTGTTTTCAGTAAAGTTTTTTTATTCTTTGTTTTTGGTTTGGTTTTGTTTTCCTGAAAAGGAGACTCCTTTCTTAGATCTCTTCCTTAATTTTTCCAGTTATGTTTAGTTCTGATAGAGCTGATTTATGGCACTTTTCTATATGAGCTCAACCAAGGATGCATCCCTGAATCATCCAATATTTTCTGTAATATTCTGTAATATTGGACAAAGGGGACTTAAAATGTGCACACTGTAGACATTAAAAATACAGTGCAGCACCTTGCCATTGTACAAATAACGTGAGAGCCCCTCTATCATAAGAACGACCTGACTGCCTTTGTCATGTGCTTCCATTTACAAAAGGAATTCCTTGCTGTGTGTGCTATGTGTTTTAGAAAAGAATGCTTGATACTATCTATATTTCATCCCACAAGGCCCCATCTGATCAGCTCAAGAGCAGGGAGGCTGAATCCAGCCCTGGAAAGTACAAGTCCAACCAACTATTGTGACTTGAAGTACCTAATTTAAGACTATGTGAAATATTGCTTTGCTTCTCAAAATATCTATCCTCTAAAAGTACCAACCCATTCAGTTGCCAAACTAATTTTTCATTTTGATGTCATCTTTTGGGAGAGTAAAAGTGAACAGTGCAAAAATGAAAGTTTTCCAAACACAAATGGAGCCAGAACTGGAGATTTTGATGTCGGGAAACATTACAGCCACGAAGAAATCGCAGAGCTGTAAAAAGCCGCGGAGGTTTTAATAGAGGAAAATACATTCTGTTACCTCTCTGTTTTTAGTAACTCAGCGACACAGAAGCTAACAGCCCTCTACGTGAGTGAGGGAGATAGATCGCTCTCCGCCACATGCTACCATCACCATTTTTGACAGTGAGATCTTTAAGTCAGTTTCTATTTCCGAGACTAAACTCTCCAACAAATAATATTAAGTTCAAGCATTTCATACATTAAAACTAATTCAAAACAAAGTAAGACAAGAGATTACAATACTTCGTTTTTACTTGAGGACACCTCGCATGCATTCAGCCGTAGATTATTGTGCCCTTTTTAACTTAATTCTATACTGTAAACTATCACTCTTTCGGAAATATACAATTTTATCAGAATTATAATTGTAGCCTAAAGATAAATTTAATTTAGTTGGGGCACCTGGGTGGCTCCGTCAGTTAAGCGTCTGACTTTGGCTCAGGTCATGATCTTGTGGTCATGAGTTCGAGCCCCGAGTCGGGCTCTGGGCTGACAGCTTCGGATTCTGTGTCTCCCTCTCTCTCTGCCCCTCCCCAGTTCATTCTCTCTCTCTCTCTCTCTCTCTCAAAAAAATAAACATTAAAAAGTTTTTTTTTAAACACATTTAATTTAGCAAATTATCAGACTGGATACTTATAATATTAATCAAGGAGAGAGGTGCCTGGGTGGGTGGTTCAGTCTGTTAAGCATCCAACTCTTGATTTCAGCTCAGGTCATGATCTCAGCTGGTGAGTTTGAGTTCCACGTTGGGCTCTGTGCACAACCTGCTTGGGATTCTCTGTCTCTCACACTCTTTGCCTCCCCCCAACTTGCTCTCTCTTGCTCTCTGTCAAAATAAATAAACAAACAGTAATATATATACATATACGTTATATAAATAAACAGTAATATATATTATATATATAAATCAAGGAATATATATATATACATATACATACATATATATGTGCGTGTATGTACATGTATATATAAATCAACGAGGACCCGAGTTAAGTACAACTTTGCTCATTCCAAAACAATCTACTCAGGCCAGGCTTCCCTCTATTGGTCTGGATAGCCATGTGTCAGCAGAGCTGTAGGAGCCATTATCAGGGAGGACAATGAATCAGAGGGTTAATAGAGTTCTACCCTCTGTCCTCTCCTAGTCTTCCTTTGTATCCATTCCTTGGTGACCTCATTCAGTCTCCCCCCTTTCAACACTGTCCGTGCATTGATGCCCCGTACCTGACCCTGCTCCACACTTCTAAGGTCTTAGTCCAGCCTCCTAATAAGCAGCTGCTTTGGGTGGCCAGTAGGCACCTCACTGAACATATTTGAGACAACTCTTGACTTGTCCCTGGACATTTTCCACCCCCCTTCTAAGTCAATGGGACCGCCATCCACCCACTTACCAAAGTCATCTTGCAGCCTTTATTTCTTTCACCTCCTACTTCCAATTAGATGGTAACAACTCAGTATTCTACTCCATTATCTGGGTGAATATGGATACTCCGGAGTCATTCCGCCAAAGCCTGTCACCTGGATCGCAACGACAGCTTCTGAAAAGTCCCACTGTTCCCACTACCATCCATTCTCATTTCAGTAGCCAGAATGATCTTTCTCAAAATTAAACAAAATCACGTTACTCCTTTGCTTTAAAAGCCTCCAGTGACATCCAACTACATTTAGAATAAATTTCAACGTCCTCATCATTGCACGTAAGACATAACATCATCTGGCCCTTACCTAATTCTTTAGCTTTGTCTCCTCTCTTTCTGATTCAGCATTCACTGTTCAGCATTCTCCCATTCCACCAGACATCTTAATTTCTTCACACTCCAAGCTTGCTCCTGCCTTTCTGCCTGCAACACTTGTACCTTGGTTCTGGACATGGCTCCCTTCCCCTCTTTATTCAGATTGCTGCTTCAGTGCCACCTTCTCATAGAGCCATTCTCTGACCACTCTGTCTTAACTAAGGATCCAGACCTATGGGCCCTGACACACGCTATCCCCATGCCCTGTTTTATTTCCTTCATGGTATCCACAACCGTCTGAAATTTAAAATATTTACAGTACACACATCTAGAATATTTACACAGCTGTTTCCTTAGCAGTTGTAAGATTCAGCCAACTACAATGGCGGCACCGTGAGAACAGCAAGTCCACCTTGTTCAGAGTTGCCCCTGTTCCCAGAAGGCGCCCAAAAAAGATTTTTGAATGACTAAGTTCGAAACCCTCATTTACATAAAAATACTCATTCAGTATTTATACATACTGATTTCTCCACTTCTTTTCACAAAGGATTTGAAAGCTTTAAGCAAAAACATATACAAGAGAGGTCAAAAATAAAAATCTAGCACCAAAGAAAAATATATTGGGGGAAAAAAAAAGGAAGACACTCAGTTACAACATTATCATGAGAAAGTAGCAAAGTAAGAAAGGACACTGTGCATTAAGAGTCCAAACTTTTCCTAAGATTAAATTCTAAATGAAAGTTCTCTAGGGAGCTTTCACACAGTAAAGGACAATGTCCACAGCAATATTTGTAAAGCAAATGCAATGGTCCTTTTCAAATGGCTGTTTCTTTGATAATGGCCAAGGGCCCAAATTAAAATGCAATACAATGAAGGGGAATCATTAAGGGGCTGAGTTAATACGCTCCAAGAATATAGTATTCTGGTGTCCTTACTTGAACCTAGAAATGACTCTCATCTAGAAAATTCACCTAATAACATAGTCAGCATTGTTTACTGCTAAGAATTAAGGTGATTTCAGTAATTCAATGAAAACTTGACATTAAAGAAGTGGGGTGAGAATATAAACACGCCTGTATTTATAGTGCTCCAACTGGAAAGCCCTCCATCTGCTGGGCAGGGTGTTATCCTACATTCGCCATGTCCCTGGAAGAATGCTTGTTATTTTCTCTTATCAATATTCTTCCAAATATTTTTCTATTCCCCATTAAAGCTTGCTCGTGGGACACCTTTTTCTGTTAAATCCTTTTTTTTTTAATTTTTTTTAAATGTTTTATTTATTTCTAGGAGAGAGAGAGAGAGACAGCGTGAGCAGGGAGGGTCAGAGAGAGAGGGAGTCACAGACTGAAACAGGCTCCAGGCTCTGAGCTGGCAGTCAGCACAGAGCCCGACGCGGGGCTCGAACCCACGAACCGCGAGATCATGACCTAAGCGAAAGTCACTTAACCAACTAAGCCACCCAGGCGCCCCTGTTAAATCCTTTTATACCATTTCTCTTCTTGATCTGTAGTCTATCTTCAGTCTTAGTTTACTTACCTATAATATTGTTTAAATAACTATCATTACTAAAACTGTTAAGAAATATCAAGAGTTGCCATGTACTTTATCTTCTCAAAAGTGAAATACAAAATCATTATCACTACAGATATTGTGTCAACTATGGTGACCTTCAGGAGTTGACACAGAGCAGAACCAGAATTTAATTAGAGTCATATTAAGTGTTCCTTTGACAATATCTTAATGGGGTCTAACTTTAAAGGCAATTTTTTGGAAAGTCTTCAATAAGCCTCAGGTGAAAGCTGTGGTCATTTCTACTAGGATCCCCTCCATAATGGGTCATTAAGAAACAGGGGCGCTTGGGTGACTCAGTCAGTTAAGCGTCTGACTTTGGCCCAGGTCATGATCTCATGGTCCATGGGTTCGCACCCTGCATCGGGTTCTGTGCTGAGAGCTCAGAGCCAGGAGCCATTTTGGATTCTGTGACTCCCTCTCTCTGCCCCTCCCCAGCTCGTGGTCTGTCTCTCTCTGTCTCAAAAATAAATAAACATTTAAAAAAGATTTTAAAAAAGAAAGAAAGAGATAAACATCCACAGTGGGGATGCCTGGGTGGTTCAGTCGGTTAAACAGCCTCCTCTTGGTTTGGGTTCAGATCATGATTTCATGGTTCATGGGATCGAGCCCCATATCAGGCTCTGCACTGACAGTACAGAGCCTGCTTGGGATTCTCTCTCTCTTCCTCTCTCTCTCTGCCCTTCCCCTGCTTGTGCTGTCTCTCTCTCTCTCTCAAAAATAAATAAAAGATACACTCAAAAAAAAAAAAGAAAGAAAAAGTGTTTCTCACTTTTTCTCTGTGAAATTGTTTCTCGTATACATGTTAAAACCAGGATCCTTTGAAGGATAAGTTTCTGCGATTCTGTGATTTGGGCGCTGGTGGAAACACATCCTGGTATTTACAGACACTGAATCTCTCCTTCCAGCAACAGACTTCCTGGTAAAACTGAGACCATTTTAAGGTTGCTGCAGAATCGCCTCCAAAACACTCACCATGCGCCCCCCCAGACACAGAATGGCAAGCAGCGTCCTCAGCACCCCTCGCGACTTCGCCAAGGGCAGCGGGACAATGACAAGAAGCGTGTACTTGGTGCCAGGCAGGGAGGCTTTAGAATGTTGCCGGGATAGGGTGAGGGGCCGTCACAGTCATGTGTCCCCAAGAGAAATATCCCCTTGTATTTTTCATTCTGCTGGCACTGGGAATCAAAGAATGCATTGCTAATTGCTATTGTTCATAGGATTTTTTTGTGGTTCACAGCCAGATGACCACCCTTTGCTGAAAAGCTCATTGTATCAGGTTTGCTCAGCCCCTTTCCAGGATATTTTGTGTTCTTTCCGTTACTGCAGACCATTGTGTCCCCCTCCCCCACCAACATTTTTTGCTATCACATTGCTCGATGATTCTAATACAAGCCATCAATAGAAATACTTCCTCACGATGTAAACATAGAATTCCAAGGAGCAAAGTACCCTCCTTAACGTAAGTTGTCTGACGGCTTATCTGAATGGTCCGCGGCTGCTGTGGTAACGCCCTGATTCCCCTGCCTGTTAAGCCGCAGAATTCCCAATTTCCGACTGAAGTCCAAATCTAATCCAAAATCCACTTGACATCTTACAACTATTAGGTTTTCTAATAATCCTGCATACCCACTTCTAGAGAAAGTACATGCCAATCTACCCGTTTAATGCAAAACCAAGCCTCTACCTTGTTCTCAGAGACCAGAGCCCAGGAAGTCACTTGAATTTTCCCTTTATGGTGCTGTCTTAGCCATAATAGAGACAGACGCACATATAAAAGAGAAGACAATTTTCCCCAGACACTTCCTGTCTGAGAACTAATACAGTCTAGCGTGGCCTGTACACTGAATCAAGGGTTCACCCCGAATCTCTGGGTCATCATAAGTTGGCCTGTAGAATGGCACTTGCCCTCAAACTCAAATTTCTCTTTACACCCCAGCGTGACATAAATGAACTGACTCATCGTTTCAAAAGATCTGAAAGCACTTTCAAATAGAGATTGTCCCTTTAAAAAAAAAAAGTGTCCAGTTTCCCAATTTCCACGAAACGGTGCTATATTCATTTGCTATGTTCATTCCGTGTGCATAGGGCCAAACTAGTAGCTGATTAGCTCACGATTGCCAGCAGAAACCGTGTTCAGTTGTGGTTACACGGGAGGAGGCCAAGGCTGGATTTTGGTTAAGGAGCCTCGGTCTTTTGGAAGCAGGACCCTGAGCGGCCAGAAACGAACCCGGCCCCCCGGCCTCGGGAGCCTGCGGTCCGTGCCGGGTTCACAGGCCGGGTTCCGAGCACGTTATCGCGCCCCGTGGGACACGGTGGGCTGGGGGGTGGGGGAGCCCGAATGCCAGGCCTGGGGGACTTGGCTGCCCCGCAGCCGTCCCCCTGCGGATCCTGGCAGCGGCTTCGGGGCCAGGCCAGCCCGCACAGGTTAGGGCGCACGGGCTTCTCCGGGGGGCTCCCCCGGGCTGGCTCCTCCGTGCCAACTGGAGTTAGAGGCAGAAAAGGCTGTTGTTGAAGCCCAAGAGAGTCCTTTTGTGCCAAGCCACCATCCGACCTCTTTTGTCTCTCTCAAAAGGGAAGTGACGGCGGCTGGCTGGTCTGAGGCCAGGCGTCCCTACAGGGCTGGTCAGATGACACGTTCCTTCCCCATGGCAGTTTCGACCACAGTGGATGGCAGTGAACCCCCTCCCCCAGGACGCATCTTCTGGGACCACCACCACCGGTGGCTTTCTCCAGGGGGCCGCGAGGTGACAAATGCATGTTGCAATCGTTACATTATCCGCCACCAGAAACTAGTCACCCTGCGTTTCAGATCCGTCTCTCCATCATGTATGATTAAGTGACAGCTAATGAAACACCAGAGTTGGGACAAATAGGAACAGAGAGGCAGGAAGACGGACTGCCTACTTGGCAGCTGCACCAAAATGTGCCGGAAAACTGAACTTGCATCACAACGGTTGAAAAACAAGAAGAAAAAAATCGGGGGGGGTTTGTCCACTGATTGCCAGTAACGGTGCTTGGCTGGGAATGAATGCGCCGTGGAAAGGCTCAGGGGCCTCGCACACAGCCTCTCCGTTTAGTTGGAGGCGAGCACTGCATTTTACTCCTTTTAAAAATCGCACATATTAGGAAAGAACTGCAATAATAAAGCTCTTCTTGGAACTTTGGAAACTATAGCCCTGCACTTTTCAGGTTCTTGCATCCTCTATATTTTAGTGAGCAACCATCCATGAATCACTTGTGAATCACTATGTTTTGGTGTTTTTGTGGATCCTAACCTGGCTTCCCAATATTTGGTCAAAATCTTTAGTAGCTTAAATGGAAGAAACACGTCTTTCCCACGGGTTCTCAGATACTTTCAACAAGTATCTTGGATACCTTCTTAGATTATATTAACTTCCCTCCTTAGCCTTCTGCTTCTTTGGCTAAATACCCCCATAAGGTCATCACTAGAAGGCATAAGTGTGAATAATCCCCATTATGGGTCCATTCTACATTGCCGCCCTTGGGACCCCCATAGAAAAAGCACGGGTACCAAATACAAGTGACCGTTCATCGTTAGCATGTGCGGTAAAAGCAGGAATATAAATACCGCTGTAGTCAGACCTTCAAGACATCTGAGACATGATCATTTAACAAATAGGTTTGTAATCATAGTTATTAGTACGGGAGACAGTGAGACCTGAGCTGGAGTTTTTCTAATTTACTACCTTAGCGACTTTGCATCAATTTCTTAACTTCTTGGTGCTTCTTAAAATGGGATGATAATAATGCCGGCGATGATTACTGTTACTATTATTATTCGGGGGAAGAGTTAGTGAAACAAGGCTTATACCTGGTGTAAGACAGCCGCGTCTGTTCCTAGGAAAACCTCATGACCATAGCGCTAATTTGTGTTACTTCTCCAAACCACAAAGAGATCCCAGATGTGTCTTCTTAACCTGCCTCACGACCCCAAGCTCAGAGCGACAAATGACTTGCGGGCGTGATGAAGGCCTTGCTTGCATGAGACAAGCCATACTCTACTGTTATTGGCAAGCATTCTATCCATTCTTGAATATTCTACAAGGGTACTGATTACCGAACATGTGTCAGGCACCTATCTCCAAACAAGGCAGAAGCGCTGCCCTCCCAGAATTTAGTCTCGTTGTAGGAAAGAGACAAGCAAGGGGCCAAATTGAGGAGCAGGAAATGTCAGAGGGTGGGAACCACTCCGCAGAGAATAAAATGGAAAGAAGAGGTAGAGCTGCCTGAGGAGGTGAGGCTCTGATTGGGTACGTGGTATTTGGTGACAGGAACCCACCCTGAGGAGTGTGGGTCAGAGGAGAGAAAGTCTAGGGCAGCCGGAGGAGAGAGCCCATGGGAGAGGACGGGACCCCCTTTCTGGAAAGACCTGACTGGCGCCTTGAGGTCGCATCTGAATGTTTAAGGCCTCTATCTTTCTGCTCCTAAGTTCCGGCTCAGCCACTGTCAACGATCCTTTATTTTTCCAACGGTCAACTAGTTTATCTCCTGAGGGGCAATTCACCTTGCTTTCCTGAAGTGTTCACAAAGATGTTTTTAACCTGTTGACAAGAAGAAGAGGTAATTAGAAAAGGATCTGGCTCTTAACAAAACAAAAGGCACATCATGACTGTGACCGTATTAAATCCTTAGCAGTCGCTTAGCAAACCAGCCACCCGATCTAGCAATTCCACTTCAGGGTGTTTATCTGAACAAAATGAATACACCAATGTGAAGAGATGTATGTAACACTCTGGGCCTTGCAGCATTATTTACAACTGTGAAGACACGGTGGTGTACATATGTGTGCATATATACACACGTATATACACGTATACAATAGGATATTACTCAGCTATAAGCAAGAACACAGTCTTGTCATTTGTGACAACATGGATGCACGGACAGGGCATTCTGCTGGGTGAGATAAGTCTGAGAAAGACAAAAACTGTATGATCCCACTGATATGTGGGTTCAAAAAATTTAAGAAATGAACAAACAGAACAAAACAGAAACGACTCTCAGATACCTGGGAACAAATGTTGGCTGCCAGGGGAGGGATGGGTTAGGGGTGGGTGAAACAGGTGAAGGGGATTAAGAGGTACAAGCGTCCAAGAATAAAATAAGTTAAGTCATGGGGATGTAATGTACAGCACAGGAAATAGAGTCAATGATACTGTAATGACTTTGTCTACTTACAGATGGTAACGAGACTTATCATGGGCTTCCTTTAATAATGTATAGAAATATCAAACCACTCTGATATATACCTGAAACTAATAGAATATTGTATGTCAATTATACTTCAATAGAAAAAAAAATTTTTAAGTCTGGGTCACAAATAAAATTACGGGGAAGCCTTGAAATATGAGTGAGTAGGGACGCCTGGGTGACTCAGTCAGTTAAGCGTCCGACTTCAGCTCAGGTCATGATCTCATGGTTTGTGGGTTTGAGCCCTGCATCGGGCTCTGTGCTGACAGCTCAGAGCCTGGAGCCTGTTTTGGATTCTGTGTCTCCCTCTCCTTCTGACCCTCCCCTGCTCAAGCTCTCTCTCTTTCTTAGAAATAAATAAAACATTAAAAAAACTTTTAAAAAAAGAAATGATGAGGGAGTAGATTGTGCTAGAATTATGTCCAGCGTGTGTGTGTGCCTGTGTGTGCTGCGTCTTCATTAGTTGTTTGACCTATTCAGACTGAAATAGGCACAAAGCAAGAAAATTCTAGAGAAATCAGAAAACATGAAAATTTGATGAGCTTTTGCGATATTTCTAAGAAACAATTATATTAATAAAATCAAATTGGCTGGGATCCAAAAGCATTTTAAAGTTCCAGAACAAATGTCTAAATGTCTGTCTATCACTGAAGGGATTGTGGATATAGGACAGTAACCAAATATGGTCTATCCATACCCTCTTACTTTACAGGAGAGGAAACTGAGGCCCAAAGAAGTGACACAGTTGGTCGCAGTTCACACAGAGGCAGTGGTAAAATCAGACCCAGAATTAATTTGCTCTATCTCCTGACCCATTACTCTGAACTCCATTCTAAATTTAAAAATATAATGCATGTTATTGGGGCCAGAGTAATATTAGAAGAGATTAAAGTAGTATAAAACTATCTTCCCTCGCCAGGTGCCTTCCTAAGCCTGACATTCCGCTATTAGGTAAGCGCTCGTTGGGGAAACATATTTCCCAGTTGGTCTGCTGTTCAAAGGGAAGTAGTCATGGAGATGTCCTTCCCGACCAGAGGCAGCAGGCCACATCTAGCTGGGGCAGAAGAGAGCGCCCTAAGGGGTCCTGGAGCCGAGTCCCCGCAACAGCACCCCAGGGTGGGGTGCAGTGGCTGGAGGACGGCTCGAGAGAAAGGCAAGGCGGGGTGGGTGACAGGGCCGAAGTGAACGCCAGCCGCGTCCCCAGCCCCCCGGTTTGCTGGGCTCTGCTTCGGCACGGAGCCTGCCCTAATAGGCAGCAATTTCAACATCGCCGTTCATAAACCAAAAATGCAAATTAAAAAAAATATCTCATTCATCAAGTAACATGTCTAATCTGAAAACTGACATCGAGGTTCTTAGGAAGCCGCTTTGGGAAGAATTTCCTGTTGGTCTCAAAAGACCCTGAAACCTCGTTAATGACCAGAAATTCGCCTGAAAGAGAGAAAGCGGAGGAGAGGGAGCAAGGGTAGGAAAAGACCCTAAAAGGGCTGCTTACTTTAGGAAAAGTCACGGCGCTCAAGACAAGTAGCCCCATTGAAGTAGAACTTGACATTCCACCCTTTAAAAATCCCAACAAAACGCCCCATTGTTATTTGTTGTTTTGCTACGATTAATAGACAAAGCAATTGTTAGGCAAGACCAGAGCTGCCCTGTCGGCACATAGTCCAGGTTCTTAGGAGTAGGCTCAGGGGGGCTTAAGACGTGTGGGTGGCTCACCCCAAGGTCATTCTCAGGAACAGGTAAATAAGGGTTCCCGATCAGCCTCAGGTTAATTAAGTGGCGACTGTAATTGAATTGATCCAAGGACAGTGAGAACAAGGCTGCTCTGGAATCCTCCACGGAGCAGTGGCACCGCACCACTCCCAGCTCTGCCAGGGCCACCTCCCCCCTCCGGCCTCCTGTCCCCACCCGAAGGCCAGCAGTGTGTTTAGGAAGGGAGACCGTTACAGCTACGTCACTGAGTTGGGTGGGCCCGATGTCTGCTGGGGTCTTTAAGCATGACACAGAACAGCAGGGATCTTCAGCCCCACTCTTTCCCCCATGTCTATTGTTATCTTAATACCTTCCTTTTCTCCTGGACTCTTTAATTATGCAAACCGCAGGCTTTCTAAGGCTGGTTCTCCATTACATGTCAAAACAGGGCTTATACAGCACAAAAGAAAGAACCGATCACACTGAGAAGTTAATAGTTAACCTGGATTTAAACCCATCATCAACCAGGGAACATGAAGGACCCCACGTCCATGGCAACATCCGACTAAAATAGCGCCTCTCCCCTAAGACGTATTTTGCCTGACTGCGCTTTTAAATGCTACACAAGGGGAATTGTGACCATTGCTTGGGATGGCTCAGGAAAAGACATCCTATAGGGGGCAGAGCAACTGGGGCCTGGATACCGGAGGACAGGTCAGGACTGGGGAGAGCGGCCTGGCCCTCCTTGGTGTCAAAGAGTATGGCCAGGGTTTCCCAGCAGGCAGGCAGGCGGGTGACCTGAGGCCAGGTGCCTTCCATGCTCTGGCGGTAGCGATGAGTGGTAGCCACTCAGAGTTGGCCACCGGCCATGCCGTGGTTCTCCAGGACAAGTGGAGGTGTGAGTCTGGGCAGGAATACAACTTCCATTCCAGGAACACACACAAAAACAGGTCGGACCCAAGGTGCTCCAGAGATCAGACCAATCTGATCCCCTGAGAATCCTCTCCAGTTAACAACACATCCAGACTCTTCTTGGAACTGAGAAGGCACTGATTGTACTGAAGTTTTAATCTGTAAACCGTCGAATCTATCACTATTAGCTTTGTGTCTTCCTCAATTGCTTCAATTCTTCCGAAGTCATTATCCTTCCAGAGACTCATGTACTATTCTCCTTTCTGCTAATTTTTCTATGAATTTTTAAACATATTTGATTTTAATTTTCTTTTCATACACAGGATAAGATGTGGATCTAAATTAATTTTTCTCTAATGTGCCATATCTCAAAATCATATATCAGTTAATCCACCCCCACTCTTCTGTAGCGCCTGCTTTACTGTGCATTAAATCTCTACTCATAACTTGGTCTGTTTGCACTCATTTCACAAACACACAGAGGCCTCACCCAAGTGGCGGGAACTGTTCTCACTGCTGGAGACACAACAGTGAGCCACCAGGCTGAAATGTCTGAGCAATTCTGGTTGGAGGAGACAACAGACAAATCAACAAACTATGTAATCTATCAGATAGTCAAAAATTCTATGAAGAAAAATCAAACAAAGAAGGGGAATGGAGACTTCCAGCCAAGGTGGGCTAGGTGCAATTTAAAGTCAGGTCAGGGAAGACCTCCCCAAGGTGGAGACACGTGACAAAGACCAAGGGGTCACAGGCACATGAGGGAGCCATGTTGCAGCTGACGGAAAGCAAACACAAAGGCCCTGAGGCATGGCATGTTCAGATTACTCACAGAGGCCATGGTGTCTGGACCAGGTGAAGAAGAGACGTGGTAGGAGATGAGGTCAGAGGTGAGGTGGTCGGCAGTTCAGGTAGACGGCCTGTATGGACATTGAAAGTCACCCTGAGTAGATGGTGGATCTGTTTCCTAGGGAAGCCCTATCAAATTACCATGACTTGGAGGCCAAAAGGCTGAAACAAAAGCTTTGGCATGTTGGTTCCTTCTGGAGGCTCTGAGGGAGACTTTGCCCCATGTCTCTCTGCCAGCTTCTGGTGGTTAAAGGCAATCCTTGGCACTCCTTGGCTTGTAGACTCGTCACCCCAACCACTGCCTCCATCTTCAGGTGGCTTCCTCCCCCTTGTGTGTCTTTCAGTATCACTTCCTTGTCTCTGTCTTCTAAGGACACTGGTCACTGGATTTAATGGTTTTTGTTTTTTTTAGTTCTAGGAGAGAGAGAGACAGCGTGAGCAGGGGAGGGTCAGAGAGAGAGGGAGTCACAGACTGAAACAGGCTCCAGGCTCTGAGCTGGCAGTCAGCACAGAGCCCGACACGGGGCCCGAACCCACGAACTGCAAGATCATGACCTAAGCGAAAGTCGGACGCTCAACCGACTAAGCCACCCAGGCGCCCCATTGGTCACTGGATTTAAATCCAGCCCAAATTTAAATCTGGGATGGTCTTTAACCAGATCCTTAATTTGATCACATCTTTAAAGATCTTATTTCCACATGCATAGATATTGGGGTTAGGACTTAGACCTATCTTTTGGGAAGACACAATTCAACCCAGGACAGATGGGCAGCCTTTGGAAGTCTTTGAACCCAAGAGGGAAAAGATCTGATATCAGTTGAAAGGATCACTCTGGCTGCTGTGTGGACATGCATAAGAGGGTCAGGGCAGAAGCAGAGACCAGTTAGGAGACTGCACTGGTCATCCAGGTGACAGATGGTCCAAAGTAGTGGAAATAGTAATTATGTAAAAGGTAGAAATCTTCGTTATAGAACAGGTTGATTCTGATCACTTAATCAGTCTCACTGATTTAAATTGCTATATATTTTTTTACTGCTATCAAACCATTTTGATTGCTCTTTCTCTATGTTTTTAAATATCTGATAGTTAATCTTCCCTTCTTCCTTTTCCTAGTAAGAACCTATTTTCCTTTTTCCTAGTACGAAAGAACTTGTTAATTTGCATGAGAATATTTTATCTTCTCATTCAGCTACATATATGCGTATAGATATATATAGTTTATAGATGATTGATTGATAGATAATGTGTCAGTATAGTCATCTTTTATTATCATTTTTAATATTTTAAAAAATGTTCTTTATAGGAACTACGGACACCTCAATAGGTCCATTCCCAAGGGTTTCTTCGCAAGCAGAGAGGGATTGATATTGTGATCAGGATATCACATATGCTGGTGGCTGCTGATAATTAGCAAAGCTATTAATTTTGGTATGGTTATTTCAGATCAAGCATTTTATTGAATCATTGTATTAAGCCTGATTATTTTTGCTGACCTCTCTGCATATTCTGGTTTTCCATTATGTTAAGTGCAAATAATGATCTTTTCTCTCTTCCCATTATCATACCTCTTTATTTTTTCATGTCTCATTGCATTAACCAGAGTTTTCAGAAAGCTATTAAGAAACCATCCTTGTTCCAATTTTTAAACAGAATTTAATTTGTCTATCCATTAGGCACACTATGGGCTCCTATTTTCCACAACTTTATCATGGTAAAGAGGTAGCCTCTATTCCTAATGTTTTAATATTTTGACGAACATTACTAAATGTTATCAAGTGCCTTGTAGACATTTATCTGTTTAAATTCAACCTACTGACGTCGTTTGTTGTAGGAGTAAAATGCTCTCATGTTGAATCCTTGCCTTGAGCCACATCGCTTACAGAAATGTCCTTTAGATTGGCTCAGAGAAACATTTCAGGGTGTTCGTTTTTGCATTTCTTTGTTTCTTGTTAAAATTAGGCAGCTGCTTCATTTTGGTGACGACCTCCTTAAAATCAATATTCTCATACCACATCTGCCATATTTTGATGATCATGGCACCCTGGGAGAGGATCTTGGGGAGGACTGCCTACCCATGATTTTTACGAACACTTCTGGAAAAATCACTATAGCTTTCTGTATCAACATCAGTACAGAAACGTGCCTGTGAAATGGCTCTGATGACTCCTAATGCTGTGGTATCTCAGTCCCGGTCTCCTGGGAACTAAGGCAACTGGTAGATTGCATAGCATCTTACAGTGGAAAAGCCTTCTCCACATACATTATCACACAACAGCATAAAACTGTGCCCATTTTTACAAATGAGGAATCTGACCAAGAAGATTAGGAACCTACATAAGGTCATCTGACAGAGCGAGACAGCTGAAGGCAGACCTTGAGCTGGCACGTCCTGATGCAGACTCAGGGCCCTCTCGATGCACCACGCTGAGTCCAACATCTACAGCACAAACAAAGGCTACAGGAGCAGCATCTTCTCTGCGGAGAGGCTGAAAAAGGCTCTTCTGGAAGTTCCATGCTCCCGGTGCCACTTCCCAACCGCCATCGGCCCCCCGCTTGTGTGAGCCCCTTGCTCCTTTGACGTTCAGGCCTGACCCTCCTGCGCTGTGCCGTCTGCAGACCCTGCCACCGTGCCATGCTGGTTTCAGCACCCAGCTCACAGGCTTCCTCTCCATCCCAGGTCCTCGTGATCCGGGTGATCTCCATATCCCTACGGGAGGCCCACCGACGACATCTCCTCTCACTTTCTGGATGTGTTCAGTTCTATCGATCATTTGACATCACTTCAGCCTCCTAGGCTCACGGCCTCACTGTGAACCTTCGGAGGACCTCTCCTGTGCAATACGCTTCTCACCTGTCACCCCTTGTCCAGGCTGTCCCTTGTCCCGTCTGCCCTGGCCCGTCCCTACACAGACTGGGCCACGTGGCTGGTCCTTCATACAGTCTGAGACCTTTCGTCGGACTCCCATGCATCTCAAGGGCAGCTCTTAGGGGGTGAGGGATGGGGTGGGAGCCAGTGAAGCTGGAGGAGGAAGGAGAACCAGAAAGCTCTGAGGAGCTCTCTCATGCTGAGGTCCCGTGGCCTGGGGGATCTAGCAGAGTTTCAGGTTGGAAAGAGGGGTGCCTGTGTTTCTGATGAGTGTACTTCATCCACAGGAGGACCGCCAACCGCTCCAGCCCCAGCCCTGGGTTTGTCTTTGTGCCTCAAGCCTCCACTCTGGCTCTGCCCTCCCGCGTAGGTCTCCTCTCTCACTCCCTCTTCTGGTGTCCCGTGTGGCGTCTTCCAGTCCCCAGGCGCCATCACTCCACTCACGTACCGCCCTCACCGGCCGGCCATCATCCAGAACCTCAGCGGACCCCTCGGCCAGCACCATCCGGGTCTGGGCTCTGTCCTGCTCTCGGCCTGGTCCCTTGCCATCCGGCTGTGCCTCATTTCCTGCCACAGGGAGCCCCCTTCAAGCTCCTACATTGGTCCAAATTGGTCTGGTCCCTACTAGGCTTCAGAGCCAGTTTACAAAGAACAAAGGCCAGTTAGTCTCTAACTCCGCAATCATTCAAAGTTTAGTCTTTAAAACGCAGAGATTTTTCTGCTTCATCTGCCCACAGCTCAGCAACTGTATTTCTACAGCTATTGTTATTCTATTTCTGTTCCTAATTGCTATTATAGAAAACCGTGCCTAGCTGCTGCTTTGGGAGTTGCCAATCTGTGGGCTCCCTTCAAATGTAAATGTGTTATGCAAATGTCCTGTGGGGCTGGGAGTGGGATGCTGTGGTCTTCCCTGGATTGAGACAGGAAAAGAATACTTTCTGGGATGGCTGAGAAATAGAAGACAATTCTCTCCCCTCCTGATTTAAATACACACTGTTCTGAGACGTTCCTGTCTCCAACTTCCTCTCCCACTCCAGCAGCTGAATTTAAAATACTTGCTACAAAATACTTGCTGCTTAACTGTTTCATGGTCACTCCCTCTGGGGACACAGGCATGCTGGCCCACTGAACTCTCTCCCCTGAGGATGCTCAGTGTGTTGGGAGTAAGGTAGACGCTACTAGAATCTGGGACCTTCATTTTTTTTTTAATATGGAAACTCACCTCTCTAAAATACTGCATTGAAATGGATCCGTCACTGTGTCATCAGCAAGTCCTTAAAACAGCGCTGCTCATGGAGCCGGCGCCATTCAGAGAGCAGTTACAGGTCACTGAAAAGCAGCTGTTAAGAGTCAGCGAAGGTACCCTCTTCCCAGGAGGTCTCTGACACTGGAGCATTGGGGCTGTCACCAGAACTTTCTGCGTCCCAGCTCTGCTGGCTCCTGTGCCCCCAGCTGCCCTTCCCGCCTCCCCTCCATCCTGGTTCATCTCCCTGGTGCCCACCTTCCCCGCTTCCCACCATCACCAGGGGCAATGTGGTCCAAAAGAAAGTTCTCAGCTTCTGAAGTACCGAGTCCTCAGACCCACTGGGGATGTTGACTTGGGACTCCCCGTGCTGTGCCAGGCCCTCTTCTACCTACTTGACACTATTTATTTACCTGCTCTGAATTCAATCCGTAGCTTCTGTGATCGTTATTGTACATGAACATTGCTGATGTTTCCAAAATGGCGGTGTGGGGGCGGAAGTTACTGCAAATGCATAGAATGTATCCTGTACAATCTAAAGTGAATTAAGTGCTAAACCACATGGGTGGGTGGAGGGGGGGCAAATCAGAAAGTGCTGGGGAAACGGCCCGAGCCCATGGTGTTCAGCTGTTTGTTTTGCACGCTGTCCTATTATTTAATATTCCCTGGAGCTCCACTCTATCATTCTGATCTCCAGAGGAAGAAAGGGGAACGAACCCTTCGCTGGAATATCATTTATGTTCTCAAGTGCTAAAAATGCTTTAAAGTGCAATTAGCTTAGTTAAGAGGCAGAGTTTATATAGTTCTGTGCCTGCCTTATAGGGTCACTGGGCGGATAACGGGGTGGGTAATATACATCTGTGCTCTGAGCACAGTAGGAAGAAAACCTCTGTGTAAATTCAAAGTGGCTTTGTAATTATCCAGCAAGATAAGAATCTGATCAAAGGGAATCACTCTGATCTATGCAGTCGCAGCATGCTTGGCCTTTTTTTTTTTTTTTTTAGGTTTAATAACATATTACAAATTGACACGTGTTTGTGAACATGATTTATGGTCCAATTAGATCCCTCAGAAGGTGCCATATGAATGCCAGTTACTTCTCTCCTTTCCTGATGTTCATGACAGATTTGCCTAATAGTTTCTGGTACTGTAGCAGTCTTTGTCATGTTCCTTTCAGGGAAGAAAGGGCTCACTGACTAGCATAAAGCATAAGTTTGCCCCAAATTGTGAAAAACAAATACATTTACATGCCAGACTCAAAGCCCCACTTTTTAACTTTGCTACTGGAGCCAGGTCCTTCCCTCTACCTCCCCTCGCCACCCCTCTCCCTCCCCCCGGGCCTCTCTGAGATCTTGCAGACACATGACTTGCATTGGCACAGAGCTGCACCAAGGCCCTGAGGAGCCCAGGAAGAATTCTGCAACAGTCTATGAGCCAAGGAGACTCTCATTGGATGGCCGACCTCACTCCCCAAGAGGGAAACATTAGCTTACAAGAGCTACCCTTATAGACCTGCTACCAATATAGCAACACCAGGTCCCCGCTGCAGCCTGCTGTATACCCAACACACTGCACTGGGGGACCAGACCCTCCACTGCACAGAAAACTCCGTTATACTCAGAAACATGTTCTGAACTGCAAACCCTTATTTGGACCACAAAAACTCTTTGATGGTTTTGCCTATAGAGTCAATAAAAAAAGGTGGGAAACTTTGTCACATTAGGCACACATTTTCTTCTGGCAATATCTGGAACTAAAGACCCAGAGTAAGGTTAAAAACGACATTCTCACTGAAACAGTTTATGAAAAGCCTATTACCTAGCAATTTCGTATTTGAATGTAATTATGTTAATGTTATTAGCACATTATGAATGGTACTAATATGATTATTGTTTTGTGTGGTATTACAGGAAATTAATTTAAATGGATTTACATATTTTCCAATAAGGGGCACTGCTAACATGGATAAATAAGAAAGGTGACATTTCTTTGAAACAAAACTAAACAGTAAGAGAAAGCTGGGTTGTGACTTCATTTGTAATACGAACTCAGCCATTATTGTGGCTCTTTTGTGAATGGAAATATTTTGCAATTTCAAACATGTTTTCCATGTTTAAAAGAGCAATCTGAATTGACCACTCCACACCTCTGGGGTGTTCCTCAGCCCATCCATTCTACAGTTGAGGGGCCTGACCAAGAAGGGATGAAACAAGGTGCCCAACGCTTAGGTCATGATCTCGCGGTTTGTGGGTTCGAGCCCCGCGTCGGGCTCTGTGCTGACAGCTCAGAGCCTGGAGCCTGTTTCAGTCTGTGACTCCCTCTCTCTGACCCTTCCCTGCTCACCCTCTCTCTCTCTCTCTCCTAGAAATAAATAAAAAGAAAGAAAGAAAAAAAACCAAGGTGCCCAAGGTGCCCAAGTCACACCCAGAGTCTCAAGCAGCGCAATATTCAAACTGGAATTGCCTAGAGCTCAACACACACACCTAGATCACTGGGGCGTGCAGCTTTTTACATCAGACCTTTTCTACTTCTAATTAAATCATTAGAAAATTCTCTCTGAAAATTCTCCTCCCCGGGATTTTAGTGAAAAGAAATGCCTATCAAAGAGTCCAGGTTTGTGTCTGCATCCGGGAGGGAGGCCGACTTCTGCCCAGAGATTGCTCCCTCGGCGTTTCCTTCTCCTCCAGAGACGGTCTCCCAGACCTGAGCACCTGCTCTAGGGCATCGGAGCTCTGCTGCTGTACGCACCCAGTGCATACAGGAAACCAGCGGGCTGCACACGACCGAGTGTGCACTTGACCCACGCAAACAGTCGGTGCTGGCTGAAGTGGTTCAAAAGCGAGAGACAGAGAGGTCCCTGGGGATGGTCGGGAAAAGCTGCCCGGGGGCAGGATTTGGGCTGGGCATGGACACGTGAGCTCAGCTGGCCACTAGGACACTTGGGGCATTTGAGGTCAGGAATTTGCAAGGCGTATTCAAGGCAAACCATAAAAAATAGAGGGTAACAGTAGGTTGGTGACAAATTACAGATGACCTGTAGGCAAATGGCGGGAGTTGGCGGGTGGGGGCAGGCTTTTAAAAGCATGAATTTGACAAGAGGAGAAGCCGCCTGCTGTGCGGAAAGGGTTGGAGAAGGGAGGAATGGGAGTTAGGAAACAGGAGTCTTTTGCAAGTATCTAGGCCTGGGGTGACAAGGGCTGGGACATCTGGGAGTGATGACCACTGCCTGAGAAGGGGCGGTGTCTAATCTGACGCCGTAAACCGAAGCTTCCAGTCTCCAATTTTTGAGTGACACGTGCTTATGACGGGTGATTTGCTTTTAAACTGAAAAGTTCTTACGTCTGTGTACCTTCAGCGCAAATAGCAGGATCCTCTGAAATACTCGCTGACTGAATGCATGCGTGCAGGTGTGAATGAATGAATGAATGGACTACAATGAGGGGCGGTTGGAGTTAATTTCCTGACGAAGGGCAGGGACTCAGGGCATTCTGATCAGCATGAGGAAGCTTCGCCCTGGCCCTCTCGCAGGCTCTGTCCTGTTGCACAGGACCCAGCTGGTCCCCACACTTTTCCCAGGTGTTTCCTGCGGGGCCTTAGGGGACGGGCTTTCTTTCTGCACTGCGGGAAGACGACCGGCTTCTCTCCCCCAGTGCACTGGAGGTGGACATTGTTTGGGCCCATGGGTATTTTTTATTAGTCTTAAGAAATGTGAGGAAGCACAGTATCCAAGTACAGCATGAAATGATGATATGAATTCCTATGCTATGCGGCTGTTGAGAGGATTTAAAGATTTGACAAGTAGAAACCGTTGAGAGTAGTCACGGGTGTGTAAGAAGCACACACTGGCGGCTCTTGCACTTTCATCATCGTTATTAACGACCTAACAAGTTGCTCCGCCTACAAAATTCTAAATAATTTCATTCTAGGTACAGACTAAATAAAAACAGTTCCTCAATTGTATTTTCAGCTGTGCAGACTCTCCTGCTTGCCTTTATTTTATTTATTTATTTTTTTATTTAAATATTTTTATTTATTTCTAGGAGAGAGAGAGACAGTGAGCAGGGGAGGGTCAGAGAGAGGGAGACACAGACTCCGAAACAGGCTCCAGGCTCTGAGCTGGCAGTCAGCACAGAGCCCGACGCGGGGCTCGAACCCACGAACCGCGAGATCATGACCTAAGTGAAAGTCGGACGCCTAACCGACTAAGCCACCCAGGCGCCCCATCCTGCTTGCCTTTAAAACAACAGCTGCTTTTCTAAGTACCCAGGTGGTATGTTGGTGATTGAGGTTAACTAGTCCACCAGTGTTTTATTTTAGTGATTAAAAAAAAGAGGGGGGGCACCTGGGTGGCTCAATCAGTTAAGCGTCTGGCTTCAGCTCAGGTCATGATCTTGTGGTTTGTGAGTTCAAGCCCCACATCCAGACTCTGTGCTGGCGGCACAGAGCCTGGAGCCTGCTTCATATTCTGTGTCTCCCTCTCTCTCTCTGCCCCTCCCCCTGTGCTCGCTCTCTCTCTCTCAAAAGCAAATAAACATTAAAAAAATTTTTTTAAACCTAAGTTTTATATTAATATTTACCATAATAGAATGTTTCTCAATTTTGAATCAAAGATCAATGGCATAATATTTTGACTATTATACAGCTCACTTCTGCAAATAATAATTGGACCCATAAATCGAAATGAATATTGGTGTATGTATCCTTCATTATTTAGCATTAAAATCACTCTATCATTACTTTCTAATTATCTTTTCAGGAAAAAAAATAGTACTAGACCAATTCCTATAAAGTAATTTGTGTTTAATTGAATTAGTAGTTGTCTTTGATTAAAGTATTCTAAAGCCATTATGAAATGAACCTCTTATGTATATCATACTGGTGGATTTTTTTTACCTATGTTATCAAGATGGCTAGAAATATCAATTATAAGGTTTATGAATGAGAAGTGAAAATGGGTCCATTCTTCTCTTTCAGAAAAGTGGGTGAAAATAGAGGAAGCCGGGGTGGGGGGCAGGTAGGAGGAAGCCAGGCAGGGGCCGGTGCTGGATGAGTGTCTCGGATCTAAGAAAACATGCTCCCTCCCCACTCTCACATGCTCAGCCTACTTGCCTTTTCCCTAACATTTACTGATCACTTACTCCATGCAAGCAATTTGCAGAGGGCCTTGTGTGCATTACCTCTTAATTCTCAAAACGATCTCATGAATTAAGTACCTCCATGGCCCTCATCTCGCAGAGGCTCCCAGCTAGGCTGAGGCTGGCATCACACGTCAGGTTCCAAGGCTCAAGCTCTGAACCACCGCCTCTCCTGAGGGCCACATATTTGGGGAAGTTTCCCTCTCAGGCCGGCTACTCTATTTTAGGAGGACACGGCTCCTTTCTGCCTTAATCTACAGTTAGCACCTCACTATGTGGCTTAGCTTTAAAACAGAACATGACTAAGGCTAAGGCTCCAGCTAAGGCTGTGTGCCCAGAATCTGGACAGAGACCTGGAGGTCAATCATGAAGGTCAGAAAGGCAGACGGCACGGAAGGACATGTGCACGCTGTGGCCCACTGGGCATCCTGAAGAGTCAGTGGAGTCCTCTGGATGCTGTCCCTGCCAGAGATACTGTTCCATGAACGACGCTCTTCCTGAGACTTTTACCCTCAGAGGCTGGGCCTGTCTCTTGGCAATGCTCTGTTGGCAGAAGTATTTAGCCACGAGAACGCCAGACTCATCCCTGTGCCCACAAATGACCACTGCACCCTTCCACGAGCCATAGGCTTCTGTCTCGGTAAGGTGCCCATCCATTTCCATCTCAGAAAAGGACATTTCTGCCCACAGAGCATCATGCAAACCCATCAGTGTAGGAGTCTCCGTCTTTTTGTAACTAAATGATTTATCTTGGCTCATTTATTTACCAAACAGCTATTGAATGCCTACCATGTACCAGCTCGTTAGCAGTGCTGTGGTCAAGAAATGAGCTGACCTATGAGAATAGAGGGTATCTGGCTTCAAAGCCCTAATTTTTTTTGAGGATTTTTATGAACTTACATATGCAACAGGACCATAATATTTCACACCAATGTTACAAAAATCTATTTGCAATTAATGGAAAGCTTAGATCCTCATGCATTTGAAAGATATAGTTTGTTCTTCCGAAGTATCTACCAAAACTCAAATCTTGTTACTAAGATATTAGAGAGGACCTGCTTTAAAGATGAGATTAAGAAGTAGGTTTTCCTGTGTATCAATTCTACTTATATATGCAGACCTTCTCAATTACTGTTTAGTACTGAAAAATAGTTTATTCTTAGAAGATATCATAGAAATCCTGTGTCATGTTTAAATTATTTACTCTCGGAGTAAAGCCTTGCTAAGCAAGCAAATCTCAACACAGTCCTAATAAATTATTGCTAATTCCAAATTAATGTGTTCTGTCTTTTTCCTCTTCTGATTGCTAACTTTCTGGTATTTCACCATGCTCTTTCAGGGTAGGCAGGTCTGGGAAAGAAAGCTAAGTAATATTCAGATCAGTTACTTTCACTCTTAAGAAGTGTTTATAACTAAGAGATGAGATGTTGGTATTTTCAGAATTCTGCTTAGGAAAATATTAAAGTAATTTAAAAAGAAAGGAAACTTAGTTGAATCATAATGAAATTCAGCATATTAATTTTAAATGAACAATATCTAATGGAAAAGCAGAAGTAAACTGCATGACATTTTGAAAATACGGAAGGGGCACCCAGGTGGCTCAGTCTGTTAAACGTCTGACTCTTGATTTAGGCTCAGGTCATGATCTCACAGTTCCTAAGGCCGAGCTCCACATCAACTCTGCACTGACAGCACAGATCCTGTTTGGGATTCTCAATCTCTCTCTCTCTCTCTCAAAATAAATAAATAAACATAATTTTAAAAAAGAAAATATGAAAATGTTATAGGTGATCATCTTCCACTCAATCTGCATTTAAAATCTCAATTGTCAAAATCTTTTACTTACCTGATAGAATTTATGACTTCACATTTCTAGTATAGTAGGAATTTTTGCTTTTTTTCCATAAGAAAGTACTAATTTAGTTTGCTGTTCCTATCTTCTGAAACCAAGTCCTTAATTTTGTTTAAATTGTTTTATGATTCTATCAGCTAGAACATCAGGAGTTGCCCACTTTCATCCTAAAAAACAGCAGGTTTTACCTGCTTTTATGTAATATTCATTTGTGCTTTATTTTTATCCACACTTCCTTAAAAAGCAGGAAAGTGGCTGATTTGGGTCACTGTCGTATTTCTCTCTCTGTACGTTTTTCACCCCCTGGACCCCACTGCTGTCTCCTCACACTTGGTATTTCTTCTGTGTGTGGAACTTGACGTGTGTTCCGAGCCTGGGCAGACAGACCGAAGCTGTGCGCTTCCCCAGTTTTCCTAGTTGCTTTTTCAGACCACACTCAGCTTTCCGTAACAGCCTTCTCATCGGTCAAATAAATTAAAATATTTACTGGTCTTTCCTAGATCCTAGCAACAGCCAGTTGGAGATTACAGTTTTCAAAAGATCTCATTCACAATTTTAAGGAGCTACGACCGAAACTGTGTAACTCCTTGCAGTAACTGTAATAAGAAATCTGGAGGACCATTATGAAAGAAACCATTTGGGAATTTTGAAGACTGGAATATATGGACAGACATACCTTCCTGGTGGGAACTGCTCATGTAGTAACGGTCCTCGGGTTTGGCCCCTAGCATTGGTAACTTTGGGGACTTTAGCCTTGCCATTACAAACAGTCTATATTGGGGCGCCTGGGTGGCTCAGTCGGTTAAGCATCCGACTTTGGCCCAAGGCGTGACCTCGGTTCGTGGGTTCGAGCATCAAAGGCCTGCTTCGGATTCTGTGTCTCCCTCTCTCTCTGACCCTCCCCTGCCCACACTGTCTTTCTCTCTCTCAGAAATAAATAAAACATTAAAAAAATTTTTTTAAATAAAAAATAAATTAAAAAAATAATAAAACAGTCTATGTAGGGTGGGACCCGCAAGAGGCCCTTCCCCCACCTGCCTGGCCCAGAGGTGAGCACGTGAGTCAAGCTGGATCAAAAGGGACAGATGGAAATACTTGAAGAGGTTATGCGATTCCCAATGGTGGATTTTGGAAAGGCCCTCCTTAGTTCATACCATCCATATTCCCAGACCACCCCCAATTCCTGCCTCCTTTCTGAGATCTCGCTTTTCACATGCTTTTTGTTTGTTTGTTTGTTTGTTTTATTCTATAATCTACTTCATATCTTTCCAGTAAGTGCTTTTTAGGCTTATTATTGAAAGTTTTTGCTTTGAGCCAAGAACTAAACTATTATAATTTGATACTGTAGAGATGCTCCATCTCAAGTTAATGAGCCAATTGGAGACTTTTATGGATCTTAAAAAAAAAAAGGATTCAAATATTCACATGGGAGAATAAATGGGTTAGAAGACCAAGTAAGTATTGAGAAGAAAAAGAGAAAAGAATGGAATGTTTGCTCTATTTTAAAACAACAGTAATTAAAATTTGTGGCCCTAACAATAGTACAGATAGACCAATGTAATAGAAATAAATCTAAAATTATGTTAAAATCACTTAATATTTTAAAAGAAAGCATTCCAAATCAGTGAGAAAGTAAAAGATCATCCAATGAGAGGTGCTACGTTAGCAGACTAACTCCCTGATTGGCGGGGGAATTGTAATGATTAGGCCTATTTTAAACCATCATTAAAATTTAAAAATACAGATAACTTTAAAAAATTAAACGTGTAAAGTGAAATAATTTTTTTAAAAGCCAAAATAGAGCACAGGCAAATATAATATCAAAGAAAGGAACAATAAAAGAAAAGATGTATTTGATTACATACAAATGAAAACAAATTGTGTGTGTCAGAATTCCATCTGTATTTATGCATGTGTACTTTATTTTATTTTATTAATTTATTTCTGAGAGAGAGAGACAGCATGAACAGGAGAGGGTCAGAGAGAGAGGGAGACACAGACTCTGAAATAGGCTCCAGGCTCCGAGCTGGCAGTCAGCACAGAGCCCGACGCGGGGCTCAAACCCACGAACCACGAGATCATGACCTAAGTGAAAGTCAGACGCTCAACCGACTAAGCCACCCAGGCGCCCCAACCTATTGCCATTTCTATAGCAATCTCTTTAAATTTAAAAATTAACTGAAGTAGAATTGACATCATTATGATGTTCAGTTTCCAAATCCCATATATGGTATGTCTTTCCATTTGTTTCTGTCTAATGGGTCCTTCGATAGGGTTTTAAAGTTTTCCTCATACAGGTTGTATAAAAGCTATTAAGGTCTGTATATTAATTTTCCATCCTACTACTGCATTGAATTCTTTTGCTTATTCAGTTGATTGCTAGGTTTTCCAGATAATAAAATATGTATGTTCCAAGCATTGGTTACTATGTCTTCCCCTTTCCAATTGTTTACCTATAATTCCTTTCTAATAGCATTGGCAATCTATAACATGGTAAATAATAGTGGGAATGCTCATTGCAGATCTCCATTAAGTATGATAATGGCTTTCAGACTCAGATATATATTTTTTAACTTATAAAGAAAATTATTGCGCTCTCTGTTTTTATCAGTAATGGTTGTTGTATATCATCCAGTTTCTAATCAGCATCTGTAGAAATGATCATAAATATTTTTCACTTAATCTTTAATATAATGCTTCATGAATAGAATTCATAATAATGAATCATCTTTACATTTCTGAAATAAGCTATATTTGGTAATAATGCACCAACCTTTTAAAATGCTGCTGGGTTCTGTTTGCCATTATTTTATTTAAGATTTATGCTTTAATATCCATAAATGATATTAGTCTATTGTTCATTTTCTCTACAACTTTTGTGTTTTGTATAATATTATACTTCTTCCAGAAAAGAAAATTGATAGTTACCTCTTTTTCTCTCTACACTCGGAAAATACACTGAATTTGTGGAATTCTCATGTCTGGGCCTAGTGAGGTTTTTTATTTTTTTTCTTTTTAACTGGGGAGAGAGTAGCTTTTTAAGAGCCTTCTATTCTTCTCCCATAGAAAGCAAGTCTTTTTAGATTTTCTGTCTCTTCTGGGGTCAGTTTTGATAACTTACATTTTCTTAGATGTTTTCAATTTCTGCCGAGTTTACATTTGTTTGCATAGAATTGAACAAACTAATGTCATATGTTTCTTTCAATTCAATTCAGCTTTTAGGTTTCTTTTGTTACTGTGCCATTTTTGTCTTCTAAATTTCTTTTAAAAAGTTTCTTCAGATTTTATTCAGCTTATTTTGCTGCTCTTTTTCTAACTTTCTGAGTTAACTTAATACTTTTTTAACTTTTTATTTTTAATTAGTACAAAGATTTAAGGTGACTCATTTTTTTCCTGAGCATTTTAGCGGCCTCTTGTAACTTCTGAGAACCAGTATTTTTACTCTACTGTCTTCTATCTATTCTGTAATTTGGGACTGTATTTCCTCTTTGACCTAAAATCCTTAAATAAAATCAAGTCACTTTGTATTTATCTTTGTTTCTGTTAGCTATACTTATTTGTCTGTCGCTTGATGAATCTGCTTCAAAAGACACTCTTTAACCTCCAACTATAGCAAATGAGACAATCAGCGAATTAGCTCCACTTCCTGTCTCCTTTCCCTCTTCTTTTTCTCTGCTAGTTGTATCATTTCTACATGGTCAGAGCCTATTTAATATGTATATTCTGTTTTGCCACCCCAATTCCCACATCGTTTTAGTCTTAGTTCTTCAGTTGAATCTACTGACCACCCAGCACTGATCATGTTTGTTACCTCTGGATAAAGTGAGGATGGGCCTCTAGTAGTTTCCTCAAAAAGGAGAGAAATTTTTTTAATGTTTATTTATTTTTGAGAGACAGACAGATCATGAGGGGGAGAGGGGCAGAGAGAGAGAGAGGGAGACACAGAATCCGAGCTGTCAGCACAGAGCCTGACATGGGGCTCAAACTCACAAACCATGAGATCATGATTTGAGCCAAAGTCAGATGCTTAACTGACTGAGCCACCCAGGCGCCCCACTAACATCACATTTTCAAACCTGGTTGTCTTTAGCCTTCATACTTGAAGACTAGCTTGACTGAGTCTAAAATCGCTGATGAATTTTATTTTCTTGAGTTTGGAGAGATAGGTCTCTACTGCCCACTGACCTTGAGAAATCTGAGACAAACATGAGTTTTCCAACTTATAAGTGACTCGATCCTTTTGTCTGGTTATCCAATGATTTTTCTCTGTATTTGAAACTCTGTAGCACAGGCTATGTATTGGGGACGTAATACACAGGGTCAGATCTTCAAATCAGGCTCACAAAAATCATAGATCTTGCCTCTTTATTAATAATTCAGAACCTACAAGTAACTTCAAGACATAGGGAAAGCATGAAATCAGGCTGTCTGGAAAGCACCCAACATCTTCCCCGGACATGTCAGGATGCACACTCTACTAGACAACATTTGAGGTCGGTCCCCAAGGAATGTGTGGAGAGTATTACTTCTAATCATGAAACACCTCCATTTTATAGACCAATAATTGGCATTTTCCCCACTATGTTTCCCTTAATAAAACTTTGAGGTGGTTCAGAGTATGTTTACAAGGAGATTTGGTCATTGCTTTCTCTTTTTCTCCACCCGTACACATACCCTCATCCCCACGATACAGAGGATAGGTTATACACCTACTGGTCAACTTTGCTGATGCACCGTGTGCTCTTCCAAAATATGGGAGCAAGTCCTCCTTTAGGTTAATAATGGTTTCTTGAATTAAGGTTTTTAATATTCTGTTCCAGTTACTTCTCTTCTTCAAGAGCTCCAATTATGCGTGCTTAAAAAATCTCTATCCCTGTCTTCTCTCTCTCTCTCTCTCTCTCTCATTTCATCTCTCTTCATTTTAAATTCCTTATTTCAGGGGTGTCTCGGTGACTCAGTCAGTGAAGTGACTGACTTCAGCTCAGGTCATGGTCTCGTGGTTTGTGACTTCAAGCCCCGCATCAGGCTTTGTGCTGAGTGTAAAGCCTGCTTCAGATTCTCTGTCTCCCTCTCTGCTCCTCCCCTGTTCCGGCTCTCTCCCTCAAAAATTAATAAACATCAAAAAAAAGTCCCCTATTTCACTTCGATTTTGCTCAAGTTTTCTCCTTTCTATTCTCTATTTTATCATGTTTTCTGTAGGAGTGTTCTTCCTATGCCCCTTTCAATTTGATCTTCCTTTCTATGAATTTTTTTCTCTTACTTCTTTCCTGAGTTCCCCCAATTCACTTTTCATTTCCTCTGATGGCCTTCCTGTCTGTCCCCTGAGATTTTGTAGGTTCGCTCTAGGGGCTCTTCCCATAGTTGTGATTGCTTCCTTGTCAATCTATAATTTTTTGTTAATTAAGTTGTAATGTTCAAACTTTTGTCACTCTTGGCACGTTCGGAGACTCCGTGTCTGGCCATGTGTCAGTGTTCTTTCCCAGCAAGGGCTCCTTCCTGTGCCTTTTCCCAGAGTGTCATGCTGTGCCAGCTTTGCTCTTTGATGCGAATTTGACTTTCCAGTCACTTGGAAGATCTTCCTGTGAGAAAAGAGGGTCTATTCCACAGAACTAGAGTGTTCCTGCTTTAGCATGTTATCTGGGAAGAATTCATTTCCCTGCTTCCTCAAACCAAACCAATCTAGGAGGCCATCCGCCCGTGGCCTGCCTTGCTCACCATACAGGGCCCACTGCCGCATCAAGTTGTACGTCCCACACAGTGATCACAGGGGTTTGGATGGGATGGGGGCATGGGGGGTGCGAGTGGCCCACATGTTTGAAGCCGTTTCTTAGAAAGTGTAAGTTTGCAAGTATACAAAATAGATAGAAAGTCGGGGGAAATCAAAAAACTCTAGCACAAAGGCTGAAAACTAGCACTAGCTAAAAATCAAGTTAAATCAGTTTTTTCCCTGTGTATGAAATCTAGACAGTGCCCATTTAATTTCATCTAATTTCAGAAATATAAATCTATAGGAGGCTCTCTAGAAAATGAATCTTCAAATTTGTCATTTTGAAGATCAAATGGAAATAGCTTATATTCAATAACAGCCAATTCTAAGCAAAATACAGTATTCATAGGATAATGATATGTGATTGACATATGCTGTGTACGTGAGTCAGGCGTCACTGAGCTAACCTTTTGGTCTAGGAGTTTAACAGTACAGGAAAAGAAATAAGGCCTACTCGATTTCAGCACACATTCCAAATTCAATTAATTTTAACCAATATATGGACAACATTCTCTCTTTTCTTATTAAAATAAGATACCTTAAACATTCACGATACAATCAGATGAGTGTCATGTTCACAAAAAGTAGACAAGAATGTTTCAAAGTTATTATAGATATAACTATCAGCAATAAAAGCATTAATTTGAATACTCTGGCTGGTCTCCCCTTGGGAAATTTCTTGATTGGATCCCTTGGAGAGAAAACAGTCCAGTTTTCTTTTCGTCGCTGAATAAAGCATTCAGACAATGTTAAGATGTTTAAACTAAAGGCACAATAGAGGAAAAATTCCACCTTAACATAGATTTTAAATCGAAGCCTATGAGGTGATACGCATACTAACGTTAATATGCACACAGGCTCACACCGTGTAAGGAAAAGAAACATTACCGCCCCCTCTATGTCATCATCAGGTCAAAATTACCCTCTTAGAGACAAAAGTTAAAATCTGGGGTGCCTGGGTGGCTCAGTCCATTAAGGGTTAACTCTTAGTTTTGGCTCAGATTATGATCTTACAGTTCGTGTGTTCCAGTCCCGCACTAAGCTCTGTGCTGACAGTGAGAAGCCTGCTTGGGATTCTATTTCTCTTCCTCTCTCTGCTCTTCTGGCATTCTCTCTCTCTGTGTGTCTGTCTCTCTCAAAATAAATAAATAAACAAATAAATAAATAAATAAGCAAGCAAGCTTAAAAAAATTAGAATCTGAACAAAGTAATTGGTCAAGAAGTCTCAACTCAAATGCTATCTACTGGTTACTCTCTACAAACATATTCTTCTTACCTTTTTATAAAAGAAAACGCACTTACAGAGCTTTACTACGAGAGGACTCAGACCATCCAGTTTTCTGCACTCTCCTTACTCATCAAATGCCACCGGAAGCAGCAGTTTCTCTTGGCAAATACGAGCGCCATGTTGCCCCCTCTCCGCCCTTTCCAATGCTGGTTTTCAATCCGGTGATACAGTGACCTGATCGTGTAAATGTGTGAATTTTGGTGATTATCATCAAATAAAAGAAGCTCTTACCAAGCTGATAGAAAATGTATTACAGAAAGTTTTTCACAGCTAATACTTGGCATTTGGTACCTTTGTGAATGTACAATTCAAAACTCATTTTGGGAATGTTATATATGTTGCTCCATGGTATTATAACGTCATGTTATATGACATTTGAAAGAAAATCAAAGTCAGATTTGGGGTATTTTTAATCTATAACTCACTCGTAAATATGTGTGATATTAATCTAAAGAAACAGCGATAACCTTAAAGAACAGTGTTTGATGATTCTGTTTGGTGACGGATGCATATTGTGGTGTCTGAAATCTTTAGTCATGTACACTAAACTCTTGATGATTTCTCAAAAGACCTTGCCTTAAAGATGTGGAAACTGGTGAAGGAATTGGCTCTTCCAATTTACAAGCAGCAATTACATGTCACAAAAGATTAGAAACTCACGGTCAAATAAACTGAACAAAGTCATGCATTTTGAACATCAGATTTTTCACATTATGATGCCACAAACACAATATTGGAGATGTGTAGATAAGTGCTGTATTTTCCCAGTAAAAACAAATTGAAAAAGAGTTTAATAAACAGATTCACGTTGCATTTTTTAAACGGTTGCTGTCCAATAAACTTCTAGATCTGTGAAGCTCTGAGTGACTTAGGGATTCTCCTGTCCCTGTCCCCACCCTATCCACAAGCAAACCGTTCTTCAAGGAGATCGTAGCTGACCCGTGGCCACACCAGGAGCTGCCTCCTAGGCAGGACTAGTTGCCACATTATTAGTCTGTCATCACTGCCCTGCACCCTAGCAAAGCTCACAGGCATGCATTTCTTCTATGCATATGACGAACAGGCGTTCTGGCAGAGGGGTCCCCGAACTTAGAGGTGGAAGATATGAGCGGTTGTTGGAAAATTGCTCATGCAGTTGCTAAGTACACTTAACATATATAAATCTCAGTTTAGATCATGTAAAACTTATCTCAAAACAGTATTGTAGCCTAGGTGGCCTCATATCATTGCTCTTCCTGTCTCCTGATGGCGTTGGGGTTCCCAAACATGTAGGGCCACCCGCCTCCCTGAGGATGCTGTGTGTGCCGCGTCTGCCGGCAGAGCTGTGCTCTTCCCTTGAACTCAAAATTGCCCTCTCTCAATGTCCCCTATTGAAGCTAATGCTGTTGCCACCTCTCCATCTGAATAAGCCAGAAACACAGACGTCCCCCTCACACCCGCTATCAAATTGAACACCACGTTCTATCTATTTTTTTGTATTTGTCAAAGTATGTCGTCATCTCTCTATCACCCTAGAACAATCTTCTATGATCACACCGCACCTGGGCAGCACAATAGCCATCTAGCTGATTCCCCTCAGACTGTGTCCAAACGGCAGCCAAAATATAAAATTAATAGCCACTTGTCTATTTACAACCATCCTTTACATCTTATTTTACCCTTATAAAAGTGAATGACTGCCCTGTATGTGGCCCTGTATGTGTCACCTAATGTCACCTGACTCCAGCATCACCTGACTCCTGCTCACTTCTCCAGCTTCATCTCAAATACCCACTCCCTTCCTCCTGGTCTGCTACACTTATCTTGGTATCTGTACAGATCAGCTCTCTTCCACCTCAGCGCCTTTGCTCAAACTTTTCTCTTTGTAATCTTTAACGCCTCCCCTTTCCCTCCTTATTCTTCCATCAGGCTTGCCCTGAAGCATCCCAACTCAGAGAGCTCCCCTGACCCCCTGTGCCGAATCAGGCTTCCAGGTCATATGTTCCTATAGCATGACAAGAAGTCCATGTTTATTTAATGTTCCTCTGCCCTGCTGGACTGAAGCTCTGTGAGATCAGGGACCGGGTCTTCTGTCAACCACAGTACCCTCAGCTCCTGGCACAATCCTGACATCCAGCTGAAAATATAGTCTATCTTTGATTTCCTCTTGCTGCACGTCAGGACTGGAAATGCCAAGGTCGCCATGTTAGCTAGATGTGGGTGAAGCCTTTAGGAAGACGCTGAGGCCAGAGAGCTAATGCAGAAGCAAAGTCCAAGGGGAAGGAAGGCAGCAACTCTGATGGAGAAGGAGTGACGCCCACTTCTGCAGGGGCAGAGAGCAGACCTCGCCTCTCAGAAGAGGGAGGGACTCTCACAGTGGAGGCTGTGATCAGTTTTCAGGGTGCTTGGTCCACGCATGTACTGTACTGCTGTAACTCCATCGTGGGTGGACGGCAGCACCCCGCAGCCAGGCACAGCCCCCAGTAGGGGGTCCGGAAGCACCGCTGGGTTGATTTCAACACCACCTACAGAATGAGCCCACCTATTCACCCAGGCTTCTGGAAGGAGTGAATTGCTCGGCACTCCCTCACGCCATGACACACATGCTTAGTTGTACTGATTTCACTCCTGAATCGGAGGAAAGGGCTGTATTCCATGGTTCTGTCATGTAAATCACTTTTAAAAATTATTCTTCCATCTATAAAATTATGCATATTTTGGAACACAATCTATCTCTATCTGTGGATGTGGAGGGGTGAGTGGGATATTTCATCAGAATAACTATTTACTGACAATCCGTACTATTTTATAGTCCATGTCTTTGGAATGGATGGGAGTTCATTATTCAGTGGTTTATAAAATCTTAGAGACGGAATGATGAACTCACATCTGTTACAATTGGTATGGATGATAACACTGGTGTGAATTGTCCATAAATATTTATTGGCAGGAAATATCCACACGTATTGTTGTTTTTAGGAAAATAATGCATATTTTATTATTGATACATAAAGCAGGACATTTATGTTTACTACAAATAATAACATAGAAATAAAATAATAGTTTGAAGAATACCAGAGCAGCAGAAACAAAGACGAAATTACGGGCTCTCAAGCTAGTTTCACAAAAACATTTCTAGAAGACCGTGCTACAATGATGAAGCCCTTTTAAAGTGTTAAAAACTTTAACTTAGTCAAGAATTGGCAATTGAGTTTCAAGATCGGAATACAATTATAATTTCCGCTGTAAAAAATAGATGGTTGTCAAAGATCATCTTCTGAATAACCGGTAAACTCGTGATAAACTCAACACTAAGTTCTTAATACGAGCCTTGGTCATCTGCCTAAACATGTTCCTCACTGAATTCCATATTGTCTCGCCCCCTTCCCACCAAAAAATGTTCCTCTGAGGAAAAAATTTTCCAAATGGGTACCTTTAAAAATATATAAACATGTATATGTGTATATACGCAGCTGCATGTGTACATATGTGTATGTGTGTATGTACATGTATTCCCTTAAAGACCATCTGATCCTGTATCTTTTTCTGAAGCACAGGTAACACATAACAGTTCGCATCTAACTTTGAAAAGTCTCTGTTTATTGGTTGGTGGCCCTGTGGGATGAAAGCACTTTTTCCGGGGGATAGAAAATCAAGAGCCCTGAGGAAAGGAATTTGTGGGCAAACATCGAGTTCACATTCGTTTTTGGTGTTCCGTGTAGCTTAGAAAAGACAGCCTGCTCTCGCCTTTCATTTCATAAAGTCTAGTCAACATTTTAAAAACCTGATCGATCCTCCTTGTGCTTACAAAAGGGAGAGGGGCGCCTCCCCCAGCAAACGGAGCCGAAAGCCAGTTTCCCAGCCTGCGGCCCAGAGAGCTTCTGGGCACCCCCGCCCCCCGCAGCAGAGCAGTGCGGAAACCCCACGCCTCACTGGCCCCAGAGGCCTCATGCAAGGGCAGTGGCTGGGTTATAGCCCTCAGGCCCTCTGACAGAGAGAGCCTCACACCCAAACCAGCTCTGACAAGCCCATGGTCCCACATTTCTTTCTTGTTTCTTCTACATACTGACTTTCCCTTCTACAGTCACCCAAAGGAACACCCCAAACCTTGACAATTTACACAGATGCTCTTTGAACATGTGCAATTCAAGTGTGGGGGCAAAGAACAGAGGGCTTTTTGTTTTGTTCTATTTTATTTTATTTTGTTTGGGCTGGGCATATGAAATTATTTTTCACATGTTTACGGAGATTAACTGAACTCGGTAACCCAAGTACCATTTGGTTCCTAGTTCTGCATAGAGCGTGGAAATTCACACGCTGGGCGTGGCTTGGAAGGTTATGGAAGACTTTCAGAACACACCGCAGTGGAACTCTATTTCTTTTGCCTTGTTGTTTTCTTAGAAATTAAGGTAATGAGTTTTGAGAGGCTAGCCTTCCAGTTCCGTTCTTTCTTTTCTCTTTCTCTGCAGAATTTAGACACTCTTCAGATAACATTTATTCTGAATCATCTTTTTAGGGTCTGTATTCTAGAAAAAGATATTCAGCTTTCAGCTAGTGATAAGGCCTGGTTGTAGAATATCACAGAGCTTCTTGGGCTTCTTTCTTTCTTTCTTTTTTAAATGTTTCTTTTTGAGAGAGAGTATGAGTGGGGGAGGGGCAGAGAGAGAGACACACACAGAATCCAAAGCAGGTTCCAGGCTCTGAGCTGTCAGCACAGAGCCCGATGTGAGGCTTGAACTCATGAATTGTGGGATCATGACCTGAGCCAAAGTCAGACGCTTAACCGACTGAGCCACCCAGGTGCCCTTGGGCCTCTTTCTTAATTGCAATTTCATACACTTGAAATTCCAGGTGCTAATAGTGTTGGAAGTGATTTTTATATATGTATTATATATATAATATTTATTTATGCAGAAATTATACATACATATATTATATGTATATATAATTACAATTATATATTATATAATATAAATAAGCATTTAAATATATAAATAAATATTTATACATAAATAAAGTGCGTATAAATAAATATTATATATACATAATATATAAATGCATGTATATAATTATTAATTATTAGTATAAAATATATACACAATTATAATGTATTATCATGTATAATATATATCATATATAATAGTGTTGAAAGTGTCATCCGATTTACCTTCAGAAGGCTGTGGAGTATTGAGTCACAGGAGCTATGCACTTGGCTGTGTCAAAGAAGTCCCTTTCTTCCCTCGGGCTCGGTGTGCATGGTATTCTGTGGCCAAGGCAGTAAAGGCAAAGCATTGGAGTGATAAGAGCCCACAGCCTGAGCTCAGGTGCAGCTCTGAGTCCAGACAGCTCTGTGATGCTGGACTAATCACGTCCAGTTTCTCAGCCTCAGTTTCTCCATCTGTGAAGTGAGGATAAGACCTATTGTGTGGGACTGTAATTTATGGACACTGATTCAGTGTCTATAAAGTGCACACCACAGAAGAAATTGCATAACTAATGGCTGTTATTAACATTATCCAACATTTGAAATCTAAAATGAATGTAAAAGAATTTGGCCATTATCATCATGTCCTCGAGTAGGAACTAAAAAAAAGTAATAATAATAAGAATTTCTTGTTGCCAGATTTATAATGTTGAATCATTTTAGGCAGCACTTTACCTGGAATTTGAACATAAAAGTAGTTCTTGGTTATCTGAGGAACATCTTAATGCATAGAGAACTTTTTTATCACAAAATAATAACTCATCTATACCACCAAACACTTGTGAACGACTTTCCCCAATTATCTCCCCAAAATACAGAGAACATAAAGCAGTTTTATACAACATCTAACCATATCTAAAATGACTGTGGTGCGGTGGGTACGCTTGTGGTAAAAATCATCAGGAGCCTTCTAGCGAAAATACGAGCACATTTAGGACTGTACGGTCTTTCGGGTGACTTACCCGGTAGCTTCTCTTCATTAATGCAATTAGCTGTGAATTGCCACCGTGAAGACCAGGAGAAGGTGACCAGCAAAGTTGGGACCAAGTGATAAAAACAGTCCTCCCTCAGGGAGGGCGGGCGTCAAGGTCAGCCGTGTGCCGTTGCAGTGTTGGACTCGGACATTCAGATGGGGGCGGAGGGTGGTCCTTGGAATTGCCTCTGCTGATACTCACCCCGCGCGCGCTGATGCCGGGCTGCATCAAGGGCCAAGCACTGTGTTGAGCGCTGCTGTGGACCACAGGACTTGCCTGTGTTTTAATATCGTTCGTGTTAATTTACCAACTTTTCCTGATACGGCCTCAGATGCATGAGGACCAAATCAGTTAAAAGATGTCTTTCTTTACGGGATTCCTTTTCCTAAGTATTTCCAAAGCACTTTACCACATGATGTCACGGATTGTAAGAGTCATTGCATTTCTCGTATTAGTCTTGTATCAGTGTCTCTTTTGTAAATATCTCTTCGCTTTTACGCTTTTCCACTGACTTCCTCAATATTTCTTCTTAAGCCCTTTTAATTTTTTAAGTACTTAGGATTGTATTTGCAATGGAATTCAGTGAAAGCTGAGAAAGACTGATAATTGATCTGGTTCCGCAATGTGGTTCGAATAGCTCCAGACTGACCCCAGTCTAAAGGCCAGCAACAACCACAGGAAGACGTGAGCTGAGAAACACATGCGCCACATGCAGCAGGGATGTGATCCCACCTAACCCCATCCTGCTCCCCAAAGGGAGCTCCTGTGATCCCCATTCTGCCCAGAAGAAATGAAGGCTGGCAGAGTCTAGTGATTCCCTCATCCAGCTCCCGCGGCTGGTGGGTGGGGTGGACTCTGGGAGGG
The DNA here is from genome assembly GCA_017311185.1 of Proteles cristata cristata. Lineage (NCBI taxonomy): Eukaryota > Metazoa > Chordata > Mammalia > Carnivora > Hyaenidae > Proteles > Proteles cristata. The sequence continues at coordinate 47,895 of JAESUZ010004109.1, read as the reverse complement.
TGCAGGCAGCCAAAGCTCGCGGCCTTTGCCACGCTGCCTCTCAGCTTCCTTTGGGCTCCCCGTTTCCCACAAATCATTGCTAATCCCCACTCCATGCCAAAGCTGAATTCGCTTCATTCACACTCACCCTGAGCAACCACTGAGGGACTGGCTTGGTGGGGTCAGGTTTTACCCAGAACCTATTTTATAGGAAACAATTTTCCAATGGACCAAAAATGCACATCAGTGTCCAAACCTCAAAGCCACTGCTATTCCCCCGCCACCTTTTTTTTTTTTTTTTTTTTTTGGCTCATGGAAATGTGTGAACAAGCCCAGACTGAGCCAGTAGGAAGAAGCAGCCTGGAGCTTCCGGGGGGTGATCCGGCTGTCTCTCTTCCCAGCAGGCCAAGCTCCAAACCTCGCTTCTTTTTCTAACACTAGCCTGCCCAAACTCTAAATGAGGATGCCAGTAATAGCGCCTAGCCTCATGCTGCAAAGGTGAGATGAATTAATACATTTAAGCACAGCACAGCACCTGGCAATAGGAAACACTCAACAAACATCAGCATTGTTTTTATTATTATGTCATGGCTCTCCAGGGGGAGCCCTCAACAGGGGCCCATTCACACAGGGCCACTTACAAAGGACACCGCATTACATGAAGTCAGATCTGCATGAGCTTGAAGTGAAGTCCAAGGTCAGGGTGAGGCTGGGACTTTGCTGGGTGTGGCCGCATTCCTAGGGCCTCCTCTGATCTGTCTCTTCCACACCCACCCCCTCCGTGATCTAGGATTCTGAAGGACACTGTTTCTCCTACAAATCCTAACACTGACTTCCTTTCTTGGAGGACATGACTGACCATTTCATTCAAATCTCTTATGTTCCTGCCCTCAGTTCTGGTGGCTTCGCCCTGGGTCTTGAGTCCCAGACTTCTGTCCCACCTCCAGAGGACCCCTCTGCTTGCCAGCTGTGACCCTGCCCTGTATCTGGCGTCCCAATGATCCCCAGTGATAGTGGTGCAGCGAGGGGGTGAGGGTCAGACCCCTTCCATCCTGTAACAATATTACTACTTCAAATTCATTTCTTCAACAAATGACTCCTCAACACTTACTGTATTAAGAGAGACAACATAGAGCATTCAAAGACAGTTCCCGTCTTCAAGGAGCTTAATTCTTGTTACTGAGACATTTTCACATTAGCTCTAAAATAGGTAGTTGGTGATGAGTGTTGTATAAAAAGTATACGCACTTGTGTAAATGCTTAAAAAGAAAGACGTGTGTCTTCTGATTTTTTGTGATCAGGAAAGTCTTTATTGCCCAATGAACTTTACAGATTTCAGTAAGCAGGGATGGGAAGGGAATCCAGTTGTAGGAATGGCACAAGGAGAAATGAGAAGGTGGAAAGCCCCTTGCTCCTGGCTGGGGATAACAATTGTCATTTGGGGCCCTAATGTTCTCATGGGAGAGTACTGGAAAGTGAGTGTCGGCCCCAAGCCCATTAAAAGGGAGCTTAGTGCCAGGCCAGGGGAGCGGAAATGTATCCTGCAGATAATGATAAATTTCCAAAGGTTTTCACCAGTGGAGGAATGCAAGACAAAGTCTTACTTTGGTGGTGGTAAAGGATGAGTTTGAAGGAATAGGAAGGAGGCAGGGGAGAGCGGTGGAGAAGCTATTGCAGCAGTAATGCAAATTTGGGGTCAGGTCACAAGAGACTAGGTGTGGCCGTACCAGACAGGGAAGGGTAGCCAGCGTGACAACCTAGAGAATGTGGCGCATAGGACGGGCCTGAGTCACTCCTCTCTCACAGGTGGCAAGTCCAAATTCTTTTGGTGACATAATCCAATGTCTAACATTTTTCATGGAACCAAATTTCACTAAAATAAAGCATAATGTATTCAGAATGAAGGAAGAAACGTTATAGTTAACTTGTCATCTGGCCAATGTTTGTTTTTGATAGTACAGATTCAAAGATGCCTCTATTCCTTAACCAGTTGTATTAATATTCGTCAATAATATTGAGGAATCTACACCAGATTAATTCAAAATCCTCTTTCTTCCAGTTCTCTAAAGAGATCTTTCTCCATGCCTTTTGAGTTCACTCTTAGGGATATTACCTTCTGACCAAGTCTCGCTGAAATAAGAATGCAATCTCACATCCTTGCAAGGATTTTTTTCAAAGATAGAAAGAGATACAGATTGACCCTATTGTATAAATCAAACATAGTGATCATATTTATTAAACGTCCTCCCACTGTATCAATGAATTATTAGAGTTACTAGAAAATATTTTCCATTACTGCCCTTTATTGTTGATATGAAAGGTGTAACAGCAAGTAAAGTTTCTCAAAAATCCTATGAACCATTCTGTTCTTTGGAGATTTTCATGACGCTCTGGGCCAGGAACATAATCGTTAATGAACTACTGATTCTGGCTCTAACGATCAAATGGAAGGGCCTTGATTCCTTGTTTCTGGCATCACACGCACATGTGTAAACACGCAGCAGGGCGAACGAGGGTGTGGGCACAAAGTTACCTCTGAGGTCCGGAAAATCCACAGGCCCAAAGCCAGCCCAGGTCTCCGTGCTGGTAACCTATCAAGCTTTGCAAAGGGCAACAAAGCACAACAATGGAATTAGGCCTTCGTTTCTGGAATGATCCAAGGCAATGGTCTGACCAAGACAATGCAGCCTTCTGCCTCGTGTAGCTCTGTACTTAACAGTTGATTGTTACATCAGGAATAATGGGAGTACAATTTTTTAGAAATTTCAGTTATTACCCATATACGAGGTCCGTGAGATCAGAAAGATTTATAACGAAAATGTTTTATCCTCCATATAGAGAATTGGGGTATTAAGAAGATGATATAACAATTAAGACACGATTACATAATGAAGTCCGCATGATTATTAGAGAAAGTTAGCACAAATACTCCAAGGATTACATGCACATGTATTAACGCACATTAGGTCCAGATATAGAAATAATACAGGCTTGCTGTGTTTTAAGGTTTTCAACAAAAGTTTTAATCCTTTTTGAAAATTAAATAAGGATCTAGAAAATCACATTTTTCATCGTCAATGAGGAATATAAGAGAGATAACTGAAAAGAAAATAGTAGTATAAACCACACCTGGATATAGTCTCATAGTCTAGTAGTATCTTCTAGCACTTTTCTGTCTTTTAATTCCAACCTAGATTTCATTTTTGCCAAGATACCACCTAGCCTGATACCTCCAATAGCAATAACAGAGCAGACCCAATTATTTCCTTAAGAAATAAATGATTTTTTTTGGTTAGAAACTTGGTATTTTAATGAAAATGATCTAAAACAAAAACATGCAATTGTAGTAAAATAGATGAGGAAATTGTACTTCTTTGTATTAAAATATTTTTCATAAAACATTAAAAATATATTAGTGAGAATTTAATCTCATATAAACAAGTTAATCTGCTATAATACTGTTTTATGTATGTTTATATGAAATTGCATGGGAGTAAAACAAATTATGTCATCATAATATTGTTTTGTTTCCCCTACGGAAATATTTGTATAGAACAGTTTAAAAAGCTTATCGTAGGGGGAAAAAAAATCTCAGACTTAGTGAGGATGGTATCGTTAAACAAGTTATTTTTCTGGAGAAGCAAGGAAAATGACTAAAAACAAAATTTACATTTCTAATTAGCCAGTAAAGTTCATTTGTCAATATTGGCCTCAGTTTTTCCTCAAATGTTAAATGGCAGCTCAGTAAAAAAGAGAACCACTGGAGAAAATTTGGAAACGAAAGAAATATTTTAAAGGGTCAGGTAGAAATTTTTTTGATTTTGTGGTAACTTTTCTGACAACCATATCTGTACTTGCATTTAATTTTTACTCATCTTGGCGACTCATAGTTTGTACATTATTAATTTCATAGAATAATTCCAAAGCACTTGTAAAGAAGTAAAAGGAATTTAGAATTTCGTGTAGATTTATTTACCATCTGTCTTTTTAGATCCATAACGTCTGGGGTCCTAGTTATGTAGTTTTTTATAGGATTAATCAATGGTTTCCTGACAGACTCACTACCAGAACGATGGCTAGAGCAGTGAGTGATGATATTCCGCCCTGCAATGTATTTCATGCATTGTATTTCACCGTGGTCTTCCAGAAAGGGCACTCATTACACTTGCCAGTAGCTTTTCAATCTGAGAAAAACAACTTTAAATGCTTCACACTGATTTCTGTAAACAGTTTGCTTTCTCTTAATTTGTAACGTTATAGCTCATAACAGGCTGCAACTACATGACAGGAGGTGGGAAGAGTCATACGTCCCGCTGTGTCTATCCAAATAATTATGTTTACCTGACCTCATTGAATGGCTTGTCAGTTTTCAGTCTGGCCTCGCAATAGACCTGTGCTATTCAAAATCCTTTATAATGTTGAAATAAGAATATGCAAAGACCTTCTTTTCCCATTACTCACTAAAGAGGACAGGCAGGTTCATCATCAGACCTCAAAACAAAATGGACACAACTGTGCTTATTTATGCCTGAAAGAGATGTTAGTGCCCTCACTGAAATGCATCTCCAGCCAGAGGTCAGGGTTAAGGTTATTGGCACGGTTTTCATAAGGACACTCATGTTGCACCCGTCTGCACTGTCCATCGCCTGAAGATAAATAGGAGACTTCAGTTTCCAAAAGAACAGTGATGTCCTGTACGGGCTCGTTTGTAAATAGTCCAGTTCGGAGGTAACCTCGAAGTCTTGATTTAAGACACATTGCAAACGAGGGCCGGACCAGACAGTAACCAGACAGTTACTAACAGCCTCGTTAGTAACTGAGCATGGCCCTTCGGAGGCTGACCTAGGAAGCAAACTAATGGGTAGATGGCTGGCTCAGTGGACGGAAAATCATAAGGAAAGGTTGCAAAGAAGGCTTTTTAGAAGTCTAATCATTATAAATGTTCCTCTTTCTGGAAGTGATAATCAGTTACTCTAAGTAATTTATTGATTATGCGATTTCCTCCAAAATCCACAGATTGCCTCCACAATCCCTCAGATTCTTTCAGTTCCCAGGGTCCTACTGCCTAGGGGCATCTTTAGAAGTAACAGAAACTTCTTCAAGCCACCCTGCCGCCCCCTGATACAGTGCCTCTTGAGTCAGCGAAAAAGAAACCCATCCCAGAATCTTGTGCCCTGAAATCTAACCGGAGAGATCTTGCCACTCCCTAGCTTCCCAGGATGTTATGATACTTTGTTTCTCTTATAAAAACTACCCAGTAGATAAATAGGCTAAAGAACAAGTCATTCTCATAAGAAAAAAAATTAACCCCATATAGAAAAAAAAAAAAGTTAACCCTTCTTAGTGATTAGGAAAATGCTAACTAAAGTAACCTTCAAGTAACATTTCACTTATCGTGAATTAGCCAACAGAATTTTAGTTATAACACCGAATGCTACGATAAACAGGTAAACTCATATGTTGCTGGTAACATTATAAGCTGGCATGACCTTTCTGAAAACCGATATGGTAATATACATACACACATCTATATGTATATATAGGATATACATATACATCTATATGTATATATATATATTCACACCAATAGCTACAAAATGTTTGCAGTCTTTGAAGGAGTAACATCGCTTCTGAGAATTGGTTCAAGGCAATAAGGAAAATTAAAAAAAAGACTGCGCACACAAAGACATTTATTACATTATTATCAAAATTTGTGAGGATCGGGAGGTAGACTCCATGTCCCTAACTCCCTAACTAGATTGCCTTTGTAATTTACACTCCTTCAACTCCGTGGCTGTTAGTCCCTAAAAGTTACAATTCTGTATGGCGTGTATCGATAGTGAAAAGGATGAACGTCATAACTTCGTGGGATCCTGCTCTCTGGTGACAATTTCTTCCAACCTCAAGGCCTTTCCTGCACGTGCTCCTGGGCACGCCGCGTCCCTCCCCGGCTGCTTGTTACAAACCAGCCTCTTCCCAGCATTCAGGTCTCGACCTAAACTTAATTTTCTCCAGAAATGCTCCTGGTCCCCTGCCCAGCGTGGTCCTATCCCTCTCTGCCACATCACCCATTTTCATTCCTTGCTCCAACTCCTCACTCTCTGAAATGCCCCTGGGCCACGTCAGTGTATCCACATACCTTGCGCCTCTTCCCCCAGAATGTGGGCTGGTGTGTTTCCCAAGCTCGCTCACTCCTCTGCACCTGCTACGATACTACACACTGGATCTTCTTGAAATCACAGAAGTTGGAAGACGTCCTCTGAGTTCATATTAGGACCCGGTTCCTGATGTCCCCTGTGAATTGACTGTCTCAGTCCTGAGGCTATCAGACCAGAAGCCGGTATGCAAACAGGGCTCTGAGCAGTGGAAACAGCGGTGAGCACCTGGCGGGCTGCGCTGGGAGGCAAGGGGCCTCCGCTCCACCTCCGACAGGCAGCCGCCCTCTCCCACCGTGGGTGCTCCAGCCGCCCCCGCAGCCCCCTCCCACAGCCCCAGTGTAGACATGCCTGCGGTAGTCACTGACCGGTCCCCCTGCAGCAGAGGCCAGCCTATGGGGAAGCAGGGCAGGCTATGGATTTAGTGTCTTCCCAGAAGCCATGAGGGTTGCCTGGCCTATGCTAGACCCCCTTGACTCTTGAAATCCCCACCACTAAAGCCACTTCTTTAAACATTTAATTTTTTGTAATGTTTATTTAGTTTTGAGAGAGAGACAGAGAACATGAGCAGGGGAGGGGCAGAGGGAGAGGGAGACACGGAATCCCAAGCAGGTTCCAGGCTCTGAACTGTCAGCACAGAGCCCGACGCGGGGCTCAAACCCACAACTGTGAGATCATGACCTGAGCCCAAGTCGGACGCTTAACCGACTGAGCCACTCAGGTGCCCCTGAAGCTGCTTCTTTGAGCCAAATGTCTCTATAAAAATATAAACAGCCCAGATACAAGGACTTACCATCTCATGGCTGATCTTTAAGTCTGAGAACATAGGCCTTGTCCACAGAAGCAGGTAGAGGGGCAATGTTCCTTAATAGATTGTATTTCCTGGAGACTGAAACTAAATTCATTGAGGCCTTGGATGGTGAAGGATAATACTTCCCTGGTAGGAGGACCCCAGAATAAAGGAGGTCAAGAAGTCAGTTGAACCCTTGGTCTACATCTCCTCGGTCTCCCAGAGGTCCTTCCCTGTGCAAGCCTGATGTAGCAGGAATCATCTGGAACACAGGGTACACATATGTGCCTGTTTGCCAGGACATTTGTCCCAGTTTGCTCAGAAGCTCCTCGTCTACTTCGCAAAGGTCAGTTTTGGGAGCCTGGCCAGGGACAGGAGCCATGAGGTCCAACCACCCTCCCAAGGGACCCAGGTCATGCTCTGAAGAATCTAGAGGAGAGAGGGCTTTTTTAAAAATTTTTGGTCAAAAGAGCAACACATGCAGTGAAGGTGCTAGAAGGGCGGATTTTAGCTCTAATAAGAAACAGGAGAGCAAGTTTCCTTAAGCCCAAGGTCAGTGTGCTTCCTGCAGGGCTAGGACCTGAGCCCAAACAATGTGTCAATTCTTCCTTCGGTTTCACAGTCTCTTCTTCAGTATAGCGTTCTCTGTGTGGCCGGTAATAGGCAAGGACACCTTCTCCATCCCCCTCTCTCCAGCTACTCGCTCTCTATAAAATGGGAATGTAACACACTGTTGTTAGTATGTATTAAGCGTCCACTAATACCTCAAAACACAAACTAAGGAAATCCAAATACACACTATTATGCAAATATTAACTCCCATAGTAATGCTACATAATTATGACCTAATTGTAGCTCGAGGCACAAGTATCAGGTTTTCATTCAAAGACAAGATCTGCTTTTTCCTGTCGGTTTACTAAGATTGCATCTCACACAGTCAGCCAGCAATCTCGGCAGCAGGCTAATCACGAGCTGTGCTTCTGAAATTAGAAAACCCAGGACTTTGTTGAAGCAAAAGAGAAATGAGCAGGGCCACGAACGCTCAGAGTCAAGGCTAAGCGCCATTTGCACTCTTTCCCACTCGCTCAATATGCTCCAGCACATTGAACTGTGCCTGGGGGACAACTGAGCTTCGGAAGCTGTGGAAACTGTGGAGTGTAACCGTAAGCCATAGTTTGCTTATAAAGTATCTTGATGGAGATGCACGCAGGGTCTGGGGAACCGTCTCGACTAGAACGACAAACTACACCTGAATAAGACCCCTGCCCTCCGACCCTGGGGCTCTGCATTCATGGCGAGTCCAGGTGACAGTAGCAATGTGCTCTGCGTGACTTGAAGACACAGCAACTCATGTCTGCTCCTCTTCCAAGGTTGAAAAGTCAACCCATTTTATAAAAGATGAAAACCTAACACCGTCCTGTCCTGTGGCCTGTCCCTACCCCAGAAAAGAGTTAAATTACGGACAATCCACTGTTATCCGGGAGCTGGGAAACTGACATCCTAGTGGCTGAAACTGAATCTTGGTTCAATAATTATTGAAATCTATCAACAGCTTGTTAAATCCATAAGACCTAACACCCGTCCTCGCATTGTATCCTTGCACGTGTCCTTACAGGTAAGGATGACACCTTGTTCCAATCAGAGACTCAGTAACAGGCTGAGAGTTCCAGGGAGCCGGGATGCAAAGTCGTTTGTGTTCAACAAACCTGTGTGCATTTCATCGTCCACTGGCCTCAACCCTTTGGGGATTTTATTGTTTTATTTCTCACTGCCTTCTTCTACTCACCTCCTCTTAAAATCCCGATTCAGAGGAAAATCAATTGTATAGACTAAACTGAAGAATCTCAAACGATAAAAATGTAACTCAGGCAAATCAGTATTTCTTTATTCAAAAATATCCAAAATTGGTATATTTTGCCTATCAGCATTTCCAACAAGCTTTCGTTTCACTTCTCATGCAAGCCTGATTTTGCTGCTATCCCAGATTAAATGGCCACATTTTCATTTTCCCCCACAATTTAGATACCTTTTTTTTTTAACTGTGTGTCCAAAACTTCGATAGGACTTTAGCAAAGACTTGGACCTTTGTAAGAATTTTGTTAGGCAAGGCCTAGTATTTTCAGATTAGATTCTGCAACAACATGCTTAGTGGCAAAGTGGATGTCTCTTGCCGCATTTAACTCACCAGTGTGTAGGAGCTGATAAAAGTTGATAGTCAGAGCTTTGGACAATATTGCAAGGTTATTTTAAACTGAGACAGCCATAAAAGGCTTGAAGATTTTAACTCTGTCACTTCTACAGCACTTAAGTCCCTTCAGCCCAGCTGATTTCTCTGATTTGTTCATTTAATATATTATCTTTACATTCATCAAGCTCATCTGATGAGAAAGGCTCCCACTCTGTAAAATTTCCAGCTAATGGCTTAGAAATCTACTTGAATTTTGCACCCAATCATTCATTTTAGAATTTTCAAAGAGTAGGTAGTTTAAGCAAGCTCAGATAAATCCCAGACGAGTGGAGAAACATCTGATCAACATGTGTTTTCATTGTAAATACGATTAGTGAGTTTATCTACTTAATTATTTTCTGCAGTAGAAATAGTAAAAGGCCTTCTACTTTGCAGATCCATGCTCTTTATAAAGCTATTCATCTAAAACGATTTAACCAAACTTCGTTATGATGGTGATTGCCAGTGTGGACCTACATAGGCTTGAGATGTGAGCTCATTATGTAGATGAAAGTTCTAACCAAGGTAATTTGGAAAATATAGCTCCCCATAACTTACTGCATTTGCTGATAACATTTGTTAGAAATCTGCGATTTCTCTTTTCGTTTTTGTGCCTCAATTACAAAAAAATAGAGCTGAAAATGGATTCTATCATTAAAGTTATCTGCTGATAGAAAACTGTAACAATAGCTGTCATTTGGGTACATTTATAAAGACTTTCAGTATCAGTCTAAAAGTAGTAGAATTATTTCCAATAGGTTTACCCCACTCCGGAAAGCAGTAATCCCTATTTCCTTTCCAATTAAAATCATATATTTGGTCATCTCTAGAGCTGGCTGAAAATTACCATGTGGAATTACCATGTGGAAAAAATAATATTAAACAAAATTTAGATATTAAATGAAAACACTATAAGGACTTGGCATTCTCTTCATCGTGAAATAAACGTTGCTAATAAAGTGAATGGGGTAATCAGATTTTTTTATTTTAAAAAAAGTTTTCTCAAAGTTAAAGGTGATCCAGGTAAACCCCACTTTAAATCTAGGACGACTTTGGGAACGAGATGAGGCTATCTAACTATAAAGAGCCTCCTTGCACTTAACCACATTTGATCAAGCTTGTCCAGATTCACATAAATGCTATTTCCATGGATAGGAACTTACAAGCATGTAAATAACAAAGAATAGGCAGTAGGCAAATAGAACTACATTTAACATATAGTTTATTTAGAACTGAATGTGCTTATATTATATCTGGCTTCAGTAAACCCACAAAGTAGTAATTTATTCACTCACTCATTCCTTGTACAAATGTTCAATTTGCATTTGAGGCCAATGAATGAAGTTTATACTAATGAAGTAGTTTGATCCTGCCCTTCAAGAGGTGGTAAAATGTAGGAAAACTAAGTGAACATGAATCACTTCCTAAGGATTCCAGAGCAACATGGAAATAAAGAAGGTGGATGGATAGCTGGCTATTTCCCTAGGATTTCAAAAGAGGGAAAAGATGACTCTGGAGTCAACTTCACAGAGGAAGTAAGTCCACAACTAGCCTTGAAGAAAAGTAAGGTCAGACGTACCAAGAAGAAGAGGGGAGCATCATGCTATAGGGAGTTTCAAAGACATGTGTGGAAACTGCACGTGCTGGGGTTAGGAAGAAATCCGGTCTGAGTGGAACAGGAAGTCTTGGTAAGAAGGAGCCAGGAATGAGACTGTGACCAGGAGAGAAAGCGATTAGGAAAGTTAATCTGCAAGGTAAAGGAGGAAGAGGAGGACATGAACATGGAAAGGCAGAATAGATTACTAGCACCAACCCAGAGCATCCTGGGATATTGCAAAGACCCACCAGGCACTACACAGAGCAAACTGAATAAAGCAAAGGGAGGAATCAAAGACGATACACAACTGAGCCCAGACTCAGGGCTTGTGAGACTAATGAAGTCAGCACTCACCTCGTGGGGGCCATTTGGGGGCTTCCACACAGCATTAGACCCCACCAGGGGCTATTCAAGAATCATATGAAACAGTGTCCTGAAGGAACACTGGAAACCCTTAGCCTTCACGGAAGATGGGAACCTTGGACTTTGATCCATAATGTCCCCAACATCTGTGGCTTTGAGTTGGCTCTTTTGTTTGTAAGAAAGTAGAAAGTTTTCTAGAAGACTCCTACTTTTTCCCTTTTCACCCTCTTCCTACATCCTGCGGTTTACAGGTCTTCCTAGCACCTCTGGTCTGACTAGACCAGATGTCCCTCCACAGGTAACATTGACACTCTGGATAGTGTGGCTCTCAGGCTGCTTTTCTGCCCTGTGCACATTAAAGCCCTACCATTTCCTATCTTAGTGCCTGTCTTTGTTAGCTAAAAGAAATCTGACGAGGATCTTCGCTTTTATGAAAAAAGGGCAAAATCAAAAAAATAGCACTCAGCACACACCCTCAGAAGCCAGAGGGGCGCCACCAGGCTCTTTCCCCGGCAGCTGCGCTCAGCATCAAGCCGCCCACCAGAGCTTTGAGCTGTGTGAGCATCTGTGCTTTACCTCGATGTATTTCCAGCCTCCGTTAGCAAGATGTAGCCTAAGGTATCAGAAAAACCCAAGAGAGGTTCTTTTGGGGGTCTGGGAAGAGTCAAAAATTCTCCCATATACCTTAAAGGCAAATAGTTCTTCACTTACAAAAGGTTTCTTAGAGATGCTTTACTTTCAGAGAGCGGGGGAAACCGGTAAACCGTAAATGCTCCTAAAGATGGAAGTGTGGAATGTGAAATTAATCCTAGAATTTCCCCCTATTCCTCATGTATTGTGTGGCACTGAAAAAAAAAGTCCTTGAAATCAGTCATCCCTGATTTTCATCTTTCTGCACATCTCTGTGAAGGATGTCATTATTTCAAGCACTTATGATGAAGTAAAGGTAGCATAATAGTCCATGACATAAAAAGGAAGTTTAGATGAGCAGTTTGCTGCCCTGTGAAACACGAATTGATTGGTTGCACAAGTCAAATATCTCCCCTCACAGACACTTATTCCCTTAGACCCTCTCTCCCATGGCATTCCTCCTTTACGGGCTTGAACTTCTCCCAGTTAGAAAGGCAGAGTTTCTGCTACCTTGAATACCACCTACGTTGAGATGGGATGCTTACACCTCTCTCTCTGGATCTTCCTATCATCCTTCTTGTTGCCCTTGGGCAGACACCTGCCATACTTCTCTTTTTCAGTATCACTTACCGTTTGTGCTGTTCTGTTGACTTACTTTACCTCCCTAAGCGGGGTTTGCTCCTCTTTGGAGGGGAGCCAGGAAGTAGCTAGCCCCTGGGGCCATTCATTGTTTTAAGTGACATTCTGTGAGTGTTGTTGTTGTTATTATTATTATTAGGCCACCCTGCGCTAGGCCAGTGTGGAATCGATTTCGGACAGGGCTGGACTTGGAATTCTCCTTTTTAGAAGAAGTCTGGTCATTGAATCGAGTTGGCCAATAAGAAAAAAAAAGATACACTTTCACTTTAAACACTTGAATCCAATTTAATTCAATGGCCACCGAATCTGTTGTTATAATTCTGTATAAGGATACATTGGTCAACCCATCCATTTTTTTCAGTATGACTTCCAGGTTAAAGTAGTCATTAATCAAAGATAAACTTAACTCGCTTTTTGTACTCCTGGCCAAATCACTCTCAGTCGACTATATTTAACACATCAACCCAAACATTTGATCTTTATTGTAAGAAGTCAAAGTCAATATCAACTTATTGAAATGGCAGAATGGAATAACTTTTCACAGTGTGTCAACAAGTAATTTGAGTTTTTGACAGTGTTTTCCTCCTTCATTAGAATTATGTAACCATTGCTTCTTGTAGGTTTTCTTAGAACTTGATTTGAAAGCTGAATTCAACGCTTATGAGATTTATGACTTACTTTGAAGAAAGATGCATGTGCTTTAGGACCATCTTTTCCATCAAAATACAACTCATCTCTTGAAGAACCATCATTTCCAAAAGTGTGTTCCAAAGTTATATTGTGATATTATGAAATGTAATGTTAGGAAGGTAGGAACCAGAGATCACCCAAAGTTCAATCCCTTCTTTGTACGGGGAAGGTAACTGAGATTCAGAGATATCAGAAGGCATCTAGGAAGTTATTGAAGTCGTTTAAAACTATACTGCAAGTCATTTGCCTTGACATCCAATGTTATTTTTAGTATACCAGTGTATTCTAATGTCATTTAGGGAAATAAATCTAATTTGCAGCTGGGAAATGGAAATTGTTTAGAAGTTTTCATTGTCTCTCTGAAGGAAAATTTTGAAATTTAATCGACAGTCAGGCCAAGATCCATGATATCTTCAATTTCAGGAGTGATTGGTGCCCCCCATTCAGAGGATGAAAACCCTTTCTAGAGCTTTTGAAACTGTGATGTCTCAGTAGCCTCTCGCTTTAGTCACCCAGTTCCTGTGTCAAGAAGAGAGGAAGAGAGAAAGACTTCCAGCTGGGAATTGAGGCCTTGCTTCAAAGCTTTTATCTTCAGAGGAAAGAAATCTTGTGAATTTCATTAATGTCAACAAGACCTGAGAAGATTTGAAGTATTTAAGCCCTTGGGAATCTCCAGCATGCCAAATACTATGGTAATTATAGGTTATTGGTTGCAAAAGCATTGCAACTCCAGTTCACACCCCCCATGAGTGAAGACTTTGGAAATATCCATTGTACAGTCATATTTAAGGGTATGTTGAAATCCATCACTTTCCAAGAAAACATGAAGTCAGTCAAAGAAATGGTGCTTAAGCTTGGGTGAAACATGGAAACACCCGAAATTCGAATGGGGTGGCATATGTTATGGTCAGGAAACAAAAGATCAGTCTTCTCAAAGCACTATAGCAAAGCTGAGAAAGAAAACAAAAGAAGCATTGCTTTAGAATTCTAAAAGCAGATAACCTCACAGCATCTCCCCCAAAAGGTCCTTCTCCTTGGGTACAAAACTTAATTGAGTTATAGGGTTTTCCTTCCCCCTTCACTTTATTCTTCTCCATTCCCTCAACTCCAAAAATGATCAGACAGAATTCACAATGGTTCCCACTATACTTTTCCAAACTTTAGGGGAGAAAGCCCTTCTATTCCAAAATAGGCAACTGTTCCTATTAAGTACCTTGGGTCCAAGCTAACCTCAAATAAACATATTCCTGGCACAACGAATGTTAACAATTTAAACTGGGTCTGGAAATTAAAATCTTCTTAATAAAATAAAACAAAACATATCTTTTGTTTCTCTTTTCTTTCTTCTCTTATATTAAAGAGGCAAACTCAAGAACTACACCTTCTAAACCGTTTCATAAATATCATGGGATACCTTTTTAATGATAAGAGTTGTCTTTTTAATGCATCTCTTTTTGGAAACTGTTAGTTTTATTCTACTAAAGCTGACATCTGCTTAAATACCAGTAAGTGTGCCCAAGGAATTACTGTTTGGGTCATCGCATTCTCGTAATTGTTAAATCCGCTAAACCCAAGGGAAAAATTTGTTCAGAACCATCCAACGGGAAATCTGTGATGGTTCAGTGTTGTCAAGAGACATCTTACAATAATAATATTTGCAGTAGGTTCTACCTGTGCACACCTGTCAAGACCGGAGCCCAGACCCTGAGGGCTCACCTTCTCCATAGCCATGACGTCACTGGAACCCAGTCTGGGCAATGACCGAAGCCATCCCAGGCTACAGGTCCTGACAGGTAAAGTTCTTTACGATAGGTCATTAGAGCTCTGGAAATATTCTAGCTCAGCATTCGAGAAGCTAATAAGTGCCTTTTCTGATCCAGAAAGAAATGATCCGTTTTCTCCTTTTAGCATTTTTTTTATTTCACTTACTGTGGGCAAACGCCGTGGGACCAGAGCTCTTGCTTCACACTCAGCTCGCCAGCCATTTCACCTGGGGAGATGGTGTAACAAATGTGCTCTCTGCAAGTCGCTTTGTATCAATGGGTGCTCTCATACTGAGAACAGCTTCGGGCTGGACTTGGCCTGGATTCACGTTCAAATACCATGTCTGCAAAGTGGCCATGCTTGACAACACATGGGACCGCACACACGAACGGCCAGAGAAGGGCGTAGCCAAACCACGATGCGTCAGTAGCAATTTATTTCAAAGCCCTGCTTTTATGGCTGTAATTTAGCCTTAGGTGCGCTGAGAGCATCGGTCTGCCTGGCTCACTGTCTGGTGCTGCCAACGGCTGCAGTGAATGTTGTTCCATCAAGTTAATCGTCTTTTTGTCTGAGAAATTTGCTGATTTCTACAGTTATTTAAAGTGCTCTTGGCCAACGAAGGGGCAGTGTGAACACTGTTGTTGGAGCGTGTGGGGAGTTAACATCGTAAGATCAGAGTCTGGACATTACTTGAATCCCCCCTCCTCCTTTCCCGATCCACTCAGGTAGTTTTTAGCTGAGTTCCTCAAGCAAGTGCTTCCTTTCAGGGTGTCTGGGTCCCTGGCTTTGAAAAGCACCCACACGGTGGACAGTTTCAGGATGACAGGTGGATGAAGGCACTTCCGCCCATAGGGTCCCACTCTTCCCTCAGGGTGCGAGCCTGCCGCGTCAGCCAGGAGATGCCCCCAAACTCACAGAAACGTTTCTCTTCTTGAAACAGTGCCTGTTAATTTTCTTAAGTCAAGACCAGAGAGCGCAGGTTGATTTTTATAAATTATGTCACCTGTTAGTATCACATAAGTACTGCTTCATGTATGTGGAATAAGCATTGTTTCATTCTTCTCATGCCTTAAATAGTGCTCTCTCTTCCAAATAACTCCTTTGCGTATTACCATTCATGTAGGAGTAGCGACACATTTTAGAGTATTTACCAAAAGAACGTCAGAGTCCGAAAACTCCAGAATTGAACTTCAGTGTGCTTGAGCCCCTCTGTGGCCGTCCGTATGTCCTTTCACCGCTCTCCGTGTGTCTGGGGCGCCTGACAGACAAGGGTTCTCTCAGGACACAGGTTCAGGTGACGACCCTCATGGTGAGGGAGACGCCTGTGGCTTGGAGGCTCCATGAGGTCAAGGAGCACGAGCCTGAACTTCCTTCCATGGTGGGAGCATGTGACCGGGGCATTGGACAAGAGGAGCATCACGTAGATGACCCGAGCTGGAGGATAAGCCCCTCCGAAGACATAAGCCCCCTTTTCTCTGTACCACATTACCCTGTGGTGCCTATTAGAGCGCTCAGTCTACAGAGAGCATCACCCCGGGATACTGCTGGCGGGGCGGGGACCGAAGGCACGCCAGGGGGACAAAACAGCGCTGCCAGCATCAGCCTCGGCACTGGCTGGGGAAGGCCCTGCTCCAGCCACCGAAAGTGTCCCTTTTTTTCCCCTGGCTTTGCTTCCCTTGCCTTTTCTCCCTCCTTTTCCTGTAATAATGTCAGCTAAAGGAAGAGGTTGCAGCGTCCGCATCGTTTAGAAATTACAAAGATGCAAAGAGAGTATTTCAACAGAATCCCGCGTGGCGTGTGTATGCCGCCGGTCCACGTCCCCTGCAAGGCAGGTAGCGCATCAGGCGGAGATGTGTCTCAGGTGACCTCCCTTAAAGGCGGGCCTTGGTGACGTTACTATTGTAATGACGGTAGTGGCTTCACAGACACGAGCTGAGCTCATCACCGGCCGTCCAGACGCAAGACGGGGATCTATACATCCCAGTTCTGACCAATGTGGCACCCGGAGAGAGGACCCAGAGAAGGACAGCTTAAAGAGGGTTATATAGGAAAATAAAGTATGCGTGTGATGACACACATTGCCTCTGTCATCAGCAATCTCGGCATTCAGAATGATAAATGCACTTACGATAGTCCCTAACCAGGCACAACTTTCAAGCAGTCCCTGCATGAAACCATCTCCAAGAAGAAAAACTACTCTGCTTGCGTAGTATCCTTCTAGAAAAGCCGTGTGGCTTAAACCGTTGTTATAGTCCTATTTGTTTGGTTATAAATAAAACATTATCTCTTCCATCACCAGTGTATCTTTCCAGCTGCTGGACATAAAACAGATTCCGAGCTTCCTAAATGGAAATGTCATCTTCCTAATCAGAATTGACAATTGTAAATAACCATCTGTTTTGTTTGGGTTTTTTTTTTTTTAAGTGCCTATTCTCACCAGCGCACTTTCCACCAGCATCCCGTGTATTTAAAATGGCGAGCTCCAGGTCAAATTCGCAAAGAAACCAGCAGCGTGGATGTTTTGAAATGGAGGCCGCTGCTCACCTGCTTCTCAGCGTGGTTGGCACTAACCCACGCCCGTCATCATTCCAGCACGCAGAAGTAAATTTTCTTTAGATTGACAGGGTGAGAGGAGAAGAGAGACCCGGCAGTCAGGATCGCCCACCCGGGAGGACATGGTATCAATCCACTTGGAGGAACTTTCCAAGAAGGCCTTTGGGTTGAATTAAGAGAGAAGAACGAGGCTTGTGTGTGTGACTGTGTGTTGGGGGGCGGTGGAGGTCGCTGATATGTGTTACAGGTGTAAAGAATAGATCTTAAGGAACAAAGTCAAAAAGAAGACAGGACCAGGGAGTCAGAAGAAGGGGCAGGAGGGGAGGGGCAGAGACAGATAACAGGTGACAAGGGAGATCAATATCAGAGAATGCGTCTTTCTGGAAAAACTTCAGTTTCCCGATTCTGATTGGAATGGGGAAGAATGTGCGTGCCCCTTCCTGAGAGACCACTCCTGCTTCTGCAACAGGCAGACTCGGGGGGAAGGTGGCACAGCCCACACTTGCCCACAACAGACAAGCCCACAGCACAAACCGTGGGGAGCACAGGGCAGTTATAACTGGTGACGGGGCCGAGCGGTGACAGCCTCGGTCCAATTCCTTATGGCAAAGATACGTGAATTAATCCCGGATAAATGGTGCCTTTTGTCAGCATATTATCCTAAAGGTCAAGAACTGAATAGATCACGGGACAGGCATATTTTCCTGATGGAGGCAGAGGGGGGGCTGGAAAGTCTGCACACAATGGAAAGCTTAACGCACCCTGTTTTTCCCACTGACTTCCAGAATGCTACAGTGACAGCCGCACTTTATTTCAATAATGACCTATTCTTGCTTTTTGAAAAATATTTAACTGTAGGAGTGAGCAAAACTATGTAGCTTTTTTGTGTCTCAGCAGTGTAGAAACCCAAATGATAAAAAGAACAGAACACAATAGAAGTTGCTTATTCAGAAAGCGACTTGGAGTTGGTATCTTTGGTGCTTGCAGAATGGGTATCGCAGGGGCGGAAAAAAGCCCAAGAAGGAACCCATTCCCCTGTTCCGTGAGCTGGAATGATGACAAGGCCATGGGTTAGTGCAAACCACGCTGAGAAGCAGGTGAGCAGTGTGGCTTCCATTTCAAAACAGCCACATTGCAGGTTTCTTCAAGAATCTGACCTGGAGCTCGCCATTTTAAATACACGTGATGCCGGTGGAAAGTATGCTGGTGAGAATAGCACTTAAAGCAAAACAAAACGGATGGTAATTTACAATCATCCAAAAAAAAGATTTTCACCCTATTTCTTTTAAGGAAAAGATAAACTTTTTAGAAATGGGGTGAAAATCTTTTTTCAAACATCTAACCTGTTGTTTGTTCCACAATAATGCTTTGCTATTTGGTTATTTTGGATGATCAACTACCCTGTACCTCAAACTAGCTGAGATCAAGCTCACCGTGCGATCATAGAAAGGTTTCTATCATGAGCAAGAAAACCCCCCCATAATTATAATGGCTTTGTGTTGTAGGGTCATTTGTTATGAAAATTGATATACGCTAAAGCTGTGTGACAGTAATCTCTTTCTGTCTCTGAAAATTAGTACTATTTCTGCCTGTCTTCACCTCACTATGAGAAACTCATGAGGAAAACAATTCATTTTCCCTATGCTATCGAAGACAGTGGTAGTTCTCTAGAACGTTTCTGGAAAAGGCAAGCAGAAGAACTGCTTATCTCTGCTACATGGGATTGTGACTGTTACTTTTAATACTGGCCTGAACCACTGTTCAGTCTTTTCTTAAGTGTCCAGAATAACTGGGGGGAAAGTGTGAAATACCATTTTGCCCTCGATTAGTTTCACATTCGAGCAAGACCAACATTTTGGCGCCATCCTTGAAATATGGATAGAACAAGGACTTTTATCTGGCGAAGTGCATTTTCAGGTTGCAGCTACCTGGCGTGGCTGTGGCCTGAGCTCACGGCCCATTGACTGCACCCTGCTTCAGCAGAGATGCCACGGGGTGATGTCAGCAGCTCGGCAGAGGCATGGTACCACTCAGCTACCTGGGAGAAGAGATGTGGTTGACGCCTTGGAAATCTGGGAGTAAAGTACGACAGGAATGCATGTCTTTATTTGGGGGCCGCCTGTGGGGGCTCAGTTGGTTGAGCATTTGACTTGATTTTGGCTCAGGCCATTATCTCACGGTTCGTGGGTTCAAGCCTCACATTGGGCTCTCTGCTGACAGTGCAGAGCCTGCTTGGGATTCTCTCTCCTCTTTCTCTCTGCCCCATCCCCACTTGCTCTCTCTTTCTCTCTCTCTCTAAAATAAATAAATAAACTTAAAAAAGAAAAGACACTATTGGGGAAAACCCCGTGGAATTTCTATACTCTGCCTTGAAGCAATGGGTCTCCATTTTAGTCCGACTTCTACACATCTGGGTCATTCCTGCAGCCAGGCTGCATGTGATCACGTACTTCTCCTCCAAATGGTTTGAGACAGAGTTTGCAGATCTGGGTCCCTGAGGCTACATAAGACCGATGCTGGCATTTCCTTCCCTTGTGGAGTCTGAGAGGCAGCTGCGGGGGTCACTTCAAGGCTTGGCGTTGGCTGGGTCCTCCAGGCACTGAGTCCTCCACCTAGGCAGTGACACTCAGTCCCTGGGAAATGGTCACTAATAGCCATTGTCCAAAGCTTCAGTGGTGAGCAAGGTGAGAGCATCTAGTGCAGGAAAGGCAGTTTCCTCCGAGCCCACCCACACCTGGGGCAAAGGCAATAATCGCAGGTAAGTGAACACACGTGGATCGTTGACATTTGGAGGAGAAGGAGCAGATGGTGACAACAGCAGCGAAGACAGGGATGAGCTAAGCCTCTTCTTCCTGAGTGTATGTATTTAAGCCGCATGGGGCCAACCCCCTAACCTGACCACAGACTGCTCACTTTAGGGTTTTTTTTTTTAATGTTTTTCATTTTTGAGAGAGACAGAGACAGAATGTGAACAGAGGAGGGGCAGAGAGAGGGAGACACAGAATCAGAAGCAGGCTCCAGGCCTTCTGAGCTGTCAGCACAGAGCCCAATGTGGGGCTTGAACCCATGAACTGTTAGATGATGACCTGAGCCGAGCCGAAGTAGGACGCTTAACCAACTGAGCCACCCAGGCGCCCCCTGGGTGAAATACACCACGTTGTGGCTTTGAAGAACTCAAGGTCTGAGAGAACACTCTTTGTAAGAGTCAGATTTGAGATTTGTAACCCATCGTGTCGCGGTGATTACCCCACTTTTGTTGATTCTGTGATTTCTTTAGTTTCGATAGCTTGTCATCAGCTCCAATCCGGGACTTTGTATTTTTATAGATTTGTCTCTCACTACCCCTAAAACTCTATAAGATCACAATTTTTTATTTAAAAAACAAAACAAAACAAAACAAAAATGTTAAATGCTTGCGTCTCCTAACAAGCATGCAGAGAAAATGCCTAGAGCGATGTGTAGGATTTGGGGATGGGGGGAGCTGCAGATTAACGGGTCTCTTTGTGTGTTTGCATGAACCAGTTAACTCCGGAGACGGTATCGACTACGGCCAGCAGAAGAGGGAGAACATCGGCGACCTGATCCAGGAGACGCTGGAGGTCTTGGAGCGCCGCGGGGGAGGAGATGCCTTCATCAACATCAAGTACATGGTCCCCACCTACGAGTCGTGCTTGCTCAACTAGACGCAGGAACAGCTGGGATGGGGGAAGGCTTCCGTTAGTGCCCAGATCATCTGTCTCTGCTGCTTTTAGCATCTCATTACTTGTGACTTCTACAGCTTTCTCTTCTACAGCTGCTAAAATAGTGGCTTATGGGCCATTGGACCGTTAGCCCTATTGAGAGCAAGGCTTTCCAATACATAAATAGTGCCTGTTTCTTAGATTACAATAGTGTACTGTGCTTATTTGTTCTAAGAGAAGAATTGCTTCTTTATACAGCTCGGACAGAAGCAAGAGTCCGAGTCAAACCTTCAGTTGTATAGACAATAAAACTATAATTTTCATGCACAATTCAGCAATAGCTGTTGTGTGTCTGCCTGCCCTGAGGGTGATGTCAGAGGTTGTAAGGGAAGGGTTGGTGCTGACTGCTTAATAGGTGTTTGTCCTGGACGAGAAACGCCCTCTCCCAGCACCTCTGCAGCAGCTGTACCCAACGATGTTCTCTGACAGTCAATAAAACCGTTGAGTCTATGTGCCGATCACGCAAGGACAGCGTTGCAGCCCGTTGTGAACCTCAGCTACAGATGTAATTAATGCCTGGAGCCCAGGGGTCATCTGGGCTTTGCGGGGGGCCTTCCAGGGTATGTCGGGGTGTGGGTGGGGAGGGCAATGGGCAGAGGGAGGCATGAAAGGCAACATGGCAAACATGATGAAACAATGCTCGTATGAACACTTGTCCCTCTGTGGGATGAGATGCCGCATCTCAGGACGTGGTGTGTCTATTGACAAAATGTCATCCAGCCCCTTGTTCAGGGCTTTGATCATTTCTGGAAGTGACTTACAAGCGTCAGAATGATTCTTTGGCAATTCCCCTCCCTCCCCCTTCTCTCGCCAGGTGATGTGTTCTCGTAGCACCTCTCTGTAGCTCTGAGGGTGGCATTGTGGGGTTTCATTGAACATACCCCAGCCCCCTGCCCGCAAAAAAATGTTTTTAAAAATACAAAGACCATGTACTTTCTCACTCAACTGAGAAAGAAAAAGGTGTCCGAAGAGAAACCAAACTTAGTTATAGTGCAATCGGCCCTGACAATGGCTTTTCAGACACGCATTCAGAGCTCGGGGCATTTGAAACCCAACAGAAAACTTCATAAAGATGGAACCCTGACTTTGCGCACCTGAGCAACGCTGTAGCCGCCCAGAAATGTGTAGCCTAAAGTATCACATTCTGTAGCAAAGTGCGATCTCTGCACAAAACTGCAGAGCTGGAACGTGTCCCCTGAGCACCGAGCGACGGCCCCGGGATTGTTGTCACTAATTATTCAAGACGTGAGTTTCCAAAGGCAAACACCGAATTTGGAAACTGGTTCATTATTCATCTTCCTTGATGACTGGCTCAGCATACAGAATCTAGCCTCCAAATGGCTACCACCTAGTTTCTGTGAGCATTTTTTAGGATAAACAGAGGCATGACTCTGTCAAGCAAGCGGGCTTTTGTGTATAATATTTTGAAAACACGTGGCCAGAAGCAGACGTCGACAAGTTGAGACAGGTCTTTCTCCAAACTGCAACGTTCAGTTGTACCCATGAGCTCTCAGTCCTGGCACCAGTGATATCTTTGAGGGGACACCAAAATCAGAGAGATGGTGGCATGTTGGTGCCTTTGAAGTTTCTTACCAGAATTCCCTGCATTATATTGTTGGGAGACAGAAGCAAGGCTGGCCTCTCCTAGAAACAGGCCTGGCCTCTTGGTCTAGGTCATGTTCATGGAAACTACCTGGTGTAGGGAGCAAGAAGACACCCCCCCCCCAACTATCCTGAGAGCCCCAGCCTTGGCATGGAACTACAACATCCGGGTTCGTTTTCCAGGCATCACATATTAGTTATGCAGCCTTGGGCAAGTTATTTAACCCCCCTGAGCATCAGGCTTCCTCAGCTGTAAAGTTGAGATCACTCCTACCTGGAAGAATGCTGTAGGGTCCAGAGGTGACCACTGTGAAGGGCCTCGTATACTTTCTCATACCGTTGGCCTTTATTTCAAAGGGAAACATCCTATGAGTAATGACTGGTTTTTCCCCCAGCAAAGCAACGTGTATTTGGAAAATCTTCAGACAATATGGTACTTCCTCCAAGGCAAAGATGAGTTCTTTGTTATTAGGAGATAATTTTGCAGAAAGCCAGAATAACTACGTAAATGGCACCATGTTTGCTGGAGGATTCTTTTTAATATGTCGTTTTACCAGTATGGAAATAGGAATGGCCTGCTTTTTGAGTTCCACCCTAAGTTTGTTGTCTACTTCTCCCAAATAATTTCTGATTAACTCAAAACAGAAGGGGGAAATGTCAACAGGCCTCAGAACTTTGAGCGGGACAGTGGCTTCTTTCACTACGTTCTTACACTGAAACCTCCTCTTAAAGTCATTGGAGGGAATGCTGTGAGGAAAAATGGCGTCGAGCAGAGGCATAATGGGCAACAGTTTTTGTTTGCCTGTGCGTTTGTTTGTGATTGTGTTACTTTTACTGGAAGACACCATGCAAGCGTCACGGTTAGTGGAAGGAGGCAGTCAGGAAGGCCTTGAATGTAAGAGTCAAGATCTGTGTGGAAACTCTGAACTTGTTACTCAGGAGCTTTAGAGCCCAGAGCAAGTCACTTAAACCTGATTCATCAGGGCACCTGGGTGGCTCGGTCGGTTAAGCGTCCGACTTTAGCGGCAGGGCATGTTCTCATGTTTTCTGGCTTTGATTCCCATGTCGGGCTCTGTGCTGACAGCTCAAAGCCTGGAGCTGCTTCAGATTCTGTGTCTCCCCCTCTCTCTGCCCCTCCCCTGCTCACACTCTGTCCCTCTCTCTCTCTCTCGAAAATAAATAAACACTTTTTAAAAATCTGATTTTATCGCTTATAACAGTCTCTGCCTTCTAGGATCACTGCAAGGACCGAATAACCAATGCAGGGACACAGAGACAAGAGCACAGAACGGGAACCTGGCAGATCTGGGTGTGAAGTCTCTTTCGCTGAGTAGCTGCCTTGTGGCTTTGGGGAAATTATCGAAACTTTCTAAAACTCAAATCCCTCACCCCAGAACAGGTTCTGTAATGTCTTCTTTGCAGGTTTGGTACAAGCATCACATGACAAAGCATACGGTGAGCTCCCCAGGGTGCCCAGGGGGGTAACGGGTTCCTGGGAGGATTTTCCTGGGAAAGCAGCTAGCCCAGTGCCGACAACCAACCACACAGGTACCCAATGCTCGTGTGATGCACGGTGGGGGAGGGGGGCAGTTCCCACCACATCTGATGAGGTCCCCACGGGCCGTGGGAGGGCTCGGTCCTGGGCTCACACAGAACCTGGTGGGGTGAGGAGGACATGAGGGCTTCCACAAGCCCAGCCACTCCCACAAGTCTCCTGGGAAGCCGCACCCTCACCTGCAAGGGCGGCTTCCCTTTCCCACCACGCTGCAACATAATTTTTATGGCCCAGCTGATGGTATCTGCAAAATGTCAGGCAGAAGCACAAAGTTCAAACGTTCTGCGAAATGGCTGCACACTGGAGAACAGGATCTCAAAACTGGGCTTCGTGAGGTCCCAGCAAAGTTTCCGCCTAGGCTGTGGGATGTCGCACAGCACTGTAATTTAGAGGAGCAAAAATGAAGTCATTCTGAGTCTATTTCAATACCCACCGCATCCCTTACTTCTTTGGGCTATTTTGAGATGTTTATCGCTAGCCCTTTGCAAACAGAGACTGGGAAGCCCAAGACTGATTTTATTTGAAAGAAGTCATAATCCCTTGGGAAACAGTCAATGAACGTGTTTCTAAATATAAATTCCTACCCTCTGATAGGATTTGAAATGGAATCAGAGAACCTCAAATATTTGTTAAGCAATAGTCTCCATGAAAGGATCAACCGAAGTTCGTCCAAAACGGGACGCTTCCAGAGGTAAATTGAAAATGACCAAGTTCTCGTTCACTCTAAGACAACTCATGTTTGCTACTTAGGTGTTCCGGGCCCCTCAATAAAGAAATCATTTTGGATAATTTACAAACGCTATTAGTAGCATTCTCTCATAGTCTTTCTCAACTTTGCCGTGACAATAGGACTTTGGTTGCTTTAATTAATCCCAGCCATTTAGAAATGGAAATGATTTCCTGCCCTTTCCTTTGTGCAAGTAGCACTGAAGACAGAAGCTCAGCGCAAGTCAGTGTCAATAAGGAGTAGATAGAATCGCGCCTTGGGGCGAGAGAGGTGGGAAGGGAGTTCATGTTCTCGCACAAACCCTTGATGTTCTTTCTGTGAAATCAGAGTTGCTGGTCTACCTTTTGTATAGATTCTGAATATTCAAATATTCTGAAAAGGAAGAGTAAGGATATCTTTGTCCTGTGATGATTTTTTTCAAATAAATCTTTTGAATTTTGAATAAGTAATAAATAAATAAATATTCAAGTTCAGGAGAAAGTCTGTACCCACACAGCCGGGAGAGGAGCAGGGCTGCCAGCCGGCCCTGAGCCGCTCAGGCAGTACATGCTCCCCACGGCCCTCCCTCCCTACCCAAGTGTGCCTCACAAAACACCATACTCTTCTCACCCAGAAATAAAGGCTTTCCTATGCCCAAACAATCTCACTTTTTCTAAAACGAGGCCTCTCAGGGAAGCCTGGGTGGCTCAGTTGGTTAAGCGCCGGACTTCAGCTCAGGTCATGATTTCACGGTTCATGAGTTCGAGCCCCGAGTTGGGATCTGTGCTGACAGCTCAGAGCCTGCTTTGGATCCTCTGAATCCCTCTCCCTCTGCCCCTCCTCTGCTTGCTCGCTCTCTCTCTCTTTCTCAACAATAAATAGACAAACTTAAAAAAGATTAAAAATAAAATAAGATAGCTGGAGAACATCCGCTTTCTGGTTACTCCTTGTGCACTAGACTGAGCGTCCCTTTGCTCTGCTAGTGGGAGAGCCCGCCTATGTTCTAGAAATGGAAAAGACCATTTTGAAATGGGCACCACTAACCCCAAACCACTGTGACTATCTGTACGGTTTTAATACAGAAGAAGCTACAAGTGTCCTCTCTGCCCTGACATGGCAAATATAATACAAATCCAAGTGGGCTTGACTTCATCAGGAGCGCTTTCCATGAGAAAATGCGTATCGGTGTCGAATCCGATTCTAAAAATATCTCCTGCATCCCTGTCTCTCTTGCAGCCTTAAATTCATGAGTGCACGATCCAAAACCCACATTGGGCTTTGTTTCTGAGAACTCCTAAGTCTGTAGTTTGCCCCTTCAGTTCCAACGCTGATGAGGGTGATAAAGCAGGATGCAAAGTCAAGTCCAGAAGATGGCTTAGCACCACCTCCTCGGGAAGGAAGGCCCTGTCACCTGTGCTCACACAATGTCACCTGATTGCAAGTCTCGTGATGTAGTTTGCGTCTTCCGACAAGTTGCTGAGCACTAGTTAATGACGGGGACGGGTATTTGGTGGAAAGTGCCCTTTGCACATTGGCTCCTGTGCATTTCTCTGTTTCCGGAGCCCATGTTTCCTTTCCCCAGTGGGAGTATTTTTTAAGGTACTTGGAGTCTTTATTCATTTTTACTTCTGCCAAATTTCTGCCAGTTTCAATCTGGGTGAAAGGGTCTGTTCTCTCCCTGAGTTCCCAAGTCTAAACACGTATCACTTCGGCTTCGTGATTATTTAGAAAGTACTGGGAAACATCCTCTACTTCCGCCGTAAGAGTCTGTTGGAAGCTCATTGTCTACTCAGGTCAGTGCAGGCTGCACGTGGTACTTTGACAATAATTTCAGGACATTTCCAGATGCTTTTGACTCCATCTATGCACCACAGGACACCAGATTAGGAACTCTTTCTTTAGGAGGGGAAGCCAGCATCACGCACTGAGACATGGCAATTTCTCCATTAAAAGAAGGAAAAGAGAATGTGCTGTGCACCCACTCAGCGATGTGGCCCCGGGGGAGACTGGGATGGCTCCCATGACAGGATAAGCCTGCTGCTTCATTCACTGATGCCCAGACTTCCCGCTCCTACCCTTGGCTGGCTCCTTCTTCTCTTGCTGACCTCTAATGCGTCAGGGCCCCAGGGCTCAGGCCTCAGTCTCCCTCCTTATCTCCACCCATTCCTTAGGTCCCCTCACCCAGGCAAAGGGCTTCGGATGCCATCCATATGCCCATGATTCTCAACCTGAGTTCTACTTTGCAAATTCCCACTGAACATTCCACTTGAGTGTCTACAGGATGATGAAACCGTATGTAACCAAACTCCTGTCCAGTCTCCTCCCACGCCCAGCATGGGCCAGCTCAGTCAAGGGGAATCCACTTCACCACTTGCTCAAGTCTAACACCTGGAATCCTTCCTGGCTCCCTCTCTCTCTCTCTCTCTCTCTCTCTCTCTCTGATCCCACACCCCATCCCTTGCAAGTCCTGTCTGAAAAGCCATCAGAATGGCTCCACGTCTGCTGGTGTCCTGGCCCCTCTCTCCCATCCTGTCCAACCACAGCCGTGCTTGCTCACTTCTGTTCCACAGGGATGCCGTACGCAGAAGTCAGTGACCCTTCAGGCATGGATCCCATCAGATCAGCAGTGACTTTGCCCTCCCAACCCTGAAAGTGAACTACAGATCTCTCCACGGCCGCATGCTCCCTACATTTTGTGGCTCTGACTATGTCTGACCTCATCTCCCCCACCCTCCCACTGCCTCCTGGTCTCCCACCTCTGCATGCTCCAGCCAGGCTTGCCTCACCCCTACCCCACAAATAGGCTGAACGTCCTGGCCTCTAAGCCCTGGTCTCGCAATGCCCTTAGTCCAACACCCAGTTTGCCTCCTATTCACCCAGCTCCCCCCTCCCGGCTTCCTCCTGGTCTCTGCTAAATGTCACTTCCCCAGAAAGGCCTTTCTCAGCCCCTTCCCTTTCATCCTACTCTTTATTTTGCTTGACTTTCATCAACACACTGATGAGTATGTGACACGCTGGTCCATGCCTGCTTGTTTATCGAGCACAGGCTGCACAAGAACAGGGGTCTGTTCTGGGCGTGATGGGCCACTTGCCGTGAGGCGTGTTCAGTGCAGGGTCAGCACTCCGCAAACATTTGTTAGATCAGCGAATGAGTGGCCCTTATGAAATGGCATAGACGGTCCACTGCCAAGGCAGCATGTCAGAGAGAGATGGGCCCCTCCCTGCGTGCTCCGACCGACAGACAGAGACCGCTGGATTCCTTGGGTGTCCTGTGTCAATGGTACTGCTGTCCTGAGAAAAAAAACCAATCAGTCCAACATAAGATTCACTGAAGACACTCAGAACTTTGGAAAATTTAAAAAGGCTCTGCTGTCATAGGGACAGGCGTTCATTATTCTGTTTAAACCAAGTCAGAGGGAAGGGTTTTAAATATCGTTTCAAACTCCTGGAAACACAGGGCCCCTCTGGCTGTTCAAAGGCAGACAAATGGTCTCCCTGTGAGCTGTAACATCATCACTTTGGCACCAGGTGCTACGTTACAGGCTCACTATCTCCTCTTCCATTACCTCTCACTGGGTTCCTCCAGGTAAACCGTACCTGACTGCACCAATGAGTGCCATCAGGGTCACTTCCAAACTCCTGCAATTGTCTGGATGTTTCTGTAGAAGACTCTGAGCACAAATGGACTCAGATATCCATTTAAATCTATGTTCTCAGGGAGGCTAAACGGAAGTAGCCACTGACACCCAGCACAGTGGTTCTCAAAGCAGGGTCCCTGATCCAGCAACAGCAGCAGCAGCTGGGAGCTTGGGAGGGGTCCTGTCCTTGGGTCCCTACTCAGACCAGCTGAATCAGAAACTCCAGAGTGGGGCCCGGTGTATGTGTCTACAAGAATCTTCCGGGGGTGGGGGTGGGGGGTCTGATGTACTGTGAAGTTTGGGAATGGTTCCAAACCAAGGCCTCTGTCCCAGACATTGATTCCAGCCCTTCCGAAGGCCTATCCAGGCTAAAACTTGGTTTGTGGCAGAGATCTCCATGGACCTTTCTTTCTTTCTTTTTATTTTTTTAAAGTTTATTTATTTATTTTGAGAGAGACCAAAACAACATAAAGGGACTGGCAGAGAGAGAGAGAGAATCCCAAGCAGGCTCCACACTGCCAGCACAGAGCCCAACGTGGGGCTCGAACTCACAAAACTGAGAGGTCATGACCTGAGCCAAAACCAAGAACCAGGCACTTCACTGACTGAACCACCCAGACGCCCCTCCAGGGACCCTACTTTCAACCCTGGCCACTCTTGCTATTTTCCATTAGCCATAGGACTCTTCAGGGAAATTAACTTAACATAGCCTTTAAGAATAATAGGAAAGCTTCAACTTCCCTCATCAGGAAGATAACTAAGTTGTCCGTGGTCTAGGGAATGAATAGGTGTACCTTAGAAAAATATGGTTTAAATTAATCAATAAAAGCCAATGGTAAAAATCTATCATCTTTGCTTCAAGCATTACGGGGGGCGGAGGGTGGGGGGAAGGGGCTTAACATCTCACCGTTCAATATCATACTTCGAAATGTTCAATGTGGTTGTCGTCTTTACACCTGAAACTTAAAAAAACTGAATTACATACATTAATACAGAAAGGGAACTTTCTAGCAAACTTCTCAAAACTGAGATTCTTGGTCAGCTGCTCTGAAACGGCTCACGTACAGTGCTCCTGGTGACTCTCCGTGGAGTGACGTGTCTGCATTCGCATCTCTCCACCGCCTCAGGCTTGTCTCTGAGCTTAGTGGGAGCAACCGCGTAACCAAGTGTGTCCACAGACAGCAGGGCCATGTGTCACTTCATTCAATTAAATGCATAATAGGAGCATTCTAGAACCAGCCTTCTGCCTCCTCCCTCATCTGAGGCAGTGAACATTACATTAAAATGCACTGAGGAAAATGTCCTATAAAAAACTTTATTGACAAAAAAGTAAATTTTTAATAACCCACCAGTAGGCTCCACTCATGGGGGAGACATGTGTCACAAGGGGAAGACTTTTACATTTCCTCCAGGAATTGTCCATAGTAAAGGAATGTTTTCAGATTAGAGGAAACCAAATGCAGGTCAAGTGTGATGATCTCTGCCCCAAATCTAATATATTTGATGGATCTTGGTTTGCAGAGCAGGGAGTCAGCTACGCCTGCCGTGGTGACTCTTCCCCTTCATTCAGAGCACGACAAAAATGACCCAAACAAGGAGATTGATTAAAATGCTTTATTGGGAGCGAATAGACTGAGTTTTTCTGGACTTGCTTGAATATCTAGTAACGTCACTAACAGTAAAGGCCACATAGCCAACAAATACCACAGCATCTCACAAGAGGTCAGAGAGTCCTGACTGAATGAAGCCTTTCTCTGGAAAATACCCGACAGAATCCCCCAAGCCGTGAAAAGGCACAGAGGGCTTCTGCTACTACAGCAGAGAGAGGGGCCACCAGGATGCCTTCCCCACCTTGGGGGCTGTCGCAGGCCTTCCTGGGATAATGCGTGTGAAAATCTACAGTTCTGGGCAAGTGTGACGATCACAAGCACCGTTCTCATGGAAGATCAAATATTCTACTGTTTTGCCAAAAAAGGAGTAAAATCTGAATCCCTGCATTTGTACACAGTGGGCCCAAGATCTCAGGTGATACTTTGGTGGGTTGCTGTTTTTATAAAGGTGGGTGTGCAAGGGCGGTGTGAACGCGAGGATGTACAGAAATTCTGGATGGGCTGGAAAAGGAGCAAACTAATTCCAATGAAAGAGATGAAACTGAGTCCAGAGAGGGGGTGTGGGGCAGGAGGAGGTGAGAAATGCCAGCTTGGAATTTGGTGAGGATTCAGGTCAAGATTTTTTTATCTTTTTTATTTTTTATTTTAGGGAGGGAGAGGGGGGTGGGGAATGGGCAGAGAGAGAGAGAATGTAAGCAGGCTCTAAGCTCAGCTTAGAGCCCGACGCAGGGTTTGATCCCACAACCCTGAGATCATGACCTGAGCTGAAATCAAGAGTCAGATGCTCAACCCACTGAGCCCCCTAAGGGCCCCTCGGGTCAAGTTTCAAACTGTAGCTTCACCACCCACTTGCCGGACAATCTTGAGCTTCCAGAATATTCCTCTAAGCCTCAGTGTCCCCATTTGGAAGATGGGAGGAAAGAACATTTCCGAAGGCACTGAAAGGATTAAATGAGGTATCTTGAGAAAATCACTTAAAACTGTGCCTTCATCTCTCAACAGAAGACACCTGGGCCCTACAGCCACCCAAGTCAAGTAAACACAAACAAATGACATAGCA
Organism: Proteles cristata cristata; assembly: GCA_017311185.1. Classification (NCBI taxonomy): domain Eukaryota; kingdom Metazoa; phylum Chordata; class Mammalia; order Carnivora; family Hyaenidae; genus Proteles; species Proteles cristata. The sequence continues at coordinate 16,597 of JAESUZ010004109.1, read as the reverse complement.
TCTCTGTGCTCTGCTCTGGAAGCCCAGATATGCTCAGCCCGGAACACGCAGTTGTGCAGATCAGGATGAACCCATGCGGGAAGGACGGTTTGTGTGTTATGTATACATCACTCCATTGACCCGAGGGGACACCACGCACACAGAGGCCCATTGGCTTACGGCTGAACCCACCAAGGCAGGACAAGCCTGAGTCATGCAGTGGAATGACGTGGGGGCTCCCACAGCGGACTGAGAGCCTCTATTTTTATTTTGAGCCACAGTGAACACTGATGCCTGCTGCATTAAAATGTCTCCTCAGCATTTTATTGGTGAAAACGTCAGCTCGGCCCACCTCCCCCCACCTCGACGCACAGCCTGCTTTCCTTTGGGGACACCCTCTGCTCCTCGGCACCCCTAGGCTCGGCTGCCTTTCTTGCCGGCCTCCTTTACCCTCGGCGTTCAGGCCCTCCTAGTCCTCAGAACCAGATGAGGGGTCACTAGTTGGACAAACATGTTTTTAATTTCCCAGAAACCACAGACATAAAGCAGGGAGAGAGGCAGCCGGGATCTCGTCACAAAGGAGATTTAATTTGCGTATTTTAAGCTCCGTATGAAAGTGGTGATTTTCCCTCTGGAGTTATACAGTGACCTTCCTTGTTCAGGCTGGGGACATGGCCCGCCCTTGGCCGGGGGAGGGGGAACCGACATGCTCACACTTGCTCCCGCCGGGGCTCGGGTGAGATGCTCACTGCAGCCCAGCCTGGTGTCTCTGCTCTCCAGAAGGGCAGTTCTGGTACAAATGTGCTTCCGTGTTGACCTTGGCTCCGGACTGGTGGGCTGCAGCCAGCCACCAGTCCGTGACTGGAGGCTCCGTTGTGGTCGGGGTCCGGGCCATGCTCACCGATTTCCCCTTCTGCTGGGTCTGGGCCCCTGCGCCTCACCGTGCCTGTGCAGACCGAGGAGTCATAAGTGACATCGGAAACATGAAGGCCCCAGGACGTGCGGCCTGGACATGGGCCACAGGAAGACCACGTGAGGTGGAGAATCACTGAGCGCCACACGCCACACAGAGCTCACGGCTGCCCCTCCCAGTGGCCATACTGCCATTGCCCAGATGAGAAGACGGGCATTCGGAGAAGCCAATGGCTGGTCCGAGGCCACACAGCTGGTAGACAGTGGTGCTCAGAGTGGGGCCCGGTACCCCTCCTTCCACCGCGTGCAGCCTCGAGCACATCTGAGAGGCCGCATGGCCGTGAGATCGGGCTCCCCACCCTTGAGCTGGTGGTTTGGGTGAACCCAAGGTCCACTGAGTATTTCAACCTAACTCAAAGCTGCCCAGCCACCCAAGGAGTTAGAGACTTCTCTTCTCTTTGGGAACTTCCAGAAGGGCCAGTGACCATCAGAGGCCGTCCAGAAGGGCTCCAGCAGTGTGGGCAGAAGCCAGCCCACAGATACTTAGAAGTATTGCATCCCTAACACTCTGTGACTCCGCATGACAAAATCAAACCCTTCATGACACTAGGAAATGACAGAGAACAGTTCACCCAGAGGCCATGGCACAAAGGCGGGAGGGACGTCTTCCACGAGCACCCGCTCACTCTCTGCTCACGGCATTTTGCACCCCGTCCTGGAGCCTTCACCCCCTGCCCCCAGATGCTAATCTACCCAGGACTTCCCTTGTGGGGTTCAGCCCAGGGCAGCACTCTTCATTGACTCAGAGACTTCACTCAGTTTCCCATACCTGCGAACTTTCCCTTTCCAAGTGGCACAAAGGGCCTGGCCCGGGCTGGAATTCAGGAGGCCACCAGGCAGCTGAGAGCTCCTGGCCACCAAACACGAAAGTCGTTTGGGCTTCAGTTCCCCCTTCTGTAAAATAAAGTGACAGGGCCAGGTCTTGATCTCAAAGTCCCTTTCAAATACTGGGCTCCGGGATCGAATCCGTGATCACAGAGGCCAGTGAATAATGCACTACTTCCACACACAGCTTGTCACGGCCCTTCCACGGGCCTCTGGAAAGGAGTGAATAACATCCCAACGACTCCAATCTGGGCCACTCTTCATGGGAGGGAGCTGCCCGCCCCCCAGTCCCCCTCCAGGACACTGCGGCCCCTGCCCTCCTCGAGGGTCTAAAGCTTTTCTCCGGGAGGAAATGGGCCACGGCCAAGGTTGTCTGCAGGGCCTGGGAATGCGGCGTCCTGGGAGCGCGGATGCGCGGCGTCCTGTGCCAGCCCGCAGGCCTCCCCAGCGCCGGCGCACCGCTGCCAGCGGCTGCTTTCACTGAGGCTGGCAGGGGCCGGGCTCAGACACTTTCTCACCGGGCCTCTCTGCTGGAAGGAAAGCTTTGCCATGGCGCCCGCGTGAAGGGCTGCTTTGTGTTTGCTCGAGCGGCTCTTTCTCCCCCCACAAGCCTTTCTTCTCCTCTTCCCCCTAATCCTCCCTGGCTGGCATGGGCAGATCTGGGAGGCTGCGCCGGTCCCTCAGGATCTCCGGGGCGGGGGCCCCACGCTGGGCCCGTCACACCGCGCAGCCTGCCGCCCTCCCCCCTGGTGTCCCTGAACATCCCGCCTTATTTCCTCGCTTAGGTCTTGGAGGGCTGCGGTGCTGCTTTTGGGGACGGTCTCAAGTTCAGAGAGGGCGGCACAATGGCACCTTGTTCCAAGGACTCAGGAGAGCCTGTTTTTATACCGTGGATCCCCACGTGTACAAGGAGTGGAGATCTCTCTGGATTACCAACCTGTATTTTCACAATGCACGCATTTGTCCGTCACTGCCTTTCATCAGACACAGAGGAGACATGGAGGAGGAGGAGACATGGAATGGCCAGAGGGTCCCATGTTCCCACAACCCCTCCAGGAGCGTTTAGCTGGGATGCAGGGGCGGACAGCTGAGGGCTGGGCGTCCCTTCCTGCCTCTCCCTGCCTCCTTCCCCCTTCCAGCTGGTTTCTCCCTGCTTTCTCTGCCCCGCCTCGTCTGTGGTCCATTCTGAGGTCTTCCAGTGAAACTCCTGGGTAGCCTCTAAGTCCACAGAAACACAGCAGCAAAGTCCTCTCGAGGCAACACGAGCCCCCCTCTAGATGCAGGGGCTCAGCATGGGGGTGCTGAGCAGCCGCAGATGGACAGGTGAGCGGCAATAACAGGGGCATGACCGACTGAGCAGGGAGCGGACACTGGGCCGGGCGGGGGCCTGTTGTGCTGGGCGGGGCCATGAGCACCCGTGGCCCCAGGTGGCTCTGGTCGTCCTCTTGCAAACCACCTGAGCTGCCTCCAAGGAGCCTCTCCCAGGGAGGGTAGTAAATGTCACCCTCCACTTGAAGAACACGACTCGCTCTACCTCTTGATGGAAAGCTCCTCGGCATCACGATTCGCCAACGCCAAGGGTCCGCTCCCAGAAGTTACACCTCCTTCCCTCCCTGTTCTCAGTGCAAACTCCATCCCTGCTCCTCCCCCACTCCAGCACCTGCTGATGATAGACTCACAGAGACCCAGACAGTGGGAATCGGGAATAACGGGACGAACACACATGGCCTTGCTTCTTCTCCGAGCCCACGTCTATCCACGTGCCTTAGTCTTCGCCAAAGGATGAGCAAGAAATATGATTCAAGCGTTGAACGCCTGTCTGAATACATTCAACAATAGCCCTACTGCTTATTAAGGACAAGGGATAAAAATTAATTTTAAGTTACAGTCACAAAAGAATATACAGAAATGGCCAATAAGCATGTAAAACATCGTAAGCCTCTGGGGAAATGCAAACTTGAACCACGCGGAAATACCACCGCACACCCACCCACCAGGATGACAAAACCTAAAAAGTGGGAAACTACCAGAACGGCCATAGGTTGCTGGTAAGAGCGGCAAATTTTGCAACTCCTTCAACTATGACCCACTAATTTCACTCCTGGACATTTACTCAAGAGAAATGAAATATTCGTACACAAAGTTTCTTATACAAGGATGTTGGTAGAGCTTTATTTACAATAACAAAGAACCGGAAACAGCCCAAGTGTCCATCGGTAGGAGAATGGATACATAACATGGGGTATGTCCCTACACTACCACACTCCTCAGGAAACAAAGACAATGAGCTAGTGCACGGCACCATTGTGGGTGACACACAAACAAGATTCACGAGAAGAGGACGTGCCATCGATTCTTTTCATGTGAAGTTCTAGAACACGCAAAAATTATCTACGGTGGAGGAAACAGAAACAACGATTACCTCTGGGTGGACTGGGACTGCCTGGAAGGGACACGTAGGAACTTTATCAGTGACAGGATCTTTCTGTATCTTGATAGAGGCTTGGGCTACACAAGTGTAGGCATTTGTCTGAAAACATCAGCACAGGGGCGCTCGAGTGGTGCAGTCGGTTAAGCGTCTGATTTCAGCTCCTGGTTTGTGAGTTCGAGCCCCACATCAGGCTTGCAGTTCTCAGTGCAGAGCCAGCTTCGGATCCTCTGTCCCCTTCTCTCTCTGCTCTCTGCACCCCCCTCACCAAAATAAAATAAACATTAAAAAATAAAATCTATTTTAAAAATCAGCAAATACACACAGAGTTTGCTGTTGTTTTGTAAACTGTTCCTCTAGAGAAAAAAACTCCACTGTAAATGCTGGAGAAAAAGAGCTACAGTCCGTCCTGGAAATGGTGTAGGAGGAGACGGGGAACCTCAAGGCTCGTCTCGGAGCTTCGCGGGGCCTGGACCCTGACGCAGGTGCAGGTCTGCAGGAAAGCACTTCCCCGTCACCCACATTCGTGGAAGTAGTGTTGGGAATCCAAGGACAGGAGTTCTCAGAGCCAGAAATCTTGGGATCCGTGCGGTCCCCAAAGGGTAGGCAGCAGGGAGGTCCAGCAGACCTGACACAGCCCCCTCCCCACCCCCGTGCCAGCCACCACCAGACTGGGCGGGTCCCTGTGTCAACTCTCGGAAAGCTTCAAGCTGTGAAAACGTCAGAGTGGGGAAACCTCGAGGGCACGTGCTACCTCGCCTCCCAGGCAGGAGCTCCCAGGGGCCCGGGAAGACCTGGGCCTGGGAAACCTGCCGCTTCTCGTCGCTCATGTGAGGCACCTTCGAGGTGCCTGTACCACCCGTGCAAACACACATCACGTGAGTCCGTCAGACATCTCATCTCAGCAGAGCCCCAGCGATGGGCAACACCGGGGACAGAGGACCCAAACCCAACCTCATCTCAAAGAAGCAACGTAACCAACCCAGGAGGGGAGACATTGTGCGGCATAACTGCCCAAACTAAGCCAACGTCACAAAGGGACAGTGACGGTGAAAGAGACTAACGGGACAACCCAGCAATTGGTTAAGATGAGCGGTCCCGGGTTGGTTCCCGGGTAACAATACGCAGCTTGACCCTAGCTTACATGTTTAGTGAAGCAGGAAGGGGAGAAGGGCTGGATGAAGCCAGTACGCTTCGCCCCATTTTAAGATCTCAGAAGGGTATGCCCCAAGATACTCAAAGGTCGTCTCTGAGCAGTAGAAACATGGAGGCTTTTAACCTCTTTCTTTTTCCCTTCTCTCTATTTTCTGAGCTTCTCCAATGCATATGGACCACATCTGTTACGGACTGAAGTGCTCCCCCCTACCCCCAATTCATATATGAGAGTCCTGACCCTCAGTAACTGAGAGTGTGACCTTATCGGGCGATCGAGTCATTGCAGATGTAATAGTTAAGTTAGGCTGAGGTCATACTAGAGTAGGATGGGTCTGGCCCAATGTTGCCGGTGACCTTGTAAAGGGAAATTCGGCCACGGACGTGCACGCAGCCAGAAGACCGTCTGAGGATGAAGGTGGAGATTGGATTCGCACTTCCACAAACCCAGGAGGATGAAACATCGCCTGCCGCCCCCTGGAAGCCAGGGGAGGGGCAGGCGACAGGCTCTGCTCCCAGACTCCGCAGGAACCCACCCTGCCCACACACCTTGACCTTGAACTTGCAGCCTCCAGGAGAGGAGGCAGTGAACTTGAGTCTGTCCTTCGAGGTGCCCGGCATGTGGCTCTCTGTTGCTGCAGCCTAGCAAAGTAACACCCTCTATAAAATAGGAGATTTCCTAAATTTAAAACGAACATAGAAACCATGGGGCTGGGGTGAGAGGTGCCCGAGAGAAGGAACGTCCATTTCCCTGGGCAATTGGTTCCATTTTTTCAAACAGCTTTAAGGGTCAGAACCTGCTTCCTGATGTCAGGCCGCTGGCTGCCTCCCCAGGCCTGCCGCCCAGCCCTCTCGTGAGTCAGGCTCCCGTGAGTCCCTTCTGTCCCCTGGAGCAGCGCAGGGGAAGGCTTGGTTCCCGGGGAGCCCCCAGAAGCGGTGCTGCTGGGGCCCCTGCATCCCCTCCTGCCCCGTGTCCGGGCGATGCGCTCAGCACCGAGGGCACCTGGGAGAGACACCGGACACCGAGCCAACGTGGTCCCAATGCCCTCAGAGAGCCGCCCGCCTCCAGTGAGCTCGGAGTCTATTATTATAATGAAATGCCTCATCCTCCCATTACGTGGCCCTGAGGCTGGGCACAGAAACATGACCTGACCGGGGCCGGCAGATCAAAATAACTTGCAAGAATAACCCAGCCCACACTGCTCCTCCCGCGCCGGCCCGTGTGGGCCGGGCCCCTGAACTTCCTCCCCGAGCTCCCCAGGAATGAGGCTATCATGTCTCACATACTGAAATTCAATAAACCGAAACAATCGGAGGAAGTGTGGAGCTTTCTCCACAGAGGGAGTGAAATGGGACCCTGCTTATCAAAGTGTCGAGATTTATTCAGTTGCTACAAACTTCCAAAGACTTCCTTTCCCAAAAGAAAGGCCGGGAGGAAGGTCATGTCCTTCCGCCACCTCCGTTGAGTCCAGAGCACCATCTGCCTCCCTTCAAGCAGAGCTCCAGGCACTGGTCCGCCCCCCACCCATTCCCCAGACCCCAGCTTCGAGAGTCAGGGCGGTGGAGGGAGCCATCTGTCTTTCAAGGAGGTCCCGGTGGTCTGAGCCACCTCTCAGACCTCGTCCGGGACATGGGGAAGCCGGCTCGGCCTGTCACCTGCCTGGGAACGGGGAAGGGGGAGGAGAACGGAATAGAGAAGGGAGTGAGAGGTAGGTAAGAGGGCGGGGGAGGCACACAGAGGGGTGAACCTCGGAATGGGGGAGGTGAGGGCCCCTTCCCTGCACCTGGCCTTGGTTTTCCAGCCCAAACCCCACATCCTCCAGATGGTTCTTCTTGCCTCCGGGCTCCGCCTACTGCCTGCTGGCCTACTGTAGCCACATAGATCTTCCTGCAATGCTTTTCCTCCCCTCTCCTCCCCTCCCCCCTCCCCTCCTCCCCTCTCCTCTCCTTGGTGGCCAGGCAGAGGCTCCCACCACACCCGCTGAGCCCTGGGTCTCTCCCCAGCCCTGGGCCTGGTTGACGCCCTTCTGCTGGGACAGGCTTCACCGCCATCCCCGTGCTCCTCCACCACCAGCACCCATGTGAGCAGAGGCACCCCCAGAGCCCGAGGTGAGCACAGAACGCTGCACCTACCAGAACCAGGGCTCTCACACCAGCACTGGAGCAAGCGTCCCTCCATCCTGCAAGGGACAGGCTGGTCCCTGGAGGCTGACAAGGGCCCCGGATGGAGCTTTGGTGAAAGCTGGGTCTCCGGGTGCCCGTTGGCATGCCTGACCCCACCCCAGATTTGTAGAAGTGACCTCTGAGCAGTGACAGGTAGACAGGGGGTCTCCCTCTTCTCTGTGGGCTCGATAAAGGGGCCCCTCAGCGCCTGCCCGCCGCCACCTGCGAAGGATGGTCCAGGGGTAGGCAGGAGAAGATGGACGCGTGACTGATAAACCTGATATTGGTCCCACAGCAGCGACTCAATGAGGAGAGCACCTTAGTGTGCTTTCTGGAGAATGTATGGCCTCGATCTCACATTGTCTTTGAACTGAGAGGTATATCAAAGGGAGCAGGCCTTTTTCAAGAAATACACAGCCCCCCTCTTTGGAAGTCTCAGCTCTGGAGGGGCTCCCAGCATTTGTAGAAGCCAAGAGCCAGTCACTGGGAGGGGGAGTATTTGATTTGTGTCCTTGACAGACATAACAATGATGGAGGCTAAGTTTAGACACAGCTTCAGAATCCTTCTCAACCCTGCAAATCAAAGCAGTCAGGGTTGGCGCGTAAGAGGTAAAACCTATTTGCCCTACGTTCCCCTGATGAGGAGGCCTCTCCAAGGCCCCCACTGGCAGCCAACCTGCTCGTTTCTTGGGCATCACCCTCAGGGCAGCACCCCAAGGCCCCAGCTTGCTCTAACACTCAGATGTCCCTGATTCTCTCCCCCATGGCCTGGCCACACCGGGCAGGGGGCTGGAGCGTGGTTGCTGCACACTTTGGCCAGCACCCTTGTGCGTGTGGCCCGGCAAATTTCCCTGCACCCAGAAAACTCAGAGAGGCATTTCCAGGCTTCTCGGTGCTCCCGTCCATCCATCCATCAGTCAATGTCTACTGAACACCTTCTGCAAAGATCCTTACCCATGGCTGGCAGCTGAACAGGGAAGGTTCTCTGACCCATCTGACTACCTAATGAAAACCCTACATGGCTGCTTTTGTGTTAAGTGCATCAGCTATAAAAATAAAGAAAATGCAATTAAAGTGCCTTAAGAAATAGGACATGTACTGTGTCACCTACCAAGCACGGAGTCAACTAACCAGGGCCCGGGAAGGTGGTGCTCTGTCACACACAGAGTCCCAGGAGCCGCCCGCCTTTGTCACATCAGCCAGGTCTGTGGTCCTGGACGAGCAGCATTTGCCACAGGTCCTGGGTAAGCTCCAGGAGGAACTGTCCCTCTCAGACGTCCTTGTCGTTAGTGAGCGCTCTCTTTCCCCGAAGTTCCCCGCCAGCCTCCCTCAGGTCCCCTTGATCTGAAAGGAGTCCATGCCTAGTCCTAACCCGAGTGCTGGCCGAAGCCCTCCAGGATTGGCTCAAACCCCAGGTGGTTTAACAGGACCAAAGACTGGAGGGACTCTGTTTGAAGGTCACCCCAGTGTCTGCCCCTGACAGGCATACAAACCTGGCCCAGGATTTGGAGACCTTCATAGGCCCCCTAAAGTCCCTACGCAGACCACACATGAAGATCCCCCGAGGGCCTGTGTGCCAGACGCTACGTCAGAACTATGAGCTGGAAACTATGAGGGAGAAGCTCGCCCTCACGAGGGGACACAGGGGTGCCTGTCAGTTCTGCAGAAGCTGATCACATAGAGATCGCCGTGGTCAACATGAAGGCTGAAAGAGCCAGCTCTTAGCTGCTATGAAGTCCGCGTGGAGAGGACTATTCTGCGCTGATGTGGGGGCACGGAGCCAACAGTTAAGAATGGATTCCAGGGCAAGGAAAGGCAGGCAGAGGGCGTGGCCCACAGATATTCCAGACCCAGAAAAAGCCCTGAGTGTTTCACATGACAGAAGAGATTGCAGCTATGGCTACCGCTAAGCCACCGGCGGGCCCACGGCTGTGTTTGTATTGAGTCCTTTTGATGACAGCGTGAATTCTCAGAACAAAGCTTCCAGGCTGTGGCTCTGTAACTAGAACCCAGAGACAAAAATAGCTCCTCTCCACATGCATATGTAGGGTCTGATCTGCCACTTTGAGAAAGCACTGCTGTCATTTATCAAACTGAGAGGGTTTCTCAAAAACCACTAAACAGGTGAATGGCTGACCATTTCTATGGGGCTTGTCTCATCCCGTGTAATATTCCTCTAGTTATTTGGTACTTTCCTAATTAACTTTGCTTCTCTGATTGAAAAATCCAGTGACTTTTCAAGGTGTTCCAAGATACAGTAGAGAACAATTTAGCAGATTAAGAAGTTGGAATTCTCATAACCATGTGAAAGATGGTATCAGAAAACCAAAAGCAAATCTTGAGGAATAAAGCTTTCTTTAGAAAGACACACACACACAAGATCAGGTGAAATTTCTTTCTTTTTTTTTTTTTTTTTTAATTTTAAGAGAGAGAGAGTACAATCAGGGTAAGAGCAGAGACACAGAGGGACAGAAGATCCAAAGCAGGCTCTGAGCTGTCAGCACAGAGCCCAGTGCAGGGCTTGAACTCACAAACCATGAGATGATGATCTGAGCTGAAGTCCGATGCTTTAACTGACTGAGTCCCCAGGTGCTCTTTGGACAATATTTCTAAATCAAATCAGGAAATGCCCCACAGAAGACATAACTCATTTGCGTCCTAACTGAATTCCTGAATTGGATTTTTATACCCAAATATTGGTCAATACAAAGTGAATCATAAAGAGTTACGGATTCATAACAGGTAATATGGAGAAATTAAGATTATATAAATATATTTATTAATAAAACAATATACAGATCATTATATCCAAATCTCTTTACCAATATAAATTGAATTGTATTTCTTAACAGCTTCCTTTTATATGTATCCATACATATTTATATGTTACTTTTAAAATATTCACAATGACCTCAGTGTTTAGTATCTTACCTGACTTTATTTTAGAGGCATTCTATTTTGTATACACTCTGACATTTAAAAAAATGTTTTTTAATGGTTGTTTATTGAGAGAGAGACACAGAGACAGAGTGCAAGTGGGGGAGAGGCAGAGAGAGAGACACACACAGAATCCCAAGCAGTCTCCAGGCTCCGAGCTGGCAGTCAGCACAGAGCCCGATGCGGGGCTCGAACCCACAAACAGCGAGATCATGACCTGAGCTGAAGTCAGACACTTAATCAACTGAGCCACCCAGGCGCCCCTACACTCTGTAATTTTCAATCACCATGTAATATGTTATAGGGTTAGTATTTTATGACAAAGTAACCACCACTATATTATTGGATTTTTAAAATTGTTATCATTCTACCTTCATGCCTCATTGTAAGCATAGCTTTCTCTTAATTTGAATTATTTTGTTCCCCAGAACAGAATTATGGGGACAATGTGTAGAAGGTTATGGCACGAGATGACTCTTCCGAATTCCTTTGCAAAATAATCAAGCAGATTTGTACTTCATCAAGAATTCCTGGAGATTTCTACTTAACCACTATCTCGCCAGCATCCCTGTTGTTATAATGGCGTTTGATATTTGCGTTACTTTGGGCTTCGTTACTAAGCGAGTGTAGTGAGTAAGGAATATTCCCTGAATTCATTCCTTAACTTTCATTTCAACTCTGGTGAACGGTGAACTCTTTGGGCCATTTTTCAGAGAGTCTCACATGCTTGGACGTTGTAAGAATGTTTTTTATATTTTTTTTCACATCGAATCTCTAGCGTTTATCACAAATATACTTACTGTTATCACAATATTATTGCTCACCATTCATCACGGTTCTCACGGGCCAAGCTGTGCTCTGAGTACCCTCATTACAGCCGCTGTATGAGGAAGCATGATCCCCATTTTATAGTTGAGAAAATAGAGGCTCCACCACTTAAATGCCTTGGTCAACAACACAGAGCTAGAAAATGACGGCCTGACCCCAGACAGAGTGTTATTAGCCTGCAGTCTCTCTGGTGGTATTTGCCCAGCATCTTTCTATCTCAGCAAATTCCGCTTACTTGGGTTTTATAACACTGTGGTTTTCAACTCCGTATAATCATATGTGTCCATATTGTTCTACATTTTTTGTTTCTCTGTAATCATAATTACCACTAAGAACACATTTGTTGACTTTGCTTCATATGGGCCCTTTAATAAGCACCACTGAATTGTTCCCATTCTTATTTTATGGAGGGATCCTGACATCCCACGCAGCACTTGGAGTCGATATGTCCCTGAGACAGAGATCTTTTTGTCACAGAGTTTTAAAAATCTTTTTTTTTTAAAATTTTTTAGTGTTTTATTTATTTTTGAGACAGAGAGACAGAGACAGAGTGCAGGCAAGAAAGGAAGAGAGCGAGAGAGACAGAATCTGAAGCAGCTCCGGGCCCTGGACTGTCAGCACAGAGCCTCACTCGGCACTCAAACCCACAAACCATGAGATGGTAACCTGAGCTGAAGTCACACGCTTGACCAACTGAGCCACCCAGGCGTCCCTAAAAATCTTTTTTTAATGTTTTACTTAATTTTTTGAGTGTCAGAGACAGAGCACAAACAAGGCAGGAGCAGAGAGAGAGAGGGAGACACAGAATCTGAAGCAGGCTTGGTGCCGACAGCCCAGAGCCTGACACGGGGCTCGAACCCACGGATGTGAGATCATGAACTGAGCCAAAGTTGGACGCTTAACCAACTGAGCCACCCTGGCACCCATCAGAGAGAGTTTTAATTTAGAGGGATTTGTTCTTTCATAATCCAAATCTACCCATTTTAAAGGCAGCACGAATAATAGCATTTTCCAAGCAGGAGAAGAACAGTGTGGCTGTAAGCAGGTGAACTTTGGTCAAAGAGCAGAAGCGAAATGGACATGACGGCTCAGCTCCTAGCCCTTGGTTTCAGGCTGGGCCGCCGCCGGCAGATGCCAGACTTAACAAAACACCCCGTTAGGACTGGCAGTGACCCTGGGCTCCTGGGAGTGGCTCCTCGCAGCGCTGACATTGAGGTCAAGTTCAGATACCCCTCCGTGGCTCCCGTGCTCTGTCTGCTGTTTACCTTTCATCAGGTTTGGACACAGACCCTGAGACTTTGGAACCGTCTCCCCTCGCCCCAGCCGCCCGCTGGCTCCACCCCTGCCACATGACCCGGCTGGTGCCCTGCCCGTCCAGCCGCCAGCCAAGCTCCCATCCCAGCGTCCTTCTGAAGCCCGGGAGCTGGCAGCGCCTTCCAGCCCCAGGTTATGAGAACCGCGGCTCTGGCTGCCACATCTCCGAGGTGACAAGGGATTCCTGAGCCACTCATGCTGTCACTTGGGGATACAGACCCTTTGATCTCCGAATTCACTGCTGCTGCTGCTGCGGCCGCTGCCCTTCTGGGCCATTCTGACGAAGGAGGGGTTTGTCAAAGAATCCATTCCTGCAGCTGCCCCAGGCCCAGTCACCAAACTCCACGGCAGGTGGTTCGCCCGTCCCTGCTGCTCCTGGAGGCGACAGAGGGCCCAGGTGTCTCCCTCAGGTGCTCCTCGCCCCGCGCCGCCCCTGCGGTCTTTGGTGGCCTGGTTCACACAGCAGGCCAGCCCTCACGTCCTGCTTGAACCTCTGGGAACAGGGGTTGGCCCCGCCTTTGATTGGCGGCTTCCCTACTTTTCCCAAACTCTTGCACCTGCTGATTCACGGGCCTCACGCTCTCTTTCCTTTCCTTGCCGCTTGCATGTCCCCGGCCGTCCACGGTGGTCATTCCCACTGCGAGTCCCTTCATTTCCCTGCGGTGCCCGTGTGTGTTGAGCTCCCAGCAACGCTGCGCTGTCTACGCAGCGGGTCCCGCCTGCCCTGTGCGCACAGCTCACCCTGGCCGCGGGCCTTGAGCGAAGGCTCTTTTTTGGCCTACAGCGTATTCTGCACATTGCTCCCCGCACCTCCAGCCACAGGATACTAGTAGTTTATGGCATCTCTCATAATGATGACTCCGTTTTTAGGAACGAGAGGGACAGGCCGTACTGGCTTTCTCGGGGCGGCGTACAAAGGTGAGCAGCCTGGGGCTGAAACGTCACTGTTCCCGCAGCCCTCCGGGGGTTTCGAGTCTGAATCAAGGTGTTGGCAGACCCAAACCCTCCAGGGAAGGACCCTTCTCTGCCCTTCCAGTCCCGGAGGCTCTGGGTGGTGCTGGGCTGGTGGCGGCCCCTCTCCGGGCTCCGCCCCCCACCCCCAGGGCCTCTTTCCACATCCCTGTTCCCCCCTCTTCTTGTAAGGGCCCCAGTCAAGCTGGAGTAGGGCCCACCCCATGAGCTCATCTGAACTTGACCACATCTGCAAAAACTCTACTCCCAAACGAGGCAACATCCACAGGGGCTGGTGGTTAGAGCTTGAACGTGTCTTTTGCTGGGGGACACAGCTGACCCTCTGACCTAGGCCAGAACGGCCTTCGGTGCTCCCCCGTCTCCCCATTCTGCGTTTCCCTCCCCAGCCTCCCTGGGACGTCCTCCTTTCTCTACCTGCTCCCTGGTCCCGTTCCTAACTGACAGCAGCATGAGGAAGGAGGGGAGACGGGCTCATGACGAGATGAGATTAAAAGATCTTAAGACCCACGGGGCATCTGGGTGGCTCAGTCACTTAAGCGTCCAACTCTGAGTTTCTACTCCGGTCACAGTCTCACGGTTTGTGAGTTCAGGCTTTGCATTGGTCTCTGCGCTGCCGGCTTGGGATTCTCTGTCCCCCTCTCTCTCTCTGTCTCTATCTCTGTCCCTCCCCCATTCTCTCTCTCTCTCTCTCTCAAAATAAATAAATAAACTTAAACAAGACAATCTTACACTCACAGAAGACACACCGACGACTGCATTTTGTGTACCTGGGAAGGGGGCCTCAGGAAGGCAGGTTTTGAGGCCCTTGAAACTCTGACGAGGCATTGGCTTGGTTTTCGGACACCAAGGCCAGCTTGCACTTGAACCCCGGTGTCCCAGGGGGCCGCGTGAGTTCCCCAGCACCCAGATGCTCGCTGCTTCAGGGCAGAACAAATTGTCAGGGAGAGCGGATCTGTGAATGCAAAGTGTTTCAGTCCGTGAGGACCAGAAGGGTGACCGTGAAGAAACAGGGGTGTGGCCCTGTTGATGCTCCGACTTGGATGGAAGAGCCACACGGGGGACTTAGGGCAGACAGGAAGCCGATGAGCCCAGGCCAGTATGACAAATACATGACACACGTGTTCTCGGGGCCCTTGCCAGCACCTACAGCTGACACGATCGTCACTTGGGGGTGGCTGATTCCTATAATCCAAAAAACGTCCTAAAAATCCCTCCACACAGTGGCCCGGGAATATCAGCAAACAAAAGGCCATGACACGGACGTGAAATCTGTCTGCCGTCCTTTGTCTGGACCTGCAAGGACAAACACCCGTTAAGTTCCGACCTGAGCAGCTTGGGACCACGGTGGCCGATGGATGGACAGACCCCCCTCCTCCCTGGTCTCTGTGTGGGGCCAGCGATGAGGACACAGTAGAGCCTGATGCGAAAAGCTGGAGCCACAGTCCTTTGGGGAGTGGGGGCCACTTCCCTGTGCCTAAGTGGAGAGGGTGACATTGCACCTGGGGCCAGACCAGCATCAAATGCCTCGTTCCTTTACCCTCGTCCTGGCTCAGGGTTAAAATAAAGGCTGTGAGTTCCAGCTTGAAGGGCCGGTGGCTACAGGGAAGTCGGGCCCACTCACAAATCTGGTCCTGAGACACTAGCAGGACCCGGGGCATCTTGGAAAAGTACACATACATCGTCCTGATGTTTTTAAAAATGTGCCGCATCAAAGTTCACATTTAGACCATAAAGCAGTTATTCATTTAGCAAATAGGGCTTGGTGCCTCCTTCCGGAATTTTCTCTCCAAAAAGATCCATCACGTGTCCCTTATGTACCTACTCTTCTGCCACATCTTCAAAGCTATTTTATTCATAATAATCATTGTGATATTAGCCGTGTAGTGTGAGTAACACCTGTAAAGGAGGCTATCAGGTATAAGCTGAAATACACTGGTCAGCCATATGGAAGGAATTCTTCCCTTTGCTTCGATAGTTACCCACTTATCAGACATAGGAGGAAATATCAGATAACTGCAAATAAAATCTGCACCTTGGCATTAAACTCTGTGCAGTGTCCAGGGCCCGCCACCAGCCCGGCCCCCAGGGACCCAACTCGCGCAGGCTCGCTCTCCCCTCTGGGCTCCTCCTCCCGGGCAGAGATCCAAGCTGACTCAGCAGCTGCAGATATTGACTTACTTCCCCAAAGTCAGATTGGGAAATAGGACACCCCCTGCATGCTCAGACCCCGACTGGAGCGGTGTGTGCGCGAAAACGGGAAGGAAAGCGCTCCACCGTGGTTGACTTTTTAGTTTGCATTCAGCACTTTGTCTGGGGTGCACTGAACCCTTTCCCAGTCTCCTCCTCCAGGACATCAGGGGCACCTCTGCCTGTTTTCTCTCCTGCCTTACACCCGCCCCAGCTTTTTGTCCCGTGGCCCCCCCTATCATCCCCACCTCAAGGCGATGTCCAGAATTCAGATACCTTATCAATACGTTTGGGGCTGGAAAGTAACTTTGGGTCGCTGCAGTTTCCAAATGCATTTCTGTCTGTGGTCCTGTACCAGGCAGGTCCTCCGGGAAGCAGTCACTGGTGCAGAGAGAGGGCAAGAGAGTTGTTGCGGAAAAGGTGTGTAAAAGGCAAAAAGGGAGGAAACAGGAGTAAGTGAGGAGAGCCCACACTGTGGGCCAAATCTGGCACAGTCTCAGGGTGCCCATTAGAGGACTAGGGACAGGTAGAAAGGCCCTCATGACTTGTGCCCCCACTGAGCTCCCTCCCTCCTGGGGCAGCTCAGGAAGAGCGTGGCCTTGGCTGGAGAGCCAAGTCCAGTTATGAAAAAGCTAGCAGCTTCTTCTTCTTCTTTTTTTTTAATGTTTTATTTATTTCTAGGAGAGAGAGAGAGAGACAGACAGAATGAGCAGGGTAGGGTCAGAGAGAGAGGGAGTCACAGACTCTGAAACAGGCTCCAGGCTCTGAGCTGGCAGTCAGCACAGAGCCCGATGCGGGGCTCGAACCCACGAACTGCGAGATCATGACCTAGGCGAAAGT